>CM036583.1:51310656-52541014 GCA_020745775.1 Theristicus caerulescens | reverse complement strand
TTAGACTCCAACCTACAACAACTCACCCCCTGAATTTATGAGATTTTATACTCTCAAAACACTGATCATATTTGGCCATGAGAGCTGCAAATGTATCAGGTGCGTGACACATGGTTAAGCTATCACAGTTCATAGCACAACTTTCGTATATATGAAAACCCTTTATCTTAGAAAGGAAAAGGTGATAAGATTAAATGTCCTTCGCAGAGGTCTAGGAAAGTTGTTTTTTCTGAGCTTATGCAGTATTCCAGGACTTGGCCCTTATGGCCTTAGGTATTCAGACAGTAATCCTTTCTCTTTCATTTAACTATTTAATGTAAAAGTTCTAGACAATAAATGAAGAAAAGTATTTAGTTCTTGTATTCTCTAGCATTGATGCAATGAACCGTCAATTACAGAGTTCACAGAAAAGGTCTAAGGACATTATCACTAACACAGATCGTTGACTGACCAATGACATGGTAGATACTGATGTGATTGTGCACACAATACTTGTTCACTAAATTACAGCAGTGCATGGGGTATGTTGATGCAGATTTTTAGTGAAGTTACCTCCAGATGTATTGTTTCAAAAAGTATTGACTTTAAAAGGAAAAGAGTGTCTTGTTTCAGAGTAAAACAGTGGTATTGTTCTGGTTGTTTTTCCAGATGCCTGAAGCATATTGTGGCATAGTTATTCTTGCCACAGGGATGGGCTGTCTATTCTGTGGACTACAGGCCTCCAGATTTTCATCTTAAAAGCAATGGAAACTATGCCTAGAATTTTACTCTAAGAATGATTATTCATATCAGTCAGACTGTTTCATTACAATGTACACTGTGTGACTGTGATTGCAAAAGATACTCTTTAAGGGCTTATTCTTATTTCTAATTTGCTGACCACTATACCATCACATATATGGATTATACGTATGTTTTATATGAATATATAGGTGTACATATATACCTAAATATACAGGTATATACATGCAAAGAATGTACTCACACACGTATATAATTAATATATTGTATGTTGTATTTATATTATATATAATATGTATATTTTAAAATTACACACATATATATGTCATATTTTCAAATGGAAGGACCTAATCCAGTTGTCTTTATTTAAATAAAACTTGTTCATTCTAAGTACAAGAGGATCTTTTCCCTGAGTGAAGACTGAAGAATTTCTGAGATGCATGGATAATAAATATTTATTAAATGTGACTGTTAAGAGCAAGATACAATGCTTAAAGCATTCATAGTTCTAATATTCAAGGTGTTATTGAATCACTAAATGCAGCAAATACAGGGCCACCAATACAAACTGGCAGACTGGATTTTTGGAGGGCGTTTATTTCAGAAATTCTTATATAGTAAAAAGGTTTATGAATGGAATGGAAAGACTTTCTGGAACAGATTGTGCAAAGTTGTGAAAATTAAAGTTTCTTTGTCATTACTTCAAGTTTACCCCTAATTATACCTCCATTTCCCCTTTTTGCAGATCCTTGACTAAGACAGACATGGGTGAAGATGCAGTCTGTGTGACAATGTAGTCACAGTGCCACCTGAGAAACTTCCACAAAAATTTTAAGTGCTCTCCCCTCCTTGTATCTTGTTGGCAGCCTTTTAGGAGTTGAACCCATTCATGAGCACAACCTCTCTCCATCTCAAGAAACTGCTGTCCTTTGTTTATTGTGGAGAATGATGCAACTGATTGATTGAAAATTTTCCTATTCCAGGTTTATACAGGCTGACTACCGTATTCACTTTGTTCTTTAAAAATAATGCATTATTCATAATGATGCTTTCAAATCTGCTTTAATCTGCATTTATGTGATGAAGTATATGCAGCTGTGAACAATCTTTCATTTAGCTTCAAAATAATGTGGCATTAGGCAATAGTTTACAGGGGTTTATTAACACAAGTTACAGATTATTTTGATCAAGATAATCTCTGTTAACAGCTAGTCTGTTTATTACACAGTATTTTTTCCTCCTGTTTTCTTCTTTCTTTGCACCAGGTGCAGTAAATTGAATAGAGAGCACTTGCATGTACTATAAATACAAAAAAAACCCCACTTGCCTTTCTTTGTTATAGCCAGTACAGACTTATTTCAACACATGTATGATCTAGTTACAATCTTCCACTGTGAGCTTTGCAGCATGGGTTGTCTATATTGCTTCTTCATGTCATGTTAGTGCAATGTGAGTAATTCATGACTGAACTCTCTTGGTGTAACTATATGCTAGAATTCAAGGGGGTTTTATTTGTTTTGTTTTTGAATAATAGTGGGAAGACTAAGCCAACATCCCATTAATTTAAAATATTCCTTGGTTCTGAAGAAAGGAGAAAGCATCTGAGCTCCAGGGAGAATGCTATTAGATTTTTATTTCAAAAATACATGAATATATGCAGAAGACTACTAGTGATCCGTATATTATAGTATAATCAAAGGTTTTAATCTGAAGGAGGGGAAATCCTTTAAAGGCTAAAATCACTTAATAAGATCATGCTCCACCCTATTGAACAATGTATTATTTGATAACAGTCTAATTATAATGTTCTTTCCCCAAATGTGAGTGCATATTAGAAATGATGGATTTCATTACTTTATCCATGCAAGAATGCATGGACATGCATGAAAATAATTTTAACCATTCATGATATTCAGAAGACAGACCATGCATTTTGAGGAAATATCTTAGCTTCCCCTGTCTCCTCCTAACCCCTTGCTGAGACTGAACTTTTTGTGCTATGTTTCCAGTAAAAATAATGCTGTAAGATTTTCCTTGCCAAAAATCTAGAATAACACACTTGTCTTCAGCATTTTAACTTCATCTCTATTGCTACTTTGAAAAGTGAGCATTCTCATTTAATTGGACTGATACTTGCATGTATTATATGCTTACTTTTTGCCAGTGATGTTCTTTTTATTATGACTGAATGAAAATCTTCTATGAATTTTCCATAGTTTCTCAGTGGAAAATTATTTGGGATTTGTTTTTGAAAGTTTCTGCTGCCTATGAAAACATCCCAGTATCAAACTGGAAAAGTTCATGTAGGGAAATGCTTGGCTAGTGCCTGAGTTGTAGCTTGGGTAACCATGCTGAGTTTTCTATGAGTCAGGCTTCCCAACCTGACTTGGTTGTCCATGATACCTGGTGGCCTTGGGGCCACCAGAATCTTTTCCCAAGAAGGAAGACTGCTGTGAAGATTCGTAGATGAAACCCAAGTTGTCTTCAGGAAAAAAGTAGGAATGTTCAACCTCTGAACTACAAATGCTATGTAGAACACTGTAAGGCTTCCAAATTGAAAAATATTGCTTTGGAGTTTTCCACCTCAAATTGGAGATTTTCACTGAGGACAAACAGGGAAGGAGAAAGGCACACCCTGCCCCACCCCTGCCAAATCAGCTCAGAGATAATATTATCACATTTTATTTCCAGCAGCACTGCTAAAGCAGGGCAGTTTCGGGAGAATGAGTGAAAGTCGCTTAATTTTGGTCCACCACTTCCAGAACAGTCTGATAATTCCTATGAGTTTCACTCTGCAACCATCAGTGTAAATGTTAGTCCCATGTCTTTGAGAGAACATGCCAATCCTTGTTCGATTGCTTAGCCTATTTAAGAAGAGAGAGATGTATCTGTCCTCTCAAGAGTCAGAGTAAAGCATGAGCAGATGAAGGGTACTGGAGAGACAGCTAACAAACTTTTGATTCATAAATCAAGCCTATGTGAGACAGGTTAAAGAGAAATAATATAGACAGAAATCCCAAGCCTATTTTTTCAGAGACTTTTCAAAGCAGAACTCAGTAATGAACACTACCAAGTCATATCCTATGTTTCTGTGATGAGGACTTAATCATGACATCAAAGTTATATTAGATCTCTAATCTGTGTACACAGATGTGTCTGGTTTGAACACTCATGTATAGTTTCTGCCCTTCTCATACCTCATAAACGCATATGAGGAAGAGCCAGGAACTCTGCCTTACGTTCCTTGAATTTTCTGCTTCAGGGATCCTCACAAGGGCTAGGGCTCATTTCAGTTCTGAGCCGGAGATGAACTGTTGTTTGGCTACTCTATGGCTGAGTAAAGGAAACTATGGTACCATGTTTCCTTTCCTCCGCCATATGTTAGTAGAGCCATTCAGTTAGTTATAGATAGGCTGGCCACACAGCACTGAGGCATGATGGAGCCTGCATTATGCTGTAAGCATGCAAATAAAAGAGCAGTTCTTGCCTGTGAGATCTAGTTGATCCAGATTGTTCATTCTTGATTACTTTTGCTCTGCTCTATTTTCACCATCAGCTGGATTTGTAATTCACACCAGCTGACTCAAGCAAACATTACAGTTGCATTCCCCCCCCCCCCCCCCCACACCTGAGAAGTTGGAGTGAAAAAAGTAGGGGTAGCTCAGTTACTAACACAGATCCAGATGACATCTAGGCATTCATGTTTAGAATGTTATTGCCTTCTTCAGCGTTTTAGAGATATTCTTCACTGTTGCTTTCTGGTGGACCTGATATAGTCAATTTCCAATGTACAGAGCAGTGATTCCATTGGGAAGTACTACTGCATGACAAATAATTAGAGCAAGGCTTATATTTTTCAAGTGCCTGGTTTTGTCCAACTGAGTGCATTTGTGATTCTTTTTTTTCTTTGTATTTTCAACTGGAAAGTTTTCTGCCATGAAATGGGAGACAAAAGTTCCTGGTAAAGTACGACCTCTTGTTCTGTGTGCAACAGTTTTATCTGATCTTCTAACCCATGCTTCATGAGCAATAGTGAGTAAAATATCACATTTCTTTACAGCTCTGTCTGGACCACAGTGATAATGATCTCTTCTGGTGAAGATATCTCTTGCAAGGCAACTGATCTCCTTCACTGTGAAATCTGCCATACACTCCTCTCCAACTACATCCACTGTATGATTAATAATATTTGGTGCCTGGCCATAGATCCTACATTTTGGACATATACCCTTCTTACCATCTTTCTTTGCTTTAACATACCTTGAATAGTACTAGCTAAAGTCTTAGTTTCTTTTTTTACAATCTCTTGTGCTATTTACCTTAGAATCTGTTTATAATATACCACTTCCTTTTCCTTACTTTTTAAAAAAAAATTGTCCACGTGCTTCTTTTCTCTGTTTCCTTCTTTATATCACCTGTCTGCTGGACATGGCGTCAGGAAGAGAGTACACTTGATTTGGTTTTGGAATTTGCTTCCCTTTTCAATCAGTCCTTTATGTACCTTAAATAATATTTTTACTTTTTTATCATTATATATCCCTGTTTCCTAACACTCTTGATGGCTGTTAGCCCAGCCAGTTTTCGTTTTCAGTGACTTTTCTAGCAACAAAATGAATATACAGTGGAAGTCCAGTACAGTCATTACCATACAGCAGCAGCCAGTTGCTACTGAGGAGTTAAAGCCTGCCCATTATCACTTTACATTTAGTGTTTTCACTAAAGTCTCCATTCTCTGGGGTTAAATGCCAAATGAAAATGTAAACTTTCATCTGATGTATGTTCACATTTATGAAAGTGAAGTTTGAAACATGACACATTATTGTAGAAGCAGAGAAGTCAGGAAAGAAGTATAAAGATTTCAATTTTTTTAATATCTTTATTTTTGGAGAACTCAGGATTTCTGAAGGTAACTGACAATACTGTGTCCTTGGCAGAGGTTTCTGGAGGTTAGTTAGCACAGCAAATGACTGTCTGTGACTGTTCCTGACACTGGTGCCTGTGGACTTCAAAGAATAAAATATCAAGGTATGTAAATAAATCATAGGAGCCAGAGGTCTAGATTAAAAAAAAAAAACAAACAACAAAAAACAAACAAAAAACCAAACACAAAACTAAAGCCTTTCTCTTATGAGTGACAGGGCCGTTTCACATTTCATCCTCCTGAATGCTTGGTTAAAAGAGCAGCTGGGCCTCAGATACATATAATGTACTTTCCTTCCCTTCCCTTGTTCTTTATTAATGAAAATATTTGGATAAAAATGGATCCTTGTTTCCCAACAGTTCATCCGCCTCTCCTGTTTATTCTCTACCTGGTGTCATAGTCCTCTGAGTTTTGGCAGTGTAATAATTTCCATAGCAATCCTGCTGTGATGTCACAAACAGAGGATTAGGATTTCACATTTTTAATAAGTACAAAAAGAAAGATGAATACTTAAACAAAGACTCTGTCTTCAAGTAAATATCCTTAGTAATGTACAATAAGGAAAGAAAAACAGGGGAAATCTCTAATACCTAGGCAGAACTGTATAAGAACAGTATAGCTTTTTCAAACTTTTCCACACACTCCCAGATGGACTTCAGGAATGCCATTGCCTTTTGTCTTTATCCTCTGTTAGGAAGCTGGTTCTGCATTTTTTGGGAAAAAGAAAGCCCTTGGCAAAGTTTTAAACTTGAATGAATTAGATTTTAATGACCTTTTTGTAATGCTAAATGGCAGGATCCCACCTTAAATATAGGGCTGGATTCCCAAAATAAATAGTGCAGAGAGAATTCCTCTCAGATGGAAACAGAGCAAGGTGGGTGAGAGGTGGACCGGGGAGAGCCAGACAGTGCTGCTGCTCAGCATGTTTAGGGCTTGGGGCTGTGAAAAAACATCAGATGTGGTTCTAAGGAGACCATCAATTACTGTAGTCTTTAAGGTTATTCTAACCTGCATTGTGGGTCACACATTTCTCTGGGTTAGACAAATTGGGTGGGTTAGTCAAGCACATAAATAACTGAGCTTGTAAGATTTTAATTAAAAGCACTATGAAGCCTATGAAGCAATTAGAGTTTGAAACCATGAATACAAACCTCCAGGTGTAGTTACATACCTCTGATGCAGGTTAAAAAAAAATCACTAGGGGCCAGATTGTGCCACCAGTATTCCCACAGGGTAGTTGTTTATTCTCCAAGTAATCCCTTTGAAACTGAGCATATTAGAACAGCAAAATCTGTTCTAAATTGCTACCGGCTACTGACCAGGTGGCAAATAAGAACCCTCTGAAAAATTATGCTTCCGTATTTTTCTCATAACTGTGTTACAACTAAAATAAGGCTTTAAGTGAGGTATATTTTTACTATTGCCAGAATAATATTTTAGTGTTAGCTATCCAAGTCATAGCATTTCACACAACTTCATAGACAGGATGGTACAACTATAGGCCCTGGGAAATCTGCATTTGTTTCTGACTGAAGTGGTAACTTGCCTGAGGCAAAAACGTACTGAAATAAGAAGCTAAACATGGGCCAGTTTTAAGACCTGCAAAAAATAATGTGCTGTTTTCCACAGAATGTGAACAATAACTTGTTCCACTGCACTTTTACAGATACAGCAGGAACAGAATTTTTAAGCTTTGGTTGAAAGAAGCTGTACACAGTTTAAAAAGACTGGTATTTTGCATAGTGTATTTGATTTTCCAACAGTGATAACGTCCTATGTGAAACACTTCTTAGCAAAGCACTGAATGGCTTACTTCAGATGTACACTTGAGATGTTCTGAGACTGATTATTTTCTTACTTACATTGGAGCAACAGAAATCTACCAAGCATCTGCTCTAAGGAAAAAACAGGTCCTTGGTCCTTGCTGTGTGTATGCAGTCCTTTGTACAAGTTCAGTAGTCAGAACAAGGTATATATATACCCTCTATAGTTCCAGTTAGTCTTGTATCAGAAACAAACTAGAAGCATGCTGTGTTGCAGTATGTTGCTGGATGCAAGAGCTTCCAGGAACTCCTCCTTGTATCCTTCTGCATCACTGGGCCAAAGTTGCTTGCCTACCTGTATGGCTCCTTTCTTGCTTACATTTTAGAATACAAAATGTACATACCGGATAACCTATTTCCTGTCAAGGAAACGAGTCCTCATTTTCTGAAAATAAAGCACAAAAATAAAAGGTAGCCCTGGAGTGGACTGGATAAACAGTCTGCTACCATCTAGTTCAAGCAGGTTTTCAGGACTGCATTTGCATTTCATGTATATATTATATGGACAAATTAGTCATACTGTGATGTGTTTACTTATGCGTGCCTGTAGCAAGTTATTGTGTAATTTGCCCATACAGTGGTTTTGTCTGCATATACAATCACTACAATTATATTTGCAAATTAAGTGTGTATTCATATACACATGCGGGATAACTGTATACACAATTTTTTTACTATTTGGACTATAATTTTTTTTCAAGTGAACTTTTATCTTATTCATGTATCCACCCAATCTGCGTAAGTCTTCCTTCTGGGTGAGAGCTATTAGAGTCTGCAAATTACTTTGTTCTTATCTACATTAGAATATGTTTGCTGGCATTTGTACAGCTCTATCTATACACCAAGTTCTATAATCTGGTAATGTCAAAACACTCACACCTTCTCTTCATTACAGTTTCTATTCCTGATGGTTAGAGTGCAAAGCCCTCCACAGTTAAGATATTTGTTCTAGTAGTTTAGCTATGGCAGCATAGTCTAATCAACCAAACATTTCCACAGCTTTTGGGGTAGTTTTCTGGTTGGCATTGAATTCTGTGTTACTGTAGGTGAATTTACAATCATTAACATTACTAGTTCAAAGCTAGCCCATTTTCCCCTACTCTAATCATGATCCTGTAGACATATGCAAAGACAGCCAGGGAAGAAAAAAAGGGAGAATTTAATGCTGCTGTGGGCATTTGGGGACTTTTTTTTTTTTTTTATGAGGTGCTTTTTGGTTTTTTTTCTTCTTTTATGAGAAATTAATTGCTTGGTATAAGATGCTGTGTCAAAGGCAAGGAGAGAAGGGTAAAAACGATACCTGAGGTGAATGTTGAAGTAACATTAAATTGTTTTCTCTGCTGTGTCATAGTGGAAGAAACTGTTGCTTGTAGATCCATTACATAGTGGCAAATGGTGGCATGTTGCAACCGCAAGTATGTGGCCTTAAGCCATGGGGTAAACCCCTCTGTACAGGCACCTGCTGTTGATGAGTCGTGTGCCACCATAGCTTCCATTTCCCTTACCAGCTCCTCTTAGTGTCTGTTCCATATACATAAGCAGTCTCACTACTTAACATTTTCTGCCTAGGGAGCAGGAGCAGACCAAGACAGGACGAAGCAGGGAGCACAAGCTCAGCAGAAAGGGAAAGGCTATTGAGATATTTGTGTAGCAAGTAGGTCTCTGAGGGTTATGAGACAGATCCCAGATTAGGTGAAGCTAGAAAAGTAAAAGAAATTGGGAGTGTAAGAGGAGAATGATGACGAGTGGGCATGGTATTGGCATGGGGAGACTGAGGTTGCGTGAAAAATGGATACTAGAAAAGAAAATTAATGTATGTGCCTTTCTGTGCACTTGTGTTAACTAGTATACTTTCAGGGATTGCAAGTGCATGACCACCACTCAGAGCATATAACCAAAGTATCCTGTGGAAGCCCTGGTATAATACCCCTTGAAGTTCTTTAACTGAAGGAAATTTAGTAAAGAACTTGGGAATTATTTGTTCACAGTAACCAAATTATCAGACAGCAGTAAATACTTCAAAGTCCCCAGCCCTTAAGAATCAGTCTTGGGAAACAGGATATGGGATTTAGCATGCTGAGTAGGGAAAAACACTACATTTATTTAGACGACATGAAAAATAACAGGAAAGTAAATTTCTCATAGTGCTGAGAATCCCTAAGGATTTAAAACAGGGATTGTCTTTCCCCAATAACATCTCTGCAGGTGCAGGTGGAAAGGTCTTTGAGTAGGGAGTCACAGAGTAGATTTTTCCTAACTATGGACAATGCAAGAATATATGTTTTAAAAGTCAGAGGGGCTCCCATATGATTTTAGGGTAGTCCTGGTTTGGATTAGATTGGATAGCCTGCTACCATCAATACCTATTTTAGCAGGATTCACTTAACTGTTTATTCCTGAAAGGTTAGACTTCAAAACTGCTGCTTATGTCTCATGTGGGGCTGAGGGGCTACGTGAAACAGAAAATCAGATTAACTTACCTTTGTAGATGTGTATTGATAGGTCGCAGGCCGGTGTGCTAATGATGTTTGAGTAGGGAAAGCAACTGCTGCAAGCTGCACTTCCAGCTTGAAGCTGCACAGGGCCACTATGGGAATTGGTGCTCCACAGAGCATCTCCTGATGCATGCAGTTTCACCATCTTCCCTTTTGCTGTGGAAAGTGGGGGTGCCACAGAAGCTACTCTGTCGTTTCTGCTACTTTCTGTTGGTTCTTTATCTGAGCTTCAGAACAATATTCTTTGAAGAAAAGGGTAGGGTTTAGTCCAATGTAATTCCAAAAATTTACTACGTATAGTGCCTCCTAAAAATCTTGAATATTAAGGATCTCCCTGCTCAGGCTGGACTTAACAGATTTCAGAGGACTTTTCTGAAGAGGGAGATTTCCTTTTGAACCCTTGCCATCATATTGCCTTCTCTGCATTACTGCTGCTGATTCCCAAAGTATCTGCATTACAGTGATCCTGTTTGCAAAATTTTAAAACTCTTCTGGGATAAAATAGCTACACCAATATTAAAATACATCTAATAAAAAAATCTGGGAATCCTACAGCTTTGTAATGGTAATAGACCCATTAAACTGGACTTTGCCTGAAGCTTCCACTGAGGAACCAAACTGAGAAGTGTGCAGGCAGGGCGATTCAGAGAGCAGGAGTCTTGTCTGGAAGGCAGAATGGAGTGGTTACATTTGGCAAGGTTGGAAGTTCTTTATTTTCTGACTGAGGAGTTAATCCTTGGACGACCAGAGGAGCTGGATTCAGGCTATGCATTCCTGTAACAGCCTGTCTGACAGCTTGTTTCGGAACATCATCCTATCTTTTTTTAATTAACAAGGATTAATGAGAAAAAATAAACCCAAAGTAACAGTATCTGAGAACTCAGACATTAAAGGATCTGAAAGAAGAGAATTTATCTGGTGAGGAAATAGTGATGCTGTGGGTTTCTACATTGTTGTATTTTTTCATCAGGCAGCTCCTTCTTCTCTCTCACCTTCATGAAGTCACATATTGTGTCTTGGAAATACAGTCCCCATTCTGTAATGGTTGGGTTGCTTTCATGTCTTGCTTCTCCTTCACTACTCTTCTCTTTCATGAATCACTATTACCATAACTTCATTCTGAGCATTGTTGTATGGGGGAAAAAAGTATTTGGGTCTAAAAATCAGAAGAATGTGGAGCTTTAAGGTGCCAAGTTTAGTCTCTTTTCATTTAAGAGGAGAAACGTTATTTGAAATTAGGTGAGAAAATCAGGGATCTTACATTTTTAGAACTTGCTGAGGTCCTTTCATGGACAGCAGGTTAGTTTCTGGGAGATGCAACTATTATTTTATTTTCAAGTTAGTATCAAGTGTATTGCAACTAACTATCCAATTAATTGTGTTTGCCATAGGAAATAAATAGCCCTTCATTTGCAGCTTCAAGCTTTCCTGAAAAAGTATTGTTTGGATGAACTACAGATTAATACAGAACCACTGTGCGCTGTTTGATGAAATATTTTCATTGGTTTCAGTGGAAGTTTAAATGAGGCACTAAGGACAATTCCTGAAAAGTTCTTAGCATGAGTGCTGTCTGATTTTCTTTCAATTTCAGTGCTTGCTGAATGTTCAGAACCTAAACAAATTTGGACTCTAACTTGTGGTCCTGGTCATAAGAAGAGTAAAATATATTCTTGCCTCTCAGTTTGCAACATTATGTTTTGAGGCATTTTTATAAAAGTGATATAGCTGTCTATGTCTCTGTATTTGTAGCCTGATTGGGCAGAGGAGAGTCTTTAAGCCAGTGTGTAGCCTCTTTAAGCCTCTTGTAGCATCAAATTTTGAGAGAGCAAGAGCTAGCAAAGAAACATGCATTTCTAAACATACATTAACTTCAATGAGGCCAAGATACTTAATGTATCTGAACATATCTAATATATCCAATATGGCAATATAAAACCATTAAATGCTGTCCTGTCTGTGGAAATAGTAGCAATTATAAATATTTTTCTTCAGTTTTTTGTTTTAACAGTTTGCTTTCACAAATTAGCACTCCACTTTTTTGTTGTTGTTGTTGCTGTTGTTTTTTTTTCCTTTGAGAGAGAACTGCATGAATCAGGAGGTTGTATTTTACGTTTCTGGCAGTTTAATGCTATAGGGGTACTGCTATCAGAACTTTGTCTCTGAAAGTTCAGTTTCATATTTTAATTCTCCTGTAAGCTATATCTGACTTTCTATTAAAATCAAAGATAAATAGAAATATGTGAGCTAAATATTTTTATGAAAATATTTTCTCGTATTTGCTTTAGTGCAGACAATACAATTTTTCAGCATTGTGCTGAAGAATAAGAATTATAAAACAAATTTAAATTGTCTGTTTTCATTGGCCAAGATGAAAGGAAAATCAAATCACACAAGTAAGAACTGTAGTTTTGTCTACCAAAACCATCAAACTATAGAAATGACTGTTCAATTTATCAAATATGTTTTCTTTTTAATTATAAATTGTGAAAGACATTATAGCTTTTTTAGGGCTTATGAAAAAGGTATTCTTCTGCAGAGAGTCTTCTGAGCATACTTGCTAAAATTAAGGGATTAAGTCATTGCTAAAATCGGTAAATTGTTTACTTAGTAAATTTAGAAGCTTCATTTACACTTTCAATTAATTTTATTATTTTGACTATTATTTAATTAACTAACTAATCCAAACAATGTCAAGTGCTGTGCAGTCATAGAGCTAAACATGATTCCTGTCCTTCAGAACTTGTTTTACAAAGATGCAAATTCAACACCTAAGCCAAAATATGATGCATCTGGATCCAAATCTCACCTGTTGAGCTCAGGGATAGTATTTAGTTTAGTAGCAATAACGTCTGTTGGTACTGAGAAGAGAGCCATTGTATTCTTCGCAGAGAGCACAAGGCAGTTTAGGGCCTCACAGAGGTTGTTGAAAGTCATTCTGCTATGCTCAGGCATTGCAGCTGATCTGAAATTTCTGTCATTGGATATGCTGTGAGGGGCATATTAAAGATACCAGAAAACTTGGAGCTTGGAATTTTCTTGTGGGTTTTTTTTTTTTTTTTTTTTGTGTGGTTGATAGGCCTGCTATTTTAATGTACTGTAATTCTTTAATTATTCCTCTGCATTACTATGCATTTGCATAACCTCAATAAAATGCGTAACATGTAAAAAATTATTAAAATATGTGCACTGATTCATAACACACAACTGTCTCTACACATAGAAGACAAAAAAGAATATTAAAAAAGCCAAAAATCTTCATGCATGTTCCATTATTTCTCTTTCCTGTAGAAAGTTTTATATGGATCTATTCAGATTGAGGCATTCTAAAGAATTGGATTGTTTTGTTTTTATAGGTAAGCAAAATGACATGTATTAAGAATTACATTTATGATTAGAAAGTTAGTGCACTTCGGTGAGTTACCCGTATATCCACATAGCATACAGTTAAGGGGTTCACAATGTGATCAGCAGAAAAAATTTAACGCCTTCAGTAACAAGAAATTTTGCTCTATGGAAATGAGCCATTTTATCAAAAGGAACCAGCAGGAATACTAGACCTCTAAGGCCAGACTTATTTTTAAGGGGTGAAGTCAGTAATTTACCTCAGAGTTGCCTACAGTAATGAAATTTTGAAAGTGTTTATTATAAATTTGATGAGGAGAGACTGCAGAGGTTAGGCATGAATTAATCTAGAAGAAATGCAAATGACCTCTGTGTGCACCCCAAGTTCCCTTATTGAGCAAGCTGTGATGGGGGACTGAACACTTGCTTAACACTGTTGGCAACCTAAATGAAACATCACATATTGCTTTATCATCAACAGCAGACATGCAAGGGTTTTTCACGTAGTGCTATATTTCTCTAGTACAATATGCTGTAGGAAGTTACCTACTTTCAAATCCAGTACATGCAGTAATACCTGTAGAAAAACAATGATGTGGCTCAACTGCAAAAGGAAAAAAGGCTCAAGCAGTGGAAGCAAGACTGCTTAAGTCATTGAGTAGTGTGGATGCTAGTTTTTCAAGTTTCTTGGCAGTGTACAAGGCAAGCTAATGAGAAATATAGAGCCCAGCAGTAGTGACTACATGTTCTCATGAACGAGGAATTGTTTTAAACATTGGGTGAAAGTATTTTTTATAGTGCTCAATCTGCAGCCTTTACTGCTTGATGTGTCACAAGGAAGGATTCCTACCTTATATTATTGCCATCTTCCCCTGAAGAATATCAAGACTGATAGTATTAGAGAACAAATAATGTTTCTATAATATCCATGAAGAATAAGATACCAAATCCACCACAGCATCAGGAGGAGAATTCTTTATGTCGCCCTTTAATTTTTATAATAACTCTTTTTGCTTATGTTTGCACATAAAAATTTTCACTGAAAATTTATTTGATATCTTGGAACTCCCAGATGCTCCAATAATGCAAGTAACAATATTATGAAGGAATAGCCACACTAATAATTCTCTAATTTGCCTTAAAAAATGGGGGGAAGGGCTCAGAGGCTATTAAACAGCTTTAGCAGACAAAAACACTTTTCTGTACGCGATTGAAAGATTTTCTCTCTTTTTCATGCTAAATAGTACTTGTTTGTTAGTGATCATATTCAGATTTCTCTTAACAGGGAGCGTTATCCATATTAAAGGACAATATGGGATGTCAAAGACACTCAAGATGTAGGAAGACTTAAGGAGACTGATAGATGAAAAATTGAACATATGTTGGCAACGTGCTCTTACAGCCCAGGAAGCAAACCGTATCCTGGGCTGCATCAAGAGAAGCATGGCCAGCAGGTCGAGGGAGGTGATTCTGCCCCTCTACTCCGCTCCAATGAGACCCCACCTGGAGTACTGTGTCCAGCTCTGGGGCCCTCAGCACAGGAAAGACATGGACCTGTTGGAAAAGGTCCAGAGGAGGGCCACAAAAATGATCAGAGGGATGGAACACCTCTGCTATGAGGAAAGGCTGAAAGAGCTGGGGTTGTACAGCCTGGAGAAGAGAAGGCTGAGGGGAGACCTTATTGTGGCCTTTCTATATATAAAGGGGGCTTATAAAAAAGATCGAGAAAGACTTTTTACCAAGGTCTGTAGTGACAGGACAAGGGGCAGGGGTCTTAAACTGAAAGAGGGTAAACTTAAACTCGATGTAAGGAAAACATTTTTTACTATGAGGGTGGTAAGACACTGGAACAGGTTGTCCAGAGAAGTTGTGGATGCCCCAGCATTGGATGTGTTCAATGGTAGGTTGGAGTGGCCTTTGAGCAACCTGATCTAGTGAAAGATATCCTTGCCTATGGTGGGGTGGGGGGGTTGGACTAGATGATCTCTAAAGGTCCCTACTAACCCAAGCCATTCAATAGTTCTATTCTATGATAGTTGTCTGCTTCTCCATTCACAAGATTACAACCTGCTTCAGTTGTGATTTCCTGTTTGTTCCCCTGTAACTTTGGCTTGGGAAATTGGTTTGACCTGAAAAGTGTCAGATGAATTACTGCTGCTGAGTAACAAGATGACTTGCCAGAATATGCTGCATAAAGGTACTTTCCTTATTTAATTCATTGATTGTCTGAATAATGAGAAGGCTGAAGCAATCGAGGCTTTACTGAGGAGCATTGAACAATATGACCATTGAGTACCTGTTTTCAATGTAAAATATCACCTAAGATTCCTTGCCTTATAACAAAACTGATCACAAATCTCAAAACAAAGGAAAATGTTTATTGACCTTTTTTCTTGACCTCAGAGAATGTTGAATTGCACAGTTGAAATAAAACATGGATTTGGCTTTGTGTTTGAGAATGTACTGAAACATGATATTACTTCAACCTTCTGCTTTTGCACTTGCTGCTTAGATGAGAAATGGCAGGCAAAGAAGAAAATTTCTAGAAGAGTTTATTATTACATATGTAAACAGGAAATGTTTGCCACATAGGGTAACTGCTATGTTTACTATAAGGGTTCAGTGCATACAGTGGGAAAGACACAGATTTGCAACATGAAGAAAGCCAGCTCCTTCTGGCAGGGCCTGGAGCTTTCTAGGTGGAGAGTTTATATCATTGACCTTTATGGAAAGTTTGTCGTCTTGCATACTGTTTGGTGTAAAGAAACTGATCAGTGTTTCTTATATGAAGTCCTGCTTCAAATACTATGTTAGAAAAAATACTTCGCATAAACAGATAAATTGCACAAGCAATATGGGTTTTATTAAGCTTGAGTTTCCCACTGAAGTTGATTTCAAGTGTAACTCTAGAGTTTTTTTCAGTTGGTATTAACAAAAACAAAGCATTAGCGAACCACCTTGTTAAATGATAAACTGAAGCTTACCATAATTGAATTGTAGAGGTAATTGCCTGTAGAAATCTAAGGGAAAAATATCTGGTACACTGAGGGAAACTATATTTCTGTAGAATATTCTTGAAGATATTGTCCCTTATTTTCATGTAGTAGCCTGTGAATTCAAAAAGTAGTACTAATCCAGATTATGTTTTTTTGTTGTTGTTGGAAATTCCTGGTTTCAACCTCCCTGAGCATTTGCATTTCTGCTAGAGCTGAGTGAAAGCTGTGACTGGACCAAATGTATTAACAGTCTTGTGGATTGTCCAGTCCTGTTCTGGCTAACATAAACTGTAATTTTGCATTTATTTGGGGGATTCATAGGACACGTAAATGTAGCACTAACTAGTTCTACCAGCTACACAGCATTCTTGTGCTTAGATACCAGCATGAGGCTGCTCTAAAGTGCCACAGAATCAGAACTGGTTCCTTTGCTTTTCTTCAGGTAAGGAATAAAGTTGTTTTAAAATAAGCAGGGAAGTACAAACTTGAGAAATCCCAAGTCCCAACCAATAAAAAAACTTACAAAACTTGCTATGATAACCTAAGGGGCCATTTTTCCAAGGTGATTCAGATGTTGCAGGGCAGGGGGGCAGACAAAAAATTGTTATTCCCATTGGCTTAGGTGTTTAAATCCCTTTAAAAATCTGGCCTTCAGTCATGGGTACTGTACTCAGCTATCAGAACACTTGCAGCCATTATTTTTTAATCTACATTTTTTTCTGAAGTTCTTTAGGATATATAAATGCTGTGAATCCTGTACTTACCACATTTTATATGCTTTCCTTCCTGCTGTCTTCCCCCTTTTGTTCTACACCATTTTCAGGAAGTGGGGAAAGGGGTGATTTTCAACAGTATGGAAAAAAGTTGGATACTGGATTCTAAGATCTTAGCATTTGTCATTGTTTAAGAAGTTAATAAATCATCAGATATTCAAACTCATTCTACAGTAAACCCCAGAGATTCTTCAAGCTCTATTCCAAATTCCTCTCTGTCAGTGTCATCATAGTTGTTAGCTGTTTGCAGTGGTGACAGCAATCTGTCTTCACATACTTGGTATCAAAATATTCAGTGGTAAAAAATTCAGATTAAAGGGAATTAGAACTCTTCAGATACAGCTGGTGTAAATTTAACTTCAGAAGTTTTCCAGCAGGAACCTATACTTGTCAGCATTGGTTGCAACTCTTTAACCTGTTTTTTTACTTTTCTAAGAATACACGTAACAAAGTGACTAGAGGAAAAGGAAACTTCTCACTTGTGCCAAGTGAAACTAAAATTGAACAGACTTTTTTTTTAAAGTTTACTTTAAAGAAAAGCATGACAGAAGAGCTCTGTAGAGATCTCAGACCAGTGGGGTAGAGAGACACTAGGCTTTGTTTGATTCTGGTGTCATCTACTCAAGTTTCACTGTAGCATGAGAAGGTAAAGCAACTGGAACAAACTTCAGAGTAAAGTGAAAAGAAGATGCAGCAGCTGGTAGCAGATTTTAAGTCCAAGGCTATCCTGGCTACTAAAATCTCTTGAAAGTATTTATCCAAAGTACCAAACAGCAATAATGTCAGAATAAATTTCATGGAAACTTCTGAGAACTGGAACTTTCTTAATTGAAATTACTAAGTTCACAATGTAACGTCAAATCAGCCAACGTCCACACAGTTCCCACAGTTCACAGAAGCAAAAGGTACAATAGTATTTTTCCCAGCAATAAATAGAACTTCTTCCTGCTTCGTTTTATCATTTAGAAAAAGAAAATCAACAAATTTCAAAGCCAAATCAGAAAATGGAGCCTTCATGATAAGTGTAATCACATAATTAGCAAGGTATGAATAACCTTGGATGAGGGAAACACAGTATCGGTTAAACTGGAAAGAATGCAGCAGTCACACTCATTAGAGAAAGCACTGAAAAATAAACAGAAATACTAGAGTTCGAAGTTACTAAGCAACTGCATTTAAAGAAAGAAATGTCAAACTATGTGTTTTTCTTTGGGAGTCCTAGTTATTGAACTGACTGGAAAATTACTGCTAAGCAATACATTAACCTGGGAAGTTTCTTGAGATATACTCTCAATTTTGTTATTGCTTTTTATTTTTGTCTGGAACGCATTTCATTAACACTTACTGAATGTTTATAACACTAAAAAAGACAATCTAGGCAAACTGCGGTGGGATAATTCCAGTCAAGAGGGCAAATTCCCTGAGGATGTTAAGATTACAAAATGACATGAGAAAGCACAAGATCCATACTTTCTCTCATGTAGTTGACAAAAAAGGAAATGGAAATACCAATTAATGTTCCACCTTGCTCAGACAGCGTGGTGGGAGTAATCCTTAGGGTCAGGAGATTTTTTAAAAGGGAAAGAGAAATTTCAATAAATCTAGAACCGCACTGTGTCTGACCCCTGTACAGAATGCCGATGAGCTGACCAACAGCCTTACGAATGTTATGGGTTGGTCAGAGTTGCAGTCTAAGCACTTTCCTCCTTCTTCCTCAGATGATTAAATCCCACAGGCTGGGCAGAGGTACGGTCCTGACCACAGTTTATCAGCATCTCAAGGCGGAGGAAAGGGGAGGCATGTTAACTCCTTGCAAAGCAAGGTCTTTTTGTATATGCCAGTGTGCTCAGGGAAGACTTTTGATTCTTATACGATCTATTGTTTATGGCACAGTATAAAACATACTAAAATATGAAATCATATTCACGCTCTGCAATCTGTAAGGATAGCTTTTATCTTCACAGATAGCAATTCTTTTTCACAACAGTTTAAATGTAGTCTTTCTGCTATAAAGATTCCAGACGATGCAGAGTCTTTCCTACAGACTCTACAGTCTTTCCTAGAGACTGATGTACAGTTTCTCCTAACTGCCACTCATGACTATATTTAAGCCTTTTTTGCAGGTCCATAGCTTCTTATTTCATTTAATGAACCATTTAATCACTGTATGATGAAGAATGTTTAAGTAGACTTTGTATCATTTTAGGACATAGAAAATGAGCTGTATGAAGAAGACTATAAAGGGATATCAAACCACTGAATGGATCCCATTCATGTGACAGTTTAATTTTGTCACATGCCATGAGATGATATATCCATAACATCCACTGGCCCCTCTGGACTTTGAGGCTGCTGATACTGTATAGAATCAAATTCAGGGTTGGTAGAAATCATATGTAATTGATTTTCCACTAGAGAAATCTGCTGTGACAGAAACTTCTTTGTTAAACTAATCATAGCAGTTTTGATCTAATATTTTCTGTAAAAATAAAATGAAAATTGGAAAATGTTTGAAAAATATCCAAAGGCCCATTTTCATATTTTAAATGTAAGTTTTATTGATAATTTCAAAATAATTATTTACTTTTGAAATTTCTTGCAGTGTTTCAAAGGGATTTGAAGTCCAAATGAAATATTTCACATTTATTAAAGTAAAATACTTATGTTGATCCAGTTTGGTCTTTCCAGACATGTGAAATTATTCATAAGCTTTAAAACCAACTTTCTGACAAGCCATAATTAAGCTTGTGATCGAAAATAAGAATTCATAAATGGTAATAAATAGCAAGATTTATAATCCTGCATAAAACAGTGAGTAACTTCAGTTAGTCATAGAACAAATATGCTGTAGTCATGTAAGAATTTAGTAAATTCACAGGAAAGTAAAAGCTGTTACAGAGTCAGCAAGTGTCCTGGAGTGATAAAGCACTATTTTCATAGCCACTGTTACCAAGTTATATGCACAAACTCATACTAAAGAAAGGTTATAACCTGCAACTTCATTTGATGGATCTTGTATTGATTTCACTGGGAGTCTTGAATAACTATGACCCAAAGTAAGTGAAATGTACAGAGCAAACAGATCTCTAAATTTCTGCGTACTTTACAAAGACAAGCACGCATTAAGATTCTTATTTGGCAGATACAAAAGATTAGACTTGAGTAAGGTTACACAGGCAGACAGGCAGTTATGAAGCTAAGGAAAGAGCCCTGTTCTGACATGCTTTGAAAGCCCTGTCTTCCATGTTTCCCATCAGAAATTATTCAACTGTAGGACAGTGTAGGAACTGTTCAGAACAGCCTCTGCCTGGTTTTTGTACACCATACCTATAAAAATCCCAAAATGCAATATTTTCAATTTTTAGAATGACTGGATTATTGCTAGTTGTCATCTCGGTCCTGATGAAGCAAAGAGCTTAAGAATCATTGTTAAACCCTTTGACTTCAATGAGTTTTGAGTCAGTTGCTTTTTTGTATGCATACCCTTTATTGTAAGTGTTTTCTGATGCAAAATAGAGTCTAAGCTGGTTGCGTTGCCTACTTGCATACAAATTCTGTAGTTGTTTTTCTTTATGGTTAGTTACCAAATCCAGA
This sequence comes from Theristicus caerulescens, assembly GCA_020745775.1. Classification (NCBI taxonomy): domain Eukaryota; kingdom Metazoa; phylum Chordata; class Aves; order Pelecaniformes; family Threskiornithidae; genus Theristicus; species Theristicus caerulescens. Next base: position 52,520,329 of record CM036583.1, on the reverse strand, counting down.
AGCATGGGACTTGTTCAAAGTATCCAAAGCAGCATCATATTGCACTGCTTATTAGCTAGCATCCCATGTACACAATATAATATATGTGACAATGTGATCCTGTGAGGAATTTGGTACTCTTAAACATCACTCCTTTTCTGGAGCTAAAGACATTGACATCTCTTTGGAGCACTTATATGAAAGAAACATCCTACTTAAAGAAATGCAAAAATGTTCATTCTGTTAAAGTTCTTCCTGTGATTTAGAAACAAAATGTATGAGTTTGTGACTGTAATTGCTTCTGCAATAGAGTCTAGTGTAACATTTTCTTTATTTAAGAAAATTTCAGCAGGGTAAGCCAGATGTTTAGTTGTCATATATAGTTAAAAAAACCCACAAAATAACCCCCTCCATTTGTACAATTCCTATAGAAAACACAAACTTCAACCAAGGAGGACATTTAGAAAATATCTTTAAAGAGTATTCACGAGGAACTCAGCTTAAAAGTTAAGCTGAGCACTTCTGCAGGTCTACCACTATTTTATCTCACAGACATAAACAGCTGAACATATGATATGAGGTTTTCTCTACTTAGGATGAGCAACCATTCTGATTGCACTCTACTCTTAATCATTTAGTTCCTTTTTATATCTTTGCCTCAGAAATGTTTAGTGTGAGATGAGATCATCCCATACGTACAGACATGCTAAGGACTAGTTTCAACACTTGAAGAAAGAAAATCTCAATGAAAACATTGCACAAACAGAAAAGACTTTGGCAGTAGGTCTTAACTACAGCAATGTAGTTACGGATACTTTTTTGGGGGGAAAAAACTGCTTTTCATCAATACTTGGCTTATGGTTGGAATGTTTTTCACATTAATTTCATTCCAAGTTGTTTACAAGGGAGTGAGAGAGAAAGTGAGAATGAGTGTGTTTTATCAGTGACCTGGGAAATAGATTAGAGTACCCATGACAACTATTTCTCTTGAATTAAACATAACAAAAAAGCACCATTTCCCAAAGATGTAACCAAATAAATGGTATGCAGAGGAGATATATGGGAAAGGCAGTTGAGACACACAAGCAAGTAAAAGAAATAGGGATGGTCTATGACTCCCTGAAACTTAGAAGCTGTTGTCTGAGTTGAAAAATGAGCATTGTCATTAATATTAAAGTTGTAAAACAGGTTGTCAGCTATGTGTGAGGACTATGGAGAAAGTAAATGATTAAGCTTTTCCTAAGCCTTGAATAAAAAAAATTGTTCATTTTTAAAGAATATGTCACTGAGAGGACATGTTTGTACAAGGATGCAAATAACTTTGCACTTTACTATATTTTGGTTCCTTCTAAAGAAAAGTATAATGAGTATAATCAGTTGTCAGAAAACAGAACAAAAGCAACATAGGAAGGAAGAAGAGACTTAATAATTGCTTTGATGTGTGTAAAATGAACTGTTTGTATACAAAATACCAGATTCATATTGGTGGATTTCTGCTCACCACTGATGGTATGGATTATTTTACTACATTATTTTTTCATATTTATGTATTTATATTAAAGGAAATGGGACCTGATCCTAGGACTTTTGAGACTGACACAGTTTTCCCTTTTTATTTTGCATTCACTGGACCCATCTCATGGAGAATAGAAGAGCAAATACTTGTATACATGGGATATGGTAGCAATTATTGGGAAGGAGGTTTATATGTCTTTTTTTGGTGGTGGTGGTGGGTTCAGTTTGCTGCACAGAGGACATGGGACTTCAGAAGGAGCTCTCATAAACCTGTCAAGAACAGGGAAGGGCCTTGAAGCCTTAATTGCCCTGACCAGCCTCACCAGGCATCCAGCCTCCAAACGCTGCATCCATTGGCCCAGGAGCTCCATTTCAGCTCAGGTGCCCTGCTCCTTACCTGACCTGTGCTCAGGTCTTTCCTGGACTTGTAGACTGGATTTGCGAGGTTGATGTTGCCTTGCATTTGCCTGATGATTGCAAGATTCTTGGTGGTCCTGGTCATTGTCACTAGCTCGCCCTGCTCACCTTGCTCAGGTATGGTCAGATGGCAGCTTTTTTGGGTGGGCACCCGTGGCTCCCATCTCACTGTCTGTTGTGGAGCAGCCCCGCTCTCGGTGTTCCCTGACAGGGAAGTCAGTCTGTAAATCAAGGCTACAGGACAGTTGACTAAATCTTTACAGCATACCTTACAGGGAAAAAGCAGTTACGAACGTAGTAACAGTATCATCTATTTGGCAGTTGCTGTTACATAACTTCTAGTGCTTTATCCATGTGCCTTTAGAAGGTTATAACAGTGAAAAGGAGACTGCAATCAGAAGTATTCTTCACCAGAAGAAGTGGGATGAAAGGCCTGGAGTCAGTCTTTGTGTTCGTGTATGCCTGTTACACTGTGTGGCATACCGGGGCTCGCTCAGAAGAAACAAGGCAGCAAAGTCTCAAGGGAGATGATGATCTAGCTTGGAAATGGCATGGAAAAAGGGACATATTTTTAACATGCCTTAATCTTCTTTGGTTAAGGGGGGGGTGGATCTTAAATCTTTAGCCTTCCTTTGAACTTATGGGTCGTGAGAGGACTACAGAAGGAGGTAGCAGCTATCTTAGATAACAGAAACAAGATAGACTTCATCTCAAAGGAGGGAAATTTCAGTTTAGTCTAAGAAAAAGTTACAAAAACTGAGGTGCTAAACAGAGAATGAACTTCAAACCATCATTTTTTAAAGGAGCGTATTGTTTTCTTCAAATCTTGCCTATCATTAGAGCTCACTGAGAAGTCTGAGAAAAGAGCTAGCATCTCATTTCCACAGGCATGCTGGAAATGAAAAACAGCAATACTGGGACCTCTAATACAAACTGCCTCAGTGTACCTGCAATATAGAAAAGCAGACCTTCATATGAATTGTGGGGACTTGTTTGACAGCTGGAGAGAAAAAGGGCCTTGAATACAGTGTCTGTCACAGACTATTTCCAACTTGTTTTAGGGGCTTGCATGCTCTTCTGGATGCAAGTGTTTGCAATTATTTTCTGCAAGTGTAGTCTCCTCACTGTCGTATGTACAAAAGTAGGCATCTCTTGGGGAACTGCCAATGGAATAGCCAATGCAGTGGCTTAAACCACCCGTACTTCAGCCAGCTTTATTGCTGTTTTTCCTTCAAGGCAATTATCACCTAAGGATGTCACAGTTTTGTTTTTAAGTCATTGAAATAACTCAAGATGTGGATAGAAGCCTCAGTGGGACTTTCAAAAGCTGACATTTATCTTTAAATGAGCTAGATGTGCAGAGTTTTTTTGCAAGTTCTACATAGGCACATAATCTTTAGATACCCTAATACCTTTAAATACCAGCACCTTAACAAATATCAGTATAGGCTCTCAGGGACATCCTTCTAGTAAGTAATAAGCCCTCTTTGTAGAACAAAACTAATTTCTTTTTGCTATTTCTTTTATTGCACATGCTTACTAATTTAAACAACAAATGGGTCATTTCAAGCTATAGAGTGGGTAAAACAAAGAAGTTGGTATGAGTGCTACAACCTCTGGCAGATTACCTAGAAAATAAATGTTTCAGAGGTGGTTTAGCATCTAAGTACTTAATCATTGCTATCAAATACAAATAACTGTGATGTGTACACTATCATTTCTTCAAATTAAAACAGTGCACCAATATATGGAGAATATATTGAATGATATTTAAGTTTTATTTTTTAACTCTTGCAAGATGAACAGCTCAGACTGATATTTTTGCCAATATTTTTTATAACTGTAGGATGGAATGCTAAGTAAATAAACAGCTCCCATCAAGTGAGAGCTTTATTCTCACTTGTCATCTTTGTGGGTCTGCGATAATCTTGCATTTTGCAGGACATCTTGTCTCTCTGTAAACTTCTCCCCACATGAAGTTCAAAAAGTTATGTTTTTGCTATATTTTGTGTTTTAAGCCTGCAAGTACTAATGGAATATTAACAACACTTGGAATGAATCATCAGTTTGCAGTTTACCCCTAATACATTTGAAATTATTCTCACTTCAGTCACTAGTGTCACGCAGTTCAATCACACACAGCAGTCAGTAGAGACACTCCCCTCTTGGCTACATATCTTACAAGGCAATAGGTCCCTCTTCCTTCTTTTCCTTCTTTGCCTGAAACATGGGAATTTCCATGCAGCTTCCATTCTCAAGAGACCACCCACCCCCAAGTGCTGACAACAGTTACTACATACTCGCTGTGCATTTCCCAATAAGGAATGAAGCCAAATTCTTTGACCTTTCATTTAGCTTTCACTAAAGTGAAGTTTTGTTCCACTGACAATGCATAGTCCTGCCTAGCTAGATTCTGCAAGACTGGCTGTAAAACCAGTTTTAAGAGCGAACATTTACAAGTGGCATTGCTTACTCACTCATTAACCTCTCAAACAGTCAGAATCCAGGAATCGAGTATCGTAGCTATGAGTTTAAAAATAAACAATTGGTATTATTAGCCTGCTCTCCCCCTTGCTTTCACGGAAAGCATCGTGGTGGCACAGTGTGAAGCCAGCAGCTGCCACATGCTGAATTCTGTACGTAGCTCTGAGTGCTCTGTATTGAAAAGCAGTAGGACAAGAAAAGGTTCTCATAATCCAAGCAAAGCAGATGATCCATGAGCAGGGGTGGCATGGAGGAGGGAATATGTACACTGGAGCTCCTCACTTTGGAAAAGGCTGAAAGGGACCCAGACAGTGGTCCATAAAAATCACTAGGGACAGGGAAAAGGCAAGTAGGCAATGACTGTTGATTGCCTCTTCAAATACAAGAATTAGGAAACATCTAACAAAACTATGGTCTGGCAGGTTCAGCTAAAACAAAAGGGAGGGAGGTTAGATAACTTCTTGCCACAGGAAGCGGGGAAAGATGAAAAATTTCATATATTCAAAAAGTGACCATACAAACTTAATGGAAGAAAAATCCAGCAAGGGCTATTAAATACACTGGAGGAGTCCTTGGAGTAGCAGTTACCAGAAGCTGTGACTTTTCTGGGAAAGTATTATTACTAAGTGATGTTAGTATCCTCTGTTCTTATTTTAGACATCCAGTTTGCGGCCATTTCCTGCACAGTCTTCACTACTCCAGTTGTTTTTGTGCTTCTCTCCAGATATTGAAAAGACAACACTGACACTGCTTGTTGCTATCATTTTTTTTAATTTCCGCAAGTATCACTGCATCTGTCATGGTGATTGCAGCTCTCTGTCACTGAAGACATACTAAATATCAAACTCTTTCCCAAACAGGAGGGAATCCCAACATTGCAGGTTTGATTCACTCTAGCCTTTTGGCAATAGCCGTCCTTATTCCTCAGGATAATTGGGAAGTCCCCATTTCTCTCCTCCATTTTGCTGCAGTGGTACTCTAAATTGGACTGCTTTATGCTTATCTAGCGAAATCAGTGAGGCAAGCCTTGCATACAAGAACTGTCAGTTATGTAATAGCTTCCCTTCACAATAAATCAAGTTGAACTTCTGTAGCATATTTATTCTTACACATTTTAGGGATTATTTAAAAGATTCCATGCAGGTAGCCATTTATTTGTACATAGTGCATAGTGGGTTTTCTCCCGTTTGCAGGTAGGGTGCAGCCAGAACTTGGGTCCTTGCTTCTTGCTTCTTGCTGGCAGCTTCCTCATGGGCTGGAGGACCACAGCTTGAGAGGCTGCCATGGAATTCAGTCCAATTACACTTGGTATTTATTGTGACCCTGCTAATTTATTCTGCCAAGAAGGTTAAGTGAGCAGCTTTACAACGAGCTAGGAGGAGGGCTGTGTGACAGAGCAACTGTAAGTAGAAAATTCTGCCTATTGCTGGTACTGACTTCATGAGTGCTTACATGGAGCCCTGGATCCAATGGAAAGAGGAAGGTCCCAAGAGTTGGATTAAATAGGGCAGCAGCTGCCAAAATAAGCAAGTCAGGTAGCTTACACAGTAGAGCTTTGAGCACTTCCCATACACACACATCAAAAACTAGTGAGTGTAAAGCCACAGAGGAGACACACAGATTCCCTCAAGCACAACATGCGCATACCAGCGTCTGTGCTAACCTGTGTTATATGCAGTATTGTAGCCTAACTATATACTGACCTGAAAATTTTCTTGCCTGAAGATCAGTGCTTTGATCTTTTGGAACAGGAAAGAATCCTACATTTAATGTTATGTAACTTTTGTGCGACTCCCCAGTTGCTATTTTCCCATTTTTCAAATTTTCTTTCCCATCTATGAACGTGGTAATCAAGCTGATCACGTTGTATTTGTGCTTTTTGCATTTCCTGAGGATATGAGGAAAAAACACAGCAGCTAACTGACTTAAAAGAGTGAGCTATTCACTTTACCTGCCAGACAGAAAGTCAGAAAAGCCTCCTCAAACATTTTTGGCTTTGAAAGGGATGAATTATTTTTTCCACATTCCTCTAAGTAGAGACTAGTAGCACTCCTCTTATACACTTAATGAAAGGGGCACAAAGAAATTTCCAAAAGTCAGACTGAGAACAAGCTCCAGAGTTTTGACTTTGATTTGATAACCCTGCTCAAACTAACAGGAAACACTGAAAAACCTTCTCACATACAGATTATTCCATTCCTTTGACAAATGTACATGTAAATGTAAATATAAATATAAATAGTAAAACTTCACCACCATTTATAGGTGCAGTTTTATGATTCCCAAAGTAGCTGCAAGCAGAGCCTCTAGAGCAGGCATATTCCCTACAGGACTGAAGCAAAATTCCTATGGTTTGATCACAAATTATCTTGTGTCTCAGAGTAACCTCCTTTACTGTGGAACTCTTTTTTTCAGCCTTGCTCCGTTGTTGAGACACCCAGTCATGGGAAACAGCGATTAAAACCCTCCTCCTAACACATTGTGGGAAGAGTCCTTTCAGTTGCTACCATGGCTACAAGATATAAGCCAAGGTCATTGTTTGTTATGATTGTAGCTGTGCTGAGCCTGTTTTTTTTTTTTTTTTAAATTGACAGCTGTTGCATATCAGTGAAATTAAATCATATTTGAGGCAGATATAAAATGTAGGATTTTTCTAGTTCAGGTGAGCCATGCTGATATTTCTATCTTCTCTGCGGTCCAATCTCTGATCTTCATTATCACTACACTTTAAATACAGAGTAACACCTCTAATTGTCCTGCACCTTTAAAAAGGATATCAGAATGTGTAACTTCATATGGATAATTTGAAATAAACTGGTAGTTACAGAAGTGAGTTAAGTCTGCATGCTTGCAAACTTTGCCATGTTTTAGAGACACATTTTCTAAAACTAATGACATTGCTGGCAATCTGTACTTGTGCTTTATTTAAGTTGTATTATCCTCTGAATTAATCAGATTTATCAGATTTATTCTGGGTGGATTTGGTATCAGGTCATTCACAAATGATTTCCAAAATAAGATCAACAAAGAGACATGGTGTAAAAAATAAGGACACTTCTCTTTTGAACTGTAAGGTTGATTTGGCTATTTTTTATATTTCTAATTTAAAGAAATTACTTTTAAGTATCTGGACTGTAAGAAAATCTGTCATATATTTTAAATGAGGCCTCAGTACTAAGGACCACTTCCATATATCTGGTTAAACCATAGCATAGGGTGCAAGGAGCTGGTCCTATGCTACCTTCTTGTTTTTCAACCCCATTCTGGCAAGAAGAGAGGTAAACCCAATTCCTACAGTAAATTAAAGCACATCCAGCATTGCTTTATTGGATTATTTCCTCAAGTAGCTCTCAAGTGACTTAATGCTTATATTTGTTAATATTGCTGCAGAAGTCTAGCAAAGATTTTGATAGAGAGCAGAAGCCAAGGCAGTAAATGTGATACAGTATGATATTGGTTGACACTAACTTCTTTGGGGTAGTTTTTCCTAAACAAACACAGAGAACTAAAATAGAAGAAGCACAATCAAGTAATATTTCACATTTTATTTACTTTCTATTTCTAAAAGCTGCTTTTCATGTGTAGCTTTCCAAAATACATAAAGATAGTTCTGACAGGTATTTATCACAAAAGAGAAATGTTGCCAACTTGTGTATTCCTCTGCAGAGAATTTTCCATACTTCTGCATTCTCCTTTAAAAATTCTGTAAAACAATATACCTGGCATCTCTAGATCAAATATGATTAGTCTCTAAACATCCACTTCCTTAAAAAAATATATATATGTACACACATATAATCAAAACTGTGCTTATCTTCTATTTCATGTGGACAGTCATGTAATACATGTACTTAAATGCATCCATGACCTTAGCTAAACCTCACAGTGCAGGCTCTTATTTTCCATCATTTCCTTTCTGACAGTGTTGACAGTAAGCCAAGTGAGCAGAGACAATCCCTATCTTGATATATACTGAAAGGTTCATTAAGTACATCACTTTTCCAGGACTGAATTATTTAGTTTCAGAAAAGCATATGGAAGAGAATACTTCAGAAAGAATCTCTAGATATTAATTATCGCTCTACTCTCAAGCCTTAGCGTATTGCAATATTTCTGAATGTAAACAGACTGAAGATTTGTTAGTAGGGAGAATACTGGATGACAAATTCTTTGGTAAAATTATTTACAGGAAGATAGGAAATGAGTCAGGAATCTCAGGAAAAAAATAGCTATCTTACAGGCATCTGAAAAAATGTCCAAAACTTTTTTTTTCCCCAGATGGAGAAAGGAAGGGGAAATGTATCAACAGGAGTTACAAATCACAAATTCCTAATTTCCTTCTTAGCTGCATACCAGCTTTTTCTTAAATTGTTAGTGCTAGGTACCAGTGGGTAAAACAGGCAAAGGAGAGAAATTGTTTGGCTTTATTCTGTATATTAAAGACTCCTTGATGCAGACACTGAATAGAACTTGAATAAGTAATTTGCTCTGCTTCTGAAATTCTTTGGAAATACCAATAGCACTGCACAGAAAAGATTTCTGAAAGCCACTTCAGGAGCTTTTCATGTGCTATGCAGAATGCATTTTCATATGCTAAGTGAAATAACAGGACACTTGGTATGTAGTGACTAGGAGGAATCCAAAAGATTAATCAAAAGAATATTTACTTATTTCTAGGTTTTATCTTGGTAAATAAAATGCAGAAAATAAGGAGAGTTAAAAGTGTAGGAGCAAGTTTGAAGAGTAGAAAAAAGACAACTTTATGGTCTTCCATTTGCTCTAAGGAAGGTATCAGGGCACACAATCACTAAGTAACACTGTTTAAACTTAGATATTTCAAAGAAATGGCTTTCTAGTTGAGGCAAAGAAGATTTCAATAGCATTATCTGCTACATTCTTTTGGGATGACTTGCCATTTACATGTGGCAGTACCTGAGATGGGTGTCTTCCTGCATTCTCAACTCTCTCCCTCTCCTTGGTATCCAAGAGATACTAAAGAGTCTGCGAGACTCTTGCTAAGATCAAGAGGGAAAAGCTGCTTTCTAGTAAGAAATTTCAAGTGGATGAAGGACAGGGGAATACTGAGGATACTTTTGAGAATGCGTTTTTGTTTTGCTAAACAAGTGAAAGGAACTGCCACTTGTAAGATGTAAGTTTGCAGACGACACCAAGTCAGGCGGGAGTGTTGATCTGCTGGAGGGTAGGAAGCCTCTGCAGAGGGATCAGGACAGGCTGGATTGATGGGCTGAGGCCAACTGTATGAGATTCAACAAGGCTAAGTGCTGGGTCCTGCACTTGGGTCACAACCCCATGCAACACTACAGGCTTGGGGAAGAGTGGCTGGTGAGCTGCCTGGCAGAAAAGGACCTGGGGGTGTTGGTTGACAGCCGCCTGAATATGAGCCAGCAGTGTGCTCAGGTGGCCAAGAAGGCCAATAGCATCCTGGCTTGTATCAGAAATAGTGCGGCCAGCAGGAGTAGGGAGGTGATAGTGTCCCTGTATTCGGCACTGGTGAGGCTGCACCTCGAATACTGTGTTCAGTTTTGGGCCCCTCACTGCAAGAAGGACATTGAGGTGCTGGAGCATGTCCAAAGAAGGGCAACGAAGCTGGTGAAGGGTCTAGAGAACAAGTCTTACGAGGAGTGGCTGAGGGAACTGAGATTGTTCCGCCTGGAGAAAAGGAGGCTGAGGGGAGACTTTATCGCTCTCTACAACTACCTGAAAGGAGGTTGTAGCGAGGTGGGTATTGGTCTCTTTTTCCAAGTCACAAGTGATAGGACAAGAGGAAATGGCCTCAAGTTGTGCCAGGGGAGGTTTGGATTGGATATTGGGAAAATTTCTTCACCAAAATGGTTGTCAAGCATTGGAACAGACTGCCCAGGGAAGTGGTTGAGCCACCACCCTTGGAGGTATTTAGAAGACATGTAGACGTGGTGCTTAAGGACACGGTTTAGTGGTGGACTTGGCAGTGTTAGGTTTACAGTAGGACTCGATGATCTTAGAAGTCTTTTCCAACCTAAATGATTTCATGATTCTATGATTCTATGAACATGAACACAGAGAGAAAGGGCTTGTTCTTCCAGAAGCATAATTAAGTAAAAAAAACCCCATATCTGTTCATACAGGCAAGTTTTACTGGCATAGTGGCAATAGAGTCGTTACTGCCCTACAGAAAAGTTGGTCAGTTCCTCCATGTAGAGGATCTTCCATGCTGCAGGGACCATCTGCTTTTAAGGCCTTTTCCCAGATTTGGAAGATAGAAGGGATGTGGATCTTTTTCAATTAAACTATTGTAATTCACTTTAAAAATCAGCCTTTTAACAGTAATTAGATCCAGTCTGACACTTTTATTTCCATTTTAGCAGGTCAGCTTATAGCTCCACAGTCCACAGATCCATTCAATTAAATCAGTTGGTGAACATTGCTTTCTCTTCACCCCAACAGAGCACCCACATCCACAGCCCTAAACCATTATTCCCGACAAAGCAAGCTCTTTGAAAAGGTGATGATTCCCTGACCACTCCATTATCAGGAGAAATGGAGGAAGACAGCCTGACTGTAAGTTAATTCACACAGATTGAGCATGGATTGAGACATATTTAGAAAAATAAGGACATGTCAATCAAATCTCACTTATAGAGGCCTTTTCCCCCACAATACCTATACTTACTTTTATTGTAATCCTCACGTACACATATGTCAGCAGTAAAAAAGCCAGCCCAAATGGCAATCCAGGCTTCAAAGAACACGTGCCTATATACTAAGAAAAAGCATACACATATGAGTAATGAAGTTTGGAATTTTTTTTTAACACAAGGCTGCTTAGGTTAAATTTTAAATCTTTAAATAAATAAAGATTATATTTGCTGCTGCTCCCCAAAAGCAGCATCAGTAACTGAGCTACATGCATATTTAAATCCAGAGCTGCTCTTGCCTAAAATTATCTCCACCTTTGACCATGACAGAATAAGTATCTTCCATTGTGTGATGGTGTCAGATTGTGATTTGGCAAAACGAGCAGAAAATTACCTAACTGATTCCCTGTACTCTTCTTAGTTTATTTCAGTCTTTCCAAAACTGTGGAAAAGTATTTTAGGTATGTAACCTATACTTTAGATAGCCTGTGTTCCCTTAGAAATATCTTTCCTTGAAAACAAGTACTTAGAGTATTTTCATATCAGAACAGCTCAATCCCTTCTTTTACCATTCCCAGAATGGGTGATGATCACAAAATGAATAGCCAGCCAGTATTGTTATGCTATCATTTGGTGTGAGATCTTGTGCATTATTTACTGCCCATCATTGAAATTATATTGTACATACAGAAAGATTAATTTCCTCCCAGATTTTCCTCCAGCAGTCTCATGATTTTAGGACTTCTTTTAACATAATTTAACCATCTTCCAAGGTCCTGTGTCTATTCGCTCTTGCAAGTTTCTAATATGAATATTTCATCTTTGGGTATGTATTACCATTAATGACCTGCCCCTTGGTTGTTTATAAATGTTGCTTAATAACATCCTGTGAAGTTAGTTGATAGTTTTCCTAACTGGGGAGGGGGAGGAGGGTAGGAAAACATTAAACTTAAAATTAATTCAGAATTACAGTTTTATAATATTTAACAGGTAATTTTTTTCAGAATGTTTAGCATGTGATAAATCATTGAAAAGTCAAACTCTTGACTTCAGCTGCAGCAGTCCTTGCTCAAGTCTCCGGTAGATCAGACCCTATGTGTTTTCAGTTTAGCTCCCAGAATGCAAGAAATGCATAGCATCTGAGAAAATGTGACTTGGCCAGCATTGCATACCATCTTATTATTCAAGATGACATTCAAGTACCATGAATATGAAACTGGTATTTTTTTCCAGGAATTTTTTTTTGGTTGATTTGTTACCCACCTTTGATTACATGCAATAAGTTACACAGCAAGACTCTAGACTTCTTTTAGCTTGAAAGACTAACACAAGTATATGATTGTGCTGGTTTTGGCTGGGATAGAGTTAATTTTCTTCACAGTAGCTAGCATGGGGCTATGTTTTGGCTTCGTGCTGAAAACAGTGTTGATAACACAGGGATGTTTTCATTATTGCTGAGTGGCACTTACATGGAGTCAAGGTCTTTTCTGCCTCACACCTCCCCACCAGCGAGCAGGCTGGGGGTACAGAAGAAGCTGGGAGGGGACACAGCTGGGACAGCTGACCCCAACTGGCCAAAACAATATTCCAGACCAGATGATGTCGTGCTCAGCATATGAAGCTGGGGGAAGAAGAAGGAAGCGGAGGATGTTCAGTGTGATGGCATTTGTCTTCCCAAGTAACCGTTACACGTGATGGAGCCCTGCTTTCCTGGAGATGGCTGAACACCTGCCTGCCCATGGGAAGCAGTGAATGAATTCCTTGTTTTGCTTTGCTTGCACGCAGAGCTTTTGCTTTACCTATTGAAGTGTCTTTATCTCAACTCCTGAATTTTCTCACTTTTATGCTTGATTCTCTCCCGCTTCCCACCGGGGGGGAGGGGTGAGAGAGCGGCTGTGTGGTGCTTAGTTGCCAGCTGGGGTTAAACCACAACAATGATACTAGCACCGTACTGTATGCATTATGTGTTCTGGTACAGATTCACTATTTGTTGAATAAACATTTCACATGTTGGACTTTTTAGCTTTGGATAACATTTATAAATTAGTTCTGCTATTAGGCTAGTTATTCATTATTGGAATGCATTCAAAAACTTTGACAATCCAATGACTGCCTATGGATTACTAGCAAGGCATATTATTTTGATAATTGTGTTTGAATACATTTACTTAAGCTTGCACCTCTAATTCTGTGATGTATGATTCCTAAATACTGAAAATGATTTAATGTATATTTGTATGTACATCTGGATGTAAATGCAATTGTATGGAGCCAAAGTCCTGGTCTCTGAAATACCTGTTTAAGCCAAGCATTTCACAAACTCTCCTAAAATTAATGTAATGGATTATGCTGTTCTTTCAGCCATGTAGCTGAAACAACAGTAGGTCTCATTAATTAATTAATGAGAAGGGAAAGAAAGGGAAATACTTTCAAGGGTTTAGTCATAATAAGGTGCTCTTACCACCATGTGAACTTTCAGGGTACAGGATTGAGCAAAATGGGTACAGTTTTCATTATAAAGGTCAGGTACTGTTGAAATTTCTCTTCCACAGAAAAAAGAATTTATTTTAATATTTTAATTCTCACCAGGCTGAAACTTGTCAGCCAAATTCAGTTCAAATCTCTGGTTTTCAGGTGCCGTTGGTCCAATATGTCTGCCTTTTCAGCTGTTGGTTGGTGAGAACCTACAGAGTTCTAGAATAATTTCTCTAAAGCTCCTTTGAAATTGGATAATTTCCATGTATAATCATATTTCAGTCTTAGTTGCTATAGATGCCAGGCTTCTCCTTCCACCTTTGAATTGAGAATATGTTCTCTTTTACCAGTTTAATTTAAAAGCCAGAAAGCCATTTAAGACAGCTGATCATCCCAACAACTGTATACAGCTTAAAGACGGTGGTGAGGAGCGTGGAGGGAAGAGAGCTATATTGTAGTTTTAATGGTATAAATAAGCACTAGTACAGTTTCTTGATTCATCTTTCCTTATAGCAGTGGTTTTTTTTAATATCATAGCAGTATTTGAGGACTTCAAGCAGGACTGAGTTCTTATTCTGTTACACATTGTGCAAACATAGTAAGAAACAGTCTGTCTACTGAAAAAACTCTGGTCTAACCTGGGACAATAGTAGAATCATGAAGAGAAGATAAAAAGTCATAGCAAAAATGTGATACCTAATTGTTATATAGCCAGCTGTTGATTATCTTAATGTGTTCATATACTTCTGATTAGCTTAATTTTTATTTATTTCACATTTCTGTCAATACATAATAACCACATCTGTGTGGACTTTGCCAATATGACAACCCACACAGAGGCCCAGACTGCATCATCTATATTACAGAGCTGTTACAAACCTTGTCTTGTCCCCACTGACTGTCAAAAGAACTAAACTGTTCTACAGATAATTAATTAAAAGATGCTTATCCATGCCTGTTACAAAAAAGTCTGAAAACATTGAGGGCAGGTTTAAAATCTTACCTTAATAAGAGTGGTATTGTATGAGTTCTGCAATATGCATTAGCAGTTAACTCTCACATTACTGCATCAGGTTGACTGGAGCATGACAGTTTCATTTCTCATACAAGGTAAACCAGGCAAATCTCTGCAGCTGGTAAAAATTATAAAAAATAGAAGAAGTGAAAATCCCTTAGGTTCTCTTTGGCTTTCTGTCCATTTAAGGAGAAAGTAAGTCTGGCAACATGAATTTTCCACAAAATTAAGACAGCAAAATAAAGAGAATTCATGATTCACAAAAGATGTAGCTTCATGTTTTATTATGCTTTCATTTTCTCTCAGGAGTACAAGGCATTGTGCTTCTGGAATTAAGATACTCTTGACTCAAAAAGGAAAATGCAATATTCTTCTTGATGCCCTGCACAGGAAATTATTAGAATGGTATTTGTTTTCAGTGACTGAGCACTGGGTTAACCATGCCCCAGATTAGCAGAGCAAATCATCTGTTCTGGTTGAAAGTGTTTGGCTTTAGCCTGTAAATAACGAAGCACATTTTCAACACACAAGAATCTTGAATTGCATTCATTAATTCATGAGACATCACAGTTGAAGAAAACGTGTCCTGTTGATTAAGTTCTTGGATGGGAATCAACGGTTTCATTGCTTGGATGTATTAACTTTCTAAATATCATCACTGTGGGTTTCATTACAGAGAACACAATAGAATGCACACAGCTGAGTGAGATATACCCAGGAAGCCAGTCATTTAGAATTAATATACCATCCTCCATGAATCAAGCTGTCCTGCTGGTGTCCTGCAGAAAGGGAGAGAAGGACATACTTGAAGGCCCTGATTCACAGCTGACGTTCAATCCAACCTCTCTTTCACGTAGCATGAAATGAATATGACAAGCTGGGTGTTTGGTTTTAGAATATGTGCTACTGTGATAAATCAACAGGCAAGATGATCAAACCCAAGGGAAGAAATAAGGATCTCTGGTTTTGGTGGTTTTAGGGAAATCAGATGGTTTGACAGAAACTTTTTTCACTGACAAATAGGAGATTGTTGAAACTTAACTAGAAATTAGTTGTCAGATATATTTTCCTTCTCTCTTTTTTTCTTTCTGTCTCATCCCATTATTCTTTTTCCCCCACTGAAGACAATATAGTGTAGTATTTAGGGCTTTTTTCCCCCCTGTTTCCATTTGAATCTTTTTCAAAGTGAGGAAAGTTTGGTGAAATAAAAATAGATTACTTTTATTTTTTCCTCCAATTTTCATATTTTTATAGCTTGGGAATTGCCTATTCTGCCACACTCAGTTGCAAAAGAGAAAGAAAAAAGGAGAAAACTTAATTTGCATTAAAATAATCATAGCATTCTGGAATGAAAATCAGAAAATGTTTTTACAAAAACCCCTTATTTCTTTCTTTTAACCACTCCAGTTACAGGAGGTGTGGAGTTTCTAGAACATAACGTAAGTATGAACTGTGCAAAATCTTGAGACACTCGACTCAAACTAAATGTTGCCCTCGTTTACAAAGACGAGGGCTCTTCAGTGATGTCCCCAAACATGGTGATAACACTGATAGGGATGCTTGTCAAGTGGACTGTTATTGTGGAATTGCAGTGTGTTTGGGATAGTCCAAAGCTACAGTGTGTTAGCATACCACACTATCTTGTTTTGTTTTATGAGTTCCTTGGCTTTGCTTTCCTTATTCTATCTCTTCTGTATCAAAAACTTAATTGCCTCACGTTTTTTATTCCTGTTTTCAGTGCTTTTCTCCTAAATTTTTGTTCTGTAAGAAGAAAAAAAAAAATCTTTTTGAAATAAAGATGAAATTGGTCAATAGTTACCATTCAGGAAATATGCCTGATTCAATGTACAAATCACCTATGTAGCGGCTACTGCTGTCCTATTTGGTATAAACTCTGAGACAGAAATGCTATGTAGTTTATTCTGGCAATGGCTTCAAATGACGATGCAAGGCCCTGCAGGCTCCTGAACTATTCTCCAGAATGTCCTGTCTTGGTGCACTGGTGGGTTAAAGTGCAGGGTCCCTTGGAGCTGAGCAACAGCCTACCTCCGTCAGATGTTCCTTCACCCTATGGTAGGTACAGTATGCAGCAGACCCCAAGAACTAGCACTACCTTAAAAATGTAAGCATTGCAGGCAGATTCTTCCCTCAGACACTCTGCAAGTCTAGTGTACCTTTTTTTTACTGTTTTTTTGTGTCAAGAGTAAAAATTAGAAGAGCAAAGATAACATTATATGTTTCCTGAAGTATTTGAAATTCCTCTCCAAAGACTGCCACTTCTATAACATCCTACACAGCCTTCCATTTCCAGAGTTAGAAACAGTTCTTTTACTTGACGTTATTTGGTAGCTTGAATGGACACATGGTTAAAATGTTTTTTCTCTAACTAACGGGGAGCTGGATTTCTGATGTTCAGAATATGCAGAGTGTTGAAAAGAAAGATAAATAGCACTGCTCTATTAAGATCTTAATGAACTTACTGAAAAGCCCATCTGATATCTTAAATTCACATTTCATATGTGCTGAACAGTTTTATGTTTCTTTTACATTCCTTTGAAGTCCTTGCATGCAAAAGATCATCACAGAATTTTTTTTTTATCTCATATATTAAGAGCAGTTGTATGTCTGACTCAATACATGTTAGTGACTGCTGATATATGGCATACCAGAGAGAAAACAAAGTACCGGGCCTTTATCATAAATGTCACCTGTTTCAGAAACTGTCAGTCACCAGCCTTTTGAACTTCTCATTTCATTCCAGACATGACATTGAGAAGGAGGAAAGGGAGCTGGGGAAGGACAGAAAGATTTCAAGCCAAAAGCTCCAAAAACAAACTGCAGTTTTCTTCCAGCCCAAGGAGTACACCAGAAACGTCCCTGCCTGAAACAAAGCGGAAGGAGGAAGGGTGAGGTTGAATTTTGTGTTTTAAAGTCTATTTCAATTCAACATGAGCAGTTATTATAGATCAGGCCTGAAACATAGTTATTTCTGCATCAGCACAGATGAGACCCACTTGTTTCAAGATTTGCCACATAAAATAGTTTCGCAGTTTCATAGGTATACCCTTAGATGGACCATTTCCACAGTCCATTTAATCTGTGAGACTTAAGACAATTATGAAGGAACCCAATTTTCAGTCTAAGCCCCTTTGACAAGGATTTTGGCAATACCTTAAAAGACTGAGTAGGAATTGATTATTTAACTCAAATTTAAAAAATTCTGTCCTTATGTTGTAATTTCAGGAACTGAATTCCAAACTCCGTAACTCCATCAGACTCACTGTTCAATAAAGTGAGATGAAGGCATTTAATTTTTCATGGTCATAGTTCAGATGGGGTAATTATCTGTAAGATGATGTTAAAGAAATAGCTTTTCTGTGATGTCAGTGTTTGTACCGCAGTGTAGAATGCTAAGAACATTTTACGGAAATTTTATCTCATAACACCAAGTTATGGATCCTGGAAATATTAATACTCTGGATTGACATTTTTGTTCACAGAACTTCCTGTGGGTCAAGCTTGAGAGCCATAAGCAATATTATTACTTACTCTTGATTTTTTCTGGAGCAACTTAAGTGGTGTACACAGGTTGGAATACTTCTCAGATGGGTTTTTTGCCCTCTCATTCTGGTTATATGGATGGACAGGCATTTAGTGAAGAGTTTTTTAAAAAAGGTCCTTATGAGCTGAGAGCTCATCTATGCACCTTCATAAAGCTCAATGAACTGGGGTGCTAGGATTCTGGGACAAGAAATAGGATTGATTTAATTGCTTGCATTGTTGTTGTCAATATGCAAAGAAGCTTTCTGACTGAAGACTGTCATATCAGTAAGGTGTTTAATAAAATCAGCAATAGTGTCTTAAGGAACTTGTGCTGCTTAAGGGAAAGCAAGTGTTGTAAGGCACATTGGAGACCTTAAAAAGCAGCATTGGCTTGTTATGATTGTAATTTATATTTACGTCACTTCAGTTGTCACAGACTCAGAAAAGCCAGACAAACTGACTCATCCTGGATAATATCCAGAACCTCCCACATACAACCTGAAAAAACCCATCCTTTATAAATATATATATATATATATATATCTTAAATATCCTACCCATATTCTGGAGTTACTGTTTTATATCCTGTTGTCTTCATGTTGCAAGAGCCTAATTATGCACGGCAAATAATATACCATTTTCTACTGTTTTTCTAGTAAGAGCTTAAAATCATTAAAACAGGTAGGAGGCCCCTTCCTAATAACATATAAACTACTGAGAAAACTAAGAAATTCATAGGAAATCACTGCTATTCTGGTACATGGTGCATTACTGACAGGTTTCTGTAGACTGGAGTCCAACTTCTGATATAAGCCCTAACTGAATACAAATGAAATATTCTCAAACTACTTAATACATCCCAGAGCTGGCACTGAGCTACAACTGGACCTGCTTGGCAATTTCCCATCAGTAACTCCCCGTGAAAAGTGGAGACAGTTACACAGAATCAAGCCAAACTCTGAGAACCCAACACACATTCAGTATAAATGATTTACAGCTGTCACAGATGTTGAGTCATACTAAAAAAGCATCATTTAGTTTTTTTGGATCAAAGCTGCAGAACCCTATGCTCTGCTATGTCTTTACCGTTCTTGGGAAAGTTGCTTTACTCAATTTTTGTAGAATCAGGAACAGATGCTTTATTTGTATGTTTCCCCTGTGCATACCATGGATGATAAATGCTTCACTTGAAATCATCTGATAGTTACCTGATCTGTATAGTACCTAAGAGGGTGAGCTTTATAACTACACCACTTATTGCTCCCTCATTGGGTACTACTGACTGACAGTCTAGTTTGTCACTAAAGGAATCTGAGTTGTTTAAATGTCATGAAGTTTGGGTTTGGTCACATCTAACTTTATCACCACTATACCAATTTTCACATGTTGTTTCTGGTTCTGAACTCTGAATAAAATGTGCTTTTATGGTATCTAACAGACAATGGAGTCTCACAGCAGTTTATGAACTCCTGGATTCCTTTAAAAATTATGTTGGCAAATATTTAAGTGTGGAAAGTGCCCTTTTTATAAACTTGTTTGCCTGCCTACTAGATTCTCATAATCTCTCTTTTAATTGCTTTATATTTATTGGATTCTGACAGAAAGTTGCAAAACATGTCTCTGATGATTGCATACATTCAAACACATTTAGATAGCACTTGCCTTAAGCAATCAGGGCTGTGAAAGCAATCCTTACGTAAAAGAGGCGAAAAAACCCTGTAAACTAAAGAAGAGACAATGTTCTGTCATTTTCAGAAACACATAGTCAGTCAAACACTAATGCCAAGCATGCTAAAACAGTGGAAAAATCCCAAGCATTATATGTCAGCATTCCAGTATCTTTCACAAATGGTTCTTGCAGCTTTGGACTCATGCAACAAGAAGACACAAGACATCAACCTTCTCCCTAACTGTAACAATAAAATCATACGCTGCTTGGAACATGTAATTTATTTTCTCTGTTTTATATGCAGGGTAAATGTTTCTTCATGCATTAAAATGCTCTGAAATATATGGGGAGCAGTGCTGTGTCAGTGAAAACCATTATTGGAATAGTATCATAATCATACTGGTCTAAAGCTAAGTGAGGAGTAAGGTATTCAAGGGCAGGTTTCTCTCTTATATTTTATTTAGCCAACTGGAAAAAGATCTGCACAGAATGTTCTATCATCTAAACAGTTGACTTGATTGGCCTAACAGGTCATCATTTCCTTTTTCCTACAGGAAGATCATCAGCATTCACATATCACCGTGCCGTAATAATTAGTATTAGCACCTGGTTCCCTCTTACTCTAACAGTAGAAGGCATGAAAAAAGTGCCATTTATACCAAGAGGAAAAGATAGAGGGGAAGGAGTATAACACGAATTATAATTTTAGGGAAAACTGGGCAGAAGTCACTAATATGATTAAAACAATGAATTCCTTAACAAAAGAAAGTTCAGTGACCTAGTTCTATCGTAAGTATTAATTATGACACTGGTGTGTCTCAAACAGAGCACTTCCAGTGCACAGCAGATTCTGCTTGCAAAATCCATTAAATAACAATATGAGAAAGTGTGTGACTGGCTACCCAGTAATTTGAACATGTGCGCCTTCTCTCTGCATGCTGGCACTGCCTCTTGCTCGAATTCAGTAATGCAGAAGATTAAAGCTGTCAGTTACATATAAGGGTTAAGAACTCCAAAAGGATTTATGATCTCTGTGCAGTCTCCAGGGAGAATAAGCAGACTGTTCCCTGCCAAAACACTCCTAAGCTGCCCTGCAGTGAGGAGAGTTACAGGAAAAGTACCAGAGTTAGACAGGGGGAGGGGGAACAGCAAAGGAACAGGGAAATGCAGCTGTCAGCATCTTACCTGCTGTGCCTATTCTCCATTCTTACTTCAGTGTAATTTCTCTTTTCTTTCAAGAAATGTATTGTAAAATTGACTTAAATTTAATGTAAAGCTGACTTCATTCAAGTTAGAGAGTATATTCTGCTGCATATAGAAACTTCCTTGGAATAATGAACTTAAAGAACTTCGAAATAATGAACTACTTACTAAGAATAGTGAACTACTAATGACGATTGCTCCTCTCTCAATTAGTGTGTTCATTGCCAGGAATCTAGCCTGAGCTAATAGTCATAGTTTACAAGTCCACCGATGGCTGAGTTAATTTTTTGTCACTCTAGGGCTCTCCTGGAGAATAGTGCTTATCAGACTATAATTAAAGATTACAGTCTTTCGGTGTCTGAAAATCTGAGAATACAATTTGGTTTCAGCTCCTATAATTTAGGTATTAACTAAAGGAAAAGCTTCTGGAATTATCATGGTCCAGTCTCCTGTCAAAACATAATCATATCATCTGCCTCCCCCTCGACCCCAGTAAGTTTTACACAAATTTACCAGTCAGCAGAGGTCTTTCAATCACTAATTTCTCAAAGGCTTTGCAAATGGGTTGTTGAGAGGACAGAAATCCCAGCTGAGGAAAAAAAAAACCTGTGATTTGACTACAGATCTGCAGTGGAGACAAACTGCTTATGTGTCCCAGCTGTGTGAAGCCTCCAGCTGGAAGAACACACATCTTTTTAAACATCAAAATCAAGCATCAACCATAGTTCATTCATCCTATTGCTTGCTGAGCAGTTTGCTTTTCTACAGCTCCGTTCAGATTGTGGCAAAGGCGAGGGTGATGATAAAGGTTTACAAGAGCTTAAGCTAACCCATATGCTTATTCGTGCGATTCATGTCATTTGGGTTAGCTCTTTAAAAACTGTCCAGTCGGCATCAAATCTGCTGCACAAGTGTACGTTCAGTAGGGGGGTCAATGCAGCCTTTAATGTGAAGGGGGTGTTGTTTTTCATTGAACAGCTTTTCCCCATTAGTGATGAAGAAGCAGAGTTTTGTCAGTCCCAGAAAGTGAGCAAAACAAGCCAAAGGGAGGGTTTCACTGTCTGGCACAGGGAAGGGCCATGACGACTTCACCTGAATAGCCTTTTCAAGCATAATGTTGCATGTCCTCACTTGTGTAGCAATTTATATCTTGTTTGCATAAGGTGTGTGAATGAGATGCATCTTTCCTGTGAAACGGGAGCATTTCTGAACAGTTATGTAATAAAGGTATTAGTGTGCCTGTCTGCATGCATAACGCCAAAGGAAAAGGAGAATAGTGTCTGAAACTGGAGGAAATATGAAAAAGCTTAAAACTCCACTATAACTCCACATTAAATTTCTGTGCATCTTTCGTCAACGTTGTTCCACATTACAAAACATCGGCAATGGGAAATGAAGTCTGGTGCAAGTTATGCACTAACAACCCGACTGTGACTTTGAATATGCTATGCAGCCCTGAGTACTGCTAAAACTGCGTAAGCAGGGAAAGAATTTGATACTTCTGTATATTAGATTGGCTCCAAAACACACCTTAGTATATCTGTGAAGTAATTTTCTTATAATTTCTTTGAGTGTTTTAAGCAAATGAGCATCTGAGTGTAACAACAATTCATAAACAGGGGAAAAAAACCCCCGGCCACAGATTACCTAGAGATTTAGTTCTACCTGAACTCTGTAATTTGGCACAGTCTGAGTTAAAGTGGCTGTCCAAATGACTCATTGAACCTGGATCATTACATTGGAAAAGAACTGTTCTGGAAGGAAATTAATGAGTTGAAGGTACAAGACCCAGGATGCCGATATCGGTTCCAAGCAAATAGGCGGTTTCTTTATGGAACACATGTATTTTTGGATAGCAGTAAGACAGTGCCATAGGAACTGTAGGAGGATAGCAGATTACAAGCCAGGATCTCAGAGAAAGTCAGAGGCAGGAAACAAGCAGAAGAAGTCATGGGGAGTCTGTCTGGATCCAAAAGCCTCTTTGGAATGCCTCTGAAGTTAGGAACTGAGAAGAAGATAGAGAAGAAGAGAGACAAGCTAATATATTTTCAAATTATATGATGCTTTTATTGTTATCCCCTTCCCTTCCGTGCCAGAGGTAACAGCTTCATAAATTCTACAACTGTTTTTGTCAGGAAATGAACAGAAGCAGTACTGCAGGATGCCCTTTTTCTTTTAGTTCCAGTGCTGAGCCACGGTGTCAGTCCTGTCGCCCTTCAACACCTGACTTGGCTCCTCTTCCAGGCAATGCAGGATTTCTGAGCCTTGTGTGAATCCCTTTCTAGCATGGTTCCTCCTCCATGTGGGCCAGAAGTCCAAGGCAGATGGCTGACAGCAGTTGACTGAATTGTGTCTCTAGCCACTGACTGAATATGCATAAAATTCAAACTAAGAATAAATATATGGAATACAGTAAAGCAATCACAAAATTATGATTAATATAGTTCCTTCCAGCACTTCACTGTTAGACATTGAAATCAGGGTATTTATTAAAGAAAGCTGGAAAAGAATCTTAATATTTCTTCTACCCTCAAGGGTAGTCTCAGGATTTTTTTTTTTTAATTTATTGCTTTAATTTTGTAGCCTCATAATCGGGTGACAGTAATTTCCCTGTATTCCCTGCCAAATTCTTTTGTGGTTTTCCTGTTCTGGAGTATGTAATTTCTTGGGATTTCTTTCAACTAATTTTACCAGTTTGAAAGTTAGATGTCTTGTACAAATTCATCATCTAGGTGACTTCTCTAATGGAAAGACAGGCAATTCCCATCTATCTTAGATTTCTATCTTAAAATGGCATGAATCATCCAGTGGAGGTGCTTATCTCTCTCCATTAGCATAGTTTGAGAAAAGACAAGTAATTTAAACTCCATGTTTAAATTTAGATGGCTAAAGTTAGTGGTGATAAATCCTAGCCTTAGAGACTTCAACAGCAGCTTAAGTTACACTTCTCTCTCACTTGTTTCCAAATGAGAACAGTTTAGGAGTATTTCTAATTGCCGATGCCATACACTTCCTGCAGATGATCCCAAAGCAATCAGGTGTGAAACTAGTTTGTAAATATTTGTTGAGAATAGAAAAAGCAAGCCAATTTTTTTTTGTTCCCTGGAAGACGTTAATGGCACTGATGGACAGAAGAGAAATTTGTTACTGATTTCCTCAACAGAGGAAAATATTTTAATCTTCATCGGCATTGTTTTGTAGACTGAATCTCTTAACAAAATTTAGCAAACCTGATTGCTGTGCTACAGAAGAGGCCATGTTTTCAAGCTGCAGATACTAAATCTATAGTAGCTTACCATTTAAGATGTATGTGGTTACAGCTCTAGTTAGAATTCAGTTTTGCTGAAGTTAATTATGGGAGGGTGAACCTAATTTATAAACATATTATAATATTGTATTATCGGCAATTCAAATAAATCACTAGGTAAGTAAACAGCTTTTGTGACCTCTCAAAAAACCATTGTGGTCAAACACTGTGTCTTAAAGGCATTTATAATTAATTACACTGATGTCCAGAACACACTAACTGACTTGAAAATCTTTTTTCCAGTCAATATTAGGACCATTCTGCCTATATTGGCAAGAGTTAGAAAGGGGAATATAATAATTTTTTAATCAAAGCTCTGTTTAATGGTAGTGCTCAGTTTGACCTGCATGCCATTTAATTTTCCTATGTTGAGTTCTGATATTCCTACTGAAGTGCACAGGAGCCTTGATTATCACAGGAAAAGCAGTTCCTAGATATCTTTGACTTTGCAGGATCAGGGGATGCTTTTGAAAGCTCTGATATGAATGATTGTTCGAGGTTACTCTCAAAGCCAGCAGCAAATCTAGGAACAAAGCCTACTTAGTCTCAATCTGTTGTTTCAAGTATTTTTTTCTGGTTTCTAGGATTAGCTTTCTACCACAAAACTGGAGCAATTATAATTACAAAATACCAGCATCTTGTGCCTTAAATACAGTGTGTATTCAAGGGAGTTCTGGATGCATAGATGAAATTCCCAGAGATATCCACAAATCAGTGTAATACTTGGTTTTGTTTACCTCCATAGTTCTCACATTTTCTTTTTTTGTAAATCATTAACTGAAATAATTAATTTCTTACCAATAATGAAAAAAGGCAAACATTATTTGATCATGACTTTGATTCATGACCTTCCTCAGGCAGCAAAGCAAAAGCTGAGGGCTACATAACTGAAACATGTACATAGACTCAAAGAAAAGAAAGCTTCACAGAGCTATCATGTCTCTTTAGAAAGTGGCTGGCAGGTAAGATGAATAAGGGAGAGCCTCAGCAGCGAGTTCTGCAGTATGGCCTTTCAGTCCATCGAAAAACATGTTCTTGACACAGGTTTCCCCACTTTTTATAAAGCAAGAGCAAGAGAAAGGCTGATTCCTTGAGCTTAGCTGATCCAGAGAGTGCAGCAATGTTTTCTTCTTGCAGCTGGGAGAATGCTACCATCACTTGATCCCTAAAAGTGCACTTAGTGAGAAGCACTACAACATTTAGGAAATGTCTTTCTTTATGAGTTTTAATTGTTTGCATTACTTCGGAGCTATCTGCTGTTTTGCTAAAAAGTGACTTCATCTGAGAAACTTGCAACAAGTTACAGCCAAGTGTCAAAGAATGCAAACAATAAGACAGAGAGTGTAGAAGTTTAATATTTACTTAGTGTTTTAAAATAGAACATCTATTCCAACACACGTAGGGTTTAGATGCCATGGAAAAGGCAGAGCACTCGTCTGAGAATATGTACACTATGCAGCTATTCTTACCCTGTAGCTTTCCCCCTTCTGCTTTTCAGCTTTAATGAGATTTCACAAGCAATTGTGTTTTCAGGTTAATTTACACATTGCCTTATACTTTTCAGAGCCATTTTTTTTGTCTGGAATGTTATTGAGAGGAGAGAGATCACCGGAGGATGTGTGTAACATCAAACACTTGCAGATTTCTATAAAGTTAAATAGCTTCTTGTTTATGTTTCCCATGACTTACTTACAGAATTTGGAAACAGGCCCAAATCAATACAGTTAAATATATACATTATGTAAATATGGCCACATTCCAAAGAGAAGCATTAAGTGGGAGGGCACTGGACACTAGACAGGTTATTGCTGATGTTTTGTACATCAGTACGTCCTGTAAAAAGGAAAGATAATTATATATGTAGGCACTTTTATGGCCTGTTTTTCAGAAATTAGAATACTAAGAGCTAGTAGGTTTCTAGTTAATCTACTTGAGTGCAGGTTTAGACCTTTGTTTTAGCCTTTTATTGTTCAAAATCTTGACCACAGATATTCAGACACCATTTTCTAAATCCATGCCTTTATGTTCCAGGCTGCAGTTCAGAATAAGGATAGCCCAAGCCTGCACCACAAACTCCAGGCAGTCCCACAGGCACTGGCGTTTTGGCGTTTTGGCGTTTCACTGGGAGCTGAGGTTCCTCAGCTACTTGGGAGAGCTGGTTCTCAAAGGAATGGCCTTTCAGAAGATAAAGGAGCATGAACTTCAAAGAAAGGCTTAGGACGGGAGCTTATGACTAATCTGATTCAGCCAGTTGATTGGCATGTCTCTTTCCCAAGATAATCAACCTTCAATCCTTTCCTGGTGGTAGTAATCATTCAAGAAGCTTAGTTTGGACCTGCTAAACCCCCATACCTATCATTCACTCACGCTGGCTTCCTCCCCTGTATTCCTTAAGTTTCAAGTGTTTTCTGCATGAGTCCTCTGCTGCCTGTCACCTATTAGGGACCTTTCTTCTCTCGTAATACTGTTAAGTAATAGTTATCAGGCATGTTGTAAGAGTGCCAATGATAAGGAAAGGCTGCCTGGGGCTCATGTTGTGAATAGTTCAACTGTGGCACCCATAACACTCTAACTCATATGGCCATATATGCTAAACTCAAAGCTCCTGGGTAGTCCTAATCCTCAGCTGTGCCAGGAACTAGGTTATCATGACACCCAGCTGCACAGTCAGCCACATCCAGTCCAGCCAACATCCAAACTAAATATATTGGAAGCTCCTGTCACCTACCTTTAAACTCCCAGAGCTCTTTCCTTTTGGCCCCTCCGTGTGTTTTCTGGGGTCCAGCCTTTGTGAACATTTTGACGGATGGTTCATAACATCAGGAAGATTGGCTTAAGGAATTGTACATTTTCAGCCTAACTAAATAATTCACTTCAGGGGCCTTGGGACTTTTTGAAGTTGGGTTCTGCATAACGTTATAGCCCTGGGAAGGCACGCAGTGGTTTCTAAATATGAAAAGGTAGAAAAACAAATGGTAGCAGACAGTCATCTGAGTAATTCTGAGGGTTTGTGCTGGATCAAGATGGGAACGAAACCTGAAATTGCTATCATAACTTGCATGTCAGCCTCTCTTCTTCTTTTTATTAATTGTGTTTGTTCCAGTAATGACTAAAGAGTAAACATGAACAGGGCCTCAGTTATCATTGTACAAAGCTGAATATGTAGAAATATATATTGTTGTTTTTTTAGTGCTTTATATCTAAAGTGCATTTGGAGGCTTTCTGAGGTACATGTCCTGCTTGCAGCCAGCCAGTCAGTAAGACGAACAAGCATTCTGTGCTATGCAAAACTGCTGTTCTGGTAACATTGCACCTCCTAAACATAAGGCTGAAAGCAATTTACCAGTGCACAAACCTGCATATCCTCAAATAAGAAAGATCTTGTTAACGTGGAAGTAAAATGATACGAAGATTGGGACAAACTCTCAATGACTAGAATCATTCTATTCAACACAGGTCAGCATAATCCAAGTAAACTTAAAGTTTAAAAATGCTCAGCAACACCTTGTGTGATGTGATTCTCCAGATCGACCTTGTTCATATTAACACTTGATTGATCCTCCTGGGAAGTGTCCCTGTAACAGGAACAAAAAAAAACCAAAAAAATAAAAAAACGCTCACTTCTGCTCAGGCAAATTTTCAGGATACTTGCTTCTACTTCTGCTTCACCTATTAGTTTGTAGGGCTGTTGTCAGCATTTGGGTGGCCCTGTTCATGCGTGCATAGTGAGAATGGACTCATGGTGTTTGAAAAGCAAAGACCGTTGCACTGGTACAGAAATGTTGATACTGGCAACTGGCTGCAAGGGAATCATGTGTCCAAGAGTGCAAGGCTCTAAGACCATTTTATTGTCAATATCACTATCAAAATATGAGTGTTGTTTCCAACTCCCCCACTATTGGACGTCTTCTGAATAGGTTAGTAACCTCAAGATTACTACACGTACAACTTCAAAAGTTCTCAGCCTAAGGTACATTCCTTTGTCTCCCTCTGTAAATGTTTAATTACTGGCTCACAGCATAATGTCCAGTTGACACAAGCATGCACACATCCTGGTGTCTACATTTCCATTACCTTATAGTCACACAATATTTTATGAATGCTGTGTTAGAAAACATTTAAATATTTTGTGTCACAGGAAAATCCCTGTGCAGCATATTGGGTATTTTCACAAAGATATGCAAAAATCCACACAATTATCACAATCTTTTGGTGTCTGATAATTAAAATGCAATTTAGTAATATTATAAATATATTGATATGCAAAGGAAAAAATATAAAAAATTAAACTCTCAAAATTCAACAATCCACTTCTTTATAGAAATTGGACATACAGAAAAGATACTCCTGCATTATAAAATATAACCATTCATGGAAATATTTATACTGCATTTACCTTAGACAATGTAACTCTAAGCTCTGCTAAAGTATATAAGATTTTATCAATATATGTCAAGTAAATTGTTCATATTTGGATCACAGCAATACAGCATATCTAACCCAATATTCGCAACACAGCAGAATGCATATAAAATCTTAACAATTCTGCCTGACAGATATTTGTAAGTTGTTTGTTTGGATGTGTGATAGCTTGTTCCATTTTTAACATTTTTAGTGGAAAACAAGTAAACTCAGCACTCCAGAGGTGAAAAGAAATGTGAAAGTGCTTATCAGTTCATGAATGTGTGGAAAAGATGGCACTGTCTCTGGCTTTGTTATTATTAAAATCAGTGTTTCTGTAGAGAGGCACTTAGCCTCCTGTGCAACAACGTGCTTTAGCATATGCCAACATTTTAGCACCAGCTAATTATATTCCTGCTCACCAAAACATCTAGTCAGTTTTAACAGAATTTAAATATGTATAAAAATTATAAATTTAATTGTTTTGCTCAAAGCAACTCTTCTTCTGACACAGAATTTTACATCACCTGAATGGAAATGCCATAAATTAAACAGAAGCAGACTTCTTTCACTCTGGGGATTTTTTTGATAGATCACTTTTAAATTAACTTAACTTTACTCATACAGCACTTAGTTTGATGTTGCTCTACTGAAATTAATCAGTTTTGCTATCAATTACTGATGAGGGTTAGATTTCTATTTTAAATAAAAAAAAAAGAATAAAAATCATATTTCAGTCCACTTCACAGTGAGTGCTACACTATAAAACCAGGTTTTCTCTGATGCAGATTTCTAACTTTTAACAATGTAGACTATAATGTTTTAATCTAATTTCCACCAAAACTTAATAAGCAGCATATTTCAAACTCCAAGGAAAATCTTGTATTCCCCAAAGTGCAAGTTATCAAAGTACTTCATAGCCCTAACAATAGCCTTCTGGCATTAACAACCTAAAACGCAAATGACATCCACGGGTTATTTGTTAATTATGTTTTTTAATTGCTTATAGCTACACTAGAGGATATATTCCAGGCTCTGATTTCTATTAATAGATGCCTGCTTTGGAAAGCATAAAAAGTCCTCTGTCCTATCCAGCTTTTTTATACCTAAGACAGCAAGTCCCCTTCTTTTAGATCATCCACTCTTAATAAAATACTACAAACTGCTGCTCTCCCATAATATATAGAGAATATCCATGTGAATGCACAATGTGTAGTCCTCTAAGTTTTGTGAAACCATTCGTGAGCACTCAAGAAATGTGGAAGACTAATTAATTTGAGACAGCACTTGTATTTATGCTTTCATGGACTTCAGTGTTCTGTAATCCTTGAGGAATAGGTTAGGTTCAGTTCAAAGGGATGTTTATCGTAGCTATCTAAATGTCTTGAGATTAGACTAGACTGTAAATAACATAAAGTGAGCTTTCTTACTAGGCATCTATTAATTTCTCTTTTGATCACTCAGAAACAATTCAAGTGCAATCAGAGTCCGAGCCAAAACCTGGAACTGTGGAGCTATAACGTTTACACAATGTTTTGATAACGACTATTGAATTTCAGAAAGTTCTCACAAAAGCTTGGGTCTGCTTTTGTTTTGCCTCTTCAGCTTTACTGAACTGACTGAATCAAAAGAAAGGCCATAGGTATGTAAAGTTTTCTCCCCAGTTTTAGGATCACTAAGAATGTAACAGCTAGTCCATATTACAGGAGCTCAAATATTCTGTCCCGCTATCACTGTTAAGTCCCCATTTCTTCCTACACCCAGGAGGAGGAAGACAGACAATGAAGTACCTACTTTCCCATGAGTGTTTCCAATAGAAAATGTAAGATACACTTTAAAAAATAAGAAGATGTAAATAAGAGCAACAATTATTTAATCCTGAAAATGCTGTGGAATGATCTCTTCAGGAGATGGAATATTGCTACAATAAAACCAGATATTTTAAAATTTACAGTACTTATTCATAAACTATTATGATTACAGTGTAAGTAATACCATTAAACTAATTGCTATTTTTCCATAACCGGGAGATAGCCTCTTAAGAAGTCTTATCCTGTTTTTCCAAAAATGTCCTTGAAAAGTATATACTCGCTGCAGACACAAACATTTACATGTTGCAACTCGTGGTACAGATAAAAAAAAATTCCATAAAAACATATTACGTACTTATTGACAAGTTGGATAAGAATGTAAAGACTGATCCAGAAATATGTATCTGCTACTTTTGGCACGGAATAAACCCGACATTACACCTGCCCTGGCTAGGTGAAAGATTGTCTAGATATGAAAAGGTAGAACAAACACTAACAATGAAGCTTTCATGTGAGGAGCTGGAGAACTATGTGGTGTGAGGGTAGGGCAGATAGAAACTGCTCAAATGAGCTCTCTGAGGGCAGAGCATCAATACTAGTTAAACACCAGAAGAGATAGAGATGGTGGGAAGTCTACCATTGCAGATTTTATTAGCACGTTAGACAAACATATACCATGAATGTCATTGGTGCGGTTGATTTGTCTTAGTCCAAAGCAACAATTACACACCTTTTCAAAATCTCTTCTCCTTCCTCTCCACCCTGCCCGTTATTGTTCTCATGATTTTAGTCCACTGCATTTTTTTCTTGGTCAAATTTGCCTCTCTAGGTCATCTTCAGCTGCTGGAACTCAGGGCTGTAATAACTCTACTGCTTCCTTTCAAGAGAGAAAAAGAATCAAGAAGAAACCTGGACACACTGAATCCAGAGGCAAAGGTTTTATTCTCCAGTGGTAGAATCCTGTGTAAAACATCTCTCTTCTCACAAACTGGGTGACAAAAACCTCCCCTCTCCTATCCTTCCCTGACAGTCTCTGCAATCCTGACTCTTGATGCAAGCACCAACATACCTCTTAGGTTTGTGTGCCAGCTACCTCATTTTACAGACTTTAAGAACTCAGCTGGCCTATCTGCTCTCCATAGTTAGTAGGAGTTAAGACCCTCCAAGGGGCGATTAGACCTCAGCTAGGCCAACTGCCTTCTAGAAGTGCTCTCCCCACCAATTTCAGGCTGACTCTGGGAAGACAAGGCACCTCAGCTGAATGGATTCATTCACTTCATGTGAATTGATGCTTCTGTGCAGTAAAATAAACGAATTTCCTCAGAGAATGGGATTGCAAAACTAAAGGGCTCTTGGAGTTAACCTTTAACTTGAATGGCTAATCCAGTGTTTTGTATACCGAGGATAGGCAAGTTCCTAGTGTTCCCACAAGAAGAGGAGCAGAAGGTGCTTTGGCACAGTCAGGATGTAGGATGTTGACACTAGGAGGCAGTTCAGATGGGAGCCCTGGAAGAGGCTGTTCTGTTGCTGTCTTTGGGCAATTCCCACCCAGACTAGTCCTGTAATGCAGACTACCCGCAAGGAGAAACGAGGAGTAAAAGCAGTAAATTTACACACAGAGAATGGCTCTTTGCCTGCTAAAAATTATGCTGGTGACTTTTTTAAGTCTGGTGGTGGGGAGCAAAAAAAAAAGACCTGGCTCTTACTGACCATGGGGAGGAAGAAAGAGGAAGCAAGGGAAGAAAAGGAACAGCCTTATCCCAGCAGGAAAAGAGTGGGGAGAGGGACGGGAAAGAATTTTCCCTGCATCTTTTCCCAAGTCAGAACACCACTGAGGAAGCATCTGTTTGATTTAGTTCTCTGAAGGTCGTTTGCACCCTGGAATCTTTGGCAATAATTTAACATACAAGGTAGTTACACCTGTATTTACCAGGCATGAAAAACCAAAGTATAGCATTTCTTTTGTGAAATTAAGAAGATAACAAATGACTGAGACCCAATTAGCCACACGGCTTATAACATTTTGGGCATATATATATGTGTACATATGTAATTTTCTAATACTGTACTGCCTAAATCAGAGTAACTGTCATAACTAATTCATATTTAACTAAAGAATTAAATAAATAATCCTTTTTTTCAGTTTGCATGTCAGGCAAAGTTTTAATGCAAAAATGCTGATGTTTTATCTTCCTTCTTTATCCATAGTGCCTGTGAATTACTGGGACACGTTTCAGTTACATGTATTGTTATGATGAACCTCTACAGCTATTTCTGAAAAATCACTATCTTGAAGAAATGCTAGTTCATACTTAGAAAATAAATCTTAGGAAAATAAAATTGGCATAAAGATATCAACTTACAGACCCACTAACCAGATTCAGAATAAGGCAAAAGGGTATCTACTACCAAGCCATTCTCCAAACCTGACAAGAATTTGAATAGAGGTTATAATATTTCACAGGTTATAATATTTCACAGAAAGGACAGGATTAAAATAAACAGATTGATAATAAATTTAGACTTTTTTTGTTTGTTTGTTTGTTTTTAAATAATAAATAAGCCAAGGATTTCAGTGTTATTCAATTTTTATCAATTAGATTAAAAAAAGCAGCACAACATAAATGTAAGCTAGAACTGAAACAATCTCACTACAGAATAATGGAAAAATTAGCCAGCAGAATCTATGTTTTATCTCAGCACTATGTTTTCCCCAATATCTGCAGAATGACTACACTGGTAAAAAATAGTTCTGAAATTTGACCCATGTCCAAGTCAGAATGCAGGTGAAGAAATCAAGAGTGCCTTCAATTGTGTGTGTGTGAAATGTTTAATATTCAATATGACATTAGCCAGATTAAAACCATGAATTTTCGTATATCCGGATACTACAGAAAGAGGGACAGCAACAGCTGCAAAAATTTAAAACATATTATGTACCGTAACTTTTTGTCCTGGATTTCTAAACTTTCTGCCTTTGGCCCTGACCTTTTCTTCCTGTGCATACTGGATAAACAAAAAACCAAAATTTGTACTGCAGAACTCTCAGTGAATCATATCTGTATTTATAAGTCAGTTATCTTAAAGGTATCTTCATTCATCCACCAAAAGAATATTATTTATAAAAAGAGCAATTTTTTTCCAGAAATGTAAGGACTACATTATGCAAAGTATTCATAGCAACACAACAGTTTTAATGTAAAGTCATTTTCTAATTTCATTGTCCTCAGTGGTAAAATCATTACCTTATAAAATGTTTTAAAGTCACCCTGGTCTCTTTGAGAAAAGTCATCCCTTTTCTTTGTAAACAAACTGATATATTTGGGTTTTTTAATTGAAAAAAAATTAATGATATATCTTCAGAAATCTGGTTGAAGAGAAGATGTGAATGCATGCAAAATTATTCGATTATGAAATCAAAGTTGCAGTTTTCACAGAGCACTGCTAAGTATAAATTTTCAGATAATCTTATTAGGGAAGGCCTTTGTAGTGTCTTCTATATATTTAATAATGCCTACACTTTAGTACCAAGATATACAATGGTAATCTTTCACAAATTGACAAGACCACTTATTTGTATATAGTTGCCAAATGCCTGAGATGTCTACACTTCACCAACCTATTGACAGGGAATCAAGGAATGAATAGAGTGACAAGCACTGCCTTCCAAAATGCCATATTGAGCATTTACCTGTTTGATTTGGTAAAACACGAAAACGCTTGCTCTCCTGTTGGAACATGAAAAGTGGTATATTAATATTCTACCAAAATAGAAATAATTGTCAAATTAGCAAAGTAATGGTGGCATCCATGTTCCAACAGAAGTAGGAATTTTGGAAAAAAAAAAAATTGTCTAATACTATATTTCTGAAGTGTATATTCCCATTCACACAAAATATGCTGTGTGTTATTTGCTGCAATACCTCTAATTAGAATTTAAAATTTACTAAGAGTTTCCCCCAAATAATATGCAGAATATTTCCCTATATTTAATACAAGAAAAAGCTACAATGCCTATGGATGGACAGTTCTGTTGCACATGACAGTATATGTTCATCTGAGGAGTAGGACTTATAGGGTAAATAGAAAAACCCTGCATGAATCTTAAAAGAATCTTCTATGGAGTTCACTGTCTGTGGCTCACAACTAGGCTCCGTTGCTAGAAAAATAAATCCAGGGAAATTCAATGTAAGTGTCATTACTGAATTCTATTTCCAGTTTCTATTAAATACATTTCTGTACAAAAAAGAGCAACTAAATAAGTAACGTCAGTGAAAACATTTAAACGTGTCTGATGAGAGGTGAAACATTTCAATCTGGAACTCTATACCTCCTCGTTAGCTTCCATTTGTTTTACCTATTTTCCCGTGTACCAAACTACAAAATAATGTTTAATGGGGGATTTCTTTTAGCAATCTACCTCTGTTTAGCATGGTTCTGAAACAAACTGCTTGACCTTAGTGGACCTGGACAAGTTTAATGCTAAATACACTCTTCAGTGCCTTGCTGAATAGCAAAGGAGATAAACACATGCTTACATAATTTCCTACGTTGAGTGTCTAGCTATGTATATAATATAGCTATTCAACTGAATAGCTATATTATACATCCATTTATTTCAATACAGTGCAGGTCATTAACCAGTTCAGTGGCCTAGAGGAGTACTGAAAACTATAATCTGGGATCTGATACCTTTCAGCGTGCAAAGACCCAAGCTGTATTACTGGACAAAGGCCAAGAGGAAAGACAGAAGCAAAACAAGATAAGAAATGTAAAATAGAATACTAGCAACAGCTTTAGGAGAAACAATCAGATAGGGATTCAAAATTTCACTTGTAAATGAGACAAGACAGTGACAGAATGGAGGCAAACTCTCTTCTAGGCTGTGTCTTTGCTATGGGAGGTTGCTGGTCACACAAAGAACAACCTTGTGAGGTTTGTCATTACAGGGTCAACGAGGAGGACAAAAGTAATTAAGAATCGGTTATCATTTCCATTACAAAACCAAACAAAAATATTCTTTTAAGAGATCATACCATACAGGGATAGGAGGAAAAACTACTGCTTACTGACTGAGTGAAGCGATAACAAGAAATACTGAGCAATGCAAAAAGACAAATTTAGATATTTTTGCATTTTGACGTTCTAGTTGAGAAGGATAACCAGATCTCACAATTAGAGGATGTGCAGAGACAGCTGCAGGAAAGTATTTCTACTGCATTTCCTTCCATCCCATTCTGAAAGATTAAGGAGTGCCTATGATATTAATTCCCTTTGACATAAATGGGTGATGACAATAGACTGCAATGTGTGGGGGTGATGCTTGCCATATGTTTTTTGACACAGTTCAAGTAGCTATTTTTGAAACTGGATAAAACAAATTTTACAATATGACATGTGGGATAGAAATGAGCTATAGTTATAGCAGAAGTTCTCCCTCTTGGTCTAAATGAACTGTTTACAGGATGTTTTGAAAATATGAACTGGTGAACCAATCAAAGCAGGAGCAAGTTGGTATCTGTTTTGCTGGAGTTTTATGTACCTTTCATCAAGGGAGAAGAAAATCAAAAGAGCAGATTCTCTTTTGAACATTCCTACCAGAATTTGCATCAGATTTTGCACCACCAGTTTAGTTTTCCAGAATTTATAAAGGTACCTGATGACCACTTTTGCCACCAGCTACCTCTGAATAGGTGCTTCCCTAGGAGCAAAAGAACTATATAAAGTGAGATAATGCAAACACCATCTGGAAACCTAGTCTCTAACAGTGACCAGTGCCAGGAGCGAGCATAAGGAAATTCAGAGTAGCAATTAATACACTGATTTGGGGAGAACTTCTTTCTAATCCTTGTTAGAGATCACTTATACTTTGACAGAAACAGATTAAGATTTTTAAAATTTTCTTCTGCCTGAAAACTGCTGATGTGTTTATCGGTCGTTGGAATGGCTAGTCCTTTCTTCCCACCTACCTAAGTCTATGGCATCTGCATCAACAAGTTAATTATGCTGTATGTCATTACTTTTTAACTTAACTGATTGTCCCATTCTAGTAGAAAGGTAGACTGTAGCTCCCTCCCCATTTTCTCTCTTCCATTGCCTTCCAGCATTTTGCACGCATCTACTAAGCCCCTTTCTATTTTACCTCTCTAAAGAACCGCAGCCTTTTCAGTCTCTCATTTCCCCACTTCTAAGTACTTTTATTCCTCTGAAACTGGAAACCTTTGTCTATTGCTGTTTTTTTTATGCAGACTAATCAATCAGAACTGTCTGTATGATTTCAAATGGAGATGAGTGACTGATTGAATATTATTATAACAATTTACTCCGATTTTATCCCTTTTTTAACTGCTGCTGCACCATGATAGGGGTTTTCATTGAGCTCTGTTAACATGATTTAGATTTTTTTTTCTTTGAATCATTCACATTTACTTAGAACTACCATGTACATGCTATCTTTTCCAGTGAATTTTCATCAGCGTTAAATTTCCTTAGCTCTCCCAGGGACCATTCATTCAGGTCACCCTGAGCTTACCCTAGGAAAAAAGTTCAAAAATACTTTTAAGGATAAGAAGAAAAAAGCTTGGATTCTACCCTATACAAAGACATGGGGCTACATTTTTTTATAAAACTTTGGTGTAATGATTTTCAGAGGTTGGTGATAAACTCTTTGAAAGGATGCAGGTGAGTCACTATCTAAGCATTTAAAGACTTCAGGAGTGCATACAAAAATACCCCAAGAAAAAAGAACACTTAACCACAATATTTAGCATTGTTCAGGAATACAATAAATTATACAGCAACTTATCCTGCCAGCATATCTTAAAAAGCTACACAAAGGAACTACAACTCTAATATCTGTAATGCAATCTGTAGTTCTAAGATAAGTTCTAAGATTGAAAGGAGGGGAAAAACAAGTGCATTACTACAAACCTGTGTTTTCAGCTTCCACTACTTAAAAGATTATAATGGATTTGACTGCCTTTGGTATTAGTAATTTCCCCAGTGAATCTGTGGGTGGAACAAAAATGTGGAAATGAAAACTGAGAGGGTATTGTATGTTCAAAATATCCACCCCCACTCACACACAGTAGATTTGATTCAAGCTGTCATCTTTCCATGCCTCAGTTTTCCCATTTGTAAAATGGTTCAAGTCAGAATATGCTCTTTTACCACCATTAAACTTCTTGTCCCACCTTAGTTCCCTTGTGTTCCCACGTTCATTTCCTCTTCTTAAGATGAAAGGAGAGAAATCATTATTAAAACTGCTTATAAGCAAGCTTACTTGATTCCCTCCCAATGGCTGCACTCCTAGGTGCTATCACTCTGAAGGCTGTACACATGCT
Organism: Theristicus caerulescens; assembly: GCA_020745775.1. Lineage (NCBI taxonomy): Eukaryota > Metazoa > Chordata > Aves > Pelecaniformes > Threskiornithidae > Theristicus > Theristicus caerulescens. Next base: position 52,482,532 of record CM036583.1, on the reverse strand, counting down.
GGGACACAAGTGCCCTGTGCAGCCATCCTCAGCGATGTGGTGAAGGTCTATCTTCCTTGATGAGTCACCCAGGATCTTATCCTCTGATGCCTACCAAACATTATAAGCATCACAATTACATACCATACCTCCCCAAGTATTTGAATATGAATTATTGCTAAATGAGTAAGAGACGATATTGGTGACATAATACAGAAGTAGTGTAAACTTCCTTTCCCATAACCTTAATTCCTGAAGATCTAGACTCTTTAAACTCATCAAACAACATGAAAAAGTGTATAATGAGTGGATAAATAATATTTTATGCTGCTGGCATATGGGAGATGTTTAGTTTGTCGTATAAGAGGATGGTATAAAGATTTCCATTCAGACAATTAGACTTCTCCCTCCAGTCTGAACTACTCAGTTTTAAGTACTTATTTTACTCTGCTTTGTCAAAAACCTTTATGGCACCTACCAGCGAAAGCCTGGAGCAAAATTCTGCTTAGATTCCTTACCATCTTAAATAGCATCCTAGAATTAATTAGTATCCATCTTCCTGGCATAAATTCAGTAGTAGAAAGGAATGAAAAATTCTTGCATTGCAGGAACACATAGTACACATGAATCTCTTTGGCAGTGCCTAGTCAGGTTCCCACTTTTGTTAAAATGCATGTTAGAACTTCTGTTGATGAGTGGTAGAGCTCAAATCTAACTCAGTTTGACTTAACTTGTATCAGGTTGGCATACAAGACTTGGCAAGTTTAACCTGCTGGAGTCCTGCATATAAGGAGTCCACTGATTCCACATGAATGTAGAGCAAAGCAAGTATTACTGAGATATGACTGGGATCAAGTAACACCAGGCAGTAACCATGAAAAACTCCTTAGGAAACACTCAAGCTAGTAGCTACACCTTACACGCAAATCATGACAGTTTGGAACATGAGAGGTAGTAAAATCGTTTGAACAGCCACAGTGAAAAAAGAGTAAAATAAGTCTACACAAACCTGTCAGCGCTACTTGGACTACAGAGGCTGTGAATGCAAAATGTTATCCTGTTAATTTCTGTACTTTCCATTAGTTCTCGATTATTGTTTACAAGTATAACCCTACTTTGGAATACTATGATTTTCTTGTTTTCGTTTTTTTGAGAAAACTGTGCTATAATCATTCAGATGTACAACAGTTGATCATCATTTAAATCATGTATTAGACTCATTTTTGATCCAACAAAATAACAATCAAATCATTTCGGACTGAGAGGGGTTGCTGGCCAGGGCTGGGGGACATGTTGTGGGTGCAGGGGAAGAGCAGCTTGGGATCCCATAGGATTTATTATATAATATATATATTACGGTGGCAGGTAAGTAGTTGGCTGGTGGCACGCTTGTCAGCCCTGCCCTGCGCCCGGCCAGCGCATCCTGTCGTGGCTGCTCGCCACAGCCCTTCCTCACTCTGTCCTGGGTGACGGCTCTGTGTGTGTGTGCATGTGTGTGCACGCACGTAACGGTCTGTCACAGCCGCTGGCGTGGCATTGCAGTCTCAGGGGTTGTACGTCCTCGTGCCAGCAACTGGGGAGACTGGGATCCAGGAGCAGCTGCTGGGCAGGCTGAGGGTCTGAGCTGGCTGCCAAAGGGACCCGTCCCATCCATACATGTGTGCATGCTGTCACCTGTGGACCTCCATCCTGCTCTGCCAGAGAGGGGAGCAGGATGAGGCCCTCGGTGCTGCCTGTCTCTGTGTGAGCGCTCTGGATGTCTGTCTGATCTGTGTGTCCAGACACGTGTATAGGTACGTACATGGTGTGTACATGTGCTCTGTGTGCGGCTGCCTGCTGGGAACGCATCTCCAGCCTCGCTGCTGGTTGGACTTGGGGATGTGGAGATGAGCAGCATCGCCTCTCCCAGGCTCTTGGATCTGGGAGGATCTATTTGCTTATATTTGTCTCCTACACTTTTTTTTAACTTCTGTCACTTCACCAACCAGTTGCTAAACACTAAGTACAAACAGTGCTGGGATATTTCTTCAATGTTACATGGTTTCCCATAAGAAAAACTCAGGAAAAAAAAAAATTCTAAAATAATATATTATAATAAGGCAGAACAAAACATAAGAGTTTTCCAAAGACTGAATGAAGTAGGCAAGGTGGAAATAACAAAAGGATGACTGCAGTATAAATGATTGGCAACTTCCACTCAATTTTGATAATGAGGGTTTATAGAACATGAAAGGAAAAAAAAAAGAAAAATAATTTAATGGACTGACTGTCATAATACAAGGAGAATTAAAAGAAAAGGATGGAAAATTAATGAGTAGAATGTGGTTAGGTGCTTTGAGCTTCTGGAAATATAGAGATCTTGTCTGCGGGCATTGGTGGGCTGCTGGCCAATCCATTTCTTTACGCTTCTTTATATAGTGGATGTCTACTCCAAAAGACATCCATTTCATAAGCTAAAGAATGGGATACAAAGATGCGGAAGTTATTTTATCTTCAAGAACCATGATTAAGTAACCAAACAAAAAACTATCACTTTGAAAAGGAAAAATGAGAAACACAAATTACTTAGATACACCCCTGAAGGGTAAAGCAGTTCCTCATCCCTGTATTCTGGCTATCTCGTGTCTGTACATGGAGAACGATCTCCAGAAGTTTAATGTTTGAGACAACTTCTTGCACGTAGCTCTAGAGAGAAAAGAGATGAACTGAAGAAGGAACTGCATCATGCAAAATGGACTTAGTTCATGCAGAGGTGTCAGGAAGGAAGTATCAGAACAGGTCCCTAGCTCTCGGAGAAATGAAATAGGAGGCTCTCTGGTGAGAGAGACTCTGTGAGCTCTGTCCTGAGCTATTTGGCTGCAATCTGCATGCACGGTTTGGAATCAAAATTAGTACTCTGTGGTCTGGACTGAACAGTTACTGAGCATTCAGGCTGTTCACTTTATATTTCAGCAGTGCCTCACTGCTACCCTGCAGCTTCATCTACTACAAAATTCCTTAGAGACTGAGACACATAGAAATGATTAAAACTAGAAACATAACAAAAAAAATTCATGAAGAGTATCATTTTGCTTTGAAGATACATTGGATTGCACAAAAAGCCTGTATGTTTCTTTGCTTATTTGTTTACATTTCTAGAATTGTTGCAATATGTTCATCTATATTCTCAAGTTATTCTTGATGTAACTGCCTATAACCACAGCAGTTTAAGATAACAAACTCCATCTCCCCTTTGAATAGTTTCTTCTTCCTAACACATGTACATACACACTGCAATTTTCAAATGCTGGGCAAAAAAGGAATAAGTCAGATGTTAAGTGCTCTGGATGATATGTGATAATTAAAATCCATAATTATAAGGTCTTCACATTTACTCTCACTTTGTCACATGTAGACCTTGGCGATGGTTTCTAGAGCCTGTGGGGCTTTGCTGGTCTCGACTGGAGTAATATGGGCACAGGATGACAGGCAGTCTCTTGGACACTAAGACGATCAGAACTTTAAAGATAAACCAGCACCCTAAAACTAGACATGGAAACTCACAAACTCAGGACAGAGAGCAAGTGCTGAATGTCCTTCATCTAGCTACCAAATAAGCTCAGCATCTTTCAAAAATTTCCATTTCTGGATGGACATGAGATATATCCTCCACCTCACTCCTAAGTAAATACATTGCTAACAGAGAATTAAAAATTGGAGTCCTTTGAAGAAGCTATCCAAAACCTATCTTGCATGTCAGTCTTCAAACTGAGAATGTCAGAAATACTCAACTATTAGAAATAACTAGAGTCATTATGGAGGTACTCTCACTACCACTGGGTCAATAAAAACAAGGCAGTGTTGTGTTAGGGCAGTGGAATATTGAAGACACACATGGACAAGTCAAAAGCATGGTTGGAAAAAGAAAGGCCCCTGAAACAGATTGTTCCACCACCACATCCGGGTGCCAGCAAACAGGTTTAATTTCTGAGTGCTTTAATCATAGCATTTATCTGGCAGCCTTTCAGAAGAGTTGCTGCAACTACCTATTTTTCTTGTAAGCTAGGATTAGTATAATACAAATACAGGTAAGTTGCCACATGACAATATAGTATTTGTTAGGACTTCATCCAGATTTCTGGGAAAAGAAAGACAGTACTACTTAAACACTGATTTGGATGAACATCTGTGATGATTATAAAGGACACAATAAACAGCACAGTAGTAGAATACAAATATTAACTGTGACTCTATTTGTTGTGGAACAGGAAGGAAAAAAGAAGGAAAGAAAAAATAGAAAAGAAGAAACAAAGGAAGGAAAAGAAGGAGAGAAGAACCAGGTCGTGTGCTGACTGGGAAAACGTGACATGGGAGAATGATGCAGAAACAACATTTTTAGATGCTAAAAATGACAGTATCAAGGAGCAACTAGGTGGTATACAAGAGGGGAAATAACCCTCATTATGGTTCAAGCAACGCACACACGGGACCTGTCCCAAAATTTTAGCACTGAAGAACTGCATTGCAACAGTGGCTATAGCTTGCGCTGCAGAAACAAAAAGTATGCAAAACCCCCAAATTCACCAGACCTATGCTCAACAGAAAAAAAAATACAAAATGAGGAAGCTGGTCAAAGACAAAGCTGGAGAGGAGAGCAAAAAAAGTTAGGTTCTTACAGGTGCTGATTGCTGAAAAGTATCCTTTTGGAGAGACAGACCAAATTTATACCACCAATCAAGAATGAATTGACAAAGGTTGAGAGGAAGCTGGCACAACTAAACAGCAAGAATAAGGCAAGTTACTAGAAGAAAGAAGTAATCCTTTGAAAAGCTGAAGTTGTGTCCAAATATATTAAACCCAAACCAAAACAGATCATAAGCATGAGATGACTGCCCAAATAGAATGTGCAGGAAAAAATAAAAACTGAGTAAGAAATCATCCTTTACACGTATCTGGAACAGCAAGCCTGTCAAGAGTCTAAGGCCAATGGATGCTGAAGATATAAAAAGAGCACTCAAGAGAAGATAAGGCCCTATCAGGCAAGCAAAATGAGTTCTTGACATCTGCCCGGACTGTGGAAGAGGCAGGAGATGTTCCTCTGCTAGAGCCCTTCTTTGCAAGGCACGAATAGGAGGGATCTGCCTGAACAGTTAACAAGGCAACAGGTCCAAATGGCACTCAGCCCTAAGCTCTAGAGGAACTCAAGGACGAAACTGCTGAATTATTAACTCTGATGCACAGCATCTTAAAACCTGGTTTGTGCCTGAGGACATGAACTTTGGAAAAGAGATACCTATTTTTAATGATTTGAGGGGAGATCTGTGGATCTACAGGCTTGTAAGTCTGGTGCCTGTCATCAGACAAATCATGAGAAACTATAACAAAGCATACAATCAGCAGATACATGGGCAAATATAATTTTTGGAGTGTCAGCACAGCTCTTGTACATTGGGAGTATACCAGAGTTTTCTGAAGGCATTCACAGGCAAGTACGTAAGATTTAGTTGAAACTATTTACATGTTTTTCTGAAACACTTTTGACAAGATCTCTTGCCAAAGGCTTTTAAGGAAACTAAGGATCAATGAAATAAGAGGGAAGCTCTGTGTTTTGATAAATAGCTTATTTAAACACAGTAAAGAGAATATGACTAAGGGGCCTGTTCACACACTAAAAGGAGATCCACAGTGCACTCACAAGGTAAACATTGTGTGCGTATCTCAAAGAGGATCTGGTAGAACCAGAGAGGAGCAAGGATGTGTGGTACAGTGACCACAGGAGCAAGGACTTAAGAGTTCTGCTTGGAAAAGAGGCAAATGAGAGAGAGATCTAGTCAAGGTCTAAACGGACACGACAGTCATGTCATAAAGTGGCTGCATTTTCCAGTTTCATATTGGGTATCAAATGATACGGAGTATTTGGTGAAGCTGGCAAATTGCAAGTTCAAAGTAGGAAAAGCAGGCAGTTCTTCACACTACATTTACACATGGAAGTCCCTGCCACAGGACATTGGGGAAGCTGCATAATGTCAGGGGGAAAACAGACAAGTTCCTGGAAGAGAAAGCCCCTCTGGCTTGCTTAGCTGTGCCCTAGCTGCAAACTGCTGGAGGCTGGGAAGGTACCTGTAAGACCTGTGCTTGCCCTGTTCTTAGGCAGTCTTTCCTTGGTGGCCACTGCTGCAGGCTGATCATTGGACTAAACAAACTCTTTATCTGACCCAGAACAGCTGTTCTGTTCTCATCTTCTTATGTGGAGGTTCATCGGATGTTAAACTCCTTTTACCAATGCTGACAGCCATTCTCACAGACCCTTCTGATGCCCTCCAGTGCCAAAAGGACATGTCTGGTGATGAAAGTTACCGCTGAGAATGGTAAGCCATGAGCCAACTGCATCTGATATTTTCTCCAGTAAGAGTATGTATTATACATGTATAAACAAATATTAATCCAATGTTCCCAAGTTTTTAAACTACCAAAGCCAAATGTAGAATTTTCAGTAGTGATTTTGCATCTTTGACAGGAGACTGAAACCCTCCACAGCTCCTCCCTCCACACTTTGTAAAGAACAAAAAATTTGTTAATGTTCTGTGGTAAATAATCTTAGCTAGAATTAGAGTAATTTATTGCTTGCTTTTATTTAATATTTTTTGTTGTTGTTTTGTTCACCGATGATACCCAGACTCTACTGTGTTAATGTTTCAAGCAGTGGTACGTCAGAAACATTTAATTTGACAGAAATTTAATTAAGAGCTTAAACTGAATATTTTTTTTTTCTTCAAAGTGTATTTTTTAGTATCAACGGCATTTTACTTGGCAGTTAATGGGAATGCGTCTGCCTTTTATTCTCCTTTGCTGTTACAGATTCTCTCACCCTTCTCACAGGCCACATGAAGTCCCAGGACCTTTATGAAGACTTGCTCCATTTTCCTCTTACTCTTGTCAGCTTCCCATACCGTAGTATTTCTTAATCTCCTTGATGCTTTTGGTTCTGAGAGGCCTGCATTTTCCTTACCCATCTTCTTCTTATTCTTGGCTCCTTTATTTCCTTGTCTTTCTTGGGAACTGTGGTAGCATCCTCAGTTCTTTACTTTCTTCAAAGCCAGTATTTAGCATTATCTCACATTACATTAGATGGATGCACATCACAAAATGTTATTTGCTATGAATGCTACACCTTGCCTTTTTCTCTCATTTCCATAATGTTCTCCCTTGTGTGGAGCCACGTGGCCTACTGTCTTTCCACTAGGATGATGTACTCTTCTCTCTTAGGGCTTTTCTGCACCCCATTTTCTTGCCATTAGCATACTCTTCCCAGCCAGTTCTCTCTTTCTTCTTCTAAGAAGGAAATTCTTCTTGAAGCCTGAAGTGCAAGGGCATCTGCCACCTGTTTCGCTCAGACCGGTGCTTCGGCCTCCCTCAGTACGAGTGAGGCCAACCTGATCGCTGATTCTGGGGATGCAGAATTGCAGGACAGGTTAAATGTTTGAGCATTGCATTGCAATAATATAAACAAAGAGAAACTGACATCAGGCAGGCTGTGGGCCTCGCGGATGTAGCCAATATCTAGCCGTACATATAGAATGCTGTTTGATTAAAATAGCTAACCATAATACAATCCCATCGTCACCAACTGTATCATGAGTATGGGATTTCACTCACTGAGTTGCTTCCCTCCTCTTTCCTGTTTTTACTTATTTATACAGGAAACTGACAGAAATAACCATTTCCAAATCTAAACTGCTTCCAAACACCTTAACATATGACATTCTATGCAGGTGTTGATCATGCAATGTTTATGTCTGCTTGTGCAAAATGTACAGTGGAGGATTTTCTTTGCACATCATCTGCTGTTCTAGTGCTGTTCGCTTTCAATTCTGAACCAAAATCCTTTATTTTGACTTGTTCTCTTTATCATGCCCCGTTTTTCAAGTTCTTGCTCCCTGACAAAAGTAAAAATTTCACCATGGCTTAATCTTTTATTTTCCAGTTCACTCATGGGTTTTTGTTTATTCTTCATACTCCGAAAATTTGCCGAATCCTGTCTTTATTAATCTGTTACTCTTGGGAGTTTTGGAGTCCATCAAGGAATTTCTCAAACAATTTTGAAGTATATGATTTTTGTTCTTTTTCTAGAGCAGTGTTTGAACAGTATCCGTCTTTTCAATCTGCTGAAGTGTCCTCAGCTCCTTTATGCATGTACACACCCTAAAATTGGAATACTTCTTCCTCTAAGTAACTGTTAAGAAAAAGCAAGCTTTGTTTTATAACTCCAGTCCTTTTCTGTTCGATGTCACCACATTTTTTGTTAATTTCAGTAAAAAAGTAGAGATGTGGTGAGCTAGAAAATGGATGTTGGCACTCAGAGTTTGCTAGACAGAAGGGAAAAATATAAAAAACTGCACATCATTAGGAAAAAAGATTTGGAACCAAGAAGTACCAACCAAAATGTTTTTGAGGTAAAGAGGTTCCACTTCTTGAGAGGACTAACTTGAGTGAATGTTTGCTTCATGATTTTTAGCAACTAAATAAGGTAAAATTTTTTTGGCAACTGTTGCCCAAGTCTCCCGCTATTCTGTGAGCTGCTACCTTCCAGTATAAAGACAGTAAAAATACATGATGAAAAATTGTTGTTGGATCCCTTTCCAGTTTCTTACTATAGAAGCAGAAGGATTTTACTTACATCTGAGGTTTCTTTTTCACAGCCTCAGAGCTAACCTCCCATGCTTTAATAGATTATCCAGGTCCACTGAAAGGGGAGACAGAACGACCGCATTTTTAAAATTAAAGAACTAACCATGTATACTTTTGGAGAAACAATACTATTTAAGAGAATAGGGGCGAAGAGTTCCAACACAGGACACATGAGAAAAAAAGACTTACTACTGACATTAGATCTACCATGTGAGGAGAACACGATTTTCACAGCACAGGCAGGAGTGAGATCTAGAGACTGGAAGGCCGAAACAGCGCTCAAATGAGTGCATCCTGTTGCTCTCCTTTTTTATTTCTCCTTCAGGGCACCCGCGGGCACCCATCCCTGCGCATCCCCAGCACCCGCTGGTGCACGCTCACCCGCAAGCACCCATCTCATCTTCGCACTTCCCTCAGCCAGGCCATACACCCGCACCCTTTACGCCCGGACAACGTTGAGGAGCAGCTAGGTGGCGTGCGGCAAAGATCAAGATGATCAAGATGGCAGGGCTGCGAGCCGGTGGGGGGCCGGCGGGCGGGACGGGGCCAGCACCGGCGGCGGTGGGCCCCGGGCCGCCCGGGGCTCGGAGCCCCGCGGCCGCCTAGCCCCCATCCCGCGGGAAGCCCCCCGCCCACCAACCCCTTGGGGCGGCGGCCGGGCGCAAGAACGCGAGCGGGCGGCCGCTTCGCCCGCCATGTGCGGCGGGCCGCTGCGGCCCGCGCATCCCCCGCCGCCGCGCTCCTCTCGCGAGAAGTGGCGGCGGGCTAGCGGGCTCTGACGGGCGGGCGGGCGAGCGCCGGGGCGCCGCGGCCCCCCGCCCCGGTCCGGTGCTGCGCCCCCCCCCGCCTTGCCGCGGGGCGGATGCGGCGGCGGCCATAGTTTGGGCCGGGAGGAGACGCCGCCGCCCTCCCCGCCAGCGCCGCCGGCGGGCCGAGGAGCCGCTCCCGCCGCCGCAGCCGGCAGCGGGCGGAGCCTGGGGAGCAGGCGGCGCCGGCGGCCCCCCGCATCTCGCCTCCGCCCGAGCGGGGAAGCGAGCGGGCGCGGCGAAGCGGCGCCGGCCGGTTCGCGTCCACGTTGCTGCCTCCGCCGAGCGGGGATCAGCTGGAGCCGCCGAAGGGCGGGGGCGGGAAGGCGGAGGGTACCGGCGGCCGCTTCTTTCCCGGCTCCGCCGCCCCGCGCCGGCCGCGGGCCCCGCGCCGCTCCCTCCTGCCGGAGCGCCGGTGGGCTCGCCCGGCACGGCCGCACCTCCCCGGGCGGCGCTGTCAGAGCGGCGGTCGGCGCCTTCGCGTAGCGGGCGCGCCGCGGGGAAGGCGAGCGGGGGCAGGAAGGCGGCGGGGGCGGAGGCAGGGGGCGGAGGCAGCGGGCGGCCGGTGCGGGCAGAGGGGGCGGCGGCGGGGCCGGGTGCCGCCGCGGGGGCGGGCGGCGAGGGGCGGGCGGCGGCCGCAGCGGCACCGGCGGCATCATCACCTGGCGCTGCGGCGGGGGGGCGGGGCGGGGCGCGCGCGGCGCCTGGCGTTGTCTGCGGCGCGCTGCAGCCGCGGGCGCTGGTTGGCGGCTTAAAGCGGCGGAGGCGCCGCCGCGAGGGGTGTTCAGAGCGGCCGGGGCCAGCGGCGGGCATGGAGGGCCGGCGGCAGCAGCAGCCGGGGGCAGCGGGCGAGGAGCGGCGCCCGGAGGAGGGCGGCAGGGATGCGGCGGGCGGCGGCGCGCTGAGCAGACCGCTGGGTCCCACGCCGAGCCAGAGCCGCTTCCAGGTGGACCTGGTGGCCGAGGGCGCCGGCCGCCCGGCCGAGGAGCCCCGCAAGGCGAGCGGGGAGGGCGGCGCGGCGGGAAAGGGAGGCGAGGAAGCCAAGGGCAGGTTTCGGGTGAACTTCGTGGACCCGTCGGCCGGCGACGAGAGCCCCGGCGAGCCGGCGGGCGGTAGCTTGGAGGGCGGCAATGTCAGCTTCCAGAACGGCGGCGACACGGTGCTGAGCGAGGGCAGCCTCCACTCCGGCGGGCACCACCACTACTACTATGATACCCACACCAACACCTACTACCTGCGCACCTTCGGCCACAACACCATGGACGCCGTGCCCCGCATCGACCACTACCGCCACACGGCCGCCGACTTGGGCGAGAAGCTCCTTCGGCCCAGCCTGGCCGAGCTGCACGATGAGCTGGACAAGGTGAGCAGCCGCCGCGCACCGCCACCCCCCCCCCCCCACCCGCCCGCTCCCCGCTACCTCCCCGGCCGAGCCCGGGCCGCCGCCGCCGCGGCGGGCAGGGAGCGGCCCCGGCCCCCGCCTTGTGCCCCCGCCGGGGCCGCCCTCGGGGCGTGCGGGCGCTGGATGCCTGGTGGCGGCGGCGGCAGGAAAAGGCGAAAAGCTCGCCGAGCCTCGGGGAGGCGCAAACGGTGCGAGTGCATCGGGGCGCTTGCGTCTTTCTTCTCGGTTTTTTTTTGGTTTTTTAGTTCCCCCCCCCCCCCCCCTTCATGACGCAGTGGGGTTTTACCCCCTATATTTCTGGGAGACGGTCCCCACGGTGGGAGGTGGTTACAGCTGTAGGTCTGCGGGGCAAATGTTTTCTCCGTAGCCGAGGGAGGATCTGTTACAGACGCAGCGGTTTTCCCCCTCTGGTCCATATCGCCTACAACAGATAGGGAATTCGGGGTTTGGGAGCGGTATTAGTCTGGGAAGGGGAATGGAAATGCGTGGAGGAGGATGCGCTCGTTTTTAGTAGTGACAAGAGGTTCGTCTCCTCGCCAGCTGAAAGCGCACGCCTCTCCCTGCGCACGCAGCGCCGAAGCAAACCGCCTGCTGGCCTGATGCTGAAGGCTGCACAGATACAGCCCGGGCTCCTTCTCCCTGCCGAGCCTTTTCAGTCGTGCTGAGTAGCCCTGCGTGTGAGGGCGTCATGATCAAGGCTTCAGAAATTTTGAAGCTGTGCGTGTCAAGCTTTTTCTATTTTGGACTAGTCAGTATGTTATTGGAGACGAGTTACAGTGAAAGCTTATTTGCATTGTAGGCTGCCTTTATTAAAGGGTGAGCTTCAGCTAAACCTGGAATGAATTTGATGTATTTTTTACATCGTGGTTAAACTATGAAACTATCATGACTAAACCAAAGCCAGATCAAGCTATTGCAATGCTGTTTTCTTGCAGTCTGAAAATTGCCTCTTGGTACTTGGCTGTGCTTAAGAAGTCCATGTTCTAGTGGGTTTTTCTTCTGGGTTTAGGGAAATAAAGGAACATGTGGGCCACATCCTAATGAAGTGAAGAATATTCTGTTCCCGGAACTTTTTTCAGCTCACCTTTCACTCCTTACAGGTGGAGTTCCATGAGAAAATGTATGTTCTTTTGAGACTGTTCTGTTTCACACTATTAGTTTCTCTGGGGGGGGTGTCGTGATTCTTTAAGTGTGTTTGTTGAAGCTGACTCTTCATCTGCTCTGAAGCTGACTCTTCATCTGCTCTGAAGCTGACTCTTCATCTGCTCTGATAGAAATAATTGTTTGGTGTGCTATAGAGATACTTCCTTGCAACATCTAAAATTAGATATCAAAACAATTAGTAACAGTAACAGCAAATTACTCTTGCCTTTCAGGTCCCCTCCTGATGGAGTTAAATGATGTTCTGTAGTCTGATTCTAAGTTAGTATGGAATGGAAGTTGGCAATTACTGTCTTGTGCATGGAGTTAGATACGCTATAAATAAACAATGTAATAGATGTGAAAACACACTGATTTCTGCTCCCCCTCTGTCATCCCCCTCCCTGAATTTCAGCCTCCTGGTCCATGATGGGATGACCAGTTGTTACATACTCTGTGCTGGAAGCAGAACATTACTTGAATTTCTAAGCTTGGCAGATAGGTTTTTGGTGCGTTTATATTGCGGCAGTCAAGAAGGCTGTTTGTGACACCATTGAGACATTTCAGTGCAGAATCTAACTTATTCTGGAACTATAGTTTCTAAAAGTGTAATTTCTTCATATTTTAGCAATTTTCTTGGTAGGTTGTGGCATAGAGGAGCTGTAGACAACGTAATTACAGGATCATTATCAGAACAGTTTCATTGTAAGCATTAGTTAACTCAAATTATTGATTTCTCAAATGTCATTAATTTGTTCTGCAGTGTGGATAGGTGTCTATGTGAAGCTTTTTTTAAAGTGATGTCCTGTCTCCTGTGCCCTGTTGTGTCGTCGTGTCGTGTGTCCCGCCCGCCCCCCCCCCCCCCCGATGGGGGATGGAATATGCGATTTCAGTTACACTGGATATTATACTAATTTAATTTTAAAAACTGTCATGGTATGAACTTCAGAAGTTAAGTTGAAGTTCTACGTAGTAACTCAGCTCTTGTGTTGCAGGGTGTTTCATTTCCAAAGCAATTAACGTTTTAGCAAGCATTTAGGCTTATATGAAGAAAGGAAGCAATTATTTTCACTTCAGGCTTAGCAAAACAGTTTGCAAGATAAAGTTGAGAACACAAAAGCTTTTAATAAGGGTGTGCCATGCATACTAATAGCATTGGGTACCTACATTTTTCCCAATCTCTGGAGTATAAAGTATACCACGTCTGTAATTATGTACTTGATTTCTGGCCACAGAGTGCTGATAACTTTTAAATCATGATGGCGCCGTACTTTTATATGAAAGATGTTCACAAAGCTGTTGTGCATTTTTTCACTGTGTTTCAGGGGGCTTATTGTCTCCATTCCCAAAGTGATTTCAGTTACTGCTGACTAACAGTAACGGTTTCTAGTGTTGAATAATACTATGCATTAAAGAAGATACTTCACTGACTTTTAAGAACTCAAAAAATTAAGCTTGCTCTTTAGCTGTGGTTTTAGTACTAAATTAACTTGTACAGCATGTATGTCAAAGACTTAGTAGGGCAGCTGGTATAAACATCCTAGTACCATTACATAAAACTTGCACTGTGTAAAGACCTATTGTTATGCCCCTGCTTCTTGACCCAGTGCGTCAAGGTCGGCAGTTATTTTGTGTTAAGACTGGTAGAAAAATGTGTTCACCAGCAGTGTGGTTCACAGCTTTGAATGTAGCAATTTCATCTTGCAGTTAAAGTTTGTGCTATTCTTTTTGCCTTTTTAAAAGGTAAATAAATGTTGTGAGGCAGTGTTACAGTAATGTTGATGCTAGTGCCAATTATGGAACAGATTCCCGCCCCCCCCCCCCCCCCCCCCCCGCCGCTTAGTTTTGTTTACAAGCTTTATATGTCTAACTCTTCTACTGATTCTGTTCTCACAGAAAAGCACTGTTGGAGGAAGATGCACTGTTTGAGGAAGATGCACATACGTGTACAGAAGGGGTACCTTTTGACAAGGGTTTGTCTTGCTGTTCTGGTAGGGTAGGTGTCTAACCACTTCAGGTTTCACATGGTTGTTGCAACAGTGGCTTTCCTAGTAGAAAAGACAGGGATTGTTCTTGAAATGGGTTCTGGAAACACAGCTGGGTGATGCTGCAGAACTCTGAAGTGGATGAATTGCATACTCCTGGTCTTGGTCTATCATGTTACATTTCAAGTGAGGGGTCTTGTCTTTGTATATCGGTGGCTTCAGATAGCCAAGGTGATCAATCTCTTGCTTACCCAATTGGTATGCATTAATCTTACTCTGCTTTGGAGAGATGGTAGAGGGAATTTGGTGATGCTGTTACAGTTGCTAATCTCATAGATAAGGGGATGCTTTGCAGGAGCATTAGTCTCCAGAGATGTAGAGGTGAGAGGTTATTAACAAAGAAGTGGGAGGGAAATAGCATACCGTGATACGCAAGTTTTTGTTGCAGTTGCAGTGGTGTCCCCTGTCCTCTTGAGGGGATCTGCCTTCAGACAGTAGGAAGATTAAAAGTGCCCTAGCTTTTCTTAATTTTTTTTTTCTATCTTACAGTTTAGGAATACCTGTTTTGCCTAGGTCAGCTACATCTGTAAGTAAAGCTAGAGCCTGTAGAAGACATTCCATCTGCCTTTATGTCTTCCTCAGTGTAAAAATTACCATGCCATAATGTCATGAACCTTATGAATCTGGAAGGTGAATACTTTTTAAAAGTATTCAGAATTGGACTGTGTTTTAGTAATCCACTACTATGCATTAATTTATAATTTTTCTGTGTAGCATTGCCTTAATTGGGGAGCTTATTTTTTTGGAAGAATAAACTTCTCAGTACGTAAATGATTCTGATTTGTTATGTCTTTTGTGCAGTCATTTACAGCTGTGGTAAGTAGATGTTATGTGAACCAAGCCCTCTACTGGTAGGTTTGTTCTGTTGTTTGTTAAATACTCACAGAGTACTAGTTGGTTGCCTTGACAGGCTAGAAGGTAGTGATCTCAGAGGAAGAGGTTTACACCACCCCAGCCCAAAATCAAAAACAAAACAAAAAAACCCCAAAGGCATTTAAAAACACAAGGCTTTGCTTCCTTCCACACAGAAATCTGTACACCTGTCCTCTGAATTTGGAGGCAGAAGTAAGAAAGAAGACATTACTGATAGTCTTGATGCAGAATTGAGGGGGTTTTGTTTGTTTTTACTCAAGTTGGATGACTATATTTTTTTTTTAAACTTTTTCTGGCTTTGATTTGTATTTTCTTGAACATTGCAGTTTCTCCTCTTATGTGATAACTTAAAATATTTACTTTAAGCACAGTGAAAAGGCTGTGTATGGCACTGCTTTTTAACAAAGAATGTATTCTCTCTTGAAAATGTTAAATGACTGCTGTACCTCTAATGTTTGTTTATACTTCTTTTTTTCAGTTCTTAGTTTGTGTCTGCTTAGCCTGTAAAGAAAACAGAGCTTGGCTAAAGATGCGTAAAAGGCTAAAAGATGACTCTAGATGATTCTAGGCTATCAAGGTAGCTGATCATGTTATGTAAGGTCTATCTCT
Source organism: Theristicus caerulescens (assembly GCA_020745775.1). Lineage (NCBI taxonomy): Eukaryota > Metazoa > Chordata > Aves > Pelecaniformes > Threskiornithidae > Theristicus > Theristicus caerulescens. The sequence continues at coordinate 52,467,011 of CM036583.1, read as the reverse complement.
AAAAACTGCTTCCTGCTCTCTCCCTCTGCTGGAAGACTGAGACCCTCTTGCGTATAGTTTTTGTTGTACTGCCTTGCTGAATCTTGCTTCAGTAGGTCTCTTAGTTCTTGAGTCATTGTGATTTAATTTGGATAGCTTCTTTTCCTTCTTACTTTCCTTTATGTTTGTAAGCAGAACTTGAATTTTCTTTCTGAACTTCATTGTACTAAAAGAAAACAAGAGAAACTCAGTCTTGGTCGCTGTGCTCTTGGCCGTCCTAGATGCCTTTAATTTGTAACTGTTCTCATTCATCACTTTTGACAAACAGTGAGCTCAATGCACCTGTACTCAGATGAGGCTTTACTAGCATCATGCAAAGTGGTGGTTTTATGCTTTTTCAATCTATGTGGAGAATCCTTACTTTGCTTATCCTGATACCCCACTTAATTACCACCATCTTCATCAAGGGAAAGAAAATCAATGATGTACTGCTCTGTTTGCAGCAATAAATCATATTAGTCCTCCATAAGGACCATGTGTATTTTGTAATTTTACATTGCTTGATGCTTGAATCTCTCTTACCTGATCTTTGTGATAAGTCTTCAGTCCAGAACACCTATGGAATACTGACACCCTTGAATTGTCTTCATCAAACAGCTAATGTTGTTCTTACTACTTTGCTTTTGTTTTGTTCCAGAGATGCTGGAAATAACTGAGCGCTGTTAACAGGTTATAGTTGGACAGCACAAGTGTGGGCTGTTGATGAAAGGGGTAAACTTTTGTGCTATCTCTTGTGGTGATGTTTGTATTTTTGAGTTGGATCTGGGAATTGATTTGGCTTACAGAAAGCAAACTCCCCCCAACTGCAAAATCTTGCACTCAGTGTGATGAATCAGTTCCCTGATCTAATACACCAATGGTCTCCACAATCTTTTGATTGCATGCTCGTATCAATAAAAAATTTTTGAGAACGCACCCCTAATACACGTATATTTATTTACTTATAAATTATATACATGTACTACTGTACTAATATTGTGTATGGTACAAAATAAAAATTAAAGGATGAGATAAAGATAAAATAAACACTTGCAGAAATCTTATCGTACTTCATTAATGTTACAAAAAATACTTTCTTCCCACGCTCCCAATTGACTGTCTTGTGCATCCCTTGGAGACTGCTGCAATGCACTGTGAACCCCTTGAGGGCTCATGTCAGAAGAAAAGGCATTGTAATTTTCCAGGAGAGTACAAATAGAGAAGGAAGGAAGGAGGGAGTGCCTGTTTGGAGGAACTTGCTTTTTTTTTTTTTTAAATAAACCAGTCTTAGCTGACATATTGTCAGTATCAATGACTAGCTCAAGACCAGAACCTGAAAGAATAGCATTAACTTCTCTCTAGCTGGGCAGCTTTTCTTTCAGCACAAGCTATTTCAGAACTGGTTAAAGAGGAAGATGCTTAAGAATTAATCTTCATTTTCAGATTAACTTTTTTCCCTTTTGGTACTGTATTTGATTAGACCTCAGATGATTTTCATTCTTGAAGAACATTTTTGCAGAGGAGGAGGTTGGCAAGATTAGTATCTTGGAGTAATTCAAACCAGTGTACTACATATTCTATTGACTCCTTCAGTTTTTTTCCTAAAGCCCCATATAATATTCATACGTGAGCAACCAGAAACCCATTTCCCCGCCTTTTTGGTATAGGTAATAGCAATCACAATATGGTCATTTGTTCACTACTAAGCATTTTTTTAAATAGTTGACTTAGAATTGTTTGCCTTTCAGTATTTTGGAAGTTATCCAGTTCTTGCAGCTTGAGCACATGGAACGTCTTTGATTTATTTCTACACTTCAGCATGCTGATTAGGCCTGATAAACTTACTGAAATACCTTTTTATGCATAAAAGCTAACTAAGATGCATTTTCTGTGCCTGATAACTGACTTAAGGATGTGGTTATTAAAAAAAATAAAGTAAAAAATTCCTAAAATTCCATTTTAACAGGAAGCTTATCTCTTGCATCTTCATTTTGCTAGTTACCTTCTTCAAATGAACTGCTTCTATTTCAGATTATTAAGGGGTTTTTTATTAATTCAAAGAAAATAGCAATGTTTTTCAGCTGTAAAGAAGCTGTGATGCTAGGTTAATGTTTCAACTTATTCTGAGGGTTTACCTGGTAGAGAGACTCCGAAGACTATTCTGGGTAATACTGCTCTTGAGCTGTAAGCAGTTTGGCAGCTTTGGCTTGAATGTAGTGCTGTGCCAGTACAGCTAAGCGCTGTGCTGCATCGATGTATGAGCTCTGCTCAGTGCTGGCTCAGGGGCTGTGCCTGTAGCTGTACTCGCCGCTTCATGGTATGACGTTAAAAATTGAGACAGTGCTTAACTGATTTTTAAGATTATTTCAATGGTCTGTTTAGTGTGTTGTAAGACAGTAGGTTAAATGTAATGTTTCATGAACTTACTACACTTAGAACTAGACTTCTAATTAAAACGGGAAGTTTTGTTAAGGTTACTGCTGCTAGTGTGGTACAGTTGCTCCCTATCCCCTACCTCTTGAATGGAAAGTGCAACATTCTGTTTTGCAGAAGCGGATGAAAAGTGAAAGGTGTTAAGAGCAAGAATGCTTCAAATTAACCTTTTTTTGGGGTGGACTATAGAAGAAGACTTGGGAATTTGCTGCGTTGAAAACAAGTTCTTGAGCAAGACTGAAACGGATTCTTTTCTGTACTTATTTACAGAATGTTGTATTTCTCAGACTATACTTGACTATGCAAAACTGCTATGCAAGAGGCTTGCTAATAGGATTTAATTCAGCTCTTATGCAGTCAAATGCAGTGTCTGCTTCATTCTGGAGAACAACAAAATTACATGAAACACTTAAAAGGTATCTAACCATGAGACATGTATCACGGTTATGTCTTTCAGATAATGAAGTGACAACCACCTGTGTTCAGAGCCTGGATCTGTTTTCCTGAAAAATATTATTTCTCTTTTCGTGCCAATGGATATCGAAAAGGAGTATGATGGTCAATGCACACTAATGAATAATTCCTTTGATAATCATTTACAGTACAATGGTTCTTCTGGAAAGGATCAAATACATTGGTGCAGTAGGGAAGCTAATCATTTGGTTCTGCAGAGGGCAGGAAAGGAGTGATCCATCAAAACCCAAACTGAGGTGTACTCTTGAGGTGTGCAGTAGACTACATGTATTTCTTCCTCTTAAGCTGGATGGATTGGTTGCCTCCTTGTGCAGGAAGTCATGCCTCCTTTCTTGTGACTGGGTGTTAATGGTGCAATTTCCTGTTACCTAGAAGAAGTGCAGAGACTGGCAAAGGAAGGTGGGTTTTTTTGGGGTGTGGTGTTTTTTTTTTTTTTTTTTTTTATGGTGGCAGACCATGTTGACTGTTCCTTGACAGGAAGGCCTGACTTTGCCTGCAATATTTCTGGGAGTGCAGAACATAAGCATTGTGGGTCTACCATGGGGTAGCCACACTGCATAGCTGCTGAACAGAGGTCTCTTCTCATTTGTCTCTAATTCTCACGGTCAACTTGCACAGAGTATTCAAATCATCCTGTGCTTATGGAGGGATGTCTGAATCAAGATGTGAAGATGTAGAGAGTTTTCTTTATCTTGATGCTTTTGCAAAATGCTCTTGTTCTTTAAATAATGTTTTTGGTATGGAGAAAAAAATATTATTTATATTTCAGATAGGATACTGCTGTTGCATACCTGCAGATGTCAACAAAACTTTGCTGCCATGTCACATGTAAAAACTACTTGAAAGGATTCCATCTGGCTGCAGGCTTTCAAATTTCAGTCTTTGCATTCCTATCTAGACTTCAGTGCTTTCCTCTGGAACTTTGCTTCTGTAAATATGGCTAGTCCTCCTCTGTAGGTATGCAGAGATTTGAATCTGAACTTCCTATGCTGATGTTACGACAGCTAGATAAAATGATGTTGACACTGTCACTGTTTCCAGAGGCACTGATTAGTAATCTACCTTGAGAGAGACTTTATTTTGATGTGATGCTTGAGAAAGCATTGAAGTTTTTTTTGCTTATGAAGGGCTGAAAACTCAAAATTCCTGGTGACGCAGTAGTGAAAGCAGGTAGAGGAAGGGATGAGATCACCCTTGGAATATTATGTAATGTTCTAATGCCTGGATTACTTAAGTGACATGACAAGTTAGTGGCTGTGGAATACTACTATGACAATCAGGTTTATCGAGATCAGTCGAGGACTAGATTCTGTCTATTTTCACCAATTAAAGTACTCTTAAGTATGGGCAGTTTTGCTGTTGCTTCATTTCTGAATTGATTCCAGACCTTTTCCTTCAAGCAAAAGTCTACCGTATTGCAATTTGTATCCATCCTGTATGAGGAGGGCAGGATCATAATCACCTCCGTAAAGAGAAAAAATCCATAGCCTTTGTGTGGTTAGTAAGCTTAGAGATCAGTCAAAAAAAAAAAGTATGCATGTAAGACATTAAGTGGTGGTAAGCTTTATAAACGAGGCTCCTATCTATACTTTGTAATTATACTACCTTGCAAGAGCAATGATTTACTCCTAAGCTGAAATCAATTGCTTGAGTAAGTCTCTTGATTAAGAGTCTTGCTAGCCTGGTTAATACCTCATACTACTTGTAAGAGTTGGGAGGAAGAATGGATGATTCTCTATCCCTTCCAAAGAGTTCAAGTAATAATGGCTTTTAGAATCAGAATATATTTATACACACACACACACACAAAATACTACTTAATGTTTCTCAGTTAAAAGCTGTATTTTCTTGCAAGACACTGAAATACAAGCTCATGGCAGAGACATGTAGCTGGCTAATTCTTCAGTTGACATGTTAATTGTAACTATAAATTTCTACTGTTTAAAATTGTTCCTCTGTAATCAAAGTACAACAGACTTTAATTTCAGCTTAAGATAACATTAACGTTCTGTTTGAGGCAATCTCTTTTAAAATCTCTGGAAGTGGATGCCAAAAATATTTGCTGCTATAGTTCAAATTTGTAATTGTAGAGAAGGTAATATAGCCAAAGCACTTAAGTTTTGGTCTCTTGGCTGCAAACTTGAAAAGGATTTCCTTTGATGGAGGTGAGTAACCAATGGTTGAAGCTGTTCATGTTTGAGTTCAAGGAATCCTCAATTTTAAGAACAGATCAGGTTTAATCTGGGTAATTTATCTCCTGTTGCTGTAGGTAACTGCTGGGTGCCATTTAATAGGTTAGTAGGCTTTTTTTAGGTTATGAGTGTAAAGATACTGGAACCACAGTATAGTAGCAGCATTTTACATGTGCTTCAAACAAGGAGTGGGAATTATAAATTCTACTAGCAAATTTGCTATATTCATTCCTGGTTTAAAACCAAGCAGTAAAGTACCCAATAGGACTGCTGAATTTTCTGAACTGCTGTCCACAGCTAGTCATTGCACAATGACTAGCAATGTTCCCTGAAAGTGTGTGGTTTTTGAGTTTGTTTTTTAAAGAAAATGCTAAGAGGGTGTTTAGGCAGACTGAGATATCTTCAACATGTCTTCTGCCATATTTTCTTTCACCTGTGCTACCTGACTGGGTTTTTCCCACTGGCAGCAATACTAAACACTCAAGCTTCCCATCTAACTCCTGAAAAACCTGAATACCTGAATCTATTTTGCTAACTTGGCAAGTTTATTTTTAACTAACGAGTTATCAGGACTTTGTAACTGTTCTAGGTGTCTGTGGAAGCTACTCTCTTTATGAGTAGCAATCTTTAAGTGGAAGGTAACCGTATTCACCTGCATTATCACAATGTTTGAAGTACCAAAGATTCAGACTATTAGATCTGTTGGTAAGATGTAAATTAGTGATGTAATTAAGATGTAGAAAGTGATAGCCTCCTTTCAGTTTTGGAATTTGCACTTTCACTGCTCTTTCATCAGAGTAAGGGCTATGAAAAAGCATTAATTGAGAGCTGGACACACTAGTTCTTAGTCTCCATCCTAACTCATGGTAACCCTCTCTCCATCCTTATCCCAGCAGAGGACTGGTGGAGGAAGAATTAGAACTGCATGCAATATTTAAAGGTCAGGTGCACTACAGTGTTTTTTTTTTCCTAGATTTACTCATTACAGAATTATTTTTCTGGGTTTATAATCTTTTCAGTGTTACTGTGTAACAAGGTGATAGTTTTCTGAAAGTATTTAGGATAGGACAGAAAAAGAGTTCTTTCAAGGGTAGTGCAAGATGTAGACAGCATATGTTTTTTTTCCCTTTTTACTTTGCTTTCATAGCCATCAAGTTTCAGCTGTGTTAACCTCCAGTTCCTAGGTCTAACAAGATACTTCTGCATTGTTTGATAGGTCTAAATAGGAAATTGTCTTTCTTAAGAAGTAACTGTTTCAGTCAGATTTGGATATTGGTATTTACTGTATAGTTTTAGGGTTCTAATGGGAGGGAGGCTTAGGTAAATTCATTATGGCATAAATGAAAGCAGTGAGGATATCTAACAAAGCTTTAGGGTTAGCACTTCTGAAACTGATCAGTATAGAGAAGAAAATAGCTGTTAGTCAACAACAGTACTGCTAGTGTTACTAGTTTATAAAATAGACTGTCCATGCCAGTACTGACTGTTCTGTAAGAGTGTTAGGTAAGAGTAAGGTATTTTAAAAGTAATTACCTACATTACTTACTCCCTTTCAGAGCTGTTTATTTCCCTTACAAAAAACACTAGAAAACTGTCAGACCTGGCAGAGGTGTTTTTCAAGCTTAGTATTAAAAACTCACTATGATTTGTTGTTAGTGTACAGTGCAAAGTTAAACAGTATCTCAGCCATTTTGAACAGTGGTTGGTTGAAAAAATGGTTACAAGCAACAGTCAGTGTCACTAGATCAAGTCCAAGGCTGGTGAGAACTTTTTTCCTCTCGCATGTTTTAAGTTCTGAAATCCTTTGTATTCTCAGTCAGACAATCAAATTTGAGACTTTTCTTGATAAAGTGTTAATCACAGGACTCTTTTGTGTCCTTGGACAACAATATGCTTATAACCATTCCATAAAGATTTAAGACATTTTTGGAAAGGGAACTCAGTGCTCTTGGTTTCTTTCATCACTGGTTAGATAAAAGCATTAAAACATAAGAACAGCTTATTAAAGACCCTTAGGCACAAACTGGGGATTTCATGACTGCAAACGTTAGCATGCTGCAAAAGCAGTATTTAAAGAACAGATGTGTTTCATGCAGTTTAGTGTCCTACAGTCAACATTTAATAGCTGGCTTATTCTTTGGTAGTACAGTATCACAGTTAAATATATTTGTACCAGTACAGACTGTTTGCGGAAGTTGTCACTGCTGCATCAGAGGTAAACACCTATGTCAGAAGGATTATTCTATGCAGTTATTTTATGCATATAATACATCTAGCACTCTTTAAACCTTTTATTCAGATCATAAGAAATGTCACAGGTGAGGTGGGAGGAAGAATCCAGAAGTTCGTTCCAGAAGGGAGAGTGGAAGGCTTGCTCATCCAAGGAAAGATATGTAGTCTTTAAAAATCATGGGAAGTGTTAGCATCTTCTGAGGCAAAATGTTTAGTAATTCTGCTGCTGTTTGATAACTTTCTTTAACCTGTCATTTTTATTTTATTCGCACTCTGGCTAAAGTATGTTTGAATTAGAAAAACAAAACCAGCTGTTCATAAGCTTTTCTTCTGTGTATGTTTTGAGCTGTGTTAACTCTGAAAATATTCTGTGCTGTCAAGTTTTGTACTTGAGTAGCCATAGTCTTAACTGTGTGCAGCTATGGAGTTGGGCTAGTTAGGAGTATAATCTCTACAAGTAACGATTCTTCCACTGTTGAGATAGCTGACATGCTACATCTGGATCAATAGATTTTACTGGTTGCTTTTTTCCACAAAAAGGAATTTCTTAAAAATGGTGATGCCTACAAAGTTAACCTCTGGGAGATGGAAACAAGAAATTGTTACGGTACGGTGTAGTGAACAGCTTGGCAATAACGCTGGAAGCTGCAGTGAAGGAGTGCAGAAGACGTGCTCAAGTCTCTCACTCTTGTGAAGAAGGGTTCCGCTGTCTGTGATAATGGCTGCAAACATCTCTAACCACAAAGCTCCTAGCAGGTAAAAGCATGATCCCATTGCTGAGGCTTCGACTGTAACTGGTGAGGACAGAAACCCATTGTAAAGAATTGTTCTGTTGGTACCGCTGTTGGTGAACGATGGTTCTCAGGTGGCTTCCCTTATTTCCTGTCCTCAGTAAGCATGTTAAATGATGAGAGCACCATGTTCAGTATCAGAATATGTAAGTACAATGCAGTTTTAAATGTCACCACCTGTTCTCTTGATTAAATGTAGTGGAATGCCATTTTTACACTTTCTTGCAGAAATTGGAGCTTGAAAAGATGAGGCTCTTGATTTTCTTTAATGTTTTGAAAGTATTAGCTATCTAAACCAGGTTCAGTGCTGTATCCTACTAAGACAAGAAAAAGCTACTCTTGTGAAGCCTTTCTAAGGAATTTGTATGAGGAGAAGCCCATACCATATAGTATCTAAACCTGTAACTGGCCAAACTTGAGAGGTGGAAAAAGAGCAGTTAAACGCTCTAGTCTCAGGTGCTCCTTTGGCCTCCTCTCTGTACAATAGTAGTGGCAATAGGAAGGATTAGCTAAAGAAGTTACTCCTTGGGACATGCCAAGTCAGGCAGACCACAAAGAAAGTGGTCTGCCTGAAGAAGAACCATCTAACTTTCTGGTTGTCCTGTCCTTTACGTGGGGCTTCCATGTTGTGATACTTGAAAAGAAGTGAGAGCAGAAGAGTTCATGTGCGTTTATTCTGGTACCACCTCATAGAGTTCAACATAGTCTAAGTATGTTGCCTTTAAGATGGGATCTAGATAAGTTCACCATAAATGAATGTGCTGCATGATATACACCACTATGGAGAACTCTCAGTAAAACTAAATAGCGATTTTTACCAATGAGAAACTTTTCCATGTACCAGTATGTTTCAAGCTGTGTGTGAAAAATCTCAGATCTCTTCTGGTTAACAAGTCTTTTCTCATTACTAATCCACTTCTAATAAATGCGGAGGCTATTCACAATTGGCACAAATAGTTTATTGTTATGATCCAGTACTGGAGATGAAATAGTAGATTATCTGTACTTTTCAGTGTACTGTGATACAGCAATGGAAATTTCTGTGTAGGAACAGAATTTTAACTGTTTCTTGGCTAAATTCCTATCAGTGTATGATAGAATTGTCAACATGTAAATCTATCTTATTTTTCCTTTAACAGTGCAAGTGAACACCCTAACTTTGAGTGTTCTTTGGACTGATGAGATAAAAGACACCATTTTGATTAAAAAGTTGTGTTAATAAGAGCATTTCTGATGTGAAATGCTAAAACCTTCTTTTCTTTCCCCTTTTGTTACTCCCCCTCCAAATTCACAGTGCTAGTGTTTTTACTGTTTATGAAGATCTTACCATACATGTATTGCTGTTCTAAAATAGTGCTAGTGTGGTTTTTTTCCATTCAGTATGTGACTTGAGTAGAAGCATTGTTTCCTCATGAGCGCAAGCATGAAAAATACTACGCCTGCTTTATTTACAGCTGAGACCACAGTGGTGCTTTCTTAATCTCGCATTAAAGGGCTGAACTTGGAGCCTTGTGTAGTGGAATTCTTTTGTGCCCACACTCTGTAATAGCTATTCTCACTGGTGCTTTATTGGGCACCCACTAGCACTGGTAACCAGCAATAACCATTCAGTTATTACATTTTGCATGTGCTTCAAAATATTTTCCTAAGAAATATTGCATAGTGTGGAGAGACAAGACATACAGAACAAAACTTTCTTGTGTTCATAGTGTGCGTATCTTGCAGCTGATCTGGTAACTGATAACTCAAAATCAGTTATGAGCCACTGCCTCCTTCCCAGAATACCACAGGCTGAGCTGTGGGCTTGTTTGAGCACTATAGTAAAATGCGTAGCTATCACATGATGGTTGAGGTTGGAAGTGACCTCTGGAGGTCATCTTGTTGATGTGTGCAGATTCTACCAATACCGGGCCAGCCATGGTCATACACTAAAGCATATAATTGTCTCTTACACTAGATACTAGGATATTCTCCACCTTCTCTTAAAACCTAAACGTGCAGTAAACAAAAACTTCTAGCTTGTTTAAAAAAAAAAAAACCAAAAAAACAAAAAAAGTGTTGTGACTCAGTATTACAGCATTAACTACTTTAGTTGCATATAATGTTTCAATATTTTAGCACATGAAGATAGAGATTTCTTCTAGCCCTTCCTTCATCCTCCATGACCAGTCTTTTCAAAGAACAATTCTATTGTTTCTTATTAGAGACCTGGCATGCCTTTTTGTAATACCAGAAGATGTTATCAGATGTTGGCAGTTTTCTTGGCCAAAGCATAAAAACTGCTTAGATAATATAAATGTGACTCCCTTTATGCAACGCTTTAAAATTGAGTTTGTTGCAAGTATAATGTGATGCTTTTCTGTGGGAAATAAGAATGGATTGTATATGAAGGAATAATAATATACAGTTATACTGTTGCATGCTTGATTGGAGGTTTTGTTGTCACGGTTGTGAACATGTTTATTAATCTGTTTTGTGTTTTAATGTACCTCTTTTCTTTTTTTCCTCACCACTTCTGAAGCGGGGGGGGGGGTGGGGGAGGCAGGGAGAAACTTCTGGTAAGTGCTGCTGGAAACAGCAGAATCTGATGAGGGAGACATTAATATCTAGAAAGAGTTTTGAGGTTTATTCCTGCATTTTTAGGAAAGTCATCTGAAGGATGAGTACTCAAGGGTATCAGAGCAGGGCAGTATGTAGGCTCATTCTTCTCTGTCATGAGCTTCAGATGTGTCTTGAGTTGGGCGAGGAGCCTGATTAGAGGGCTTTCTGTTTCCTCAGTTCTGGTTTGGACAGGTCAGCATAGGCTCAGCAAATGAGGAGCTTGTAGCTGTATGTATTAAACTAGTTAATATTTAGCATCTCTATGTCAAGAAGTAGAATGAGTTAATTAGAGTTAATTAACTCTGTGCTGATGGTATATTTGGTATTAATGTATCAGGAGGAGGAATTTAATAAAGTATCTCACATTAAACTTTCTTACTGTGTCCCTTCAGCACAGAAAGTACTTCTTGACAGCATCATTTGGGTCTGGACTATTTTATGTCTTATTTAGCGAATGGGAGTATTGTCCTTTACCTCATTGGGATTGAACCTCTAATTGCTTAAATGTTTTCTAAGCCCTCTGGGATACAGGCTGCTTCACAAATACTGCTTGAGCTGGTTTGTTGAATAGTATTCTCTGAATGGTATTCAGGGTCTTTCTAATATATTCATTCTTTATACTTGTTGCCTTGGATAGCTAACATACTTTGCTTAGAGTGCTTCCTGCAGATTTCTTACAGTGAGTGTAGGACATATTCAAGTTGAGTTTAAATGTTTAGGTGTTTGCCTGACTTGGCAAAACAAAACTGCCTCTTGAAAAGCAAGCATGCAACAAGTATGTGCATATACACATATATATTTAATATATATCAAACAGTTAAGATTTCTGCATTGTAAGGCTGAGAGTTGAATTGTAAAGAAAAGCCACAAGGTGGTCTTTGTCTATGGGACTGATGTTTCCTGCATCTGTCATCCTTCCCTGTTAAACAGGGAAGAGTGTTTGGGAAGAGACTTCTTTTCCCTCCTTCTCCCTGAAATGCCACTCTCCCACCCTCCTTCCTAGCAGCATCACCTTACAATGAATAGTAGAATAGTTTGCAGGGAAGTGAATAATTTATATCCTGAAAAACTGATCAAATGACAGCTAAGTCTGAACTACAGGAAATGCTATAGCTGAGACCAGTAACTTGTGGTAGAAGAGTATATACTTTCAGATTAAGAAATAAAACTTCCTGTGCTGTAGAAGTTGCTGCATTTGAAATCTTGTAGCTCTTTTTCTAGAAGACCAGATGTTTTTTTTTCTTATGGCTGTAGAACTGATTCTTAAAAATATTTATTACTGACTGCTAACATTTTGCTCTAACTGTAGCAGAATACCTAAGTCGTCTGTGTAAGTTTGTTGTATATTCCTTGAAATCTGAGATGTGCCTCATGCAAGGAACATAAAGGAAAAGCTTAAAACTTCTGCTGTGTCATTCTTTAATTTTTCTGTTTGCACAAGTAGATTTTTTTTTTTAACAATGTGAGTATCAAATACCCTCTCTACTCTGTTAATCACATAAAAACCAAACTTTTTTTCTCCCAAGGAGCCCTTTGAAGATGGCTATGCAAATGGTGAAGAAGGCACACCAGCTGGGGAAGCAGCTGCCACTTATACACCTGATAGTAAAGGAGTGGTCAAGTTTGGCTGGATAAAAGGTGTATTGGTAAGTTCGATGTATTGTACTTCCATTTCTTACAGATGTGAGAGGGATTGTGATGGGCTGTATAAAGAAAAGATTATATGTATGAGAGATGTGAAAAATGCCATAATTTTAGGAAGGGTTGCTCTTGTACTGAATTTTAAGGAATTAAATACTTCAGGACCTCAGGTTTTAAAGGGATCATGGTTTCTTAGCACAGGTTTTACAGTTTTGAAGTTGTATAATTTCCAAGAAAGAAAAAGATTATTTAAGTATTAAACTACATATGAATCTTGAGTGACAAAGACAAACACAAACTGAGAGAATACAGTTAATGTGTGTTCACTTTGGATCTGTAAAGTTTTGGACTGAAATGTTAGAAAACTTGATTTTTATTTATTCATTTTTAGAGAAGCAAAAAATACTGTGTTGAAGATAGTACCTACCTGGGTATGGCAAAACTTGACCAGGATTAAGTATTTAAATTTTGTTGAACCTGTTACAAAAAGTTGTCATCTCCTAAGCTGTGAAAGTCTTAACACTAAATAGAATGTAATCATGGTGGAAAAAACTGAATCTGTCCCCATTTGGAGTATTGAATAATTAAGGGTGACATGGAGGCTTTTATTACAAGTACATACTAATTTATTTTAAATATTTTGGCAAAGAGAAACCATGTTCAATACATACTCTCCAAAGCTATAAGAATTTATAGTGGTGGCTGCAAATGCAACAGTTTATTAAAACATGCTGAACTTGAGTGTTTGGAATACCTAACTTTAGTTTGGCCAGCTTCCACTGTGTGTTAGCGACTTCCTTAAAAGTCTTGAAGTAGCCTTGGGGAGAGGAAGAGTGCCTGTGGTAGCTGTGAAATGGGTACTACAAAGTTCTATTGATGTACCCCAACCAAGGACAGAGTTGTTTGTTTTGAAGAAGGTGTGAAGCTGACTTTGAATTTCTCCAAACCCAAATTCTGTATTGGGCTATTTTGGTAAGCAATAATTCTAAGTATCAGAGAGTTACGGGATAAATGCTGCTGACCACTTTCTTCCAAAGTCTATTTAAAAGTTTCAAGGAGGATGATGTCCTTTTCAGTGGTTTGAAAGCTGCAGTTAGTATTTCCTAGTAGGCATAAGCTGCCTGGGTTAATACTTCCAGCTCAGGTGATTTACATTTTGCAAAAGACTTTTTAAATCTCTGAAGACTTTTTATTTTTGTTGTTTGGAGAGGTCCTTGTCTCCCTTCTAGTCCTAATGACCCGCTAAACGTTTTGTAGAATTGATATCGTACGCTTCAGGTAAGAGAGACTTAAGACCTGCTGCTAGTCTTCTGTCTAAATTTTGTACAGTGCAAACTCTATTTTATTGAGGACTAAGAGTTTAAAATACAAGGATAAAAAAAATAAACACCTCTCCCCATCCTGTTAGTGTGCAGCTGTGTTGTAACATACAAAAGTTCTAGGACTGGGAAGTTGTAGGAGTGTTTTTTTTTTTTCTTTTTTTAAAAAAGAGTAAATTATTTAGTAGGGTATTGCTTTAGTGCATTTTTGGGGGGAGATTTGTGGGAGATCTGAAGTGGGGTTGTAGACCTTGCAATCATTGTAGACCTCTCAATCTTATTTTTTTGTCATGTATTCTGTAGTATGAATTTTGGATCCTAAAGGTTGGGGTATAAATTATTTTTATTGTTTGGTCAAGACATACTATGAGTGTCAGGTATTGAAGTACTGTAACTTTATCTATGTTCAGGGAAGTAACTTTTTAATCGTATTTAAGTTCCCGTTTATTTTTTTAATCAAACCTAAACTTGTCTAATTAAAAAAAATCTATTCTTGTGAAATAATTTGAAAAGTGGTGAGGAAAGACTGCAAAATAATTTTGACAACATTAAAAAATGAAATGAAGAATTAGTGAAATGACTGCAGATGTAAGACTTAACCTATGTAAAATTTCTGTTTTATCTTAGGTGCGATGTATGTTAAATATTTGGGGTGTGATGCTCTTCATCAGACTCTCATGGATTGTAGGACAAGCTGGCATAGGTATGTGTACTAATGCTGTAATTTTATTTCAGTGACTTTTAAATGTGATCCAAAAGAGGTGTTGATCCTGAGCTTGCACTTTAAACAGAGGTAGAAAATAACCTTAATATTGCCAGTTTTTAAGGTAATTTACCCTTATCAAAACTTTAAGCAGTATGAAGTTACTTAGACTTTTTCATTTAGCTATAAGGTATGTAATTTAAAATTGACATTTGTATGTCTTCAGTGAACTGTAGAGATAAACTTTTGATCTTTGGTTATTTTGATCTCTGGCATCTTTCTGCACCCCCCTCGTCTGCATATAGACTGTATAGTATATAAACAGTTTTCTTCTAAGGCTTACCTTAGTATTGGATTGCAGAAAATCATCTGCAAAAGGCATGTGTTTCCTTGAAACTCTAGGATACAGCTTTTACTCTGCTGATCAAAGAGAACACTTAGCCAGTTTTGTTTGTATCCTGGAAACTTCTCTGTATAAAAGGGGAGTGAAAAAGCCTTTTGCTTGAATGTGCAGGACCACACACAGTAAATTTGTGTTGTATTTGCAAGACTAATTCTTTAAACCAAGTTAAGCTGAAGATTTGTACATTTTAGTACTGTTGGACTTACACCTTTTCTTCCTCCCTTTTTCCAAAAGGTCTGTCTGTCTTGGTTATTGGAATGGCCACTGTTGTGACAACTATTACAGGACTGTCTACTTCAGCAATAGCCACAAATGGTTTTGTAAGAGGAGGTAAACCTACTCTCATAAAGCTTTTAAAGGTTTCATTGCTCTGAAGCATACAGCTTAAGGATGTAACCTCTAACTTATTTTCTGTTTTTTTAGCATCAGGGAAAAACCAGTATGGATGAAACGTAGGGAAGAGTTAGTTTTCTGAGGAGTAGAGTCTTCCCTATGTTCTGTATTTGACTAAGCAGTCATGTAATTAATGAAATGCCAGTAATTAGCCTACTAATTTGATTTGACTAGTGGCTTGCTTTTCCACTGTGGAAGAAACATTTTGTATTCCAAAAATTAAGAATAGATACATTTTTAGAGACACGTATCCAGAAATGAATAGGATCTTAATATTCTGCATCTGCACTGGTTAGTTAAGAATGTGCATGTGTGCTTGTATGTGTTCATGTCCTGAAATAAAACTTACTAATGAAAAAATACATCCTATGAAAGGATAAGCTATATGTGTATGAGAGCATACAAAAGGACATGTTCTTGTTCTATTGTGATTTTTTTTTCTACACAAAAGAAATTCTCCAAACTCTTGATTATCTCCAGCTTTCCTGAGGGTGATGGTTTTCATTTTCTTTCATGGTTTATGTGATGTTGTCAGCAATTCCTACAGAATAGTTTTCTAAGTGGTTGGTGCCTTTGACGTACTGAGGCTGCTTCATGACATTACAAGACTGCTACTAGTAGAAAATCTGGTGGAATTAAAATAGAAGCTTATAAAATTCTCTTGATTAAGAATGAAGAGAAGAACCTCGCTATCACAAAGTAAACAGACCCAATGGGAAGGATCAGCTATGAATCTTAGCATTATGTCAAGCTTAGTTTCTATGTGCCCTTTCTTTTTTTAAAATTGCATTATACATACTGGATTTTCCTGTTCTTAAGAGAACCTTTTTTTTTTTTAGAGTCACTCTTGGAAAATAATACTTCATTAGAAAATTTGAAGTGCTGAATGGGAAGAACTGTAGAATAAAATCCATTGTTCCTATGAAAATCTTACATTACAGTAGTATTTTTCTTACGTTAACATTCTCATTTGCAAATTATGTCAAAGCTGGGTACCTCCATACGTTTTGCACGAGAACTATAATGCAGTGAAATTAAGGATTTCCTATTGCAAATTTTTAATGTGCACTCAATTACTTCAAACTGGAGCTGGATGATTTTGTTGCTTCTAGAAGCTTAGCCTTAAATTGGAGGAATGTGCCTTTGCTACATTTTTTTTTTAAATTTTTACACTTCTCTAATGCTGTAGATACTCAAGTTTTCCATTTGTCACATGTGGGGTTTGAGAAGTTGTATTTGTCAAGCTCAAAAATAAAATGAATACGTTCTGAAAAATAGAGTGGCCATGTGATTGTTTTGAGAGTCGCATTGGAGGGCAGAAAATTCCTTTAACAACAGAGCTTTAAGAAACAGGTCATGGAGGTTTGGAACTTGAGTGGGCTTATTACGGTCTACTTTAACAGTTTCTTGAGCTATAATTAATGAAAATGTGTAAGAGTAGAAGTATGAAAAAATGCTTTGAGTAGTTTGAAATAAAAAGCACAGTAATACTGCTGCTTGTGTATTACAATTGTTTTTTTAACTATAGAACTGGTTGCACAGCTGAATAATATGATGTGGTGCATGAGTCAGGTGATTATTTCCAACTGGTGTCTTTTCTTAAAAACCTGAAATGTATCCCTGAAATTTCAGCTTGCCTGTCCTTAAAATACTGAGTTTTGGGTTATTTTCTAATACATCAGGGAAGATGCAAGAATAAATAGTATCTTGTTTGTGTAAACTTTAAAGTGCTGATGACTGTCTGTTCTTAGGCTCTTTCATGTAGTATTTTTTTGTCTTTTCTTTTTTTCTTTCAGGAGGAGCATACTACTTAATTTCCAGAAGTCTGGGGCCAGAGTTTGGTGGTGCCATAGGTCTGATTTTTGCATTTGCCAATGCTGTTGCAGTAGCAATGTATGTTGTTGGCTTTGCAGAAACAGTTGTGGAGCTGCTTAAGGTATGTGGATGATAGTGGTTATGTTGATTGCACTGTCCTTCACGCAAGTTTGAGCTGTCATCTAATCATAGAATGGTTTGGGTTGGAAGGGACCTTTAAATGTCATCTAGTCCAACTCCCCCCTGCAATGTGCAGGGATGTCTTCAACTAGATCAGGTTGTTCAAAGCCCTGTCCAACCTGACTTTGAATGTTTCTAGGGATGGGGCATCTACAACCCACCTGGACAATCTGTTTGAGTGTTTTGCCACCCTCATCATAAAAAACTTCTTCCTTACACCTAGTCTGAATCTACCCTCTCTTAGTTTAAAACCATTACCCCTTGTCCTATTGCTAAAAGCCCTATTAAAAAGTCTATCCCTAGCTTTCTCATAAGCCCCCTTTAAGTATTGAAAGGCCACAAAAAGGTCTCCCCGCAGCCTTCTCTTCTGCAGGCTGAACAACTCAACTCTCTCAGCCTCTCCTCATAGGAGAAGTGTTTCATTCCCCCTGAGCATTTTTGTGGCCCTCTTCTGGACCCACTCCAACAGGTCCATGTCTTTCTTGTGCTGAGGGCTCCAGAGCCTCCAGGTGGGGTCTCACCAGAGCGGAGCAGAGGGCCAAAATCACCTCCCTTGACCTGCTGGCCACGCTTCTTTTGATGCAGCCCAGGATACAGTTGGCCTTCTGGGCTGCAAGCACACATTGTCAGCTCATGTCCAGCTTTTCATCCACCAGTAGCCCAAGTCTTTCTCCCCAGAGCTGCTGTCAATCCCTTCATCCTCCAGCCTGTATTGATACTGGGCATTGCCCTGATGAATTCAAAGACATGGAATGAGGTACAAGGCTACTACTGCTATATCAGTAAAATACTATGTAATTCAGTAGCTTTTTGGTAAAAAACAAATTATCATTGATGTCAAATGGAAACACTGTTTATCTCCCTGAAAAAATAAAATGTATAATTTGTGGTAAAGTCCAAGCTGGCTGTTGAGAAGAAGAGTGGTTGTACAGATACATGACACAGAATTCTAAGTTGTTAATGCTGAGATTCTTATTAGTGAACTGTTTCTTGCAAGTGATAGTTGTTTATACTAAGCTCATTTTCAAAGGAGTTCTTATTAAAAACAAGTCCTGAAGTTAAACACAACCAAGTATTATTTGTCTGTTGGATTTTTGGACTAAATGT
Source organism: Theristicus caerulescens (assembly GCA_020745775.1). Lineage (NCBI taxonomy): Eukaryota > Metazoa > Chordata > Aves > Pelecaniformes > Threskiornithidae > Theristicus > Theristicus caerulescens. Next base: position 52,448,709 of record CM036583.1, on the reverse strand, counting down.
AATACTGAGAAGAACTCAACCATACTTTTTGTAGATGAGAAGAAGTTTGGAATACATAAAAGAATTAAGGGTAATAGTGAAGAACAAGTGAAATACATGTATAGGTGCAAGATGGTAGCAGTTGCCTTGCTGATTAATCTAATTCTCTGGCAGTTAAGACAGGTCATTCTCTCTGGGGATGGACTATGAATAGGAATGAGCATTTCCATTTAGAAGATTCAGTAATTTAAAACAAGGCAAAAACCAAATTACTTGTGTCCATACAGGGAATTTAAAATGATTAAATTTGTGGTATAGAGGTTAACTCTGTTAATAAATTAGAGTCAATAAAATGCTATTCTGCAGTAGCGAAGATAAGTACTTGATAAAGTATATGACTATTTTTTGTTTGTTTGTTTTGTTTTGTTAGGAAAATGGAACGTTGATGATTGATGAAATGAATGATATCAGAATTATAGGAGCTATCACAGTGGTTATATTGCTGGGTATTTCCGTTGCTGGAATGGAATGGGAAGCAAAAGTAAGGAACTATCACCTCTTCTTTTATTCTCTGCCTCATAATTTTGATGCCATTTTCTACCTCAGCTGTTTGATTTATTTTTAATGTATTTAGTGCACTCGGTGTTGCATGCATGGTATGTTAGAAGTCAGTCAGCGGGCAGTTTTTATGTAATAGCTCTCTGTTTAGCACTAGCATGTGCAGGTCTGGATAGCATTTCAGACCTTAGACCACTTGCTCCACTGGAAGCTTACGCATCTATGAGAACCTAAAACCCGGCATAATCTACTCGTAATGACACTGTCAAGTAGGTTAATGGTATGACCCTCTTCTGGGCAGCTACAGCACAACAAGAAAAGGTAAGAGCATTAGCATGGGAATTTTCCCTCACTGAGAACTTCACTTGAGTTCTGTGGATGGAAAATATAGGGCTGGAGCCTAAGCCAATCTAAAGTCGTGTAGTTTCTGCTAACTCAAAACTAGTATTCTTCCCTTCACTTCCACTCTCTTCTGCTCTTGTTTTCACTTGGAAACAGCCAGACAGTGTGATGCAGTCACTAGGCCCAGCATTGAGGAGAGTTGAACATTGGTGGTGATAAATGTGTAGGAGGGGCAACTTACTTTCCTCATCTTGTGGCTGCATGGTCTTAGGTCAGCTCTGATTGTGGAAACAAATGCGTACAGATCCTAGGATACCTTATTAGTGTTCTGCTCTGCATTACTAGGCAGTGTAGCTTGCTCAGTGTTTGCTGCACCTGGTAGGCTTTTTCTGAATATCTGTCCATAGTGTGCTCAAAAGTAATTGAGAAGAACCTCATTTGGTCTTCCTTCCCATTTGATACTTGGTTCACATGATGATGATATTCGTAATGGAAATGAGAGAGTTTTCTTCTCATTGTTGCTTCCAGCCGTAGAGATAGGGATGGTAGAAAAAGGAAGTGAAGATTAAGTGCTTTACTTTGATCTAGCACAGGGAGAAAAGAATCTACAGAAATTGACTTTGGCATGTACTTTTAAATCAAACAGCACACTTCTGTAGGAATTGTTTACCTTTCTCAGTCATGTACTGTCTGTAACTTCAATTTGTAATGCTATCTTTGCACCCGCCTTCAAACAATACTGCCCTCCTTAATCTCAACTGTTTAGTTTTTCCTTTGATTGAATTAGTTGTTCTTAACCCTCTGGCCACTGTCACTTAAAGTCACAAGAAATATCTTGCTTTTGCTCTGTAGCATGAACAGTTCTATAACAATAGCTTGCATAGAAATACTGCTGTTGTTTAATGTTTCTATATCAAACCTGAACTGTGGTATCACTGCAGCATTATCTTTATTGGGGAATAGGTAGCTTTCAAAAATCCTGTGCTCAATGCAAAAATCAAGGCTTGTTGGCTTGGTTTCTGCATCATGGAAGAAGACAGGTAGGAGTGATGGTAAACAACTGAACCTGTCAAACAAGCACTTCATGTGGGTTAACATACAGCTTAGCATAGCAAAACACTAATACTTCCCTCTTGATTAAAGTATCTGTGATGTTCCCCTATGCCTTCCCCATGACTTAGAGAATGCCTTGGAAAACGGGACAAGGGGAATCTATAATAAGGCCTTTGAAGTAGATCTAAAAGCTAAGACAGACTAGGATTCCAGGGAAGCCTGCTTAAAAAATGACTTTTCAGTGTTTGTGGTCTCTTACCACTCAGCTCCTAGTGTTGAAGTCTTAGAAGCCCATTCTTTTTCTGAGCCTTTTGAATGTAAGGAAGATATTCAGAAAACACTCTTAGCTTCAGGGAGAAGCCTAGGTTTGTTACTGGGTAAATCCACTTGGGGCAATTGCTCTGTGGTAACTTCATGTTGAATTCTCTGGTCTTATTGAAGACTTCCATAAGCACCCAACTGCATCCTTGCACCTCTCGCCTATTCTCTAGGCTTGGCAAAGGAGAGATCTAAATATGATGCACAAACTAGTTTCTTCAGGTGGTCTTCTAACTCCGCTCTTGGCTGTCATGCTGTTTATCGCTGTACTACCCGGTTTTCTTGCGAGGCTGTGTGAACTCAAAACTTTGTTTTGTAACAATTGGCAACGCCACAGTGCTGTTGCATATTAAGTTCTCATCCTAGGCCTGAAAAAAAAGTCAAACTATGAATAGGTTCCCTGGAGCCACTGGCATATGCCTGTATAAGGAATCAAATAACACAAAAGATAACAGGGCAGTGTAGTTATTTAAATGTAAAACCTGAACTGTCTCTTCAATGCCCAGATTTATCTTTACTGTAAACACTTTTGAGGTGTTGGATGGTTTGAAGTACCTCTTGTGCCAAGTGTAGGGTTTATAATGGTTATATATAGCGGCTGAAAATCAAGGTTGTAATGAAAAAATTCTCAAGAAAACTAGAAATTAACATGTAATTGTGGTAGTCGGCAATTTAATTTCATAAGTAAGGGTTGAGAATATGAGAATGTAACAAAATAATCTAGTCCATTGCATAAAATAGCAAACAAAAGCTGTTTGATTCCTTATGTAACATAATGCTTAGTAAAGTAAATATTGCATGCTAAAGTATAAGGCAGAGTATTATGATCACAGTTAATAAGGCAATACTCCTAGCATTTGTGTACATTTAGCTGTTTTCTTGTGAATTTCTTTAGTCTACTCAAATCCATTCCTTCTGGAAGGCTTGTAGAGAAAATGGTTCTTTTAAGTATTTTCTCTTTAGAAGTATAACTTTGAGGGGTATGGTAATAAAAAATTCTCTTCTGAATGGATGTTAAACTTACAAATTATTCCTATTTCTTTATTAAAAATACTGGCACATGTTCTCTCCAGCTTGCCTTATGTATTTGTGGAAAACAAACTGACAAGACTAAGCTGAATTTGGAATCAAGTAAATATTTACATTTTAGATCACAACATTGAAGCTTGAAACTGAAAAAAAGCAAGTTCTTCTGTCTGACTGCAATCATTATGTTTCAGGCACAGATAGTCTTACTGGTGATCCTCATACTTGCTATTGGAGACTTTGTCATAGGAACATTTATTCCTTTGGATAGCAAGAAGCCTAAAGGTTTCTTTGGTTATAAAGGTATGTTGGAACAGTTAGTATTGTAAACAGTACCTTTGCAAAGAGGAGACATGCTGTCCTAATTAAGTTAAACATCTAAAATAGCTTATAGTCCTATTTAACTATAGAGATATTTTTTTTCCTGATTCTTTTAAACTTCTTCAGTTTTGTTCCTTAAAGCCAAAACTTGGTCCCGCCTGCTTAATATTGATTATAATTTTTAAAAAGCTGGATGATACTGTAAATGATTTTTCTGCTTTTAAAGTCTATTTAAAGTTTACTGTGTTGACTTTTATTTTGATTTGAAGTGATGAATTAGGACTTAAATGTTCCACACTTAATTTTAAGAAGGTTATACAGCTGTGACTTTCAGCTTTTTCATGGAGCTAATAATGGCTGGAATGGGCTAATACTGTAGCTTCTATATGAATATTGATAGACTTAAATATTTTTCTACAGCTGAAATATTTATGGAGAATTTTGGACCAGATTTCCGGCACGAGGAAACTTTCTTTTCTGTATTTGCTATTTTCTTCCCTGCTGCAACTGGCATACTTGCTGGTGCAAATATCTCAGGTGATCTTGCGGTGAGTAGTGAATTAGCAAATACTGTTCACAAACACTGAGTGTGCATTTATCTCTGTCATCACTGTCCACTGACATTTTTCTTTCAGGATCCTCAGTCAGCCATACCCAAAGGAACACTGTTGGCCATCTTAATTACTACGTTGGTTTACGTAGGAATTGCAGTATCTGTAGGTAAATAGAGAAAGTTTTTAACTTTATCCTCTCACATTCATTCTAAGGGTGTGTTTTGATACAGTTTATGTAAGTCATTATGTAATTGACTTTCATGCATGGGAAAGCAATAGCCAGAGGTTTCTAATTTTTATTGTTGGAGGTTCAATTTTCAGCTGGTTTTATAATTTCCTAAAATGAGTGATATTTTTCTAAGACTAGTAACTGCTTCAGACTAAAGATGACAAAAGGCTTCATATGGATATTTCCTCATTTGTTGCAGTTATTTATGTTAAGACTTACAATTTAGCAGTAGGTTAATACCTGGATTAGAAAATTGCATTTTCAGAAAATACTGAACAAACACCTGTATTGTTTTGAAGATGATGGTAGTCAGCTACTCATCTGAAGTCAATTGTGGGATGATCAAACAGCTCTTTGGTGAGAATGCATGAGCAGTAATTGCCCAGTAGAAGGAGGAGAATGAGTAGTACCTTCATCTGGCCAGCCCGCTTTCAGAAGCGTTTTCATGTTCAGAAACGTTGTCTGCAGTTTTATTTTCATGTGGAAAGAAGAGAAACGATCATAGACTGATCTGAGTCTTGTATAACCACGCTTCCTGGTCTTCCCCACCCCCCAGTGATTTGAAATTCTCTGTAGAAGTTGCCTTGGGGTTTGATGCTCTCTACATCAGTTTTGCTCTAGAGCACCAATGGTCAACCAGGTTTTTCCCACCCATAAAATAATTCTATTCTAGTAACCTTAAGAACATAAGATTGTAATCGTATCTTGCATATTTCTTGCCTGTGATTGGAAGTGTTTTTATTTATGTCACATAAATTAGCTTCTGGCAGCAGTAATCAGTTTTTGTACATGAAAGACCTTGCCTTATCTTAGCTGTGCTGCCTTTTGAATGAAATTCTCATTTGTAAGAGTACCATGGATCTTACCACTAATGATACTTCCTTTCCAAAGATACCGATCTTGCTAGTCTGCCTCTGTTGGCTAACATTGTGCTGTAGCTCTGCCAAATAGTTGCTCTGTAGTGATTGTGCTTTATGCAGCATAATGACCTACACTTAGTTTCTAATTAGATTGACCGCATAGACCTCTGCTACCAAATTTGAATACTTTAGAACTTGAACCCACATGAGAGTGAGATGCTCGTTAATATTCATTTGTTAATGGAGTACTTTTATCATCTTTCAAACATGAAAAACCTCATTTTTCATATTGCGAAAGGAACAGTTTGCAAAACCAACTGAACATGAAATTGCTTGATGCATCAGAAGTGTCCAGCTTTAGTTGCCTCCTATAACTTACACTAGGAATCCTCCTAGTTAGAAAAGGCTGGTGTATTGCAGAAGTCAGAAATTATGACATGAGTAAAATTTAGCTTTTTTGAGGCATTAGATCAGGAATCTGACAAGTACAAATACTTTTATTCCTTTCCCCACACATTATTCCCTGCTGTAAGTTTCCAGACTAGTGATACGTGCAAGTCATTAAAACTTTGAAGGGGCTAATAAATGTCCCTGAGTAGTCACATGTGAAGGGGAAGATGATGTTCTGAATTTAGCTCAGTATTTGCATGCTCTGTAGTATGAGGGTTAAGAAACTGAGGAGAGAAGGCTTAGAAGAAGAAAATTGCTAGTCCTACTTCTAGAGCTAGGCAGCCTGTTTCAAAAAGATAACAGCTGTGAGGAGAAAAGGTGCAGTTTCACATTCTAGCAAGAGAGTAATGCAGATGTACAGGTGGCAGGATGAAGATTGCATAAGCAACTTTTATATCAAAATTCTTGAAAGACGTATTTCAGAGCACAACATTTATTGCTTTAAAAACAAGGGAAGCTCTAATAACCCTACTCAGAAGTTTGGTTTCTTTAAGACACGTACACAGGGAGGTAAAACTGACTAATTGGAGCCTAACGGTAGCTGCTTGTAGCACTGGAGAAGTTAAGCACTCTCAACTGCAGTCTGAAGGACTCAGGGTAGTATCTCTGGAATTCTTGCTGGTTGCATGTAGCTAGGAGATAACTTGATATAGATCGTCTATTGACCTTCTCAGGCTTATAGCCTGGCAAAACTTTATTTGACTTTGGCAGGAACATGCTTAGAAATGCCTATGAAAATCTTATAAATAAATAAAACTTTTCTGAATGAGGGTTAAACAAAATATCTGGACTCTTACTTAGATATCAGTGTCTGCTAAGAATGGAGCCTGCCCAGCTGTCTTCTGTTCTGCATTCTCTCATAGTAAGGCTCACGTTAAGTTTGTTCATAGTGCCATTGTCCCTTTCTGTCATACTTTTACTCTGTGTGTGAAAGACCTGCCAGTCAATTGGATCTGAACTATGAAAAAGGGAATGAGGAAGAGGAGGGCTGTGATAATGCACTGTAGCTACTAATGGGTTGCTCAACTTAATGGGTCTGCCACTGCAATCCGTTACCAACAAAATGTTATCTCCAAGTAGTTCAACTAGTAAGTATATTGTCACATCCATTATATACTGCTTGAATGGCTGGGGCAAACACTTGCGTAGTGGAAGAGAAGAAACTTTTTCTCATACAGAGCTTTTAATCCCATTTAAAACAGAACAACAACAACAACAAACCCTAGCCCCTCCACATACCCACAAGAAAAGCATAAGACAGGTGACCAATATAGGAAACTTACTGAAATTTAACCAATTGGGCCTAATAAGCAACTGAAAAATAAATCTGAAAAGTGGAAGGAGTAAGTAATGTCTGCCTACAAGGACCAGGTGTTACTGTGGACTGTTAACTGAGTTCTAAGGGCTCAGAAGCAATCTAAATGTGGTATAGGTGTTTACGAATTCATTTCTCCAATGAAACAGAGACAATTTTAAAATTACACAGATAACAGAGATCATTATTGGAGAAACTTAAGCTTGCAGCACATCTATGCCCTCCTTATTTTTCATGTAATTTAGGTTGTCAGTAGTGACATGGTTCTGTTCCCAGGACCTCCTTGTCATTCAAGTTTCTAAAAGACCAAATTAAGAAAATTCTATTGCCTGCTGCTCTGTAGACTTGCCTCTTCTTTTCCTCACTCCTTATTTAATTCCTGTTCCTGGAAATATTTGCTGGTGTCCAAACAGTTTGACTACCTCAACTATTAAGCCATAGAATGTTAAATAATACTTAGTCTGCTCTAGTTTTTGTCCTTTATGAGACAAAAACCCTTGAAGTAGAAGACTTGTGGGCTTCTTAGTACTTTTTAGTTTTTCTTAGTACTTAAGGGCTGAAATGCTGTGTCTTCAGCATTTTCTTGACCAGTGAAATTACAAATAATCATAGATAAATTGAAGACAGCAGTTTAAGTGATAAACTTAATTATGAAAAATGTAGTAGGAATGTGACTGTGTGGCTTTGTTTTTCTCCAAGAAACCAACTTAAAATACCACAGTCACATAGGAGGTGGCTTGTTTAAGTGTTGGAAAATGGCTTGCAACAGGCTTTCATGGCAAACTACTTTTTTTTTTTTGAATGTTTGAGCCATATTGACTGGAAAAGAAATAACTGCAACAATATGCACACCTGTCTACCTACTTCTGTATATACACTACAAAAATGCATTCCTCTAGGAAAACTGACAAAAAGAGAAACTTTAAAATCACGTGATGGTGCATAATACTAACTTCAATTAAAGAGCTACACAGAAACTCATGATTCAGAGAAATAATATATTGAGCTAAAATTGTGCTTTTAAACTTTTGCAAGTCTATTGATGTTTTCCTCTGTGCTAAAAGTTTCCTTTTCTTATTAGACTCAGATTTATTAAAAAAACTGAAGATCATCTTAGGCAAGAGAACAATTAGTTTGCTCGTTTGTATTTGTTCTTCATAGTGAAGATATGCTTAATACTGAAATGTATTAAAAATGTAAATGCCATATTTTGAATGTTGCTCTGTGAGAATATGCTTACATAAAAAGGTAATTGAGCTTGACACATGTCCTTAAGTTCAAGTTCAGTCTGTTAATGCCTTTTTTTGTGATTGTGTCCACTCTAGGCTCCTGTGTTGTTCGAGATGCCACAGGGAATGTTAATAACACCATTGTCACTGAGCTGACAAATTGCACTACTGCAGCTTGCAAATTAAACTATGATTTCTCATCCTGTCAGACGGGGTGTCAGTATGGTCTGATGAACAATTTCCAGGTATAAAACTTTCTCCTAAATCTGTTTATTGGCTTTTGTGTTTGTTCTTTTCTGAATTGCATATTAAGAAAAATCATAGGCTAAAAATGCCTATATCCATAAATATAAGGTTTATCTGGAATAGTTAAGTGGTACACTCTAGGTAGTATGTAGAAGAACAAGGTAACTGTGTTAAGAACTTGTGGGTGTTTATACACAGGTGGTATAACTATTTACTCTTCTTCTGAGTAAACTGCTTAGGTTAGGTGGTGAGACTGCAACTTTCTCTCTTTAGACAGCTGAATTTCATCATTCAGTGATGTGGATAGAAGTACTCATTGTTCAGTAGTGATGCACAGTAATCATAAGTAACCTCTGTCAATAACTTGTTCCTTAATTTTTTAAGTTTCTTAGAAAATATGCTGACTTTTTAAGAACATTTTACTTATTTGTCACAGTATCCTCTTAAGAATGTTGTGAATTTTCATAAAACCTGATGTTACTGCATTTAAAAATCCTCTAGAAGTCAAGGGGTAATTCCTAGTCTTCAAATTACACTTCACAGCTTTGAAAGAAACTAAGGAAAATATACTTATTGGTGATTGACTTAAACTTGCTTTGTGGTAGTCCATCTTTGCCCTAAATTTTTCTAATAGGTGTACAAAAGGTTGGCTGGAGATTAAGCTGAAATCCACTAATGAAAAAGGTGCCTGGCTTGTGGGTTTTGATGAGAAGTACGTGTGGTACATGTAGTCCTTGCACGTACTGCTTACATGATAGTCTGACAGCCTTACCTGCAAAGGTGGAAAACCTACTTTGTACATATTGAAATAATGTTGCAGTGCAGACCATTCTATTAGAATAAAACACATTTTTATAGTGGAATAATTTCAGTATCTATGTGGTGTTACTTTGTTCTGGTTTAGAAAAAGTCTGTATTTAGAAATGCTCCAGAATTGCTCTTGTGGGAATAATTGTTTTGCAAAATCTGATGACTTTCCTCATTTGTTTAAGCTCAAAAGAACCCAGCAGATCATCAGATGTACAGCTGAGAATAGTATAGAACTGGTTTCCTCTGATTATATCTTTCTCTTTAAGTTGTAACTTCAGAAAGGTTGCTTACCATAAATGTTGCTTATACTTCTAATAAGTTAGTCATTAATGTTCTAGTTTCTTACCATTTGGTCTAAAGAGTACTTCTATCTCCCAAAATATTCTTGCTTCTCTCTGTGGAAAAACTAGTGGGTTCCAAATAGGAAAAGTCACTTTCAAGGCCAAGGGCTGCACAGAGAATGCAGTGCCCCATATGCCCCCCCCCCCCCCCTTTTTGTTGGGGTTTTGAAAACTTTGTCATGGAGACTGCACAGCATCTATGGGCAACCTGCTGCAGTGCGCTGTGCATCTCTGAGAAGAATCTGATTCTGTCTTCTCAGATGTCAGAAGGAAATCATTTGCATGAGAGGCTGTCTACCTATAGATAAACTGTTGTCCATTTTCTAACTGAACTGCCCTCAACTTAGTAGCTCTGAACGGTAGCTGTAAGGAAAAAATTTTTTTTATATGCAAGTCACGGGGTGGGGGTGTGTGTTTCTGTGTGCTCCAAGGTTGTGTACCTCTCAACTCTTCATACAAATGTAACTTCTTTCTGTAGGTTAAATAACTGAGAACAAATACTTCACAAGCATAAATTAATCCCTAAATTGAGTGAAGATTGTTCTATTTGTCTTACAGCTTGTAAGCATGCAGGTTCTGAGGTCAAAAGTGCCAGCTTACTCATGTGCACAGCCTGATGACTTTATCACTTCAGTACACGCAGCTTTGTGCTGCGTTCAGTTCTTCTGGCAAAGAATTGATCTGAAGTTAGTGCTTGGGCAGCTCAGGTTTTGAATATGTTTTGGCAGCAAATGGGTGACTTGTTGTGTGATTTACTTGTGGAAAGCTTAGATGATGCTACGAAAATTAAGATGAGAACAGTTGGTGAGACAGGCTTACTCAGACTTGCATCGAAAGACCATCTTTAATTTCTGTTGCAGTCAATGCAAATGAATTACTGGTCTTCACAGGTTTCAGACATTTCTCTGCTCAATGTCAGTGACATTTCTGTGCCCAGGCTGTCACCTGGTAGAAGAGTAACATCAGAAACTTGTTTTGGGCTCTGTAGCCTCAGCCTGGAACTTCCCTAGAATAAGTTATAGCTTTGGGTAATTTAAATGCAGAATTGGGTCAACTTTGGATGAAAGTTGAAAGTAGCATGAAACTCCATTCCAAAAGCAGTGTAGAAGTTCCGCTAAAACATTCCTCCTACAAAGGAAGACAGCTGTAAAACATATGAAAAAAGTTAGGGGAAGGGGGAGTTGAACAATGCTTTGTCCATATTCATTATAAAAATCTAGATTTAAAGAAGCTGCTGCTTGTTTTCATGTGGCATTTTTTTTCTGCTCCACAATGGCTGGACCAAAGAACTGAAACTGTAGACAAAATATGATATTTCATTATTCCAGATGTTTGAAATTTAAGGAACTGTCTAAAGAGTAAATGCCAAGCAAACATAATGACTCCCTTAGCAGCAGTAACTATATAGCCATCTACCACACCAGTGGTAACAGGACAATTCTTACTAGATATCTGTCCTTCCAATTCTGTGTGTTCTTTCAAGGATGAAAATTTCAGAGCTATAGCTAACTGCATGTGTGGGCTCCTTGGTTTTGTGGTCATGAGGTTTGGATTATGGTGTGTATATTGCGGAGCAGGGGTTGGGGGAGAGGGGTGCTTAACACCATGGCATACTAGTTCTGCTGGAACGGGTTTCCCTTTTGTTCCCCTAGCTTAGAAGAAGCTTCCTAATGTCTCTTACATTAGTAACCTAAGTCATAACTTACTAGCTTTTAAAATGGACAAACATTATCTACATACATCTTACTCAGATTTCTCTCAGATTTATAAAAAAGATGTAATATTCAGAAATAGTGTAAATAAATGGAGGTAATGAACAGAACCTAGAGAGAGAATGTAGAATCTGAGTAGATCATAAGAACTAAATTGCGATAAGTTGATGCAAGTGTAGTAAAGTGAAGACCTCAAAATAACAATATTTTAAATCAGATGGGAAGAAAAGTGATGGAGACTTGTACACAGATTCTGTCCATTCTTACAGGGAAGATTGATCAAGCCATCCTTGCAGGGAAGAAAATTTTTATACTGCTTCTACAAAGATTATTCTATGCTTGTTTTTTATGTTGTTATAGCAAAGGTTTCTTTATAAAATACTTGTCAGTAAAGCATTTACACCCTTAACTTCTAGAAATATAGTGTAGGGTTATTACAAACTGGCATTTACAATGGTAACTTTTGTTGATTATAAAACTGACTTAAACCTGGGCATAGGAGGGCTAGCTTAATGTATGTGTCATTAGTTGTATTCATCTCTGAATAAAGGCCTACTCTACCTTTTTTGTTGTCAACTACAAATATGCTTCAGGAAATTCTGTCATTCATTTGTTACACTACTACAGAAGCTACTTCACTCTCATTTTATGCACTTGCAATTATTTAATTTCTCTTTTTAGACAAGGCATGCCTTGAACTGACCAGTGAAACCTGAGGTAGTGTAGAGATTCAGTTGACTGTTTGAGAGACCCAGCAGTCTTTGTCAGTCTGATCTGGAGAAAAATGCTAAAGTTTATCATTAGTTTAGCCCTAGGAATATGAATAAAACTTCATCAGTCACCTGTGTATTGTTTCTGAGAGCATGTCCTGCCTGGTAAGACTGCTTTAGACAGCTAGATTTTACAACTTCAGGTGACAGTAACTTAAAAACGGAACACTTCTGCATGATCTTTCTTGCCTTCCTTCAGTCCCTTTCTTTATACTCTAGGTAAGGTTGCGAGGATGAAAGAGGCAAGTAATCGGTGCAAATGATGTAGAACCTCATTCTGACGCATTGTGCTTGAAAGGCACCATGCTGGGTTTGGTCCATTGACTAAAAACACAAGCTTTTTCAAGATGGTATCAAATTCTTAAACACTGGCTGTCTTCAAGAAGCTTAGGCTTTTGTTTATAAACAAAAGTACTCTATTAAACCATGATTGTTTTTTAAATACATAGTTCTGCATCTTAATTCACTTGACACATGCAAAGCTGGATGCAGCTATGGTATGGAAGTAATCAGTAGAATGGTAGAAGAGCGTCTTTACGCTATAGGGCAATTGGACAGAAACTGCTTTGGTTCTAATTTAGATTTTTTTTTTATGTTTTATCAACATTGTTCTTTTACACTTAGCTTACTAAGCATTTATCATTTTGTTAGTCACCCAGTCTACCAAGAATTGCATATTGTATTTCACTCACTAGGGTTACAAAGATGTGATCTCGGGGAGATAGGAAGCAAGTTTGTCTTGTCCTTGTGGTTTTGAATGGGAAGCAAGCCTAACTTAGAGTGATGGAAGTGTTGAGAAAGACAATCAGCTTTCCCAAGATGTTCCCCAGTTTCAGTTGTTTTGTCACTTGGGCTTCCTGAGACCATGTTATTCAGCGGTAGGCTAGTCAAAAGATGTGACAAATTCCAATGCGTTTTTCTTCCATGACTTATTTTTAGTCCCCTGTGAGCCCATGGAGACATTTAGCCATTGATTGTTTTGATCCGAGAATTACATGGTTGGACTATATATTGTGTGAAAAGCTACCTTCTCTTGTTCTGAAATTAGGATCCATTTATAGCCTCTGATTTGTCCCTAGTTCGTTCAATTAATATGAATGCATGATATTCAAACAGCTTTTAAGTGGAGGGTACATAGTATTTTATTTTTCTGTTTGTGTAGTTAATGTTGTTTTTCATATTCTTTTTAAAAAATAATTATTTTGCATTCAGGTGATGAGCATGGTATCGGGATTCGCACCACTGATTACTGCAGGTATTTTTTCAGCCACCCTGTCTTCTGCATTAGCATCTCTTGTGAGTGCACCTAAGATCTTCCAGGTAAGTATGGAAGCAAACCCATAATCTTCTAAAGAATAATTTCAATTAACTTTTGAATCAGAATTTTTGAAAGGGGACTCTGACATAATGCCATCATGATTCATACCAGTTGACAGCAGTAGATCAACATAATATTTACCTGTTGCTTAGAATGGGAAAACTGTGTTACTATTACTAAACGTAGCTAGACTATAATTTACTCCAAATCTCATGTTTCTGGTTAGTTTAGAGATTAGTTGTGGTGTAACTAACATTACAGGAATCTACAAACTCGTAAGTAACATCGGAGCACATACAAAGATAACAGATTAGTTCACTTCTCAAAATAATTGCGGCAGGAGACAGCATGAAGTAGAGCCTGTAGCTGTGGAATCTTAATTCTCAGAGAATACATTAACAAAATAATTGTGTACCAGTTCTTGCATAAATCATTCACATTGATTTTGTTGGTGTTCCTGAATGTATTTTGCTTTACCTTCTCTTTAACCATTTAATCTCATTCTTTGTCTTACAAGTTCTCTTTAATTGGGTAAAACTTGAGTGTCGTCTGATGACCTTTCCCAAAAGTTCAGTAGGGAGTCAAATGTAGAAGGGATTTTGTTCCAGAATAGAAGTACAAGTATTGATGCAGAGAACTAGTGTATACATTGGGCAAACTTTCCATTTTCTGAGAAAACATTGTCTCTAAAGAAAGACTCTGTGATTATAACACACCAGTGAAGTAAAATAGTCAATTACTTATAGAAGAGCAAAGCTTGTTCTTATAAATAGAAATTACTGAAGGATAGAATATTGGAAATGCAAAATGTCAAGAGGCAAAGACAATTGAAAATAGAATTAGTACATGGTGGCTGTAAACCTTCTTCTTGCAGGAAGACAATATGTAGTGGAAGACAGCATTAGTAAGTATTAGTAAGGATACATTTTGAACAAAATGCATGCTGACTCTTGAATTTTATTTTTTCTTAGGCGTTGTGCAAGGACAACATTTATCCAGGATTTCAGATGTTTGCTAAAGGCTATGGGAAGAACAATGAACCACTGAGAGGATATCTTCTAACATTTTTAATTGCTCTTGGATTCATACTAATTGGTTAGTTTGAAATTATAATAAATCTCAATATCCTTTTGTCCTTTATAAAGCATTCTATTCCATATCATGACTTGGTGACAGTGTCCTGGAGGTCTAAAGCACAGCTTAATTCTAAGCCAGCATTCTAAATCTGTTTATTTTGAGGGTTGCTTTCTCCTATCTTCTGGATATAACTGTCTAAAACTGCAATAAATTTGAATTGAACTGTAGCAATACTGCACTTTTCTTAATGACTGCAGGTATCTCTCTTTAGATACTATCAATCAATAAAAATACACTTTTGCTTGAGGTAGAGAGATGTTATATCTTGTAAATATGAAAGTTTATTTCAGATTTTTAATAATTACAAACAGCTTCAGTAAATGGCAAACTTGCATGAACAATACTGTTTAAAGTGTGTTTTTCTGTTATGTTACAAACAGTAGAGATGAGTGCTGATGCTGCTGTTGCTAAAGGTAAAGGTAGTCTAGGTAGAATTACATGTGTTCTATGTAGATGGCAAACTAATTTTGCTGTGTCCATATACGAGTCCTGTACCAGTGCTTTTAAACGTCTTTTCCCAGTTTGCTTTTTTCATTCTTGCCCCAAGTCTGCTTAAGGTACAGGTATACCCATGATGTCCCTACTGAAGCATGCTGACTGGAAGCTTGATTACAACAAGTAGAAACTTGCAGATTAACATGGCACATTCTGCATTTTGATCACTTCTTTTTGATAGTGATATAAACGTTGTGTACCATGCTGCCTCAAGCAAAGGAGAGCATCGGTTCTTCATCTCTTTCACTAGAGAGGGTGTACTCATCACTGTTGTGATGGTATTGGTCTGTAATAATGCACTATACTAGTACCATTGATGCAACTTTTCATTTAAAATGCAGGCAGATGAACATGTTTGTCACATTGCTCACACTAACTTTGTCTGCTGTTGCCATTCACCATAATCGATTGTTTCTTAAACTTATTAGTATCTTATTCTTTGCTGTTGGAGAAATGAGCTAGAGACTCAGTAGTACTGCAGATACATTAATGCTGTGTACTCTTTCTGACATTCTTCAGAACCCAGTGTATTAGTGCACTATTTGATCAAGCCATGGTGGGAAAGAAATTTTCTCAGTGAATTATTTTTAGAAAGTATGTAGTACTTCAAAAATGGCAGTCCTGGAACACTTGGTAGCATGGAAAAATGTTTATATTTTAAAAACTGAAAGTTACACTTCCTGACTATTGGAAGATAACTTAGTAAATAAGAGACCAGTAAGATAATAGCTCTGTCTGTTGAACAGAAAGGACAAACTGCTTCTCCTTAGAGTACATCAGAAAATAAAGTTGTTTAGCAGATTTTTTTTTTTACTCTGGAATCTACAAAGACATTGGATAATACCTTTCATAACAGCCTGCTTTGTTTTTCGTTTTACAGCTGAACTGAATGTCATTGCTCCGATTATTTCTAACTTCTTCTTGGCCTCATATGCCTTGATTAACTTCTCTGTATTCCATGCTTCTCTTGCAAAATCTCCAGGTAGGACCCACATCTTGGGGGTGAGAGTTTAGCCTGCAATTTCTTTTTATGCATAAATACAATTTAAAAGGTATTAATATAAATGAATGTTCCGTTCAATTTAGTTACTAAATTTCTATTTGAAATCTGAAATTTTGAGGACTGAGTGATCCAGTAGAGCTTGGGAGCTACTAATTTTGTCGTCTTTGCTGAAGGAACACAAGATAATTCAGTGGTTACTCAGAAGACTCTTGAAGAGAGCTTTCTTACTAATTTAGTATCTGGTGTTCAAGAACCACCCTTTTGTCTTCTTTGGATTTCTCTTAATATATTTCATCTTCCAGCCCAGAAGAAACTGGAATTGCAGGTGGTATTGACACATTTTTATAGTCTTCAGTGTGGGAGGCTAGTTAGATTACAGGAATAAGGCAAAATCCAGTACTTGAACAGATGTATATCATACCCAGTCCACTATGCATTTGTACTGACATAATGCCCTTAAAAGCCTCTTAAGTTGCTGAACTGGTAGATATCATTATTTTGCCAGAGCATGAGCATAACTCTGTTTACACAACAGTTCTACGTCTAATATGCTTGTTAATCTTGGGTCTGTTAATGGGGGTGTGCGTGTGTGCTTACCTGATTTTGGATAAACTTGTGACAAACAAGGATGTAAAACAGTGACAGTCCAGTATTTTGACATATGCAAGCTCTACTTAAATATCTGTCCTTTTCCTTTTCATATGGTGACAATTTCTGACTATGTGAAAACAGTGAAAATATACAACTAGAAACAGTAATATGTGAGAGAGTGAGTCATGAGCTGATGATTCATGTTATACTACCTTTGAAAGCAAAAATCAATTGTCAGGCAACCTATTGCCGAAGGTTCCTGTAGCCTGATTCAGTAGACATACTGGCACAAGCATCTTCAGACTTTCCTTTTGAGATATGCTCTTAGAGGGCAAAATTAGGAACATTTACATATCTATGTGAGAAAGATGCAAATTCATTTGAAAGGTGTTGGAAAATTGAAAGCATAAAAGTGCTGAAGTCTTTTTATACATTACTGAAACTGTCACACATTCGCATGAAATGTGATACAGAACACTAGGGAAGGAAAAGAGGAATAGTGCCTTCCTTCTCTTGGAGTAGTGATTAAATTAATTTCCCCCGCTCTTTTCTATCCTCCAAATTATATTTTGACTAGGTTGGCGCCCTGCTTTCAAATACTACAATATGTGGATTTCTCTTGTTGGAGCTATTCTGTGCTGCATTGTGATGTTTGTCATTAATTGGTGGGCAGCACTTCTAACATATGTCATAGTCCTTGGACTCTACATTTATGTCACTTACAAGAAACCAGGTATGTATAGGGGCTTCTTTTGGTTGTGGGGCAGAGGGATGTAAAAGAAGGGGAAAAAGTGATGGCCTTTAGGGAATAAAAAGAGAACTTATTTCTGTTTGGCTGACTAGTTCAAACTTCTGTTTCAGGTTTTTTAGTTGTAATGAAATGTAGTTATGCTTGTATAGTCACTGCTGTTGTTTCCCCTCCTCCCAAATTATCAAGATGCGTGCCTTGCACTTAGACATTAACATTTGAATGAAAATTGGAGGAAAAGGTGCGTATTGAAAGAGCTTGCATTGCAGCAAAAAAGGCACTAGGAAAGCATGTTATGTTCTGATAGGAAGTGAAAAAGGATGCTCCCTTACTTTTCCAAACTGAAAAGGGATTTGAGTGGTGGTTGTTTTTTCAGTAAACCATTCCTATACCTATGAAAAACAATTTATACGCTTTCTTCCCTCTTCTAAGAGCACTGTATGATCATAAGTGCAAGATGGAGCAGAACTGAACTGAAAAGTGTTCCTGAAGTTGAAAATAAGGAAAACCTTACATCCTGGGCTATGAAGATTATTAAGTACTTGGATGATACCTTCATTGTAGCTATCAAAAGATGTGTATCAGAACGAATAGAGAGGATACTGGGATCTTTCCTTTCATTTCCTTATAAAAATAATAATCTAAAAGGAACTGCTTAATTTAGCAGTTTTTCACTGAAAGTATTTGACTTTGTTTAGGCAATGTTTTGAGATTACTCTTTCCTTTGCAGTGATATAAAATAACTAAGCATGGCATTTTTTCCTGAAGTGTTATTTTTTTGACTCTGAAGTTGTCCCAATCTTTGAAATGTTGGGGAAAAACCCCTCAATTCTTTCTTCCTATAATTGTAAAATATCAAACTCTAATTTGTTTGCTAAAACTTCTACAGATATGTTATCTTTAAATAGAATTGCCTATTTAGCTGTAGGGTTCGTTGACTAGCATTGTGTAGAATGTACCAAGATGTAGCTTAAGTCTTCTGTGCTTCCAGTTGGTATTCGACATTCATTTTGTGATCATGTAGTTTTACAATGAACAGCCTTACATAAAATATTGGAACTTCAAATCTTCCAACAGATGTGAACTGGGGATCCTCAACGCAAGCTTTGACTTACTTGAATGCGCTACAGCATTCTATTCGGCTCTCAGGAGTGGAAGATCACGTGAAAAACTTTAGGTAACAGTTAATATTAAAGACATAGGAAATTACTTCCATGTATTCAGTAGGGTACTGTCATGATGTTTGCTATCATGGTTTCCATTAAATGCCTGTTCATGTCCTGTGGGTTATAAAAGCTTTGAATTTCACTACCATGGACACCCTCTGGACATATTTACATTGGCATTTTATTTCTGATTAAGAGTGCACTTTAGAAGTAAGTCTATGGATGATGCCTGCTTATTGTTAGATGTGTCATGGTTTGAATCATGAACTGTGAATTGCATTCCTCTTTGAAAACTGAATTGGAAGACATGCTCCAAATGGCTAATGAGCATTCAGTCCACATGCTTGGGATAAAACTGATCTAACCTAAAATCCCCAAGATGTGTATACTGTGGATGTTGTCCTCAACACCAGCTATTTCACATTAGGCATATCCTCTCATTGCACTTCAGTAATGGCAAACAGGCTACATGAGTGTTTTTCACACAACTGAAGAAAACTGATTTGTTGTCTGCCAGCATGGCTACCCAGGAAGGTCCAACTCAAGGAGGCAATTTTCTAACCTATAGCATTTATGCCACTTCTCTGGAATAAGCTATTGTAGAAGAAAGATGCTTCAAAAAATTTTAACAAAGTATTGACTTAAACTAATTCCTCCAAATCAATAGAATCATAGATTGAACATGACTTTACCATGTGGTCTTGTCCAATCCCTGACTCAACTGACTCACCATAGATCTGGCTGCAAAGTTAGATTCATCTTTGATGTTACATCAGATTGCTTGGGCCGTATCCAGTCAAGTTTTGAGTATTTCCAAGGACGGAGGCTCTGTTAACCTGTCTCTTTTCAAATAGAGCAGTTACTTCCTACATGCTGCCTATGCCCAGCACAGGATTTATAGTGTTGACATTTAGTTTAGCAAATCTCTGTCGTCCCTTGCAGCTGTAAGAAGTGTATTATTCTGTTACGCTCAGCATATTAGCAAGAGAATCTAGCTACTAAAATCTTCTGCTGTATACGAAGGGAGACTTTGTGTACTTAGGGCAGAATTTAATACAGAGTGAGTTCAGGAGGAGATTCTTGATACAGGTGCCATTCTCTGAGGTTAAGTCCAGAATGCAGAAGCTGGCAGTAACACAGTTTTTCAAAGAAAAGATCTATGGTATTTCCTGCCAGTTGGGAAGATACTCCCAATTCCCACCCCCAGCCTGTCTTGGGAATGACTAAATTTTCTTGAAGTACAAGATAGGTACTTACAACATCTATGCTGCATACATACAGACAGTTGAAATTAGATGTGTTAACCAATCATGACAGGTACCACCACAACCTCAAAGAATATGACAGTAAAACTAAATTACAAATGTATTAATATGAGTATTAATGGGCTTTCCACTTCCAAACTGAAAAGAGTTGGCTGTTGTAGGTATAAACCACAAAACTTGAAGTTTAATTATGAAAGAGCTCTTCTTTCTGAAGTCCTAAGTCCTAATGTGACATTAAAATCCCTGATTTTTTTTTTTTTTTGCAAACATTGTATTACATATTACATCAAGCTGCATCATTAGCAGGAAAAAACAGTCTACATTCAGAAACTTGTTTGTTGCTTAGGTATCAAGAGCAGCAATTTTCAAACTTTCCTTAATGCAAATCTAAAGACTGGCATTAAATAATTTGCAATACCTAACTGTGATTAGTGTTGTAAGCTCACTTCTGTCTGCTGTGGGTCTATTTTGGGTTGCAAACTTCGAGGCAGAAACAAGCTTTATAGGAAAATTCTTACCATGTGTAACTTTCTGCTTGTGCTGATACAGTAAATGAATGCTCTGCTGATCAGTATGTATTAGGATTGCATTGGAAGTACTTCACATCTTTTGTTTGGGAAGCTAGTATGTAGCTTTCTGACTTTCAAACTTTAATTGTTATCCTAAGGAGATACAGATCTTAATGTAAGCCAGTTTTAAGCACAGTGGCTTTAGGAGAATTATTTTTGGCCTGATACTGGTTTCTAACCTATGACAAAAAAATGTTTGGAGTTCTAGAGATACATTCTAAAGCAGAGCAGTTCAATATTTATTTATTTATAATATAAGTTTGCAGACACCAAGTTGGGTGGTAGTGTTGATCTGGAGGGTAGGAAGGGATCTGGACAGGCTGGATCGATGGACTGAGGCCAGCTGCATGAGGTTCAACAAGGCTTAGTGTCGGGTCCTGCACGTGGGTCACAACAACCCCATGCAACGCTACAGGCTTGGGGAAGAGTGGCTGGAGAGCTGCCCGGCGGACAAGGACCTGGGGGTGTTCGTGTACAGCTGCCTGAATATGAGTGGGCAGTGTGCCCAGGTGGCCAGGAAGGCCAAATAGCTTGTATCAGAAACAGTGTGGCCAGCAGGAGTAGGGAAGTGATCGTTCCCCCTGTACTCAGCACTGGTGAGGCCACACCTTGAATCCTGTGTTGTTTTGGGCCCCTCACTGCAAGAAAGACATTGAGGTGCTGGAGCATGTCCAAAGAAGGGCAGTGAAGCTGGTGAAGGGTCTAGAGCACAAGTCTTACGAGGAGTGGCTGAGGGAGCTGGAGTTGTTTAGCCTGGAGAAAAGGTAGCTGAGCGGAGACTTTATCGCTCTTTACAAATACCTGAAAGGAGGTTGTAGTGAGGTAGGTGTTGGTCTCTTTTTCCCAAGTAACAAGTAATAGGATGAGAGGAAATGGCCTCAAGTTGTGCCAGGGGAGGTTTAGATTGGATATTGGGAAAAATTTCTTCACCAAAATGGTTGTCAAGCATTGGAACAGGCTGCCCAGGGAAGTGGTTGAGTCTCCATCCCTGGAGGTATTTAAAAGACGTGTAGATGTGGTACTTAGGGACATGGTTTAGTGGTGGACTTGGCAGTGCTAGGTTAACGGCTGGACTCGATGATCATAGAGGTCTTCTCCAACCTAAACTATTCTATGATTCTATTCTATGATTCTAATATGGAAAATGAACTGGAGCTGCTATAGAGATAGAGACAGATGACTTTAGGTGATTGTTATGATATGAAAAATTATCTCCTGAAATGAATTCTGAAGTCTGGATACTTCATCTTTCAAGACTGACTTGCAGTGTTTTGCCTCTGCCTTCGGAATGTTAGTAATTTAGAAAAAGCATATGATTCCAGTTTTTCTGTTGGGCACAGAAGAATCTAAGCTAGAAAGTGCAAAGGGATGTGACTTACAAATGGGGGAAGAAATTCATCCCTCTGACCTAGTCTTGCCTAAAATCTGTTTCTGATCTTTTTTAAAATGTCTCAATTCTCAGATTTAGTGGGATTGCTAAGTTTGGAACCAATTAATCATAGGTCTGCTGGTAGTTGTGGAAAAATGGATTTAACTCAATTTAACATAGTCTTGTAAAAGTAGAGAGGTTACTACCTCTCCAGTGACGATTATTTTCTTATGGCCAATACTTGGAAGAAACATCCTTCTGTTAATAAAAAAAACTCCACAACTCCAGATGAAATTAATTCCAACCTTTTTTTTTTATTCCTCATCTATTCACAATTCTAGACCTCAGTGCTTAATTATGACAGGTGCTCCAAATGCACGTCCAGCTTTGCTTCACCTTGTCCATGCTTTCACCAAGAATGTGGGCTTGATGATCTGTGGCCATGTACATATGGTAAGTGTATTCTATCTTTACTTTAAAGTTACCTTGGTTTTTGTTTTTATTTTCTTTTTTCAACCAATTTGCTTTTTGTTTGTGGTTCTTGTTTGTGTGGTGGTGTTTTGTTTTCTTTTTAAATGAAAGAATCATTAGACATTGAGAAGTGCAAAAAGAGAGATTTACTGGTAGGATCCACTTATGTATGGGTCGTCACTGTTCCAGTTAGGTGTACTACAGGGGAATCTTTGCAAAATTAGTACCTTTGATCATTTGATGCTTACATGCTGAGGAAGCTTTGTAGGAGTAAAGTGAACATTGGATTACAGACTGGGTCTCT
Source organism: Theristicus caerulescens (assembly GCA_020745775.1). Lineage (NCBI taxonomy): Eukaryota > Metazoa > Chordata > Aves > Pelecaniformes > Threskiornithidae > Theristicus > Theristicus caerulescens. Next base: position 52,426,160 of record CM036583.1, on the reverse strand, counting down.
TTCTGTCTTTGTGTCATACAGTCTCGTGTACTCTCATGCTTTGGGCAGAGCAGTTGGTCAAAATGATGCGCAGTATACAGCTAGACTTCCTCTCAGTGTTAAGTTTCAGAGAGATTGATTCCTGTGTAGATTTCTTACAAAACCTGGTCTAAAATAAACCTTCTTGAGGGGTAAATTCAATATCAGTTTAGCCAATAGTTAAAAATTACTCCTAACATTTCAAGTAGTTTTTTATTCCTTCAGTTATCAGATTAATTCTATTGGCAAGTGAAACAGTAATGTGAACAGGTATTTCCTTTCCTGTTCCCTTTCTGCCCAGCTCCTAGTGTTTCACTTACTTTCCCTGTTTTTTGTCAGGATATGAGGTGTGGGGTTTTTGGGGGTTGGGGGTGTGTGAGGGCTGGTCTGCAAGGATGTAATTTCAGCAGTTCTTACTACTTGGGGGGAAAAAAGTGTCTTCTATGGCAGACTTGTAGAGGTTTTGGGGTGGGGGGAAAGAAGCAAGCTTCAGGTAACTGTTCTTCAAAATCATGCTTGTCATGAGTTGTCTTAACTGTGATAGAAGGTGGCTGTCATACTATGATCTGTACCAAAACTTGTTAGCTACAGAGAGGCTGTTGCATCTCTGATAAACGCTGGTAAATATGTTTTAGCATATTGGGATTGTGTATTCATATTTTGAGGCCATTTTCTGTCACATCACTAAGAACGTTTAAGCAAGTGTAACTTTAAATACAAAGATTGATTACTCTTAAATATGTTTAAATTCACCACACTTACTAAATATGACTTGCTTCTGATCTAAGGAACAAGTAAGAGTAAATGAAGTTAATGCAATCCACAGAACATATATTTTATTAAGTAAATATTTGCCAGTTTTGTCTTCAGAAAATTTAATTCTTTTAATTCCTGTCTGTACAAACTTAAAATTTCAGTGAGTGTGAAGGACAGAAACTGAGTAATACTAGAGAGGTAAGATATCACAGATGGATTTACTGTCTTTCAAAAGTAGGGCTGTACTTGAAAAGAATAAGGTAGTGCCATCCTTCTTGTAGGAAAGCCATTCTGATTAGAGATTTTCTGGGAACATATCCTATCTCTTTAAAATTGCTTCACTTGCTTATTCTTCACTAACTGACCATTTGGTCAGAGTCTGTATCCTTTTGCAAACTGTATCCTTTTGCAAAAACTGGGCTACGGTGTTCTTGATTATACCTCCTCCTGTATTCTGCATTTTGATGTCTAGGAGGAACAGAACGATTCGTCCTGATGGAAGTAATAAAAAGAAAGTATTTAAAGAGAAGATGACTTTGACTTCAATGTAAAACTGCAGAAGTGACACTGCTGTGACAAAGACTTTCTGACTAGGATTATGTACACACAGAGGCACACTTGTACAGCTTGAAACAAATATTCCCATAAAGCCTAATATTAAGTCATTCTTTATTTGTGTATGTTTCATTACAAAGCCCTTTCCTTTTAAAACTATGTTATGCTTTGGAGGACAAGCTTGTGCCACCTGCTGGGGAAGTGGGTTGTGCTCTGCAGGAACAAGATTGCTAAAGCTTGAGCAACCTTCTTCCTAAAAAGGAGAATCTGTTCCACTCTTTGCTGCTGATAATGCTTTGTATTTTGTTGTTTTGGTTTTTTTCGATAGTGTGAAAGCATGTTTTGAGGTTCTTCAAGCTTGAATTGGATTCTAGCAATGAAACTTAAAAAAAGGGGGGGGGATTTATTACTACTCATACTCATAATTCTTGTTCCCTCTCCTCTTTTTATTTCCTTATTTTCAAAGGGTCCTCGGCGGCAAGCCATGAAGGAACTGTCAACTGATCTGGCTAAATATCAGCGATGGCTAATTAAAAACAAGATGAAGGCCTTCTATGCACCAGTGCATGCAGAGGACTTAAGGGATGGAGGACAATACTTAATGCAGGTACACCTCTCTTAAATTTTTTTTTTTTTAATGGCAGTGGTGAAGATGAAGATCAAAGTATAAAAACACTTCCAATTTTGAAGTATTTTCATTTTGCAAAGTTACCTTAAAACTTTGATGAAAAATACTTTGTTTTCTGCTTAAGAAAATAATAGAACCTTTAGTTCTAAAACATGGGTTTTAAAAAATATTTTTTGTTCTTCTTAGGCTGCTGGTCTGGGTAGAATGAGACCTAACACCCTTGTTGTTGGATTTAAGAAAAACTGGAGACAAAGTGACATGAGAGATGTTGAAACCTATATCAATTTATTCCAGTAAGTAAAAAATGCGGAGGTGTAGCTCTTACGTTCCATTTCAGTATGTTTGATAATAAGTCAAGAAGATCTTATTTGCATGGTCTCTTTCAGGTAGACACAGATTTTTGATACTGCTGATCCAGCAGTCTTCAATACCTTATCTTTTTCTTATATGGAAATTAATAAGCAAGTCTTTATATTTTAAACAGATTATATTTCTATATAATAACCCTTTCTGCATCTAGAAAGAGCTGTAGCAGTGGTCTGATTTTTAAGAGTTACTGTCTTTAGAGATGGAACTAGTGTCTTATGTGCCAGTCTGCTGAATTCTTTAAAGCTTAGTTTAAATTGAAGGCAGGGTTTTTCCTATACTACTTTTGTACAGATTAAGTGTAGTAGAGAATGAATCAACTCTTTTGCTGAAGTTCTATCTTCATTAAACCTTGCTCCCGTATACAAGAAATATTTTACTTAAAGATACACAGCACTGACACCCAAAGTAATGCAGTAGCGTAAAAGGAGATGGAAAAGGAAATCCCAGTGTAATTTGACAGTACTGAAAGGCAGACCAGTTCTGGCTGAAAAATTTAATAGAATAACTTGTGCTACAAACACTTAAGTAAACCAAAACTTGCTTCTTGCACTTATACAGAGGGTTTTTTGTTTTCCTTATGTGCTGCTTTACCAGCTCCATTTTGTGCTTTACACTTCTCATTTACTGTGCATTTAAAAGAAAGAGAGGATGGGAGCTTACAGGCAGAGATTAGAAAAAGAAAAAAATAATACCCTCCCACTCTCCCAGTTCCTTAAGAGAACAGCAGGAGCACCAAATGCAGTGGAAAATAAGGAGACATGTTGGTTAGTTCTTGGTTTTTCTTTTTTTCCTATTTTATTTTGGAATGTCTTGTGCTGGAAGATCTGTCAAGGCCAACAAGTCATGTGGTTCTCCACATCCCAAAGGAGAAACCTCAGGAGGTAATAACTGTAGGTCAAGCATATTTCTGGAAAATCTCTGGAAAATTGAAAGTCTCTGAAGCACACTATAGAAACATATCTAATCTGTACAGATTTAACAAATTAAATATGAATTTAAAATGTTCGCTAATGGACAAAACATTTTCTTCTTAAATCAACCTCAATTTTTCTTGCATTTATTATAGAATATGTTGATACTTTGAACATTTCTAATCAAGTCTTCCTACTTCTAAAGAGAAGTGTTTAATGAGTGAAATCTTGAGACATTTCTGTCTGTGGAGATGACGTGGGAGGGAGTTCTCTGATTTATGGTTGTTTGTAATGAAGTATTTATATTAAAAGGACTGATGATTAATGGCTAATGCAAACTGTATGATATGGTTAAGTTCATGTTTTTGTCTTACATCTTGGGGGTTTTTTTGTCCTTCATTTTACTCCAGTTTTACTTACCCATTTATTCAGGCTTTTTGCTTGTTTCTACAATAATGAAGTTTTCCCTCTTACTTTATTTTTTAAAGGAGTGGGTTCCTTTCTCATCAGATATAATGGGAATAGGTACATTATTGCTAACTTATAGCTAATTTGATTCTAAATTACAACTTCGTTGTGTTTTTCTTACCCAAATGTTTTGGAAAGATGTCAGAAATATTTAGTTCTCAGATCAAGGAGATCTACTCAAAATAAATCCCTTTTTTCATGGGAGGGGAGATAAAAATTTAGATTTCTCAGTGTACCTTGTCATCATCTGTGCAGAAGTTGACTGACCTGTTCATGTTGCTTTTATTTAATCACTGTTTACATAGGGGAGAGAGGGAGGAGAGGAAATAGATATGCTTTCTATGTGTTAGTTTTCAGGATATGGCATTCAGTTCACTGATGCAACTTGATAGTTGAATTGAAACTGAAATTGTAACACAAATTTATGATTTGGGATTTTAAACGGCAGTATTTAATCACTGGAATTTGTTCAAAGAGAGTGTGTGAAGTAGATCCTTTGGGAAAAAAAGTTGTAAAATATTTTTTTGTTCCTTTTGTTTAGTGATGCCTTTGACGTTCAGTATGGTGTAGTTGTCATCCGCCTAAAGGAGGGCCTGGACATTTCTCATCTGCAGGGCCAAGGTAAGATTTATTTTGTTTTATCTGGTGAATAGCTGTTCTAATTCCCTTTTAATACTGCTTTCTGAAAATGTTAAATGAACATAAGTTGTTATAAAACCCAACAAACCAAAACACCACTCGTCTTATAGCATAAAAATCACTGCAATTAGCAAGTCTGAAATGTAAAATAAGAATAACCCATGTTAAGCAACAGAACTTGGTTTTCTGTGTTTCAACTTTCTGTATTTGTAAGCTGTATATAGTTTCTTCCCAAGGATTTACTGTTTTACTGAAACAAATTAAAGAGGCTGCCAAATTGGTATCAAGTATTTGGGACCCAAGTCCAGAAATCATGAAAATCACAGCAAATGTTGCATGATCCAAGAATGCTATGGGTCTGGTGTAGGTTGCGAACCTGTACACACACTAGTTCAGAGACCTCAGCGGTAGTCTCTCAAGTTTGGAAAGGTTTTCTATTTTCAATGTAGAAGGCTTGGTTATGCTTTGTAGGTGGTGGTCTTAAGACGAATGGTATAATTTTAGTTAAATTTCAAGCAGAATATGAAGGAAGCCTGTTAGCTTTGGTGGCAACTGTCTGCTGAATTGATAATCTCTAATTCATTTGTAGCTTGCTCCATACAACATTGCTACAATGAGGAAGAATGCTTGTGACACAAGTTATGTAGAGGGGCATCCTCCTGGAAGAGAGGGGAGGGTTGTTCCTTCATTGGAAACATATGAATGTTTTAAGATTTGGAGAGAGGCAGAGAGCCTGTCGCTGTGTGCAAGAGGGCAGAGGAGTATGAGAAACAGCAAGGAGTGAACCTGCAGTGTGAAAACAACACTGCTGAGAAGACTAGGAAATATAACACCAAAGTGTCAGAAGAGTCTTAGTATCTGCTGAGGACTGTGAGTTTGCTTAACTCTGACAGCTACCAAGTAGCTCTACTGCAGCCAAACCTAGGAAAAAAAACTTGGCTGTGAGATGTACTTGGTCTGGGCCTTGTCTAAGGCTCATCTTCCTCTTGGAGTTAGAGTGGAAATGGAAAATTTTTCCCCAAGTAATTTTTTTTCCTCCTGGTTGTACTTCCTCAGTATTAGCTAGCTCTGTTTTATGTTTAGCCTGCGGTAATCTAATCAACACCCAAAATCTGGGAAGGAAGTAGCAGGGAATTACAGCTCTGCTCAGAGGAGGTACCTCTTTGTACTCTGAAGCAGCTCATGTAAGATTTTTTTGTTGTTGTTGTTTTATGCCCCCCCCCCCTTTGCCATAGCGTAACAGTTGCAGTAGAGTTTAACCAACTGTGAACCATCTCAGTATAGTCATATACCTCTATTGATACCATTTGGAACAATTAAGTGGTTTATAATGTGTTTCTTTGCTTTCTCAAAGAAGAGTTACTGTCATCCCAGGAAAAATCTCCATGTACCAAGGATGTCATAGTAAAAGTGGATTATAGCAAGAAGGCTGAGACAGACACTTCTATAGCTTTTGCTCCATCATCTAGTGAAAGAACATCCACTCTCCATAAAGGTAACTTACTAGTTAGCAATGAAATTTGAGTTCTCACTGTTTCTCTCTCTTTCCCTCTTCAGCTTCTCTCCTCTCACCAAGGAATTATTTCAGGGATTTTTGTGTCTGTGGAACAGAAGTGTGTCATGGTTTTCTATCTTCTGATGTCTAATCATTTAAGTACTTTGTTTTAGAGCTTATCAGTATGTAAAATAAATCTTTCATGTCTAGTCCCCTAAATAAAACAGGTGGTAGACAATGACCTACAATGGATTTTCTTTGTTAATGCGTTTGACAGGTATTAAAAAATGCTTGAGAATCATGCCACACATCTATATATTAAGTGTGATTTGAAGGCTGCTAAATTTAAGAAGGTTTTTTCACCTCAGAATAGAATATTATATGCATGTTAACAGACACAAATCATTCAGGATATTTTGACATGAAAATAACCAACTTTCCTCTTCCTTTTAAAGTAAAAGCTTGGAGTGACTTAATAGTTAAGTGAGTGATGTGGTTAATTTTTTTTAAAGTGCAAATAAATCTCAGGATCTGGTAGACTGCGTTTGTGTGCTTTTCTTTGTATGAAAATCCATTTCATTCTACACCTTTATTTTCTAATTTTTTTATATACACTAGTAGTGTTTTCATTAACATCACAAAGGAATTTAACCTTTTTATTTTGTATCTTTAAAAATTTTCCAGAGGAGGACGAGGATGGAAAGACTCCAACACAACCACTGTTGAAAAAAGGCAGGCATTTTCCACCTTTTTGTGTTAAATCATTCTTTTGCATTATTAATTTCAGTTTTCCTTTTGTACTCCTTTCTACACATATCTATGAGAGAGAGGAAAATATCAACCATGCAATGTTAACTTGTTTCTTCATATCTGCTTTGGAATGTGCTTCATCTGTAGGGATTAGGCTGTGGAAAAATGCAACTTTGGAAATTTCCAGAATGAGTTGCTACTGAGAAAGGATTATGCATGTGTCTAAGCTGTGAATGTTGGATTTTTTTTTTTCCCCCTTAAACTCTTGTTCTTAAGTAATATCTGAAATGTGTTCAGGAGCTCGCTTAGTTCTCTCTGTCTCGGGTATCTGTCTCGGCCCTTACTTGATTTAGGAGTAAGGGAAATATTATCTGATGGTACTGTGGAAGTGCTCCATCAGTCTATTCAGTAGATCTTCTAAAGCCATAGATGTTGCTCTGTTATTTGGAATTGTTCAATAGCTTGCAAATGAAGGCATAATATAGCCACTCAGTGAGGTTAACATCTGAAATAATGCAAAGCAGTCATTCAAATAAACAGCATTTTGAGAGCTGAATTGAACAGTTTTCACTTCCTGGTTTATTTCAGACTGTTTTTGAGTTAAGCAAATATTTTTGCCTTAACTAAGATTCATCTAACTTTTTTGACATCATCTTCATAATTTCAACAGTTAGAAGCTGTTGTGTTTTAATAATGGAAAGTGAGATTACATCTTGAAGCACAAGATGGTGGTTTGGAAGAAATCCCAGTATGCACTAAAGTAGTATATTAATGTAAATCAATCACAGATGTACTCTATATTTAAAAATGCCTAATAAAATAAGGACTGAGAGGAATATCAAACTCCTGGCTCTTGTTCAAACCGAGGTTTTAATTAAGGGAAAGGGGTTAGTTTTTTTCTATAGTTTTAAAAAAATATATATTTACCTGTATTAATCTAATTGAAAATGCTGTTGTTGTCTTGTTCTCAGCAAATCCAATAACTTTGTTATGCAGAATAGTCTATATTGTGCTTTGGAGCCTTGCACATGCAAAACAGTACTTGTTCCAAACAATAGGATTCCAATGCATAGAACTAGCTTTTATTCTTACCATATGCTTAAAGAAAAATGGATTCAAGGAAAGAAGAAAAGTGCTTAGGACATGGTATTTACTTGTAAATTATATCTACATGTTTTTAGGGAAGTTTTGTCATATGCAAGAGATAGCGACAGTGCATGATCTAATGCTCTGAAGTATGTATGCAAGGCTAGTTAAATTGTCCAGGCAAATGACTGTATAAAGATCTTACATATCCTTTATTTGTCAAATATCTGCTAAATGACTTAGAGAATTAAATCTTTAACTGCTGAAGTTAGGAGTTTACAGACTCCGTAAACATAGCTCAGTTTATATCCATTCAATCAAAATTTGAAGTTGGGTTGAGGGGGAAGAAACAATTTTTATTTAAACTTAGAGATATCACAAAATATTAAGAAGTAGCATTTGATGAATTTCAGGGTGATTAAGCAAAACACTTAAAAAATGAAATTTCATTCTACTTCTTTCCAGATTCAAAGGGCCGATCTTCTCCCTTAAACTTGGCTGACCAAAGACTTCTTGATGCTAGTACTCAGTTTCAGAAGAAACAAGGCAAAAGCAATATTGATGTCTGGTGGCTCTTTGATGATGGAGGTAATGTGCTATATACTTTAAAAACAAGTGTTAAAAAAAAATTATTGAAGTGATTTTAAATTAATTGTTAATAGACATCTTTCAGTCAGTTCATATACAGATTACCAATTTGTACTATTAAATTCTAAAACAATGCTATGTTTTCTGAATCATTCCCAAATTCTGGTCAAAATGCAGGTTTGACACTGTTGATTCCGTATCTTCTTACAACCAAGAAGAAGTGGAAAGACTGTAAGATCAGAGTGTTCATTGGTGGAAAAATAAACAGGATTGATCATGACAGAAGAGCGTAAGTTTACCTTTAAAAATTTCATTTCAAATGCTAATAGAGCATGTTACACAGTAGATGACTTGTCTTCCTAGTAGCCTTCTTTCAATTGTTCTTTGGTTAAGATTCATATCTATTCATATTCTATTCCCTTTCTCCAGAAAAAGTTCCATTTCCCCAGATTGTTTTGGATAAGATACCTTATGTTAAACTAATTTTTCTGCAGCATTGTCTGACATTATCATTTTATTTTTCAAATATTTTCTGAGGCTTATCTTTAAGGGAGAGTTGTTCTCTTAGTTTTACGGTTTTATTTTTTTTTTTCCGAAGCATGTTGTTGATTTATAGCTGTATGCCAGGTCTATTTGATTTTTTTTTTTTGCTATTGCATTTAAGTTGCCCCCTTTTTTTTTTCCCTTAAACTAGTGTTTTTATTACCAAACACCTATCTGTTTACCCTGTGACATAATTAAAAATCTGATCATGCGTAAAGGCTTGTTTTTCTGATACAGGATGGCTACTTTGCTCAGCAAATTTCGGATAGACTTCTCAGACATTATGGTTCTTGGGGATATTAATACTAAGCCAAAGAAAGAAAAGTAAGTCTGAAAAAAACCCAACTTGTTTGTTAGTTGAATTCTTGATGTCTTTTGGGAATTTAAAATAATTCATTCTTTCCTATGTAGCAATTTTGATAAGAGTAGTTCCTATGATATTCAGTGTTTCACAAAAACGCAGGAAATAAATTAAGCAATAACTCCTACATCCAAGAACATAGAATTTGTATGTTTTAAATCTAATTCAATTTGTCTGGATCAATCCTCTTTAAAAAGAGAAATGCTCACAAAAACTTAAATGGTCTTTATCTTCCTTGGAGTCTTAGTTTAATGTAACAAAGCTTGGTCTTCAAATAGCCTGATTATTTTTTCTTTCTTTTTTTTTTAAATTGCTTGGACTTCTAATTTACACAGGAATGATCATACATCCGATATTTCTGATTTTCAATTTTTAAAAATATTAATTATAAAAATATTATCATCCTTGCCCTTCAAGTCGTCTTTAGTATGTTGAAGCTGTAAAATATCTTTTACATGGATATGCATGTATCTGAATAATTTGACATGTCATGCAAATTAGGAAATACTGTTTTACAACTTACGTAAATGGTAAATGCTAATATGCATTCTTTTATACCCTGCTTTTTAATGACCTTTTCTTGAGTATGTAGAATATCTCAAGCAACTAAAATGGCAGAGTACTTCTGGCACTTAGATGCTTTTGGATATCTTTGCTACTAGGGGAGCCTACTACTGTAAAATGTGTAAACTTAGAGGTAGAACAGTTATGCATAAAAAGTTGAGATTGTAGAATTACATGGAATTATTTTTATTTCACAGAAGTGATCCATGAGTTATTTCTTCTGAGAGCATTTTTTCTCTCTCTGTGGATACATTCCCCACAATATATCCAAAACCATTCTAAGATACCAGTTGGCATTAGCAATAGCTGTAAACTAAGTGGAGGAAGATGATTTATTTTTAACAGTTGCTGTGCTGTATAATAGAATATTATTAATACTTCTTTTTGTTCAGCCAAAAAATAGCAGATCACATTTGGTTTTTCCCTTTTGATGAAGGTGAAGTCCTTGTAACAACTAACTTCAGTAAAGACCACCAAGGGCAGAAAAAAAGTTTGGTTGTTTTTTTTAGTAGTGTGGGGGTTTCCTGGAGGAACGGGAACACCTCAGAAAAAGGGCATGGGGGAGTGTTTAACTATACGGAAGCTAACACGTTACCCATACTGATATTACAATATATCCCAAGAGATATTCCTTAATGTTTGTTAAATTTTCCACAGAAGATTGGAACCACAGAAGATTGGCAATACCTTGTCATCTTTATAAAAAAAAAAATTCAAATAACATCAAAATGAAGTTATTTCATTGGATGTAAGGCATATGTTTCAGTGTGTTCTGCTAAAAGTCTTGTTTATTTTTCTCACATGTCACATGCTGGGGCTATTCAAAGACAAGTCAGTTTTGTAACTTGTGGCAGCCTTTGTTTGCCGTTCAAGTATCTTAATGTGGGTAGAGAAAGTAGGGTAATGTAAGTTGTTCTTTCTAGTGGAAATGAATGCCTCTTTGGTCTTCAAAAGGTTTTCTTCGAAGTTCTTGCTAAAGTTCAAGTAAATTCAAAGTAACACCTCATATTCTAACAAGTGCAACAGGAAGACTAAACAAGATGGCCATGGTCATTTGCATTTGAATGTGGCTCTCAGACTGTATTGGAAAGATTAAAAAGAAGCAAAATAAAAATACCAAAGCCAAAACCCTAATGGCATAAGAATCACACTTGATAGCTGTTTTTTTTAGTGTGACATGTAAACTTCTGTTTCAAATTTAATTCTGAAGAAGCTACTGTTAGTCACTATACATTTTCTAAAGTAGTACTCCAACTTTCAAACCATTATAGTAAAACTCTAGCAAAAGTTATTTGTTTTTTTTTTTTAAACTGGCTGAAACTTAGTTGCATGATGAACTTTAGTTGCATGATGAACAGTGAAAGCTCCTACAGGTGTCCCTAATTGTTTGTTGAATTATAATGTCTGCGTATACAAATAGCTGATTTGATGTTCTAACTGCAATTGGCAGTGAAAATACTTCAGCTCACTTTATTTTTACATGGTAATAAAACTTAATTTCTGATACTATGAAAGTCATTGCTGACATATAGACTCATACCTGGTTTAATATGGCTGTTCACTTAATCGTTCCAGTATTGCAGCTTTTGAAGAAATGATAGAGCCCTTCCGACTTCATGAAGATGACAAAGAACAAGAAGTTGCAGATAAAATGAAGGAGGATGAACCATGGAGGATAACAGATAATGAACTTGAGCTTTACAAAACAAAGGTTCTGTATTCTTTAGTGTTATGTTAAATGTCGTGTAAACTTTTTTCTCCTACTGCATTTGTGGATGTGATGTCAGTGAGTTCATTTTTGTTACTCTCTCTCTTCCATAGCTGTTTTTATGAACAGCTGATGGAAAGGAGCATCTAAAACCATTTAGGTGGTTCACCCCAAAAAAAAAAGTTTCTGTGTTCGGGGGGGCACCTAAACTGCTTTACTACAGTATTTCAGCAGTTAATTTAGAATAATATAGTCTATATTCAGCTGTTGACTTTTTTTGACCAAACTAACATTTTTTTCTTTGTTATTAAAAAAACCAAAACACACCACATCTAACTGTGGTGTTAAGGAGCAATAAAGGTTTGTCATTTTTCCCAAGCAGTTGTGCACTATAGAGACATCAGAGGTATTCCTTCTCAAATGCTTCTATGGAGGAGACTCAGGTAGCATCTTATAACAGGATGCAGATACAGACAAGTATCTAAAGAAAGACTGGTTAAAGTTTCAGTGATCTGAATTTCTACAAGATGGTCCTGAGTATATTCCACCCTTATCTTTTTCTTGTCTGGGTTTTACAACTTCTGTGAGCATTTGCGGTAGAGAAGGAATGGGAATGGGAGGTCATTCTGCATTGTAAGTGTTTAAAAAAAAAAAAAAAAGTAAAAGCCAGAATCTGTTTAACATGTAGGTACAGATTGACTGGCAGCTGCTGCTGAGGTCTCTTAACTGCATATTACCAAGGGGCTGGAGGGCAAGATTTTACAAAGTACAGTTACTTTGTATTTAATGAACTGCTTGATGCCTTGCTGTTCCTCATGTCTACAAACACTGCCAAAACTCATTTCAGTGAGATAACTGGAGTGATTTATTCTTTTGTCTGCTGATAGCTTAATTGTTTCTGCAGATGCTAGCCCGCAAGCTAACTAGACTTCAGCTCATCTGAGAACAACAGAACTATAAGCAATGGTTAACCCAAAATGTTTGCTAGAAAGTTAGCTGATATAAAAGAGAACTGAAAATTACTGAGGAAGCTACCTCAGATGTTAAGACGAAATGGGGTAGTAAAAAAAGGGAGGCCCATTATGAAGATAGGCTTACCAAATGAAGATAGGGCTTCACTTCTGTAAGACCTGCTCACTGTGAGCTTACAGGATATAGTTAAAAGAACCTTGAAGAGGGCATAAGGGGCTCTTGCTTCCAGGAACTATGGAGGATGGTATTATTAGAGGGACTATCTTTAAATTTAGCTTTCATAGTACTTGGCTTATTTGCACATTTTAAGCCTACTGCTTTCTTCTCTCTCAGCCTTGCAACCACAGGTATTTCGGAAAAGTGAGCAAATTCCCAAACTGAGGTAGAAGTACATGCTTTCTATAAATGACTCTACCAATTGATCATAAGTGTTTTTCATTTTCCTTGAATAAATGAACTTTTTGTAGTTTTATATAAAAGAGCTTCCTAACAAGTTTCATTTTAATTACAGACTTACCGCCAGATTAGGCTAAATGAGTTGCTGAAAGAACATTCAAGTACAGCTAACATAATTGTCATGTAAGTAAATGATTTGTACTGTTACACTAATTGATACAGAACTGTAATTTGAAATATAAATATATGTAAATGAGGTTAGGAAAAAGCCTGTGCCTTGGCATTAAAGTATAGAAACACTCCAGCAGGTTTCAGTGCTGAAAGTGTTTATTAGAAGCGTGGAGCTACTCTACTGATGAATGAAAAACGGCCTGTGTAGTTTTGTGCTTCTGATATGCTGCTTTAGGTGATTACCTCCACGTTTCTAGCACTGCTCAGGATTCTCTTATTCCTTCCACTCCTGCATGCCAACTATTCCCCTCTCTTTGAGGTCCTTCCTTTCAGGTCTTTTTCTTTGAAATCTCTCTAGATAAAGTTGGATCATCATCTTGCTGATGGATTTCCATGGAATTACTTTTGGTGTAAACAAGCAGAATGCAGATCATAGGTTTCTTTGCTGTGTCTTTGTTTAGGAGCCTGCTTCAGAGCTCCATGAAGTAGTACTACAAGTGAAGTTTGAGTAGGGCAAATAGAGTAGTTTTTTCAAAAGAAAATGAGTATGGCATGTTTTGGAAGGATTGTGGGAAGGAATATTAGACTGCACCAACCTGGCATCGTAAGAAAAAGCTGTATTTTAGTATCTTGAAGAGTCTTTCAAGAAACTGTCTTTAACTGAGGAGAATTCTCCATGAAGCTACCTGAATACAAAATGGTGGTAAGAGGCCAAAAGTGAGGGGTAAATAGATGTGAAGGCCTGTGGTGCTTAAGATACAAACTCTCAACTAGTTAACTGAATTGGGGAGGGGCAGACACACCGACAACTGAAAAGGTTAGGAAATTTGACTTAATATCTACCTCTTTGCAGAATCATACTTTCATATTTATATGATAGGACTTGTACTCCACTAGGTTTTTCTAATTGTTGAATGCTTTTTTCCCTTGTGAATTACAGGAGTTTGCCAGTTGCACGAAAAGGTGCGGTTTCTAGTGCACTATACATGGCCTGGTTAGAAGCTCTTTCTAAAGATCTGCCACCAATTCTCCTTGTTCGTGGGAATCATCAGAGTGTTCTTACTTTCTATTCCTAAGAGTACTGCACATGGGACAGCTATGATGAAATGGTACTTCAGTGCCCAGGGCAGAGTGACTGACATGGTCTATAGTTTATTAACATCACAAAGGCAAAAAGTGACTCTTCTTTCACTATTTCACTGACTTGAAAGCACACAAGGAAAGTCACTGTATTTCTAAAGTTGTGACATCTTCAGTTTTATTCTATATTTTCTGTAATTTAATCTTGCTTAATGGGGGAGGATTCCTTGTTAGACTGAAGAACAAGACAAGCTTTTTGTTTGCTATTTGAATAGCAGCAATAAAATGTTTTATTTTTGATCAATGAAAGGATTATAGATTTATAAAAGCCTTTTAGCCTTGAGGTGCCTTCTGAAATTAACCAAATCTCATCCATACATCCTATTTTGTAAATTTATATAGAATGTCAAAATCTGCCTTCAACTAAGAGTTTAGATCAGACTTCCTTTAGTTTCTAGTCTCTTCCATATTACAATAAAAATGAATGCTGCTTTTCAGTCTTCCATTGAGCTATTAGTTCTTAGTACTGTATGTTTTCTACTGTCAGAAAGTTTTTGGATTTTTATTATTATATCTGTTAGATTTAAAGGTGAGAATTGGGGCAGGTCAGTTGAACTAAAACAAATTTCTGATGTTATTGTCAAGACTTCATGCTACTAAATTTTGTAACAGTTAAAATAAAACTAATTCTACTAGCAGAGAGGATCCTTTTCTGAAATTTGACAGTGTGTACTACTTTGGCACTAGTCTGAGATACATAGCTAACATTAGCAACCTTGGCGAAAGATACTGGTCAATCTTTGCTCTGTAGCTCTAATATGAAACCAAATTCACCTTAGTGGGTGAGGCTTTTTATCTTACTGCAAATTAGAGGAACAGAAAGACCTGTCCTAATTCTTGGCCTATTATGTTTTGGTGTCACTTTCCACTTACTTTGAAACAAAACTCAACTTAAGGCTTGAATGGGGATAATATAAGCAATGTGATGCTATCTAACAGAAAACAGTAAACACTATGTGGAATCTTGCTATCCAATATGAAATGTAAAAGCTACAGTTCTCTCGCATTTTTCAACAAATGGTTAAAAGGACCACTAGTTACTAGGGGAGATGTTTTTAGGTCAATTCATTCAGTTGTCAGAAAATACATTTAGTCTTATTAAATAATACTCAGGTTTGATCGTCTAGCAATTTAGATCTATTCCATACATCCTACTTTATATGTTTTCTATGTTCAATAAAGAAACTGCCAATCTTGTGTGCCCTTTCATTGTATATTTTGAAAACTCCATAATTTAAGTCTACTATGAACACCTACACAAGAAATTTCACTTGGGCCTTTGTATAAAGGTTAGTAATGTGAACTGTTTTTTAAATTCCTAATATATTTTGGATAGAAAGGATTGCCTAAAAACATTTCACAAGCTTTTGATATTAGCATTGGACATGCTACTCGATTGGTTTACCAGTGGTTGAGTGACTTTCATTTAAGGATGCACAGAAAAGGTGTATTTTTATGCTAAATACAAGATCAAATTGAAATGTAACTGTTCCTTTTGAAGGACAAAGCATAATCATTGTGTGGCAAGGTAGAGCTTCAAGTTGTTGTGATTAAAGATAAAAATATTCTACACAGTGCGGTATACACTGTTGTCAAGTTCTTGGTAAACTGCAAAAAATCTTTTTTTGCTGTTTCTGTCAATTGGATTTGAGACTATTGAATCATTTCACTTTAAAAAAAATAAGAAAAACAAACATGCATGTTTTGCTGCTAAGTGTGAGATAACTGATGCCAGCATGAACCCAGCTTGTTATGATAAACATAAAATGAGACAGTTTGCAGTAAAAGTGCTGTTTCCTCCCAGGTGAGGGGGTGGGGATCAAGCTTACCAACATACCTATCACAGGTTTCACAGCGTTTTTTAGGAGATAAGGTTGTCACATTGTGAATATGGAATCATTGCCATGTTTCTTCTTGTTTTGTGGGTTACATTCTTTTGAACAGATGGACAGTAAGGCATGGACTTAGTGCTGCTATCTTAAAAAAATAAAAAAATGTGCACAGGTACACTTATTTAAAAGGTTTTTTGCCCATTCAGGAAACCATTGCTTGTGATCTGTAACACAAACCAAATGAAGTGTGTGTATACATGCATATATGTGTATAAAATTATATAAAATATATCTAAATATGCATATGGGGATAGTTAAGGTAATGTCTGTGGAAATAACGTAGAATGCTTTTCACATGCACTCTCAGAAGCCCGCTAACACTAGGCATGAGGTCAAGTTTCAAGTTTATTTGCTACACTAAAATTTCAACAGTTAATGGTAATTGTTTGCAGCAGATGTCAGTTAGTGGCAGTCACTCCAACTTCTGCTTTGATTTTGATGCCAAATTTAGTTATGTTCCAATCATTATTAATTACTTGAAAAATGAAATCACTTACACATGGCAATTTCATACCTTCTATAGATTAGGTTTCTTTGTATGGGTTTAGAAAGACAGTAATAGCTGGAGAAAATCAATTATTTATTTGTTCAGTTATATTTGTATTTAGGTTTCCTTTTACATACATTCTTTTTATATGCTTTTTCTGACATTACATATTTAAAAATAACTGAAAATAATTTAAACATTTGAGCGTTAGTGGGTAATGGCCCACTTGGGTTTGAAGATGTAAGATTTGATACTGTAACTGTCACACACAAATGCTTTTCTAATGTTTTAATGTAATTATTGCAGTTAATACTTTGTACCAGGGGGATGTCACTGCAATAAAAGAAAGTGAATTCAATACAACTGTCTTGTCTAACAAAGCCTTTTTTTATCGGTGGGGGGTAGGGAATAATGTTCGTAGTTTAACAGATTAATGCTGAAGATAGTTACTGACATGTCAATATGTTTATTGCACGCATCTGATACTTACCTTTATTGTGGAATTTGCATAGAACCATGAGTAGAACTTAAACGCATTCAGGTATCTTGTACAAGGAGACAAGTGTTTTGTTCTTGGGGCGGGGGGGGAATGTTTGCTGCCACTGGGTTAGGAACTGCAGTGGTTGCATAAGGAAAATAAACCTTGTTTCACTCTCTAAAATTTGTCATGAGTTGCCAGATAATGCAGACCAATCTGCAATACGTGGTATGTTTAAGCTGGAACATTAGTATCTGAAAATTTGTTCATATTATATATGCAATTTGTTTTGCCTCTGAATACAGTGAAGGACTGTCTTAACTCTTCTTTCTCCCTCAAACTAGTAGTCTACTGGGATATGAGGAAATACGTTGGGAAACAACTTGTAAGATTCAGTTGCAAAGCTGCTTGTAAGCAAGACGCGTTTGGCCTTAGCTCCACTAATGTACATTCAGCTAGAAGCTAGTTGAAAAATCAAAGTTTAAGAGCGTAATAAGAAATGGCAAGTTGTTTTCTCATATCAAATGATACTTGGAACCACTGAAGAACTTTTTAACCTCATCAGTTTTGGTGTTTCCCAGTGTAGCTGGGTGACTGAGAATTTTTATTTGAAAATTAACCTCTAATAAATTCAGACTTCTGCTATATATCCTTAATTTACTAAATACTTGTTGATTAAGTTTGTCCATGCATTTAAATCTAGGCCTTGAGAGTGAGGCTTGGAGGCCAGTGGAAAGGGAATGGTTGTTAAAAGTACGCTGCCAACTTCTACGGCATTGGCTCTAACCTGTTTCAGTATGTAAAGTAGAGGAAAAGGTATGTAGCAGTTATTCTAGATCCTCCTATTGCTGGAGAAGTGGTTGATGTAAATAATGACACAGTACCGTGAGCTCAATTCACAGCTTCAAAAGCATATATGAAGTCACTTATCTAAAAAATGAAAATTGGATCAAGGTTGATCTCATCACTTGGCTACACAATGAAATGGTGAAGGTTCACACTGCGTAATAACCTAGTTTGGTTTGGTTTTGAAACAGGAAAGCAGGACTCTCTTCACCTTGGTGAATGTTCTTCATTAGTCTAGCTACACTTCTTGTATAACCTGTGTGGGATCCTGTAAATCTTGCCTCTGCACCTAAAACCTGTTTTATGTTCAGCTGGAGTGGGAGCTAGGCTTCAGGTCTCTGAGACTACAGAGGCATTGAATGGTGTTCTGCTTCAGTGTCACTGCTTTGCTTCCTTTTGGTGCAGGGTGAAAACTTCTGGGCACCTAACCAGTGCATCATCAGATCTTTCTTGCTACTCTGCCTCTCGACAGCATGGCGTGGAACAGGTTTTCAGACTTAAGACTGTGGATTAGGTTGATGGAGGCTGATATCTGCATTTAGGAGAGGGGGAAACAAGCTTTTGGAAATCATCACTTTGTTAACTTTTGAACTGAAAGAGTAAATGTTGAAGCAGGAGCATGCACCTTCTCCAAATGGAAGCAGGGAAGACCTTTCTCTTTTAACATAAGGTGCCTCATGTGTCCAGAGGTCCATCTCACAATGACAAAGAAACTGTACTCTATCCTTTGGGCTGTGTATCTCAAACTTACTGACAAGGTGCACAACCACAAGTTATCTGTGTGACCAGGCATAAGTCAGCTCCATGCTGACTGCTTACATCCTTGTTCTTACTGGTGTCAGTAAGCACAGATTTGAGAGCAGAAAGAGGAACCTGAGAAACAGGTTCTTTGCTGGTCTCACCCTTGATCTGCTCTCTCTCTCTTCCAGAAAAGGTTGGCCTTGTAGCTCCAAGAATCTGCTTTCCACCCTGTGACCCCAAACCAGTCCAAAAACTTTCTAACACCAATTTGGCATTTAGAAAGCAGGCATTCTTTATTGCAGCGCTGGATGCACGGGGGATATCTCTGCCTAATGTGCATACCGTCATACAAAAGTACAGCATATTTATCAGGGTACATGATTAGTATAAACCCGCCTAAATTTACACTTATTTGTTAGTGATTAACATTGCATACACTATTGGTTTACTGTATTTAAATTAGCCTTGCTTGCTATGTAAATTAGCACACATGCTCCTTTCAGGTGCGGAGGGGCAAGTCTTTTCGGTGCTGAATTGAGTCGGTGGTCTCGATCTCCCCTTGCTGCATTTACCTTTCACCCAGTTTCTGCAGTTTTATCAAACTTCATGCTTCTCTGGTCGCTGTCCAGTCTTTGGTGCCAAGATGTTCCCTTTTATCAGTCTGTTAGCTCTTCTTCAAGGCTAGAGCCATTAGTTTTCCACAGTTCATTACTTACATAAACACTTTAATAACTTTTAGCTCCCTCCCAAATTCCTTTCCCAAATCACAAGTGGTTAGTAGTTTTTCTAACTGGAAAATTACTGTTTCTGCTTAGCTTTAGAAACTACAACAGCATGTCGTTTTGCGTGGCACATTCTGCTTATCCATGCACCACGTGTGCGCTATGTATGGGTGCACACATGTGGGTGCCTGTGAGCACTCTACATCAATGTACATGATACCCTAGCTAGGGTATCAACCCTGCCTCCCTTCCCTCCCTGTGCTGCTTGTGCAGGCCCAGGGGTGCTAAGCCGCCATCATACAGCCTGCGCAGCCATGTTTACCTGCATGTCACAATGTAATGGGAAGAGGGGAAAATAGAATCGTTCAGGACTTAAAATGTCAGGCAACGTTAAATTTAACTTTTCAACCACCCTCTCTCCCAAGAGGCCCGTTTCGCGCCCCTCGGGCCGCCCCGGTAACATTCCCACCCCGGCACCGCCCCTCGCGGCAGTCCCGCGCTCCTATTGGCTGCAGGCGTCTCCCCTCGTCCTCTTATTGGCTGTTGCGGGGGCGGGCTGCTTGTCCTGTCGCTCGCGGCGGCCGTTAAACCGTCGGCTCCGGGCCGGCTGCTGGGCGGCGATGGCGGTGGCGGTGGCGGCGGGGAAGCGGGAGGTGGGCGGTCCGGGGCAGCCCTAGCAGCCTACGCCAACAGCGGCCCTTGCTGGCTTGCCGTAAGCTTGCCCTTTCATAAAGCGCTCTGATGTTTGCTTACACATGGTGGTGTGTGCTGGAAATGTATTTTTATTATGCTTCAGTGAAATCTTGCAAAATACGCTGTTAATAGGAATCTAATGGCAGTAGCAGCTGGACGTGAGAGAAGGGCCTCACAACTCTGCACCCACCCGGTGGCGATCTGGGGAAAACTGACCCTGACGAGCTGTAGCCAACACAAATTTTAGTGTGAAGTTCTGGGTCTAGGTACCTCGTCTTCATAGTCCCTCAGTTCCCGTCCACAGTAATAATTACAAAATCCTGGTAACAAAACATGATTTTTAGTGAAAGAAATAGGAAATACTTTCTCCGTACAGTTTTCTAGGAACTAGTTTTCAAACTACAACAGTAACGCCAGGTGGCACTATTGTCCTTCAACATTTCAGGTAATGCCTGAAACTGCACCGTCAAATACACTCTTCTTGTGGCGTTCCTTCGGTTTCATGGCCTAAACGACTTAGTGCTTTGAATAAACTTGACGCCTATCAGCATAATAGTATTCTTTTGCATTATTTTTTTTCATAATTTTGACCGTGGATTGGAGAAAAGATTAATATTAACTTTCCCCCCTCCCTTTGTGGGAAAAATACTTTGGTTTTGTTCTAGAAGGTTGCAGGAACCTGCATGCAGATGCTGCCTGTTGAGTTCAAACAGCCTTTTTACCACCAAGTAGCCACCATTTCATAAAGCACTTGGTGGTGCTCACTTTTCTTAGTGGCTATTTCCAGCTGTGTTAACCTTAGAGAGCAGAAGGATAAACGCTGCAGGCAGAGGGAGAAGAGACTTTGGAAAAAGACTGACATGTCCCATCTAGTTTCAGAGTGATCCATACTATTTCAACAAGGTATTTTTGCTTCATAAGTAACAAGCAAGACAAATGTCCACCACCTTCTACAAGTACGGAAGTAGGAGCAAGATGATAAACCTTTACGTCATCCCCATATATTCAGGTAATGGCTATTTAAAGTATTGGAGGAAACTGAATAGTGTAGCACGAGACCTTTCCAAGCTTATTAAGCTTGAGAATAACTTTATCACTCTGTCGAAGTGTTTTACAACTAAGAACTAAATCTTGGAACATCTCTCTCCAATTAAACAGATGGTAACAAGGATTTCCACAGGCTCTGGATGAAAATTAGAGAGCTGGGATTAGCCTTGAAACGTCCGCACTCCCAGCCCTGTATGGTCATTCGTTCTTTCAGACCAAGCTGCCTGGCTGGATGGTTTAACCACAGTATTGCAAATTGTAGGGACTCTTAAACAATTCCTTTGTACTACTGTTACTGACTACATAGATTAACATTTAGAAAAGTATTTAAAAAAATTATACATGAAGCAGAGGATGGCATATATGTACAAAAGAATATGCCATATCATCCAATGTTAGCCTATGTGTTTTATACATATTTTGGTCAATTTAACGCAACTCATATCTGATGAGCAGTCGGGATAAAGAAAAAAAAAATCGAAACAGATGTAAAGTGCAAAAATATAAGCACAAAAGTTAAGCATTGTTGGTTGCAGTAAAACATAGTAGTTTAAGCACCAGTAACCTAGAAATCATAGCAGGTCAAAACACAGTGCCTGCCAAGAGGAGCTTGCATCTCAAAGGAAATGACATTTTATGGAGTCAACCAGCAACAGGCATTCACAGTATTAACATATGAAATCAAGGCTAACCACAGAATAGTGTGGGCTTTCACATGGGATTTTGGCTAACCTCATATAGAATTTCATTTTACTTTTGATTGCACAGTTGAGTGTTGTTAATTTTAAAAGTCTTTATTCTGATTAAAATCCTTCTGTATCCTTCAACTAACAATAGTATTATTTCAGACATGGTGGGATTTATTGGGAAAACTCAAATTGGCAAATACATGCCAAACCTTACTAAGCACTCTTCATCCGTGATATTTTTATTTTAATTGTATTGCAGAGTTTGGAGGTTGCTGCTCTCTTTTTCTCGCTATGTTTGTAAGCACCTAGAAAAATGAGGCTTGATTCTCAGCTGAGACCTGGGAGTCACCATGATGCAAATAATTCCAATGGGTATAAAAAAAAAGGTTATGATTACTTGTCAACTCTGGGAACTGAGCATCCTCTCTAGCCAGAAAACACATCTGACTTTTTCCATCCTGTACTGTTGGCCGACCCTGAAATTCAGGTCATTCTAGAAAACTCATTCTGTCCCAGACACGAAACATTCCAGTATTAATTTATGGTTTGGAGTCTGTCTTTGCAAATGTATCTGTGCACCATCACTCCAAATGCATCATAATCAAGAAATTTTCACTTCCCCAGGATTAGGCAAGGTTAGTAATAAAAAGCGTCTTCTCCTACTGTAGCTTTGACTATAGTAGCCAGCCTCTAAATAAAGGGCAATAGGTTCTGAGTTTGTAGTCCTGTCCTTGTTCTGACAGTAATTAACCATATTCTATGGCAGCTTTTATGCCAGGATGTGACTTAGTGGCAGATTTGGAATTCAGATCAAGTCCTGATTTGTAGGTTTTGCTGTGAATACTAGGAATATTCTCTCCTCCCTTTAATGGGAAACACTTTAAAATTAATTCTTTGTAACTACTTCTAAGTTTAAAACATTCCTGTGTTGTGGGATAATTAATTGTTACTGATAAAGAAAAATCAAATACATAACACAGCTTGTTCCTTCAGCCCATAAACATAAGGTAAGATCCAAGCTATCAACTTCCCAAGTCTAACCAAAAGCAGGAAAAGATGTCATGTAGTTTCATTGGCTTCACTACAATGTATGTATGGATCTTTGAAATTAGTCTGTGGTATATGGAGCCTGAAGGAATGACAAGGTTCTTCCTAAGACTTAAGATTTTCATGACGGCAGTAGTAATGGTGCGGCTGGTCAGGTCATGTTGCTTGACAGATTTTTTGAAGCTTGTGTTGCTTGTCCTCCAGGTGAGCCACTAGTGAGCAGTTATTTATGGATAGGGTACCATTTCTTTTTCCTAACTTTAAAACACATTAGAGAAATTCTTTTACTCTCCTACCCGTCCTCCTGGCCCTGCTTTAGTAAGAGAGCTGTGATCTTAAGAAATAGTATGTACATTGTTTGTTCTTGCTGTTTTTTTAAGACGTGTTTATAAAACAAAGCTCCAAGTGTCTTTCCACGTGTAAGTAACACATAGAAGGTTTTAAGATATCTGGCTCTATTTTGGGGTAGTTTTCGTACTTGTCGAATAAATCGTTTTGGGAGAGACCTGTGGAGGTCTTCTAGCCCAACCCCCTTCTCAAAGCAGCTCCAGGTATATCAGATTGCTTAGAGCCTGTCAAGTTGAGTTTTTAATATCTACAAGCCTCTCTGGGCATCTGTTCTAGTGTTCAAATTACAAGTTCTCATCATAAGGATGATCAAATCAGACTTTCCTGTGTTGCAACTTCTCTGTTGCCTCTCATCTTGTCGTCTACCAGGAAGAATGCATTCCCATTAGGTTATTGAAGACATGAAAAAGATCTCCCTGCTGCTTTCTCTTCTTAAGCTGAAAAAACTCAGTTTTCTGAATCTCCTCTTACATGTTGGGTGATCCAGCCCAGTCACCAGTCATCTGGGTGACGATGCTGGACTTCCTTATTTCCTTAGTATTTTGCTGCAAGTGAACTGAAGCGCATTTTATTGTTCTTCGCATCTCTCACTAGTTTCAGTTCCAACTGAGCTTTGGATTTCCAAACTTCATCCCTGTACACTTGGTCAATATACTGGTATTCTTCACAGGCAGCCAGTCTCTGCATCCACCTTCTGTGACCTTGTGTTTGATTGCACGCGGAGGTTGTTTCATCTATGCTGGCCTTCTGCCATGCTTGCTCAACTTCCTGCACATCTGATTGGAACATTCTTGTACTTTTCAGAGGTTGTTGTTGAAGATGGGCTGGCTTTTCTGGGCTTCTTTGCCCTGCAGAGCAGTCTCCTGTGGGAACCTGCTACACAGATCTAAAAAGAAGTCAACATCTGTTCTCCTGAGGTTCAGGGCTGTAATTCTACCTTGTGTCTTGCTTACTTCTCTCAGGATTTTAAACACTGCTCTTTGTCATAGTTGCTGCAGCCAAGACTGATCTTGGCCTTCACATCCCCAGCTAATTCTTTCTTGTGAGAAAAGAGGTTCAGCAGAGAGTTTGTCCTAGGTGACTTTTTGAGGAACTGCATCAAGAAATTATCACCAAGACACACAAGAAATCTCTTGAATTGCTTTCCCGGCTGTATTGCCCCTCCAATAGATATTGCTGTGTTTAAAATACTCTGTAAGTACCACAGCCTGCGATCAAGTGGCTTCTTCCAGTTGTCTGTTTCAAGTATGTTCTGAGATGTTTACACATATGCTCTTAGGAGAATAGAAATGAATATAAGGTCACCTGCAAAAATGTTAAAGGCATCCCATGTCTCGACTTTGGACTTCAGAGTCAAGAAAATTTAGATCAGTCTGTCACTGCAGTAGCTGTGAAATAATATGTCGAAGCCAACTGGCACAAGATGAATGACTGTGAATGAGATCCTATGGTTCTATGGTATCCCTGAGTTCTGTTTTGGAGAGGATATCTTAAGTGTCGTAAGGGAATTTTAAGAGGATGGGAATTTAAATGGAAACCATTAATTGGCACATTCAATTCACCTGAGAATGAAAGAAAGATAGAACATGGATTAGAGATATTAGTGGAGTGCATGTTTTGGGTGTGAGAAGAAAATTGGGAACTCGGAAGGTAAAGACACAAGGGCAAGACTGAGAAAATGCATGAACCATGGAATAGAATTGGGGGAAAACAGATGAGTGCTGAGAAGAGGAGGAAGGCCACATCTTTGTCACCTGTTTT
Organism: Theristicus caerulescens; assembly: GCA_020745775.1. Taxonomy (NCBI): domain Eukaryota; kingdom Metazoa; phylum Chordata; class Aves; order Pelecaniformes; family Threskiornithidae; genus Theristicus; species Theristicus caerulescens. The sequence goes on along the minus strand of CM036583.1, from coordinate 52,401,291 downwards.
TCACTCACTCTTCTGGAGAGAAATTAAGGTCTTGTGTGGAAAAGTAAGTTGACATAAGAAGGCATTGGAGAAGTGTTATAGGATACCTGGAAGTGCAGATGTGGGGTCTTAGTCAAATGAGGGTGCATCTGAAGGAAAAACTTTGTAGTGGAGGTAATCAGCTTAACATTTTGAATTATTTTCTTGTTAGTTCCATTTTCTATCAGAGCTGGTATGTAGAGTGTATGAAAGCCCTCTGTGCATACTAATTTTTTTTTTTTTTTAAGAAGCACAGTGTACTATGGAAGAGTTTAAAGCATTTTGCTATTTTTTTCTCCCTGTTTTTCATTTTTTTTTCTTCATAATTAACCATTTAGTTATGGAATACTTGGTATTACTTGCATCACTGAAAATTTTGGGGTTTGACAGCTTATGCGGACCATATTCTGGACTCTGCTTCCTCTTGCTTTTTAACAAATCTTGCTTTTTCTTGGTCACTTTGGAATATTTGTTCTTGGTTGCTTTCATAACCAGCTTTCATCCTTGTGTGCTTGTTTGATGTAGACTGCATTCTACGTCTGAAGGCATGGTTCTTTGATATGCTACTACAGTAGCATGTGACAGAGTCTCTTTGTATTTATGAGGTTTGGCGATGGGTGTACTGCTTTTGGAGATGAGACTTCTGAATGTTACGGAGAAAAATGTGGGAGAAGTCATGACACTAGGAAACTGAGAGGCAATTTTTTAAAAATTGATGGCTGAAAGTAAAAAATTAAGAAAATCAGAGCGGTTAACTAGGTAGCAACACTAAACAAAAGCAAAACTAAGCAGCTTTCCTAACCAGCTGATGGTTAGTTCACAAAAAATTTGTGTAGTATTAACTGATGCTGCTGTTAGTCTGAAGAGAGATAAAGGACTGAGAGAATTAAGAGTGGTTGCTTCTCATGTCTAGAAGACATTTCTGTTATATTCATTTTGGAAAGTATTGTCTGAGCAACAGAGAAGGTAGATCTGGCACTGTGACTGTACACTTTTGCATGTTCTGTGCATAAATAAGTATGACCCAGTTTTCTGTGGATGTTGGTCTTGAAACTTCAGAAACATTAAAAAAAATACTGCTTTCCACAATAGATGGGAGGGTTGGTTTGGTTGGTTTTTTTTTTTTATTATTAACCATACCAAGTTATGTACATATTTGAGGCCCATTTCATGTTCTCTTTTACCGGCTTTTTGTCTGACAAGCAACAATGTTTTGGTGGGTTTTTAATGTAACTTTATGGGAACAAGAGCTTTTCAATTATTCGCTTTTCTGGTGCTCAGTTCAAGTGCTGGTTACTGTAGTTTGTTTTTCTTGGCTATTTCCTCTGGACTGTGCTTTTCTTAAGAACACATGTCCTGATGAAGGGTAGCTTAGTTTTTCTTTCACTGAAAGAAGTTGGGGAACATATAGGACTAGACAGGACATTAAATACAAACACAAATATGCAAGATCCAGTTCAATCCATTTGAAAAAGAAAGGATAGAGTGGGAAGACAATGAAGTGCCTTACAGCATGTTGGATTTGCATCAATAATGTAACTGAGTAATGCTATCATATTCTGTTCAGTGTTGCGTGAAGCAAGTGTTGCTCTTCTCAGGAGAGGAGGCTAGACTGAGGAAGTGGTGGATGTAACTCGCTCCATTCAGAAGGAAACAAGACTCATCTGTGGTTAGCTCCATATTCCACAAACTCTTGTATTTTGAAGCGGGCACATTTATAAAATTTACATCTGTGTTCTCAGCAGCTGAAAAATGACTTATAACTATCAAATTTCCTTTCAAACAGTCGTTTTCTACTTTCATCTTAGCTTTAAAACTGGATTCCAGGACAGCTACCATTTAGCCAAAAAACAGCTGTTTTGAGACTGAATGGATTTTATTATTGTCCTGGTTTCAGCTGGGATAGAGTTAATTTTCTTCTTAGTAGCTAGTAGAGTGCTGTGTTTTGGATTTAGGATGAGAATAATGTCGATAACACAGTGATGTTTTGGTTCTTGCTGAGTAGAGTTTACACTGGTCAAGGACTTTTCAGCTTCCCATGCTCTGCCAGGTGCACAAGAAGATGGGAGGGAGCAGAGCCAGGACAGCTGACCCAGACTGGCCAAAGGGCTATTCCATACCATATGACATCATGCTCAGTGTATAAGCTGGGGGAAGAAGAAGGAAGGAGGGGACATTCGGCATGATGGCGTTTGGCTTCCCAAGTAACCGTTACGCATGATGGAGCCCTGCTTTCCTGGGGATGGCTGAACACCTGCCTGCCCATGGGAAGTAGTGAATGAATTCCTTGCTTTGCTTTGCTTGTGCGCGCGGCTTTTGCTTTCCCTATTAAACTGTCTTTATCTCAACCCATGAGTTTTCTCACTTTTACTCCTCCGATTCTCTCCCCCATCCCACCGTGGGGGGAGCAAGCGAGTGGCTGCGTGGTGCTTAGTTGCCGACTGGGGTTAAACCACGACAATTATTCTGTGGGATACTTAGAAATAGTGTTTCTTTGTATCATATGGTAAGCAGGCAAAGGAATTTCAATGCATTTAGTTAACCACATGCCTGATATACTTGGTATTTTCCATGGAGTAATATTAGTAGATGGGCTACATTAGTATCTATCCCAACGAAGCTCAGCTCTGATTCAAGAGCAGCTATTTAAGACCATCTCTGTATGCTTGATCAGTGTAACAATAGTACACATTGTAAGGATTTCACTGAGTTTTAGGCATACTGAAATCAAAGTTTTAAAATACTGTGCATTACGTGTCCAAGAATTCAATGGATGATTCAGAAAAGTGCTTTTCTACAAAGTTCAGAGGCTTGTTGAAAAACCCATCGCACTTTCCAGAGGTGGAGCTGCCATTGACTAAACTGTCTGGTGATGTTAGTCTTACTGATGAAGAGTGAGAGACATAGAGCTGAAGTATCTTAATAGTGAGTTTGGCCTTAAAAATACTGTATTTGTTTGTTTGTTTTTAATTTGTCTTTTCTGAGCTCTGTGCTGTGGAGAGCCTAGTTAAGGAATGGCTAGAGCAAAGAGGACATAGCCAGAGCAATTTTTTAGAGCTAGGAGAAATGTAAGTTAAAGGTGGAATCAAGGACAAGCTGCCCTTGAGAAAAAAGAAGTATCAACAGGACACGGAGCAAGGAAAGCAGAAAAGATAAGGAGCTAACCGCAAAGTAAACACGGCTGACAAGGGGTCACGTAGACATGGCACAGATGCTTGAGCAGGAGCTGAATAAACATCGGACTCAGCTGAGATGAGTTGCAGACTGCTCACCGTCAAGGACCTTTGTGGTTAACTAAGCGTGAGAAAAGAGAGTGTGATAAGAAAGGAATGTTGTAGTATGGGCAGAGCTAACTTTAAGGAGCTATCCAATAATGGGCTTAGTTTTTGTAATATGCATGAGCTAATTAAAAAGAGTATTTAACCTTTGTCTTTCCTGTAAATAAAGTGAGTTTCGCTGACGACCAACGGGTGTCTGCGTCTCCCTTCTCCGGCACTGTGCACCAATTGATAAATTTAGTGACAGGCATTTCAAGCTGAATCTTGATTTTTAACTATCAATTTTTTGTCTCTCAGCGAATAAATGTCAGATCTCAGGTTTTTATATTTCATTTTTGGTTTACGACTTACTTAAAACTCCTGGAAGAGAAAAAAACCCCTTGTTTTACAACTAATTGAATTCAATTCCTTTAGATAAATCTCTCAGCAGTATCACATTATTAACTTTGTACATGGTTGGAAGATAATTTAGAAGAATGTTCGTTGATCCAGAAATAGACAACTTGTGGCCATTTAAAGAATACTTTTTCTAAAATCTGCTTTAAAAAATAAGTTGGATTGACTGTGTCAATCCAGTTTGGTTTCTTTTAATTTGATCTGTGTCTAAGTGCATTATTCATAAGTAAGCTAGTTTAGTTTTGTTCATAAACAATAGACATTTGATGAAATAATATACCTTTGGGAGTAACAAAGGGAAGAAGCACATACGCTTTCACATCAGCCTTACACACTCACTGTGGAGCATTATTACAGCTGTGTAACAAGACTGAATATAGGATTTTACTTGGGAAATGCTGATAGGGGCTTCAATTATTGTGGTAGCAATGGTGCCATTATGACCTGTTCTCATCAACACTTGTATAAAGATAAAAGTTGATGCCAGGAGTGATGCATATGAGCTGGTTAATTCTGAAGTAATACCTTTTTTAACCCTCCCCTCCAAAGTGGGAATGACTGCGTGAGAGTACATAAGCATAGATGATATAAACCGTAAGGATGATATAAACCTTAAGTATTATTTTCATGCTAAAGCAAAGAGTAAGAGACAGGGACATGCATGGAAATTATAGAGGGAACCAATTCAAAACAGATGCCAGAAAGAGTGGTTTGTATAGGAAAAAAAAGTTGGGTGATTCAGCACACAAGGCTGATGATGTTAATCTACCTAACTTTATAGCAGAAACAATAAGCTGAAACACCTAGTATGGTGGGAGATGTGACTATCTACTAAAATGCAGGTTCTGAGGGAAGGTGTTTTGTTTCGTTTTATTTATAACTTCCCCTTTCCTTTCTTCCACTCCTTGTTTGGAACTTCATAAAATATTTTTAGACTAGATAGGAAATGTGGGCCATAGGGTAGATTGTTTTGTTCAGTAAATGTTGCAAAATGGACAAAAATATGATTACAGTGTAAGGTTTTCGAATCATAGTGTTTAAAGTTATTGGCTAGATTTTAGGTTGACCTTTACATGAGCTGTTAAGAATTCTTCCTTTCAGTTGAAGATAGTAAAAGTCCAATGCTGAAACAGGACATGTAGTGTCTGTCATATTGCAAGTTCTGTGGAAGGTGAGACTTTACGTCACCTGTGTGCCTGCATGTTTTCTGAAGAAATGGAAACTTTGTGGCTCTTGTAGGCTTATTGAAAAATGAGAAAAGTTTAACTGAAAGAAACTGAAAATTTAACTGAAGATCATATGAACATGCTTTTTTTCATAAAAATGACAGGATGATGCTATTAGTAGAGCTGGAATTTTCCTGCAGATTTATTAGTTGATTTGCTGTCATAGTTTGACTGTCCAGGTGAACAAATTTTAGTTTAGAAAAAGTCTTCCTTGAAAGAAGTAATCTTAATATGTACAGTGACCCAGTCTATTGGAGGCCTTATCTGAAACTTAGAAAGGGATTTGAGAAGATATACTGAGGGAAAATAAAGACCACAGCAAACTCATGAATTAATATATTAGGTTCTTCAGCTGTATATTTGAATCAATGTCATGAAAATAAGGCATCCAGAAACACTGTGCCAAATAAAAGCAGTCTTCTTACAGTATAATGGCCTTCAAAAATGTGACACAGAAATTGTTATGTTAGTGTTTCCATAATTTATGAGTAATTTAGATGGAAAAAGAAAGGAACTCTGTGACTGCCAGATGGGGTGGGACTTTGCTCCAGTACTAAAACTGATTGTGGTTGCCCACGAAACTAGGACCTGGAAACAAGTGCAACTTCAATGTTGAGGATGCAAGAGCAGGCTAGGGCTATGCATTGGGCAGTGCTGAGTCAGTAAGGTTGAGAGGGAGACTGGTGCTGGCAAATTAATCTTAGTTTTGAGAGTTTAAGCATATAATATGAAGGTTATATGATATTAAAAGCCAGTTTGGAAAAGGTAGGGATTGTTGGGTTTTGCCACAGTTCATCTCAAAATTCCCACATGTGATCACTTCATCACGGGTTAATTGTGCATACACCCAGGTAAAAATACATGCACAAAATGGTGATGTAAGCTTCCTATCTCATTATGGCATACCAGATGTGTTATATTTGTACTAAACAACTTTTCCGCATTGATGTTAAATATTTACAGGTGACTCAGGGCATAGCTCATTTGTGCCTGTCAATATTGTGTGGGAGCCCTACTGCTCAGATGCTCATAATTGCCTTTATTTCTGATTTTTAAGAATTTATGGCTTTCAGAAATCTTATATGAGTGGGGGAGAACAGCTCAATTACCTTTTAAGCTTGGTGGTGAACTACTTTGCAGGCTTTCTGTTGAATTGGTAATTTTTTAATCAGTTATTTCTTGCCTACTGCTACATGATTTTTCTGGAACAGACAAAACAGCAATGAACCTTGTGCCTTTTGGTGATATGGTTGATATGTGTGTTGATTTTTACCTTTAAACTAAATGTTTTTTAAAAAAATTGCATGTGCACTTGAAGATTATGGCCTGGTGGTTATTTAATTTCCCCCTTTTTCTTTCTCAGTGATGAATACAGGTCTAAAAGCATAGGGTAGAGAGAAAAACGATGAACTTCCATAAGCTATCTCTACATGAAGAACAGTAAGACCTAGAGATATGGCAGTTATTTTACAGAATTCAGAGATCCAGGTTTACGCCCTTGTATTTGTGTCACTTAGATATATAACGCATTATTTTTGCTAAATAAATGGGCTGGCGTCCTGTCTTCTTGAATGTGTATGTATTCTTTGGCTTCAAACCACAAGCCAGGCCTTGAGAACACGTCTGGTATTCACCTGTCAGTTTGGTGATCTGGCCTAAGATACAAAATCTTTCCAAAATTCTGGTGTAGTGGAGACAGTAATTCATCAGTTCTCTTCATTACAGTGAAGAGGGAGTGTCTGTGTAGCTGTGTGCATGTGTATGTTCTATGTTCTGTTTTGAAATTTTTTTTTTCTGGCAGCTTCTTAGTAGTCTTGCCCTAGGGCAAATCTTAGTGGCAACTGACAGGATTTTGTTGAGTCTACGTGGGGCAAGAAATGCTATAGGATGAAGTATAGAAATATCAGATATTTCTATAAGTATATAAACAGTATAGAAATATCAGAATTGGATAAAACTGCAGTAATGTAATACCACCAGCAGTAAAAAGACACATGACATGTTACTGTTAATGGAAATTTAATAAAAGCATTTCAGATTTACTTTATGTAAGAACATCTTTAGACATAGGATTTTAAAATGTATTGTACACCAAAAAACTGCTACACTACTGTTCCTATTTTATTCTGGTTCAGATACAGCAGGAACCTAATGCTCCAATCTAGCAGTTTTCTTGTCTGGACTTTGACAGTCTTAGCTTTCCCTGTGCTTTAATATTCCTGCTGGTAAAACAGTGAGAATGGTTATACTTTTAAATAGGTGGGTATTGGTTCCTTAAGTTACTGTAGATCTAGGTATGCTTCCCAGTTTTAGTGCCTCAGCATATTCAATTGCTAATCATATGACTGGCTGGAGTTCAGACCCTTGAGGAAGAGAGTCCTGTGTTTCTCATTCATTATGGGTAATGTTCACTTTGTCACTTTTTCATAATTTCTTCATGGTGTCACTTGTAGTAGTGGTTTCTAAGGTTAGCTATCTTTGAGCTAGCTCTGGGTACTTCTGTTTAGGATATACTGTAGTACAATGTAGACACACTTTGATGCATGGAAGTGCTGCTGAGCTCCTGCTTTGGCCTTGGAGTTCAGAATTTTAAACCTCAAAATCCCTGTTTGGGTAACAAGTACTTTTCGAGGCGTCAAAGTGCTGGCACACCACCAGCTGTTTCTGCTGGTGTTCCTTGTGTCTCAAGATCTGGTTTTGGCAATGGGTAGGAACACCTCATTCTTGACAAGCCCAAGCAGTGAGGAGGCCTTGCTTGTACTAAAATCCTGTCCAAATATACAGGTTAAACATTTCTGTGACCACGCATGCTGACATACGGTTGGCATTCTTGGAACAAGCTTCACAGGTCATGTGAGAAACCACCTTCTTCATCAGTTCTGTAAGGCTACAGGAGCAAAGAACTTATTTCCTATCATCTCTGCTATAGCAATTTGGTGTCAAATGCATAAGCAGTTGCACTAGGGACTAGGATTTTACTTCAGATATAACATGTTGTACTTCTGCCCGCTCATGTTTTCCTTCTTTCCTGCTTGAAGAAGCGTGAATGTAGCGTTGTGAATCTTCATCCCTTCAGAGTAAAGTTCATAAATCCAGCCCTTTTCTTGGATTTAAGACATGTCTGTTTTGCAGCACTGGTTAGTTTAGGTGCTTGGACTTCATTTATAACACATGGGAAAAATTAAGAAACACACTTAGGGCAGTGAGATTTTTGCTGTATTTAGTTTCACAGTGCATTGCCACTCCTGAATTCATCTGTGGGTTTAGCACAAAGGCACATTCCTCAGCTGTCTGTCTGCAGACCACATCCATTACACCAAAGTTCAACTGGTGATTTCAAGTCAGTCTAATAATATCCCATAGAAAAATAGTCCTTTCTAGAATGCTGACTGAAGAGCCTGGCCTATGAAAAACTGTTACAGGCCCATCATGTCAGAGAAGGAACATGAAATAACTGGGTGTTTGAATTGCTGTAGCATTACTGCTGGTTAGATTAAGAGGTGTGGCTATGAAGAAAGGACTTGATGTGCTCAGAAATGATTACTGGATGCTTAGACTCAGCAATACTCCCAGAAATGCTCCCTTGTCTATTGAATTGCAGCCATACTTGAGGAAGAGGGAGGAGCCCTAAAAAGTCTGTACATACTTCTTAGGCACTTTGACACACACACAGAGGTCAAGCACTCTGGAGCATCTGAGTCTAGAAAAGAAGGGATTCATTCTTTGGTGGGCCTGGTAACGTTGTGGGGTTAGAGTAAATGAGGCTGAACTTTGGTGCTGGCATGCTGGGAAAGCAAATGTTTAGATCTAGAGCTGAGGGGCTGAGTCCTTGCAGTAAAGCTGGAAAGAACCAAAAGATTTTCCTCAAAAAGAAATTTTACATTAGAAATTATTTATACATATATATTTTAAAATTATTATAATGAGGAAGTATCATAGACTTGCTAGAGTAGCTAGAGTGCACTGGTGAAGTCCTAACTGCCTAGGCCTAGCTCAGATGTTACCTTTACTGACTACAATCTTGCTTCAAGGTGCCAAGAGATTTTGAGCTGCGTTTGGCTGGGGTAGAGTTAATTCTCTTCACAGTAGCTAGTATGGGGCTATGTTTTGGATTTGTGCTGGAAACTGTTGGTAACACAAGGATGTTTTTGTTATTGCTGAGCAGCGCTTACACAGAGTCAAGGCCTTTTCTGCCTCTCACCCCACCCCACCAGCGAGCAGGCTGGGGGTGCACAAGAAACTGGGAGGGGACACAGCTGGGACAGCTGACCCCAACTGACCAAAGGGCTATTCCATACCATATGACGTCACGTTCAGCATATGAAGCTGGGGGAAGAAGAAAGAAAGGCGGTACGTTTGGCGTGATAGTATTTGTCTTCCCAAGTGACTGTTACATGTGATGGAGCCCTGCTTTCCTGGAGATGGCTGAACACCTGCCTGCCGATGGGAAGCTTTGCTTGCACACAGAGCTTTTGCTTTACCTATTAAAGTGTCTTTATCTCAACCCACGAGTTTTCTCACTTTTCTGATTCTCTCCCCGTCCCACCGGGGAGCATGGAGTGAGCAAGTGGCTGTGTGGTGCTTAGTTGCCAGCTGGGGTTAAACCATGACAGATATATACTGCAGCCTCTCTTAAACATCAAGACAATTTTCATTTTCCTGTTAGCAACAGATTTTGGGATTTTGTAGCTTTCTGGAACACCAGTCTTTCTGTGCATGTGTAGTCAGCTTTCTCATTAAATGCTTAGAAATTAAAAGCCTAGAGGCTATTAAAGGGTAGAGCTTGGAGAAATGGGTATACAAATATGATAGGTTGAGTGGAATGGGAGTGGCTCTGTTTTGGATTTCTTGCTTAGACTTTTTTTTTTTAGTCCAAGATATTTTTTCATCTGGATTTGAAGCTGGGAGTGACTTCTTTCTGGGTATTGTGCATAACTGTCTTGTGCATTTTAAGATGGTAGAGGATAATGCTGCTTTTCTAGTAAAGGGATAAGGTAATTTTTGTACTTATTGTATGATTAGTTAACACAGGTGTTACCTGATGATGTTTAGAAAAAAGACTTTAAATCTACTAAGTGTGCATAGCATATGCAAATAATCTGTCTATCGATAAATTCCTCCAGCACTTGTAGCCTCAGAGGAGTCATCAGTAAGAGTGTTGCTACTATTTTCTCTCCTCTTTTGAAAGTTGGCAACAAAGGATAATGCTCTACTGGGTTCAGTCTGTTGGCTTTTCTGGCAGTAAGTGTTTCCTGGAAAGCTCCCATTTTGGACAGAGTAGCCTTCTTGGAAACTAGCTGTTAGAGTTGTTAAGTCTTAAGGCAGTGCCATAGTGGATACATTTATCAGACCTCTTTTTTTTTTATTTCTGTGGATGCCAGTCATTTTACCCAGAAGCAGCTTTGAATCATAATGAAACTTGCACGACCATATCTGAAGGTAATGTCAAATAAGTCTAGTTCCAGGCAATTTCATATTGTCCTGTTTAAACTGATGCACTATTAAATGTCAGATAAATCTGAATACATATGTAGGTTTCAAGGAATACCCAAGGCAAGTCCCATCAAATAAATCAGTAATTATGAAAACAATCACAATGCCTTAATTCCCGATTATTTCCTTTCTTGAATGAAATTTAAGTGTATGATTCCCTCAAAAACTTGTATTTCTTTTATTACTTTATGAATATTTTAGGCAAGAGGAGAGGGACAGCAGGGTGGCAAAGGAAGTGTTAGCCTGGGTCTTCGAAAGCATGGGGAGGAGCAATTTTATGCTGAAAAAGTTCTCAAACACTAGGGAAACTCATTGCTACTAGATCCAGTAATTAGAACCTTAGACCTCCAACTTGGCTTTTAATGCAATTAACTTGTGAAGTGCCACTCCTCCAGAAGAACAGCAATAGAATATTGGGGCTAATTCTGCTGGTGCAGACTGAGTCTTATATTATATTCAGAAACTAAAGAGTACATCTAAAACAAGCATTCTGCATCTTAATTCAGTGCTTAGCCCAATGTGTCCGATTTCCCTTTCTCTGGCTATTATCGCTGTGACAAAAACATACAGTCAGTACTGGCTATTACTTAAAAACAATCACCAGTTTAACTCTGAATGGAATAAAAAGACAGTGTAGCTTACATAATGAAGTCTTTGTGGAAACCTTGCATACTTTAAGAAAAAACATTTTTTGCACTGTTGGATTTGACTGTGTACCTAATGAAGGGCATTCAAGCAAGGGACTGCCAGCAAGCAAAAGTGCTTTCACTGATGGTCTTACCCGACTTTTGCTGTTCAGGTAGGATGGAGGTTTTACACTCCTACTCTGAAATGTATGGGGATTTTTTTTTTAGAACTGAATTACCAAACTTAAATTGTGATGGTCATTCAGCCTTCATTACACGGATAAGCAAAACCTTACACCTAATGTATGACAGATTTGAGAGTGTTGAGGCAGAGTTTTAACTTTGAAAGGACAGTTTAATTCCTGTGTTTCAACTCTGTCATGATAGAGAAACTAAGTCAGCAAATGCTGTATAACCTTAAGTGTGAGTGAAGAAGAGTTTGCACCATACCAGCTCCTTTTTCTGCTCTGAAATCCTTCAGATTTACAATTACATGTTTATTTTGTGTAAAAACACAGACATTTCAAAGAAAAAAACTACCCCAAAATAACCTTTATTGCAAGAGAAGTGTTGCCTTACTGATACAGACCTTCAAACAAAACTTTTTTTCTTACAAACATTTGATTGAAAAGGTACAAATTTTCTTTTTCTTTTCAAAATCCCCAAACTCAAAAAAAGAAAAGAAAAGAAAAATCGCTGAGTATAACTTGATATAATCTTTGGTCAGCACTGATACGTGACTGAAACAATCCTGGAGTCAGCATGTGCTTTGGTTATTTTCACATATGAGATTCTGTTATATGACTAGTTAGAGGCACCAGCTGTCAAAAAAAGCACCATTGAGACATACACTTAACACATAATGGTACAACATTTAAAAAAAAATTACTAAAGTAAACTAAATGTCAACTCATTGTACAAACACCTTTCTTACAGAATAAGCTATGATAAAATGAGGCGTACGGTGTGTAACTACAGTATTAATGAAACTTCTAACAAATGGATTTCAAATACACGTTTTCCTTGTCTGCGCTGCATAATTAGTTTGCACATATGGCAGTCCTGATACAGCTCAGTTTTTAGTAAATGCACCATTAATTCAAGCCAGCACCAAACAGTATGAAACATCACGTGTTCCCTTCAGAGAGACATTTTCTTCAGCTGCCTACAGTAATGCAAGTTTGTAGAGCACCCTTTCTGAGAATGAGGTGTGGTTGCATGTGTGGTTCCTTGAGGTTATTGGAAGGAAGTACAGTACAGTTTGGTTCTGCAATTCTAATGGTATTAAAAGCAGTCAAGGTATTTTGCTACAGTGGCTGTGCCTCTTCTTCCATTATTTGATGTGGCTGATTCAGAATACAATCCTATTGAGCTGCTGTGAAATATGATCTCTGCAGAGGCTGATATTGTAATTCTTGTCCTTTAAGACTCTCTTTTTTTTTTTCCTTCTTTTTGAATACTCAAAGTTTTGCAAGAGCATGTTAGAATATCTAGAAGATGTATTACAGTGCTCTTTCAGCTCTGATTAATTTTAAAATTACTTATATACTATTTGGATGACTGGCCCAAATAGAAAAGGAAACATCTTTCTAATCTATTTTTTTTTTAATTAAGTACTTCTAAATCTTATAGTTCAAATTTATAAATCTAAAGAAAAACAAGCAAGTTTCCCATTTTGTTTACATAATTTGTTATTTTCTCCATATATTACTGCATTAAAAATAAATAAACTTCTATATTTTTTTTTTTTAATTAGGAACTATAGCAAAATACCCAAAGTGTTACAGACTGCTAACAGGAAAAAAATAGCTCACATTTTTGTGCCATTTAGTGCCATATGATGACTTCTTGAACTTTAGCTTTTTACTATACTTTAAATTGAGGTTATATAAAAGATACTGTAACCATGATCGCCATTGTAATCAAAGTTTTGGCGGTGGCAGGGTTTAAGTTACCCTCCTGCAAGGGTGGTTCTGCAGTCTCAGCAGGATGGAAAGAAAGAGGTCTTCCCCTCTCTCTTCCTCCCCCAAAAGTCAGTGACTGTTTCAAAGCCTTTGAAAAGCAGATATGCTCAGGTGGGTAGACAGGAGGACAGAAGTGACTGAAGAATTGGACTCAGTCTGGAAGGTGGCTAGTAGAGGTCTATCCACAGCCTCATTCTGAGAGCTTCCCCAAGCTCTCCTAGGAGGTAGTTGTCCTCATTGCTGTCTTCCAGTTTCTTTAGCTCCTTTTTCTTATATAGAAAAATGCTAGTGATTTCCAGTGTGCGAGTTCCAGGCACTGACTTTTTCTTAACTGTGTGCAAATAACTCAGTCCATCCCTCTGATGGATTCGAAAGATGCCATCATCATTGCCATGTGAGATGATGTAGCGCACGTGATTGGTAAGGGGCTCAATGGCTGGCATGAGTTCTAGGATGTGTTCCTTGTTGTCAAGCCTGGAAATGTTGACTCTCATCTTCAAAGGACTATCCATGTCTAGACTTTTCAAGCTCATCTGCTCAATCTGAAGTAAAGGAGGAAAGATTTTTTAGAGCAGGAGAGAAACAGATATGCACTTGCATTGAGGGAAGAACAATATGTAATTATTAACAGTTTCTGCATTTGTCAAAATCTAGCTGTGAAAGAAGCAATTGTAGATCCTTTCCCCCTGGGAGAACTGCTTGATTCCATATAACATGCCCTGTAAATCTTAAAGGCTTGTTGCACGGGCTTAACAGGATAATTAAAGTTACAGCATCAGGTCTACAGAGGGGACTCAGATTTCAGATTCTTTTCAGAATCCGTTTAACTTTATGCTTGCAAAAAGTCCATGTAAAGAAGAGACCTATGTTTACTACTGCAGTAAAGACTGTATGTGAGGCACAGTCTTGTTCTTATGATCAATTTCAGTGAGGAACATTACAGAAGCACATACCACAACACTGTTTGGGAATTCCCTGAAACTTCTGGTAAAAATGTTGTAAGGAATCTTGGCTTCTAAAAACAAGCAGGCTCAGCATTTGGTAGTGAGGAAGTACAGTGATTACAAAGGAAGTTGAACTAAGGAGACAACTGCTGTATTATTAGCCTTCTGCAGAAAGGGCTAGTATGTCACGTTGTCCAATTACATCCCATTTGGACCACTGAAAGGCGTGTAGAAAAAAGTCCCAGCATTGTTTTTCTGACAAATCAGTCGTGTTCTTTTTTAATTTGAGCTTCAGTATAGTTACACTGCAGGTGTGAATCTGTCCAGAGCTGTTAGCTGTGAACACACTTGGGAGTGGGAGGAGAGAACGAGTGCATTCCTAGGAAAGCCATTTAAGCAAGAGCTTTTGAAAGTGTTTCTACAAAAATATATAAGCTGTAGTCTTCTTTAAGAAACCTGATACTAAGTGAGGTACCTAGCCTACCTGTCAAGATCCTTTCACACTGGTAAAGATAGCAAAGGATTTCTCTCTCTGAGGCAATTCCAATCACATGTGAGTACATACGTGTATGAATATGTAATGTAATTAAAAACACATGGTGAAAACAAGGAAGATTTGTGGACAGGAGCAAGTACTATAGTGTTTTAAATACCACTCCCCACAGATGTCATTAGTGACAAGATTATTTCTTTTTTCACATCGTTTTATGGATGTGAAACCTTTCACTTTTACTGCTCAGGTGGTTCTAGTACTGGAAACTGAAAAGGTTAATGCTATAAAAAATGTCGTAACAAGATATAACAATTATGAACTAGATATGAAATTAACTGTGCAATAGAAAAAATGCTTTTCAAAACATCCATGTATTTCTGTGGTGGGTTGACTGCAGAATTCAGACTGGAACAGGTCCAATGGGAGTGGCAGTGAGGAGGGAAAAGGGATGTTTGTGGGAAGTGTGGATGTGCATGGGGAAATCAAACACTGAGATTTTAAGTGCCAACTATATCCTTTGGAGCAGAAATTATAGGATTACTGGCTTCTTTAGAAACTTTGCCAGTACAAGAACTGGCTTTGATGGCATCATGCAAAGTAGTGTGTACTAAGGCTGGAGCTTCTGGATTGTTTTATGCCCTTACCCTTTTAGAAAGGAGACTTGTTTCCCCATTCTTTCAGTGTAACTTGTGCGGCTAGCACACCTTGCCATTTTAGTTGAGGGTTTGCATTTTGCCTGTTTGCATTACACAGCTCTTGTACTACTGAAGGAAAACCTGTGTGTGTCCCTACCTCTAAATTGAGTCAGTTTCCCATTGCTGCAGATTTCAAGACCAGAGCTAATGCTACAAAAAAATATCCTATCATACAGATAATGCAGATAAAGAGATACACAGGTGTACTCTTCCAACCTTTGAAAAAAATCATCAAAAAGGTATAAATAGTAGGGCTGTCCTTTCATTAGTATCCCATAACTTATTTTCACAAGCCCACAAAATGCAGTAAGAAAAAAATTAAGTCTGAAGTGTAATTCTCTAATACCCTCAGCAATTCTGCAAATTTTGGACTTAAGTGTATCAGCTAGGTCATGGACTCTAGTCCCCCACAATTGTGAGCAACCATGGAACAGACACAGACTAAAATGATCCGTAAGATCTATTTAGCTGTCCAAGACCATAAAATGCTGTCCAATCTCCTCCTGACAGCAGAACAGATTGCAGATATGACCAGCTTCCTAGCTCTCTGTAATTACAACAAATTATTTCCCTGAATATATTTTGAGGAACTAGACCACATCTCACACTACAAAGGATTCTTTACAAGCTTTAAAAACTTCATCCATTCATAGTTGTCGATGTCTTTCAGATTGTCACATCATTCCTGCTAATAGGACCCCAGTGTAAAAAACACTGAGGCAGGGGAAAAAAGATTTTCACCATTGAATGTGGCCTGTTAAAAAATTCCCTCCATTTACTGATAGTGTTGAGTATGGCATCTCTGAAAATACCTCGAAGTACATTATCCTGGTACGTACAGTGTCATTAGCACTTCTCTTCTTCCTGTTGTCTTTTTTGGAATAACCATTGATTTTGCACTCATAACATGCTTCAGGGGACAAAGCATTATCTTCATCAGCATCTCCATCCAGTGGCAGGTACTGGCCTTTGTTAAATCCCATCCCTGAGACACAGTGGCTGTTGGATAAAAACATCTGTTTTAGTTACTTCTTGCAGTTTTATGAACTGTCTTGTTAAATAGAAAGTGAATATATGTAATCTGTACCACAGTGTCTGTATCCCTTTCCTTTCCCTTCCCTCAACAGGAGGTCTGTGCATTCATTTTCTTCACACTAGTGTGGCATACTGAATGAAATACGACTGTTGGCTGAAGGCCTGTAGGCTTTTCTAATTTTCATTTACAAGTTTTACAAAGAAACAGAACAAAACCAGCCTGCCCTGAACTTTGGGACTAAAAAATTCAGCCATTGTCATGTACCAGAACAATGTTAATTTGTGTTTAATATTCTGGGTGGATCAGTGTGGCTTAAACCCCTGAATTATCTCAGTACAGATGGTACCTATTCTTATAACAGTCCTCACTGACCAGGTTTGTGAAGGAGTCCTTGTGCTGATGCTGGGGGAGAAAGCAGAACTAATTGTTTAATGATGCTTATATACTAGATTTAAAATGAGTGTCATGCTGCATGTACACACATGTCTTTTTTCCTAGCTTATGAACATTGTGTGCAAAGGGAGTAGAAAGGATGACTTAGTAGCCTGTCCTTCATTTCTACCTCTGCTTTTCAGTCTGACTAGGGTCCAGCCTTTTTATAGCCTTCTGAATATATCTTTGATGAATGACTGTGTGGAGATACTCACCCTTGTCCAACTCTGTAATAGCCAGGTGGACAGCCACAAAGATAACCACCTTCAGTGTTGGAACAACCATAATTGCAGGGGTTCTTGGTAGAAGAACACTCATTCACATCATGGCATGCACTGGAGAACTGGTCATAAGAAAATCCAGAAGGGCAGGCACACTTATAACTTCCAAGTGTGTTGTAGCAAGAAGCAGAGCCACATGTGTTAGGATTGGAGCATTCATTTTCATCTAGTAAGCAAACAAAAGTATATTGGAATCTTCTAATCTGACAGACATCAGGCAAGCATGATGTAGCTAACAAATCATAATATCTGCCAGTCCTAGGGCTCTGCTACATCCTTGACCTCATTACCCCATAGAGACTTGGTCTCTGAAGAAAAAGTACATTGGCAAGGTCCCAAACATATAGCTGGGCTGTAAAGGTATTTTAGGATACTGTTACTGTTAACCGCAATGCTCCTCCTTCCTTCAATGCATGTCTCCTGTTTTGCTTAAGGATCCTCTTTTCCCTGGCAGGGTACACTCCTACCATATAGGGTCCACAGAGGAGAAATGAGCTGGAACTCCAGGCATACTCCAACCATGGTAGTGTTCCTGGGCACCTAGCAATGGGCAAAGTTAGCACATACTTGTGGAAACCTCCAGGCTCTGTGAGGGGAAAGACAATCTAAATAGCCAACCAAAATGAAAGAGAAAAGGAAGTATTGTCTTCACCTTGTGGGTGGTGAATTAACATACAGAGAAGATGGCTCCTCCAGTCAGTGTGACTGATTTTGTTCCAGGCTATATTGTGAAAAATGAGTGAGGAAGGTAGCTTGTAGTATGGAAGATCATGCTTTTGATAGTTGGCACATTTTGCTTATTTAATTTATCTTACCAAGGTACTGTTTCACTGTAGGTGTTTTCCTCTCCGATACCATTAGCGCATGCTTTACCATTTTTGCCTGCAGTTACTAGGAGACATGCTTTTGAGGACAATCTGTAATATTCAGAGACTGTAGCTGGTTTGGAGTTTTGTGGGAGTTGTTTGTTGTGTGTTCCTGTCACTTCTACCCCAGTCCTTTGCTTTCTTTGCTGTAGAGCAGTATTAGGTAAGGAATGATGCTGGTAGTTGGGACTTCAGAAAAACTGGCTGGTGTGCTACTTAATATAAAATGGCTATAATAATGAACTAATTTATATGTCTAGGATCAGGACAGTAAGATCAGCCTAAAAGAAATGTATGGCAGTGCTCACAGCCATCCTCTGATTATAACACCATTGATGGACAACCATGAGGGCAAACTTGAAAAGGTAAATATGTTGTTATGGTGCCTGGTGAACAGTACAGGATGGGGTTGTTTGGGTGTGTGTTGGTTTTTACTAAAAAAAAAAAAAAATCCCATATTTCATTTAGTATAAGAGTTAGCTTAGTTCATGAAACACAGAAAAGAAATGATGGACAGAATGAGCCAAACCTACAATAAAACTGCTGAGCTGATTAATTTGTCCCTGTTCCCTGCCTGAAGAACTAATGTTGGCCTTAAGACTGTATTTTGGAAGTAGGAAGTCCTTAATGGTTATGTTGATATTTTTTCTCCCCATTTACTATAGATGCTTTCCTTAGTACTCTCAAATTGCTAATGATGGTGAGTGATTCTTACTGATGAAATGTGGGATTGTTTTTTGGTTTTGTTTTTTGCTTTTTTTTCCCAAGAAGAGGTATTTACATTGATGCTTTCAGGAATTCAATGAACATCTTTCCACCCTTCTCAGATAGGGATTTTTCCAAGGAAAAGGGAGTCAGAATTTAGGCCTTACTAGGAAAGCTCCTTGTCACACAGAGTTTCAACAGGATGAGTGTGGTTTTTTGTTACCTTATGTCATTGATTTATGTTGGAAGTAATAAGTGTATGGAAGGAGAGGGAGAGAAGAAAAAAAGATTTGGGTCTGCATATTCTTTGTCCTGCCCATTTTATCCTCATCTGGCAGTTGTCACTATAAACACTATGACAACTTTGCTGTTTTCTGTGGTGTTTGTTTCCTTACCAACACATTGATTCCACTGGTAATGCTGAATATATCCTTGTGGGCATCCACATCTGTATCCACCCAGGATGTTTTGACAGCCATGCTGGCACCTATGGTTTCCATCACATTCATCCACATCTTTGCAATCAGGAGAGAAGTAGAACATGAAAGAACACACAATTATACATGTTGCCAAATACATTACTCACTTTGATCATAATCATTGAAACACCAATATTTATGACAGAGGATTACTGCTGTAAGATGGAAGCACCGTTCAGGCTGGTCTTTCGGAAAGCCTGAAAGTCAGTTAATGTAGTGTTCTTTCTATCTATCAACAATCCAACTGGAGCTTTTGAGCCTTTACATTACTCAGATTTGGAGAAGAAACACTATTCCTGGTAATGCCACATGATGTTGCTTTGATGTAATGTTTAGAATCTGGATGGTTTTTATTTCACTTTTCAAAACAACTACATAGGACTAAGCTTTCAGTTTCCTGGAATATACTGAAGTGTTTGAATATGAGGAATACATACCAAATTTGGATATAAGTGCTTGCTTTTGCAACTAAAAAGAAAAAGCCATCTAAAAAGTCTCTGAGGCATGTGTAAAGAAAGGAGAAAGACACACAGAAAAAACAAAATGTAAAAACTCAGTAAACTGAAATAGTGTCTGCTATAAGAAATAAGTAGATTGTAAGCCATCTAATGTGTCAGGTACAGGATGCAGTTCTAGTAGGAAATAAAAAATCATGCATGATATCACAGATTCTAAGCTACCCTTTAGTTGTCCCCAGTTTGAAACAAATTTAACGGAAGTGTGATGTCCCAAAGCCTGAGGTGCAGAAAACCATCATGCCAGGAACTGAAAGCTGTCATTTTATCAGTAATGGCATATAGAGCAGTTCTGATGTGCTATTTGTGTACATATCTTGTGAATGCTTTGATATGTATAATTTAGTGTTTTGTTTCATAGGTGCTGGGTAAAGTACGCAACAAGGATGTACCCACTTTACGAGAACAAAGTAATCTTACAGAAGATAATGCTTTTTAAAACTTCTGGCTGCATATATTCTGCACTGTTACTCTAGAAATAGGCTCTAAATATAGATTCCTGTTTTTAAATGCTGTATCAAGGAAGCTGACAATTTGAGATGCCATAAATTTGGACATGTATACCTCTGCGTTTCTAATTTCAGCAGCCAGATGGCCTAGTACTGCCTTTTAATTTCTTTGCTCAGTATCTGAGGCCCACTGAAGAGTCTGGAGCTCTCAAATAGAGATTTCCTGACTGGGGCTCCCTTTTGGGCCAACAGAGAGAGATGAAACTTAACAATGTAATTTGTGTTTTAACTGTAGTGAATTATCCTTCTGAATGTGCATCTCTAGATACCCTCACATGGATGATTACAATTAGCCGGAACAAAAATTGTAGAGAGATTCTGTTCAGACTGTATGAAAATGAAAAAGAAGAAACAACTAGACTTTTAGATGCATAAACCTATGTGAAGTTGAAATGGCAGCCTGGAAACAGTTGTTCAAGAGTTCAGCTAAAAAGTCACTTTTTATTCTAATTTGTATAAAAATTACTCAGGCATATGGTTCTTACATACAATTATGCTTAAAATTACTCAAATACATTCCTATTTCTTTTTGGTATTTACTTTTACTATGGCTGGTACTCTGTTCTATCTGTCTTTGACATCACAGAATTCACTAGACACAGAAGTAAGGATTTGCACCATAAAAAAATTTGACCTTCGCTAGTTACCTTCACAGTTTAATCCAGTAGAATCCAGAGAAAATCCCCTTTGACATTCACAGGTAAAACTTCCAGGGGTGTTTTGGCAAATTCCTTTTGATCCACAAAGCAATGGCTGAGAACCACATTCATTGTTATCTTAAAAATGCAGAGGAAAGAGAAGAAGGTTGGTGTACCTTGTAGTATGATCTTAGACATGTTCATATAACATTTCTTAAGAGGTTGAAATCCACAGACGTGCAACAGTTTATTTTGAAAATGTAGCTTTTCATATTTAAATATCAGATGACCTGACAACTCATGCAGAGCTATGAGTAACTAATAAATTGGAAGTGCAAGTTGTAATTCAATTGTCAGTGTGAAAGATGCAGGTATGTAATTGCTGACAGTGGAAAAATGCTGCACTTCTGTATTAGATGAACTAAAATAGTTTCAGTTGGCAAGATTCGTACATATGGTTAAGATTTAAAGACATCTGTATTTATTAAAAAAGAAAATGCAGTCTGTTTTTGTTTAACTACATTTTAAATTGGATTTTAATACTTTACCCCATATTATACTTAGAATATAATAACATGTATTAAATATGTACAACTGTTTACTAAGCAAGAAAATACAAATGGTGGATAGACTGATTTTTCTTTAGCTACAATTGTTGCTTTTCAAAATCTGATTTCTGGACTGCTGACATTATTGCTCTGTATTATTACTGTTTATACGGAGCAAAAGAAATGAATGAGAATTGAGAATGTTGTTCTTACAGAAAAACTGATGCAAGAAAACTAATCTTTTTCTTACCAATACAAGCTGTGTGATGTTGTGTAAAACCAGGTGGACATTTGCATGTGAAGCCTCCAAGGGTGTTGACACAGAGAAACTGACAATTGTGTTGCTTGGTTTGACACTCATCAAGATCTGAAAGTAAGAAATGTTGTTGTCTTAAGAAAAGTCAACAAAAAAGCGGTACATTTAGTCTAACTTGATAAAAATATCACACTTCAAAACTATTTCCTTTTAAGTCGAGGTGCAACAAAATTAAATGTTACTGTGTATAACTTTCTTTACCTTTACATGTCTTTCCATCTTCTTGAAGGATATAGCCCCGAGGACATGAGCACTGATAGCTCCCTTCTGAGTTCTTGCAGATAAAATTGCATGGTTTAGGAGACTGGGAGCACTCATCAAGATCTAAAGAGAGAAACTGTTAAGTATCTGTTGTACTGTTTTCTTTGTCTTTGAAGGGTGTTTTCTAAACAGCACTATATTTAAGAGAAAAGTGTTTGTAGAAAAAGTCCCCAATTTACATTTGTTCAGAGTTCCTATTTCTCTGTGGATGTGTTCTATGGAGCTGCTGCTACAGTGATAAACTGAGTGTCTTGAAAGAGTAATACACTAGAGTGACAATGGCATTAATATTTTCATCTAAGGACTAGGTAGTTATTTTTGGGTATACTATGGTATACTTATGTGTGTTAACCAACAGGAAAGTGCGAAAATGTAGACCACGAAGTAATGAGCTGGTTTGTCAGTCAAAATGGTTATACAGCTGAAACGTATTTCAGTGCTTATTCTACTGCAGGAATATTGCCAGTACAGCTTGCTTCTTGATTTCCCCAAATGAAACAGAAGTGTGTATCAGGAAAAGAAAGATAGAAAAGAGATAAAAGAGATAAAGAGAAAAAAATGCCTTGATACAAAGGTTTACAGGGGTTGATAAATCATTATGTACCAATTAAAAAAATAACTGAGGATCAAGATGCTGAATCTTACCAATACAAGATGTCCCAGTTATGTCAGTGGTATAGCCAACTTTGCAAAAGCATCGAAAGGAGCCCATAGTGTTAATACACTGTCCATTTCTACATAGGTTTGGCATGACCTTACATTCATCGATATCTGTACAGAAAATATTAAATATGTCATCTTTCAGTTTTAAATTGGACTTTTTTCTTCTCTTCCATTTTTGCACAGTTCCTCATCATCATGTTTCTGATAGGAACTTTACTCTTTCTTTCTCTTTAAAAATGAATCTGAATTCAAAGTCAAACATCCTCCAAACTTTCATTATTGTTTTTTGTATCAACACCTTCCTGCTTTTTCATTGGGTAATCAGGTTCCAGTTTTGCTAACTCAAAATACACAAACCCCATAGAAGTGAATTTTCTTATGACCAGTTAGATGTTGTCAGAAATTTTTCATCACAATTTAAAAAAATACATTAGCTTCTGCTTCCTGTGTGGAAATAGTAACTGCAAAGCATTCAGTGAGACTGTTGTTAGTACAACTGTTGTTGCCTTTGCCTCATATGCAACTTTTCAGCATACAAAAGCTTTGGGATCATTTCTAGCTTTTAGTTACTGGTTGGTACCTCCTGTTTTAGATCCCAGCCCTGAAAATTCTGCACAGCTGTGAGTATTCTGGTTGCAGCTACTGTTTAAAGATGTTTTTAATTTCTGATCTCTCAGCAACATTTGAAAAATCAAACGGTGGTGTTTTGCAGGAAATTCTTTGAAAGAACTTCAAAGAGAATTCTGCATTTTCTTAAATACGTAAGCATATTCTTTTCCCCTTTTCTGCTTCTTTTCATCCCTGCAAATACCTCTTCCATCTGTAGCATAGCCTGGTCCATGTGGACAGAGTTTCTTATATTGGGTGGTTCCGGGAAGCGGACAGAGCTCACACTGGTTACCCCAACCCCGGCCTCCATCACAGCAGCACTCAGATTTAGTGACAAGATTCCGGCTGCTTGAAGCCATCTGACACATTGTCTGTAAAACTTCAGCAAAGCAAAACCCTTGGCGATTATCTGTAAGGAAGAATTAGAGAGATCAAGAAAGAGTAGGAGATAAACATCTGATCCATTAACTATCTGATGTATTATTCTGGCTCTTTGTCAACACACACAAGCACTAGAAGATTATTAGCAACCACTCTGTGAAGTCTATTCTGACTTAGCCTTTCAGATTTGTTGTGTCTTCTGATAATGTGCTGCGATTCCAAGTGCATTCCAGACATCCCTGAAGTTCAGTACCTGCATGAGTTGGATGTGAGTTTTGCTTCTAGGGAAGTTGTGCCCTGGGGCATATCTGGTGAGCTTGCTTGACAGTAAAACAGGCTGTGGGCCAAACTGAGCATCCACTTAAGCTGCCTATGTTTGGCTTGCATTTGAACAATTTACGTAGAGTGGGGTTAGAAGTTTGGTTTGTTTGTTTGTTTTACTGGCCAAAAAAGCATGTCTGATACCTGTAATTACCCTGCTGTGGTTTAAATGACAAAATCCTTAGCGCTTAAAAGTGTCTATGCAACTCAGTACTTTTTCAGTGGCACTCCTAGATTTTGTTGGGGGGAAAAAAAAATTTATATGGCCTTACTGTTAATCTGTCCCTTTCTAATTCTATTTTCCTTAATTTTTAAATCTTTTGGTTAATACCTGTCAATCGTGAAAGAGGAGCAAAACTTCAGCGTCATTAAGCTCCTACAAATTTCCTTCAAACAGGCAGCTGAGGACAGCGGAGATCCCAGCTTCCAGTGCTAATGGAAACTCTAAATTTTGCAGAGATGATATCTGCTAAATAGGCTATGTCACCTGTCCTATTTGTTAATTAAAATAGAGACATTGTCAACTATGGTCTGACAGATGCTTATGTTTTTAAATGAAAGATTTAATTTTTTTTCTCTTAAAGCTAAAAGTTAAAATGCTTCAGATTCCTCAGAATGTGTATATGTATCAACACCCAGCTGACCTTCTCTCTTACAAGTGTGAGGAGTAGAATCTGTACATTTCTTACATGAATCAGGTAAAATGCAAACTTTGGCTTTAGGCAAAACTTACTTTGGGTGCCCGGTAACTTAACTGTTTACATCAAATAAAGCTGTCCTCACTGAAAGTGTCAGTTGTGTGAGACAGCATGTTTACTGTAGTAATTTGCAAGACTCAGCAGATTTCTGTTCTGTATATCGTGCAGGTCTTTATGCACATTATGACTTTAAGAACATATAATGAGTTGTCCCCAGTTTGAGATATAGAATAAATTTTATTGTGAACAGAATATAAAGGTTTGCAAAATATATTTAAAATAATGTAATCTAAGACTTAATGTTTGTGCTTTAATTCTGAAGAAATACTTTGTTTCTGCCAGACTCATTTTTCATTCCAATTTCTGACCCAGGAAACCCTAAAGGAAAAGCAGCAATGAGCAAACTAACCCAAAGCATAGTTTTCAGAAAATAATAATAAAATCATATATTAAATATAAGAAAGCAATAATGACCTCCAAGCAGGGTATTTCCTTGGCATTAATGACTGGCTGGGGTTAAGACTGTGGCATCCTCTTCCCATCTGGTCTAAATCCTTAGGAAATACCCTGCACTTCCAACGTTACTGCTTTGCCATGAAGTCAGCACACTACTGATGACAATTTACAAGGAGCTGGTTTTTTAGTACTTACATAAGATAATATACAAGTATTTTTGATGCAAGAATACTAATAAATATTCATACAGTTTCAGTATTGTAAACCACTTTGAAGTATCTACACTTGAACACTGATCATGAAAAACTAAGGTTTTGCAGTTCTGTTTGATTTCTAAAAAGGGAGCAATTAATTTTATAGTGCAAATGACAAGTCTGAACATATTGAAAAGGAAATACAGATTGATGAATATAAAACCCTTCATCAGCATTTAATGTGCAGGCCTGCCTCAAAACTTTTTAATATATCTTGCAATTTTTTTGTGAAATCCTAGTATTCTGTGTTCATAATCACTGTCTGAATTAAGGGTGCAGAAAATTCAGATGCCCAGTTGCAGTATTGTGGTGCTTAAGATTGTGTTCTGAATATGCAAACACTTAATTTTGCTCTGCATACCAGTTTTTGATCTAAGGTAATTAAATTCTGCTTCTTCTTTAAAAACACCTGTATTTTGTCTAGATAGTGTTGGTCAGCACCATATTGATGTCCTTTGGAATTTAGACACTTCTATGTGAGGTCTCTGATTGCTAAACTCAGCTGACATTCTCAAGATGCTCCTCATTCCTAGCACTGTTTCATATCATGTCATTGTTTAATTAATAATTATTATTTAAGTTCTATAGATATGATTATTTACACTAATTTACACTCTACATCCTTTCTACTTTAATGTAAGATGAAATATATACAAAAGAGGCATTTACCAAGACACTCAATGCCTGATGGACTTGACAGGAATCCTTCATTACATTCGCATCGGTAGCTCCCAATAATGTTCATGCAACGACCATTTTCACAGATACCTGGCTTGGTGCGGCATTCATTTTCATCTTTACAAAAACATAATTTAAAAAAATGAAATAAATTGTTGCAAGAAAATATATCAGACTCATAGAATGCATTAATTATTCTGCATAATATTTGCAAAATATTTGCAAGAAGTGGAAAATCAACAACCGATTAAGCCTGGAAAGGACTTTCCTAATAACACTATCCTATTCCATTCCTTATGTACTGCATCCTAGGACGAAAGCTTTAATCCTTCTATGTTCTTTGCAACTTATAACAAGAAGCAGAAAACACTTGCAGCAGAGCAAGTTCTAGTCACAACCTCTACCTGGCAAGTAACATTCAAATAAAACTGGAATACGTGCATGGTTTGAGTAACAAATTTTCACTTTGTAATCATTTGGAGTCCCTGAATACATTTCACCTCTTCTGCAATCAGTCACATTTCAGTCCACACATCATTTCCCTGAAACAGTGTACAATCTTAGTGTATTTTCTTCCATAGCTAACGGCACAGATACTGTAAGCAATTACACACCTTTAGAAATGCTTAAAATAAAACCTCAGAAAAACTTCAGGTGATTTAAAGGCAGCATTACATGGCAAAAAAAAAAGGCAAAATTCTTGTTAATATCGATTATTTCGATGGAAAAAATCATAAAGATCTGTAAAGGAGAGTAGTCATTCTCTTGCTGAAGGAACACAGTTTTAAAATACTTTCATTTAAAGCATTTCCTGAGATGGATATTTAATTTTTTTTTTTCCCTCTGAGCCAATGACAACCTCAGCCACTTCTGTCCACAGAGAACTTTGGAATGGTCTAGGTTTTTTTTTTTTATGTACCAGAAGAAAGTATAATTTGCCAAAGTGTAGCTATCATTTCCCCCTCAACTAATTGATAAAATGATGGAGGAAAGCTGTTTGCTTACTTACAGGATGGAGAATTATTTTGAACTATGGCAGTTCCCACATCTTTTGCTCTTCATGGTTTTTATATGTTGTTTCAGAATCTTACAGTTTTAATTCTTTAAGGAACTGCCACGTTATTTATAAACAGTATTAATGCTAAAGGAAATGTAACTTTTTATTTATGATAATTTTGCTTCCTATTCATCAAATGAGGCTCTCCTTTGTTTGGCACCTTAATTTTTTGAATTTAACAAGTATCTGAAAAACTTTCTGATTTTGTTGTACAACAAAAGAAACAAAACAAGAGTTTTTCTTCTGAAATACTTTAGTCATTTACAACTACTTTCAGATAAGGCTCAAACCTTGAAACAAAAAAGAAAGTTTAAGATATTGGGCATCATTAGCTATCTTAACTGTTCCTTATGAATTGCTATTTTCTAGTTTACTACACACATATACAGAGAATTTTTCATTTGTTTGCTTGTTTGTATTTCGGTAGATGTCTTCTTCCCTTTCTAAGCTTTACCTGTGCAGCCTTCTCCATCAGGTCTCCGGGACATTCCAGGAGGACAAATACACATGAAGGTACCAATCAAATTTTTGCACATCATGCCTCTTGATTCGCAGCCATGGAGACCTTCAGCACACTCATCTAGATCTGGAAAAAAATATGTATTTTGTGTTTGAACTTCCTTCCAGTAGCTTCAGTTACTGAAGACAACTAGCCCTTTCTCAAGAAAAAGGACATACAGATTTCCCTAATGAACAAGCACTGAAGAAAAATCTGAGAGCTATGCTTAATTGCAGTTGTCTTAATCTTTGTGAGCTGTATCATCTTGTCATGTTAAAGAAGAACTTCACCATCGTGACCTTCTTGGCTTTACAATCCCCATCAAGGGATGCACTTAATAACAAAAACACTAGATACTGGTCTTACATGAGTCCTGAAAGAGTATATCATCATCTGCTGGGCTGTTTGCTACATTCCACTGAGAGGATGAATGCAAGATGCACAGAAATATTTGGATTATGCTTTGGCCAGTATAGCGTGATGGAAGTTGGGGAAAAGTTTATACATCAGTCATTACCTTTGCACATCTTTTGGTCTTCTCTTAGTTCATAGCCTACTGGACATGTGCATTCATAGAAACCATAGGTGTTGATGCAACGAAAAGCACACAGCAAGGGATTCTGGGCACACTCATTTATATCTGAACAGAAAGGAACAAAATAATCATTCTCCACTAAGTTTTAAAACAATCACCAAGGAGGTTTTCTTATACCTGTACTTTTCTTGTCAGCTAAAAAGTATCAGAAATGTAATAATTCAAACCAGAAACTTGTGGATGTTTGGTTTTGAGTAGCCAGAGAAATTGAACAAAGCTCTGCTTAAAAATAATGGCGTAATAAATATGGAACTACTTAAGCTTAGAATGAGAAGTTGGAACAGGCCTATTTCAGGTTTTTATTATATGATCATTTTTTAATGTATTTTTGTGTGATAAGAGATGTCAGCTTCTTTCCCAACTCCAAAAAAAAAAAAAATTTGCTTCAGAAAGTAAACTAATTATGATTCATAAAATACAAAACTTGTAAGAAGCATCCTGATCAGCATCTGATTTGTACACAAATCCCACACTATGAAAAATAAGAGGTACTTAATGAAACTAATAGGGGATTAGTTTAAAACAGATGAAAGAAAACACTTTTCTAAGTAGTGAAAGTAGTGATGTTCTGGATCTTGCTGCCACAAGAGGCTGTGGAGGCAGATGGTATCAGCAGACTGAAGACCGTACTGGACAGATTCTTGGACAACAGATCCGTTAGTGGTTACTAAACCCACTCTGCAGAGACACATCCCCAGTTTACATCATATTTTCCCTATATCCTCAGCTCTTGTAGTAGAGGAGCGAACTGCAGAAAGTTGTTCGTCATGCTTGTATGCTGAATTAGCATTTCAACTGTGAGGGATGAAATAATGGACTAGATGGACCAGTGGTCTGACTTCAGTTTATTATGTTCAGTATAACTCACTTGTTACTATAACTGTGATGAGCGGGTCAGTTCATAACTGCTCTGCCTCAATTATGAAGAATGCTTTGCAAATTCAGGCATTTTTGCCATGCTTAGCTATACCATTTATGAGGATATTTTGGGGGCTCAACAGTTACTGTTCCCTGTTCCTGCCACCCCGCTTCCAACAAACAGCTGAATAGTGTAACATACCACAACATGCAGTTTGGGAAATCCTGTGATAAACTAAAAATACTGCTTAAATCAATTTAGGACTTCTTTTTCAATGACATATTGAAACCTTTTTTTCTCCTAGTTATTATAGCACCAAAGACCTGGTTAATAAAGTAATTTGAATACTGAGGACTGCAGAAAAACTAAAGGAAAAAAAATAGAGGACAAGTTACCTTCACAATTCATCATTGGGCCTGGCTCAAATCCTTCATGACAGTTGCACTCAAAACTGCCGATCACGTTAGTGCACGTTCCGTTTCCACATGGGTTGCCAATTGAACATTCATCAGTATCTGTATATAGTGAATAAAGGCAAACTGAAGAGAACTGGGACAGATTTCAAATTGTGTTTTAAATTAAAGTCTTACAGTTCTTATAATTTATGAAATACGGACACACCGATGCAACGTACTCCAGTGTAATCTAAGTTGTATCCCATGGGGCACTCACAGCGGAACGATCCATCAGTATTGATGCAGTGACCATTTGAGCAAATCCCTGGGCTTTCAAGGCATTCATTGACATCTAAAAAGCAGGAAGTTATTAGCAACCACTTAGCTGATGCATTTCTGTATCAAGTCTTAAAAAAGCATTTTACAAAAACTAAGTACTCTATTCTGTTTGTCTCTAGCCATGCAATTTGAAAGGTAATCTTTTAACTATCATTTCATAATGGTCCACGTTTATTAAAGGTCAGCGTCTTGTCACCTGGGGCTGTGGGGAGTAAGCCATGACATACTATAATATCCAAGTCTAGTTTTAAGTATAAATATTTTTTTTTAATTATCAGGAAAAAGAAAAGCTACCTTCACGTGTATCATCAATTCCAGGAATAGTTCCATGACCATATGGACACAGGTCCTGGAAAGCAACTGTAGAGGTATGTTTTTTAAAAAAAAAGAGTGAGTGAGAGAGAGAACCATGACAGATGGTTAAAGCCATCCAAAAATCTTCTATATCACATTTTTCAAAACTGTCAACTGTTAAAATCATGGTCATTACACTGTCTTGCCAGATGCAAAAGTAACACTGTCTCTAGGTCACGGAAGTATCACTAGAACTCGTTGAGCTTCCGTGTGCGCATGCTTGGTGCCTTCCCCTTTCTGTACTTAGGGAAAACCAAGAACTGAAAACTGTTGATTACTTCAGGGATTCTTGGCACTGTCCCATTTTGCTCTTCTCTTGTGCCTAAAGGAGGCTAGATCTACAGATAGCTACTAGTTCATTTCTCTACAGAGCAAAACCAACAACTCAGTATTTCTCTTTTTCTGTGGTTTCTTCTATTTAATTTTGTTCCTTTTGTGACCTGAAAATGGTTCTAGAAAAGGCCGTTAAGAGAGAATTCCAAAAAGATCTCTCCTTGTAATGATCAAAAAGGTACAACACAACCCAACAAATGTGCTCTTCCTTTTCTCCCACCTAAAAAGCTTTTATTTTAAATCTTGATGTGTACCTTCTTCTTCCTTTGGACAGAGCTCACAAGGATCACCCCATCCTTCTCCTGGCATTTTACTGCAGCAACACTTTGCCTTTGTGGTGTTGAAAGCCTTTGGCACTGAGCATTTCCCATTCTCAAAGTTAGTGAAACAGAAGCTCTGGCGAGTATCTAAAAAAAGAAAATACAGTTACGTGGAGCTAACACCTCCTGCCTGGTTAGATGATGATTGTCTAGCCCTGAAAGGAATAATGTTAGCCTTGCATTTTTCATACTATTTTGAAAGCACTTTCCAATGCTCATAAGGGCATAGTTTGGAAGGGACCTGCAGAGGTCCCTTTTTACTCATTCTACAGAGTATCTGTTATCTGTTAGAATAAGTCATTATATTTCTTAATCATGAACTTACCAAAACATCTCCGTCCATTATCAGACAGCACAAAACCTGTAGGACAGATGCACTGGAAACCTCCTGGAGTGTTTGTACAAGAGCCAAAGAGACAGATGTTGGGATCCTCATTACATTCATTAATATCTGTAAATTAAAGGAGAAAAGGTTCACTGTAACCCCATTGGCTGTGAATACCTTGGCTGAGAAAGATCGTTTATTTATTTATTTAACTTCAGCAGGAGGTGCTCCTCCGATAAAGCACGCAAGAGATAAAGCAGCCTGAAGGTTCCACTAACTCTTTCAAATCAGAGCATTTCACTGGCTTGCACTCTCCTCTCCAAATACCATTCTCTGTTCTTTGTCATATTTATAACACAAACATTTAATAAATGCTTTCAGACTGAAATAGAGGCGAAGATACATTTCTGACAGGAAAAATGTTTTTCTGTAAACATAAAACATTCAAAGATGAATTTTGAAAAATCTGTATGTTGGGGGTTCTTTGTAATTAAAGGTGGGTGTTTTTCATGCTGATTGACTGATTCTTGAACTGAAACTATAGCCAGTTATGAGTGGAGGGAGGCCTATGATTATATTTATATATTCAGATTTATATTTACCAGTCTTCCACAGCCACTCTTAATATGCTATTTAAAATTTTTTCCTGTTCAATTGCATAATTTAGAGTATATTGCTATGACTATTTACATGTGAGATTTATTTTTTTTAAATAGACATCTTTTTATAATTATTAAAAACTTAAACCAAAAGAAGGGTACTTAGTATAAACACCAACTGCCTGTAAAATTGTGCAGCTCAAACAGTATCAGGCTGTATATCCTGCATCTATATAGACAACAGACAGAGTAAGAAAAGTAATACATTAATAGACCTTTAATTTTTCATATCTATTATTTTAAACTATATTTTAATTTATTCTATTCTGCAAATACTGACAGAAGATATAAGCCTTCTTGCTAAAAAGGTAATTATAACTTAATAAATTCTGAAGTGTATTTTAATAATCTTCAAAGCTATACCTGCAGTACAACCCCTCCTGAGTCTTTCAGTAAGGGATATTCAAAGAACCATCACAGAGACCTATGGCTGTATAAGTGCGCTACAGTAATATCCATATTGATCTTAATCAAAGTGTAGGCAGGAATAGGTATTCTCCATGAAAGTGAGCTTCATGGATGTTGAGCCACAAATTTGTAGCGCTGATATTTGTTAGTCTCTCTACTATACTGAATCTTAGAAAACTGACCTGTATTTAGCAGGTAAGGAAACAATGGAAATAGTCTTTATCACTAGGAAAATATAAGTGATGGAAGAAGTCAGGTAGGAATAGATTCTGTGTTGTTACTTCTGAAAAATGTTACCTCGAGTCCCATTTTCAGAAGTTACTATTAGGTATAGCACGTGAACAAACCACTGTAGCATAATCCGGCATATGACCAGTAGCTTCCCATGGACAGGCTCTTACTATGTGAAGCATTTTAAGTCAGCTTATTTCAGTGAAAAAAAGGTACTTAATTTCCCAGTTAGTGTAGCAGTTGCTAATATACAAAGCTCAGCAATTCAGCTGCATTAACGGGATGGAAAAACTGCTCTTTTGAACTACTGATTATTACTGTAATGAATGGATTTGGACTAGTGGAAGAAACTCTTCTTGTGGCTATGATGAACAGATGACTAGCCAGACTGTGGAAGTAAACGAGTCCTCTCCCCTTCATTCCCATAAAATGAAAGGAAATATATTAACCATGTAGGTGAAAACTAAGAATTTTTCTGTGGCTCCCATCTGGTTTGGTTTCTCCTGCATATAATCACCCTGAGCTCAAAGAGTAATCTAGCCATTGCCAGCCTTCACATTACAGACAGAAGTAATGAATTCTTACAAAGCTGGTTGCATATAAGATCAATAGAAAGTAATGGGGACCGTATGTTGCAAGAGCTGTCATAATATTAATCAAAGTATTAGTACAATCACATGTCATTATCTAGGCATTTTCTAGGAACTTTAGCTGCAAATTTTCTGGACACATGGCAGAATGAAGAAAAACAATGCAATTTAGTCCCTTTTACCCAGTTCAGGCAAAAATCTGTTTGACAGTCACTGATGCTGTCAAAAACATCAAGAGATTCAGTCAGGATATTAAAGTAGCCATAAACAGTGACATTCCTGGAAAACCAAAAGCTTTCATTTTAGATTCATGATTTTACAACTGTAGGTGATTTGAATTAATCTCAAATATAATTGCTAATACGGAAACAGCAGCTGCCAAAAGAAACCATGAAGTTGGCAGGCAAACTGAATGTGGTGGCATGATACAAAAAGATGAGAGAACTCTGGGGCTTAGAAATACATCGTATTATTCAAGAAAAAAATTCAAAAAGGTTCCTGTGATCCAGTTCCTGCACCCATACAGATTAGGTGTCTATAGGCCTAATCTTTATGTCCTCACCAGTGTTTCCTTCAGTCCATATAAGGACAAGCTGCTTTTTTATTACTGGGAGTTATTTGGATCAATGAGTGTCCAGGGTGTCACACCAGCTAACTTCAGTCATTTAAGCTGAAAACCAAGTTTCTTAATATAGTCACAGTGGAGAGACAGGTGCTCATTTTGTCCCCTGACCATGCAGAAACTTAAGGCTTCTGGGTTAGCTACCTAAAACTAGTTGTGTGCATCTTCCTTGCCAGGTGCCCCACATAGTTAATTTAAATGCCCAATAAATTCACAGTAGTCCTGTGCTTTGCTCTGCTGGAAAAGGGAGTTACAACTTGGATTTATTTCTAATTCTCTGCTGCGCCAAATCTTAATTCATTGTGTGACATTCAGCTCCTGAATGAAATTCAAAGCTTTAAATAAGACTAATATGAACAAACAAGAACATGCAAACTGATGAAAGGTCTGCTGTACCCTCTTCCTCCTCCTGTGAATCTCGGCAGAGAGACATTATACAAAACATGAAATCAGAAAATAGTTGGTAGAAGAAATCAATTTAAGCAATTGTTCCCATAAGCTCCACAATTTGATCAAGACTTTTAAACCTTATAGTCCTTGGAAGCCAGAAGCTTAGTTCATGCACTGATTGCAATAATTACCTTTCTGTAAACATTATATAAATCCAGTACACAGCTTGGTTTGTTTTATGAATGATATTTACAAAAAAAAAAAAAGAAAAGTGAAAGAAAGATTGTCCTGGTTTCAGCTGGGATAGAGTTAATTTTCTTCCTAGTAGCTGGTATAGTGCTGTGTTTTGGATTTAGGATGAGAATAATGTTGATAACACACTGATGTTTTGGTTCTTGCTGAGTAGTGCTTACACTAGTCAAGGACTTTTCAGCTTCCCATGCTCTGCCAGGTTCACAAGAAGCTGGGAGGGGGCACAGCCAGGACAGCTGACCCAGACTGGCCAACGGGCTATTCCATACCATATGACGTCATGTTCAGTATACAAACTGGGGCGAATTGGCCGGGGGGCAGCAATTGCTGCTTGGGGATGGGCTGGGCATTGGTCAGAGGGTGGTAAGCAACTGCACTGTGCATCACTTGTCTTGTATACTCTTTTATCATTGTTATTATTATTATTAATTTCTCTTCCTCTGCTGTCCTATGAAACTGTCTTAATCTCAAAGTGCGGGTTTTACTTTTTTTTTTCCTGATTCTCTCCCCCATCCCACTGAGGGGTGGGGAGGGTGAGCAAGCAGCTGTGTGGTACTTAGCTGCTGACTGGGGTTAAACCACAACAAAGATAAAATACCATTTTTTTTGAAAAGTAAATGTTTTTGTTTGCATTAATGAAGAAGTTAATGTACAAAATATAGTACAATACAGTACAAAATATCTTGCCTTCCATTTTTTAAAACCTCTTCCTGAAGAGTTTTCCTACTTACTTATTCCCCATCACCATGATTTTAAATCAGGCAACATTAACAAACATTAGGGTGTACAACTACTTTCCACCAAGTTAGAACCAGATACTTCTTCTAATTTTTAAATTGTTCAGAAGCAACAATTACAACTTGCCTTACCAATACAACTTTCACTTTTTACTTCATATCCCGGTGGACAGATGCATCTGAATGATCCTTCCAAATTTTGACAGGTACCAGGAGAGCATGAACCGGGTAGTGCCACACACTCGTTAGTATCTTTGGAGAGTAGATGGAATCAAGAAAGATTTAGAATCATGTAACTCTTATGGTAACAAAACAGGCTTACTAATGAAAAAGACTGTAGGATTCTTTCCTATTTTTCTTTCCCTAAGGCATTTAAATGCTTGAAGATCAACAACTATTCCAAAACCCAGCGAGTTCTATGGTGTTTTCATGAAAATCATTGTCTTTTTTTTTATACTTAGATACTCAGACTGTGGTGCTTCCCTCTAGATAGAAGCTAATAGTTTGATTACTTCAGCTCATCAGTACTTTAACATCTCCATGTGGTATCATACATACCAATGCAATTCTTCCCATCTAGTGTGAGTTCGTATCCTTCATTACATAAACATTTCAAGGAACCAATTTCATTGAAACACCGTCCGTTTCTGCACACCTGACCAAAGAAGGAACTGCACTCATCGATATCTGTTAAAAAAAACAAAATAAAATCCCAGAAGCGAGAGCTGAGTCCCAGCACAGTTTATACAGTATGTTATAAACACACTCAAGTTGCAATATATATTTCTGTGGAAAAGGCAAATCTTGCAACAAGGGAACAGCTGACAGCTAGTGGAAAGTAATTCTCACTCAAGTGCATTAAGGTATATGTTCTATTTAAACAACACTCTTTTTTTATAGGGTATTATAATTTTCAAACTTGCAGCATTACCTCAGCTACTGCATCTGGAGATATTCAATTACTGCCAAGTGACTGTATGATACTAACTCCAGACACAGAAAAGAAAATGTTACATGGAGTGTTCTGGATTTTATCTGGATTTATATGTGCTTGAGTTTCCTCCTAAAATCTGCCTTGTCAAATTTTGTAACATGTCATTTGCTTTGCACAGGATGATTTTCTGCTTCATAGAATCCTAGAATCCTAGAATGGTTTGGGTTGGAAGGGACCTTAATGATCACCTGGTTCCAACCCTCCTGTCATGGTCAGGGACACCTTCCACTAGATCAGGTTGCTCAAAGCCCCACCCAAACTGGCCTTGAACACTTCCAGGGAGGGGACATCCACAACTTCTCTGGGCAACCTGTTCCAGTGCCTCACCACCCCCATAGTGAAGAAAACAGTTCTGAAAATGAGGTTTGAAAATGCTTATTAGTTTGTAGAGTTACTTCAATAATGCAGACTTAAAGAAGCACTGCATAAGGAAAAATACAGAAGAGAAAGTGTCAGAGTAAATGGAGGTCAGATAAGCATCATGGTGTAAGAACAACTTACACGTCGCTGTTTTACAATACTTGAATTTGAATGATGAAGACTAACATCAGTTTTACTAACGAGGTTTTAGTCTTCATCAGAAGCATTAAGTACCTGCTCCTGAAAAAGATGTACTTTCTGCTTCAGCCAGTACAGCCATGCCTGTTACTAATTTATTCCATAGTGCTTCTTCTGTGTTACAGTCCTACAAGCAGAAATACCTCCAAAGTATTACATTGGCATGGGCTAAATTGCCTTTGAATGACTGGGATAGTTTGGAAGAAAGCCCTGAGGCTCTCCAAGCTGTCAAGAAGAGTGCTAAAAAAGGCCAAGTCTCTGAGTCAGCTTGGGCTCCTTGGCCTTCTTGAAGGCACAGCCTGGAGCGGAGGTGCTGGATGCTCCTGGCAGTAGACTGGCCGCTATACTGTCAAGGAAAAGAATGTCTTTGGCAAATAGTGCCATTCCTTGGCAGCAGACTCTTCTTACTTGAACAAGTTTTAAATTTTCTCTTTCCTGGACAAGGAATGGATTTAAAATACTTATTTAAGATGTTTTAGTTCTCTCCTGAACCAGAAAGGAACCAGTAGACTTTGTTCTGTCTTCCTTCTGTAGCAGGAAGGAATGTAAAGCCTTCATTGCTTTTGGCTTATGCTCTGCACGAAGGAGAAGATCTCCAGAGATTTATGAGCCTGTTCTTCAGCCCAGGAAGGTTTTAGTTGCTTTATCACAAGTATCCAGGAATTTAAATTGTCCAAACCCATCAGATATTCTGGTGTCCTGTGCTTTAGGGAATAGGAAATAGCAATGCCTGTATAAACTTTGTATAAGCAGAGTTCACCTTAGGAGAACAGACACGGTAGATTAGTTGTACTGGCTTTCTTACTGCTGGTCTACTTCCTCTTTCACACCGTGTGCAAGTGTCAAGTAATATGGTGAAATGATAAAGAAATGATTTTAAACTCATGAGGCAACACTAGTGGTGTGATATAACACATACTTATTGTGAGTGGTGCCTGTGGACTGCGCCACTAGTCAAGGACGTGTGCTGTAATTACCCAGGGAATCTAATGGAGGTGAGGGCTGCATTAAAATGTCAGTGAACTGTAAGGTTGCCCCAGAGATTTAGGGTTTACATTATCTCAAGCTGGTCAGTAAAAAGTATTTTTAATGAGTTTAAAAAATGATAGTAATGATTAACCTCTGGGGCTGGTAACAGTATCAGTTACTACACTCAATTAACTTTCTTAGCACCCCGACCTGTCTTCTGTTTAAGTTTTAACTATATACCATCCTCCTTGGCATACCAAGCCAGCAGCAATGAAAATAAAGTTTGGATTACATCACCTACCCATACAATCATTATTGTGAGTTAATTCAAATCCTGGATAACACAAGCAGTTATATGATCCAACCGTGTTTTTACAAGTTCCATTTCCACATGGATGGCGTTCACATTCATCAACATCTGCAAAGAGAAACAAAACTGTATGTGGGAACTGATTTTCCCAGGTATGTGTTAATGTGTTATCTGTGCACAGTGACAATATTCTAAACCTCAGTCTCTCCTTTCATCTGTCACATTTTCTATTTATACTACTGATTTTTACAGCTTCTGGCTACACATAGCAAAGTGTTACATGAGGCATTTTTTAATATGTATTTTAAAATAAAAGATACTGTTACATGCAAAGATAAAAGTAAGTGCATGTGTAGTATCTCAAAGCATTCTCTCTTTTTATTTTCCATGCTGACATTTCTTAATGCACACTAGTGATCAGAACTTAGTACAAAGGATTGAGTGTCACAGTCCTGGAACTATCTCAAATTTTATGTACATATTTTATGCTTAAGCCCATGAAAACCTGTTGAAAATGCTCTATAAAGGACTTTTGTGTCATTGTTCACAAGTCAATTTACATATGTAAATATATTAAGTCAATACTACATCTGGAAATATAAAGACCGCTTACAAACTCTTGGAAACATCCATTTTTAAAAGGCACTAAAATTCAATGTTTCCTGCTGTGTGTTTCAGTAATTTCTGGCGTTTCACG
The DNA here is from genome assembly GCA_020745775.1 of Theristicus caerulescens. Taxonomy (NCBI): domain Eukaryota; kingdom Metazoa; phylum Chordata; class Aves; order Pelecaniformes; family Threskiornithidae; genus Theristicus; species Theristicus caerulescens. Next base: position 52,363,019 of record CM036583.1, on the reverse strand, counting down.
GGGATCTGGAAGGTATTTAGATCTTCTTCTCCTAGTTCTTGTGGACTTCCTGATTTAGTCCAAATATGAGAAGACTCAAGGCATGTATGAATATGTAATACAATGTGAATACGTTTTAGATGTCTGTTTAAAGTTGAAACTCGAACACACCTATCTTACAGAAGACACTGAACTTCTCTATATCTTAGAACTGACGTGTAGATGATAATTTTTTCAAAAATCAAAATTTTTTTTTGCTATTCTCAATGAGAACTGAATTCACATATGCATCACCTTTTCTTTTTGAAACCCTGTAGAACTGATTACAAAACACTAAAAGAACAAGAAAAACACTCTTATTTTGCAATCTTCTTACTTCTTACATCATCTTTATCATCATCATTTTAATACAAAATGAGTATAGATTTAAGTTACATTAAAGGTGAGATTCTGTTTTTTACATGAAACATGAACTCAATAGATTTCTAAATAATTGAAAAATCTGTCTCTTTTTTACCTCCAAATTATGTCACACTGTGATATCTCCTATAAACTTCTCCAAGGAACTTCACATACTTTATTCACAAAAATCCAAAAACATATGAATCAGTCTTTTAATGTCACTATAATCTCCTCAAAAATGTAGACTCATCTCTTCCTCTTAAAAAAAAAAAAACAAAACAACCAACAAACCGCACAGAAACACATTTTCTTTCCATACCCATGCACATAGTCTGGTCTTGAGATGCCTTAAAACCATTGTGGCATATGCACTGGTAACTTCCTTGCATGTCCACACATAAACCATGACTGCAAACATTAGGAATTTCCAGACATTCATTGCGATCTATAACAAAAATATAAACCAGATGGTACACATTATTGACTTTTATTATTCATTCCTTTTACACAAACAGGTTTTTACAATCTGTTATTATTATTAAAACCAGACTCAAAATTATCCATAACTAAACCTGAATCATAACAAAACTTCATTTTATAGGAACTCCTTGCCTATACACCTCGAGGTCAAAACTACTGTTAGGATTTGGTTGATACATCAAGAATGTTCTGTAAAAATTTTACCCTGTCTTTTCTTCCCTTCTACAGAGAAATAGGGCTATAAAGTAAAAACTGTTACATAAAACAGCACAATACACAAGGTAACAGAGAATAAATGATGCTTTTACCCTTCAAGAGAATCACACGCATACCATTGATTAGGTACAAATGGATTCAAACAGACGAGAAAAGTCAACTGATTTCTTACCAACACATGCACCATTGGGTGACAGTTTAAAACCAGCAGCACATTCACAGCGGTAACTACCAGGGCTGTTGATACAATCTGCATTTCTCTGACACAGATTTTCTCCATTGCTGCATTCATCAATATCTGAAATAGCAAGAGTCATGGTTCAGACATCAGAAACCACGAGACAGTTACTTCTGCCTAGAATTTAGACTGTATTCTGTCCTGTGCAAGACGAATCTTTTGTCCTCAACAAAGCATGAATATTCTGACTGTCAGCCTCCTGTGCCATAAATGCAAATGAAAAGCAAAATCAATACAATTTCATCCATAACACCCTTTTTGGATGAAGGAGGATCCTGTGAATCCAACTTACTACACAGTGAGGTGGCTTTGCAATTTTAAATGTCTGCCTAAAGAAATTAGTTTTTATATTAAAAAATGTTCCTCTTTCTTTGCCTTTGAACTGAAATAGCACGTGGCACAGTTTGTTAGCTTTTTAAGGTGCACAAGTCAGCACCTTGAATACCAGTGACAAAACTCCTATTGACTTTAGGACACACAATTTCACTATTAGCTTCTATGAATATCTCTACCTATAAAACTGTAGAAAAACAGACACATGATGGAAAAAATCAAGGAAACTTTTCTTGCAGAAGTTTTAAGAACAAGTATTAAATTTCCGCCCTAAAATAAAATAAAATTAAATAAAAGCATTACATTTACTTCCTATTTAGGAGTCAGTGGATTGCTTGACACAAAACTATTAGAAATTTTATTAAGTGCATGTGCATATGTATTAAAGACAAATATGTCACAAACTGATTTATAGACTTGGGCCCTACAAAAAAGCTCACAGTCTGTCTCGTAGATTTTGAAAAACATGTGAATTAAATATTCCGCTTCCCTTTAAGATAAGCATGCTTATGGGAACTAAACAGAAAATAACGTAATTTCAAATCACCTTCACAGACCAAGAGTAGGTCATTGTAGCTGAATCCAGTGGGGCATTCACAGCGGAAGCTGCCAATCTGATTGATGCAAACACCATTTGCACAGATTCCTGGGATTTCCTTACATTCATCAATGTCTGAAAGTGAGATCAGCCAGTCAAAGTACAGTACTTCATGGCTTTACGTACTGCTTGGATTCTCAATTTCACTGTGCTTAAAACTGAGTTGAGAAGTTCCTTTTAATCTACAGAAATTGTATACAGGATATAAATCTAAACATACACCCATTATGAGAGAAAATAAACGATGTGAAGTTCAGGAAGTATCAAAACAGAGTAATACTAAATATTAGACAAGATGCAGAGCTGTTATAAATGTGTACATAAGTCCCACAACATTTTTGAAGCCACAGCCTTTTATCTTACCAATTAAAACTCAAAACCATGAACTAGGACGGAGGGTGAGCAAAAGATCATAACAAAATGTAGACATAAAAAAATTTAAATTGGAAATATTCTACACAAAAATTGGTCTCACAATTTATGTGACCTTTGTAACTCCACAATGAAATTAGGATTTTATTATATGAAATGCTCACTTTGGTACCATTACACAGCTGCATCAATCTTATGCAAAACAATTTTTGATTAAAATAATTTTAGTAAAACTTACCAACAGCTTTTCCGGTATGAATGTCAAAAGTGAAGCCAGGAATATTCCCGCATATATTCTTGAATTCAGCTAGAGCAAAACAGAGAACAATGCATTTTTAGTCAAGATTTATAAATCTCCTAAGAAGTACTTGTCGTCTTTTCAGCTTTTCAAGAGCTGATACAAGCCAAATCTACTCAGAAGAGTCATTGCCTCCTGTACAAATTGTATTGAAAATTCAGATTGCCAATAAATGAATGGGAATTGAAACATTAATTCACATTTCTCTTTTCTCAAATCTTTGCAGGCTTTCACACGTGAGTAAATGCCTGGTTTGAGGAAGCAAAACTTCAGATTTTGTTTTAAATAGAACTCCTTAACTTACCTTTTAAGGTTTATTCCTGCTTTCTAGACATCTGTAGAGAGAATCTGCAGGAACAGTTTCAGATAGGAGAAATAAATCTAACTTACCAGTACCTAGCCTTCTTTGACGATACTATCTCTGTTCTTTTCTGCAGAGGTTACTGCAGCTTAGTTACACTAAACAGTAGAGCAGAATGGATGCTCTGCTTTAAAAAAAAATACGCTCCAAAACAGAGCATTATTTTAGTATGCTCATCTTATATCCTCTTTTCCAGAGCATCTTGATGATGGGAAATGCACAGTATGAAGTATAAAATCAATGAACCCCTGGTTTTCCAGGCAAGGTGTATGAAGTTGAGTGGATTTGCAACATAGAAAGAAAAATTTCTAGCATGGAATCTATTCATTATTGCAGGTTGTAAGAAATAATGACTTCTTTCAAAAAAGTATTTCTTATAAAACATCTATGCAGGCATGAGATTTTACTGGTAAAACAGTGCTTTCCAGAAAAAGATGTATTATACATTTACAGTACATTGATAAATTTTGATCTAGGTAGAAATCTGAAAAAATGACAGGCCTACAGCTATAACTATGTCAAATTTGTAAAATGCTGACTACCAGTAGGGTTGTGTACTGAAAGCTCACTTGTTTGAGGGGAGCAAAATAATTCCAATGTGGAGACACAACCAGTTTGAACGAACAGTTTTCCTTAAGTGTGTGTTTGCAAACAATAACCATGCAGCTGCTATTCAGCATCTTTTTAGATCATATCAGCATTCAAATTCTCCAGAAAAATAATAAATATCTTTCAATATTAAGTTTCCAAACTATCGTTAAGGAAAAATTCCAAAGCACGTGGTAGATATTTGTACAATCAGGGCATTAAGCCGAGGTAAAATATCCTTCTAAAGAACATGGATAAAATTTACAAAAATGTCCCATTGACATAAAATTCAAAGGGGTTCCGGAAGTGTAATGTCTGCAGACTTCCATAAGTGCTTGCTCCACTGGTCACGCTGCTGAGCACCTACAGGAAGCCTATTATCTATCCAATGAGAGGAAGCATATGGAGTCTACCTTTAACTCACCTCTAAATCTGAAACACAAATTATTAGGCATCTCTTCTAACACCAGAAAAAGAGAAAGGAGACCCTTCTGTTTTCCTGTAATGATCTTTAATCTAGAGTGGTGATAGTTTATTTCTCTACTGGCTGTAGTTTGAGTTTCTTGATTGTCTACATTTCAGTGGCACCTCTTCAATAGCTTATAATTTTGTAAAGTTTAACCACTGGGGTTATAACTTGAATAATTGTCTCCCTTACACCAAACATTCTTATTTATTACAATTTCAGCAAATGTAGTTGATCATTGCTCAGAATGAGATTTGGCAGAATATTTTTCTCACATTCAAACATTCTTTGTTACTTCCTGTATAAGCCAAGTAGAATGAACTTCAGCATTTTCTTCTTTCTTCTGTCCTATTGTTTAATGACTGCTTAATGCCTACTAAGGTTATACTTACAGTACAGGATACTGGGCCATAGAGGTCCCTGCCACAGTGTTTTACCATCCAGCAATTTTCTGCTCTTTTATATTAACATGTATAAGATTTGAGGGTTAAAAAACAGTTCTTTTCTGCAAGGAGCTTTATGCCATTTACTACTGTCAGTAAACCTGTGAAACACACATACTAGATAAAAACAGGGCCTTGTGTTCACTGCCCTGTCTCTATGGGCAATGATAACCTACTCCTATGATAACGCCTAACCCATCAGGTCTGGGGGGATGAAGAGGAGGCTCTGAGGGCTGCAGGCCTTCTTTCATTCTGTGTTATGCTACCTACATGTTCCATGCTTTCCATTTAATAGAGTTTTCCCCTATTTTTTTCAGTTTGTACTGTGTAGAGAAAGAGCATATAATTAGGTAAGGACTGTATAATAATGCATTTATACACAGTGCCAAATTATCCATATACAAACACACCAGAGATTTACTTCTGAAGCTTGACTTTGCATCAATGACTTAAAAAGTATTTCAAAACCCCATACACTATATTATTTTTTAGGACAAAAAGATCTATCACATAACCGGAAAAAAACTTTCTGAGGTCAAGCACTCCTGAAATGATCAAATCATGAAAAAGTTCTGTAAATACTTGGTTACCTCTTAGCAGTGAAGCAGCTTTTTACACTTCTTTGTGTGAAAAAACAAACAAACAAGAATGATTATTTCTGATTAAAGTCTGTATGGTAATGGTTATGATCTGTATAAAGTGTAAAACCAAGCAATGCAGTCTTTACTACCTAAAGTCATCAAACAGAGATTGATTGTTAAGTATAAATACATGAAAAAGAAGAAAGAGCTCTGTTCACAAAGGAAAAAAATGCAAATGCATTGGCATGTGAAGTTCATTTAGAGGAACAATATAATTCTCATCAGAGCAGAATAATGCTCTTAATGAGCTGCTGGGCTCAGTCTAGCAAACTGGTTAAGGTCAGTGTATCATAACCCCTGTCTGTGATGTGTAGCCCCCACCCAGATTTCAGAACAACTGATTATACCACATAAGTGCAGCTATTCAACCATTTACACTTGGAATTTATGTTTGATCCCTCATGCAATCTCTTTTCATGATGAAAAAAGGTTCAATGATGTCTCCAAATACAGTAAAGGCATTTAGAAGAGCTAACAAGGCAATACTGAAATATTTCAGGAAATATTTTAACCCCGTAACTGCTTGCAGACTAAGTGGATTTGTCTTAACAAATCTTTAAAAGCTGGAGAATTTTTTGAGAACTTCAGTCTTACCAATTAAAAAGGGGAATTCTTTCCTCCATCCAAGAACATTAATTGCATGAATCCCTGCTAGTACTTTGCTGTATTTTTCTCATCATGTTGTCATCATGATGACAATTTTATGGCACTGAGATAAATGACTATGGGAAAGAATTTTATGAGCTCTCTGTGATAGCAAACATGTATTTCCTCTCTCAAGCTTATTTCCTTCTCTCATTCTTAATTGCTAGGAACATTCCTTCATTCTCCCTCCTCCAGCTTAAGAAAGAAAAGGGAGAGGATGTTTTTTTCTTTTCAGTCCCATTTTCCTCCTCTTTACTGCTTGTGGGGGAAAGTCTTTCCTAAATTATCTGCTGTTTCCCGTATGTCACCAGGATAAACCACTTGGAATGAAAGTAATACATTCTTTATACTAACATCACAAATGATGCAGCACCAGGGGTATGGGCTTAGTTGGCAGTAAACCTGGGGCAAAGTCAACTAAACAATAAAATGTCTTTGTACTAAACAGGCACCCAAGTTTTTCAGTTTTATCTAGGCACCTTTGCTCTTTCTACAAATGTAAGAATCTTTTAATGAAGGTCAGGTGCTACTGTCAGGTTTCCAAGTTGGTGATTCTCCCACCAACGTTTTTTCTGATTTGAGCTTTCATGGGTGTTTTGTTGCAGACTAACTGAAAAAGAACTGTACCTTATTATTTTCACCTCCCTTTATAGAATGGAATTTTTACTTCCCTTTACAATGCCCTGCTTATTGAGCTTTTTCAAGTTCATCACCTTCAACAGAGAAAATGTAAAAGTAACTGAGCAAATCACGCTCAGATGTGAAACACAAGTGAAAAATCTAGGAAGGCAATACACTCAGTAATGAAACCCAAGCTTTATCTTCTGACAGATTAGGACTACCAGGATAAATGTATCACCAACTATGCAGTAACTAAATTATACTATCCTAAATTAATTATCCTGGAAGACAGAACAGGCAGCAGGTATCTCGTGTCAATCAGTGTCTTCAACCTCACTGTTATTGCCTGATGACTGCTTTTCCATAAACCTCAAAGCAACAGCTTTAGTGATGGGAGTTCTATAATCATTCATTCAGAAAACTTGCTTATGCATACTGTGCCACCCTGGTGGGTCTTACAGGTGTTACACAAACACAGATTTTTGACATAAATCTAAATAACTGAAAGTAATTCTATGTCTATACAACACCTCTGAAAGCCTTGGTATTTGCTAGAAAGAAAGAATAAAACAACCACAGCATACTAATTTTATAGAGCCCCATCACCACAAAAAAGGTCTGAATAACTAGATCTACCCACAGATACCTGTCTTAGAAACATCCTTTTAGCTACAGGGCTGACGTACTCCTGCTGCTGATGAGAAGGTCAGTCTGCACTTTCCAGGCCTTTTTATTCGTCTTCAGGGGCAGCTGAGAGGGAAAATATGCATGTTCTTCCTGAAATTTTTTTTCATGCAGGGGGAATGATTGGTGTCTTCAAACTACTCAAGCTACTCTTTCCACTTCAAACTACTTCAAACTATTCTTTCCACTCAATACAGAGTGATACTTCTTCCACTTAAAAATGTGGAAGAAATACCTATTCTTGTTTAGCAGACCAAGACTTAATCCAGCCAGTGACAGGATGGCAGGGTATTGTCAGTCTGGTTTGGGAGTACAGCAAAGGTTTTTTGGGGCTGACATGTTAACTTTAGCTAATAGGTCAAAGGAGCAGATGAGCAAAGAAAGTAACAAAATTAGATGATTATAGCAGGCTTTACCTGTTCCTGGAGTTGGACATGGTTCACAAGGTTTGTTCCAGGCTTTCCCAACATTGTATGTGCAGCAACACATCCTTTTGGTCACATTGAAGGGCAGTTCATTCTCACAGGAGGTTCCATTATAGCTTCTGTAGCAAAAGCTTTTCCTCATGTCTAGATGTGAGAAAAGAATCACTTACAAAGCAACCAACAAACTAACTCAAGTAAATATCAACCCCTCTACCAACCTAGACAGTGGTTCATTAACTCTGGCTTTCGGATGCAACCCAAGCATATGCATGGAGGCATTTAAAAATAACATACAGATTGAAGTAGTCTACATTCTTTGTTTTAGACTTAACTGAAATTTGACATATTTTCAGTTTTCATTCAAAGACAGAAGGGGAAAAAGGAAAATTCCCAAGAAATCAGAAACACACTGTAGATGCCCATCAGATCCATTTGTATTGTAAACCCTACCATTTGGAAATGACTAATGAAAATAAAAAAAGATTTCTGAGTTCTGTTAAGGAATAAGAACACTTGAATGCTGCATGTCAGTCATTGGGATCCTTTTCCTGGCTACATGACATAGCTGTCTGGGAGTTAAAGATAGGAAAAAGCAATACAAGGCTTTAGAACTGGCCTCAGCTAAAAGGAGATTTTAAGCAGAGAGTCTGGCCCTGGAACAGTCTGATATTCAGACAGTTCTAGTAAAGATGACATTTTGCATACCCATGCAGTTATGTCCTCCGTTCACCTGCATATATTCAGGTGGGCAAATGCAGGTGTAGTTCCCCAAGGTATTGTAGCAGGTGCCAGGACCACAGACACCAGGATGTGCAACACACTCGTCAATATCTAGAGATCAAGTGAAAACACTACAATTAACAAGGGAAAAGAGGACCAAGTCCTAGCAAATGTTTCTGAGAAATATGACCATAATAAACCATGCTAAGATAACAAAAACATTTCATTTAAAGGCTAGCTTGGAAAGTACAGCTCAGATTTGGGTTAAGTAGTTATTGCAACAGCTGCTGAAAAGTAATATTGTTAACCTCTATTAAGTCCAGCTAGTGAAGTGCAAGAGAACACCCTTAATAAATTCAAAGTTGTTGAATTTACCACTGAGAGTGGAGCACCTTGTGCCCCATCAACTCCACAAAAGACATTCACATCCTCTTCTCACAGGAATGTTACTGTCACTTTTCTGTTCTGTTAATGTGTTCACTACTCCACTGAGAAATGACCTTCTAAGTACTCTATTTAGAAATAGGCAAGCTGAATAATTGCATAGTCTTGTTGCTCTAACCTGGGGTCTTCTTATTTAAGGTATTTGGGGTGTAAGCCTTTTTTGCCCATACAGTTTTAATTTCAAACCCAGTTTGGTCAGTTTTCTTCACCTGAGCTTAGCAAAGCTAAAGGTTCTGTTTTCAAAGGAGACAATTTTTTTTCTCACAAAGTCAATGAAGAAGGGGAAGCTGACTTACAACACTCCAAACTAAGAGAAAACATGAAAGATTCCTTACATTTTTGGGTCTATTTACAATTTTTCGTTCTAACACTTATGACAAACAGCAAACACAAAAGCAAGACCAATATTAACTTTACTTCACGTTGCGTAAATTAAACTGCTACTCTGAAATACTGTGAAGAGGACACCTTTTCTCACTTAAAATACAGAGAGCCTACTAAAACTAGCAGGAGATACAAGGTGTTGCAGCGAGAAGCCAGAAATCATGAATAAACACCACCTTTTAGTTTACTAGATGCACGTAGCTGAGATCTATCATGTAGAAATAAACATTAGTATATTCAAGTGTTGCATTTCAAGTTTTATATTAATCATATCACTGGTGCCAAAGATAATGATTTTAGAAAAGATTTTAGGTAAGGGTGTGGGTACCATATCCGCTTATGGATTTAAGGCTAAAAACGCCAGTGTTTTTCATAACTGCACTGTGATAGAGAAGGAGGTTTCAAGGGACTCAACCTTCACAGATTCTTGTCTCTTCACTGAGGTAGTAGCCTTTTGGACATTCACACTGGAAGCTGCCAAAAGTATTGATGCAATTTCCACCTTGGCAGAGACCTGGCAGTTCCTGACATTCATCAATGTCTGAAAATAGAGAAAAAAATCCACCATATTTTCATTCCAGAATGAAAAGAAACAAGAGACTTTAAGTACTCCCCTGAAATTTTACCAACTTTTTTTACCAGCTTTTAACTGTCACATGGATTTTTTTTTTTTTGCTTCTAAATTGCACTTCATGAAAGCATGGATGAGATGCTCATTCTCTTCCATTTAAATAGCTCTTCAGGAGCACGTTTCAGCTTGATGAGCCCACGGAGTTCAACTTCCATTACTGTTTACAGGAATTTGGCATCTAATCCCTCATTCTGGCACTCTCATTGGAACCAGAGTTTCTTTGTCCAATGAATATTTCCTGAAACTTATACCTTCCACTGATAAGCTATAATTTTCATAAATGACTTATCCTTCAGGGGCCAATTTCAAAGGCCAGTTCAAGTAAGGAACACATGAAAGGTATGCATCAGCTTATCTTCTTACTGAAATATTGTTGGACTTCTTCAATATTCTTTTACAGTATGCCTTTTCATCATGTTGTTGTCCAATTTGTATTAGCAGAGGGTTTTGCTTTGCACTAAATGTAATTATTTCTGCAAAATATAGTTCCTGTATACATCTCTCTGAAGATGACTTTTTTTTTTATTACCAGCCATCACAGCATTTATGATAAACTCACCTTCTAAAATAATAGTGATGGGATTTGGTCTGAATCCTTCTCCCCCTGGACAGAGAGTATTATATTCCGCTAAAGTAATGTATAACAAGAGACAGTATGTCAGTCATATGAAGAATAAAATGCTAACAACAGAAACATAAAATTTCATCTGTGTTTTTAATGAGTCTTCTTCCGTACACTCATTGGTTTTCTACTCTTCTTGACCTATTCAGAGTAAATAAAGCAAGTGCATTAGGTTAGTAGAAAATCAAGGTAAGATTAAGAGTTCTGCTTAAAATATTACCATAACGTCAGATACTCTTAAGGCTGGCACGATGTTGTTTTCCCCTTACTGTGCCTTTATAAAGGCACATATTTTGTGTTTTGTCTAGTTCTTTAATACGAAATGTCAGCATACCATTGATAAAGACGTGTTAAAACTGGAATTCATACTAGTATGAGACTGTTAGGAACAACATGCTTGACATTTCTGTTGCATTATTCATTCAAAGAACTTCAAAGCTCTACAAAATTGCTAAGTATCATTGGGTAACAGTTTTGAAAGTACTCAAGAGTGGCTTAGAAATAGTCACCCAACACTATCCTTTGAGAACTACTGCAGCTCTTCACATTTAAGGCATAATTTGAGTTCTAAGCATTATTAATTTCTTTACTTCCCAGCAACATGGAGTTGCTGAGCAAAAAATTCCTAGTAGATGCATGCAATCCATTCCATTTTTAAGATGCATATGCTTAAGCATATCTGCAACTACATTATTTTTTTTTTTAATGGGAGAAAAGTAAAAGCAAAATAAAATAGAGTGCCCAAAACTACCCAAAGTACATGGGCCTGGTCCAGTGGGAAATGCCTCCTAAAGTTACCACTGATTTATTACTGTGAGAATAGGCACCAAGTCAGTTATGGAAGACTAAAGGTCAGGTCTTCAGATACTCAGGTCTACACCTCTGCATCACCCCGCTGACAGCGGCAGGGAGATTTTCTTTTATAACTGTGCCAGAACAGTGCCTCATGAAGAAAATCAGTTTCTTAAATGATAAATGTATAGTAATACAGTAAAAGATTTCAAAAACTTTTTCCATCACTTGTTAGCATCTTCTATAATAAGAAGGTTGGGGAAGAATAAGAGAACATTTTCTTACTGCTGTTTACAGGGGGACACGTCTCACAGGGGTTTCCCCAAGCCTTTCCCAGAGAGCAGCAGCACGAGGAACGACTAACTCCAACCCCAATTTCAGTGTTGCAGGATAGGCTCCCATCCCCTCGTGGTCCATACTTCAGGTAGCAATTGCCAACACGGTTATCTACATATAAAGCACATATGATTACAGCTGCACACAATGATCTGGACAATGGAACAGCAGGCATTCATTTTAACATTTCATACCTAGAAGCAGGAATTCAGATAACATTATGCTTTTGAAGTCATTGGCAAGCTCAAAACACTCATGTACACTGACAATTACTAATGTTGAGAGAGACAGCAGGGAAAATGGTTAGCTTCAGCTTCCTAAGTACCCAGAGATGAGTTTAAAATGCTTGCGTGTCTTCCAAAGTGACACCATACTCTAATGTAGCACATACAGTATTCCCAGTCTTTCACTCCAGAAAATATCAGAAACCTTGCTGCAGTTTGCTGTTAGTATTTCTTCTCTCATATTCTGATTGTGACTAGGCTATGACTCTTTGTTGTGGAATTAGAAGAATTTACATATTTTTCTATGGAATCAGAGAACAAAGTCACGTCACTATAAGAATTCTTCCACTGGCAAAGAGATTCTCCAAAAATCATGAATAGTAAAACAAATAATCTAAATGTGCAGTAGGTTGGAGGAAAATTAGTTTATTAGTTCACTCAAACTGTAACTGAATGATTTAGACAACTGCTGGCATCAGTAGAATAAGCAAGGAATCTAAGAGAAGTAAAGCTATGAGTTTTCTTACTGCTGCACATATTGTCTTTGTTCATTATAAATGGAAAGTAATTAGCAGTGAGTCATAAATATAAGGAATGAGAGGATAGCCAATTATTATAATATTTCTTACTACAGCCAAATAAGATTAATATTAATTTCCTCAAGAGCAGCATTATAATTCTAAAGATCACTTCTATGAATTAACTTGCTGTTAAAGGTTGCCTCTAAAGAAGCACAGAAACCCACTCAGAATTTTTTTTATAAATTCATTGTATAAAGGCTGCAGTATTTTTTTTGCATTTTTACTATTTCCGTTAATGGTATGACTAAGAAACTTATAAATGAATTTTGGAATGATTTTCCAAATGTGTATTTTACCAAGAAATATCACATTTTTAATTTACTGCTTGCAGCAAGTGCAAGATGCTACAGCCTCAGCAATTTACATGGAGTAAAATGAACACAGTATGATAAATGTGGGTAGTTCATATTTTCAAAATTTCCAGATTTTAACAAATGTCTTGATATGACATGGGTTTTTAAATTATCCTGAGGTTTGAGACATATCTATGAAACAAACTTGAAGGCAACTTTCTGAATGGTTAGGAACTACTTGTTCTCAAGATCCTCAAGTTAGTTAAATATGTATAATGTAAAAACACAACTTCGCATTAATTTTCAGACTGAATATTTTCTTAAAGGGTCTTAACACCAATCAAGACAAAACTTTCAAGCTTTCCAAAGAATTTAAATTTATTCAAATTCAAGCGTTAATAGGCAAGTTTGGGTGAATCTTTCTGCACAGTTTTAAAAGCATACTGTAGCAGAGGTTGTGAAAAAGGAGGGTGTTCCTGGGCGCCACATATTCTATAACAACTGTCAGTATCTCACCATAAATGCACGCTGTTATAAAGCTAAAATACTCAGTTAAGAACTGAGTGGCAGAAGCATACGCATTCTGTACCTCTGCACCTCTGATGGAAAGAGAAGAAACTTCAAGCAGGATATCTTTATCTCCCTAGAGGCAAGATGTACCTGAGATCACTGATCAGCATATTTTAGAGTGGACATACTTTTTTTTTTTTTAATTAAGGCAATTTAGAAGAGAGTAAAATCAACTGCCTTTTTAAAAGGGCACATCCTGTTGTTCTCATTGTGGACTTGAGCTGAAACAATCCAAACATGATTATTCTAAGAATACCTATCTCCTCCTGTTCTCAGAGGAACTGCATGCTTCTCTCCATTCATGATAGCATGAGACATCTGCCTTTTTAAGAGAATCCAAGAAGAGATTTGGCTTCATTCTTCTTGGGAAGAATGAAAAATTTTGAAAAACCATTTTGGAAGACAGCTTCAACCCAAGACCTCAGGCCCATTAAGAACAATAGGAGACGATAGACTTTGGAATGAAGGCAGAGCCTCGAATTGTCTAGCAGAATATCAGTACCGAGTCCATCAAGAGTTTTACGTTTCGGTTTACTCCTCACGTGAACTGTCTTGACACAGCACCATGTTCCTCTTTGCCAAGGATAATATTTCTGTTTCTTCTGAGAGGAACTGGAATTTAAATTCCTCTGCCTGTTTTGCTCAAGCGTGCAAGAGAGAGTGCTACTGAAGAGAACCAGAAGCTGCTGTCCTTTGACAAGAAGTTTCTGGGATGTTTTTCAGCACAACTTGTGCATTCCAGAAGCAAGAATCTCTCCTGTTTCTTGGTGAGATCTACTAGCCTCTGTGTTTTTTTTTTTCTTTTTTTTTTTCCAAATGACTACAAGCATCAGAGTGAAAACTGGGTAATGTTTTACCACGTGCCAGTGACACAAACATCATTGCAAGTTAAGTTGCAATTTGGAATTGCAGTCCTGAGACTACAAAGGATCACAAACAAAGTGAACTTCAGTTCTTCCCTGTCTGGACTGCGTAAGACTGTAAAGTAGACCTACCCAAAGCATACCAAATCTAGAAACAAAACTAGTATAGCTGCATTGGAATGGCAACTCCCTCTGTTTCCACTTCTCATGCAAAATCATTTAACCCTCTGGAAATATTACAAATGAGAACTGCTGGTGAAAGAAAAGAAGTTCAAAACCTAACAATGACTATACTCATATAAAATACTATAACTAATATGCTTTTAGTTGCACATGGTGCCCCATCTCTTCAAGGGCTTCTAAAAAAACAGGCACTAAAGTGTCATTTCATTAATGGATTAGGGCTTTATTTCTATTATCTTACTCCGATGATATTTCATGGGAAGCAGAAGCTTTGCTTGCCCCTGTCAAAAACAAAAGCTGGATGTTCATGGAGTGTTTTTTGCACTTTGTCATAGAATCAGGCTGTAGAGAGATGGAAAGTGAACATCCAAGGCTTGCAGCTCCTCCCAGAGATAGATAAGTGGATTCCAGTTCTGCCACTGTCTGAAACTGAACTTGAAAAAAACCCCAAATCCAACCAAAAAAAACGTGTTTGCTCGGGGGCTAAGTCTTGGGAGTCTCTTTTCTGTACAATCAGTCATTGAGAAACTAAAAATGCTTGTTACGCAAGGGAAAGGAAAAGAGTCTTTGTACCAGAGAGAGGGACAGCCCTCATAGTATTTCCTCAGGACAGAAATAAGGAAGGGTCAAATACTTTTTTACCACTTTCTTATTCAACGTTTTTTCTTCAGAGAGGGAGGGCTTGGTCTCTCATTTGGGACTCTAGAGCTGCTAGATTTACCCTTGAGTAGGTTCCCTTCCACTGTGGAGGCTTCCTTGAGGGAACATTGGATCCGTGCCAAAAACGTCTTTGGGACAACTGGTCCCAAAGTAGAGTGCCAACTCAAACTCCCATTTTTCAGCAAACACAAGTCAGCTAGCAGTAGGATAATTTGTTCTCATGAGCTTCTTCAGAGATCACTTAAATTCTTTGGCCATAATTCAGGGCTTGCAGGGCTGATCATACACACCATCTGGTTGTAGGAAACAATGAGGATCTTAGTAGTTATATGCTGCAGAGGGGGAGCCAAAAAGGCAGGATTTCATTGCTTCAACTGAATCTTCAGATGAGGCAAAGCTAAAAGCTTAAGTCAGACTGCAACTGCAGAATAGAAGTAGTAAGGCAGGAATTGTCAGAAGAGTCTATGGGCGACAGAAACACAGGTTTCCAATTCAATGGGAATGGATTACATAAATTCACTTCATCTTTAAAGGTCTCAGCTTAGTTTTAGAATAAATTGGTCAAGACTGTGGACATCTAAAGGTCTCAAACAGGACTGGTTTCTAGCATCCAGAGAAGCAACAGAGAATATTCATATGCAGAAAACGCAGAAACATGGAAAAGATGAGCAATCAAATTTGTTCTGAAGGAAATCTGCATTTCTTTAGAAATTATTTGATTAGAATATATTTATTTGCCACCACACTGTAGTATTATTGTAAACATTTAGAAAATGGATAAAGTTCTAACTATCAATTCAGGAGAATTTGAGTCTTCCCAAGGTAATAAAATAAAAGGGCTGTTTTCCAAATAAAAGGTTAGAAGGTTTTCCCAGGATCACACACAAATCCTTATGGCTGAACTTTAGCCCCTCTCTCAAACCACCCCACCGCTTCCCCAAAACTTCCCTAGGCTGTTAGTATAACTCTAATCACATGACAGTCCTATATCATGTAGCAAGCGAGAAAAGTAATGAAAATTCACTTTAAGTCTGTGTAAGCCAGAAAGAATTATGTAAACTACTGTGAAACATGTCTTTTACTTTGTTTCCAGCCAAATGGGTACCACAACCAGATTTAATTCCAGTTTAGACTTAAGCTAAACACATAGATCAGTCCCAAGACGTATCTAGGATTAAAAAATTCATTTTTTTTAAATGAGAATTGTTGACTGTCAGGAGAATGGAAATGCACATAATATATGTTTCAACAAATTTTAAAAAGGTGTATTTTAAAGAAACTATAAACACCATTAATCAGTTAAAATAATTAACTCCATCTCTAGAAAACTATGTAACAGGATATGCAGCATGTGGAAGTATAATTTTTCTGTCTTGCTACCCTCATTTGCATCAAAACAGTCACCTTGGCTGTGATTTCTAAAGTAATACTTCAGGTAGCTTTTACTTACCCACACAACCCACTCCAGTAGGATTCAGCTGGAAGTCTGGAGGGCAATTACACTCATACCTTCCGGGAGTATTTACACAAAGACCATTAACACAATTAATGGGATCGGCACATTCATCGATATCTAAAATAGGAAGGTTACATTTATAAGTCTGCTCACTGGACAGAAAAGAATAACTTTACTTTTTAAGACAAAATGTGCAAGAAAATTTCAAATGCAAGTGAATTTTAGCTGAAATTGAACAAAAGAACTACTAATAATTCATCAAACATTTAGGAATAACCTTTGTACAGCTGCATATTTAAGGAGCCATTCTTTTTGTTCCGTTCTTAAACCACCTCCAAAACATGCAATTCTACACATTGCTTGTTTAGTGTGGAAAAATGCACTCTCGTTGTAAGAGAATACAATGCATGTTTTGTGAAGTCATCTTTAAATTAACTTGGTGCAATTAAAAAAAAAAAAAGTAAGTCTTGACATATTTCTGAAGAGAAGAGACATACCTGTACAGTTTCCCCCAGTTCGATCTAGTTCATAGCCATCATCACAGATACAATGAAACATTCCTGGCAGATTATTACAGGTACCAAATACACATATGTTCTGGAAGGAGCATTCATCAATATCTGAAGGAATATATTAAGAGCAGAAAGTTACATATCATTACCATATTAGTATTACAATAGCATGTTCTACTACTAAAAGCAAATGAAGACACATGAAACTTAAAAAAATATTAAAAAAACCAACACTGAGTGATCACTTTTCATTTTCTGTAGAATGCTACAGCTAGGGATTTGTGAGGTATTCTCCGTTGAGCTGCTTGTTACTTATTCCTGTTTTACCGAGTGTGAAGTAAAAATAGCAAAACTGACTGGTCAGGACTCAAAATGAAAGCTAAGTGAAAAAGCCAGTAAGCTCCTTTCAAAATGTGCATTGAACAGAGTGAAGTAACACCACACAAAAGTGTCAGTCATTTCCTAGCTCACAGTCTGCAACATTGCTTATTAACAGCAAGGAAGATTTTCAAAATACCGTTCTCAGGAAAAATAAGTATACTAAGAAGAAAGAGAGGGAGTAGGCATTGACAGATACTTATATCTGCTTGGAGGAAGAATACAGGACAAAGGAATATAAGAAGTAAGAATTCTCTATGATTTTCTCAAGCCCACATTAAACCAGTTATATAGTAACTACACACAGGTGAGCTAAAATGCATGTAAAGGACTGCCTGTGTGCTCATGTAAATTGAAGATGATGGAAAATTAGATGATTTTGTCAACTACAGTGCTAGAAAATGAGTTAAATATTAACAGCACAGAGTGCAAAGTTATGGTTTTAGACACAAACTATAAAGGACTTCTGAGTTGAAGTAAGATAAGAGGGAAAAAACCCCTGCATGTACTATGTGATAGCAAGACTTCTAAGCTGCCAAAATAAATCAGCTATGCAAAAGGCTAATGCAAGTCTAGCATGTACTAGTGAGCTATTTTTAGCAGAAACAGGCAAGTGGAAAGCATTAATACTGTTTTAGAATGCACAGCCAAATCTTCATCTGAAATTCTGTGTAGAGTGCTCTGTTCAAGAGTGATGAACTAAAATTGGATGAGGTGTAAAAAAGGGATATTAAAATGATTAGAGTAATGAAATATCTATTTTGAACTTGGCTTGCTTGCCTTAGCCAAAGCTTGAGAAGTGATATAATGGCTCTTTATAGGAACATATGAGAAGGGGTAACTTTTGAGGGGGGGACAGAGACAAATTTTTAAGGGAAAATTAAATTTAAGATAAATGCCTAATATCCCACAGTCCTGAGTAAATTTAAACTGGAAATTAAAGGAAGGTTTCTACGTGCTTTGGAATACAGCCATGAAATGACCTCCAAATCAGGTCATGAACATCACCTGTGTTCAGATGAAGCCTTATAGAGTTACAGAAAAGACTGCATCATTGAAAAGTTAATGTACTGACATCTCAAGGGATTTCTGAAGAAGCTGGATGAATTATTTGTATTACAATTATTGTACTAAATCCAGGCTTTGGATTTTGTCCCTTGATTGCAGAAATCAGCCAAGGCGTCACCTTATTATAGGACAAATTAATATATCCACTTTAAAAAAAAAAAAGATAACTTCTTTTAAGTATTCAGCACCCAGATCTTTTAGTTTTTCAACAGCACAATTTAATCTATGGAATGCTTTCAGATATCTCTTTGGGGATTTTTATTAGAACATTGGCATGACTATAATATGACTAACTGAGCTGCACTGAGAAATTCAGTAAAGATGATTGACAATACTTGGTAACTATTAACAGATCTGACGAAAACAGTTGCATAGCTAATTTTTCAGAAGCATCTGCAATTTTCCTATAGTTAGAATTCTGATTCATACATGTACACCTGAATGTCTGAACATGCCAAGTTATGGACTGAATTTCAGAGACATTTTGGAATCTGTTTTTAATGTCTCGTCAAGAATTTTAATTTCCTAAGACATTATGAGGTTTCCACCATTAAATATGAAATAAGTTAAAAAGCTTTGGAGCAACAGCTAAAAATACTTTATCTATATACAGTTCTCTTATATTAAACAAAAAAAAAAAGACATAAAAACACAACACGGAATAGAAGCTGAACTGGACTAGAAAGATAATAATTCCTTTTGCACTTCAGGTGATCTGGTGCAATATTGAGAGTGAAAGGGTGATGATAAAAAATCTCCACTATGCATTTGAAGGAGTGTTACAAACTTGCCAAATATAGCAGTGATTTGCCTACTTCAATTTTCCTGAAAACATTTATTTTAAAATGAGGTCATTTAATGCAGTTTGTGTCTCTTATGTAAACACACTAAATAAAAGTGATGAACACAGGATTTTCCACACACTATTCACTAGTGAGAAAAAGAAGAGAAATAACTAAAAAAAACAAAATTACCAAGCCAAACCTCTACTCTGGGATTTTTGGACCAAGGCCAGGAAAACGTCATAAAAAGATGAAAGCTACCTTCAACATAATTCACGCTGCAAAATAATCCTTGCTTGAAGAAATTACCTATATGTGAAGCATGTGTTGAATATTCTGCTTCCAGGCTGAGATCCTTCCAGCACTTCTTGCTTTACAGCAGCCAATCCAAACTCAGAAAATGAACTTGAACTACTAGTGGCTTACCTTGGCATGACTTGCTGTCCGAGGCGGGAGTGAATCCCATCTCACACTCGCAACGGTAGGCACCAGGGACATTCAAACACTGTCCATTTTCACACAGATTAGCATTTTCTGCACACTCATCAACATCTGTGGGAGACAGAAAATTTCTCTGAAACAACATTTCACTAGCAAAATACAAATAATATTATCCTAACTTTCAAAATAATAGTGCTGTTGAGTATTGTAGATATAAAACAAAACATTTACACCTGAAGATGAAGTAAATTGAAAGAATGCAGAAAAGCAAACATAATGTAATTTCCAAAAGTACTCCTTTTACCCTGCCATTATTCCTTACTCCTTGTTTTTCATTAACAGATTTAATTTTTTTTTTAATAATGCAAGGTTTTCAAATTCAGTACTATTAGGTTTGACAAATGAGTTGAATACTTTGCTTACAAAGTCAAAACTTTCTCTCCTGGTGTATATTGCTATGTTACTTTGACATAAAAAACATTCAAAAGGCAAATTTTCTTGAGTGAATCATACATAGAAAATTATTTTCAGATGCATTTTAGAAAATATTCTTTCAGAATTATCAGCATTTCAACTACCATTTGCACACTACTGGAGATTCTTCTGGTCTGCCCCAAAAGTGGGGTTTTTTTAGAGCTATAGAAGAGCACAATGACAAAGGAAGGCATTCACCATTGCAGTCATCATAAGGACTCATAATTTTGTCAGATATGCTTATGATTGTCCAAAAAAATTTTCAATATACTTTCTTCATTTTATTAGTCAATCCCTAGTATCCTATCTGATTTTTAAAAAACAGAACATCTGAAATATAGTGTGTTAATAATAGGGATGAAAGTTCTTGTTCATTAACCACAGACTTGAAACACATAAACAAATATTATCTGAAGATCCTTATTCTGAAATAAAAAACCTAACAATACTAATCAGAAGACTGTCTTGTTAAGGTGTAAATTAATTTTGATTTAAAATTAGCCAGTTAGCTAATAATGAATGCATTCACATTAGTTTCTAGATATTTGACTATCATTAGGATGCATTCTTTCAAACCTTCAAATTTGCGGACCACATACAGCTCATGTTAGAAGTCAAGAGCAGAGATATTGTTGCATCATCACTCTATAAGCAATAAAAAACACAGTAACTCAATACTGGGCCATTAATGTTTAATGAAAAATCTTTACACTTTATATAATCATTTACATGTCAGTTTATTTTAAATCACTTGCTGTGTGCTAAACAATGTTCATTCTTAATAGTGAGCATTTACCAACAAATTTAAATGCAGAGATCATAGGCAATATTTTTCAACTGTAATTTGTTTTTCTTTTTAAAAAGTCCTATGTTAATGATTAAATCCTGTTTAACTAACATAGCGATGGGGAAAACATGATCTCTTCCCTGCCAAAGACGCACCTGGCCTACAAGACAGGATCCATAACAGGGAGCTAGTGTTTAGTGCTCTTGACTAGACCCTGCTGCTGCAAGCAGCACATGCACATTTAAAAAAATTGGCATGAAGAGGAGGAAGAGAAGGAGGAAGAAGCAGACAGGAACACCCAACAAATGGGCCCAGTGGGTCCAATTTGGCACACAAATCAAAAGAAAAATGCCTTTGTTAGCACTTCTTCAGCAGATGAGAAAAAGCATGATCTTAAAAGACGTTTTTATATTTATTACCTTGCACTTTGGGCTTGCACTTATTATCTTGCACTTAGATCTAATTTGCAAAGCTTCCATACAACAGAAACAACCAGTGACAAGTCAGCTTTCAGAGAAACTTCTTACCAGAACAAGCAAATCCATCCCCAGTGAATCCCTCTGCACAGGCACAGCGGTATGACCCTGGGGCGTTCACACACTGAGCGTTCACACTGCACTGGTGGGTCCCATTGGAGCATTCATCAAGATCTGCACATCAGGGGCAAAAGAGTGTAAGCATTAACACAGCATTTAGCATACTTGGCTTACAATTAACTGTCAAGCTAACAAGCGCAACTGCAAAGATGATTTATGTCTCCATAAATATAGAAAGTTCTCATTAGAAGATACAGGGTTAATCTGTAGTGATTTCATTTTAATATTTCTTCCTTTAAATTAAAATGCATGGGATTGGGTAATATGTTTCCAAGCAACAGATGGAATTCATCTGGCTTGTTACTTGAATGATAATATCCTGTTACAGAACCTGAATTCAAAATGAGTTAAAAAACCAATAAACCGAAGAAATATAGTGAGGTGAAAATCTGCCATACATTTGGAGAGTCTTCTCAAGTAACAGAAGAATGTGACAACAATGTAACCCCATGAAAGTTAATGCAAGCTTTCTTATTTACTTGGATGTCAACTTGGATGGGGAAAAAAAAAAAAAAAAACAAACAGAAAAAGAAAAAAGAAGAGTCTTTCCTTCCCCTCAAAGGCATGTTTGATGTGAACGGCCATATGGGTCCATGACATATGAGTCATACTAGCTAGTGCTATGGGGTAGCTGGCAGTCCTTTCTCACTCGTCTGCAGAGTGGTCTCCTGGAAGAACATTTTGTACCCAAGAGCTATTCTAACTACGAGGATGCTGCCAGAAAAACTTTTTAAAGTTTTCTCCTTCAAATGGGACTTTTTATTTACTTAGTAGAACCTTACATATTTTTAATTAAATTATAATAATAAAGACCAGGGGGCGTTCCCCTTTTTCTCAGATATGGATTAAAAAGCTTAGAAAATCTGGCCTGCAGTAAAATCTCGTCGTATGGTACTTTTTCTTTCACATATTACACCAATAAAGTCTAATTCTTAAATGAAACTCCTCTTCCATAGATCCCAAAATGTTCTGAAAAAAAAGTAAATATTACAATCTTTTACACAGCAAACTAAAAAATGAAGGCAAGGGAACATGATGCTACTCTAGCAGCCCAGCAAAAGTAGAATCAAGTTTCC
Source organism: Theristicus caerulescens (assembly GCA_020745775.1). Classification (NCBI taxonomy): domain Eukaryota; kingdom Metazoa; phylum Chordata; class Aves; order Pelecaniformes; family Threskiornithidae; genus Theristicus; species Theristicus caerulescens. The sequence goes on along the minus strand of CM036583.1, from coordinate 52,340,356 downwards.
CGTACCTCAAGTCCAATCTGCTTTATATTAGAGCCTATAAACTAGATATACTACAGAACATTTACAAAAAATGGTATTAAGTAACAGAAATAATAACTTACTGGCAGGAAATCACAAAACAAATTCCATTTTACTTTTGACTGATTTTTTTTATTTTGCACATTCTAGCAGTTGTATGTAAACTTTGTAAAATACATAGCTAATTCCGTAAGATGTTACACAGACAGACTTCTGAGAAAAAAACAGGTTTTTTTGCGGAAAACCAAACTCCTGAAACATAAGAATCTTGCATACCCATCCAACCACAGAGTGCAGCATGCAGAAGAATAATACTTTGTTTCTAATGGAGTAATCATACAGTAACATTGGATGCTTTCATTATTAACAAAAAAAAAAAAAGAAAAAAGGAAAAAGAGAAAAGCTTTTTTTCTGTATACTTACCAATACATTTAATGCCATTTCCAACCCATCCTTCTCTGCAACTACATTTAAAACTTCCTGGTACATTGACACATGAGGCATGCATGTCACAGTTGTGAGCACCAATTTCACACTCATCCACATCTACAAGCACAAAATAAATCATTAGTATTTACATCAGGTGCACTGGAATATTACAAATTATGTTCCTTTCACATGTTGCTTATTTACACTGTGCAGGTTTGCAGTCCTTTAAAAAACAAGTGTTCAAGACTACAGAGTAATTCAAGCAAGTTACTTCATATTATACATTCATAAAAAATAGTGACAACTATATTTTCATTTTGTTCATTTGTAAATATGACAAAATTTGTCTGCTTTCCTGCAACTGCTTTTCAGTTTGAAATTAAAGCTATTTTCCAGACATATTAAATATGCTGATCTTTGTATGTCTAAAAATGGGATGAGACCTTTGGGTGCACAGGAACACTTCAGTCATAAAAATGATTAGTCCAAGATTTTAGTAATTATAGAACAAATTCTTGAAGACCAAATTATAGGATAAATTCTGTCAACTTTCCCAGAATAATAATTTTGGATTAACTTAGTTTCCTGAACGCAGTGGACCCAGCTTGCAGAAGACGAGGTACTGCGTAACTATCACAGGAACTCATAGAGTTTGAAACTGACTGCTGATGATTCTTTAAAATTTGTCAGCATGGGCTGAAGGATGGCATATACTTTCCCTTTTACATCACCACTTTTTTTCACTCTTTTACTTTTTTTTCCCTTTTGTCCTGTTCTTAGACTACAGGGTCACTTCCTGCAGCTTTAGTTGACAGGTGAGTTCATACTTTAAGTATGTATTACAAATGAGTACTGATAAAATACTTCTCATACAAATGCAGTTGTGCCCACCCAAGCTATGTTTCATACCACAGATACTCCTCCAATCTATACTGATAAAAGCTTTGCCTTTAAAACTACAGTTATGTAGGAGGCCCTGCATATCATATTGATACTGGTCAAGGAATGTACCTTTTCAGACTCTGGATACATGCTGACAAATGTAAAATACTTACTCATATATTTACTATTATGTACAGATACTAATCTCTCCCTTGTGTGTGAACACTTGTGCATTTATTTCACCTGAAAGTCTACCAAGATATATGCACACCATGACATATATGCTGGAAATTTGCTTTACCTGTGCATCCAGTGGTTCCTTTCTTGACTGAATATCCTAGCTGACAGTGACAAATGAATGAACCTTTAGTATTTTCACACTCTCCAAACATACAGATGTTGGAATTCAAATCACATTCATTCACATCTGTAAGTGCACATAAATTTGCTATTAGTTGAACGTTACTATCATTTGACAGCATACTTTGTCTTTTTGGAATACTTTCATTCACGTGAAAATATCAGAAGCATGGTCCACCCCTACGACATGTGGCATTTATCTTCATCATAATATATTTCAGTCGTTCCATTCTGTATTCTTTTAATTCCCTAAAAACAAGTAAGGATATATGTGTAGTCCAAATACTACAGTGTTTTCTGATGTGTTTAGAATGCTAATTATTGGACTATGAAGTCAATTACTTCTTACAAGAATCACATTAAAGCATTTTTTAAAAACATGTTCTTGATCATAATATAGCTATAATTTTCTTCCAAAGAAGAATTTATACAGTAAATTGATTACTTTTCCTGTACTGATATTATCTACAGGCTTCAATTTGCACCTCTTGGTCACTATTTAAAACTGAATAATGATATATACAAGTGTGTCAATACCTCTGAATAGCATTTGTCAAAATTATAAAAAATAATAAACTAAACTCAATCACTTTTTTTAATAAGAATTCAACTTAGGAAAGACAATGAGTCTTATGAAACAATGAAACTGGTATAAGAACAAACTAGAATTGGGCACCTGTCAAGCAGGTAACTGAGGAGTTTTATATGAGTGTTCTGAGTCATATTGCAGAGGGGCCATATGGCCCAAGAGCTTTTAAAATACCTTGTCCAGTATTTCCATTTGTCCCTTGAAATTATATTAACTAACAGTATTATACTATGACATTAAAGAGAGTCATTGTACTGTGGACGAAAAGGCATTTCTGGTATTTGTAGCTGTAATTTTGAGTGACGCAAGATGTCCTGTAATGCAGCCAAAGCAGAGGCCCGCATCACATGTAAACTAAAAGTGTATTAATTGGGATATAATTAATATTAGCTTGCCTTAAACCCCAATATAAGCATACTAAAACAGTCTTAACTAGAAATAGCATGTAAGTATTGTGTAATACTGTGTTGGTATAGCCAGACACAGTTTTGCATAAGGATGTGAGCAAGGAGGCTCCAAAAGGACAAAGAAACATGTGTGTAGCTGCATACAGGACACATCAAAGTCATAGAAGTTGACAAAGAACGATATAAGCACAAGGGACTGCAGTTACGAGTTAAGAGTTACACCTATGTCAACCTTTTGACTTATTCAAATAGCTCCAATTTTACACTAGTTAAATGGCAAAGATCATCTAATTTCACATACTGTCAAAGAAATACAAGATATTGCAAATATTTCTGCTGAAAAAAAATCAAGTACTTTGTTGAAAGTAGTGTTAGGTCCAGTAAGAAACTGTAGTTACCCCAAAGGCTTTTTGACAAACTAGATGATTCTGTTAGCAGGGAAAGCAATTAGACACATGGCAGAAATTCACACTTTCTTACTGTCGGTTTCTAAACTTAATATCAGATACTGTTTTCCTAAAGAAGAACATTTAAGAGCAGTTGTGTATAAAATGAAAAGAAGTATACTGATTTTATAGCTACTAACATGGCTAATACAAAAAAATTATTGAAGAGACCAGTTCTGAACTTTCAAGTTGGTTGCATAACCATGGAGTATGTGTGCAAAACTGAAAACAAGGACCTGGAATAACAAAAGTGAAGGTGAAAAGAAAATCTTAAATTCAACTCTAACTATGGAAAAAAGGAGACAAAATCAGCTCAGGTCAGCTTTGCTCAGCATTCTGTATAAGTAGTTTCTCCCCAGTGTGTGTGTCTGTGTGAGTGCGCACACATGCAAAGTGAAGGTTTGCTTGACAAATGCTCACAAAATACAGAAAGATGTCATGAGTATAGCCAAAACCACCTTAAAATATGAAATATATGAAACTTTATATTAAATGTAAAAGGTAAGAACATCATATAAACACCAAGATAAACTAAACAGGTTAGGTTAATTTGAGGACATACTTTTATTTTAATTTCCTATATTTCCTAATACTCATGATAACTTTCTGTAGCTCAGGGAATAAACTAAAACACTTACAAGAGACAGAAGAAAATGCTGGGGCACTCAGATAATCTCTTCTCAATAGAGATGTTTTAGAGGAACCATATCATTACAATTAAATCACTCCTATTTTTGGAACTATGTGATTTGATTCATCTTTATGGACGTTTCAAATGTTTTTCTACCCTTCCTGACATCTACATTGATAGGCAAGAAAGATCTACAGGTTTGGGGGTTTTTTGTTATAATATACATAGTTTCAATACCCACTTTCAAGGATTCAGCAGAACATCCTAAAACATTAGCCACAGAATTTTTAGACCTGGATTAAATTTGGTGCATACAGCTACTTACCAATACAAGTTTTCATGTCCATAGAAGCCATGAATCCATCATAACAGAGACAGCGATATTCTCCTGGAATATTAGTGCATTGCCCACCATCACAGATATCTGGATTGTTTTCACATTCATCAATATCTGGGGAAAAAAAAAAGGGCAGATAATAATTCTGTCACTCTGGTACGGATCAGCTAAAAGAATACCATGTTTGTATTGGCTGAAAGATACGATGCCGGAACTTCTAAGATATTAAAACCTACCTGCACATGTCCTGACATCTGGCATTAGAGCATAGCCATCACTGCAGCTACATTCATAGCTGCCTTCTGAGTTAGTGCAGTGGGTGTCACAGCCTCCATTCATTATCATACATTCATCAATATCTGGGGGAGCAACATTAGTAGTAGTAAGTCTACTTTTATAAAGAAAAGTCATTTTCTCTCTCTTTACTTCGTAGACAACAGTTTATCAGTGATATGATTCTGAATTTTTATCCTCACTCTACTGCCGCTGATTTCTATTTTGTTGAGCTTTCTCTCTTTCATCTGGATTTTCATCTGTGGGAGCAAGTAGCCACTTCTAGCTGTTGCTTTTGTTCATATGTATTACTCAGGATGTAAAAAAAAATGAAAAAGACAACATGTGGAAAGAAAAGAAAGAAAAACCTGGAGAAACTCAGGTTTCATTAAAGCTTGAAAAGTAGCACAAATCATGTTTTCAAAAAAATAGACAAAACCAACAAAAACTCTCAATACCTCTGTTCTCCTTACCAATGTGATAACAACTACATAATTCAGTATTACTATAGTGAAGGATTTAAGAGTTGTATACAATAAGGAGAAAAAGTGAAAGAGAAACTTATCATTGCGTGGAGCTGTTCTTGCTTGATCAAGAAATCAAGCAATATTTTCTGATTGTTAGCTCAAGCCTCTGATTTTAATGGAGTAGTACCATAAGACTATTTTTTCTCAAAGTATTCTGCAGCATTCAGTACAGCAACAATCTTTTTATACCTTCTTTATATTTCTAAGATAAAAGAAGGGTCCATGATAGTTCATGATATGCCTAATAGCAGATGAGAAGATGGCCCTGCTCAGTTTCAAAAGGAAGATATGAAATTAAATAAAAACAAGAGACAGATGAAACAATATACGCTGTAGCACAAATACATAGGTGACAGTGTACAACACTTGCCTACGCAGCCTTGTCTGTTAGGAGTGGCCTGGTACCCAGAGTTACAGGAACACTGGTATGTTCCAACCATGTTCACACACTTGCCATTTCTGCAGAGACTGTCACTTAATGAGCACTCATTTACATCTGGAAAAGAACCATTCATATCAATTACTTGTTACTCAGAATGCAGACTCTAACTGCTCAAATGCCAGAGAAAGACAGTGAAAGGTAATATTTTAAACTGGTGGCTTTCAGGCTTTTTCAATTTCTTTCTTGTTCTCAGCATGTTCCAGTTCCAGGTATGGAGCTCTGAACAGTATGTTTAAGGCAGTGTCCAAAGGTTTATCTTCTTTGTTTCTCATCTGTGAGCATTAACTGTGCAGTCTGCTGGTTTAAACCAACTCTTGAAGCAACTATGCGTCGAACACAGAAACCAAAGAGATGATATGTATTATGGTTTTTGCATTTTTTTCACCATCTTGGTGAATTATGTGCAAAAAGGAGAGCTGCATTTGAATAAAGGACAATACTTTTTTGTGACTGTAGGAACCAAGTTCGCTTTGTGCTTGTATGTATTTTACTTGAAAGCTGCCAACATGAGTTGTACAGTCCTTTGAGTTGCTAAATAATCCCTAAGACGCCTGGTAAAATACTCCTCTTTTAAGTCAACAGCAGTTAATGGCACAGCAGTAAATGGAGATTTTACAGGATCTGCTACAAGGTTTTAATTTGAAGACACTCATACAGAGAAGGAACATGAATTTTTATAAGGTATTCCTGAGACCCCATCCTTGCCAGAGACAATAAGTTTTCATAGCACAAATTACCACTCTTCTTAGAAAGCTGAAGACTACTGTTCTGAGTTGAAACTCACCTACGCATTCCTCACGTGATGGTGACAGCTCATGTCCCAAAGGACAGTCACACTGAAAACTCCCTTCGGTGTTCACACATGTGCCACCTCTACACAGCAGAGGGTTGCGTTCACATTCATCAATATCTGTGAAGAAATCATCATTAAAAAATAGAAAATCATTACTAAGGAGCAACAAAGAGAAAAACAATTCTCAGTGTCTGTAAGTGACAAAATCTGGAGGTCAGAAATAAAAGCATTGTTTCATTGAAGCAGTGCTGCTCCTTTCCTCATACTGCATAACAGTGCAAACAAAAAACTGTACATTATTATCTCTAAAAATGGGTATTTTTCCCCTCAAGAAAACCAGAAATACATCATTTGAAATTAAGTATTTTAGCAGATACAGGACACAGAAAAAAGACAGCAACTGTTTGGATGGTTGCCATTTAGAATAATGTATTAAATGTATAAAGTGATGAAATTTTCAAAAAAAGTGATTCTTAATGCAACCAGACACCCATTTATGTATGCATTCAAATTGTTGTCTATGGATGCAATAATGAGGATGTGTAACTTTTAACTAGAGGGCCATTCAGTTAGATAACGCCTGTATATGTCATTGTGTGGCTGAGAAATATGCTTGCTACAGCTTATAATGGCAAACTGAATATTTGACTCACAAACCTGATAAAAACAGCTAACACTGTAGATGTGGATGAAGAGAAATACGACCAAAAGATGTTCAATGTGCAGGATGCACTCGCACTTTTGGACTCCCAGGAAACATTGTGGCTACCTATCCTTGAAAGTAGAGACTTTTATTCAGATAGGCAGACTAGTGTTATCTTTCATTAGCCTGAGAATTTAGCCAACATATAATTGGGTTTCGCAGGTTATTCACATGAGGGGAGAAACTGCCTGATGATAGAATTCAACATCTCTTTTGCTATACTCCTGCTTGGATAGTCCTCGCAGCTCCAAAATGTTTTCATTGAACATTATGCCCTCCCTTTCTTAGTTCCTGCAAGAGGTCCTCAATAAGTCATTTCTCTTCTTATCTCCTCACTCTCTGCTTATTTATCTGACATCTTGCTTTTCTGCCTCTGTCTTACAGATAACATATCTCCACCATACAGTATTGATTCTCTGCATTTGTACTCCATCTCTCATGAAGGCTATGCAGCTTACACAGCTTAGCTTCTTTTTTATGTTCATCTGTGATTCAGGCAATGATTTTTTGCTGACTTTTGGAGTCTAAAAGCATCACAATTTGCAGGAAATCAAGTAAAGGTGACTGGAGTCCTGCATAGCCTCCTGGCACACAGGGGCATAGGAACGCTTACTTGAGTTCAATTACGAGCACAAAAGCTCCTGACAAAACTCAAACACAAAAAGGAAGCCTAAAATAGAAAAGCAGGGACAGGTGAGGCAGGAGAAATACAGAGGCACTGTCTGAGTGTGCAGGGATGGTGTTAGGAAAGCCAAAACCACCAGGAGCTGACCCTGGCAAGGGATGTGAAGGGTATAACAGCAACAGCAAAAAGATGAGAGGAAATAGGGGAAGGGAACTAAGGACAAAGGACATGGAAAAGACCCACGAGTGCTGAAAGGGAGCTGGCCAATGTCCTTTTGAAGCCACTACTGACCATCCTTGAACGGTCATGGAAATTAGGCAAGGATCTTTAGAGTGGGAGGAGAGGAAATGTCAATCCAATCTTCAAGAAGGGCAAGGAGGAGGACCCATTCAGTCTCATCGAGATTAAAATCTCAGACTTTTAATTTTCATTATATATTTCATTCTGTGTTTTATTAAGTACTCCACAATAGTAACTCAAGATTTTTTAAGGTGGCTAGTAACTTTTGGTGTCTCCGTATCTATTCTTACATCTTTAGACAGATTAAAGAGATGTGATTTTTCAGGAAATGCTCTCAGAATTTCTTGAGTCCTAGAATAATCAAGGAAAAGTGAATCACACTACTTTTGAAACTCCAGCCTTCTATTCCTAATTTTACCAAATGTTTGGATAACTTATTAGCCATTTTTAAACTACATGAATGGATAGTTGCCACCTTTCTAAAATATCTATACAGAAATGTGTAAAATGACTTAGCAAAAAGAATAAGCAAAGCTACATGCATAGTTCAGTTATCTGTCCTATGAATTGTGTATCTGTCTCATTTGTTCAAGAAGTCACAATAATTATACATATGAAGTGTTCAGTGGAGCTGAGCTGTATAGTACAGAGCTTTGTACCGTAAATGGACAGACTCCAAGTCATTCTGACAACACTTACCCATACAGTTCTTCATCATCATAAATCCACTTTCGTAACCATCAAAGCACTCACACTCAAAGCTTCCAGGAGTGTTGACACAAGTACCACTTCCACATAAGTCTGGGGAGATCCTGCACTCATCAATGTCTATTTTATAGTAACGGAGAGGTAGACAAATCAAACAGAATTTAAGGTTATCCTGCTCTTCACAAAAGTGAACACTTGGCCATTATAAATTAACTCTACAGAAATCATGTATAGTATATAAATCAACAGAAAAAAATGAAATTAATTTAATATTTAATGGAATATCTGATTATGTGAAACAGTTTGTGAAAGATTCATAATGCAATGCCTTCAGAGCTCTCAACTATAGATTAAACTATATAACAAATAGGCTTCCTTTAAGTGTAATTTAAGGTTAGATTTCTAAGGAAATTACTAACTGTAACAAATTCTGAGTTGTTATTATTACAGAGGTACCAAGTGACTCCATGGCTACCGTGCCACTGATGTTAAATTGCTTATTATGAATACATTTCTCCAGTAATAACATTATAAGCTGACATATACCCTTTCCATTAGGAATTAAAGTAGCTCCTTTGAAAGCCAGATTTACCATTCACTGGTTATCTTATTAGTTAAGTTTGAATGAAACTTACTGTGGAAAACTATAGCAGGTTTGTAGAAGGTAAAAAGAGAAGAGAAGGAAGAGCTCTTTGTAAGGCACACTGGTAGTGAGGCAGGAGTCTAAAGAGGAATTTGTAATATGGATATGATCCAGTGAAACAGGTCAGTGTTGAAGGAGAGGACTGGAAAGAACTGGATAGCCCATTATTTACTATCTCCTCACATCTCTCCAGGCTTCTCTCTTCCTTACTCTACTGCCCATCCAGTGGTTTTGGGGTGAACTAAGCTTCAAGGTCTTTGTTTCATGTTCTCCACTATACCCTTTACCTTCAGCTTCATTCACTACTTTGGCATTAATTTTTACATATTAAGAAACCATGAAGTCTTTACAGGGAATAAAAATAACAGAATATTTGAAACAATGAACACATTAGTCCAGGACAGGACACAGAATTGGTTCTGCCATCCAAGAAGTCCAGGGAGCAAGGAATCAGAGAAGAGTATCAACATGTTTGCAGTTAAGTTGGTGAGCTGGGCAGTAGACTCATTTGTGTAAGTGGTTGAGGAAAACTAGGCAAGTATAAGCTTAACTAAAGAAACTGCTAAAGATTTAAAACAGTTCTTTTTTCACCCCATGCAAGAGTCTCTTTTGCCTCTGGCCAGGTTTCTGCTGGGTGAAGACAGTTCAGTCCTCACACACAGATGTGTGGAGGTGTTGGATGGTGACCCATCTGGTGGGCCTGGGATGGTACAGAATATCTGGCCTCCTGCAGGCTTCATAAAACATTTTGTTGCTAATTTAAAAGAAAAAAGTCTTCCATTTAATAAAATCTGCCACTCTACAGCTGCTCAGTGGAACATTTTCATCAGAACAAACTTTCAATGGAAAACAGAACCAAAAAAAGCTTTTGTAGGAAGATTTCTGACCTATTCTTGTTAGTTTAGAAATAAAGTTTGTTAAATGCATTTCTCATCAATGCAATCACTATAAAAACAAGGAAATCATCAGTTAGGGCCACATTAACATCCAGACCAACCTCAGTTAACATGCCTTACCACCCACACTTCATATTACTCAGACTCATTCATAGATGCCTGTGTGGTATAACAAAACCTCCTTCATTTTCAGCACAGAGCCACCCACAAAGCAGGCATCCAGGTTCTCATAACCAAAAAACTATCAAGCATATCTTCTGTTTCAGTTTTTCCAGGCAGTAAATAACAAAATATTAAACTTTTAAATTAGATGCATGTCTCTTCTTAAGTTAATGTTGCACTGAATTGCAGAGGTGCCTCTGTGTGTGCTTGGTTATCGAATCCAAAGGAAAATTAATTTGCAGTGGAGTCTCCAAGTTCGTTTGGTAATACAATGAACACAGAGTAAGGTAAGTAAAGGTATGAATGAACAGAGAGTAAGGTATGAATGAACAGAGAGTAAGGTAAGTAAGTAAATTAAGTTAATCTGTATGTTAAAACATTGAACTTGGGGTTTGCTGGTGATCCTTATTGATTTTTCAGGTTGTACTGATAGAGCATGACCTGAGTATCTTTAACACCAATTTAAAAAATTCCTAATGTACATGTACAAGAAGAATGTAATATTTATTAAAGAATCACTTTCTGAAAGGGAAACTTAAGACAGTTGGCCATTCTGTCCAAAGATCAAGCTCTTAGAAACTGAAGGAGATTAATGACATTAAGTTTCCAGATCACCAAGCTATGTAACAAGTACAGGTTCCTTTAAAATGCCCCAGGGATGTGGTAGAGTCCCCATCATTGGATGTTCTCAAGATGAGCAGGGTGCTAGATAATCTCATCTAGGCTCCCTTTCCTGGAGGGAGCAGGCTGGAGCAGATGATCTTTCATGGTCCCTTTCAACCCAGACTATTCTATGATTCCAGGAAAAAATGGGGAAAATGCAAGACTTACCTGTACAGTTTCTTTCCTCCATATCTAAAGTAAACCCATTGTTACATCTACATTTGAAACTTCCAATTGTGTTTCTGCATTTACCATTCATGCACATACCAGGGAACACCTTACATTCATTGATATCTGTGAAATAAAAACAAAATAAAAGAGCATTCTTAAGCAGAAATATATATAAAATTAATGGGAACTTCCTGTTCCTTCTTACCAACTGTATTGGGCATAAAAGGCAGGGTTTGGGCTGCAGGGGACTGGAGGGATGGCCTCCTGCTACACAGGTTAGAATGGAAAAATGAAACAGAGGAGGCAAGCAGGAGGGGACATTGTTGGAGACACAACTGGAAATGCACTCTTGGAAGGCAGAACTCCATGTCCAGGGAGGAACCCCTGAGGGACTGCCACCCCTGGAGGACCTATGTCAGGGCAGGGACATGCCTGAGGGACTGTGGCTTATAGGTGACCCAACCAGGGGCAGGAACTCCCTGAGGGACAGTGGCCCGTGAAGGATGCATGTTGGGGCAGAGACACCTCTGAGGGATTGTGACCCACATGCAACCCTTGCTGGGGTAGGGAGATCCCTGAGGGACCATGACGTATGGGTGATCCATGCTGGGGCAGGTACACCTCCCAGGGACTACCGTACATGGGTGACCCACACCAGGGCTGGGACATCCTGAAGGAGCATGGGCTGTGGATAACCCATGCTGGAGCAAGAACACCACTGAGGGCCTCTGTCCCATGGAGGAGCCCATGCCAGGGCACAGGAAATGAGTAAGAAGGAAGGAGCCATGAAAGAAAAGACTAAGCAACAAGGGGTGACAAAGAGAAACTGTTGCAGTGTCCCCAAGGCCCTGTGCTGCCAACTGCCTCATCCATGGGACTAGGGGGGCCGGACAGCAGGAAGGGTGGAGGAGAGGTGCTGGGCTGAAGACGAGCCTGGGGACAGGGGAGAAAAGATGTTTCCCGACCTGTTGAATTGTTTATGCTTTCTTTGCTTCTCAATACCCAAACCAGTAATTAAAAGTTTATGGTAATCAGCAATCAACCAAATTCAGTGAAATTCCTGGAGCTGAGGCTCTTTTGCCCATGATGCCAATGTGTATTGTGCTCTGCTTTCTAACATAATGAAAATTCATGGTGTTCCTGAGCCAGCTTGTAAAAGATGTAACTATTACCTGGTTGATGGGGGTTTTTTTGTTTGTTTTTGTTTTTTTTAAATTGAGAGTGCCAGAGTGATAGTTGGAGCTCAGTTTAGAAAAGGATAATTTTTTTTGTAGAATATCAAATGAAATGTTTCACATCTTCTAAATGTGTTTTGCTGGACATCTGGATAACACAGGCTGTTAAAGGATCTTGCATAGGACAAATAAAGATTTTTCATTTAGCATTCTCACTCATATGCACTCCCCCAATAGCATTCACAAACCTGAATGAGCTTTTCTTACACTCTATGATATAATTTGCTGGATGAATGTCCTTACCCAAGAATCATCTTTGATGAAACAAACTTCTATCTCCTATGTATTAATGTCAATGGAAGAAAAGTGTGGTCCAAATACAAAAGCAGAAACAAGAAGTAAAACCTTACAAAAGTCTTGGACTGGACAAGATTTTATTATCCTTAAATAATTAGGAATGTATTATTTCTAATGAAATATATTTCAATAACAATAAACAATTATATTATTATTATTAAATTCCTTATTTGTTTAGTAAATCACCACTGAACATTCAGAGCTTTGCCTGAGAACAGTAACTCCTGAAAATCAGAGCTTAATTATGGTGGAGCAGCGGTCCAATCTGTTAAAGTTTTCTCAAGCAGCTCAACATATTTCAAGACAAATGCTTCAGAAAACATCCTTTTAAAAATAACTGAAATAATAAAACACTTCTGGATCACCTCAGCTTCTGCACACAGAAATTTACAGTTTTTCTTCTCAGATCTCAGTCAAGCAGAATATCTCAGATCTGGTTTCTTAACATTTTCCAGCCTCTTCAGATTTGTTTTTGCTCTACAGGAGGTGAAGCTAGTAAAAACTGGAGAAAAGGCTTTTATTTACTTATCACTGCAGCTCCTCATTATCATTGCCCTTATAATTTTAATGCAACAGACACCGTTCCCTTTTGATCACTTACTAATTCTGCAAACCATAGAAAGAACCCATCCTTCTTCAGTCACTCTTTCTGAAAACCCTAGCCAAATTTTAGTAATATTTTACATTTACATCTTAACTCTCTGACTTTATGGAACTTCATCTGACCCTCAGTTCACTCTTTGCAAAGCACTACCTTAAAAAAGGTGCACATTTTCTGTTATTCTCATCATTTAGAGCTCCCCTCCCTTCAGTGCAGTCATAGTCATTTCTTTCTTCTCCTTACCAAATTCAAACTTTGCACCTTCCCTTTTAGGCTCCTGTAACACTCTTGAGTCCCACACAAGCAGACAGTTTCCCACCTGTAAGGTCAGCTCTTTCAGGCAAACATCTTTATAACATGTCTCATCTCAAGTACGTAAGAAACATAGACACAAATCCTGGCATTTTCTTAGAATATTCACCCAGATGCACCTATAATTCATTTTCAGATCCAGGAAGGAACTCTTACCTTTATAAAATGGCCTGCCAGTTAGAATATCTCCCCTGTTGGAAAAGCCAGGACCTCTGGGGCACAGAGCCTCATATTCCTTGGTGCCAGGCTTAGGACACTCCTCACAGTCGGAGCCCCAGGCAGCCCCCACAGCACAGCAGCAGGCATCCATTCGAAACTTGCCAGGCAAAGACTGAATGCACTCATCTTCGTCCCATTTCAGGTAACATTGCTCCATGCGAATATCTGCTCATTTTACAAACACAAATAGGCATTTCACCCTTTGCTAAAGTTTTCTGGTTTTCAGAAGCACCCTTTTCTGAGCCATGAGTACATGTGAGGCTCGGTTTCTGGGAGACAGATTTCTGCTCAAGCCTCTACACTTCTGCACAATGTTCAACCATCTGAAGTTGCTAATATTACACTATAGTTAAGTTTCTGAATCCCTGTTGTACCACACAAAAGTAGAAGCGTTTCTTTTGTTGTCTCCCAATATCAAGTTATACCATTACTCTGACATGATTGTGCTTTTTAGGTTTCTGTGTGTATCTGATAGGACAGAGACATGTACTTCTTTACTGTATCAGGTATTCTCATGTACAAATTGATCTGCATTCATGGTAAAAAAAAATATTCCAACCTATGTTTAAATTATTAAATTATTTTAATAAGACAAAGAATACAGAAAAAAAATGCTGACTGTTTTTAGGCTTACTTTAACACCAGTTAGCAGGGGAAAACAATATGGTTTCCAGAAAAATTAATTATGGTTACATTCAAGGGTCCCATTTGCAGAAAAGCAGGTCAACCAAAAGATAGATCAACCAAGTGTGCAGGCAAAATCTGTACTTGCATACCCAGCTATCAGGAAAAGTACCACACACTGGTCTGTACACAGAAAAAAATCACCTTTGCTATATCTCACATGCAGTAAAAAATAACAATAATAACCCATTTGAAAGCATCAGTACTTTCCACACTTTTCAGCTATTTGCATTTCAGTAAAGAAAAATAGTTTAAAATTTTTAGAAAAAAATGTTAGTATTTGTTAAAATATAAAATTGGCATTAAAAATGGGTTAAGTCTCAACATGCTAATTTCTACAACAGAGGGGAATTTCTATGCCCAAATTCCAAAAATCTGGCAAATAATACCAATAATGGGAAATCAATTACAGCATTGGGACAATGGGACAGTATCAATTACAGCAGTGCTAGAGAAGATGTCTGTGGTACTATACAGAAATTTATTGGTAGCTTAATGCTCTCCAGGAAGAGAGTTATTTTCAGTGTGTAAGGAAGATCACAAGGACACACCATGTCTGATAAAATAACTTCTGGACATATTCTAGAGCCTCCTGACATGACTGAAATGGACTGGAGGTCAAGCTGTATTTTCAGGATAAATATATGCACTAATGTTTCATATGATATACTGGACTGGAAGCAAACCTAACAGAACTCTTAAATGCTTAGCGCAAAAAGCTTTGGAGAAGATGCAAGATCTAAAAATAACACAGATGAGCTGCTGAACTGTTTTGCATACATGCCCTTCAAAGTTGTGCAGATTTGTAATATGAATTTACCCCATGCAGATCTGAAGTTAAACAATTTAGAAGGAAGTATAAGAAATGGAAATTGCTCAAAGAATACTCGTGGTTTCCTGTAAACTATTCCACATCATGATCATATTTATTTTCATTTCCAGAGATTCAGCAAACATACTGCTAATACATACTTGTTTGCACTAAAATCACTGTAGTGGATCATGCAGGAAATAAACATATTTCAGAAATACAGGACATAATGCACAGTGCTTGTGTAGCGTAGGAGAAGGCACATGTCTTGTAATATAATAGGTCATTTTTTCATTAAAATAAGAAAAGGGAACATGGCTTTGAGGGTAAAGGAATCCTGTCTCTTGCTTGAAAATGGCTCCTTTGTTCCAACATTTCATTATATCTATCAACCACATTTCATTATATCTATCAACCACAATTAAATTCACAACTGTCCTTATCGAATTTCTCATTGAGAAATAATACAGGGTTGATGGCCACAGATGCCAGGGACTGGCAACAGAATTACTAATTTTGGGGGGTTGGGGTGGGTGGAATATCAAGTAAAACCTAACATGCAAAACTGCATATGATATGCACAAACATAACAGATATGTGCATCCAGGCAGACTTGGTTTTGAACTGTTTCTTTTTTCTAAGACATTTACACTGATTGTACACATCTGCTTCATTTGAAAATTCTGCTTATTTAATAAATATCTCTAGAATTACATTCACATTAAAAAACCTCACAACCTGGTAACCGTTTGTATGAGCTATTGGTAAGGCATAGTGCAATTAAAGCAAGTGTTTGCTTAAATTTGAATCTGCTTCAGGAAAGAGAACACTGTTGAAATAAAAAAATAAAGGTTAGAGTAGGAAAATCCTTGACCTGAAGCAAGGGATGAAAATTTTTTTTTGTTCTGCTGCACTATTTTCTTAAAATAAATCAATACTGTCAATAATCATATTTTTACAGTCCTTAGAACTGGTAAGAAAAATTAATATGGATTCCAGAATCTATTCTAAACATCCCGTACCCTGACTTTATCTTTTTTCATCTCTGACCATTGATTTCTAAAGATGCGGATTAATAACACTAACTATACTTGCTACAGGATACTTCTGTTTTCTTGAACTTACACAGGGGTTCAGTATTTTTTATACCTGAAGGCTTTCCAAGACAAATATATGTCTTCATGGACATCATGTTTTGTCAGTAGAAGACACTAATCTGTACAACACAGATGAAGTCTTGTTTTTGTCTACACTCATTTTGACTACTCTCAGACAGACCAATTTGTACCAGGATATTCGTGCTACAAGGTAGTATCTGAGGTTCACAAAATGACTAGATGACAGCAATACAGAAAAGCACCATTCACACTGCATTACAAGCCGTTGGCTGACCAGCTGACTCCTTATTGTCTACCTCCCAGTGTGTCAGACATTTCTGTTCATGAACGGAGTCAGAAAAAGGGCAGCACTCTAGCGAAACCCATTGATTGCACTGTGGGCAAAACAAGTCTTAACACAAATATTCATATTCCCCCAAGTGATTAACAGCTCTTCCCTGAACTGGCACAGGCATTTGATATCTAAGCAGGCATAAACTAAAACGTATGCTTAACAAACTGCTTTCGGAGGAATCCAGAAACAAACCAAACATCCTTTCACACCCCTTTGAGAATAATTTTGGACAATTGTTGGACACAGCTAAAAAGCTGGCAGAGTTGAGTGTGCTCTTACCTAAACACACTCGCCCTGTTCCATCCAGTGTCAGTCCTTCAGGGCACTCGCAGTGAAAGGATCCTCTGCTGTTAATGCACCGCCCATTGGAACAAACCCCCGGGAAAACATCACACTCATTTACATCTGTTGGGGAAACAAAGAGTTGAGTTATATGTTAACTTGAAGGAGATAGCTACAGCTTTATTGACAATTTAAGCTACAGTAAAGAAAGCAAGAGACTTTCATCCATACTGTATTAGGATCTGAACACTGTTCTGAACAAGCATCTGGCTCAGTCTCACAGGACTCTTGCAAGATCTTCAAGTCATAGGGCACTAAGATGCCACATTCTCTTCTCTAAGACAAGGTGATGGATATGGCTGAGAGAAAGGAAAAACTAAAGGGATTAAATGTATTTTGAAGGAGCAGTTCCATTCTCTTTGTATCATTTTGGTATCCTCCAACAAACAGTGTAACATAAGACTTCCCAACAGGCAGTAACTGTGAAGGCGTTCATCTAAGGTCAATATGGTTATGCCTGGCAAAACCAACAACATAATATATCCCCTTTTATCTCATTTTCAAAGGAAAAAAAAGTGACATTTTGAGTAAGAAGCAAAAACTTCACCTTCACAGGTAACACCCTTCACTCTGGCAAATCCTCTTGCACAAGCTGTGTCTGGAATCAAGCCAGAAAGATATATCACTGCTTTAGAATGACAGAAATATAGGAGTAAATAATTAAAAAGAAATGTATCTTCGCAATTCTCTAATAATTTGACTGTATAAGGTGGTAAGCGCTCTAGCCTCAATCAAGAAATGTACTGACTCATACATGTTACTTATAACAAGTGAACAGTAGAGGAAATTAAACCTTAGACAATTACTTTCTCATATGCTTTCCTTAATGGAGACCAGAATGCTCAGCATCTAATCATATCAATCTCTGCACTCAGATGTAGCTGAAAGGTAAGTTTCCTGTTAAGTTGCCTGAAGATTTAAAGCTTTAGTGGTGCCAGTTATCACTAAAGGCTTTTTTCCCACTGCAGCTTAATAAAGGATCTGAGCAATGACATTATTTTAGGATATGCATGTAAAATGTAGTATGATGTAGTGATACAAAAGCTTGCTAAAATTTAACTAGTTAGAGATTAGGAAATTAAATGGTCAAATGCATCCAGTCTGAGCTAATTAGCTCTCTAGATTGATTAGTTTTTCCAGTCTAACCTGACCATGCTGCTTCCTGGAGTCCAAAGTAATCTCTTTGCTTGATGCTGCACTGCACAGTTAAGAGCTCTGTTGGATGTTGTTTGCACCATGCTTGTTAGATGGGATACATGTGCCCACAGTTATTGTTCCAATTAAAAATGAAAGGCTAAAACATCCTGACACTGTTTCAGCTGCAAGTGGCATTATTCAAACCTTATGGGGAGAATGCGGCACAGTATTTTTCCCACAAACTAGAGCACAGTTAGAATTCCTGCTTCCAACTTCTAGACTTAGCCCTTTAATCTAATAGTAGTACTATTCTGCAATCAATAATTGTACATAAACTATGTGTTTGAAAACAGCTGGAAAAAGTGTTAACAGTCCGCAACATAAAAAGCCCTCAAGACTTTTACCACGTATTTCACTTTATTATTGTAGTCCTTACTTCCCTACCCCAATGCACAGTCCCTGTGGAGATGAAACATATGTAATTATGAAAAGGTTTATTCACATGTTATTTCCTGGCAGCGTCAAAATTATTAGAATGATCCCTGATAGTGGAGATTACAAGTGATGCTAAATAAGACAGCTTCATTTCATAAGTTTTTTATTGTCTGTTTGTTTTCTATACAAAAAATGATGAGAATCTATCGAGTGGTTCTTCCTCTCTTCTCCCAAAAGATGCAGGATATGAGAGCATACCTAATTCACATCGCTCACAGGGGCTGCCCCAAGCTGCTCCTAAGGTAGCACAGCATTCAGATTTCAGTGTAGCACCATTGATGTTGACTTCACAGCGACTGTCTTGGACATTAAGCCAGCAAGTTCCCTTCAGGCTATCTGCAGCAGAATAGAAAACAATATGGAATTGTCACAGCAAAACGAGCTGGCATGCCATGTTCATGCCACCAGTAGACAGAGTACCAAGGGAGCACAGGCTCTCTTTTAAAAGAAAACCTTCCATCAGAGTAATTTTGTATACATTTGAGTTTAGAAGTGGTGGAAAGTAATAGCACTATCAGTAAAAGTGTGCAACAGAGCACACTGCTTGAGGCATTTTATAGTCCAGGTTGCACAGCTAGCAGAGGTCCTCCAGATACTACATTTGGTTTATTTATATATTTTATCTAGAGACTGATCGGTCTAAAATACACAAGTTACAACAAAAGCAGAGATCACAAACTGGGACTCCCTCTTCCAGCTGACTGCCTAGACCACTGGGTTATAAAATCCAGGTGCTTTTGTCTCTTACTCGGTGAACCTTCAAGGCTGTTGGGAAGGAAAAAAAGATACAAATGTGGGGGATAGGGATGTGCTATATTCTTTTAGGGGTCTGCTTCTTCTGGTGCATTAGCTATGCTTTGAACACGCCTGTTAGGTTATACTCCACTCTCTGCTCCTGAGGGCTCAGCCCCAGCACACCCAGCTCCTGAATCAGAAATTGGATTGCCAGGCTGGGAACACAGACCAGCTCAGGACAAACCCATTCCAGTAAGTGCCCAGCTACGTCAGGCAGCACCTCCTGACTGCTGCCCAGGCTAGACAGCCAGTGAGAAGAGGGGAGATTTTGAGCCACAAGTGCTGTCTCTGCTGCCTGAAATCCTCTGAAATCCTTCTCTTTTAGGTAACCAAATCTTCAGGTCTTAAAATCTATGCTTTCAGTCCCCAAGCCATTTTTTAAAATGTCAGTTAGATTCTAAATCAGTTAAATACTTTAAAAGTTGTACCTACAGCACCTTTGCTCAGCACCTTTACAATGTTACACTCAAATGGTATAGAATTTCTTGAAGCAGATTAACAACCTTTGTGATCAGATAGCAAAAGCAGTCTATAAAGATCTAACCCAGACTGGGAGGTCAGCCTAGGCAGAGTTTAAATGAATGTGCATACTTGGAGTTCAAAGCTAAGCAAGTGGCCCAGATGAATTTAATGACATGACTAATGAAAGAGGAATAGGATTTGGCTTTAAGATCTACGTATATTATATGTACAAAAAGCCAAACCATCTATTAGGTGCTCTTGATCTAATATATGTTGATCTACTAATACCTCATGTTTAGGAGCAGTGTGCTTAAGATAGAATCATTCCAGCTTATTTTTTTCAAACAACTTCAACTTTCCTACAAAAGTGTCATGTTATGAAATTATGCAGACCATAAAGAGCACAACCCTTCTTTGGCTAAAGTAACAGGAAAAAATTTGGCCCAAGAATGTGACTGGAATCAGCCCTAGAAACTGGGCAACATACCTCATTAACAGTTAACTGCAAAACACTTGTATTATTTAGGTTAATGTTGGTTTCAAACATGTGGGGCAGAACATCACACTTAAACAAGTGCACAAACCAACGAAGGGTATAGAAGAGTGGAAAAGGCATCTTTTCCACACCTTGATCAGCCTTTAGCTAATAGACTTGGATTAACATAACAAGACCAAAGACAAAACCTGGACAGTCATTAGTTGGGTCAGCTCTTACCCAGTCATGGGATGGGCGTGTCTCTAGTCATCACATGTCCCAACAGGGACCAACATAGGGAGAGGGAATATAGGTTCTTTAGCTGCTCTTTTATGCCACATCCAGCTTGCTGCCCATTTGTTGATGTCTCTACTTTATGTTATCAAAACGTAAATGCTTCCATTGCTTTATTCACTAGAAGTTTCTTGAGCTCAATATTATTTATTTTTAGTAGCCAACTTTACAGGATGGAAAAATCAAACTAATATCTCAAAAATGATATGAACTACAAAAATTAGCAGGTGACTTTTCTCACACCAGCTGCATCTACATTATCCTGCCAAAGTCTGCTTGTCTTACCTTTTTCAGGCTATGAGTTAATTTCCTTTATTTTACATAATCTCTCTTGTCCATAAGAAATCTACAATGGGCAGTCACTGTGACTTCTGCTTTAGTGAAAAAGTTATTATCTAGCATCAAAGCATTTTTTCTGTTGCTTGCATCTCTTTGCTTCTGACTTGAAGAATAATAAATGCATACTACAGGCAGATGGCAGCCTACTTATTATGCACTGTATGAAGTCCACAAATCTTGACTAAAATATGCATAAAATGCATATATTAACTGCATATTTCAAAAAGCACAAATGGCAGTATCCCTACTGTATGAGCAATTCCCAAAATAGCAATGCAACACTTGTACCCCCAATAGATGTATTTCAAAAACAATTCCATTTTTTTCCTCTAAAAGTGCAGCCTCAATATTGTAAACACTGTCAGTGTGCAAGCAAAATAAATGCAAAATATGTCAACATTTCTGCTGAATGCTTTTATTATAACTGCTGAACTAACAACCCTCATTTGCTGGAGGTTTGAGCTTAAATTTGAGCACAAATGTGACTTGAATTCTGACTGTAATTTGAGCAAATAATTTTTTCTCTACCTAGGAAACTTCACAGAAAGAGACAAATGGCTCACATCTGTGCTCAATTTCTACAGGTAATATGGATGCAAATGGCTCAAGCCACCTGGTTCTTCAGCCTTGAGGTTGATCAGACTGAGCAAAGGAACCAGAGGAACTGACAGACTGAAGTCTTCTGTCCACAAACTGAGTAAAGAACATGCATTAGTCATATATCTCCATAGATCTCCAAATCAGATCAGTCCAACATGACCTGAGTCCACAGGACAGTGAAATAAGATGAGCAGTACAATCAAGTAGCAACAAACACATTGGAACAATACATTGTAAAAATAAAATTAACAGTGATGTTATGTTAATCCTTTTTTATTCTGATATTGTCCTTGCTTTCACTTAAATATTTTGTGCCATTTTTAACTTCAATAACTTTAATCGTCATCATGAAAGAAAGAAAGAAAAACTTACTCTTATAATGTAGGACTGATTCTGATTCTGACATGAGAGCAAATTTGAAATTAAAGAAAAACTAGAGAAGGGTCAGAATCTGACATTACCTTACTTCAATCATTGTTATGAAGAATACCACACATTCCCGAACTACAATACTATTTTAGCCATACATGTATGTTTTGGCATATGGTTTTCCTATCTGATGCTACAGAAATGCTTTACAGGAGCAATCCGCTAAAAAAATTAGGGCAAATACATTCAATATACAAGTCTTTCACTGCAGTGGTAATGGGAAAAAACAACTTGCTCTACTGCAGAGATTTGAAATGGCATACATTTGACAAGAACACTTGCAAATTTTTCACACAGGAAACTACCTATAACTTCCAACCCCTTACTCACTTTTCAATAATCCAGTCTGCCCTCCTCTCATTACTACCAATTCCAATGGAAATTTTGCCAAGGTAGAAAAACATACAGCTAGGCTCTAACAGCATAAATCTGTATGTCTCGCATTAGCTGTACTTCTAACCGTTCTGTCCTAACTTATTCTCACATGTAGTACAGAAAACTCTTCCTGAGACGATTTTGGTCAATGAGAAAAATTAATGATTAGGCTCACAGTATATAGGTGGCTCCTATTCTTCACTTTTTATCTGACTGTTCAGGTATTTTTTTTTGTTTATGTTTTATGTTACTTATCACTAATATTCAGGTCAAATGGGAGCTCACACTGTAAACATTCCAATGGAAACCACTTATAAAGTAAATCCAGAACATCATTGTTATAATTAGGCCCTTAGTGTACTTGTAGCACCTCTGGATGTGAGAATACGACAAGAGTCAAAATAAGCAGTACAAAAAAGCATAGGTTAGTGTGGTCATATCAAGAAATCAGCAAAATGTAAAAAAGAACAAAAAAAAAATACTGAACTTTACTGGCCAGTGATGCTACAAGGAAATCTAAAAGGCGGCTTAGGCTCAAAAGTAACATTCACCTAAAAACATATTAAGGCACAGACAGACTCCATCATTAAATGGAAACTTGAGTCTTTGCATTCAATTTCCTATCCTAAGAAAACTTTGGCAAGGCAAGAAAGTTCAACCAAGAACACTAGACAAATCCATCTTAAAATAAAAGGAACATTTAAAATTAGCATCCTCCAGTTATTAATGCCACTCCAATCCAATTTATCCCACATATCCTACGGTGACTTCAATTATGTTACACAAATAAGATGAAACAATGGCAGCTTGCGATCACCTGAGAAGTACAGATGTCTTCAATCCTTTGAGTTTTCTTGGAAAGGCAAGAAAAAAAAAATATTAATGAATGGCTTCCAAAGATAATGCCAATGACATCTTGCAGACAACTGTTGCTGCTAGCTCCAATAAAATTTGTGCTGTTTTTTTTTCAATGCAACAGAATCCTCAAAGGATGTTACCATAATTTATTTTTATATATATTTTGTATACGTGTGTATATATAACACTCGTATCTGCTCCAGGGGCAGGGATCCTGACAAACTCAGATCTGTCTTATTCATCTTTACCAGCTTCCTACAAAAGAGGTAAAGTATGAGATTGTGCTATAATGCAAAAGCCACTAACATTTCCTTAGAGCTAGGGAAGTCAGTCTTCGCAGTTTATGAAGAATGCCTTGAACCCTAGAAGCCATGTGCTTTCCTATCACTATTTGAAATAGTGTTCCTCCAGTTTTACTTGCTTTCTTGTCTCAGATTTAAAAGTGGCCAAAGAACTGAGTGGGCGTTTCTGCTTTACAGTTTCTCAACAACCAGACTAATCACTTACAGCTTTACTCATATTCTCATTCTCCCAAAGGACAAGATAATTCCTATTAATAAGAAGACATCCCCACTCTCTCCCACCAATAGATACCTGCATTTCAGCACTTTCACCATAGTTTGAACATACTCATGAATTATGTTTCTCTCAATTTGTTCCTGGTCCCATGGAAGCAACCAAAATAGTATGTGTTTGGTCTTACCTACAGAACTAGACATATTGTCTGCTATCATGGGAAAATTACCCAAATACATTGTTTTCTTGCTTAATTAATCAGTATGATCAATGTTTTTCAAGTGAGTAAGAAAAAGAGAAAATAACAGGAGGAAATACCCACCAATACATATCAGTCCCATAGAGTCCAACTTGCTGCCAGGTGAACATTCACAATTGAAAGATCCAAGATTGTTCCTGCAGGCACCATTGACACACGGACTGTTTTCACATTCATTTATATCTATAGTCCAGGAACAAAAGACACTGTTAGAACAATGATTTGCTTCTGGAAAATACACATATATATGCTGCTGTGGGCCATGACTTGCCAAGACTCCTGGTATATTTGCCCCCCACTCCCAGAATGACATTCAAAAGATATAGGGACAGGCAGGTAGCATGTATGTGCACATGTATAGCAGCACATATTTTGAAAGTGTTAATTAAATGGCTCTTTTCTACAAAGACAATAATTTCCAACAACTTGGACTATACAGTTTTCCAGCATCAATTATAACTGTCCTTTGAGAAAACAAAACTCTTTTTTCATAGAATGCAATGCATTCCCAGCCACAACATGCAGTGCACAAACAAAGGCCTTATTGTTTCTGTCATTTATGGCTCCATGAGGCTTTGGAAGAATTAAGAAAACTCTGTCAGAAGCAAAATATTACAATGCTGGCTGCGATTCTCTAGTTCTGGAAAGTGTTCAAGAAACAGGAGTCGAAACTGGAATACTGTAAATGGTACTTCCCTCTAGCCCCTAACTCCTTCTATTTATTACCCCTGTGAGTTTTTTAAGCCTGTTCATATGTAAGAATAGGGACCCCTGAAGACAGTATTATTTGCTGATTGTTTTTTTTTTTAAAGTGAAATCAGTTTTAAGATTAAAACAATACCAGCAAATTCTTTTAAAGAACAATTGCAGATGCGTATCCACCATTTCTTCCTGAACCAATTTCAGGTTTTGATTTGGGTCCTGAATCAAGCCATACATTCAAATCCAACCAGACAGTTCCTTTGGTGGGCCAGAAATAAAACTGTTCAGTGCTTGCTTATGTTTGCTAGTAGTTCTTGAGGAATAATGTCATATCCATAAACTAAAATAGCCCGATAAATTAATGCAGGATCTAGTTAAGTACTGGAAACGTTAATAGCATCAAGACATCGCTTTCAAGACAAATTATCTTCCTTATTTTTTGGAAGTCACGAAAAAGGTACCATTTGTTATTTGATATGTTGTGATGCATCAAGCCTTCATTTCACTAGCTGTGTATTCTTTCACGATCTTCTGGGGTCATAGGAAGGAATATGTGTTTAAAATACTTACCAAATTAGGTATATATTATTTTAAAAAAGAAAGAAAAGAAAGAGATGGAAAATGCCCAGAAATCAGTAAACTTAGGAAACTGTGATCTCTCTCTTCATGCCAAAAGCAAGGACTTAATTTAAAAGCTGATTTTCATAGTCCCTTTACTTTATGGAATTACCTACAAAGAGCAAATAGGACTTGTCCTTGAACATTAGCAAGTTTTTGAATAGCAGCACAGCTTTACGTTTGTGAAGTCTACTCCTAAACTTGTGGATCACCCAGCTTACACATTAACCATACACAGATGCAGAGATATAAAATCTAGGGGGCCTTATTGGGTCAAGGCAGTGTGTTACATGAACACACCCACACAGCTTTGATGGTTGCCTGTACTGGGCTAACTGCATTGGCAGTGCCCAAGCTGGTAAGCCCCATCCTACTACGGGCTGGTAGTCCCGTAGGGCATTAGGCAGAGCTTCCATGGTTCTCTGCAAACAGCCTGCTTAAACACAGTTGGTCATGTTGTCTCAGGTTGGGTCCTAAGTCAGCTTACTATGGAGAGTGCAGCACAGTGTACAAGGAGGTAGGGCCAGGCCAGGTCTGGCACTGCTTGTGTACTGACTTGATGTGCTGGGAAGTGCAGTACACAGGTAATATCAAGTAGACCTAGAAAGTCAGTTAGTTCTGACAGAGCAAGCTCTAAGTCCCTCTGTATCCGAGCTGGCAATCTGGAAGGCTCACCAACATTTATCTGCTCTGCAACCCTTCTCCTCCCTGTAAATACGTTTCACGCTTTATTACCTAAGGTCTTATTATCCAAGGTATGCTCCTTGCTTCCCGCTCTCTCCCCAGCCAGCAATACCTGGTAGAGGAGAATACTCTCTGCTGCTTTTGCAGAGAAACCAAATATCTGATTTCCACAATTAGAAACAGATCACACTGAGACAAAGAACTCATCTTAAATAAGCACTATATGTCGAATAATTCTCCATATAGAAATGCTCTTGGATAAAGATAACACTTTTTCTTCCTTTCCATCTGCCATCTTATTTTCACCAGTTCGGCTAGCTTTAAAAAAATAAGAAAAATTGAAAAGACAGGAAAAAGGAACGAAATTTAAGCTGTATATAGTTTCTCCCTGTCAAAGGTGTCAAATGTTCACTGTCTCCTAAAGTCCAAGAACAAAGGGACATCCAATGAAGCTGGCTGGTAGCAAAACAAGTAAAGAAATGGTTCTTTACACAACAGGCAGAGAAACTGGTAATCCTTGTCCTGGGATGCTGAAAGCTTGCATTAATCAATTGCAGTCTGGACAAGTTCATGGAATATAAATTCACCAAGGTCTCTACAAGGTAAGGATCCTACTTCTGGTGTCATAAGTCCCCGAACCACAACTGTTGGGGATTCAGAGAGTATTTTTGGAAAGTAATGTTGTATACTTGCTCTGTTGTGGGTCAGAGGGATCTTTGATCAGTCTCTTTATTTATGTCTTTGCTTTTATGCAGATATGATTGTCTGTCCAGTGAGTTGCAAGTGCTCTTCCCTGCTTTTAGCTAAGATGCAATTTCAGAGTTGCCGTGAGGGACCAGGCATAATCTGTGCCACAGAATCTTTGGGGCTTTTGGACACTAAAAACAGTCTCCACTGAGCCCATGCAAAATGAGACTTACAAGTTGGCCACATCTAAGGACATTTTCAGAGTAAAGAGGCAGCATCCTGACACAAAAACTACTCAAGAAATTTCAAGCAGCAACAGCATAGAGGAGCAACAGCTTTTTAAAGAAAAGGCCACAAGGTCTGCATGTTTCTAAACACACAAATCAACATTTTCTTGGAAATTAACAAAAAGTTTTGTCTGAATTTTTTAAAGGCAAAATTAAAATCTAGTCTGACTCAGACACCCAGTGGAGAAAATTATAGGTCAAGTGCTTGAAATCTCCTGAAGATACTTATAGCTGAAAACAGGTGATTTTCATGTAAAGTGTCACATGGTTTTAATGGCTGACAGCCTGACCCCACACAGGTCTGCACATACACAAAGAATGTGCAAGATAGAACACTGTAATAAGCAGATAGTTGCCACTATCCAAAACATCAGTTCAATCATATTCAGAATATAAAAAAAATGCATGAAACATAAAAT
Source organism: Theristicus caerulescens (assembly GCA_020745775.1). Classification (NCBI taxonomy): domain Eukaryota; kingdom Metazoa; phylum Chordata; class Aves; order Pelecaniformes; family Threskiornithidae; genus Theristicus; species Theristicus caerulescens. The sequence continues at coordinate 52,313,027 of CM036583.1, read as the reverse complement.
ACTTCACATTTATAGATATAATATCAGGTTATCATGGCTATCTTTAATTCTCCCTGATACTTAGCAAGTTAGGTTTACAATCAGTGTTCTTCTAGGAAAACACATCTTGTATTTCAGGTTTTCAGAGGTAACAAGAAACTCAAACCTAACAAAATATTGTTGAGGGCCACACCTGGAAGTCAGTGTCCCAAAAACTACAATCAAAGATAAGTTAATAAGTGGAGATGGAGGGGCCGAAGCATCTAAAGTTCAACACTTTATGAAGAGTGAAGCAGCTCTCTTGATTTCATGGGCCATGTTCTTCATTCTCTGCCCAAAGACAGTGAAAGGAGAGAAAAAGACTAAAACTGAACATAGTGGTGGGCAAAAATGGGGAAGAACAGAAAGATGATACACCATTGCCAGAGCTGAACACTTTCTAGACTGGGATAACTGCCTGTCCATTTCAAGCCAAAGTCAGACAATATAGTCTAAATCCTCCCTCAAGTTTGCATCAAACATGTTCCTTGGCAAAACAGCTGACTCGATCTGCCAGGTTGCTGCTGTCTGCAGGGGACTTTCCCTTTTCATCCTTCCTCCTCCTTTTTCTCCCAGTCTCAGTTTCTACCCTTCTCAAGTGCCGGTGCCAGCCCCTCACTGATCCCACAGACAAATAGTCACTTTCCATCTTCAGGGATAAGAATGGCAAAAGTTGGTTGCAAAGACGAGGGGTGAAGGAAGATGTATCACAGAACCAGACTCCATTTCACTTTGCCCTGATGCAGGTGAAGGAATACTCATCCCATTTCTCTCTACAGAGTAGAAAGAGGGAGAGCAGCTTTCACTGAGGATTAGGGTATGCATATCTGGAGGCACTAACTTCTGGTTGTTTCTAAAACGATCTTGTGACTATGCTCGAGGCCTCTAACCCTGAAAAAAATAGTTTGTTACTTCCTGCATTTGACATGCTTCAGCACTATGCTGGGGTGGGGTGGGGGGGAAAGAAACAAACAGACAAAAGAAACAAAAAACAAACCCAATGCTTTTGGGTATTAACAGGTTTATAATATTGTGTTGACTACTCCCCAAAACCATCGTTCAGGAAAAAAAAAAAAAAAGGATGAATGCACTTCAGCATTAGTGCTCTGCTGAATCAAGCAGAAAAGTATCCTATTATCCTATGCACAATGTAAGCAAACTCCAAGAATTGTTTCCATACACCTTTTTATAATAATATTAAATGGTAACTTTAGGAAGAGTGAGCAAGAAACCAAGTTCATTTTAATACTGTTTTATATTTTAAAATAAAAGACACTATGTATGAAAATATTTATCAGTGTTTTCTTTAAAAATCATTTTTTTTCTTAAGTGAAGTGAGTGTACATTGTAAGTGTCAGAGAAACAAAAATTGAAACAGTCCACTGTACATTCTTGGAAATGAACTTCAAAGCACATCTGGTTTATGTTTAACTAGTTATGTCACTGGAAACACAATCTAAACCATAAAGCTTGTCAAAATCTCAACTTTCACAGACTCTGGAGCCTCAAACAACTCCCCCATTCCTCACAACACATTGATAAAAAATTTCAGTTGAACTATAAATGAAAATAGTGAAGTGTTTTGTTGTTTCTTCACAGTTACTGATGAGAATTATATTAATTAAAAATATACTGGTATGTAATAAGCATCAGAGCATTTTCAGAGCAAAACACAAAGCTTCTGGCTACAGAAGTTTTTTTACAACTAGTGAACTTGTAACTCCAAACCGAATTACATAGTGTTTCTTTAAAACCAGAATTTGGACAGAAAGAGATGAATTTATTCTTCTATTGCCAACCTGCTCGACATCAGAAAAAATGTAATACATTTAATAGGTTTTATAGATAGTTTTATGCCAAACCCCTCTTGATCAGCTTTTTTACCTGAGCAGCTAAATTTAAACATCAGTCTATGAGATTCAAGATGAAGATGACAGATCCTTCACGACCTATGTATGTAAGTTAATGTAGATAACAATATTGAAAGAAACTGAAAATCCTTCAGATTCTGCTGTACAGACAATAAAAAATGAGAAGTATTTCAGGGTCATTACACTAAACTATGTTCAGAAAGGAAATACTCTTACAAATCTCAAGTTTTAGTTAATGATCAGTTGTTTGTTTTTTTTTTTTTCCCAAATAAGAAAACAGGATTTTTTTTCTTCCATTAACAAAAAGTTTTATTATTTTAAATATTACTGCAGCATTCATGCCCAATCACAAGCTCATTGCTCAGAGTTCAGCAGACATACAGGATTACGAAATACAGCCAAGAGAAGCACAGCCACTGTTATTCTACAAAGATGGCAAAATATCCTCCTTTTCAGGAACAAGCTAAACCTGATGACCACCATGAAAGGGAGATGAGACAGGGACAGATTTATCCTTTTTTAGAATCTTTTGGAATATCAGATAATACTCTTTCAATTAGTCTTTGCAGGAGACACAAATATTGCAAACATGTACAGATGCATGTTCTTTCATGAATATCTTAAAAAAAAGTTAAAAAAAGATTAATTAAAAAGATTAAATGCATTAATTAACATCTCACCAAACCCACCAAACAGAAACCCAAACAGCCTTACTTCATGAGCCTGAATGATCATCTCAGTAATTATTCTTTCACAATAGAACAGATTTTACTTTCCATAACAACCTGCTTACATAAGGTGTGTGTGCATCTTCTACTTCATGCTTAGGTTGGCTCAAGCTGTGAAATATTTCAGTTCCTGTATTACTAGATGACTGTCAGAAGCACTATAACATGTTAGTTTGAATAAATCATACTGGTTCTTTATTAATGTTTTTAGAACTGATTCATAAACTGATAATTTGGGGAATGCACCTAATTCCCTTAGACAAAACATAAAAGTGGTCATATTCCTTAGAAAAATGCGCTAAGGTGCCATTAAGAGGGGACATGCCTGCCATTTGGATTTCTGCTAGCATCTTCTCTTCATATACTTTCCTGTAAATTCTATTTTATCTTAACTGTAGGGGGTTTTTTGGTACTATGGTTTTGCAGTCAATATCAGCTGGCAATGCTATCTAAAGAAGTCACCCTCTCCTCAATGAACTATTAATTCAAATGAACTAGTAAGTTAATTTCCACTCCAGCATAACTCTCCTTCATGCTATTCTCTATTTACACCCCCTCTCACAAAAAATCTAAGATAAGGGACTCCCAGATTTAGTTCACTATATCATGATCCCCAAACTTCTAGCACAAGAGAAAACAGACTGCAATGATGATAAGGATGTCTGGAAGACAGAAAAGATCACATTTTTCCTAAGGCTGTGGTGGCTCAATGCAACCATGAAACCACTTCTTTATTTTTGTTGTCGTCAAATCCTTATTTTAAGCCTTTATATTAATATTACTATTATATTTACCATCAAAAACAAATTTATGTTTATATTTGAAAATCTAGACACATTTTACTTCAATAATTTTGGCTGGGTTGTTTACATTCTTGCATCTCATTCATCTACCTTTTGGTCAGTGTTATGCTCTGAAGTTGATGGCCTTTTCATCTTGGTAATGAACATCTCCCTTTACCATACTATTCCAGTTTTTCTGTCTAGAAGATTCCTTAAAACACATGCACATTAAGGGAACATGGTAAGCTATTTTCACAGCTAGACATCTTTCAGTGCATGGGAACTAAACATACAGACAGATCTTGAAGAATAAATTTCACCTGAACATTGTGGATAGATACTAGGCATTGAAACAACTTAGCAGACAGAGCACTATAAATCCATGGGGGTATGATATAACAAGAGCCCTAATCTGAACAAGTGCTACTAATTTGTAACATACAGGGAAAGAAGAAATTTTAACTTTTAAAAGTGACCTCTGAAACACACATGTACTAAAATATAAAGGAACATAATTTCTTTTGAACCAAAGGGGTGAAGAGGTGAATGATTTGATACTGCCAGAATTTAAACCATTTCATGAGATGTTTTGAATGTAAACACATGTTCACTTTCCAAACAGTTGGAGACATTCAAAATACCATTACCCCCCCATGTTGCTTGCTTCCACTCCTCGGCTGAAAACTGGCAAAGAGCACATGAGTGCTCCTCACCTGCTTCAGTGCAAAGTTAGCCCATTCAGCATATGCTGCTAAGGAAATGGTTTAAGTTAACCTGACTGATCTTACACAGCAAGAATGGTTTACAGACTGCTTCCACCTTCCTTTCTATATGTTTGTTTAGCTGTATGGCAGTAACTTCTGTCTGATCAGTAATAACAAGCAGCAGAGGACAATAATGTCTTCCACGGCTTCAGACAAATCTGGACGGTGACATTGGTTCACATAATAGGTATTCCATAAGAAAGGATTATAGTTTCCCCATCACTCATTCAAATGCAAGACTATTTACTATAAAAACTTTCTAATGATAACATATATTGAGATTTAAAGATCACGGAACCAAATAAAAAGTAATGCAAAAGACCAGTAAAATTCTACTACCTTGAATACTAATTAAAAATTGAGACAAAAGCTAATGCTTCTATTTTGATTTTTTTTGTACAGCCTTGCTTAATTTTTTTTATAATTAAAACTTCTCATTAGTTTCTGCTATGTAACATTTTCGTTGATCTAACATCTGTGCTCATTAGTAATATAAGAAAGGAATTTTGATTATACTGTAAAAATAAAGGACAATTTTAGAACCACCTGGCACTAATATCCAGATCCTGGAATTCAAACATCACGTAAAGCATCACAAACACCAGAATTTGATCTAAAATTAACTATCACCACAGATTGAATGGAGAAGAGAAAGAAGAGACTCTGTGATAAAAATAGACCCATTTCCCTAAATGGTAGACTTGGTGTCCCTGCTACATGATCAAAGGCAAGCATATATTCCCCTTCATTCCAGTTTAAAAATGTTTTACCTAAGGAAAGGAAAATATTTTCATATAAAAACAAATAGATTACTTTGAAAGAAATTCAATGGCAAGACCCAACACACTAAAAAATACTGCAGAGAAATTACAAGAGGAATGCAATGATTTATGCAATATCTTAGTTCTGTCTTTTCCTCTGGTTTTCATCACCACCCTGAATCTTTTGTGATTGTTTAGCTTTAATGTTATATAATAAGCAATAAAATTAACATAACATGCAGATTTTTCACCTTCACATGTGTTTGTCTCAGTGCTGAATACATAACCCTTTGGACAAGTGCAGCTGTAACTTCCAGGGGTGTTTCGGCAGAGCCCATTATCACACAGCAGCCCATTCACTGAACATTCATCAACATCTGCAAAAAGATGAGTTAGACATACTGATGAGTGCAAATGCCATGAGATGCCTTCACCTCCACAAGTAGCCCCTGTTGCTTTCTACAGCAACAGTTAGGTTGCTGGATATGCAGTTTTCTACAACAGTAAGTGAGCAAGGAAATACGTAATTTCTTAGTTTCAAAAGTCTAATTAATTTTCAGATCCTTATTACCAAAAATTCTGTTCTGCTATTAAAGTTTTTCATTAGCAGGCTCTAAAAACAGTTCACGGTTAGCCTTAAAATAATAAAATATGTTTTCCTGGAATGACCTTGGGATCTTTGTCAATTGTATGACTGTATCACCATGACAACTTCATGAACGTCTATTTGCTTTGATATCAGCATTTGAATTTTTTTTTTAAACACACAAATAACAGTGTGTTAGATTACTGTTCTAATCCTGTTTTATGGGCAAAAATTGATTTTGTTATCCATGAAGTCAATATGTGTGTTAAAATCTAAATTGCACAGTTCATGTATGGCATAGATCTCAAGAGTACACATATGTACCTCCACTCCAGAGGCATACTGTATTAAAAAAACCCCCTATGATTAAGACCAGGATATCAAGCACACTGAATAGGAAAAAACCCATAAATTAACATCACTCCCTGAACTCCTCTTATATTAACTGCAAATAATGCTAATAAAAAGCAATCTTCCTCATTGTCCTACTGTTTATTTTTAAAAAGAAAAAAAAAAGTGATTTTAAGCTACTTTCCTTTAATGCTCATCACATATCACAAATACTTAAGCTTATAGAAGAACACTGACAGGATACGCCATGATAAACCTGACGCTTTATCCTGCTTCAGGGTGTCTCCTATAATTTGACTGCTTGATTTCCCAAACCTAACACTGCAACTGAAATCTTAAATCAACTAGATTTTTTAGAGAGTTTAAGTTTAAAAATAAAGAAGAAAACCAAGAATGCAATATAATTACAATCTGGAGGCTTTTAGTTTCCCAACTACACAAGATTTTGCAAGCTACGCTTATGAATTCCATTAGGATTCAGACAATAAAGTCTAAATTTCCCTGGATGATGAATCTGAGATTTAAGTTTGGCAGCTGTAAAGAAGCTCTTCTAAACTAACCTGTCTTTAATCTAACCTCATCTGATTTTAACTAAGTAAAGGAGGATGGATTTGGAATTTGACGTTTTCAAGAGCAACAGACTTTAATTTTGACCTTTTTGTCAGACATTCCTTTAACCCAAACTGGCACTGTTATGAACGTATTATTTCCTTAGAATCTCACAGAATAACTTCAGATTTGGACTGTAATCTATTCTGATATGCACTGTAAAAACACAGAATGATATAGCTCATGCTCTAAAAACACTTGAAACTGACAAAAATACTGTCTGCATTCTGTATGATGACCACTTTTATTTCCTGGCAGCTCATAATGTATATCATTAATTAATACATTTCAAGCCTTTATTTGAGTGTTTGTAATTGAATTCTTTTGTGCAAAAATTCTCCTATCTAAGAACAAATGCATTCTCACAGTCAGTATGCTGTACTTTTATTCAAATAATTAGACATATACCTATACTAGCACTTACATAATCCCAAGTATAACTATATAAATAAAATCCCTTGCCATAAAATCCATTTGGAAAAGGAATATTATGTGAAGTATTTTAAAAAACCCACTGACAGTTTTCTGCAGCAGTGCCTTTCCTGCCAACAGGCCATATTTAGGGCCTTTAGAAAATAACTACCTGTAAAATTCCTTAAGTCAAGCAGATGAAAAGAAACACTTTTATTACTTTGTGTTTGCTTTGCATCACTAGGTAGGAATGTTTGGTATTAAAATTATACCACAGTTATATAGTCCAGGTTTTCCCTACCAAAAATGGTGGGTTTTTGTTGACCACAAATACCAATGATAGGTCAGTAAACCTTTAAGTGTAGAGAGCAATAATTCCCCAAAATAAACACATCAGATGGTAGGATGATACGTAAGACTTTCTAACGGTTTCAGATAGATTTCCATTAACTTTTAATACAAACAAACTTCGGTTTTCTGTTTAAAATTACAAGACAATAACAGGACTATAAGCTATATTATTGTACAATGCACCTGTTGTATAATACACTTTTTTTGGATGTAAGACTTCCCAAAAGAAAAAAAATACTGAGTTTCATGTATGACCATGAATGATAAAAGTAATTAGACAGAGAGTGAAACATATATATATATGTATAACATAATGTATATATGTATATATAACATAAGTATCTTCCTTTGGGTATTCCTAAACACTTGCAGAAAATGTATCTAGATACTGCAACAACAGTCTGGTAGAAACTTAAACCAAACTACAAATGACAATTGAAAGTTTCTGAAGTGAATCATTCCTGTATACTGGTGACCTGAAATTCTGAAGAATAAAAGAACAGCTGTTACACTTGAGCTCACTGTTCAGATATGATCTGTGAAATCTTACAAGTGGGTCATTGCTTCCTTCATGAGCTGACACTTTCAGAAATCAGAGGACTAAGTGTACAGCAACCCATTCTGCTGTACTTCTGTAATTCAGGGACATCATGAATTAATGCATACCACAGAGACTGTGTACACAGGCCACCAGTTATCATTCATTATGATAATAACAGCCATCTGTTACATTTTGTTTTGCAAAATTGTGACCTTCAGCTCTTGACAAATTATCATCCAGCCTTGAAAGGGACACATTTTAGGTGGTCTTCACAAATATTATACATTAAAATATAACACAAACTGATACATGTTTTTGAGAAAATTAATTCCTAACCTGCAATGGTATCTCCTGCTTACACTTCCCAAACAGTAATACCACCCCACCAAATAACAGAAAAATACAGCAGTAAGAATATTAGCTATGCGGTGACTGAGAAAGGCAGTTTCACTAGAGATTTTTTGCATTTTCATTGTAGCTTTAAGTAGATGTCTTGCAACCAAAATTCTGTCAATTCAAGTTAGCCTCAATGTAGTGATGAATTATTCAACAATAATAAAAAAATCGAGCAACTTACCCACACAACTCCTTCCAGAAGGATCAGGCTCATAGCCACTGTTACAGTTACAACGATAGCTGCCACGTAAGTTTTCACAAATTCCATTGGAGCAAATATCAGGATCCAATGCACACTCATTAATATCTGTATTAACACAGAAGCTAATCAGATACCGAAAGATATGAAAAACCTGATCCTGTGATAGATGTGGACAACATCTGACTCACTGGATCTTGGGGCTGTCATTCAGAGCAACGGTATAGCAAGTGTGTAGCCAAAAGGCTGAAAAAGGTGATTATTCCCCTCTATTCGACACTAGTGAGGCCAAACCTGGAATACTGTGTCCAGTTTTGGTCCACTTCATGAGGTTCACATGGGCCCACTCCTCAAGCCTGTTAAGGTCCCCCTGGATGGTATCTCTTGCCTCTAGCGAATCAACTGGCACCACTAGCACCACTCATCTTGGTGTCATCTGCAAACTTGCTGAGGGTGCACTCAATCCCACAATCTATGTCATTCATGAAGACATTAAACAGTATTGGTCCCAGTATGGACCCTTGAGGGACACCACTTGTTACTGGTTTCCTCTTGGACATTGAGTCATTGACTGTAACTATGCACATGACCATCCAGCCAATTCCTTAGCTAACAGTCCATCCATCAAACCCATCTATCTCCAGTTTAGTGGAGAGAGAAAAATGTTGTGGGGGAGAGCATCAAAGGCCTTACAGAAGTCAAGGTAGATGATATCAGTAGCTCTTTCCTTGTCCACTGGTGCAGTCACTCCATCGTAGAAGGCCACTACATTAGTCAGGCACAATTTGCCCTTTGTGAAGCCATGTTGGATGTCTCTAATCACCTCTATCTTCCATGTTTTGACATAACTTCTAGGAGGATCTGCTCCATGACCTTATTGTGCACTGAGGTGAGGCTGACTGGTCGGTAGTTCCCAGGGTCCTCCTTTTTACCCTTTTTTAAAAATGAGTGACCCTTTTCTGCACTCACCGGGGACTTCGCCTGACTGCCATTTTTCAAATATGATGGAGAGCGGCTTAGCCACTGCATCTGCCAGTTCTCTCAGGACTCTGGGGTGCATCTCATCAGGTCCCATGGACTTGTGTATGTTCAGGTTCCTTGGGTGGTATTGAACCTGATCTTCTCCTGTGATGGGAGGGACTTTGTTCCCTCAGTCCCTGCCGTGATGTTCAGAGACTTGAGAGATATGGGAAGAGTGATTACCAGTGAAAACTCAGGCAAAAAAATTGTCGAGTACCTCAGCCTTCTCCACATTAGTTGTCACTAGTTCTCCTGTCCTATTTATCGTGTTTGTGTGTGTCTGTGTACATTTTCTTGTAATCTTCCTCTTCTGACCAATATACCTGTAGAAGCCTGTCATATTCTTCGCATTCCTTGCCAAACTCAGCTCCAACTGTGCCCTAGCTTTCCTGATCCCATCCCTACACATCTGGGCAGTGCCCCTTTATTCTTCCCAGGATACGTCTCTGGTTCCACTGCCTATGCATTTCCTTCTTACACTTTAGTTTGACCAGGAGGTTCTTACTAAGCCATGCTGGTCTCCTGCCTTCCTTGCCTGATTTCTTACATGTGGGAATTGAGAGCTCTTGTGATCTAAGGAAAATGCCCTCAAAGAGCTGCCAGCTCTGTTCTGCTCTTTTATCCCTGATGGCAGTTTCCCAGGGGGTCCCATCCACTAATTCCTTTAACAACTGAAAGTTTGCTCTCCTAAAATTCAGGGTCCTGGCTTTACTCTTCACCTGGCCCATATCCCTCAAGATCATGAGTTCCACCAGGGCATGATCACTGCAGCCCAGGCTGCCATCAGTCTTGACCTCACTAATTAGTTCATCTGTGTTGGTAAATAACAGGTCCAGTAACGCTTCTCCTCTGGTTAGGCTGTCTATCACCTGGATTAAGAAATTATCCTTGATGCACTCCAAGAGTCTCCTGGACTACAGACAGTTTGCTGTGCTGCTTTTCCAGCAGATGTCAGGGTGATTGAAGTCCCCTAGCAGGATCAGTGCCTGATGTATAAGAAGAAGCTGAGGGAACTGGATTTCTTTAGCCGGCAAGAGGGAAGATGAGAGGGACATCTAATAGCAGTTCTCTGATCTTAATAGATGGTTACAGAGAAGATGGAGCCAGACTTTCTTTGAGGTACACAATGACAGGCAAGAGAGAAAAGTTACAAGTTACAACAGGAGGAATTTTAACTGAACACCAGGAAAACAATTCTTCCCCATTAGAGTGGTTAAGCACTAGAGCAAGCTGCCCAGAGAGGCTATGGGAACTCCATCATTGGAGATTTTCCAAACTCCACTGGGCAAGGCCTTGAGAAACCTGATTCAACTTTGAAGTTACCCCTGCTCTGAGCAGAAGGTTAGGTTGGATGACCTCCAGATATCCTTTCCAACCTAAACCAATAGGGACCTATGTGTTTGTAAGAATACCTTGATGCAAAATATCTAGCCTGTGTACTCAGTGCCTGTGGTTTAAGGATCTAGGTAAGTTATAAATTATTAGGTGACACAAATACTTTTCCTAATACAGGACTAATGCACAGGTCAATACCACAGCATATTCAGTCTTACAGAAATTATAGCACTTGTTGGAAATTTTAAAATTTTCTCAGATCGACAGAATAGTATGATGAATATATTCCCTGAATTTACAGTCCCACATAGAATTTCTGCTGTAGTTGGAAAATTCCAAAATATTCGTATGAACTATAAGAACAGGAACAGGCTAGTTTTAATATTTTTTGCCTCTGAGGCAAAGAGAGCTTTTCAATATTAAGTTATTTCTTCCCATACGGTAAGCCCATTACTTTAAATAGTTCCCTTTCTGAACCTTGGAAAGAACAGTAGGGGTGCTGGCCTAGCTGTGACTTCATAAAAAGCTTGTTTTATATGTGTGCTGCTCAACTTTTTATAAAGGACATTTCCTCTTTAACCATAGTGCAGTTTAGATCATGATTTACATATACTCAGATATGCATTTGGAAAAAATAATGCTATCCCTGGATTAAACTCAAAGCTATAAGACATCTGAAAATTTCATAAGAAAATATGAATTAGCACAATATTTCAGCTCTGTGTTATCTTTTAAGTAAAAAGCTTTCTGTAGTTTACTAAACTTGTTTGTACCTTGGGGACAAGCCACACAATTTCATTACTCTCCCTCTCCTTATTCAATTAATGATTTCAGAAGGTCCAGCCCTTCCTGTTACTTTTTATATTGAACCAGAATGCAAAATCTCTGTCCTCATCTATATCCAGATTTCTCTCATTTGAAGACATGAAGCTTTTGCGCTTGTTAATCACAAGCCAGATGAGAGGAGTAGGGATGTGGTGATGGACTGCAGTCTAATTAATAAACTATGCATCAACTAAAAGTCAAACAAAATCTCTATGACAAGAGCATCACTGATAAAGTGTATTCTCACTCACTCTTGATAATGAGAATGCAAGAGGAACGCAACAGAATTTTTATGAGATTGAATGCGGGATCAGTATTCATCTCCTTTAGGAAATGGAACTGGCAAACAAAGTCCCTTGGTATAAGCAGTGGTAGGAGCAGCAGCAAGAAAATTGTCTGCAAGGTTGCTGCACAATATGTACAGAAAATACTAGGGTTTTCTTTAGAAACCTAAACAAAGAGGGATTTTAGTTGAGACATGAACCCCTGAGAGATTATAGTCTTTATCATGCAGTTGGTAGAGACCACAACTGGTTTTATGTTTTTAGTGAAAAATTGTATTTTCCATGTATCCAAAAGAACATACAACCCCCTTTCAAGACTACATGCAAATTCTCACAGTAGGACGCTGTTTGTACAACAATATTATGGTACACTGCCATTATTTCTCCATGAGATTTAAAGAGTCTTCAAATGGACCTTGTGTAATTCACTGATAAGAAAACTGAGAGAATTTACAAACTCTATGGATTTCAAATTACTTGTAAGTTTGGCAACATGTTAAGCAATGAGCTCATAGAGAAGAAAAAACTATGCATATACACTTACAGTACTGAACAGAAACAGAATTGCTTTTATTATAGTACTATTTTTAAAAGTTATGTAGGCTGTTACTAAATATAATGATCAGAGGCTCTCATTCTGTTCCTGCTGAACTGAACAGGAGCTTGGGTTATTTAGTTTGGAGAAGAGGAGGCTGAGGGGAGACCTTACTGCTCTCTACAACTACCTGAAAGGAGGTTGTAGTGAGGTGGGGGTCGGTCTCTTCACCCCAGTAACAAGTGATAGGACGAGACGAAATGGCCTCAAGCTGTGCCAGGGAAAGTGTAGGTTGGATATTAGGAAAAACTTCTTTACTGAAAGAGTGGTCAGGCACTGGAACAGGCTGCCCAGGGAAGTGGTTGAGTCCCCATCCCTGGAGGTATTTAAAAGACGGGTAGATGTGGTGCTTGAGGACATGGTTTAGTGGCGGACTTGGCGGTAGTAGGTTAACGGTTGGACTTGATGATCTTAAGGGTCTTTTCCAACCTTAACAATTCTATTATTCTATGATTCTTTAATGCTGACAAGGATAAAGGCTACATAAATTAAATGCCTGGAAATACTAAATGTACAGTATCTGCTTTAATTTGGCTGCAACTTTATTAACTCATCAGGGAACTATCTATCAATAAATCATAATACTGTGTTCCACCATTCCTTCTTCAACCCAGTCTACTTATTTGGAAGCTGCAGCATGCATTGCCCCTACTTCAGGCCTGCCTCATTTATTATTTTTAAAACCACTCTCTGTGGTGCTAGAAAAAGGAGCTGTATCTTTACAGTTCCCAGTACTAAATGTAAGTGCTCACTTTCAGGACTTTTTTTAGGAGGATCTTTTTTAGTAAGCTCCCTTCCAACTCTAACTCACCAAAGAAATGATCCCTCCATGGAAACGGTCCATGTAGTGAACATTGGATCTGGAGTGAAAAACTGCTCTATTACTATCCCAGCTGACTGAAAATCAACTGCAAATGCAAGCAGCTCCAGTCATTGCTCAAATGAGGGAGAACTGTCTTATGCCTATTCTAAAAAAAAATAAAGTATAGGTCAAACCTTTAAAATGGATGACTGTTTTTTTCTTGTCAGGGTCAGAAAAAATCCAACGATGTGGAGAATTAATTCTGGGCTTTTCTTTAGACAGTGTTTAATTATTGTACTTCGATAATGAAAATACTAAAATTAACATATTAATCTTGAGGCAAAAAACTCCACCCTAGTATTTTAAAGAAAAATATAATTCTGAGTATTTTTTTTTTTTAACCTGGAATCATATACATTAAAGAAAATATGCAACATACCTCGTCCATCCACAGTAATACCTATTCCACTGCTACACAGGCCATGGAATTCAGCTACTCAATTGAAGCAAGAGATGTTGGGGAAAAAAGAAAATGTTATTTTCAATGTTTCACCTTCTTTAATCCTAAACAAAATCCACCCAACCTTTTTCCAAAATAATTTTTCTGCAATCTACCTAATAAAATACCAATGTTCACATGAAATAACTATTTATAGATAATATAGCTAAATACGTCAAGTAGGATTCCACCTTGAACTTTCACATATATACAAAACCAAAATTTGATAACAAGAATTAAACACTCAAGCAATTTCCTTATAGTCTTGACAGTACTGTCTCCTTAAGCTACTGCTTTCAACCATAATGCCAGTTTTACTTCACTTCTTCTAAATAGTTTTGTGCTATCTCAGAAAATGACACTGAATGGAAATACTGTCCGGGATACATCATCTCAGTTCTATATTCAAGAGATTTTTTTTCTAATCAATCCGCAGGTTTATTTGGAGAACTGATTCTTATAAAACAAAATACAGTTTTCTAAAATTAATATGGGCTGCTCTTTTAAATTGGATTGATTTGACTAGAAAATTTAGAGATTCATCAGAGAACTCTGCTTATTATCTTTAAAGTATTATTACTTATAGTCAACCCTTAATTCAGGGACCCAACTTCATCCACAGCATACTCATGTCCTTCGTCTTGAATTTTGTCACAATCTGGTCAGCTCTGGAACTAGGTTCACCTCAAACATTACAATGCATAAAAGCATAAATACTCAACATAAAATACCAGAGAGTTTTTCTTTAAAGGAGAAACCATTTCCAGAATCAGTGCACAATTCCATTAAGTACCCTATTCACTTCTCTTTAAGGCATGAAATAAATGAACAACCTGATCTGAACTAGATTTTTTAAGTCTGTATGTTCACTGTAGTATTCAAAGAAACACAAAATTTTACCGGAGTTTTTAGCAGGGCACGGGTGACATGGCTCTCCAAAACCATAGTCAGGATTGGCACAGCAACATTCAGACTTTGTCACAGCACCAGGGAAAGGACGGACACATGCTCCTTTTTTGATGCCTCCATAGCATGTGCTACGCATATGAGTATCTAAGAAAGGGCAAGCAAAGAAATAATTTATTTCCTTAGGCTGAGAGTGAAATGTATGCATACTATCTCAATGACAGCTAAAAAAATAAAATTTGTTCAACAAAATGGTTACACTGCCTACATCTGCATTGCTCGCTACAATAATCCTGATGGCATCAAGGTCAATTCTCAAAATGGTTAGCTCCCGGAGCTCTCTCCAGCGCACTTTAAAACCACCTAAACTAGCATATTGTGGGCAAATTTAAAAGCATTTTCCATAGGACCCAGCAAAGATGACCCCCACACCAGAGCAGTTTTGTATCCGTCAACACATATCTCAATGAGAAACACAGAATGGCTTGAATAAGCACGTAGTGACTAATTTTTCCCTTTGAGAAGTAGTACAACCATAACCTGGACATGCAGCTCTCTTGTTTACTTCCAAAATGGTTCCTCGTGTAGGATAACCCACCAGCAATCCAGGGCTGGCTACCTACTTCCAAAAGGAGGAGCATAGTCTCCTACTGTATTTGCAAATTCTGAACAGAAATGCAATTTCAGCAGATTGTTCAGACCAGCCTGTATGTGACGTGGACATCTTAATAGGTTTATACATAAACTGGCACCAGTGCTGGATAAAGGTTAGGATATCAAAGAAGTCCCAATATCTAGCTAGCAACAGCTATTTAGCAGTTCTTACACACAACTAGGTAGTGGGGAAAGCAGCACTACTGCCTTGAGTATAAGAAATTTCTGGAGGTTTGTGATTGAAAAGCCACTATGGAAATTACAGTGCCATCCCTGGGAGAGGGCTGGAAATGATGGTCAGGACAAGTCACCACTTATTACACAAAAAAACCAGATAATACCTGGAAGGTCTCCAACCTTGAAAATCATGCCATAGAAGACAGCAGATAAATTATACAGGACAGCCACAGAGCTGCTGGACTCACCATGTGCATTCTGCCAGTCTCACAGCTGATTTAGTCATATAAATCAATTTGACTGACTTGAGCAGTAGGATGTAGTAAGATGCATCTTCCAAGGCAAGCCTCCAGCCCTACCTTTGCAGGTATAACTATCTGCTGTACTTACTCAAGAACTATGAGAATGTCTCTCAGACTGCTTTTTATGTGTTCTGTTTCGGGTTTTTTTTGTTGTTTTGGTTTTTTTTGTCATTCCAGGGTTAGATGCCTTTTGCGTATTTGCTTATAGGATAATACTGGAGATCTTCTAACAAGCATGTGAGTAGACAGTCCACCTAAATGTGTGGTTGAGAACTGTAGGATACAGATGGAGTAAATAGCCTTTAGTTTTGACTCCTGTACTTCTACAGACACTTGTTGGAGCTACAGAAATACTCTGTTTCAGGCATCTTTATGGACCAGGCCAGAACATGGCTTTAATTTATGCTCCTTGTCAATCTCCCAGTAAAACTGCCATACATTGTGGCCTGGACATGAGCCTGGGTGCACCCAGAAACTGAGTAGGGTCTGAGGGAATCCAGACAGTTATCTACTTAAAAGATGACCCCAAAACAACAAAGAAAAGTTGAATGAAAAATCTTACAGTGGATGTTCAATACCCTGTGCCAATCTGAATAAGAACTGGCCATTCCTTCTGTGGTCTGCCTGTACTTTGAGTGTTGTAAGCTGGCTTCTATAAAACAGGATTGCCTGTATATAAGTGTTTTCTCTTGCTTTTGGTATCCCATGGAACAGATAACTCGCGCACAGTCAAATGTGGCCCAGATTTCAAGGCTTATTCCT
The DNA here is from genome assembly GCA_020745775.1 of Theristicus caerulescens. Lineage (NCBI taxonomy): Eukaryota > Metazoa > Chordata > Aves > Pelecaniformes > Threskiornithidae > Theristicus > Theristicus caerulescens. Next base: position 52,296,498 of record CM036583.1, on the reverse strand, counting down.
TGCCAAGAGTCTACGTGAAGCCAGCACAATTTGCTTGCACTTGACAGCAGGAAAATATTATGACGCTTGACAACAATCAAGAATTTTTGCACAAGAAATGTCTCTTCATGTACTCTGCAAAATAATTAGTTGCATCACATCCTTTCCCTCCACCTCTAACAAATCCGGATGCCACTCTGCCATGCTCTGCCATGAATAAAGGGGCTTCGATTATTGCCCTGTCACAGAAGGGAAGGCTTCCCCCTAGTTATGTATCTGGGAGAAAATGGAGAAGCAATTCAAGGGAAGGAAATGGCACTGAGAGAAACTGCAAGGGGAGAAAAGATTAGGAAGTGTGAAATACTCTGTAGGAAGGTCTTCAAAGATGTGAAGCATGGGAAGCAGCTGGAAGAAGCTATAACTGAGCAAGTTGTAGGAAAACAGTCTTATCTACACAGTCAGTGATTCACAAAGCCTGTGCAGGATGAAGAACCAAATTGGCTCCCCCAGAACCAAAACAGCTACCATATGACAGGAAGAATGTCCTCCCTGGGCTGTGCTTCCCATGCTGATAGCAAGGATGAGAAACACAGGCACTGCTTTGCTCGTGGCTTAGTTACTGCAGGCACCTCACCAAGCTCAGGTTCCCCATGTCATGACAGTTCTGAGTGTGCACCTTACTGATGAACCTGCACTGCTCCCTACGTAGGTATGGTGCTGAAAAATAACCAAGCTATTTTGGCCTGGATGGCTATAGCTTTGGGCAGAGATGCGAACTGCAGACTGAATTATAATTAGAAGTGTCTCAGCAGAGAACAAACAACGTTGCACACAGCTATAGCTATAGTCATAGCCTAATACAAGTTCTGAGGTGATACACAAACACACACACGCACAGAGCCAGCTGAGGTATCCAAGTATGGAGCTGCAGTCAGAAGCAGAGCCAAACCTGAAATGCCTGCAAATACTGGTTTGACTCTGAGCATTTATCTAACTGTTCCTTTTCCAAGCATTTGTTCCCTCTTGCTGCATTTTTTTTTCCGAACTTGTATAACATTTTGTCATTGACTCTGCCATACTTATTAACACTAAACAAAAAAGCAATTTATTCTATGAATAGTCCCACCAGAATCAATAGCACTATTCTGAAGAAAAATACAGCTCAAAATAAGAGTGAGAGAATTGGACTGTAGGCTCTTTGATTTTATATTTTTGCTAATTGCCTAGCACATTTGTGGGAATACTGTTAAAAGGAAGTCCCAACTTATTAACTTCCAGACTACAGATACTCTTCTAGCAGCCAGAAAGTCTGAAAAGTATTATTTAGCTCATGGAATATATGGGACAGAATAGCCAGACAGAGAATTCCTGTAGTTAACACACCATGTGTGTGTATGTATGTATAAACACATATATATTTATATATACACACAGACATAAAATTCTGAACAGCAGACTGGCTTAGAAATTCTATTCTAAAGGTCATGTATGAGGATATCTTTGTTATGCAATATTCGAAATTTCCTATGTTATTTTATGACTGGAATAATTACAACATTTTTTTAAAATGAATTTTCCAAATAAATCATGATTCTGCCTTATGATTTTTGTCATATTAAGGATATTTCCTGATGAAAATTTAAGCACTTATGGTAAACCTTAAAGCTATGTGACATGTGGAGCTGAACATTTTCAAATAACAGTGTTCACAGCTGATGGCCAACTTGTGAAGCCTTTAGCTGCTAGAACTGTGGTAGCATTAGGTAAATAAAAGCACAGAAAATTGAGCACTGCATTGATTCTTTGCAGCTGTATCACTGACAGGGGTAAAGATGAGGCCAACTTGGACCACAAAAAAGGTACCGAACAGCTTGTACTCAAATCTGGTTTTGCTGTTGTGCCACTAAGCAGTGAAATTCCTGTATTAAAAACAGTATACCAAGCCTTTTCTCATTGTTTTATCTTTTCATTGCTTTTCTCCAAACATTTAATAAACCAGAGGAAGACAACTTGGGTACTACACAGGAGAGAACAAACCTTGCTTTTGTTGGTTCAATCTTTAGTACAGTTTTGCTTACTAAAAAAACTCATTTATTTAAAACAACAAAAATTTGGGTTCCAACTGAGAGACCGAGAAGGTGTTTTGGCTTTTTATTAGCCTATTTTTTAAGCCATTCTGAGTTTTTATCATGCATTTTTAAACTGAAGTGGTAACAGAAAGGGCCAGCTTGCGCAGGCACTTGATAGAAATGTTTGCACTAGATTTTATTTTAAAGAATGATGACCTTCTGCGCAATTTAAAATTTTATTTTAAATGAATTCATAATAGCAACACAAGGATGTAGTTTTTCACATCTCTATGGTGTGAGATAACCTCCAAACACGGTGATGAAGTCTGTCTTTCCTTTATCTGGACACACACAGAAAAGACATAGGCATATAAGACATATATGCATCCGTCAGCAAGAACAGTCATAGCACTGATTAATATATGCAACTGTTGCAGAGCTAAGCCAATGGTTTCCTCTGTGCCTTTACTGCTTCATGAACCTCTGAAACATCATGACATAACCAGCTGGCCTGATCTAATACCAGCTCCAATGGCAGTCCAGTAACGAGCAGCATCTAGCACACAAGGCCACATACCAAAAATGAAGCTCATGTGTTGTGATGCTGCCAGAGGTGCTCTTTTCACTCATGGAGGCCCCATTCCAGGCACATTTGCCTGCTGAAGCTTAATGCCATGCCTATCCACTAACTGAGCCTTGGGTCACTGATATGCCTGATGATAGATACATTCATGAGCTAGGAGAGAAGAAACTTAGGGGATACAGAACTGATGTTCTGATATGCAGAAGAAGGGAAAGATGGTATCTCCTGTGGATTACATTGGTTTAAGGAACTTTGCAGTATCACAGTCCCTAGTGCATGTAGTTCCATTACTCTCAGAAATTTTTGTAAAATGTATAGTCCTCTCCACCCTCTTCATCAGCAATCAGTAGAAAACAAGGGACTGAATACCTCTTGCCCTCTACCCTTTTTTATTCTTCATCAGGTTGAAAATGCTGCTTTTTTCTCCAGTGAGCTCCCTGAAGCTACGCTAGAGCTCCTGGTGGAGTTGGGTGAAGAATCTCTTAACTGTCAACCAGGAACATTTGAGGGGATAAGAGGCTGCAGTTCAGATGATATGACAAAAGATTATTCATCAGCAGACTAGAAAAGGTACGCCACAAAAACATGAAGAGATGCCAGGAAGAGTAAATACTGTAAGTTTAATTCATAAGAGTAACAGGTAAACAATAGGTGGTGACACTCCAATTCCACAGAGGACTTTAAGCTTCTTGTCTTTTAACACTATTTTTATGGGATAGCATAATGCAAGGTTTCCTATTAATTCTTAATAATGATATTTGAGTTCACAGAAACAAGTCTATCTAGTTTTCACTACTTCTCCTGCTAGAGGTTTTTCTTGTTTAACACTATAGTACAGGGAAAATAAAATGTTTTCAGATTAGAGAAAAAAATGAAAAGGGGAATGCAAAAATATCAGTGTCACAACCAAGATATGTACCTGTTTTAGTGATCTGGAGTGGATGATGTACAACTGAATATAAATATGAAAATACATATATATATACACGCGCATACATGAACACAAACACACAGCAGAACAAAAGACAAATACTCCACATTTATCCTAGAACAGATCCTCTGTGGTTTAATGTCAACATTATCTAGAAGGATGTTATTTGATGCATTTCTTTAATTTGACAACCTGATAATTCCACTTGCTTTTCAATGGAAAAAAAAAATAAAAATCTCACTTACCTACACACACACGACCATCAACTCCAACAGCCAAACCAGGTGGACACTCACACCGAAAGGATCCTTCAGTATTTATGCAATGACCATTCATGCAAATTCCTGGTGTCTGACATTCATCAATATCTGTTAGGAGGCAACACAATTCAACAATCTATTCACTGTTTTTAAGCAAGATTACAATTAGTATTTTTAGAACATTACCAAATGACTTTATGATAGCAGGTGAATCACCAACATATCCTTGGTTTGTTTCTAATAAAAATCTCATCTCAGAATTACACTAAATAATCAAAATTCCAGCTGTGCATTAAAAAAAAAAAACAAAAAGCACAAAAAAAAACCCCAGAAAAACTGTAGGATTAGAGGCACTTCAGATTCTACATTAAGCAAAATTAATAAATATTTCCCCTTTGTCCATCCCATGATACTATAACTTTGCTTTAAAGTGTGGTTAAGGAAGCACTAATCACAAAATATCCATATAGTGGTAAATTTTAATTTCAAAGAATTTTTCAGTGGTCATCAATTTCTATCTAAGTCAACTGCCCAGCTGCATATACATTAAGAAAACCACAATTAATAGACATGGTTCAACTTCAAATCAGAAAACTAACAATTCAGGTGATTTTGCACTTACTAGAAATGGTTCAAGCCCAAACCTACTTCTACTGGCAGCAACAGGTATCTTCCATTAGTTTACTTAAACTGAAGCTAAATCAGACTCTATTCTTAAAATGTTTAATGTAAGTTTTCAATGACCTCACTTTGAAAAGTTTGTAATGCTATGTGGCAAATATGATGTCTTAAGTGCCAGAATAATGATATGGAAAACATACTTGTGTGTGTTGATCAATGTGAAACCTTTTAAAACCTTTTAAACTTCCCATATTGCTGTTCACTTCAACACTTCATGAAGGGCCTGTATATTTTGCTGCATTGACAATGCTCCAAGACTTTTCAAAAGCTGATTTATCATCTGTTGTAGCTTTCACAATACTATTAAATAATTCATTTATTTCTTTCTGTAAGTTCAAGACCTATTTCTGTTCTAGGCAGCTTAAGAAATCTACTGTAATGAGTTAGTAAGGTATTAGTATGATACTAAATCCATGTGACAAGATTGCCATTCTTGCATGAATGAGTGGACCAGAAAAGCTGTTTTCAATCAAGATTGTCTTAATGTGTTACCCCTCAGTTCTACATACCAGTACAGTAACGCCCATTTGGAGCCAGAACAAATCCTGGTTTGCAGATGCATTTAAAACTCCCATCTTCATTTATGCACATCCCATTTAAACACATGTTTGTAGTGGTACACTCATCGTGGTCTGCAAAATATTGCAAAGAGAACTGCTTATTGTTCCTCACTTTTCAGAAGATGACACAGTAAAAATAAATGATCAGGACTGATGTGACATATTCCTTTACTTGAAGATTAAATTCTACTCATAACTCTGATGAAGTATCTGGAGAGTTTTCACTCTATAGATAAAGCAGCAATTTTTTTTCCCATTGTGATCAGTTACTTTGCATGTTTCAGCAGACTGTGTATGGAAGAACAGGGCACATCTTTCTATCTCACATGAAAGGATAAAAAGCTTCAATCACCTGACAGAATTAAGAGCTTGTTGTTTACCTAGGAAGTTTTTTTGACAGAGCATAGTCAAAATTAAACCCCGTTATTTCTTCAGCAGTACTGATATATGGAGCACTTGCTATGAAGCTTTAGGGAAAAATGTTATTCCTACTGAGTTATCTGGGACTCTTGAGGAGAGATGTAGCTTCAAAAACAAAAATTACCTCAAGTTTTCTTTGAAATCATGCAGTTCCATAAAATAACTATTTGAATGCAGGTGCTATAAGTTCACCTCAGGTCATACCTTATTTCAAAAAAGGTAATCCTTAACACTCCTTAGTTGTAATATGTAATACAATTTCTAGAATCACCAAGCTAATGCCTGCCCCATTATATAGAAGAGTTCTTACCCACACAATTTTTTCCATCTGTAGTCCGTTCAAACCCAGCATTGCAAATACACTGGAAACTTCCATCAGTGTTTACACACCGGCCATATTTACAAAGAACGCCATTCTGAATGCACTCATCTATATCTAAGGCAAAAAAAAAAAAATCACACAGTCAGAAAATTACTGTAAGATAAAAATGTATATATTGACAACTTTTGTTTTGAAAAATACTGGCATGTTATTTAGATATTACTTAGAAAAAAATTTCCAAAGATGGTTAGGAATTTATTCTCATTGCATCAGAGATAGGAAAAGTATTATTTTACAGACTTGTACAATAAATGCTACAATGCTACATTTTATGATGCTCAGCAATTACTTTATGAATACTTTTAAAAACCTGCTCACACATTCATCTTTGTACACACATAAATAGGTACCTGTCACACTAATAGTCTATTTCCTGATTGTTTTGTAGAACTCCCAGCTGGGGAATTCCCTGGCCAAGTGACATATATTCGAGAATAATGGATAAACGTTAAAAGACAACAACAGAACAAATGGAACGGTAGCCGAGAACTAGAGCTGTTGGGATTTACTGAAATTGCATTGCTACCTATTTTTTGAACTCCAGTGGGATCTGACACAGGGGTCAGAACATCTGCAACGTCAGTAGACGTGAAGCAAATTTTCTTACCAATGCAAGCTTGCTTGGTAGGAGTTCTCTGGAAACCTGCATGGCATTTGCAGTAATAGGAACCAGGTGTGTTGACACAGTCTCCATTAGAGCATGGGTTTGATGTGCATTCATCAACGTCTGTTGGCAGCACAGAGGAGCATTAGTGACTTCACAACATATACAAAATTTTTTTCAAGTCTAGAAGTTTCTAAGTAAAAAAAGACAGTAACTAACAGTCAAATGCTAAATACTGAAACTTGTTCTTGGTGCAAAATCATTACTTTCCTAAGAACGCAGAGCTGTTCTTAGTCCAACTAGGCAGACGTTTTTAAGAAGTGAAATGCTACTACATCATTTATACACATCTTGAAAGACAAAGAAAAAATATGTGTGAGGATTTTGAGACATGGGATCTGACAGTTGCCTGGTGAAAGCGAACAACGCTTTATTCAACATAGTTTCATTTAACTGAATAGCCATTCATTCTTCTTTGGAATAAACCCAATATGAATCAAAATTGGTGTTTTAAAATCAGAGCAAATCATGGCATCCAAAATCCCCCCATTATATTACAGGTTTATTGTAGAAATGTGAGGAGGGGCCACACACCAGCAGGAGGAATTCTTAATGAGACCACAGTCTGTGCACCACATCTCAATTATTTATGCTCCATTGCATCCTCAACCCTGGTCTTTGCATTTGAGTTTGAGTAATGCCAGACTTAAGCTAGCCCTTCTCTATAATGTACCTTACTCTTCTTTCCAAAGCTTTTTTGTATTTGGGCGGAACCAAACACACTTTAACCACCTTACATCTTAGGTAACTTCTCAGAAATAACTCCCATTCTACACAGGGCTCTGAAAACTTTAACTCCTTTCAAGAACACTTCCCAAATTTGATCCCCAGTGGTTACCAATGAGTCAGCTGTGTCTTTGGCCCAAGACAGCTATTCCCAGCTCCAAAATAACACTGACTGTTCCTCCCCATTATGCTTCTCTAAACTCTCCCAGGATCCTTGCCCTCTGTGATCTGGGAGCGAAGAGAGTGCATCCCTCTGGTCTGGCAGGCAGGACTGCTGGCTCAGTCTCTCCTACAGCTACCAGAGGATGACCTGAGCAGCTGCTACAGCTAAATTCACATGTTACAAACTGAATGGATTCCTTGATGAAATACCCCTTTCTTCATCAATCACCTTTGCTAATTTGACTTTTTTCCCTTCAGCTATGCCCACCATTTCACTTATAGGTCTGAAATTACGCATCTCTTCATTTAGGCAGGCTTTAACACCACAAAGCCAATGCTGATTTGTGGGTGTTTTTGGTATCTGGCTGTAAGCTGCCATAGGAAGCTGGGGCTAAGTAAAGCCACTGCTGATCAGTTCTTAGTAATGATGATTTTCCCATGCATTTTGCAGTGTACACTACCAGAAACATCAGGAAAAACCCAGGGTAATTTTGCTGATCATTTGTACTCACCTTTTATCAAGGTCTAGTTCTAAAACCTAATTCACTACATCATGGAAATAATGGGATGGAATGAGAAATTAAACTTGTAAGAACATTTATATGTTAAATAAATGTGTACTTCTAGAAAGCATTGTGTCATGAATGACCTGATTCTAAAAAAATGGCAAAAGGTTAGTTTTGTTCTAATTTAACCATAAACAAGACCATACATTTCACAGGACTTACTGTGTTAATGCATACACAGTTAAAACCAATAGCATCAATATACATATCAAAGAGATCTGGGTTTACCCAAATCCCTGATTTAATGAGCTGGTTTACAGCACTCTTGTTGCCTAGAAACAATCAGATCAGTTTGGGTAAACAGTTAAATCATAGAATCATAGAATTGTTAAGATTGGAAAAGACCCTTAGGATCATCAGGTCCAACCGTTAACCTACCACTGCCAAGTCCGCCACTAAACCATGTCCTCAAGCACCACATCTACCCGTCTTTTAAATACCTCCAGGGATGGGGACTCAACCGCTTCCCTGGGCAGCCTGTTCCAGTGCCTGACAACTCTTTCAGTAAAGAAGTTTCTCCTAATATCTAACCTAAACTTACCCTGGCACAGCTTGAGGCCATTTCCTCTCATCCTGTCGCTTGTTACTGGGGTGAAGAGACCGACCAATGAATAAAGACAAAGCAAATGGAAGAATCAAATACCTCCTCTCACCCATATTTAGCTCATTCATATTTGCATAGCAGCTGGTAGCACCATTCCAGTAAAACCACAAGAATGAAGCAAGATAAAGAAAAGAGAAATTCAGAGTGTTAAATACAATGAAGAAAACAGTAACTGTATCTTTATACTGCAGTAGATTTCTGTGTAATTATAGTAGTTTCCTGCTCTCACGCTTCTCTACAGTGCCTGGCTGTTGGGATGCTCTTTCTCATGAGTGCTAGATTGGGTATTTTTTCCTCAGTGCTCAGCTGTTATTGGGGGGTCAGGGAGAATCACACATAATTCCTTCAGAAAAAAGTCCTCAGCCACCAACAAAATGTCGAACTCTAAATCAGATTTTCTCATTAATGTTTTGTCAAATGTTTTAATTCAAATGACTTTACCGAATATTTATCTTGCTTTAGTATAGGGGAGGACAGGGGGAATTTAAAAATACTAAATATGGCACTCTTCTGTCTTGTTTAGTTTTCCTACAGAGAATGACATTTATGACTTTATTATAGGCTTCAACTTGCTTCATCTGTTAAAGAAAACGTTCATACTAGAAATGGATCTCACTGTAAATTAATTCATAAATTGTACAGCAGGAATACAGTGTTCCTCTATGAAATAGTTGACTTAAGCATAGAAAACCCTTCCCAAACCATGTGCATCAGATGATTTCCATATAAAATATGCATCTTAAGATGCTCTTATTTTTATAAGCTCTTGATAAAAGAGGGAAAGGCAAATATATGTTAATATAAAGGAGTTGTTGACTTTGAGTTTGCATTGCAAGCATGCATATTCTGGCAGCATAAACAGGAAACATCTGAGACAGAGATTTTTAACCCATTTATTCTATCTCCCAGCACACCCCTCTTCAGTATCAAATATTTCTCTTTCACCACTTGCATCACACTTATCCCCACTTTTCAGTGTTTCATCTGTAACACTTGTCAGCGTTTCACTAGATGCAGTATGGAACTTCCCAAACCCCCTTAAGACTTACTGTGATGAGTCTGAAGGTACATTACAAAATTTAAAATACGGAGATTTGTAGCTGTGGCTTGCTGCCACTTTCAAAGTCTCTACAGTTTTATCCAGAGGTTTTATAAACAGAGTGAAATAAGGAAAGGTAATAATATTACAGCTGTGTATCAGTTTGGCGAAAAGGACTGACCATTCAGTGTCAGCTCACTTAGGACACTTATGGTCCTTGACCCATCAGGCATGTTGCATCATGAGAGCAGCATAATACAAGTTTAGGTCAGACAGCAGTATGTAACACCATTATTTTTTGATTTGTCAGGATAATTTTGAAATAAGACTTTTCTTTAACTCTATACAAAAATACCTAATGATTTCTGGCTTCTTAATTTATTGCCTGGGGAGTGGGCAGCCAGAGAGATAAAGCAGTATGGAAGCAGTGTTCATTTATATACCATTAACCTTACCCCATGCAGTGAAATATAACTGTTCCCAATGCCCCAGGACTGTTCTTTCAGTAATGAGAAAAGTATCCAACTTAGATTCAAGCAAGCCTTTAATTTCATTTAATATGTATTTGTACACACAGAAATTCCATGCAGCTAAGCTCCTGCCTAAATTTCCAAGACAACTTCCTGTCTGATTTATAGCAACTACCATTCACAAATCACTGATTCATTGTGGCACTTAAGATACTCTGGCTACTTTATAACACAATTAGAAAATAACAGTGAAACAAAGCTGTGTTATCTAAGATAAATACTCATAAACTATACTCTCTTATAAAAAGTCTTCTGAATACAAGCAGCTACTCAAAAGGCAAACCACTGAAGAGTCAAAATAATTAGTAATGACTGATTTGTTTCACAGAGAAAAAAATAGGCAAAATGACACTTAAACTTCCCGAAGGCATTATTGGTTTTTTTTTTCCCCTGCTTGCAATCTAGGACATTACTGTAGCTGGCACAGCATGTTCTGCTTTTGTTAAACCAGCTGAAATTTTTGTTTTGATCCCAGCGCATCCAAAATTGCCTCAGTTTTCAGACTACTGTTTCATGCTGAGGTGTGCATTACAAAGTTGAGACTAAGTTCCCTAAGTGAATATACCTTTCTCCTGGGCACATAATTGTGTGTTAGAGAATTAAACAAGTCAATATTTTTATTTTCCATGCACCTATCAATCACAGCTCACAGTTTTCAGGCACTTTAATCTCAAACTGAAAATCAGATACAACTTCACTATTATCACAAGCCTGGAGTGGAAGGTGAAGGGCAAGGCTGGTGGCCTACAGGGTAACCCCACAGAAGAGAAAGGGACAGAATGCTAGCCAGCTGTTAAGAACACATTATATCTTTCTGCCAATCAATTTCAGCACCTAGACATGTAATTCTGATGGGCCTTTCAAACCACAGATGGTTGTCCTACTTCATTTTTCATGCACAAATTTTTCAATGAGATTTGAAAAATAAAAAAGTTTAAATTAAATCCATACAGTTTTACTTGCTGCAACCTAAGCATAGAGGGGCACAAAGATAGACAAAATGAAGTGTTTCTCAACAGGCTTAACCACAGAGTTTAAATCCTGTTCTGGATGAATCCCAAAAGCCACTCTCAGATGAAATTAGTACATTAATGCCTGGTTATTTAGGCTGGGAAGCAAAAAAAGGAGCCAAAGCACAATTTCCTTTGTGCCAGTGGTTACTGAAACTGGTGTTCACTAAAAACAGAAGTCTAAAAGGTCACCCATGCTCAGGTGAGGCCTTTGGTTTATCTACTTACCTAAATTTTCCTAGTATTATTAATTCCTAATATTCAATCTGGAGTTACCTCTTATTTAGGAGTTAACCTTATCACCTGCATCAAGGTTTGCTTTGGCTTGACTTTGTTTTCCACAATTCATTTTTAACTAGACTCTTAACTTACATATGCCACTTTATCAATATATGCATGTGATTAATAATCAATGCTTGTAATAGTATCAAACCATACTCATTTTTACCTCAGTATTGGCATTTATTTTCCATGCTTTGCAAATTAAAAAATGGCTTTGTGAGTTTAACAGCATTCTAAGCTCTGTGTTGTCTTGGATTAGAAAATTTTTTTAAGAATTCATGTAGCTGCAATTTTCTGTGTTGCTTTCTTTCTCTATTTTTTCTATATTTTCGTCTAATCCTCAGACACACTGGAAATTGATTCTAAAAGCATAGTTTCAGTGAGAGAAGCCTATCACTAACAAGCTCTTGTATAACATTTTTCATTCACAAATCTCAAATCTCTTTATAGAGAATCAGTAAGCAAATGTTCAAACAGAAATACAACCAGATCTTTCTATTTAGGATCCTGTACCTTTACTAAGCTGTATCCTGCATACAGGATTCTTCTCCACACAACTACCCCACAAGAACCCCCAAATTCTGTATTTTCCCTGAAATACCTGATGAGCCTTTGACACTGCGAGAGTGAAGTCCACAGTAACTGAATAAAAGTGCAGAATCCCAAATTCAGCTCTCGTTATAAAAAGTTAGCATTCAATATTTTCATATGAAATGCAAATATAACGAAAAACTAATGCATTTTTTAATGATTTTATATGTTTCAAACTGTCATTCATCCTTATGAGTACGTAAAACACAAATTCTACCCTTAGTTATCTTGAACATAACTTGACACTAACTCCTGTAGCAAATATGGAACTACAGGAGCGTAACAAAAGAGAACATGGAACAGAACTTACTTTACTGAATGTGAAGACAAAAATGTACAATACCCATCAAGTACGGGAATACTCAATACCAATATTTGCGATTAAAGTTTTCTTTTTTTTTTAAGGAAACAGATAACTCCCATGAAGATTTTAAATTATTCTACTGTAAGTAATATCATGGTCTTTGCATGCTCTTTCACAAGAGCAATATCATTAAAATTAATATGTATGTGGGAGAAAAAGAATATGCTTTTTTAAAAAAAAAACAGATTTCAAGTGGAAAAATATTAGCATTTTAAAAGTGAATAATGAATTTTAGAAATGTGCACTTACCGATACAATCCCCATTTTCATCCTGCTTATATCCCATGTTGCACTCACATCGGTAACTAGAAAGGGTTGGTGTACAACGTCCATTTAAACAAAGGTTGTGATGGTGCTTACAGATGTCTATTGTCTGATTGAGTATTGCTAATAAAAAAAAACCAGCACATGGTACAAATATTCATAGTTTCAAATAGAAGTAAATATGAATATTATACTTGGCTTCAGAAAGTATGTTATCAGGTGCATAAATATATCCATGAAATCAAGTATTTTTTCCAAGCACTATCTGTTGACACAACAGTAACTAACAAAACCAAGTAGCTCTCAGAAACAAAAAACACATTAGACAAACAGTCTTAATTATGATTTGCCATCTATGTGTATAGCCCGATGAGACTGTCAGTGGCCTCATGAATAAACCACAATTTGGGTGAAAGTTGAAGCAGTCTGTTCCTATATGTTTACTATTATTGGTGTACCTGTCTTAATAATACTCCTTGCATTTTATTAACTTTATGGTTCTAATCCTAGAGATGTGCTTACACATGTTATAAGCAACTTTACATGCACAAGACTCCCCTCTGAATATTATTCATCTTGGGCTTTCAGTCAAGGCAGTGTTATGGCAGAATGGGTAAGTTTTACATTTGGAAGAACAAGGAAAGAGAACACCTTATTTTAAACCCTGGTGGTTTTTTGAAAACACTTAGAAATTTGGAGTTTTATTATCTGACCAAGGCAGATCAGCAAAGACAGCACAGGCTCAAGGACTCTATAACTGAAGTGAAGAAAAAAATCTCTACATCTGAACTGTTGTTAAAAACAGGGCTCCTGAACTTCCTAATGTAACAACTGAGGTCTCTTAAATGTGCTTGAATACCAAGGTGGTTTTATGTGTTAAGAACACCATATCATTTCCAGACTAAAAACTAAGCAGAAAAAAAGGAAAAAATAGAAGGAATAAAAATAAAAAGAGAAACAAGTCACAACAATGCAAGTACTTACTTAGTCCTGTAATTATTGGGCCATTTCCAGTGGCACTTTGACCACCTGTCCCTACCCCTGCTCCGCCTACACCTGGGGAGAAACCATTGCTTCCAGGGATGGGAATGAATCCTGCTCCTCCTGGGCCATAGCCATTGCCATTGCCACTGGGAAGGAACCCATTGCCTCCTGTCCCACCACCTCTGGAACCACCTCCAGCAGGAGTGCCATCCACACAAAGTCTGTGGTGTTCATCTATTTAACGGGAATGTACAGAGAAGCACAAGTAAATCAACACTTCAGAGTCAGCTTATATGGAAGATACAGATCTTTGTGTGCTACAAAAACCAGAACACCAATTCCTCATTTCTTTGATGTTAATGTGTTCCCTCTCCCACTCCTAATCTCAGGCAGATTGTGACAGGTGTTATTTAAGGAAGGACACTAAAAATAATGAAAGGAAATACTGTAATTTACAACTATTTGTTGAAACCTTTTTGTTGATGTATTGCTAGCAGCACGGTAACTCCCTTGTCACTCAGAGATCTTGATATAAATAAACTGAAAATACGTTTCACTAGGGATGTGGACTACTGTTCTGTGAGCAGAGTCAAAAGAATAAATGAAATACTGATGCATTTCTAGTTCAAAGTAACCCAAAATTTAATGGAACAAGAGAGCAGCTGTTCCTTTAAATCAGAATGAACTATGGACCCTCAGAGTCATTTCCTCTTTGAGCTTGACGACAAAATCTTTTCCACTTGCCAAGAACTATTTCCAAAGTCAACAAAAGGATGTTAAAGAAACTAGGCCCAAACAATCATGGACCAGAAAAAAAGTGGTTCACAGATGGTAACATCAGTATTAAAAATACACGAATGAATAATAATGTAATTCCTGACTTTCTTTTTCCATTCGGCCTGCATTTTAAAGCAATTTAAAATATTCCAATGACCTCCATCCCAACTAGAATGGACAGCAAGAAGGAGAACACAAACCAATGAACCAACAAGCTACTCACCAGATCCTCTGACAGGACACATCTCTGGAACAGACCCGATGGCCCAGCACCGCCCAGACTCACAGCAGCACTGCCTTTTGGTGAACTTACTGGCAAGCTCCTGTGCACAGCGGCCATTCACTATGTTGGAGAAACATGTACTTGTCCTCTGATCTGGAAGTTAATTAAAAAGAAAACCAAAAATATTAACATGGATTCTCAAAATTACGTTCCCTTATTCAATTCATGTAAGGACTAAAATGTTTAAAAAGTTGTATTGAAAAAAAAAACCAAACCAAACACCAAACCCAAAAATACCCCAAAACACACCAAATAATTATCTGAGGTGATCAGCACCAATGCATTCCCTATTTTTTACTGCAGGATCACATCTTTGCAGTGACACTAGTCTTGCATTAATCCAACATGAAATCTTAAAGTCTGCTCAAGCTAACAGGAAATATGGATGATACAAAAGGTACAAAGCCATACAAATAGAAACTAGATACAAATATATAAAAAGCCTATTATGGCAAAAATTGAGACATTTCATATAACAACAGCAACATCAGTAAATTCATTTAATGAAGTTTTCCTTGGTGCAGATGCATCTGACTGAAGAAATGCTACCCAGTCCGCTCTGCTCAGTAGACTGAATGTACAACAGTATTTCTAGTAGTGCCATGTGCAAACTACTCTATATAAATATATCAGTGTTTATTATATTCCAGTTCCTTCAAGAACACATTCTAGATCTTTTATTGTCACACTCCTGAATGCTGACTAGGAGAAAAGCTCAATGAATATGGAAGGATATGGTACTAATTACAATAACTGAGCACATCCTGACATTTTGGTTAAAAGCAAATATTTATCTTAAACTGGGAAGAATAAAATAATTTGTATTAAGAAGGATTACATTCTTCACTTTTCTCCTAAGTAAAGGAGAAATTATACTTCTAGAGCATACAAATTCTACTCCAACGCTATAAACATTTAAGACAAGAATTTTCAGACACATGTTCATTTAAAAGAAGAAGAATCTGTGACATAAGGGCCTGCCTTAACAGACTAGGGCATGTGATTTGTGTGCAATTGGTTTGGGGAGCTGACTTTAGAAACCAGACTGTAAAACACGCCCAAATCCATAGAAATTTTGATCATATTGGAAATCATAGGTGCTCAGTATTCCTGAGGCTAGCCACAATAAATTTGAAGCTTGGCACTCCTCAGATGAACCTAGATAACAAAAGCTGGCTACATTGTTGAAAAAATTATCCACGTGAAATCACTTTTAGTTCTTGAGTTGCTACTGGCTTACATCATTTCTCTGTAATTCAGAAATCCCTTCAGAGTTCCCATCCCTTTCCCAACATGAGAACAAAGTGCTTTGAGATGTCTGAAATAAGAAGAACCACATGAGATCTAGAAAAGACACTACTATTAGCAATTGTTAATGTTTTTTACACATGGTATGCAGTATTTCTAGTAATTCATCAGAATGTTTTATACCATATATTTGACACATGCAGCTGCATAAAATAAATTACCACATGTGAAAATACACATACATCTTTTTTATAATATAGAAACAGGTTTTAAGTAAATTGTCCTGGAAAAGCTGCAATCTACTGAAATCTAATATTTGGTTTGTTTTATTTTCTGTTCCAGCCAAATTAGTGGCACCTCAGCATACACTACTTAATACCTTCTGAGTTTATATATGTGCCTTATACTGGTCTCTAAAGGTTAAATTAACCTATGTGAGATGGAACTTGAAATACCAAGTAAGGATAAATGTTTGCTCCTTTAGAACCAAAGTGAGCTTAGCTTTTGGTTTCATCAGATGCAGGTTAGAGAAACAAATATAATTAACATTTCGTTTGTTTGCCTAGACAACAGAAAGATACTAATTGCTTTTTTCCTAAGAAGATCCAGATCTCAGGCTGGAGTTCTCATGCTACAACACAGTTGACACAGAGTGATCTACTGCCTACATAGAGACAGTTGCAGTGGCAATCCTCATCAGAGGAGGATGTTATGAATTTTAAGTAGCTGGATCAGAGATACTAGTGAGTTAGCATATAGTGAGGTCCCGGCATGGGGCAGTTGGGACAGAAGTTCTGCTGCTGCTGGGTATAAATTGCCTTAACAACCTTGAGACCTCTAAAAGCCTACAGGGTGGAATACCTACCAATACAGCGGGAGCCATCTGTGGATGTGACATAACCCCGTGGGCAGATGCAGAAATAACTTCCCACGGTGTTAGAGCATTCACCGCCTTCACAGATTCCTGGGACGATGCTGCATTCATCAATATCTACCCAAAAAGGAAAGGACATAGGATAATTAGCAGAGCACTTCAACATTTTGTATTAAAAAGAGGGAAAGAGAGCTGTTCTGAAATGAAGTTGTTATTCAAGTCAGATTGAATAACATCTTCCTGGTGTTTGCATACTGCAAATAATTTTGTTTGCCATCTAATGGAGGCTTTCCTTATGCGTTCAAGGGGTGTACCACTTCAAGTAACAGAGTACGTGATTGCAGTCTGGGATTTCCTCTAAATGACACATACTGAGTGCCATCTCTAGGAAGCACACAACAGCTACAATGCAATACCAAAATACACATCCTGCTTTTGAGCTGAAGGAAGGAGGATGGTCCAGCAGCCAAGCATGACAGCTCTGGGCTTCTGCGACCACAGAAATGTTGCTCATTGGATCTGACTGCTTTCTGGCCTTCTAATACTCCAACTGTAAGCAAGAATTTTGGCCAAACTCTTCAAATGTGACCAAATGTTGCATTTTTACTTTTTTTCCAGATATTTTTAATCCATTCAAATGTTTCTTCTAACTAAAAGCAGTGGTCTCATCTGAACACTGAAAAAATACATATAAAGTGAGATGTCATCAAGCTGATGCATGAGCTGCTCTATGTAACAAGGAGCTGCTAGTGCACTTGGAACCATGACTGAGAGCACTGTGTGCTGTCAGAGCACAACTGGAAGCAAAATGAAGAGCTGAGGCAATGAGAAGCAATAGAAGGAAGCAGTCTGACCATATTGTTAGAGATGTGAAATACAGCAGAGCAAACTGGAATGGAAGAAACACAAGCCAGGAAGAACACCACGAGAGAAACGACTGTCATGACCATTTATACAAACAAGCCATTTTAAGCAACCACTTCATTCTACAACTGTGACAATCTTTAGACATATGAATATTTTTAGGGTTATTTAGTAACCTAATCTTGCTTTTAAGTGATCTCTGCGCATTAGCTTTTCGAGTGGCTTTCAGTGAATGTGAACTGTGGCCCAGGTTTAACATGGGAAAACATGGGCCAACTTTCTAACTAGCTTGAGATGAGTTATGTTTTCCAGTTGGAATGATATAATACCACAGGGTTTGCACAGCTTAATACCAAAGGTAGTCAGTCATAGCTACAAGACTTTGGCTTAACTTGTTTGAACAATCTGGATGCAGTATTAATTTAAATTAGCTTTCATATTGCAAAACAAAAATCAAAACAAAAAAAAAATCAGACTGTTGAACCCAGACTGTCTCATGTCAAATAATGCAGGAGAAACATCAGAAAGAGCATATGACAGAAATGATCTTGTGATGACACTGTGAAGGTCTTTCCTTGTTAAGAAAGCCTTGGGACCCCACAGACCATTCCTTGCACTTTTACACAGACCTATAATTTCCTTGGACTTGTCACTATAGAAGTTCTCTTGAGATGAATGACTACTTGAGAAATAAACTTCAGCAGATGTTATTTCTTAGGAGGCTTTTACATGATGAATACTTTGCTCCCTCCCTTGCTAAATTCTCCACACTGAAAACTCAAAGAAAAGGAGGAGTGCCAAAAAGATCTGGCATGCACAGGGACTATATTAAAAAGGTAACTCCACACTATGGGAAGGTCCACACATGAAGAACTCCCTTTAGATACATTCAAGTACTGAAAGGAAAATTAAGTTTTGCCACTAGGCCACTAAGAATGTGAAAATTGTTCTTTGTAAAATGAAGGTATGAATAAAACAATCCCCTCTCCCACTGGCATGTCATTTACAGTGTCATTGTAGAAAAGACAATTTATCTTACATGTAACATGTATTCAAACTTCCTAACTAATCCATACATATAAGCATCCTGTGGCCTTTGTTGTTTGTTTTACACTATGAAGCAGAATCAGAAGTGAAAATTTTGTCTTTTTAAAAAGGTTATTTA
This sequence comes from Theristicus caerulescens, assembly GCA_020745775.1. NCBI lineage: Eukaryota > Metazoa > Chordata > Aves > Pelecaniformes > Threskiornithidae > Theristicus > Theristicus caerulescens. The sequence goes on along the minus strand of CM036583.1, from coordinate 52,277,636 downwards.
AGCATTTCAGAGGACACAAAAAGTTTAAATTTTACATTAAAATAGTTACGAAATGATGGCAACTATTGTCCACATTTTAGACATCTGCTCAAGAATGTACAAAAGAAAGTGTCATTTTTGTAAAATCAAAACACTTCTAAGAAATTATGCATTCACTTAAGACTTCATAGCTACCCACTGCAGAGATTCCAAATTCCAAATGATGGCATAAATCAAAACCATATAATTCCCCAGGAAATCTCAGAAATCTTGCATTAATTTACTATATTAAAGACAATATACCTAATGTGGTGAACTGCTTACCATCTGATTTAATCCAATGAAATGAAACCATGTGTGTAAATCAAAACAGAACCAGAACTGGCTGCATGCCTTGTTGAGATCTTTCATGCAGTACAGGTCTTTCACAACCCGTAAGTCTTTTAAACATGAATGCTGTCTACTGTATACACACACAGTCTGAAACATCATGTCAGAAAGACAGGTAAGAAAACTGGATGAAATGACGACTCTGCAGGAAGAGCTTAATTTTTCTGGAAAGTGACACATTCCCGATGGCAGAGTCACTGGATGTTCATGCAAGAAAACTCCCTTATTTTACCATCCCTTGAAGCACATCTTCAATCTCAAGGAAATACTACACTATCCTTTTTCATCACTACTGCAGCAGTTCCAAAAATAAATTCCAAGACTCATTCTAAAGTTCAGAGGCACCCAAACTTTGGTAAAGATATCACCAGCATGGTGATCACAATTTACCAGCATGAAAATACTGTCTGAAGATGCAAATACTGTACACACAAATGGGATGGCACAAAGCCGGTAGCAACTGCCACCAGTGATACGTAGGCAAGTTAAATTTAAGAATCCCTATGCTAGGAACTAGTTACACAGCATTTTCAAAATATCTGTTTCATTCAGTCACTCTCTTAGGGAGTGGGTGTTAAATCTTGCAGGTATCATAACATTTATTTCTTTTTATAACTAAGGTACAACAGCAGCTACTATACATAAGAAAAAAAAAAACACAAGAAAATTGAATCTATAAAAATCTGACTGCTAAAACCAGCATGCACTTGAAAACTGAAAGTTTCCCCTTCATTTTCACTCTGTTTGGCACAGGTACCTGCTACTTTAAAGGTAGTAATCTTAATTACAAGAACACAACACCTGATCTTCTACCAAAGGAAACCAAATTCCAAACTAGTTGGTCACACAGTACAAAGCCCATTGAGGTAATGAGTAGGTGGAGTCTGTAGCACTAGCAAGTGAAAGACATAGGAAGGAAGTAGTTAGCCTCTTCTGCAAAGCTGCAGGATGTAAAACATCCTTCTCACCTGGCTACATGCACAGGAGTTTAACACTGTCTAGGGCTCTTGTCCAAGAATGACAGGGAGCTGGCAAGGGAGGAAGTACCTTCCTGAAATCTGGGCAGTGGCCAGAGTGGAAGGAAGACTCCACAGTCTTCTCCATGTGGAGAGAAAAACACGTTTTTAACCAATTAACATGGAGAACCCTTGTGGAAGAACAATTTTCTTACTTACTGGAGCAGTACCAAGTCAGTGGATTTTTTGTTTCACTAGTTTTTGAGCTAAATCTCTGTCTCTCCTTCTCCCTCCCTCGTTCTTGCATGTGAAATTCTTTCAACAAGATCTGTTACCTCTGACTGGAAATTCTGAGACTTTACCTCAGAAAGATCTATTTTTAGCATGGCTGATCGAAAAAGTTACTCAATTTCCTCCTTTCTTCCCTCCAAAATACATAAATTAATGGTCTCGGGGAAAATGCTCCAAAGATAGTAAGAGGAGATGCTGTCTTAAGGGTGAAAAGGACTGGTGGTGTGAATGGCTGCAGTTCCAACATTGCACATGAGATGAGAAAGCCAGTCTCAATGTAAGAACTGATTTAAATGTGTGGCATAAACTTTGCAGGTGTGAGTATTAATTGGTGAACTTCTGCCAAAAAAATCCAGCCTGGCTACCTGTCATCCAGAATTCATGACTTTTACTGCTACAGTAAGCAGGATTTTATGAATAACTGAATTAAAAGGACCAGAAAAGGGGCTCTCAACTGCTGAGTTCTGAAAAAGGGTTCCCTGAAAATAGTTTTAGTCTATAGCAATATCTGGTAGTATCAAATCTGAATAACACACAGTGTAATGAAATTATACATTAAAGCAGGAGAACCAGAAATAGAACTGTTTCTTTTAAAAGGTTCTTTGCATTTTGGTGCCACGTTTAAAAAAAAAAAAAAAGGGAGTTAGCCTGTGTCATATAGTCCTAGCCCTTTGATGTCAGTAGTACAGCAACATATCTTTAGAAGAGCATCAGAGGCATCCTACCTCCCAGAGCACCTTTGACTGTAAAGGGTGTCATAACTAACTACCTGTAGTCAAGGAGTATGATATGTATTTTCAATTTGAGAAGAGTAAGTGGAACACATTTATTAGATCCTTGAAGTACTAATGAATAGTAGTTCTTGTCTTATGTAAACCAGCAACCACAACTGAAAGCTTATTTCACCTCTCAGTTTATCTACATACAATCCATCTCTGAACAACCCATAGCTGTAGGTTCTATTAATTCTGGAAGATAACATCCTAAAAATGAACAGAATTTCATACCTAAAAAGACAATGGAAACACAATATATTGTAGGTCAAAACTTTTAGGCCAAAAAAGAGAAGGGTTTGGGGGTTTATTTTGTTTAGTTAAGACATCACATCAGTGCTTCGGATCTCCAGAATTTGGTACAACCCCTGTAATGGCCTTTTCCAGATTTTTTCAGCTCTGCACCCATTCCTTGAATCCTTCCATGACTTGCCCAATACTGGAAGGAGTTGTCCTGACTACTGTGGAAAGTCAGTAAGTCAGGAATATAGAAAAGCTTCTAAATAAAATCAGTAATGTTGAACCCTGAGCTGAATTAATTTTAAAGGTCATATTTTCCCAAATAGCCTAAGCTACCTAGTTACATTTCTACACATGAGGCCATACACACACAATTACACATATAAGTTGTTCTCATATGCTTTGGAAATCCTTTAAACCCTCTTTACTGATATACAATTGCCATTAATTTCTGAAAGGTCAGTGTCAGTCAACTCTAATCTGAGGCTCAAAATAAATCCAATAAGCCAAATATATGCCTTTTTTCCTGATTTTTTTTTTAAAGAAACACGGGAATATAATGCAAGCAAATAGCCTAGCAAAGCAATGTTTATTGCTTAACATAGTTCTAGCAAAATCCATTATGGCAAAAAAAGCACAACATGAACATTCCTATTAATTCTAACAATAGCTACAGTTTCCAGGAGGAACAACAGGAAAAAAATCCTAACCCACAAAATATATCTGGATGTTTAAGGGCAAAGGATATAGTAGGGGATCTCAAATCCCTCCTTCTTAAGTAGAAGACTTGCTGTTAAATAAAGAAGGTCTGAATAGTTAGTGTAAGATTCCAGCCTCTGTCTCTGAACACTGGAGCCTTGCCTGGTTACTGACTCCAACTTGGACTTTGCTCTTTATAGCCAGCAAGTAATATTTGATCTGGTTTTCCATACTTAAAGAAGGGAAACGAGTGAGCACAGTACTCCATACTGCATCACTTCTACATAATGTTTTAAATAAAAACCAACATTTAAACAATGCAGTTTCTATTACATAATTTCTCTGTACACAGGTTCTAACTCATAGAAGACCAATTCCTTATATCCTTCCCAATGGCCCAATCCATATATATAAACGATATAACTTCACTCAAATGACCAGTCCCACTAACTGAAAGTGTAAGTGTTTGAAGGACTGGCTATAGTTTTATCCCATAAATCTCACACTGAGAGATTATGAATTCTCAAAGCCTTTATTTGAAAAAAAAGCCTCAATAAAACTATGGCTTGGCTTGCATTCTCTGCTCCATTCTTGGAATAATGTAAGCATGGTATTATGCTGGTATAATTTTGGGATTACCACCTTGGCTGTGAAGCATGGGGAAATGGACATGTAACAGTTTCATTATGTTTTTTTCCCCAGAAAAGATGGTACAAACTGGGCACTGAGGGTTGTTATCTGTATAATTCCCTGTGGGGAATTACATGACATGGGAAGCTAGTGGGGAAGCTGTGACCAGGGACTAATTAGTACCTAACTTCTGCCACAAACAGAAGTGGCAGGGGCTTAGAAGAAACAAAGCCAGAGCATATGACCTGTTCTGCAGTAGGCTGCCAACAAAGCTGGAAATGAAACCCTATTGATAACTAAACTATGAAATAATAGCAAATATTTCAGACTGCAGATGATGTTTCACTTGTATTATGCACGGTCCCATAAGCATCACAGATTTTTAAGCAGATATGTGTTAAAAATACATTCACCTTTTCCTGTGGATAATATCAGAGAGAACTGTTGAATAACATTTTTAACAATTAAAGCAGACTTTTACATAGGTTAAAGAAGTAGAATGCAAAGAATGTTTTAATTACTATTTTCACAAGGAAGGAAACATTACTGAATAAGTTGTCCTTCTGGAATCAAAGCTGGAGTGCAGATGCCAGGCAGAAATATAACATACAAAGTAACATGCATTTTTTGGATCTCTATGAAACTATCTATTTGATGTATTTTAACTGCATCCTTGCCTGAGAGGAAGTATCAGGTCTCCTTCACATGGAGCTCTTCTAGGGTTAAGAGCAGTAAAGCATGAGCACTGCCATGAGCAGATTACAGACGTCATCAGGACAGGGACTTCATTTATTGAACTGAGAGAGTAGTCTATCATTACAGATATCTAAATGCTGTCTTTGCTCTGATGATATATTTATCATTATTCTTAAGGGTCTTTTCCAACATTAACAATTCTATGATTCCATGATTCTATGAAAAGATGGGTAGATGTGGTGATTAGGGACATGGTTTAGTGGTGGACTTGGCAGTGCTAGGTTAATGGTTGGACTTGATGATCTTAAGGGTCTTTTCCAACCTAAATGATTCTATGATTCTATGATCACATTAGAAATGCCTTTTTTGTAGGACTAACACTTCAACAGTTGGCTTGGGCAAAAGCACTATTGCTCTACTCCTGCCGTAGAAGTCTCATGGAATAATAATAAATAACACCATGATTGAGAGAATCAAAAAGCCAAGTGCACTTCTAATGAACAAGGATAAGTAACTATTCATCAAAAAATGTAAAAGTTACTCTAACATTAATCATTGCATTTAATACTATAAAAAGTTGTAAACAGTCTCAAGCTGAAAGAGTCCTGCCAAAATAAACAGATCTAATTCAAAGAATACCAATTTGAATAAAAGCCTTCAAATGAAATGTCTTGCAACTGACAACACAAATCCAAGATAAGTAACAACAAAGCATACACTTCTCATCTATACATTGCCTACACAATCAAATACACTACACATTTGTTTAGCTGTTACAACTGGTTTTGCTTCAGCTTTGAAATGATGAGTTGATTATAGTTCTAACATTTTCAAATCCACTCTTTCAAGTGAGGCATCACAGTCACATTTTGGAAAACATTCAACATTTGCAAATTTTTTTTCTGATAGTTGTTTATATTTAATGGCATAATTACAAGCAAATATTTCTGAATTTTGTGTACTTTATGTTGTGATGCTCAGTAAACTTAAGCTTGAATTCTACTGAAAGATAAACTGTATTGCCAGAATTTTTCAAAATCATGATAACCGTACTTATTGTTTGATATCCAACATAACACAAAATGATGGTAAAAACAGCCAATTATGCAAAGACAACTGCAAACAGTAGATGCTTATTCACTTCCTAAATATTGTGTAAACACTGCAGAATTACATTTCTTAGAAGCTAATGAGAGCATTAAGATACTAACAAAATTAATCATGTCAGGTATCTGTCAGATTTAACATGGGTATAGGTAGCTGTTAAGTTCACTGTGCCTGTGCTCTGAGCTGGTAGGATACAAGTGAGCTCTGGTGCACAAGTTACACCTCCACATCAGTACAGCACCATGTCTGACCTGATAGTAATGCCAGACATTGTTATATGAACTTAGTTATAAACTAAGTTGCGTGTAGTTGTTAATGATATCTGCCAATTAAACTTTCCCAATGATTAGAGTCCATTATTAGAAAAAAGCAAGTAGTGTTGGATTATTACTATACGTCTGCATACTTCCATGTTCTGACTCATCTATTACTAATGCCCCTGCACCCCTCACCACTACTACTCATAAGGAAATAAAAACGAAGTTATAAGAGCCAGTGATCGAGCAACGGGCAATTGTAACAGCAGCTGGGGTTTTTGCAGTTAGCGGTGAATGGAAAGGGATGCTTCATCCTTTCGTCTTCTTTCCACATAGGTGGAGAGGAGAAAGAAGCCAAGTAAAGGGTCACAAGTTGATAAGCATGATGTACTTTTCTAAAAACAGCAGGAGCAATGGATATGTAGTCTCAGTTACCTCCTATCCACTTTTTCCAGCATGGGCAAGCCCAAAGGAAGGCTTTGTGAAGGGAAAACAAAGCACCCTGCCCTCTTCCTTTTCTTCTAATTACAATTCTCCTTCCTATATGCTGATACCTCCTTAAGGGCCTACAAATCTCTTCTATCCTACCCAGCCACTCCTTCCTGTTTGCCTCCCTGGCAAGAAAAATCCCACTACCTCTTGCCTATGGTTACATTCCCATTCCGTCTCCCACAAAAAAAGAAAGATTTTACTAGGATTTGCTGCCCACTTTATGCTTAGCTCTGTTCCTCACAGGTTGCCATGCAGCACAAGGTAGATGAAATGCCTTCGATTTAATTCTCCCAAGGAAAGTGGCTCTGATTAAAAATTTCCCTTTCAGCTATCTTCTTTTGTAGGATTCCTCACTCCACTTGGTGCCTTCTGGTTTCTCCCTCGATCCTGCAGAAGGCTGTGGAGATGGTGCCATACTATTCTATTGCTCTACAACTCTTCTACTGTTCTACTGTCTTCAAGGTATAGGGAGATTCTTTTTCTCAGTGTCTCAGCAAGGCTCCTGGTGTTCCCTGACTTCTAAAATGGTTCAAAGGGACCTGCTTTCCCTGTGAACGAGATCGCTCCCTGCAGAGTCCTAAATCACTACGCATATGCTGGATACCTATCAGCTCGCTCTTGTATACATTTAGGTAGATATACATGTGCACATGCACAGACACATACACAAGCTGCTTCCATTTCTCCTCAACTGTGGTAAGAAAATCTCTATTTCTATGGTTGCAGCTCTTTTTCTGGCAAACTGTTTCTTGGAAGGTTTTAACAAGCTATAGCCAGGTTTCCCCTAGAAAAACTCATGACAGGAATATCATTGTGTACTGAGCAGAAATTGAAGCTAGTCAACATAAAACAAACAGAAAGTGTTGGAGAACCGGACCAGAGAAAAATACCTTTGGATATTTTTTTTACTTACTCTTTAGTATTACTTGCAACACCACCAGATGCAACATTTTCACTTATAAAATGTGATTCTCAAACTGACTGTATTACCCAATTTTTCTGTGGATTCTGTATTGTAGGCAAAACTAAGGAAAACTCTGAGACGACTTCCAAAACTGGCTATAAACCATGTATTTGTTTGTAACTGAATACTGAGTATAATGTAATATGGTCACATATTAAATTGCTGCCTAACCACAGGCCAAAGCCTTGAACAAGCAGTCCTCCTATCTGTGTAACTTGATTGTGAAGGTATCCACTGGTTGGGATGAAGTTTGACAGTTCTGATTTCTTTCGAAGGCATGGCAAATTCACTCAAATCAGTGAAGTCTTCATCAAACCCACAAAAACTCAGCAATTTTCTATTGCATTACTTTAAACTATACAGAATTGCTGCTCTTAATTATATCAACGTGTTTACTGAATAAACATGGTGTATGTTTATTAAACTACGCATATTAAACATGGTCTATTTGATTTTTCATCTAAAAAAGAAGGACATTTCCTACGTATTTTTTACCTACTCAGACTCTTCAACACAAACTGGACGTAGCAGTAATTTCTTACATTCATTACCAAAGCTGCCACACTTGCTTTTCACACTGTAGTCAGTAGGCTGACATTTTTGAGAAAAACCCAAAATCCTAATAACTCGGTTGCAGTTATATACCGCTCATAGATGCACTCTTTATCAATAGTTCTAAATTTTGAAACAGGATAAACACTGTCTTTACCCACGAGTCAGAAAAAAACATCTAATGCAAAATATGAACAGCAAAGTAGAAATGGATGATGCTGTGAAGAAGAAACAAAAAGTACAGTACAGTGATGTCATGTCTCTTCAGATCAGACACTGCAACTATTCTGAACCTTTTCTTTCATTACTAAAGCACTCATGCTTTACTTAACCACTTCTTAGGTGTGTTCTCTGACAACATCACTTACCATCACATTTTTGAGTTGCTTCATTCTGTTTGTGACCAGCACGGCACTTGCACTCATACGAACCTACTGTATTAATGCAGTTTCCTCCTTGGCAGACTCCAGGGATAGCCTGGCATTCATCAACATCTACAAAGACAAAAAAGAAGGATTACATGACATAAGATACAAAATGTCATCATGGCATTTGCTGATAGACAGAGAGCTCTGAAATTATTCTTAAAAATAACCACAGCAAACCTAGCACGTCTCTACTTCAGCATCAATATAAGATATGGGAATAACAGCAGCAACATGACTCAGACCTTCATGGGTGTTGTTTGATTCCATGTAAGCTCAAAATGTATTACATGTATTGACTTATGACTTACATAGCTTTAAATATTTAAGAAGTGTACTTAAGTCAAATCTGTACAACTTACTATTGGTATCCCATGCCCTCAGATTGATCCTTGTATATGGCCATTACAAAATGCAGATTCTTATTCTGAAAGGATCTCTACCTGTACATATGGACTACCCTCTTGTCCACCTTAACTAGATATAATAATTCTTGCAGGATATTCTTTGTGGACAGAAGTCAAACTACTCAAGTCAATAGAAAATAGGTGCTATTCAGCCAAGATGAGTTGTATAGCAAATGATCTGCATAACTTTATTTACTGAAGTAATAAGTAGGACTAGAATTTCATGGATTTCTTTAGGCTGGACTGTCCATGTTAAATAAATGCTCTTAGAAAATACATTGCCATTTTCGCTTTACATCTTACTTTCAGTAACTTTCTGTTGTATTTTATGATGTGCTATTTCCAGTTCAAATTGTGTTGGGTTTTTTGTTCCCCACTCTTACTCGTTTATACATAAAACATCCTGTGTTTCTCTACGTTTTTATACAAAACTCTCACATGACTCAATGTGTAAGTGCAAATGGGCAGTTAAAATAATACCAAGGATCACAGAGGCCTCTATGAAATAAGCAGTGCTAAAGCAGACTGAAATTCTTTGTACAGAAGGAAAGGGAGAATACGCGCTAGACTAGTGCATGATATACGTATTATATGTGGGTGTTTAGCTTCCCAGTAGGTCTTTTTAAAAGTTCAGTTAATCTATAGCTATCAGAAAGTTCAGAATTAAGCAACCGTACTAATTCCTTCACAACAAAATTTCACATGCATTCAAATGTTCATAGAGGAGAGAAGGCTTGAAAGTTTTGTTCCAAAACCTGCAGAAGCTCTTCTGTGAGATTTCAGCTAATATTTCTTGTCATTTTGCCCTTTCACAGAAGAGGCAAGAATCAACTGATTTTGTAATTCTCCACATTGTGATGCAGAAATAAAGGAAAGTGTCCTTTGCAGGTTGTACAAAAGGGAGCCACATTGCTTCCGAAGAGTTTCTTCTGTGCAGAGGCCAATTTCATACTACTTTCTCTTCTTGGATTACAATTAAGTATGGAATTCAATTATAGCGTTAAAGCAATACACTGCCTATTTTAAAAAACACAATTTATCTCACTCCTTTCTTCATTGTGATTAAAATATCTATTTAAGATTGCTGTATTTTTAAAGCTTTTAAGAAAAATATTTTTCATCTTTTTTCCCACAGGTTTTTCATTAATGCCAAATAAACAAAGAATTTTAACTATTACCCTGTTTTCCATTTTCAGTCAGTTTTCCTGTTAGCTTGCATGCATTATTAAATGAAGCATCTGGTAAACTTTATTTAAGATGCAGAAGAAAGCATCTCTTTCCTCTTCACATTCATGTTTGTTTTCTTTCTCTCTACCTTTTCCCTTCCATAACCAGCTCTTTGCCACTATGAACATAGAGAAGAGTGAGATACAGATGGGGTAGGACAAACAGACTAATAGTAGAATACAGTACTCCTTTTCAGGAGGATGTTCATTACCTCGAAGCCCTTAGAAGACACTGAAATTCCACTTGAGTTTGTGGATTATAGTACTTCCTCAGTTTTTGTCACTCCTGGTGTTTGCACTATAGATAACTCCTACGATATATGCCTTGTCCATTCACTTGCTTTTTCATTTAGGCAGGTATAATTGCTCATAGTCAAGGAAGAAGGAATTTTTATTTTTATGTTTTTTTAACCACTGGACTTGGTTTTAAATGCATTTGCTGGAGAAGTTTGCATTTAGTTCCTGAATCTGTGCTAATTTAGTCAGCACATGCCAAATGCAACAGTGAGTTAGATTGTAAATGGATTAAGGAATTTATCAGAGGCATAAACTTTCTGCAAGCATTTTTCTTCTAAATAACTAGTGCTTGGTGCAATCTAGTTTACCTGGAAAACAAACTTTTCATCTCTGAAGTATTTTACGGAATTTGGGCATGATCCAGCAACACCTAGACAAAAGATGGGTTCCATCATTTATTCACACCCTGCCCACCCAGTAGCTCCCTTCTGAGTAGAACTAATATAGTGTTTGTCTGTTGACCCTTGTGCCTCAAAATGCATTCATCACACGCAGTATGCCTGTGCCTTGTGTCACTTATTAATGCTTCTTTAAATTAAGCCAACTGTGTCAGCAGATCGGTGGTTAAAAATAATCACTGCGTATCTTTCACAGTTTTGTAAGTCAAAGATGTCAAGTAATAGTAAATTAATGGCAGTAGCAGCAGGAAGTTAATACTTTCCAGAAACAGAAAAGGTATCACTGAAGCCTTGAAGTGAACAAAATTTTAAGATCTATTGATTCCATTCATTTCTTTCAATTCCAATCCTATGGTTTTAAAAGGACAAATAAATGTCAAGCTCTGCTGAACTCTGAAAAGCTGATCCCAATTATGCAACACAGTGCAGTGCTTATCCACTGAAGAACTTAACATAAATGGTACCACTGTGAAAGGTGAGATCCTGAAAATCTTTGAATCACACACACTGTCTTGCTTTTCTGTGCTAATATCAATGTTAATTTGTGAGGGCTTATATGGTAACTATTCTAAGTCATATTTAAATGTAAGGAGAATAAGTATATTCAACTTCAATGTTAGCTTAAAAACATATATACACACTACAAGCCTGATGCTTTTTTTGGTCAGTATCACCTTTTGATGAAAACTCGTTTGTTTTAATATATCATTAGTGTTTTGAAATTGAGAAAAGTCAGAAAGGACAAAAGTATTTTTTTTAAAAGGGCATATTTTATGAATTGCTTCCTATATGTCACTTTAGGATGTATTTTTTTCTGAAAATACAATAAATTAGAAATGAAGCATATTTTCATTTGCTTCTTAATATCATTGACAGTCAGGCTAAGCCACACAGAAGTTTTAGCATTATTAATTATACATTTACTCATGCTTTTAAACCCCACTCACATTAACACAATAAACTTTTTGCCATAAACAGAAAATTAGATGAATAACTTTTTAGATACAGTTCTGTGTACAGAGGTTCAATATGCTACAGATTAGGTAAAATGTTTCCATGTGTTTATAGGTTTGATAATATCTGGCAAGTGAAAAAAGGTTCATCACTTTTGCAGAGCTTTCCCTGCAAAATGCCTGCGGGATTTGCACAGCTAACTTTAAACATGTACCTTCGAAAACACAGCCAGATTCAGCTTCCCTTTCTAATGAGTGGACTGTTTCTCAAAAAACTCTGAGGAACTGAAAAGCTCAGGAAAAATAAATCCTCTCAGATTTTACACACAAATTTTGGAGAGTGCACTTTTTATTTACAATGGTAGTGATAACAGCTATGCAAATAGACATTTTCTCTTGAATTCTACCTGTAATACGTATGGGGAGTTTCTTTGCAATGGATTTGGCATGTGGGAACGAAAAAGTAAACTGGTCGCCAATACCATGGAAAACTGTTGGTTCTTCCTCTGCATTCTAGGTAATAAAAATACCACAAATACAAACATACAACAGAAATAATACTATGGGTTTTTTTTCCTGTTTTAATACTTATTTTCATGCCAGCAAGATGGGATCCTAGATTACACTGTTAATACTGTCAGTGAACCAGACACATTAATTCCAAATACTAGATTATCTGAAAATTATCATCTATCAGTCTTCATTGTGAATTTGAACCATCATCTGTCTTCTCCATTTTGTCCAGTCCATATCAGTGCCTTTAATATTCACTACAGTATATTCCTACTATAGAACAGATTATTTTGGATATTCTCTCCTGTAATGGCTATATATACTTAACAATGTCAGCAATGGTAGCAGGAAGAAGAACTTTCATATTTTCAAAAGCTATTCAGCCAGGACTATATTTCTCTCCTTAGTGCAAAAAATTAACTGTCTGAAGGGAAAGGGTGTAGCTGAGAAATGGACTGTTGAAGAATGCAGGGAGGAACTGAGAAAACGTCCAACACAGGATTTCTGCCATTATGCTATTCCTAAGGCAGTGTAGCAATGGCAATAAAGTACTTTCAAGTGGAACATTTAAGTTCCTCCTGCCTGAATTCTTGGGAAGAGGGATGTCTGAACAGCTACAGTTCCGGTTTAAGCAATGACTGAATAGAAACTGTTGGGGGCAAAAAAAACCCAAAACCAAACAATTTGAATTTTGATTGGTTTTGCTTCTCTAATTTTTTAAAAGCTGTTCATGGTAATAATGAAATAACAATACTACCATAATGTTCTATACAACCACATTACTCAGAGAACATAATTAATCCTGAAAAGGTGCTAAAGAGCCATTTAAGGTACACTAAGATTGCAACATGTACATCCTGTGAAGAGCAACTTCATAGTCAGTAGTTAAATCTTGTCACACTCTGACATCTAACACATACTGAAATTATGACCTATTTTGCAATAGTAAGGCTTGCAAGTTCTACTGATTTCAACTTGTTCATATCAAGTCCCGAACTAGGCTATCTGCTGATGTAAGCATTCACTTCAAATATGCCAAGCGTTCAAACTATGGACTGAGTGAGTCTGGTCTAATCGGTATGTGACAAAGATACAGTTTTACTGAATACCAAGGGGTTTTGTGTTCCTTTAATAAAAGTCTCTGTAAATCCGATGCCATCAGCAGAAAGAAAAGCATTGAAAAGCATTAGTCAGATCCCCGTATTTGTTTCTAAAACCCTCAGAGAAAATATTTAATACCAGTCTCATCTGACCTTTCTGCTTCATGAAATGAAGCCTCCTCAGACAGGAGTTACCACACTTGGAGAACAAGTGTTTCCTGAATTGCTAATACTCCTCTCTTGTTAAAATTTTTGAAGCACTCCCTCAGAGCTCCATCTTGACCCCTTTATTTTCTTCTTCACAGTTTACCTCTGTGCAGTCATACCTGCTATCGTTATTGCAGCTTCTGTCTATGCACAACTCACAGATCTACCACCCTTTACTCCTACTATTTGGATTAAACTTTCCAGGATGAGTTTGGTACAGAAATTTTAAGAGTTGATTGTATTTCCTTGCAGTATTGCAGTGTAGTAGCAAGTCAGTCCCAATTTGTCTGTTCAGCATACCCCTTGGCTCCCTCCTAGAGTTTCTACTTTAACTGACTGTTGGAGGGGTTTTTTGACCCCTTGTGAACAACACTGATGTATCACTTTTTTCTAAAAATTTCATACCTAGCTGTAGCGAAATCCTGCAGCTTATTTCTACAGACTATGTATCTGTATATGCATGTAAAGGTAAACAGTGTCTCCACAGTGTCAAGTGCTATATCCAGTCCCTTCCTCCAGCAGAGTGGTCTGATAATTCAGGACAGGGTAGGCAACATGCTATCAACCTGCAAACACCACAGAACTTAGGTCAGGAGGAATTACCAGTACTCAGAGCTTAAAAGGGACTGTCTCGACTGTTGGCAATAGAGGCAATGATTTTGTCAAACAAAGAAATTTTTTGTCTCTCCTTTTTGACACAGAAAATCTAACTTTTCTTCATCTGTTTGTGCCTTACCATCATCTTTAACATCACATGCTAACTCCTGCTGACATAAATACAATCAGATCTTCCTATATAGTGATAATATGCCAAAAATGTAGCAAAAATGATGGCTGTTTAAACTTCCTTTGTTCAACCATCACACAAAGTAGACTACCACATTGTTTCTATGCTTCCCAGTGGAATTCAGCAATGATGTTAACTGCATAATTTAAAAATATTTGCCACACAGAATAAGCTGGCAGAAAAAGAAAATACAGTATTGTGGGTACGGGTGCTAAAGAGCTCTATTGATCCCTCACATAATTTAAATGAAGCCCCAGAAGCTACGCCAGGATCAGTCTGGCCAACCACTTCATCATACAAAGGAGTTTGAATTGGAGATTGTAACCAATGTGCATGCCTTCAGTATGCTGTTTCTGTTTATGACATTGTTACGAAAAGAATGTCTAAAACATACTAATCACTTCAAGATGTACAGTAAAACATGAGCTGTTATACGCAGACAGAGGCCTATTTCTGACATATAAGGAAAAGCACAATCAAGTATTTCTCCTTAGTATAATTCGGATGCTTTAAGCAGTGTAAGCATAGCAAAACAGGAAAGCAAATATTTGAAATGAAGAAAAATGAAGGGATTTATTGTTGCTTAAAACTAATCTAAGTATTTTTAATAAAATAGATGGCTTTGCTAAGATAATGCTCTGAAGAGTTCCACAGAAGTGAATTTGAGCTAATAGCTTCAGTTGTAGTTTCAGGTCAACCATACTACTGTGTGAATGAAAACTGAAGTAAAAATCAAAAGGATGTTTCACCCAGTTTTAATTTCTAAGAAGTAAAAATCTTACAGCATCTTGGTTTTCTCTCAATTTTTCAACTCAAGTTCATAGAAGACTCTTACCAATGGAGGAGACCTGAAGTAGAAATCCAGCCAAACAACTGACTTTGTTAGATTTGTGCAATTTTAAGCCACCGAACTATGATGCAGTGTAGGGGAAAGCAGCACTAAGAATAATGCTGGAATACATGGGGCCGCAGAGAAGACTTAAAGAGAAGGAGCAGGGAAATAAAAGTAAGAAAAGGAGAACATTACCTAGCCTCTTTTGAAGCAGTGAAAGAGTAACTTTCCTGAAATCTTTTATAACATGAGCAACAGAAGCTGCCTGAATCAGGATGTTTTTCACCGAATCACAGACTGATTGAGGTTGGAAGGGACCTCTGGAGGTCACCTGGTCCAACCACCCTGCTCCAGCAGGGACACCTAGAGCAGACTGCCAAGGATCACATCCAGATGGCTTTTGAATGTCTCCAAGGATGGAGACTCAACAACCTCTCTGCTTGAGGGTGCCAGTGCTTGGCCACCCTCACACTAAGAAAATGTTTCCTGATGTTAAGGAGGATTTTCCCGTGTTTCAGTTTGCATCCACTGACTCTTGTTCTGTCACTGGGCACCACTTAGAAAGAGCCTGGCTCCGTCCTCCTTGCACCCTCCCTTCAGGTATTTGTATATACTGATGAGATCCCCCTTGAGCCTTCTCTTCTCCAGGATGAAAAGTCCCAGCTCACTCAGCTTTTCCTCATAGGAGATATGCTCCAGGCCCTTCATCATCTTCGTGGCCCTTTGTTGGACTCTCTCCAGTAGCTCCATCTTTCTCTTATTCTGGGGAGCCCAGAACTCAACACAGCACTCCCAAGTGTGGCCTCAACAGTGCTGAGAAGAGGGGAAGGATCACCACCCTCAACCTGCTGCCAATACTTTTTCTTCCACAGCCCAGGATACCACTAGTTTTCTTTGCTGCAGGGGCACATTGCTGGCTCATGTTCAACTTGGTGTCCACCAGGACCCCCACGTCCTTTTCTGCAATGTTGCTTCAAGATCATCAGCACCCAGCAATACTGGCACCTGGGGCTGTTCTTGCCCAGCTGCAGGACTTTGCACTTCCCCTTGTTGAAGCTTATGAGGCTCCTGTCCACCCATTTCTCCAGCCTGTTGAGGTCCCTCTGGATGGCAGCATGACCCTCTGGCATATCAGCCATATCTCCCAGTTTGGTGTCATCTGCAAACTTGCTGAGGGTACGCTCTGCACCATCATCCAGCTCTTTAATGAAGATGCTGAATGGGACTGGACCCAGTCTGACCCCTGAGGTACAGTGCTAGTCACTGCTAGTCATCCACCTCACCATCTGCTCATCCAGCCTGTGCATCAACAGCGTATGGGAGACAGTGTCAAAGCCCTCTTTCTGAACCACTGAACAGAAATTCTTGTTAATACATACATACACACAAACAAATCCTGCTACTGTATGCTTTTGGTTATTTTATAAAAAGGGAATTAAAGTAGAAAGTTTTCCAGCACTACGGGGAATCACCTATATAAAAATGTAGAGCAGATGATTCTAGACAACTTTATCACTTTGCTAAGAAGGATCTTAACACTGTCACAGAGGCCCGCTTGCGGATGCAATGCCTGCAGTGTCCCGGCTGCGCTGTCTCACACAGACTTGGGAAGCCATAAGATATGGATACACAGAGACAGAAGAGTACATAAAGACTTCATGAAACCAGAAAACAAACAAAATAAAACAAAAATCCATCACCAAAATCATTCAAACCTCTGTGAGTATCCCCAGATTGGCTGAGGACTGATTGATCAAAACGGATTTTGCTCTCTTTGTCAATTTATTTCATTATACAGATCATAATCAGAACACAAAGAAGTGTTGATTTCCTGGGAACCGAGGGATACCTATTAGGTAGATTATAAGGAATTTTGGACTAGAAGCAGAAGAGTCCCCACCACTTGCAGGATGGTGTAATTGTTATCCACTTAATAAGTGCCTTATCCTAATACACCTCACTTTGTACGTCAGACTTGGAACCTTATTCCTTCAAGGCGTAGACATCAGCAGACGGCCTGACCGCAACACAAAATGGTGCAGCGAGCAGGGTCCGAGGATAACAGGGTAGAGGTTTATTTGGGTAAGCATGGGATTCCCTGCCCTGGGCCCCGGTTTGACCATGCTTAGGTCCGAGACCACTGGTCTGAGTTGGACCAGGTGAAAAGCCACATGGACCTGGCACAGAGAAAAGTTAAAGATGGAAATAGCAAAGGCATCATCTGTAAGATGTTGGGTGTGTGCTATTATGCCAATTGTAATGAAAAGAAGCGATGGGAAGACAGAGAGAACTGCTTGCTCAAATTGAAAGTTTACAAGAGACGGTTCAAAGGCAAGAGATGCAGCTGATGATGCAAGGTCTAACTTTACAAAAACATAGAGAAAATGAGATTAGAAGATAAAGTAGTACAGATGGTCAGTGCTACCTTGGAAAAACAGGATGGGACTGTGGATGCCCTTAAAGTGCAGGCCCTAATATGAGATCCCAAGCACTGGGATGGGGACATTTGGAACAACCCTGATGAGGCGCCAGGTGACTGGCCAGACAATGGTGATGATACTGTGCAAGGAGTCTTCCCCATGATCAAACATGAGATAAGTGGGGAGGCAGACAGGAGACCTGCCCAGAATGTAGTTAAGACCACTGCCTTTCCCCTCCTTGATCTAGCCAAATTACAGAGGGAGTTTGGTAAATGGCTTGATGAGTCTGCCATCAAGTGGGTCAAATGAGTTCATGAGATGGGAGGTGATCGAATTGTTTTCGATCAAGAGGAAGCTCAGGAGGGAGGCTGGGGAGCTGGCGTCTTTCTCAGGGCAGGTCCAGGAGTGCTATGTTCCCTGACTGCCCAAGCCACCAGTAGGGCTGGGGGTGTCCCTAAACTGGAGTGAGGGGAACCACTGCATATTCATGCTTGCTCTGCTCAGGAATTGGCTAAAGGATGAATGCAGTTAGCTGTTGAACACTTCGTTGATCAAAGGGGACACAACAACAACAGTGAAGCTTCAGGTTCACCGTTGTATCTGATCCTGAACCTTGATAAATTAGGATCACTCACACAAAGGTTGGGACCCAGCCTTAAATTAATCTTAATTACTACTGCCCATGCAATGCAAAATGGGCAAAACAGTTGAGGATGGTTCATAAACCAAGTAACACAGAAAGCTAGAATGATACGGTGTGATGAAGATGTCACCTGACCAAAACCCCCAAAAGAGGCCAGAACCCCTCAAACAAGGTCCTGTGGGACCTCAGGTTAAATCCTCAAGTGGGACGAGAGACGAGAAAGACCTCAGAACCAGGCTGTGGAGGGAAGGTTTAGACCTAGGTTTGTCACTAGAATTAATGCACAAGAAACCTGCTAGCAGTTTTAGGGGCCATGGTCCAAGCTGCCTGTGAAGCCAGCCAGCGTGGCAAGGATGCAGACCACCTGTCCACCAACCCGTTTTATAAAAACACCAGATGCTCTTCGGCATGCTGCTGCCCCACTGGCAGAAAACTAGTAGTGCCCATACCCTGCCTGGTGTCTCAGCTATGCCAGCTGAAACTTTTCAAGTGGGACACCAAGGGGGGTCCACATGCTGTTATTGGCCTGGGCCCTAATAGATTCCCTGTAAGATCCTTGATAGACACTGGAGCCCAAATTTCTTGTTTTCCCTCTGCCTTAATGGCAACCCTGGGTATCTCTCCCCGTGCATGTGTTCACATTCAAGGAGTAGGCAGCCAGCCTCTCAGTGCCTGGGTGGTGTTGCACCTTCCTGATGAAGAGGCATTGCCAAGTTAAAGTTGCTTTTGTTGCTGACCTAAAACAAGCACTATAGCTCCACAAGCCTGATTGGGGAAGCTGCTTGTGGACAGCACTGGCCAGAATAAATTTCCACTGGGGCACACATGGCCAACCAACTGGCAAGGCTTTTTTGCCTGGACTGCCCTTGATGATGGTCTACTCCCCTGGGAGTGCCTCGAGACCTGTAGATTGGGCAAGCAGTATCTTTTAACCACTCCACCGAGGGGCTTAAACGAAGCCGCCTTTTCAGCATGCGTAACAACATCCAGAGCATTCAGACTCCTGACAGCAAGACCCTAAAAATTCCCCACAAGTGGATCCAGAGGTACCTGTCTGGCCTTTCCCCACCGAGATCGTTTTCTTTTCTGTTCTGCAGGAATGTCATGGATCAATTAATGACTCAGAACAGCATAATTTGGTTCATTTGTATGGTACATGGTCCTTGTATTCCCCTGAGGCCCCATTGCCAGCACGAGTACGACAGTACTACTGGGTGGTGTCAACTGACTTATTGGAGGGAGTGGAGAGATTTGCCCCTAGTCACCAGGTCAGTCTGGGTTCGTGCAGGTTTTTTGAATTTTTGGTGCAGCTGTTTGGCATGCAGCACCACACCTCCAAGATGGAGGCAGCAAATGACACTACCCACAGTGGCGGGCTAGACCAGGCTCTATTCTGGAAGGGCTTGGTGTAGGGTTGCTGCTGGCAGCGTGTGGCCAACCAGTTGCATTTTGAGCAATGTCACAGGTGCCTGAACCATGCCAATATGAAGTGGCTTGGCCTCTTTGTCCTGACAGCCATTAGTGCAGCCCCACAGGGAGATGATTCCACTCAAGGAGGGCTTAAAAGTAATGTAGTCTTGCAAATGGTAATGGATTTTGTGCGAGATGTGGGCTTTCATGATGGTCCATTTTCTACGTGTACTGCCACTCTGACATCAGCTGAGAGCTTGTCTTTATACCTTTATGGCTCAGGCATTGACATATCAGAATTAATAGCAAACATTTCCAAAACAGCAGTTCCCCTCAATACCACTGGAGGTGTCCAGGTGTGTTGTATACCTCTAGCTTCAGGTCCTATGCACTTAAACCTAAACAAGAGTGAAAGCTGCCTGGAAGGGGTAGATGGCTGGACTACCAACAACACCACCCATACTTGGGACTGGGATTAGACCACCCCAAGCAGTGGATTTAATTAACCCACTTTAATGCATCAAAGCCTAACATATCTGTTTCCTATAATATATATAATGCAAGACTGTGATACGACAGACCAAGGTGAAACATGCAATGGTACTCTGTGGGACATTGATTGGTTCCATTTAGAAGTGGTAAAACAGCAACTCCCATGGTCATTTCAAATTTCTTGGTTTCAAATACAAGATGTTTCCTGGTACATCCACTTAGGAGGAAAACAAAATCTAACTAAGTGGGCCCATGCAGTGAATTACTCTAAGGTCCAAGAGTTTAAACTCATCAACCCACCTCAAGAGAAGTGGGCCCTCTGGTCTCATACTATACATGAAGCTTTATTCATGTGGGAAAAGAATGCTTCCATGGTGGCATGGACACCCCTGGGTATGGTATAGATGCGTAGTGATGAATATGCCTATCCTAACTTTAATTGGTGGAAAAATGATACTTGGGATGATGCCTACCAGCCAGTCACCTGCACCCTAGGTACCATTCTATTTTGCCCTAGGAAATGGATGCCCCATATGTTGCACCCCTTAACTGGGCATAACTATTGGGTAAAGCGAGAAATGCTTACTTGGGAAGAAATGAGTGGGGGTCAAATGGCTGAAATCAAGGACGTGGCTGAATGGTTTATTCCAGATAGAAACATTAAGACTAACATTATCATTGGAGATACCCTCATCCAACTGGGATGTCTGGCCAACAGTGCCAGAAGATCCTTCACATTGGTCAACACGCGATTGCAAGCCACTGCCAAGATGATAGTAGAAAACAGACTGGCGCTAGATGCCGTCTCGCTCAAACAAGGTGGAGTGTACACACTCACCAACACAACAACAGGCTGTTGTACCTCGGACTCTGAACCTTATTCCTTCAAGGGGTTAGACAGCTGCATAGGGTCTGACCACAGCACCTACTTGGATTCCATTACTTCTTGGGAAGGCTCTAAGACAACACAGCCTGCAAACTGACCATGTGCACCAGCCTGTAACAGAAAAGTAGTACATTCTCCTTCGGGAGTTCTGGTATCCTCTGTTACTGCATTCTTTATGCAGTTTGTTCTAACATCTAGCCAAGCAGCTACAGCAGAACAGATACCCGTCTTTCAGGATAGATGGATTGCAGTAACAACAGAAAGGAGGAGCAGCAAGTCTCTTAACATCATGGAAAGGGATATTGGGTAAGGCAAGATGGCTTTCCCATTTCTCAAACATTTTATGAATCCAAACACAGAAGACTGCAGTCCTTCCTTACTTATGCATTTTTCTAGCCCTGTACAAATAATCCAGAGCATCCAGAAGGTTCACTACATGCTTTACCTAAATGATGAGATTAAAAAAAAAAAAAAAAGGTCTGTACAGTGGCTCCCAACCACTTTAGAAAGAAAACAACTCAGTAGCAAGAAATAGTGAATTTTGCAGTAGAATGAATGAAGTATATATTAGTTAAGGGCTACAGCAACATAAGCCAGTTGCCTGATTGGTGCTCTTCTGCAGTATCTGATGGCTGTGCTCAGCAGACATTCTGACCTTTTCATGCTCTTTATTTATGGCTCCTTGATTGGCATTCATTTTTTCCAGGCACTTGAGTTTTGTTCTATATGTACACTAGCTAAAACTGGAAGCAGCAAAGCACATCCAAATTTTATCAAAAGTAAGACACAGAACACACACAAGGAAAACAGTGATTTTGTTTGAAGTGGACACAAGGTTTTCAAGATGCATATCAGCAACACAACAGTCATACACAATTTAAACTATAAGCCTTACCTTGACATGCTCCAGTGCGAATATTAGGGATGAAGCCACGACGGCATGGCTGAGGCTGAGCAGGGCACATTTCACAGGGGTGACCCCATGCACGCCCGATGGTTGCACAACAGAGGGTTTTTGTGCAAACAATTCCAGTTAGCTGGCCCTGACACATCTGGTTGTTAACTTGTGTGAAACACGGGCCTGTTCTGTAATCTGGAAAAAAGGAAAGATTGCTGTATTATACAAGACAGTGTACTAGTAACCATAGAGAGAATCTGTTTTTAATCCAGTAGATACTTATATTAAGAAAATTCCAAGAGGACCTGGAAATTTAAGTTATGCTACTGCTTACAGAAGTAGCATGACACCTTCCACTGAAAGTAATGATTTTCACAAGGTTATCTTATCTTTCAATTTATTTCTTTCTGATAGATGCAAGCAGTGAAAGGCAGCTGGACACAAAACTGATCTGTGCATTGACAATGTATCCAGTAAAATCCATAATAAGTGAAAAAGTTTTACAAACAAACAAGTAAACAATCAAAAGAGCAGATCAGATTAAGCAAACAAGGACTGGGAACTGGTTTTCTTGTTCCTGAGTTACTTCATGGCGATTCATGGGAGGGAACTACAGACCACAGCAGCCACACATTTGTTCACTCCACATTGATCAAGGTCCATGCCAGTGACTGTCACAGAATCAACATTCCTGCTGGAATGCTTACTGCAAAATAGTAGTCCTACAGAGGACTAATTAGTAAACCACCATTTATTTTCAGAGGAATAACGAGATAATACAACCTATTGAAGCTATACTGAGTACACTGAATACAGCATATGAACTATATGAAAATACAGTCCTAGTCAAATTCCTGTAAACATTTCACTCATTATGGTTCAGCCTGTATAAAGAAAGATTTTTTGACCTTATGAGGCAACACAAACTGGGAACAACAATTAACTGAAATTCTCTAGGAACAAATGAGAAACAGATGGTTACTTTAAGCCAGATTTCATATCCTTATGGAAACTTTAAGAGGGTGAAAAAAAAGAAGAAAGTGCAAAGCTTCCACTCAGACTCAGTCACATGAAAGAAGGCATAACAGTGGGGTTATGGCTGCTCTCCCTGCTATCCTGTCCTATTCTCCTTTTTCTCCCAATGAAAACAGACTCCAATACTGGTATGTGGGTCACACACTGTCTTCCACACACTTCCATTAGTGTGCAATTGGTCTCACAACCAAGCTACAAATGGGACAATTGATGCTTTCTAGAATTTGATACTTTCACCCTGAAGAATGAAAACAAGAGCTTTGACGTGTTTGGAAAGGGAGAAATTGGTCTTCTCAGTGAGACCTCGTATTAAGTTTTCTTTGCACTAAGACACAAGGCTCTTAAAGAAAAAGTTAGCCCAAATAGAAATAAATGTTCTGCTCCTATCTTTGATAAGGTTCATTCAGGTATCAGTCTAGGAAAGACTTCTGCAGTTATTTATGCACATTGGCAGTTAATTTCAACTGGGCTGTTCACTTTAAATAAAGTTAAGCAAGCACATTAAGTATCCACAGCAAAAATGCCTAACAATAGAAGGAGATTAAAAGATCTTAAGTACTTGGTAAGGACTGTGAATTTTAATCTTTCCTGATTTTCATTAGAATATAATCTTCAGAGTTATAACTTTGAGCTTCCCCTGTGTCCATCAAGCCACAAAGACAGTACTTTCAGTAAAATACGTACATTATAAAAAGAAAATCCTGTCTATTAGAAAAAGGGTTCAGTGATACTTCATCCAACATACTGGAAGACAAGCAGCTTTACAATGGTCTCAGCTTAATTATGTCCAAGGCCCTTGCCAAATTGGAGAGAGCTGAATTTTTAACACAAAATACAGATCCTGATGACTGACAGCAGAAGACAGTGATCTCATCAAGCTATAGCCTCATATGAGAACGACATATTGGAAACACAAACTCCAAACATCAAAGATTTAAATTCCAGTAACGAACTGTTATCTTGTCTGGATTTTAGTTAGGGGTAAGGCTAAGGAAAAGACCCCATCACAGATTATGACTGTATACTTCTTTCATATGAAGTTTACTCAGGTGTCACAAAGTTTGAGGGAAATACGTGATAGACTGCATTTAACCTGCAAATCATCAGCAACAGTCAGCCTGCTATCAGAAGAAAAACAGAACTGCTTGGAATTTAACAACTGAAATAAATGGAATTAAATCCTGACTCCAGTGAAAACAAGTGGGAATTTGGCTATCGAATTCAATGACAACACTATTTCATTTTTGGAAAACAGTATTGCGCTCTTTACCAAATAGCTGTATTATAAGTTATTGCCTAATATTATCTGTAAAAGCATTCTTTATGTCACATGGTGAAAGTCATGAGCTTCATATGCATGGAAAAAGCTTTTACTACCACTCAATGAGCAGACTCCCATTCTAATATGAACTAAGTTATATACACCGCTAATATGATAGTAACACAAATGATTAAAAAGAGTCCACTCATTTCATTTTCTCATTAATGACTGAAGTACAAATAATAGGCAGATTCTGGGAAAGTCTGTGGTCTGCTCTATGTATTGAGAGCTGATTGTTTGACTGTAACATGCACAGAATGCACAGACTGTAACATGCACAGAATGCATGCAGAATTTTTGCCCAAGCGATGACTGCAGTCAGATCAATAACGATTGAGTCTTTTCTGAAAATTAAGATTGATTTTAGATTCCTCGTGAATGAGATTCTCAGAAACACGAAGCTGAAAAAGGCAAAAGGATGTGTGTGGGTAAACCTCAAAAGACCATCTACGAGCCACCAGCAACACTGAGAGTGCCGTTATAAAATATAATCACTATCAGAAGAAAGTAAGATTTCCAGTAGTGCAAGGGAGCATGATCTCTGGATCCACACAGATCTGTATGGGAATACCGAATCCTGTCCTACTTCTGAAGTTGTATTCTCCATCAGCCCAGGTAGGCATGGATCTATTCCTGGAGGGCTACTCAATGTGCAATTCCTCTGCAGAAGTTAAGCATGATGGCTGGTCACACATTCCTTACTCCATGCACTCAAATGGAATCCAGTTCTTCATGGGGGAACGACCCTTATGATGAAATCAAATAATGATTTATTATGTATCTCTAAAATTTGCAAAGCTTGCATGAAATCACTTGGTCTGTTCAGCCTGGAGAAGAGGAGACTGAGGGAAGACCTCATCACAGTCTACAGCTTCCTCACAAGGGAAGGAGGAGGGGCAGGTGCTGATCTATTCTCCCTGATGACCAACGATAGGACCTGAAGGAATGGCAGGAAGATATGCCAGGGGAGGTTTAGGCTGGACATTAGGAAAAGGTTCTTCACCCAAAGGGTAGTGGAGCACGGGAACAAGCTCCCCTGGGAGGTAGTCATGGCGCCAAGCCTGAAAACATTCAAGAAGCATTTGGACAAAGCCCTCAGACATATGGTATGACTTTTGGGGTTGTCCTGTGCAGGGACTGGAGTTGGACTCGATGATCCTTGTGGGTCCCTTCCAACTCAGGATATTCTATGATTCACCAGGACTGATAATCTTGATATCCCAGCTCACTTTGGAACTCCAATTCAGAAAATAAGTATTTCTGCTGGGCAGTATTGTATTTTTACAGCATCTGTTCTCCGAGGTACACTTTTTTATAGGACCAATCTTTGGATAACATGAAGCAATTACAGTAGGAGTAGAAATACAAATTATGTTATTTTTCTGTTTAATGGTTGGTGATCCATAGGAATATTCTGGCCAAAGATCTTCCATGTTAAGAAGTCTGGAATTCAATCAGACAAGATTAAACTTGGAACTTAAACCTGAGTTTTGAATTGTATTTGAGTTCCATTACCTTCCCGTAAGACATAAGATGATCATGTGTATACTCTGTCAACCCTAGTAATGAAAAGTTCAGTTTGGAGGGTGTGTTTGAAAGAAAGATTAGAGAATATAACCAGACTCCAAAGAGTGTTTGTGCAAGAGAATGAGTTAGATACAAGAAGGAGTGATACCAATACACCCATTGCTTAATATATCCTATTAATTAAGAAACATGTGCTCTGGAAACCCACATATATATGTGCCTACCTGTGCCTTAATAAACAGAGAATACATAAATCATAATGTTCAGGTTCTATAACCACGCAACTTTCATCAGTGTAAGTCTGCAGGAGGGGATCTAAAAATCTGACTACTGCAACTTAAAGAGTAGAAGAACAGACAAAACTATTGTTAAAGTTTCAGGTAGATTTACAAATAAAAATAAATTCAACCCAAAATGCTGAGATCCTGAATGATACTTCAGAATAATGGCATATAAGCAACAGAACTTAAGCTTATAAGAGAATGTGCAGCTTATATAATCTTGGGCTATAGAAGCAGAAACCTATCAGCAGACCATTTCCAGATAGCAAAAGGGAAGTAACCTGCTATCTGCACCCGGCCAGAGTGGTTCTTTACACAGCTATGGCAACTGCATTTCAAACGGAATGCTGGAAAACTGGAAAAATTATGCAAAGAGTCAGAAGAATAATTTAAATTTCAGAAACACACTTTATAGTAATATTAGTATTTTAAAATAATATTGTAATTTAAACTATTATCCATAACAAATGTATCCATTTAAAAAAAAAAATCCATTTATCCATTTTTTTAATCCATTTTTTTTATCCTTTTTTTTCCTTTTCATCTTTATCCAAAATGAAGTCCAAAGGTAAAGAGTCTGAGTAGTGGCTGGTCTGCTATCCTAAGAGGAAAATGTAAGATTTTACAATATGAAGTGAAGGCAGGCATGTTCGGGTTAATAGTAAAGTACAGCTGTTTACATAAAGGTCTCTAGTCACATAGTATATTTTTACTTACAGGAAGCAAACATACTAAAACTAGATGCCATTCTGGAGATAACTTTGTAGTTACAAATGAAGCTGTGGATTTGATTCAGAAATTACCATGTGAGATTCTATGGTCTGTTTTATACAGTCAGTCAGACGATGTTATTATAATGGTTCATCTGACCTTAAAAACCCTGAGTTTATGAATTGATCATCTTTTCCATATTGGTTTTCTTGTCTTATTGTTAGGTGTTTCTTCATTTGCTCCTTTCCCAGCATTGCTGCTGGAATAATTTTGCCAGAAAGAACATATGTTCTAACATATGTTATAAATCATTTGTTGCTTAGAAAGGGTAACTGCTTTGGTGAAAGAAAGTGATTTTCAGCACATACATGTTATGCATTTTTTTACCCTCAGAAAATTATATTCAGTATGCACCATGACTTGAAGAATGACAACCTTTATCAACAATCCAAATTGTCAATGTAATTAAATTTAATAAGAAGTACTTTTTTTCTTGGCATCAATATAAAAAAAAAAAAGTGGAAATAGTATACTGGACTTCTAAATTTAACTATACTACAGCATTTCTATTCTTTCATACAAGTATGCATTCTGTATTCACAAATGGGACTATCCAACTATCATGGTTCTTGGGATCTTTTTCATTAATTCCTTTTTAAAAAATTATAAATCTATTCTAATTCTACCTGTAATTTTCAAAAGGCTATTTGACAGGGAGCCTGCCACAAGGATTAGAAACGTAAGAATTCTAATGTTGGATATGGTCCAATATCCACCTGTTTTGTTTTTCTTCCTGTACCTCTGGCCAAAACCAGATGATTCAGATGAAGGTGTAAAAAACCTGCTGTAAGTAGACATGGGATAATCTGTCTGCCACATTAAGTTTCCTCCTGGTTTCTAACACCCACTAGCTCAAAACCTGAAACACGATGTTTCACATCCCAACTACCATTTGTTGTCATTCAGAACAAAACATTAAAATATTTTGGTACACATATAAGGATCCAATTTCTATCTGAATTTTGTCACAGTCTTAGCCTCCACAGTTTCATAATGTGGTAACTAACTACTCCTGCTCATGAAAATTTTACCTCTTCTCAGGTAATTAAAAAGGGAAAAAGTGAGACATAAAGAAAAGTAAAAAGGCACCTAGACATGTTGGAATGTCCATTGCAAGTTATCTGGAAGAATATGAAAATTTGAAGTTTCTTTTCATGGGAAAGCACAGACTGAAATTTTAACTGAAGGCTCCCAATACCAAAATATTGTTTCTATGTAAAGCCCAACAGTACTGTTCATGGTGCAGTGGCAGTCTCCTGCACCTACATAAAGCCTACGTAAAAACTCCAGAAGGGTAAAAGGACATAGACTGCAGTGCTGGAGCAGCATATTATCACAAATCCTGGATTTCATGTCTATGAGTGCTAGAAAGATTAGCAGGAACTGTGAAGTCTCTTCCATCATTTTTATTTAAAAAAAACTCCACAGAACCATAACTAAATAAGGAACCAATGTGTCTGGAAGTAAATATTTTAAAATATAAGATACTTGGAATATTGATACTTCTATTACTCAAAATAAAATAATGAAAACATTAAGCATATTGATCAGTATGAATCACATGAGGAGTGAGTAAAGGAGAAGGTCTGAGATATGCCCTCCCAGCCCTGTCAATTAAAGAACAAAATGTAATACTTGATAAATCTGTTTCACTTCGTTACACAGCAAATTTGCCTTTCATAAGGACTTTTTACAGAACCCTTCTCCCATAAGTATGATTTAGCAAATATTAAAGAAGGGATGAGAAAATAAGTCATTTCAACTTCTATCACCTCACTTGCAGGCTCAAGTATAGTAAACAGCTTATTATTATTTATGATACCTCAAAAGTCCATTTCATACATCAGCATTATCAGATGAACAACCTAACATATAGGACCTGAATGCTGGAAAATAGTACCTGCTGTTAGGGTTACCAGGAACTTTATTCCCTTCCAAAAGAAAAATTAGCACAGTGGGTGAAGGTCCAAGAGACTGGACTCTTGTGTCACAGAACCTTCAGAGCGGAGAGATTAAGTCTGTATTGGCAAAGATCTGAAGTTAAATTCACCTGGCTAGAAGATGCTCCAACAGGAAACATGCTGGAGAAGCAACTATCTTTATCACCCCTCTGATAAGATACTGTGGCAAATTTCCACATAATTTCCACTAATATTCAGAGCTCTCCAGAAACCTGAAACTTATTTTTGCTGGTTGTTGCAGCACCTGCTCCTTGATTACTGACGAGATTTTTCAAAGAAACTGTATCTGAATTTTCCCCTTTGCAATGTGAAATCTAAATGTTTCAATAATTAAAAGTATAATTGAGCTCCATCTTCCTGCAGTGGGAAATCCCACGATGTGCAACTCCTACCGTAACATCAGCAGGACTGGAAGATCAAGGCATACCCCATTCTCCCACTGATTCTGCATAAATGAGAGCATTGCCCAGACCTTGTGTTTCCAAAAAATGGAAAATCAGGGCTTTCCCTGATTGATTAACTTTTCATCTGAGTATGAAAGGCTTGGTAATACTCACAGTTGTACTTGAGTTCAGACCACAAATCTGAAATGTATGCCGTATGCAAATATTATTATTCTTGTTCAACATCTGCAGATCATAAGTTACAGTATGCAAAAAGATATTTAAACATTACAAAGGTACATATGTTTGTTTTATTAAAGATGATCTAAAATTGGTTTTCCTTCAATATTTTAATCATCCTAATATGGAAAATTGTTCTTTTTGCAGCAATGCTTAGCTGCCAACACTGAGGATTCACCATAAGGGACATTTCAAAGGTAACAAGAAGTTAGATGAATTGTACTGATTCAGGCTTGATATAAATAAAAAGCATTTTTTTTCAAAGGTGACATCCAACAAGTTACGGAAAAAAGACTGTTGGCTGAAAATGAGAGCTAGTCTCTTGGAAAATGAAAGAGACTTGGCAAAGCTATTGATTTCTCTTGGAAAAAATAGTCTATGGGCAGTACAGCTATTTAGACTAAGAAGTTCACATAAATGAAAGCCTGAATAGTAAAGTCTGAGCCTACTTCCCCTGTTTTTTTCTTTTTTTGTAAGAAAACTCATGTGTCGAGTCCTTAATGAAGTATTTAATACAATTAAGTTTATGATTGACATAAACAACCAACACCAAAGTCTTTTAAACATCTTAAATTGTGGATAACTCAAAGTTGAGACACACCCCCAGAAGATTCTTTAGTCATTGTCTGAAGTAATGATTTTTATAAAATTTATTTTGATATGTAATAGTGAAAAAGAGGAGTTCAGTTGAAAAAGATTTTGAACATTTATGTTAAATATATCATGAAAGCTTGAACATTTTTATACAGCTGACAGCTTTCACTTTCAGGTTGAATTTTTACTACTGTTCTACTGGTCCCACATGACCATTTCTGACCAGCTCCTGCGATGCAATACTTTCCATCACACAAACTCCTGCTATTGATTAGGCAACTTAATATACACATGGCGATTAAAAAGGGAGTGGAGGGCAGCTCTAAATGAAAGAAGAAAAAAAAGCATGTTTAATGCAGCAGTCTATGTGGGCTTTGTAGCTTTTAGCAAAATTCCAGTTTCCACCAGTACTGCTGTCATGTCCATGCTAAGCACATTCTCATTTTCCTCTTGCTGGAACAGCAAAAGCAGCTCTTTTCCAAAAACAACATTCCAGGGTTTGCACACCCATATTAATAGAACTGATATTATGTCAGTTTTAAGCAGATAAAGTGTTAGTATAGTATTATCTGCAGATCTTAAAATTCTTTTTTTTTTAATTAAAAATAATTCATTCTTACACACCTAAGCACATGGGAAAGGATGGCAAAGTACCAGATAATCAACAATATTTCTGAAATAAAATGCAATTTTCTGTAATCAATCTGAACATTGAAGAAAATGCTTCTAATATTTTAAGACACAAAACATTTTGAAAAATATACATACACAAAAAGCAGAGAAAGATAGAACCATGGAAATATTTTGCTTTTGTCATTTATGAAATTTAGTTGCTTTCAGAAGCAAAGTATTTCCATATACTTACAAACTTCTTGGAAGAAACTGTTGCCATGTGCAACTGCAGTATCATACACTGACTGCTGCAAAGTTTCAAGTGTAGAATAAAAGATGGAAAATAAATACACCTGAATCTTGGTTCTAGCAAGGTCTCATTTAGGTTTGTTTGGAGCCTCCTTACACTTCCACAAGCCCCGCTACTATATAAAGATTGCACTCGAGTTTGGATATTGGACTCTAATGAAATACTTCTATGAGCAAATACTTAACACACAAGCTGACATGCAACGAAATATTAATCATCAGTTATTACAAGAAGTTACAGGCGGAATTACCCCTGTGCAAAGTGTACAGGGAGATAAGAAATCACAAGAATGATTTTTTGCAAGATTCAGCAGTTCATACCTACTATCCTAACTTCTTACATCTTTATTTTGATGAGATGTCTACAAAATTCAAAGCAGTGAAGTAATTCCGTGTATCGTGCTGCCTACTGCTCTATTCTCTAATGTTTCTCCTTTGAGTTAGAGGAATTCCCAGCATACTGGCATTCTGGTACACAGCTAGCCTCCTTCAGAACTACTGCACAACAAATAATAAATATCCCTAAAGCCCCAAACCTCAAAACTTTAAGGGAAGGGAAGCCAGAGATTTTCCTCTCCACCATACAGTCAAGGGTGAGACCAAATACCAGAAGACCAGAGTGAAGCCAAGTCCATTTAAATCCTCATTGGGAGAGCATGCTGTACTACCAACAAAGATTTGTAGGCGGAACAGGGGAGTGCAGAAAGATTTTGTTACAGCCTGACAGCTGCGATGTTCGATTTTCAGTGACAGAAAGAATTCTCCTTACCTCTGTTGAAACTCCATAACCTGCACAAAACGTTGTATTCAGATTTCATTGACAAGATGTGCCCATATGATGAACAGATATTACTCATTAAAACTTGGACTCTGGAAAGACGGACAAATGCACATTATATTCTTTAATTCCTCCGTATCTCAACAAGTCAATACCTTGCTATATGCTTGCAAAGAAAATATGCTACTTTTCTGGACCATAATACGAAAACTTCAATTACAACTTCCACAGGCTTTTGGTTCCCTGCCCCAGGAAATCAGTGCTATTCAGTTCAACCTCAAAGGAACAGAATCCCTTGTCAGCAAAGCCGAAATTTAAAGATTCAGGTCTGCAGATGTGACAACCTTTTAGAAGTACTGAAGAATAGTGTAAGAGCACAGTGTAGACTCCCTCACCCCACCCTCACCCCCCTGCTTTGGAGTTCAGTCTCATTACTCATGCTAGAAACCAATCTCACTAATGAAAGTGAGGCATTTTATACTGGTTAAGACTACCCACACAGAGAGGGGTTTGCAGAACAGGTCCACAGCGAATACTTAATTATTCTCAGAAACTCTGATCTCACCATGGTATGTTGGGACATATTTCAGTTAGCCAAATGCGAAAGACCAGTCAGGACAATTTAAAGGTGCAAAAGTACAGTTTTCTATAGCTGCAAAACTTAAAAGCAGCTAAACGTACCTTAAACTTCCGTGGTAGGTGGAAAAGTGGCCTAATGTTTTTTTCAACCCTCTGGCAATCTGTGCACTACTTTGTGAGGTCAAAAATAAGAAGGAAGACATAAAAGGAGATGGTGTTTACATGTTAGCCCCCAGCTGGCCACAACCCAGAGCCAGAACAAAGGCACCATAACGCAAAACGGAGCCTCTGCTGAAGTTAGGTAAAAGTGAATGACTACAGCCATGGAGTCTCTCCCCTTAACTGTATTCTTCTCAGCAGCCATTTTAGAAAGGCCTTCAGAACGCATCCATACTCACAAAGAGAGGAGGGAAAACATTTCATAACCAATTCCTGCGTAAATCAAGAAAAACATGCAAAAAGCCTCAGCAGATCAGAAACCCAATTAAAACCATGGACATGCAGCTGAATGCAATGTTGTTCATTATTAATGTATGCAGGAAAAACAACTGTTTCACACATTGCTCTTAGGAAAAAAAAAAAGCACATTTAGCTTGCAAGAAACATTTCCCCAGATTATCATCTAGACTATCCTGATACTTTGAGTTGATAATAAACTAAAAACCCAGCCAGTTACTATTTACTAGAGTTCTTTCAGTGGAAAGGCAGAAGCATAGTTTCCTCTTCCTCAGGTTTTTGTTCAGCAAAACAAAAGAGCTTTAGAGATTTACCTCTTTGGCTTATACAATATTTTCAGTGGGACACTATAAAGCTGGGTATCTTTTAAGAATCAAAATATAGGACAGAAGTTAATTCAGAGGATTCATACCTTCTCTCAATAAAGAAACAACTTACTGCTGTTTCTCATACACCAAGCTATTACTCTGAGGTGGAATAAACCAGCTTACTTTTGGCGCTCCAGTATTTTGCAAGCCTGCACGCAATGTGCTCTTGATTGGCTTCAGCAAACTCTATCCTTGATAATACCTGGATGACTCTTTTCCATATTATTTCATTAGAGTAATTATAGCTTTTAAGACATTGCATAACTAATGCTTTTGGAGATAGATATGGTTGAAAATTTAAAGCCGATCACATTTAAAGAATTTTAAACCTTCATATTTAATCAATTTTAAATTGAACAATAGTTTAAAATTAAAGTTTCTTTGATACATAATTGCCATGCTATGGTGTCAAAATCATAAAAACTTTAATTCTGAAGTCCAATATGCTTTTCACCAGTTACATTAAGGTTACTTTTTGACTGTTTCAAGCTGAGTAACAGAAACATCTTCTAGCCTTTATCTTTCCATTTCCTGTTTTAGTTCTTGTAGACCGGTTCAGTGCTACAGCAAAACCAGAAGATATTCAAATGCAAACAGTGGTCCTAAACCTGCATTCTGTTCTTAATCATAACTCCCAGTAGCCTCTCTGGGATTTCTACCAGACTTAGTAGTGCAGGACTGAACCCAAAAAGTCTATTTTCATTGGCTTCAGCTGCTCCCTGGGAATCTGCAGAGACAGAAGACTCTCATCTCTCTGTTCGGAGAAGAGAGAGTGATGACTGCAGCACACTATCAGCCTTGTGAAGGGCGCTCCATGAGGGGGAAGGCTGTACACAGGGAAAGACAATGACATCACAGCAAAGAAGGAAGGACATACACACTACACATTTCACCCTCACCAGAAATAAGTGGGAAAGATGCTCAAAAGTCAATACTTCCAAAGACTAGATCTGCCAGCTGCTCAGAGCCCCTGCATTTTGTAAAATCTGATCCCAAACACAAAATTTCTCAGGGAGCTGGTAGCAGAACAGGCATAGTGAAACGTACCAGGGCATGCAGAAAACACAGGAGGAGAAAACAAAAAAAGAAAATTATTTCCTAATATCTGACATCTGTCTAACCCCCAACCATAGAGCCACACAGAGCTTTGTGTCCTCCATGCTCATCCTCCTGGCTCAACATTTAAATAGTTTTATGAAACTCCTTTTTTATTAGTCAAAACAAATGTAAGGTTTACAGTGAATGACTATGCCCTTTAAGGGAAAGGTAAACAAACAAAAAATCTTCCCCTTTCTTATTTTTCAAACTCAAGCTTCTGTCACAAGAACTGTTCAGCTGTTATTGAACAATACATGTATACTTTTCCTCTTTTACTTCTCACTCAACCATTGAGCCCCAGTACAATAGTACAAAAGAAGACACAAAGGAATATTCAAAGCCCTCTGTTCACTCTCTCTCAGCTCTAATTTCATCCCTCTGTGTACACAAAACATGCATACACACACCCAACATAAAACAACTCAACAATTGTGCTGTATGATGACCCTCTTCATGGGCTTTACAGGAGTAAGTTAGATCATTCTATGTGACAGCAGTGACACAGAATATGTAATTACTTATATAAAGGTATGCAGAAATATAAACAAATATAAATATAAATTTATATTACTTATATTAAAAATATATAAAATACCCTCTTCATACATATGCATGTATAAACATATACAGTTACACTTACACAACATTGTCAACAGTACAGCAGCTTAGCATATCTTTACTATGCTTGCTTGAACACTCCTGTGTAAGAATCTGGGAATAATAATATATAATTATATACATTAAAATTTGGGAATAATTATATAGCTATCAAAACTACAGCCACTAAAAACACCCAGAGCAATGATGTAACTAATGCTACCAATACACCCCACAAGCTTCAACAGTTTAACAATACAATTCTCTTTAAGACTACTGACGATGTGTAAAAATGTTTTTTAATTTACATTTCCTATTTCTCTTCCAAAGGATAATTTTTTTAATACTAGACTGACAACAAACAGTGAAGATTACTGTAAACTTGCTACCAATACTGGGGTGGCGGGAGAAAAGGGGCGGGGAGAGAGAGAGGAACCTCCAAAGCCTACTCAAAGTATGAAGTAATTTGAAATTTTAATTGCCTGTGTACTAATAATAAAGGCCTATCTTTGCTTTTTTCTTTTGATTAATTTTTTCGTCTACGACCCTTTCTGCTATGAAACATTTTCAGCTTAACAATTCATTAACATAGCAGGGTTCAAAATTTCCTGCCATTGTTTTAAATATTGATACTTTGCAGTCATAGTTGTTTTTAAGTCCTTACTTAGAGCTAAAAAATTCAAGGGACAAACACTAATCCTCCACACCACTTTAATTATTGTGAGATTTCCATCTCTTCTTGTTTCCAGCTTTTAAAAGTTAATAAGCACTGCTGATGAGGATGGGTTCGCTCCTTGACTGTTTTGACCGGAAAAGTATCTTGTAAGAATTTGTACTACTGTAGCCTTCTTAGTTTAGATACACTGGTTTACATAAAATGTATACAGAAAGGTAAACTCTTTTATTAGATAAAGCTGAAACAGTTGAAGGAAAATGGAAAAATAATTGGGATCGGTGTCCCCCTACCACATTCGAAAAGACTCAGAGTTTGTCTGGTTTGTTTGATTATGTAACCCAGTCTAGTGAGAGGTATCTTCCCTCCAACCCTTCCTTCAGAAAGCATCTCCATAAGTGTGCTTAATCAGTGTCTGTATGTCACTGTATTTTCAGATGTTACTACAAACCAACGCAGAAGCAAAAGCATATTCCATGCATTCAAGGGCTTTTCCTTTCCTCCTTGGAAGGCCTTAGTTAACCCAACTGAAATGAATAGAAATCTTTCCACTAGATTTCAATAAAGCTGGATTTGTTACAAGTTTCTGTGTTAGGTTTCTTCTACTTCCTTTATAGGCAGTCCCCACCTCTTCCTCTCCTAATCCATTCTATGCATTTTCCTATGTTTGTTTTTTTCTTCTTAAAGTGTAAAGTGCGAGGACAAGAAGATAGAAAAAACATCACACAGCTGTATTTTTAAAGTATCCATAAAATTTTAACAATATATGAAAGGATTTTAAAAAATATTGCTTGTTATGGTGTTATATTTTTAGAAATAGTCATGCATCACAAGTAACTATGCTTTTGGTTCAGTTCATTGTAATTTTACACCGTATATGTTTGATTTAGACAGTATGCAGAGTAACTTCAGGCAGAGGACTGGCAATAGAGACAGAAGGGAATAGTAAAAACATAACACTATGAAGCAATAGAATTACACCTTTGGAGTGTAATGGCATTAATAAAAAGGAAATTTACCAAAACACAATTACACCAGAAGAAAACAAGTCTACTTCTTTAAAAGCTACTGTCTCAGAAAATGAAACAAAAGAAAGTTCTTTGGTTAGAAAGGTTTTTGCTTAACTAATGTGAAGATCTGTAGTTTAAATAACTTTAATAATGTTTTATATTGTAATATACTCATCAAATTAAAAAAGTTTTTAGCATCTAGGATACACTAATAGAAATGAAGTGAAATGATTCTCTGGGCAGAAAAGAACAAGGAACCCCAGTTATTCCTAGTGCCACACTCCAATTGTGTTTTGGATACCTTGTCAAGAGGAGATAAAAAGATAGCTTTGCTCTGCTCACGATGCTGGCCCATCTGCGAGCAGTCTGATGTCTCACAAAGCTAAAACAGCATTAATCATATTCCCTATACTGGTTTATGAGTGAGAATGATTGCTCCAGCAACTGTCAGAAATCAGACATCACTTACTAAAGACCCTTCTTCCGCCTCGATCAAAACGTTTTTTGCTATGGGCAAGACGTAGGATTATACAGAAGCAACATCAGTCACTTTACAGTAATAAAATAGTAATTGCAGCTTGCCATGAAAATTCTTCCTCTAGAAGGATCCTGATGGCCTTGGGGAGCCTTAGAGCTCTGCAGTGGTACAAAGTGGTACAGCTCAGTCTGCATTTACAATAAGCAAATAAAAGGGTCCAAAAAGGGGACTGAGAACAGAAACATTAATTCCTGTTCTACAAAATTGCAAGAAGAGTGAAAATTTCATCTAATTACACTGAAATGAAATTTTTATCAGTAAAGAACTTTGCATTATACACCTTAACTCTAACATGGAGAGGGAACAACTTTTCACATATGTGCCTAAAGTGCCACATTTGCATACAGCAGTCAAATAACCAAAGGAATCCTTTACCTAATGAATGCAAGATTAGATTCTAAATTGTGCCATCTGAGAATTTTGTGACACTGATCTCCAACTTTCAATCAGCCGGGGTTTAAAAAAAAATTTGTTTCTCAGGAAAGAAAACATCTTACAGTTTCAAATGATATAATTTCTATACTGGAAAATGTCTCTTCCATTGTTACATTTTATTATTTTCAGATGTTTTTGGTTTACCTGGGAGGCCTTGCTTAAACTTTCCATTTACTGTAGATATTGCAGATACAGCTTGCATTCTACAAATATTCAGAAGCAATGAAAGTTTTTGGGCATCAGACTGCTAAATGTGAGATACGTACATGAAGTCTCCGGTAGTACGATGTCTAAAAAGTCACGTTACAGTATGATCCATCAGTTAAAGCAGTTGAAATGAGGTAAAAAAATTAGCAAGGATTCTCCCTTTATATTCTTTCTGTCATTTATGCTACAAGGCACAAAGGCTGAAAAGATCTGAAAGTACTCTCTATATCTAGCATATAAACCAGGTTTTAAGTTTTAGATGCAAAGGGGAGACACAGCTTAAGGTCTTGAAGCAGATGAAGAGCAAAATTTTAGCTCACACACAAGGGTCACTTACTGTCAGTCCTAACAAGAAAACTGCAGATTCAGAGTAACGCAGAGCTAGGGACTGAGGAAGGATACACCCATTCTGGAAATACACACCTGCACTGAAAGTATAGGGAGGATAACACAAACAGCCTACTGTGTCTCACCCCAACACGACAGTATAGTTAGGGAGGAAAAGCAGAGCAGAAAGCAAAAAGCAGGCTACAGGGCTGGATATCATCACAGTAGGGAGATGCGTCTTTTTAGGCAAGGCAGGGAATTGTTTCTCTGAAGCTAGAGATTTATAGCTATAGAGAAAGACAACAGAAAGCTTCCTGCATGAGAAAAAGTTTAAACTGACAGTTTTAAGGTGTGAAGAGAAGGTCTGGACATGACCTATAAACATATTTTTCCTTGATGAGTTGCACTTATTGAAAGCACAATGAATTGGAGGTACTTTGCAAGCTTCTTAGTTATATTAGAGCCTGGTTTCCAAGAAGCACCTGAAGTTCCTAATAAAGTCAATAAGAGAAATGTTCATCACCTTTGAAAAATCAAGGCACTTAATCTTACTTGATTCTTGCAGGCTAAGCATCAGTATAATGTGAGACAGATGTAAAATAGCTTTTCTTGGTAGACAGTGTTAGCTACTGTAATGCTGTACTCACATTAAAATGGTATTACACACCTGCCTCCCAAGAAGAAAAAAACAAGCAGAGAAGAGACCATACATGGTCATCAGACTGCAAAATTTTCTATCGCTCCTCAGCCCTGATTAAGAATAGATGACTATGTTTATTAAGCCACTGAGTGGAATGAGGAAATCTTTTGTCATCATCCATTTGTTTAGGACACATAATGTATGCCATACCCTACTTGAAAATCAGCTCAAAGCTCACATAAAATACAAAGCTGTGCACATATGTGCAAAGTCTGCATTGCGTGTTAAGCTGCACAGGCAAAACACAATCCTCGGGAAACATTTTCTTAAATCTGAAGATGACACAGTATCCACAATAGTGGCTTGCTCAGTGACCTGCCACATAAGTAGTTTCTTTTTCGAAAAATAAATTCCACACCACAATGGCAAAACACACAAAGGTGCTAAAAAAAAGCAAGATTGTCACAGTACCACAAAGCCACATGTTGAGGTGAGTGTCCTTAACGGGGCACATAGAGCAACTGAAGATTCAGAGAAGAGCAGACAGACCTGTGCCACTACTCTTCTAGTAATATTTCCTTTATAAGGATTACTATTACCTCTTCTATTTTTCACTTTATATTTAAGATCAGTAAGAACCGATCTTAGTGATATCCCTCCTGCTTTTTCTGAAATTTATCCAAAATCCTTGTTGCACAGCTTTTAACACCTCAGTAAGTTTAGCAGCATGTCAAGTTTTCCAGCCAATAGCTTACTACAGCTTTTTCAAATGTGCTGATAGTGTTACAGTGTGTGTAGGTCCACTGCTCTGAACCGACAATGTGTTGAAGCTTGGCGATGAACTGACCTTAAGCACTAATGTCTTCATTTTCCATGGGGCTCATCAAAATGCGTTTTGTCAGTCACTGTCTGATGCAGATTTTACCGTTTACCCATGCTGCTTTTATTCTGTGCAATTTCATTCCTGACTGTTTTCCTTCCACTGTTTTCAACAGCTCTTTGTTTCACCAGGAGTATTTCAACTCCTGCTTTATTTGTTATTACCATTGAATTTTCCTTTGCTGTTCTTTTGGGCTTTTCATGCTTTGAACACATTGCATATCACTGGCTATCAGTTGGTTAATTTAAGGTAGCAATTAAATACTGAAAAATCTTCTCTATAAAGAGTCATCCAAAGAAAGGTCAGCAACAGACTTTTAGAAAACAGTGGTCCTACGGAGATATCTGCCTGAAAATGTCATCATTTTCTTCTGCCTTTACTAGACCACGAGAAGTCATAAATATTGATCCAATAACACTTAATCTAAATAGAAATTACAATTAAATCACATTTTATTGTTATCAACTTAGTTAATACTAATAAATTAAGCTATTTTAGATTTCTGCTAGCACTTTGTTTTACATTGTATGGAAAGATAGATATGTCATCTGTGTCTATCTAATCATTTACAAAATTTCAAGTCCTTAACTAAGAAACTTGAGAAAATAACACCCTTCCTTCCTTGCATTTAGAACAACCAGAAAATCCAGACCACTAGAACCTTTGTTGGCTCTTTGGGAGGAATTAGAGAGCAAACCAGCCTGAGCATGCAGGAGGAAAAGGAGGAAAAAATAGCGTCCTCCCAAAGGACTCACAGCAAATCTCTTTCTTGTCAAACATTCTTTTTCATAATTTTGATAAAATACTTGCAAGTTACATGCTTTGTGCAACATTTTTTGTTTTGGCCATGTTCTTGATTCTTCCCAAACAACAAACACGATGCAGTTAATTCTTCTTTCACTGTTTTTCAAATTATGATGATGATTTCCATGACTATATGAATCATTAACTAAATCCTTTCAAAGAATTTTAATCTTAGTATACATATACACACTGATTTGTTCTTGTTATGCTATGCAACTGGTTATATGGTATTATTCCTGTTTTACAGGTTGGGTGACTCAAACATTTTTAAACAGGAAAAAGAAAGGGGAAATGCAGCTTTCCAGGTTAAAAAATCATATTCTTTAAACAGCAGGAGTCAAACACAAACAATCCATGTCACAGCAGCCCCAATGAGTGTATACGAACAACATGAATCCAAATCTGGTTTTACTCTAAAGAAAAGACACATTTGTTTCTACTGAACCAGGTCTATTGAATTATTCATACATTTCCTATATCGATATAAGGCCACATTGTGGCCACACATAAAAATGATGACAAACATTCACTCAAGGCAAAGAGCATCACGCCATTTTGGTATGCCAAAAGAACAAGAAGGCTTATGATGCTTCAGGGCAGTTATTCATGAATATCTAAAGCCATAGATAAAATGTGTTGACACCATACTAGACAGGTCATAGAACAATCAACTAATTATGTAAGTTGAGCAATCTACAATAAATGTTCAACAGCTCATTTGGACATTTTATTATGAAAATGTCCTGGGTATGGCAAAACCCAGAAGAGCTTCTGGGGGCTCTAGAAGTTAGAGGAAAGAGAACAGGTCCAACATCATCTCTCATAGTCTTGAAAACTTGTAAAAATGTGTAAAATGCCACTATTTCACTATTGTCAGAACAGCAGCTTTTCTCACTGTTTTCTCACCTGTTTTTATAAAAGAACTCAGATGAAATACCATGTGGTAACAACTGGAATAACAAAGCTTACACACACACCTCCTTCAATGACTCATTTTGCATATAAACATATGACAAATCATGCACAAAACACTATTGGATTTGTAGTTACGACACAAGCTGAAACTGTGAATACAGGACAAACAATCCAGGACATCAATGCTTAACACAGTG
This sequence comes from Theristicus caerulescens, assembly GCA_020745775.1. Classification (NCBI taxonomy): domain Eukaryota; kingdom Metazoa; phylum Chordata; class Aves; order Pelecaniformes; family Threskiornithidae; genus Theristicus; species Theristicus caerulescens. The sequence goes on along the minus strand of CM036583.1, from coordinate 52,236,180 downwards.
GAATCATACAAAACTGTCATACCAAACTTCAGTGAGATCCATCCTATAGCGATGACATTATGGTTTATTTTCAATTTGCTGCACCAATAATTAAATTTTTAATTTTATTAATTTGAATTTCAAAAATTAATGTGAATTTCAATTAAAGTTGAATTCTGGAAAATTCCTATCTATTCCTTTGTTTCCTTAAATAAAAAGTCCACTATAAATCTATATTGTCTTAGAAACTTTGTGGGAGGTGTACTGGGTCTGGCTGGGATGGAGTTAATTTTCTTCACAGCAGCTGGTTTTGGTGATTTGTGACTAAAACAGCGTTGGGAATACACCGGTGTTTTGGCCATGGCTGAGCAGTGCTTGCACAGTGTCAAGGTTTTCTTTCTTTATCATTTTCCCAGTGTGCTCTCCTCAGGGAGCAGGCTGGGGGTGGTGGTGGTGGTCAAGAGGCTGGGAGTGGACCTGAACTGACCAGAGGGATATTCCATATGATATGACTTCATGCTCAGCAAAAAAACTGGGGGAAACAAGGAGGAAGGGGGGAGGTTTGTGGTTACAATGTTTGTCTTTTCAAGTAACTGTTGTGCATGCTGAGATCCTGCTTTCCAGAAAATGGCTTAACAGCTGCCTGCCGATGAGAAGTAGCCAATAAATTCCGTATTTTGCTTTGCTTGTGTGCACCACTGTGCCTCACCTATCAAACTCTCTTTACCTTGACCCACGAGTTTTCAGCTTTTGCCCTTCAGTTTCCCTCCTCTTTCCCACTGCAGGGGAGTGAGCAAGTGGCTGGGTGAGGGCTCACCTGCCAGCTGGGATAAACCCACCACAGGAGCTGTTTGGTTTGCTTTAATCACTTGTATATGCTGAGGCTTCACTCTGAGGCATTGGATCTTCGGACTGACAGCCTCTGTCCAGTTCCCATATTTGCAACAATTGCTTTTTGTGGATGCTGTCAGCATGCAGGTCAATGACTAAGGAAGGGAGACAAAACTACTTTTTGATTCACTCAATCAAGACTTGAAAATCTTCATAAAACTTAGATAGGAAAACAGGGAAAATCTTCTTCTTGCATTTTCATGCTGTACTCTAAGGACAGTTAAAAGCTTTCTATTTAAAGACTTCTTTTCAAAACTTGATATTAATAACAAAAAATATGTCATATAGAAGAACTGGAGGAAGTGGAACACTCCCAAGAAGATTATTTTTTTCCGTACAAAGAATCCATGACTGCAGTCTAAAAACCAGAAGATTAACATAAGACAATGAAGCAGATTAAGTCAGAGGGTTACTTCGCGAGTTTACAGAAATTCATGCATCTTCACATTAAAAAAAGGCAAGAAATTGCAGAATTCCTGTAGTTTCCACTTCTAAACCCATCCCCACACCAATCTGAATTTAAAAAAACATTCAGAGTCAAGAAGTATGTCATAAGCCTCCTTTTTTCAACAGGTAGGTTTTAACTGATGTAGGAATACTGATAAGTATAGCACTGTGGAAGAATCAATGTGGCTTTTGTGAAAGAAAATCAAACTCTATATACCTAGTATAGCTCCTTAATGAAACAACACACCTAGTAGGTGGAAACAGATAACAGTCTAGCAGGATACCCAAAGGACCTCAACCATAGGCTCTTCAAGAAAACAAGGCACGAAATAAGAAGGAAGTTCCTTACACAGGTAAGAAACAAGAAAGAGGAAATGGGGAGTATGTGACTAATTTTCACACTGGAAGAACACTGGGACCCACACTGATTCACATATTCCTAAGTGATCTCAGGAGTGAGGAAAAGGACAAACAAAGCCAGTCACAAGCACCACGGAAAAATGAATAACAAGGTGTTAAAAACGATTACAATGCCACTTCCTCAGAAAAATCCTGAGCCACAAAATTATCTGACCTTGGGAAAAAACTCAGGGAAATGCCATTTTTCCTGTTAAACTGGCTACTGGCAGCAACAGGATCCTAGGCTAGACTGTCCCTTTGGTCTGATTTTGTATGATAACTCTCCCGTATGCTGCGGCTTCCTCTCCAGGCATTTTCAAGAGCTTCTTTTCATTCATTTAATGCTCTTGGAAAATATAAACCTCTACACAACATGAAAAGTGTTTCAAATTATTCCTCAGCAGGATCTCTCTATGGGTAGAGTTTTTCAAGTTTTTCAAGTTTTACACAAGTATTTATAATTAATACAGAAATCCAACAAAATTTCAAACATTTGTAAGTACTATAGAAAGAACTTCCAAGGTTCCTGAATTTCCGAGGGGATCTCTCAAGCCTCCTCTAACACAATATTTGTAAATTTATCAGTAAATCTATTTGTCTAATTTGTCTTAATACAGTCTACAGTCACAAAAGCAAAGAATGTAATTTTTTCTTCATTTTTACAGTTCTTCAGAACTGGTTATTTCTGCTTTTTTTCCAATTTTAAAATTTGCCTACAATGCCTACATAAGCAATACAAAACATTAGCACTTGCTGGATTTGATAGAAGTTTTCCTATTCACTTGAATATTTCAAGGGGCTTTGCACTTTCTTTGTTAAGGACAATCCCTGTTGACAAGTGTCTCAATTTTATTGCAATCTATAATTTATCTAGACATTCTGCAAATATCTCCAGATTTTTTTTTCTGAATATATTACAAATTAATTAGTTTAATAAAATTAATCATTTTTCTCATATTTCTGAAGAAATTATTTTTTCTTCTGAAACTCTAACAAAGCCATCATGGCTTTGCTCAGCTCCTGTAGTCTCACCCCCTAACTAATTAAAAAAAAAAAAAAAGTCATATTCTAATGCATGTGACAAAGAGTAAAATTTTCACTGAGGAAGGAAAAAGATAAGACTAGACAGAATTTTCCAAAGACATCATCTTCCCTCTCCTCTGCAACATGTTCCCCACTCATGATTTTGGTCCTTTGCACTATATTATCAGACCCTTGTTTTACTTTTCAGTGAATAATCTCTAGATGCAGAACATAACCCAGTCTAAGTCCTACCTGACACATAAAAACCCCAATATTTTATGCTCTCCTGGACTTCTCGGTAATAGAAAACACTAGCTTTCAAATACAGATTTTAAAAAGGTATATATGAAGAAAATATATCTATTTGCCATAAGTACACAGTGTAACAACTTCGCTAGTTCTTTCTTTCATTTCACAGTTTGGACCAGAGTAGCTACAGTGCTTCCCTTTTAAACCCTGACTTGAAACGAAGAAGCTTTCCCTGTGCCTGAGTTGCAGGACAGCTCCATTTTACCCTGGTGAAAATTCTCAAGTCCTTGGAAGACGTTATTCAAATCTGTATTTTCATCTTCCTTTTGTAGACCTAGTTTAAAGGCATAAAATTTCTGCTTTTATTTTGACCACAAAGTGCAATAACCCCACATCTCTAACACTTTAATACTTACCTGCCATATGCCTGAACTAACTGAAAAGTATTAAAGATGTCAAGTGCTTCAAAACCAGCTACAGTAAAAAGTAACAAGGCTGCTTCATTGAAGGATTTTTACCTTTTCCTTTTGCTGGTACTTACTGTTTGTGGATAAAAAGATAGTGTCATTCAAATTTCAGCTTTTTTTTTTTGCTTTTTTTTTTCCCTCCCCAGTTTCAGCTCTGGAGGAACTTGTAACTGATCTGTACTCCTCAAGATAGTTTCTCAGGGCTTTTGGAACTGGGAGGTGGGCAGAGGCTACTTCTGATAAATTGTGCCATTCAGAAGTCACTCAGAACTAAAGATGCTGATAGCTATCTGCTTCCTGCAAGATTTGATTTCTCCACAAAAGAAAAGGAAGGAACCAATTCTCCAGTCACACCATATTCTTTTAACAGGTACTGTTCCCTACTACTGTTGGCTTCCCATGAAGGCCCATATTCAGTTTAAGCATCCTTCCTCTTCTCATTTGTAATAACAGGCCACAGGAACCCTCCAGACCAGAGGTTGTCTTTGTTCAGTCGACTCGTACAATGGCACTTTGATCCCTGCCATGGACTTCAGCTCTTACATAAATGCTTGTGCTACTGCTGCACCTGTGAACTGTAGGTTCACACTCACTAAGTCTACTACCATGATCATTTCTGTCCAAAACAGCATAACCAGCTTTGGTCTTCTGCATTGAGACAGCGTGTACTACACTCACTGTGAGAATTATTCAAGTAACTTACAAGTATATGTTATATATTATTAGCATTCTAGCATACAGTGACTTTGTTTGCTGTACCTGTTGCTAGATACTTACCTATGATACTGACTATGATAATGAAATCAGAGGAAAAATGGGCAAGAGGGAAGGAATACTGATCATCACATCCTGAAGTATCCAAAGAAAGGAAAAGAGAAAGATACTGACTAGGATTATACTACTTTCTTAATCATTACTGCCAACGGCATGTTCAGTATAATCCATGTCTTTTTTTAAAAAAGAAATTTTCAGATACCTGCTAACAACAAATAAACATACACACTGTAGACATCTTGTGGGGTTTTTAATACTTTAGATAGTTATTTGTCAGCTTGTGAAAGGCAAGGGAAGGAAAGTCTGAAAACCTTGTTACTGGAGATAATGATGGATAACAAAACCAGGTTATGTAGTGCCAGAGTCCTGTAATCCTAGTAGCTATTGATATCAAAGAGCATGAAAGCAGATTTCTGAATTTGCCCTTCAGAACTCCTGTAATCCATCAAAGACTGATGTATGCAAATATCTACAGGTCTGAACCTGTAGAAGGAAAAGGAGTTCTCTGAACAGGGACTGCACTTAACTGTGTGTATTATAAACATCTGATGACACCTCTAGTCTCAAACAAACAATGAAAATAACTAGGAGGTTCTTCTAACACAGATAATCTGACCTATTTTCCTGAATCAGGTACTTACCTGTCAGACAAAATTTTACCTCTTCTTGCTGCAGGTATTTGCAATTGTTCTCCCTTATCTCCAAGAGAAATTAGAGGTGTGCTTCTTTACATTAAACTGAAGCTTTTTTAAAAATACCACAACCACTGTGATATTTTGCTTATAATCAACTTTCCACTATGCATGGAAAAAGCTGACAGAAATGTTTTTAACAGAAAATTTAGAAAATAAAGTAAGTAGGAAAACATGGTGAAAATCAAAAATTTTAGGAAGATTCACATTTTCATAGAATCATAGAATCATTTAGGTTGGAAAAGACCCTTAAGATCATCGAGTCCAACCGTTAACCTAGCACTGCCAAGTCCACCACTAAACCATGTCCCTAAGCACCACATCTACCTGTCTTTTAAATACCTCCAGGGATGGGGACTCAACCACTTCCCTGGGCAGCCTGTTCCAATGCTGTTCCAATTCTGTAGAGCTTTAAACTACCACTAACTTATTTTTAGTTAAATTGATTAAACTTAATTGATTTTAGTTAAATTAGACTTCAAGTTGATGATATAGCTCGTGTTTACCCCAGCATTGATGAACAACCCCTGTGAACTGTACCATGTAGTTAGAGTATGCTCCAGTGAACTAATATTTTTTTTCTTCACTCAACAGGCCCTGAATGACTCCTTTACGAACTTGCAGAACTATCTCAAGACCATATATTCCACTTCCCAATGGCTAAAAGCAGACTGAAAATGAATTAAACTTCTGTTTAGCAGGTAAGCATTCCACTTACTGGGCACCGAAAAAAAAAAAAAGACACCAGGACACATGGCCCTGTGGCAAGAAGAAAAGAAGAATGCTGGTTGATATTTCAGAGCAATATTTAGTAATTATTTTTTATTTAATCTTATTGCCTTCCTTTCTTCCTGCCTTCTCCTAAAATGCCCTGCGTTTTCATTTATACTCACTCCTAGAGCATGCAAAATTCAACAGTCTTACACTGCCTTAATAAAACAGGCAGGATGACCCCTCTAGTTAAAACCTCAGACTGAAACTCAGGATATTTCGTTGATTGCTAAGACTGCTGAAGCTTCCCTGCTCAGCCTTCATGAAGGAACAACCTTGCATGCCTCAGCCTGTCTTGGGGGTAGGAAAGAGAGTAATAATACTTCCTTTGTCCGGTTAGCTCTTCAGAGCAGGGACCCGCTTGTGCATACACACATACATCCTATCCCACATAAAGAACCTCTATTTCAGTTCAGGCTAATAGCAGCCACTATAAAGCAAAACCCAGCAAAATTAAAAAGTTACATTCCCACACCTCCTACAAAAAGAGAAGAGCTGATTGATCAAAAGAGCGTTTTTGCTGTTAAGCACCTGAACAAAGTTTACAGTCGTTGGGGGACAGCTAAAATAAACCAAGCAACTGGAGAAAAAGTACAGGCCCTTTTATAACCGCTCATGCGGCAGTACGCCATGGCTCACAGACAGGAAACCTCTTGAACATAACCTGCCATAGCCTGCATGGTAAGAAGTTCTGTAGTTTATGAGATTACAGGGGTAAGACAAAATATACAAGATCTGAATACATCCCCAAAAGGTTTTCACTTCTCATTGTACTGCTACCATCAACAGATACAGAAAAGTTGTGTAAAGTTAAAAGATCTTTTGAATACCTGTCAGAGGAAAGAGGAGTTTCTTAAAGAATTTAATTCCTTCCTTGCTTCATTTACACCTAATCACTGTCACTTAAGCACACACAAGCATCTTCAGCAGCACTACGACTACACATGAACTGTATGTTTTCTTTATAATAAAAACACATTTGAGAAGCATTGACTCTTATATAAAATTGTCAGTTTGCTATGTAAGCTTAATTTTATTCATATGTATTACCCCAAAATATCTTTATAACTTTTAAGTGCCAGATTCTTCAGTACAGCTCCACTTCAGTTCTGTTTTCTTCGTTATTTCCTCTTTTGTCTCAGTTACTATACACTATTAACACTTTTCACTGAGAATGCTTTTTGCTTCCTCCTGCTCCTTTCCTTGTGTTGTTGATCAGCTTCTTCATCATCTTCCCTGCTTAAAGAAAACCTTTTTTTCTTTTTTCCTCTTTTTTCCCCTTTTTCTTCTATTGCCCTTATACATACGATCATCACTGATTATTTTCTTATCGGGGATGGTCAGATGAAGGTAACTTATCTCAAACATAATGTTAGATGTATGCTCTCCTACCCCACAAAATGAACCTCTATTTCAGTTACACCCTCTGCCTCAAATCTTTTTCACTGTCCTCTGCATCATCCTGTTCTCCAACCCCAGGGACACTTCACTTACTCTGTTGCTGTCCCTCCTAGGACTCTTCAATTGCATGGACCAAGTTCTTGTAGGCATTGCAGAACTGGCATAAAAATTACTGCCTTCCACAGAGGAGGGTTTCTACTGACTACCTGGCTGCATCTATGTAGAGTCTTCCCTATTAACCCAGTAAGAACCTGTAGGGAGGCAGCTGCCCCCATCGCTGATTTACTGCATCTGTCATGAGGTACGGGCTCTCAACTCCTTTGATAGACAGAAATTCCAAAATTCAGACAGTCAGAGAAAGTGTCCAGACACTTGTACTGGGAATACCAGGTGTGAAAAACACACTGGGCTAAGACATATTAGCAGCGATTTTCCTGAGAACAACACAAAAGCTCCCCCCTTTCAGAAGTTCTCATGCTACATTCAACTATGATATTTCTTCACTTTTCCTATTTTCTCACCTGCCAAAGCTCGATAGCTTTATCTGAAATCTTCTCCCTTCTTCAAAAGGATATTCTTCCCAAGCAATGCATTTCTACTCAGTCCAAACCCTTTTGCTTCCCATTATAAGCCACTTATGTAAAGAGTAAGTGAGCACTGTTCTTTCTCCTACATGGGATGAAGGCAAACTTAGATCAGTGACAGGATTCTCCTTTCCCACTGCTTTTTCCTCCCTTTAATCCATGGTAAGGAAGGAAGAAAACATCATTGCTTTTCCACAGCTTCATACCTCTACAGATCATCAATTAAAAAAATGCAAAGGCCATATGCAGTAATACAAATATGATTTGCTCAGACAGTCTTAAGAAACCAAAGGAAGTGGTCATGCTTGAAAATAGCTGCTCTTATGTGTACAACTGAGGATGAGGCCTCTTAATCAATCTGTTTCTTTTTTTAATTCTTTTTCACTGGGAAAAATTCAACAGCAAAATTTCAACACCTATTTTTTTCTTAAAAAAAAAAAACAAAAACAAACACAACACAACAGACAAAATCAAATGCTTGAATCTTGTGTGTTTACAAATCGAAGACAAGAAGCTGACCAAACGAACAGACTTTGATAGGAAATATAAAAGGTCGTTATATATACCAGAAAGAGTAAAGCGCGTGCTCCCAAACAGGTTCTGCTTTCTTGTTAACCCAGCAGCAAGTCTCAAGTTAAATACTTTAATCATGCCAGTCATTAGTTACTGCTCAGCCTCCTGCCTCCAGCCCGGAAATTAGTCTGCTCAAAGCCCAGACAGCTGAACAAGCAGTCACGTTTTATCATATAACTGAGGCTGGGAGGCCAATCTGAAGGAAAGCTACATATGTTCTATGTTAGGAAGAAAATACCTAATTTAAAAGAACTGAATTTACAGAACAATAAAAAGTATGTATTTAAAACACAGCCATGTGAAAAAATAACAAAACAAAATCTCTTATAACTCTGATGTGATTTGCAAGGGAAGTTCACATAACCTTAAACTATAAAATTTTAGTTAAATAGTTATGAACAGTTGCTAAACAACAGTTTAAAATTAAACTACAGAGGCTTTTCTCACTGTAAAGTATTACAAGCAACTATTGCAACCAACAGATGCAGAAATCATTGCCTTTTGCATTTTGTTGGAAAGCATAAACTTCTTATTAGGTTAAAAGCGTAAATTACAAATTACTATTGAACAGAATATGTATTTAAGGCATCTTTTACAGTTTTTTTCATGTACTCCAGCTCATGTAAAGCACAAAAATAATTAACATTTACAGCTACTATATTAGAGACTTTTTATAGTCATTACCAAGGTATACTACAGGAGTCATCTTTCTTTAACTGAACAGTAGTACAATACATTAGTAACTTCTTTTTTTGAATACGAGAAAGTCTAGTCAACAACAAGATAAGAGACTAGGTGAAATTTTACTTAGCCCTGTCCACTGTTGTAAAAGCGTATTATAGTATGTTACATATGCAAATTATATACATAATTATAACATATATGTTCTATTTTTTGATAGTGGCAGAAGCAAATTTGGCTTACTACCTCCAATTTCAAGTGAGGAAATGTAAACTTTTAATTATAATAACTCAATTTCCAAATAACTATATGATGTAGCTTAAATCTTGTATAACAATAGTATTCTACACATAGAATTGAAAGGCTAAGACTTTCAAGGACAGCTAAGAAATATGGATGCCAAAATACTGGTGTTGAATTCCTTCACATGGCTTGAATTCTGCAGCTTAAAGTTTCACAATAAATTGTAAGAAAGCAAACTTCAATGCTTTCATCACCACAGAAGTTGTTACAATACCCATATGTACTAGAATCTTTTAAACAAGTCAACCTATTTCAAGTATAAGCATTGTTATTAAAAACTCTGAGCCGTCATCACAGCTGGAGTGTGTCATATGTATTAACGTGATTCCACAGTCCTGAATCTAGACAGAGAATAGAAGCGAATTTTAACCAGGAACGATTGCTTCTATCTGGGACAAAAAGCAAGCTTACCAAGTTGTCTGGCAATAAATAAAAAAATATCTGAATGCAATCAATTACAAAAAATAAGAAATCAATTTGCTACATTACAATTCTATCATGTTATAGTTCAGCTATAACTATCATCTGTCTTGGATACATAGCTTAGACTGTTGAATTTGGATAAATGTAAGCTCCATCTGAGCTACAGCTCAAACTATCAAGCAACCTAACATTGTCCAATCCCGTGAAAATCCATCCTAAACTGATAGACTTGGTAGTCTCTTACTTTAGCTACAAGGCAGGTATACGTTCTACACAGACATACTTCTGAAAACAGCTGTAAATATTAACAGAGTTTTTAACAGAGTAATGCTTCCTATTTCCCCACTAACCAAAATATAAAAGATTTGAGTCCTTGCATTTGGCTCATAAGAAGCAGCTACAGAGAATGGGATGGATGTAACATGTAACAGCAAAAACCTAAACAAACAGCAATGAATAGAAGTCCATAAATCTGCTTTTAAGAATGAAAGTGACAAGCAATTAGAGACCAAGAAACAAATTCATCCTTTACATTTCTCTGTTGCTTGTGACATCTAGTGGGTATACAAAACAGCCTGTAATAGCAAATAGAAGCTCCTGCTTTTTCAGTGTTTGCCTTAGTTATTTCCTTCACTTACATGGAAATTATTTCCATTTCACAGTCAACACGTAAAAAAATGGTGCAAGATATTTTCACCATTTATATACACCTTTGAAGACTTCAGAGCTGAATTTGAAACAGAGAATTTCACAGGATTCCCTTCAGAAGCCATTTCTAAACACATGAATGACAAGAAGGTGTTTGGGAGCAGCCAGCATGAGTTTACCAAGGGCAAATATTATCACTGCTGTCAACCCTGAGGTCACTAGTGCCGAGGACAAGGAAAGGGTGGGGGATGTTGCATGACTTGAGCAAGGCTTTTGAGACCGGCTCCCACAGAGAGATTGTGATTCACGAGATACAGGCTGAATAAGTGAACAATAGATAAGGTGAGTGCAAAAAATGGCTGGACTGCTGGTTCAGGGAGTTGTGATCAGCAAAGTTCAGCTAGAGGCCAGGAAACTAGTGCAGTCCCTTAGGGGCGAGTACTGGGACAAATAACAGTTTAATGTCTCTATTAACAACCTGGGTGATGGTACAAGAATGCACTCGCAGCAGGATTGCAGATGACACCAAATGTGGGGCACTGGTCAATATGCTGGAGGGCAGGGCTGCTACCCAGAGTGGTCCAGACAGCTTAGAAAAAATGGGCGGACAGTTATCTCATGAAGTTCAGTAAAAGCAAAGGAAGTCTCACATCTGGGATGGAATAACCTGATGGAACAACATAGACTGGAGGCTAACTGCCTGCGAAGCAGCTCTGAGAAAAGCATTATGGGTGTCCTAGTAGACAACAACCTGAACATGAAGCAGCAGCGTACCCTTGCAGCACAGAAGGCCAGATGCATGGGCTGTTATCAGGATGAGTGCAGCATCCAATCCAGTGAAGTGGTCCTTCACCTCCATTTGGCACTTGTAAGACTGCATCAGAGTACTGTGTCCAATTTTGGACTCCCAATACAAGAATAAAATGGACATACTGAAGGAAGTCCAGGAGAGGGCCACCAAATTGGTCAAGGAGCTGGAGAACTTGCCCTGTGTGGAGGGTGTTCATCCACCCTTAAGAAGAGAAGGTTTCAAGGGGACTTCAATGCTGTCTATAACTACCTGTTCAGAGCATACAGAGAAATTGAAGCCAGAATCTTCTAGGAGGTTCACAGCAATCAGACAAGAGAAAACAAGTTGAAACATGCAAAACTGCGATAGATATTAGGGATTTTTTTTTTTTTTTTTTTTTTTTTTTTACCATGAGGGTGGTCAAGTCCTGCAACAGGTTGTCCAGAGATGTTGTGGAATCTCCATCCTTGAAGGTGTTCAAAATCTGACTGGACATGGATCTGAGCAGGCTGATCTGATTAGACCTGCTATGAACAGGTATTGGACTAGGTGGCCTGTGGAGGTCTTTCCCAATTTAAATTATTTTATCAATCTAAGAAGTCTGCTTCTGCCCTGAGTGGGTGTCTTGTCCACTGCTAATGTGAATTAAGAATGTGTCTTTCTATTTCCTATTAAAGCAAATGATCCCATTCCCCTTTTTAGTATTGACTTTTTGAATATTTTAAAGGAGTAAGATAACAATGCATACTAGTATTCAGCATTTCACACTATGGCTGCTCAGCTCTTCAGTACCCTTTTTGATGAGAACATGTATTTGCAAACACAACAACTTGGAGAAAGAAAAAGAATATTTCTTCTAAGCTTTTCAGCATCATCTTTGATTATTCTTGAAAACTTCATGTTAAAGGATGTACAACATTATTGTTTCCATAAGCAATCCTCACTATATCCACTCACTAAAAATCCATCCTAAATAGACAGTAATTTGGGTTACATTTGTCAATTTGATGCACATAGAATACGTTCTACAGTTATATCTAATGTCGAGCAGTTCTACATTACTGTATTTCCCTAGTCTTGGTTTCAAAATGCAAACAATCCTCTGATTTATTAAAAAGCAAGAAGTATAAATTTCTGAGAGTGGAAGCAGGTTTATTCTAAATCACTATATACGGACTTAGTGCCTTAATTACTTGTGTGCTAATCGCATAATGTAACACTAAAAAGGTTTGTTCAGCATTGTTAAAACTGACTTTGTCAGCATCTGTAAGCCCATAAAAGAAGGCTGAGAGATTCCTCCATAAAATTTTAAAATAAAAGCCTAGTTTAGTCCCCAATTCATGAAAGCACTATAAGTTAAGACATGTCTAAGATGTTTTCTTCAATAAGAATGGTTTTAGTAACTGATCTCAGTATTACTGTAATTGGTTATTTTTTTGCTCCATCTCTGACTTTCTCCTATAGGATCGAACGAACCAGAGCAAATAACTTCCCAAGTTCCTCTTATGAAAGAGGTGTTATACAGAAAAATGAACCTTCAACTAGTTACACTTAGGCAATTCTAACACCATCAGCAATTTTGCTATAATATTATTTCACATAGCTGAGAATGAAAGACAGCTCATCTTTTAACTATTGTATGAACAAAATAAGCAGCCTAAATTAGCTCAAATTCCTACCAATTGTGACAGCTTTGTACTTGCCAACATAAAATGTGCCTACCAAGCTAAAAATGAAGACACTTTCTAAAATTACAAATAATAAATGGTTTACTGGAAGCTTACTGGCTCAGCCAGAAAATACACAGCATAAAATATGTACATAGTGTATTGATGCATGTAACTGCTCATAATTTCCTTCCTTATTTATTGCTTTTACCTCTTTCACATTGAGGGCCAGTAAATCCGTAGACACATGCACAGCGATTAGCTCCAATACACCGTCCCCCATTCTGGCAGCCATTTTCACAGACAGCTTTAATTAACAAAAAAAAGTTTTAAATGTTATAGTAATGATATTTCAAAGATTACCATATGCAGTATTCAAAAATAATATTTTTCCTCTCAACTGCTCTAAGTCTTTGTGGACCTGAAGATCAAACTGATCTCCCTCCTACTCATCATCACCAACAATAATGATTGTTCAAGCCACATTCCATTAGCCCAAATTCCATTAGCACCTGTTTAATGCTAATTGCAAGCAGCTGTTTAATTAATCATATTCAGCACAGATTCTTAGCAGATGTTTAACTTAAGTATATTCTTAAACAGTCGTGCAGCTCTAGTCACCACTAATCATAAGAACTTATATCCATCACCGAAGTTAGCAGATAAAAACTCAACTATTTTGAGGTTTTTTGAGTGTATTAACTTGTGCTATTCAGTCACAACAGCAACAAACCTTTCAAAAAGGGAGGCTTGGGGAGTCTAAGAGACAGGTAATTCAGCTCTCAGGGTTGATACTGCCGGCATCAGTAGTGATGTATAGAGCAAGGGAAAAGAATTACTGGTTTAACTCATCTTTAAGTACCTTCAAAAACTGTGTTTCCTATAAGATCCCAACAAGAAATAAAACGATTTTTTGGGGGTATAAATCCACAGTATATATAGATGGAGAAGGTACTTTACATTTGTGGGACTTCGGAGCACCCACTCATGCTACTTATGAATGGTGTGAATCAAGAACAAAGCCTCCTGCTGAAGCACTGAAATCTTTTGAATTTGAAAGGAAGACAGTTCTTCAGCAAGGTTGAAAAATACCATTAAAAGAGTGCTTTAACTAATTAATTCTGTCTATTTTCATGCTCATTGCTTCCAGGACATATAGCCTTGTTCAGAATTAGCACATGTTCCAAATGAAAGTATTTCACCTTAAAGGACAGCCCTACCATTTTTAAGTAGCTCTGAACAATAGCAGAGATTTGGATCTAGAAGTCTCTAGGCTGCCTTCCTACACAGGTTTCCCCAGTCTGAAGGTGGCTTTTGTAACATATTTGAGTGTCCACTCCAAAAGAACCTCAGCAACCTAGAGAAGCTAAATATTTCAAACTGGAAAAAATGTTCACATGCCTCCTGTATCACAATGGGGAACATAAAATACACCATTTTCATGGAAATGTGATAAAGCCTTACTTCTTATCAAGAACCATAAAACTGAATTACTTTTTACTACAAATGCATATCTTATGCATAAAATGAAGATACTTCTCTGCATGTGTTACCTTACTGAATTAATGGGCAATGACACTTCAGTGAGACAATTAACTTCCGTAGAGTTAAGACACAATTACATTTTAATAAAAAGAAATAAAGACATATTTACATTTTTCAGACATTCATTCCATACTGTGTCTAGAACATAAATACTCAATATTACTTGAAATTTTAACTGTCCTATACACTGAGACCAATCTCCACAGTTTGTTCAGATTTTCTGGATTGCTTTAGAGTCGCTGCTTGAAAATTCAATCATCTTTTCATTTATTCCACTGGAAATAGGCCGCATCTGAGAGCATTCAGGTGTTGACCCAGTACTTTAAAATTAGCAGGAAGGGGCCAGCAACTCTTAACAGTAAATCTGATTGTGACTAGGGTCACACTTTAGGATTAAAATTATTACCTAAAATTTTAGAGAATTTTATCCAAGTAGAAATAAAGCAAGAACAAGACTGCTCTCCAGCATTTGCAAAAATGACTAAGACAAAAGGATGTTCTTCCACACTATTCAGTCTAAGAGTTCTTCGCATAGCTGCCTTTTGTTTGTCTCTCGTTCCTTCAGACTACCTTCAGCAATTAATTTCTCAGCTAATTAGTAGCCAGCTGGCCTCAGAATACACTTTGAGTCTTTCTTCATCCCTGCAGCCTTTAGGGATTTTTATTGTTTGCTACATTTGTATAGCTTGTAAACACTGTACTGTGATAGGTAGAGCTGTGTAAATAATTGACTTTCTAGCTTGTCTGCCAAACCAAAAAGGTATCCAAAAGCTTGAACTGTATTTAATCTTTTTCCTTAGCCAAGTAGGAAACAGAAAAACATGCTTTAACCTAGCAGTTAGGCTGTTCTTCTGAGATGGAGAAACTTTATCAAAGAGAATGAAAAATGAGTGATCCTCTGGTAAGAAAAGGAGAGTGGGATGTATACTGCCATTTTTCCCAAAGTATTTTCCAAAATTATTTGGTGAATTCAACCCCTAACTTGACTTTTAGAGAATGCAAATGCACTTTGTGCATGAACTGACGTTCAGCTAAACACTATACCCCAAAACAGCATTAAAGTTCTCACAGACATTTCATTGTATTTCAACATAGTGGCTTTTTTATCTTCCTATTCTACTTAAAGTAAGAAGGCTAAGTTGCAGGACTTAGGTGGATTTAATTTTGGATGCAACAGAGCAGTTACTTACGCTGCCCACAGTAAGTTCCAATGTAGCCCTTCTGGCACTGGCACTGGTCGTCCATGCACGTGCCGCCGTTCATGCACCTGATGCTGCACTGTTGTACTGCAGCAGAGTCCAAGCAGAGAGATACCAGTGTCAGGCAAAAATACCACACTGGGAAGCAAATGTGGATAAAAACAGAGACATCTGAAAGCAGACGTGAGCTTCATACAATATGTGCTATGTATTTAAGTGTACGCTCAGGTATTCTTGTAACCAAAGCCATCCAAGCTGTAGCTATTAGTCAGCCATTATTTTAAAAGCAAACATGAAGAGGTTTTTTGAGAGCTTTCCATTACTATATTTAGAAACTTAGAACTTTTAGTTATCTTGGAGGCTGTACAATCTTCATTTCTTAGGAAAATGGACTCAATGAAAATGTTAATACCACACACATTTATATTTAAACTTGCTTATCTCTTTAAACACATTTTTTTCAATTTGTCACACAGAGTAAACATGCACACATGGTATATCAAACTTTATCAAAAACTAGAGATATACAAAAGTGTAAGTTACATGCGTGTATGTAATAATGGCAAGTTATTTTTAAAGAATTTACACAGGAGTTATTTTTGAGTTGACACTCAAAGAGAATTACATAAAATGAAATCTCTAATGAAAATAAATATAGTAAGTCCTTACTGGATTTCGATCCACAAGTAGGTGATATTTGTCCACTTGCACAAGTGCACATGTTAGGACGGGAACAAAATCCATCACCACAGCTATTTCTACAAATTGCTGAGGAAGAAAAAATTAAAAAGACAGTAATTAACAGTAACCCTAGTCTTAAACTACAGTGAAAAAAGCTGAAAGTATGTTCACAGCTTCTTTTTTTAAAAACAAACAAACAAATAACACTTGAATGCTCAGTTCATTGGGACAGTTAATATACATGCAAAAGTAATTGTAAGTTAAATAAAGCAAACTGAATTTTGTTATAATCAGTATCTCTGACAAATTTAAAGATGAACAGAATCAAATATGGCATATTCAAACATTGATCTGACCACTGAAACCAGATAATCAACTCTTTCCCTAATTAGAAAACCAGCCTATTACAGTAGTAATGTAGAATTATTAAAATTATATATTTTAGACCACAAGACCTGTAGAAAACTTTACCAAGAATCTAAAATTTGAATGATTATAAACAATACA
The DNA here is from genome assembly GCA_020745775.1 of Theristicus caerulescens. Lineage (NCBI taxonomy): Eukaryota > Metazoa > Chordata > Aves > Pelecaniformes > Threskiornithidae > Theristicus > Theristicus caerulescens. The sequence goes on along the minus strand of CM036583.1, from coordinate 52,219,486 downwards.
GATCATAAATGCCAATTTATGGTATGGTTTCTTTCCTATAATCACTATTTTAGAGGCATTTTAGGGTCTCTCTTTTCTAAGATTATCCATCCTTTACACAAAGCTGTTTTGTGGGAAGTCAACGTCCAAATGATGGGCTTTGCAGATTTTGTGTAGTTTCCTTAAATATAGTTTTCTGTACTCAAATATTTCCACATTGCCATTTAGAAACTAACTTGATAAAAATCTCAGGGAAGCCTGATCCACACCATATTATGTGTGCATAATGTGCATGCCGTTGTGCTCTTCCCTGATGCATTGAAGTCCTGCCTTCCCTTCTCACTCACCAGCCAAGGGAGCTCCATTGCACAAAGGAACGACAGAACCAGAAAAGAGTTAAAGGCTAAATCCAGAATTCTAAAGGAGATTCAAATGAATCTAAAGGAGATCCAAATGAATACATCTAAATAATTTGCTGCATTAGCAAATGCATCAAAAGAGAGCCTGAAACATTAAGAGCCAGTACGGCACATGAGGACCTCCAAAAACACGTATTGTGCAAGAGAGAGCCTGTAAAGCAAAAAAACAAGCAAGAATCACAGTTTCTTTGTAAATAACTCTAGGGTTTTGAGAGAATCAAATAATGTGGAAGCACATCTCTACTGAAGGACTACAAAAGGAACAAATACCTCCAGCAGATAATTTGCCAAGAATATACCGACTACCTAAAAAAACTGTCTATATACATTAAAAGGAAAGAAAAAATGCACTTGGGCATATACATTAAAAAAAAAAAAACAGCAGAGGTAAGACCTTTCCCAGAATGCTTGTGCTCCACTTCTGATTTAGAAAAACATGCATAAAAGAGACGCAACTCCCATAAGGAAGCAAATCGTTTTCTTGCCCCATTATAGAATTCAAATATGCCTCCTGTGAAATTTACATGCTCCCTTTTACCCTTTCTCCACCAAATCAGAAGTTCTGTACTGATATCAAACATAACCAAACCAGACCAGACTTTGTAAACCTGCATCCTCCTTGATATACTCTGATAAAGGCCTTATTTTCTTTACGAGAGAGGAGTAGACAAAGCCACATTAGTGGTCCACTGACACCACCCTTTGGGCATCAAAAAGATGCAATGCAGATCATCTACCTTTATCGTTAAATTCCTCTACAACTATGCTCTAAATGTGAAGGCATGAGACATGAAAGAGTTTGTGGGATTTCACTATTTAGTTGAAATTAGAGACATACTACCGACTGATACGAAATACTTTTTCTATTAGCAGACGTAAAAGTGAGAAATGGGACTCAGATTTAGAGCACTTGACAAACACAGGGAACAGGGCTCTTTTCCTCCAATCACTGTCCATCTTTATACAAGGTAGCTCAATATCCTGATTAAGTGAGGTCTACATTTACACCATTTTCTTAGTTTATTATCTGTTAGAGAATAATTTTTTCATCAACTGGAAGCCCTATAGCTGAAAGAATGTTCTAAATGTGCTTTCATTGGTACAGTTTATTTTAAAAACCTCCAGTTTACATTTAAGTAAGCCAATATTATAAGAGATGATAAACATGAACTGAACATTTTTATGAGCTCCTCTTACTCCACAGTGGTATTGATACCAGCATCTTCCCCTGATTGACACGGTTAACCTTTGCTAGGAAATGCTAGGTCAACCTGAGATGAAAACCAGTGATACATGGCACAGTTACAAGAAACATTAACAAGGCAAATTTATTCATGTAAAACAAACAGACGTGAAGAGGCTGATAGTCCCGAATGATAAGGCAACAGCCCAAAAGTCACCTTTAAGTTTGGCAGATCTTGGCTTACCACCCATTCCTTCCCTAGTTTACTCCTGAATGCCTCTAGTTTGTTAGATGGAGTATTACAAAGAAAGACCTTCATTCCTTATGTAGAGGGCAATATGTTCTTGAACCTGAATTCTGAAGTTGAGCATACTTATTAGCAAAAGAGATGGTGACAGGCTAGGATGAATGGGAACAGACTCATTAAAATTCAAGGACTATAAGAAGCATGTGTCTAATATCAGCTTTTACCTAACAGACAGAAAATTCAACTTAATTCTCTATTTCCTTTCTAGGTAGACAGTGTTCGCTAACCAGAGTAACGAGCAGATTTCCCCCCCCTTTTTTTTTTCCAAGCCATGTCAACAGCCACATCTGTCAGCACCATAGCTATTATGACCAGGCAGTAATCTGAGTCTACATGCTTTATAGCTATTAAAACACAACTAAGAATGACAGGCACGAGAAAAAGCACCCCAGATGTAAAAAAGTTTTCCATTTGATTGTAATTCCAAGCCTAGCACAGCAGTTTGACAAAACTTCAGATCTAATTTGCTTTATATCTGGAACTTTTGGCTTCTTTTTTCCACTGTTACCATAGTTGATTATTTGATTTATAGAAGGTATTTTCCTTTTTCCTTCGTTGTCATGTTCTTCTTTTTCAAAAACTAAGTGGACACATGCCTCTTAAGAACACACCAAAGAAAATACAACAATTTGCTAATCTTTTGATTACAAGAAATGTGGACCTGTAAATCAATTATTCTTTTTTTTTCTTTTTAAAAATAAGGCAAAAGACAGAACTGAATTATCTTTTCTCATACTGAATGGAGCAGTAACTCACAGAAGAAAATTTATTTTTATTATTACCCCTAGGGCAGTAGAAACTTGAAGTCAGACACTTACGAACAATGCACTGATTTCCTCCAGGGAGAGTCTTCCATCCAGGGCAACAGTACGAATGGAATCTAGAGCCACACACATTTGGCCTGTCACACAGACAAACAAATAAATGTATATACAAAAATATAAATCAGTGTAAATAGAATCCAAAGTTTTATGTACACACAAGAGAAGAAACCTGCCACATGAAACAAAAAGAAGTGTAGAGCAAAGATGTCTACAAAAAATCCTCCCCAAAGGAACAAAATCTTCCTCCATTGTAAGGAGTTCCAAGCCATTTTATTTTGTATTAGTTCAACTGGTTAGTACAAAGAGGACAGGCAGACTAGGCAACAGCATGTCACATTCATCCGTGGTGGAACCACTGAGGACATGCAAGGGACAAGTTCGGCTCTGCATTCATATACAGTCTTCGGAGTCTTCCTATAAAAATTGGCTTCATGCTGCTGTCTGACACAAGACAGAAGGGGTGACTGGTCACAGAGATTAATAAACTAATTCAAGTTACCAAGAACTCCCCGAAACATTAGAAGAAACAGATTTTGCATAGTGTCTCAGGAGAAGCCAAAGTAAAGTGAATGTCAAAGTATCTCAATATTGTAAGATGCTTGAATAAAAAGCCCAATGGGGTACATCTGTTAGTTGCAACGTAGCCCCGCACAGTGTCTGCTTTTAATACAATCGCACTAATTAAAAGACCGTATTTCACAGCCGAGGACAAAATATCAAGTTCAACTAATCACAGTTCCTCAGTCATATAAAGGGGCCGAAGGCAAAATTGAAGACTGCAGGTTCGGGTCTAAGGCGGGGGGCAGGCGGGAGGCGGCTGCCGGGCGGGGGCTGCTCGCCCGGCGCTGGCCGGCGGCGGAGGAGGACGAGGATGAGGACAGCCCGGCGGGGCCGGGCGGCGGCCGGGTGGCAGCCGGCCGCGGGGAAGGGGTTTCAGGCTGCGGAAGGCGGAGGCCCGAGCGCGGCGCGGCGCGTCCCTACCCGCGGAGCACGTCCTGCTGTCCTCGCCTGCGGACCCGGCCGGCGGCGGCGGCGCTGCCGGCCCCATCCTCCCGGTACGCGGCGGCGGGGGAGATGCCGCCCGCTCCTCCCGCAGGGCGAACCGGTGGCGGCGGTTTTTGTTGCCCGGCTGCTCCCTGCGCCCAGAGCGCCAGGCAGCTCAGCCACAGGCAGCAGGGCTGCAGCCAGAGCCACCGCCGTCTCCCCATCCTGCGGCTTCCCCGGTGGGAAACAGCGGAGGCGGCGGCGGGCGGGGAGCCGGGGAGAGGTGTGCCGGTCCCGCACCGCCAGAAGCCGGCACGGCTCCGCTCCTCGTCGGGGGAAAGCTTCAGCCGCGGAAACTCTTCCTTCTCTCCTCCCCAGCCTGCCCTGCCGCCGCAGCCGTCAGCGGGACACGGTGATACCAACAGCGGGGTCCACGTTGCATCCCCCCCTCCTCTCTCTCCAAAGAGAGGAGAAAAAAGAGGGAAAGAAAAAAAAAAAAAAGAACTTGAGTTGGTTGGGCTTTTCTTTCTCCCCGCCGAAAAAGGAAATCCAACGGAACCACGTTGAATTTCCCTAAAAAAGACAAACACAAGATGATAATTAACAACAACCGCGTCCAAAGAAACGTGCCCAGATGGACTGAGAGGAGAGCAAACACCCCTGCCAAGCCCGAGGGGCGGTTTACAGCTGGCTGGCGGTGCGGGAGAGGCCGACAGGCACCAGCCCCGCCTCCGCCGGCGCTGCGGCGGCCTCGGGGGGAGGGGGCGAGCGGCTCCGCGGGCGCGGGGCGAGGGATGCGGGACGATGATGATGATGCGGGAGGATGCGGGAGTGCCTCCGCCCTCGGCCGGGCCAAGGGGAGCGGAGCGGAGCGGGCGCCGCTGCCGCCGCACACGTGGGGCTGCGGCGGGGGCCGGAAAGCGGCGGGGGAGGGGAGCGCGGGGGCGGGCGGCTGCCGGGGGCCGGGGGGGCGCGGAGCACATGGAGGGAGAGCGGTGCAGGTAGAGCTGGACCAAAAGGAAATTCTGCGCTTTCCTTCGGCTCCCCCTCCCCTCCCAAACCTCTGGGAACTGTACCATGAAATGTATACGGCCCCGCCTTTGCGGAGAGAGTTGTAAGTGAAACCCCCTCCATGGAAAAGGACCTGGGGTTCAAAAGAAAGGTCCAGGTCGAAGCTGCAGGATGAGGCTCGGCTCGGCAGGGTGAAGCCTGGGGAGGGACCGTGCCCGCACCGCCCGCACCCACCCCGTGCCGAGCAGGGGCGTCCGGAGCGGGAACTCATTCCCCTCCTGTGTCGGTTCAGCCTCGTTTATCGGTCTTTTTGTCAGCACGTTGACAAATTTCTTCAAAACTTGAAAGATGCCAAGAGCTAAGAGTCTTCGAACTGCCTTAGTTTGCCATTGCCTTCAAGAGTAGTTTTTGCAAGTTCACACCTTGAAGTTTTACTTGTTTTCCTCTTGCCGTTTCTCTCTGCATAAGTGTCTTAAAATACATTTAAAAAAAACAAACAAACAAACCACCAGCATGGCTAATTTCGTACTTACTTTTTAAGGCCAAAACTGTGCATTTACCTAGATGTGCTGAACAGTTAGCCACCAGGAAAAAGCAAACAAAAGCAAATGAAGACGTGTCCCTGCTGATAGTCCCCGAGTGCTCCCTGTGGGTCATTCTGATAACAACAGGACACAATCTGCTTTTGTCATCTGAGAAGATTTATCGCTTTGAATTACAGCTATACGGTCGAGCACCTCACCATACATACCATGCCATACTGTGGCAACCAGGAAACTTTTTTTTTGTCTTTGAAAACAAAACAAAAAACATGTGGCAGCTTCTTTTAGCTCCGTGTGCATATTGTCTATCACTTCTAATCCTGGAATGAGAAGCAGGAACTGTGTTTTGTTATCTCTGAAATAAAATCCACTAGCTAAGAGGTCACAAAGCCATTCCCTTATCCAAGTCACTGCCCTACTTTGATGGTCCAGTGTCTCTAATAGCAGCTCCATTTACAGATCTGTGTTCTGTCTGATCAGGAGCTAATTTTGTTTAAATTTGGAAAGTTAGCAAAAGTAATTTTGCATGGGAGGATCTGTATCTTTAAAGGTAAAACTTTGAGAAATTAAGGGAAGTGTATAATGAAGGTACTATTTAATGAAGACAACTGGGTAGAAGTGTTCAGGAACCTCATGAGTGTAGGTGAGGTTTGGAATTTCTTCAAAACAGAAGCTGTTAAACCTGCCATGAATGAGATGCGCCTAACAAAGCCAGGGAGAGAGAAGGATTCCATGCCCATTTGGGTGAATAACTATCTCAAGAAAAATGCAAAGAATAAGCAGGCAGGCTACAAAGAATAAAAAGGAAAGAACTGATCTGAGATAAGCTTAGGGCCTTGGATATCAGGAAGCACAGAGATAAAGAAGTAAGTCCCAGAAGTTAAACAGAGCTACATCTTGAAAAGGACAACACAAGAAAATCCTAAGGAAAAAAAAAAGATCAGTGAAACAAACAACAAAAAAGGTGAACCAATTGCACAGCAGGGTTGAGCTGGAAATTAGGGGGGAAAGGTTATGGTTCAAAGCCAAGATATATATACTTCTTATTGTTTGGGGGTTTTTTTACTTTGATATTGAGCACAGGAACAAAAGCAAATGGTCAGCAGCTACCAGTGATTTGTAAAGTGATTTCTAAAGCTCAGAGACCCCCTTGAACTCAAACCAGAAGAGGACTAGGTAACACCTTTCTAAAATTTTGAAAGGAACTAGCACACAAAATTACAAAACATTCCATAGCAAGGAGTCTTAATTCTCATAAGATTGTGATATAAATGGTCCCTGTAAATACGCATACAAATTAAGTACTTACCAACAAAGCTGTCTTTGTTAGAAAGGGAAGCATTAATACTTTTTATGGGTACAAGACACTGATCAGACATCATCTAAAATGATGATTATGTTCTGATCATTCGTGTTAGAAAAAGATGTGTTAAAATTGATATAACCGCACATAAAAGCCACTAGTATGGTCAAGGGAAGAAAACTACTGCTAAAGGGTTTGGGTTCTTTAGCTAACAGCAGTTCTCTTAAAAACATAGTGAAGGAAAATAGTGGAAGAAAAAGTATAAAGTGATGATAATTCAAATTAGTGCTACAGTTAGAAGAGTTTCTTAGATAAGACAGGAATACAGCTCTGCATTACAAAAACTAGATTCAAGTATCCTAAATCTCACTGAGATGACATGTGCAAATATACATTCCTCTAGCTATTCATCTATCTAAAAGCATATGTAATATTTATTATGCAGTATGTTAACACCTGATACTTGAATCCTCTCTTTTTACAGTATGTTAACATCTCCACAGTTACTTTGTGCACTGAGGGTTATCTTTGCCTAAACCAGTGGTGAAGTTCTAGGAGTTGCTGCTACAAGCACGTAAGTGTTGCACCACAAATTAGGAATCTGAAAAACTAGAGAACATGTTTAACATGATTTGTTCCACATTTCAATGCTTCGGCATGCCCACATGAAGATAAAGTTTTAACTAAAGACAACAAGGATGAACTGTGAGAGTATTTAAGAGTTGCAGCCAAGTTTCAGTTCACCTGAATTCCCACCATTCATGTAAATGACGCAATTTTGTACTGACTGTTACTCTGGCTGTATCACTGCTTAAAGCCTCTGTTCTCTCTTTTTATTAAATATTACTTCATCTGTGGAATCACAAAAGTAAAGCGATCTTGACAGCGGTTCCAAGAATCTCGGATAAGCCACAAACTAAGCAGTAGCTTTAACTAAATGAAAATAATTCTTAACAAGAAGTTTATAAACACAAATTTTCTGTTTTGTTTGTTTTGTCTTTTTCCTCTCTGATGGACATGAGATAATTGTTTTTGCATACTAGAACAAAACTTTATTTTTACCAAATTAAAATAGGCTTATGGAATACAAATACAGGTAGACTTTGATTTGTTGCATGCTGCAAGACACATGCAAATATTAAGTTGTTTAATTACTATCATTGCAGTTCCTTTATATAGGCACATACCTATGAAAGGCAGAGCTGGTAATATTCACTCAACTGCGAATTGGAACAGATGGGTGCCAAGTTTATGTAAGGTTCAAATCAACATAATCTTGATATATGAAACTCTGATCATTATTCAGGAGATTTAAAAAAGGTCCATGCTCAAAACATAGAGAAATAAATATCTATTACATATTCTATTATAAAAGTCTAATATATAATATTATATAGAATATTATGTATATATAATATATATTATCATTATGGAATGCTTCAAAAATCTGTGATGGCACTACATATAGTAGAACAATTCAAACTTTGTATTAACTTATTTCAGCAGCACTATGCCAGCGTACTGTAATTATGGCATGTAATATACAGCATGCCCTTCATATAGACTAATGGAAAGAAAAAGAATAGGTCATACACCAGTGCAAATTCCATATGAAAATTGGCAGTCAGCAGAAATGTTTGTAATGTGGCTTTCCAAAAAGAAGGATTTTTCTGAGTATACTGATGGTCTCAAATCCAGCTGTAGTGCCTGCAAATATAGGTACGTGGTTTAGTATATAGCCTGCTACACACAGCCTCTTAAACAGATATCTAAAGATGCAAGAGCTTAAGAATACTATGAAACTGTCTGCTTTTATTTTTATTTTCTTAAAAGTATAATTTTAGTCTTTTTAAATATTAGACCCTAAGGTACAATCAATCCTGATGTTTTTATTAGGTAAAACAAATCTGGACTCACGATTATAGACTCTAGGTTTGCAGTCATATGAATCTCAATGTATTAGGGAGGGAAGCCATGCTAATTCCATACAGGTGTGCTGTTGCATTCCTGTAAATTTTCAGACTGAAAAGGAAATGCTAGTTACACCCCTTTCCCCTTCAGCCTACGGTAGAACATTTCACAGATTGCATATGTGTTTTGCATTTAGAGAAAAATAGCCATAGATCTCTTTGACCAGATACTCTGTTTTTAACCTGACATTGACATTTTAAAATAAAAAACCTGTGTTTGCTAATTCAAGCATCATATCTATGATATAAATTTTGGGCCTCAGATTTTTTTTCAACATGCACACACAAAAACATGAACAGCTTTATTCTCTTAGATGTTCTCCTTTGCTTAGGAAGAAAGCATATTTCTATTTTTATGTATGTGCAAATACACAAATAGGTTTTTATATATGTAAAATGTAAATATTTTTTAGAAGCACTTGGTATCAACTTCCCAGTTAGAGCTAAGAAAATCAAACAAAGAAAATGTGATAATACTTACCTTAGCCTAGAAAGTACTTTGCACAGAAGAAGAGGAAAGACTTGTAAGATTACCATGATAGAGCTTTTCAGACCAGCAGCTAAAACCAAGCCACATTCTCCACTCTTTTCCGTTGGCACAGACCTCAAAGAGACTTTCAGTAGTGGAAAATATATATGAATGTGACAGTAGCAAACATCCAGTATCCATCTTTGCAGCCTGAGAAAATTCATAGACCCAGCCAGAGATGGGAATGACTAGAATAATAGAAGGGCAGAATATGCTGCTTTGGATGAACCTGTTATAAACTTTTCAGACTGAAAAGTCACCTTAGCACATCACAGTCCAGTTTTGAAAGAAGGCAGATTTCAACATAGTTTCTTTGTTCAAAACATTCATCCTCCCATGCTGGGTACTGGATCTCGCCAGTGATGGCTACGCTTCAACAGCTGGTAATACAATTCCTGTTTGTAAACATAATGTAATAAAACTTCTCTTAAATCACTGCTCAAGGGACTCACAAAGGTCTGTTGCCAAACAGAAGTGGTCTTTAACTAACAGTCAAACAAAATTTGTACTTGAACCTGTGAGGATACTTCAGGCCACTTAGTATGGGGTTGGGGTCAGGATGGACACCTACTCACACAGCGGATCCTCTTTGTCGTTATAGTCTAATGCACTCTGCGTTATAAAATACCTTTTTATTGTGTTGTAGTTCAGTTATCTTTATTGAAACAATGCTGAATTATTTTCTAGAATCTTCTTTTTAGCCAGATAATGCCAAAGGCAGAAGGAACACAACCTCTATGTAATATTCTTGAAGTTCAACAACTTACAGAACATCTTTTTTTCTCTCTAATCTGCTGACTGATATCTGTTTATCAGGGTACCTGAGTTGAGTGTCATTCGAGATCATCTTGATTGTAAAACAATTCTGCTATTTACAATTTTTACTGTTTTTTATATTAGTACAGTGACATCTAGGGGCTTTATTAATGGATCAGGATTGTTCTGCAAGCATGGGATAAACACATGAATTAAAGTTTCTTAATAGCAAAATATTATGAACAATATAAAAGAGGCAGGAATTATCTAGGAGAGACTGCACAGAAGAAATATTGGTAAGCTTGACAGGTGGATTCATTATGCATGTGGCATAGCTATTTAGTAAAAAATAGAGAGAGAGATGAATGAGGGATAAAAAAGGATGTTTTACAGATACCCTCAGTATTTATTTTTCCAAAGAGGAAAAAGAGCAAGAAAGATGCAGAAATATATCAAGTTTTTAAGCATGCTTGTCTATGAAGGTTTGTTCCACAGGCCAAACAACAGTCAGTCTCTTGATCCAAAGAGGAGTGACTGCAAGAGCCTTAGAAATTAAGATCACATAACCTATGTCTGATATAATAGAGGATGTGGAATCAGTGAAACAATGGAAGAAATTTATCTTTGTATTAGCAATCTGGATATACATTGCATTTCAAAGCACTAGCCAAAGAGCGGTCATCACTGGCATGTGAGATGACAGACAGAACAAGACTTTTAGTCATACAGATGGAACATCATATGCAGTGCAAATGATGCAAATTGCAAATGATGGTGAAAGTATGGGCCTGAATGACAGGCAGGGTGGCAATCCTACTAAAAATAGTTAGAGAAAGGTCATGGAAAAAACATGTAGCTAAGTTTTATTTTATCCTTGAAGACCTTGCACTAACAGTCTGAATTCCAAGACTACAAATTATAGAAACAGGCCCAGATTTAATTTAGAGGACAAAGACTTAGATTAAATGAGGAGACTAGAACCAAAAAGGAGACTATAGCTTCAGTTCTTTGGAAAGGTGATAATCTATGGATGAAGGACAGAGCATGGAAAAATAAGAAACCCAGAAACAGAGTTTTGAGGTTTTTAAATAAAGGAGGGCTAAAGAGTGCATTTTATCCTATCTCATTTTATCTCAGATACATTAATCTCAGAAATTTTGAGATTCATGTTCACCAATCATTCCCCAAGTCAGATTCAGATTTTTTTTTTTTTTTTGAACAATTTTAAAGGCTGTAAGATGATGCCTGACTATTTCCTATAGCCAACTCTCTTGACAGGCAGCAAATTATTCTCAAGACTAGAACATTGGCACTTGTATTTGCTATTTCAACATATTCTCAACTGCATCAATATAACATCAAATTCTTTTTTCCCATTTTGACCACAGAATTAGGAAATTAACATTAGGAAAGAGAGCTTACGATTGTTATTGAGAAGTTAATTTAGTCTCTAAATGAGCTTCAGAAATGGAAGATACTTTAAGGACAGTATGCAATACAAATTTCTATCATAAATTTAGCTATGTGGCTTCAAAGTTAGACACCCACTTTAAAATAGTCCTTTGTGCTCTCTCCAGTACCAAGGGACCAATTTATGGCTCCAATCTTAGATACTTCTCATAGGAAAGTATGCCCCCTGCTCCCCCACCGCTGCACCCTTTGCGTCTCATTACTGACTAGCTTGGAACACACACTTGAGCAAGAGCAGATTAATCTTCTGCATGCTTCATAAACAGTGTCAGTCATCCAGAAAAGTATCTCGATAGAGAAACTGGAAGATGACAACACATAAAGAAACAATACAGCTTTTTTTTCCCATTAATTTGCTTTCAAGGTAACAATGACATAACCACATTTTTAAAAAAGGTTTATATCCACAGGATTGCATCCATAGTTGTCTTGGCATAAACAGTTGTCTACCTATGTATGAAATTATCAACAAAATTGTAAAATATCACTTCATATACTATCATTCTTCTGGGAAGAATCTCAAACTAATTTAAGGTTTACTCTTCAAACATTTCATTACATGAGTAAATGGGAATAAATTTATTTTCTTTCTTTTTGTAACTGCAATGTAACAGGTTCCTTTGGAAAATGTCATTAATTTAATTTCCAGGTTTTCCTGGCATTCTAAAAATACAGTACCAGAACCTCCTGAATTCTGTTAAATATGATGTACCTAAAATCTGTAATTTGAAACTTCAGGGAGTTTATGCTTTACTTCACCAAGAAGTAGCTAAATTGCTTATGTCGAAAAACCCCAAAACAAACTGCCCACAGTTTCAAACACAGTTAGGTTGAATCAGATTTACACTGATCTCCAAAAAAAGATGTTACAATGATCTACAATCAGTAGTAATGCACTGGTTATATTGACTGCATGAGACTTTTTGGTGGAAGAGTATTTTCATGGAGAATGCGGGCTCCTACTTTCAATTATTTGTTTTAAATAAAGAAGAAAACAGTCAGAATTTGGACTTTATAGTATTAGAAGTGGATGTATTTCCCATTAAATGTTAAATCCATTAAATCATCATTCACACACAAAAAAATTACAATTCTTTCTACATACGCTCATCAAAGTTAAAATGACTAAAAATTTTAACTAGCCCAGAGCCTTACTCAGCTAAACTATCACAAATCCAGGTAGCCCAACTTAATTTCATTGCTTTCCTTTAGACTTGCCAGCAGTGTCCATACAAACAAGGTACGGAGAAAGGAGAGGAAAAAGAAAGTACAAAACATGCTGAGAGAAATCAACAGACAATTAATTCACATTCACTCGGAAAAGACAGTGTGGATGAGCTATGGATATATTGCTTTGTCTAGAAAACAAAAATGTTCTTCAATACAAGTTACTCCAGATTTAACCTCAGAAAAATTGAGAGCAGAAATTGGCAAGTGTGATTGCATGGGTCTACCTCTTATTAATGTTAATTGAATTATTTAATCTATAGTAAGTTAAGGAAAAGTGGCTTAAAGCCTTTTTCATCTGCTGATGTAATGCAACTCAAATCTAAACGTCCTCGCTCCCTTACTCTGATATTATCATTTGTTATGGTATTGGTAAAAAGGCAATATAAACAAGGTAAAAAATTAAAATGTTTTTCTAACCACTGCAAATTTAATTACTAGCTATTACAAAATAGTTCAGTCTTGCTTATCTAACAACATAAGAACATACATGTATCCAGTCTTTTCCTCGGTTTTTCCCTTGTATAATACCATATCTTTTCTGACAATATGGAATCACTATTTCTAATTGGAATTACAAATTTAGTATTTTGAATTCATAATTCCCTACTTTATAGAGTTTGAACTTAAGTCTACTAAAATTACTTGTAAGGAAACTCTGGCACCTGAAAACACAGTGGTGGCTAGGATGCTGTTCATCATGCACAGAAAGAGGTAAAGATATAGGGCAGTAAGTAATGTTCTAATGGAGTCCCAATTCAGTATTTGAGAAAGTCTGGGCAGCTCTTTTGGTCATCTTTATCATCCTAATCAAAATAAAACTGAAGAGGAAATTTCGTTAAAGTTCTCAATAAGTGATCTTTATGTAAACTGAAATATCTTTTACGTAGGTGAAGACAAATCAACTCAAGCTCTTTTAGGCTTATGAGTAACAAGCTGAAGTATCTGTAGATACTGTAACAAGTAGTATCTGGGTAGAAAATGTTTTTGTATTAATCCAGAGAGTAGCACTGAAAAAGTTGACTGTAAAGGGAAGGACAAAAGTCGGTATTGACCTCTTAAAGGTGGAGTCCTTTGCAGTAGCAGAACAGGACGCAACAGGCATTAACAAAAAAGGTGGGCAGGGGCTAATTCTGATAAACGGCGCTGTTCAGAAGTCACTCCGAACTAAAGATGCCGATAGCTATCTGCTTCCTGCAAGATTTGATTTCTCCACAAAAGGAAAGGAAAGAACTGATTCTCCAGTCACACCATATCCTTTTAACAGGTACAGTTCCCTACTACTGTGGGCTTCCCATGAAGGCCCATATTCAGTTTAAGCATCCTTCCTCTTCTCATTTGTAATAACAGGCCACAGGAACCCTCCAGACCAGAGGTTGTCTTTGTTCAGTCGACTTGTACAATGGCACTTTGATCTCTGCCATGAGACTTTAGCTCTTTCTTACCTAAATGCTTGTGCTACCACTGCACGTGTGAACTGTAGGTTCACACTCACTAAGTCTACTACCATGATCATTTCTGTCCAAAACAGCATAACCAGCTTTGGTCTTCTGCATTCAGAGAGAATGTATATTAAACGTATTGTGAAAATTATAATAGCAGGCTGTAAGCACTTTCCAGATCAGAGATTATTTGCATGCAGATTATTAGCATAATGATGATCCCTGACATGGATATAAGGACAAAATTTTTCCCATAAGAACAGCCGAGCAGTGGAGCACATTGTCCAGAGAGGTTGTGCAGGCTCCATCCCTTGAGGCTCCAAGCCTGAATGGGGGATGCCTTGAGCAAGGTGGTCTGACCTCAGAGCTGACCCTGCTGTAAGGAGCATGTTGGACTAGAGACCTCCTAAGCTCCTGCCCAACCTGAACGATTCTACGATTCTACAAGCATTACATAAAGAAATGATAGCTAGTTTTTATTAAAGTTTTATTATTGTTGCTTTAGTAAATAACTTAAACTGCTAGGTTTTGGTTTTTTTTTTTTCTGTGTCTTTAAGTTTATGATTTTAATAGTACTTTTTTGATAGCATATCATTATACCCAATGGTCTCTATTTTATACAGTTCAGGGAGGACAGACTTCATCCCTATTTGAGCATGCTTAGAGCAATCTTTTCATCCTCTTGGTAGAAGCTGATAGAGCTAACATAGCTCTGAATTTGTTATTCACAAATGTAAAGTTAATTTGGTGATTTTTACTTTTAATTCCTTCTGCAGTGGAGGAGAAACTCTTTGTTGTAGCAAGATAGGCCAATCACTTTTTTTTTACCTATCAATCACCTAGCAATGACCTGGAATATTTTACAGGAAGAAAACTTGATTTACTGGGGAAGGCAAGATCCCTTTAGCTTGGCAAGATTTTCCTAAGGACTACACGGATGCTGCTGGTCAACAGATAGATAGATGAATCCAGAGCCATATTCCAACTGTGACAAAGAAATAACTTTATCAGACTTCTTCTGAGGAAATACAAATCTGTTCATATTCAGACCCTGTTTTTTTATACGATGCATCTTTCCCTCTCTACCTGTTCTCATCGCACTTTGTCTCTACTAAACTATGTTGGTAGTTGTATTTTTTTATTGTGTTGATATTTAATACATTTTCAAGAAATGCTCTGTGGGGGTTTTTTTGGTCACTTTACACTAATATTTTTTTAAAAAAATCTTCTTTTCTCCTAATTACATCAGAAATCTGCAGCTATGCCAGATTAAAATGACTAAGGCAAAGCAGAGACGTTAACTTCAAAATATCCAGAGGATAAAGTAAATAGTCCAAAGGACATAAACATCAATGGACAGTTTAAATAAGCACACTATAACTTGCATTATCACCTCAAAAAAGGGAAGTTGTACTCTATATCCTAGAATACTTTGTACCCCACATTTGTAACATTCTTTAAGTTAATTACAGGTATAATCAAACTTTAGTGTCATTCAATACCCTATGCTCCTTTTAAAATGGAATTAGGCAGTACTATATTAACAGGACTGCTCTCTCTCTCAGCTTTCCATTTGCTAGGCTGCTTAAATTGTAAGATATGCCTTCAAGAATCATAGAATCATAGAATCATTTAGGTTGGAAAGGACCTTTAAGGTCATCAAGTCCAACTGTTGACCTAACACTGCCAAGTCCACTACTAAACAATGTCCCTAAGCACTATGCCTATATGTCTTCTAAATACCTCAAAGGGTGGTGACTCAACCACTTCCTTGGGCAGCCTGTTCCAATGCTTGTCAACCCTTTTGGTGAAGAAATTTTTCCTAATATCCAACCTAAACCTTCCCTGGTGCAACTTGAGGCCATTTCCTCTTTTATCGCTCGTTACTTGGCAGAAGAGACTGACCCCCACCTCGCTACAACCTCCTTTCAGGTAGTTGTAGAGAGCGATAAGGTCCTTTTCTCCATGCTAAACAACCCCAGTTCCCCCAGCTCCCTCATAAGTCTTGTTCTCTAGACCCTTGACCAGCTTTGTTGCCCTTCTCTGGACAACACTGCAGCACCTTAATGTCTTTCTTGCAGTGAGGGGCCCAAAACTCAACACAGGATTCAAGGTGTGGCCTCACCAGTGTTGAGTACAGGGGGAACGATCACTTCCCTACTCCTGCTGGCCACACTGTTTCTGATACAAGCCAGGATGCTTCTTGGCCACCTGGACACACTGCCGGCTCATATTGAGGCAGCTGTACACGAACACCCCCAGGTCCTTTTCAGCCAGGCAGCTTTCCAGCCACTCATCCCCAAGCCTTTAGCGTTGCATGGGGTTGTTGTGACCCACGTGCAGGACCCAGCACTTGTCCTTGTTGAACCTCATACAGTTGGCCTCAGCCCATTCATCCAGCCTGTCCAGATCCCCCTGTAGACCCTTCCTACCCTCCAGCAGATCAACACTCCCACCCAACTTGGTGTCATCTGCAACCTTACGGAGGGTGCACTCAATCCCCTCATCCAGATCATTGATAAAGATATTAAACAGAACTGGCCCCAGTACTGAGCCCTGGGGAACACCACTTATGACCGGCCACCAACTAGATTTGACTCCATTTACCACAATTCTTTGTGCCTGGCCATCCAGTCAGTTTTTTAGCCACCGAAGAGTACATCCGTCCAAGCTATGAGCAGCCAGTTTCTCCAGGAGAGTGCTGTGGGCAGTGGTGTCACAGGCTTTACTAAAGTCCAAGTAGACAACATCCACAGCCTTTCCCTCATCCACTAAGTGGGTCACCTTGCCATAGAAGGAGATCAGGTTAGTCAAGCAGGACCTGCCTTTCATAAACCCATGCTGACTGGGCCCTATTCTCTCGTTGTCCTGTATAGTGTCACATGATGGCACTCAAGATGATCTGCTCTATAACCTTCCCCAGCACCGAGGTCAGACTTACAGGCCTGTAGTTCTCCAGATCCTCCTTCCAGCATTCTTGTAGATGGGCATCACCTTTGCTAACCTCCAGTCGACTGGGACCTCCCTGGTTAGCCAGGACTGCTGATAAATGATTGAAAGTGGCTTGGTGAGCACTTCTGCCAGCTCCCTCAGTACCCTTGGGTGGATCCCGTCCAGCCCCAGAGACCTCTGTGTGTCTAAGTGGTGTAGCAGGTTGCTAACCATTTCCCCTTGGATTATGGGGGCTTCATTCTGCCCCTCATCTCTGTCTTCCAGCTCAGTGGAACAATTGGTCTTACTATTAAAGACTGAGGCAAAGAAGGCATTAAGTATCTCAGCCTTTTCCTCATCCTCTGTCACTATGTTTCCCCCACATCCAATAAAGGATGGAGATTCTTCTTAGCCCTCCTTTTGTTGCTAATGTATTTATAGAAACATTTTTCATTGTCTTTTATGGCAGTAGCCAGATTAAGTTCTAGCTGGGCTTTGACCCCTCTAATTTTCTCCCTGCATAGCCTCATGACATCCTTGTAGTCCTCCTGAGTTGCCTGCCCTTTCTTGCAAAGGTCAAAAACTCTCCTTTTTTTCCTGAGTCCCAGCCAAAGCTCTCAGTTCAGCCAGGCTGGCCTTCTCCCCCGCCAGATCATTTTTTGGCACATGGGGACAGCCTGCTTCTGCGCCTTTAAGATTTTCTTCTTGAAGAATGTCCAGCCTTCCTGGACTCCTTTGCCCTTCAGGACTGCCTCCCTCAGCTGAAAATGGAGGTGGGGGTGAGGCTGAGGGTAAGGAGGGAGTCTTCTTTTCAGATTGGGAAGCCTGCCATTGAATGGCCTTAGCTAAGCCTAATCTCCTGAAGGGGTTTATTTATTATCCAACTATGTTTTTAGCAGGTGTTTTCATACCAGTCCCAAGGGACTCTGTCAACCAGGCTCGTAAACAGGCCAAAGTCTGCCTTCCAGAAATCCAAGGTGGCAGTTCTGCTGACCCCCCTCCTTACTTCTCCAAGAATTGAAAACTCCATCATTTCATGATCGCTGTGCCCAAGGTGGCCTCCAGCAGTCACATCACCCACAAGTCCTTCTCTGTTCAGAAACAGCAGGTCCAGCAGGGCACCTTCCCTAGTTGGCTCACTCACCAGCTCTGTTGGGCCGTTTAAACAGTGCTATAATCTCCCTGTTCTCGCCACAATTTTGTATGTAAGCTTACACAGAAATTTTGTATTGATATGATTACCTCCCACAGTCTTTCTGATTTGTGCTCTCCCAAGTACAATTCTCATCCTGCTGTACAGTCTAGATGCTTTGTATCTAGATGTTATGCAGCATCTGATCACATGAAATCCAGGCTGTCACCTGATAAACCGTGAATTACCAGTACCAGTCCTTAGTAGGTACTGGTCTTTGCAGGACTTCATTACAAAAAATAAACTTCAGAGTAATATTCAGTAAAAAAGTCCCATTAACACTGAATTTTGACATCCTTCAATTGGCTAACTTTAATCCATATACTATGCTTTATGGATACTACATTTTGTTAAATCATTTTATCAGTATTACACAGTATGACATTAGATGCCTTATAGATGCTGAAATATTATACATGCAGTTACTTTTATCCATCAGTTCTGCAAAATATAGTGCTTGACAAAGCAAGGTTTCCACATAAATATATCAATTAGAATTAATTATATATAGTATATATAATACATAACTATATTAACTATTAATTATATCACTGAGGAAGTCTTCATTATTTGAAATCTGTATCATCTGTTAAATTGTTTACTTTCAGTTAACTCTCAAGTTAAACCTGTAATCCACTGGATTGTATGCTCTGATGACCTTTTAGCAGTATTGATTTAAGTTTTTTTCCACATACCTGGACTTTCCCCACTCTTTCAGTGTAGCAGAAATTACCAAGGCTAACTGTGTTGAAACTTTCAGGTACATTTTGTCTGAAACATCTGATTTGAAAAACTACTTTAGCAGATGATAATTAATATCTATCTCTTTAGTTTATGTTTAAGTGAATAATACCTCATCACTGCATGTAATCTCTATTTTTTTCCTTCCTCTTGAAGGGCAGTCCCCCCATTTCTCCTCTCTATAATATTGCCAGTAATTTTCTAATTACTGATGAAGTCTAAATTTCCTCCTGTTATCTCTAGCTTTTGCCATAAATATTTGCTATTAAATATCAAATTCATATTCCATACTGCTCATTTCATCTGTAGTTCTCTCTCTCAGTATAATCTGTGTCTTATCATATTAACACACTAAAACAACAGCTAGATGCTGAAAGCAACACACTGGGGGGCAAGATAGGTCTTTTGAAGGGTACCAGACCCAGGAGACTTATCCTGGCTTAGCAACAGAACTTTACATAGACCTAGAATAAAACCTAGAGAGCAGCAAAAGCAAGGCAAAACTGCAACCAAACCAAACCAACACTCCAAAAAAACAACCCCTCACATTTATTTCTACTAGCTTGCCACTCTTCTCATAGAGTCCTCAGAATCCTCAGCATCCCTCAGCCCACAGACAGCAGATTCCCAAGATTTCCAGGACCTACTTCATCCCTCCCATGTGCTTAAAGGTTTCTCGTTAGTTCCCTTCATGTGATTTCTGGGCTTGCTATTCCTTACCATAGGTGGGCTAACAATCAGGGAATCATTCTGTAATTTGCTAAGTTCTTTCTTACTATCTATGATTATAGAAAATAATTATCAAAGACTACCAGATTCATTCAAAAAAATCAGAATCTTACTGCTGTTAGATCTGATAAGACCTACAGAAGAAAATATGGTAGGTGACACTAAAAAGACACATGGCTTTGTCTGTGATTTGCCTATGAGTTATATACATAGAATACATACAATCTCCTAAAACTGTTAAAATGTTCTTTCCTAGAAATCCAGTATCATTTGAGGGAGAAATTCAAACAGCAGTGCAAAGGTCCTCCGCTTTCTTTTTATAAATACATTTTCTTGGAGATATCCTGGGAGGTCCTAGACAGCTTGCTTTCAGCCTCAGTGGCAAGGTTTAACTGGCTACTCTTGAAGCAGTTTTTGATGATCTCAGCTGAAAATGGAGAGGGAGTGAGAGTGAGGGTATGGAGGGAGTCTTCTTTTCAGAGTGGGAAGCCTGCCATTGAATGGCCTTTGCTAAGCCTAATCTCCTGAAGGGGTTTATTTGTTATCCAATTGTGTTTTCATACCAGGTGCAAATTGCTTGCATTTATTTTGAATACATTTTAAGTAACTTTGTATTATTTTGCTTACTACATTTTTGTATGTCAGTCTTATTTCTCCTGTAGCTTCCAAAACCTCTTAACAATAATCTAATTTTCCAGGATTACTGCCACCAGTCTACATTCTTCTTTCTTAGTCTCTTTAACAACCTTGGATAAAAAACATCTAGACCTCAGGATTTATGGGTTTTGAGTCATTGCAACTCATTTATCACTTCTGTCTTCCTGACCTTGAAATCATCCAAGATAGCAAGTGCACAGCCAGTTCAGATGAGATTTCATTACTGCATTCTGTCTCCAGTAACTGAATTCAGAAACTATGAATAACTGTCCTGAATATATAAACTTCAGTAGAGAAATATGCATACACAGTGGAGAATCCCACATCTTCATTTTTATGCAAGACAGTCAAGTGTGGGGGTGTGGGGAGGTGGTGGTCTTTCTGAGCAGTAATTTCCAGTAGCAATAGGTTACTTGTTACATTAAATTAAACATACATAAGTTTTTAATGTCTTATGTCTACTTAGGTGTAAAAAACACTGATAGTTTGACTTATCACCTGCTTTAGAGAGAGAGCCCTTTATTATCTTGGTATTTCTGTCCTCCAGAATCCTAGAATATGTTTTTCTTGAGGCTCAGTCAGCTAAAGTTTTGAAGAAATACAGAGTCAAAATATGAGAGACTAAACTTTTTGCAAGCAGTTGAGAGTGGCAACTGGGAATGCTGAATTATGGTGTGAGATAGGATGGTGCTGAGCACCTTCATTTCCCATGCCGCTGCTGCTCTTTACTGCTGAGTTGTGACCACTGATGGGTGCAATCTTATATTATAGCTGGGCTATAAATTTACATGTTTATCAGTTTCAAAATGTAAAAATTATTTCCACAAGAGGGAACTTCAAATTCAGTGTAGACTACAAAAGTATTTGTACTGCATATTACCACATAGTTCTATGCTATTAATTTATGGTATCACATAATTTTTAACTGTGATTGTAAAGGGTCAAGATGACAGATCTGGAGATTGTAGTCCTTTATTAAGTCCTTGCAATGGTAAAACTCAGCCCAAGTTTCTGTATGCTAGCCTGCTCATATGATGGTCTTGTTTTAGAGGGTCCACTTCTGGTAGTGAGAAAGTAACTCAGTGCCCTTCAAAAAGCAGAGAAGTAACAATGGTAATGAGTAGTAACAAAAGGGGAGGGGGGGAAAAAAAAAGGAGATTAGATCATCCACTCCATTTTTCTGCCAATGTAGAATTGCACCTTACTAAGTATTTTCTACTACTTTGTGAAGTTTGGTCTTCATGTCTGGATTTTTTTGGTATTTTAACTGAGACTGCAGACATGAGTGTGTATTAACGCCAGATCTGGTGGCAATTTTCTGTGCACCATGAATAGTGGACTATAACAACTTACACCAGGGAAAAAGCATGGTCTAACGGCCCCAGCAGGGAAGGGTGTGTAAGGCACCATACAGCACAAATGCAGTGGCTACATGTGGTGCAGGATAATGTGGCCCCCCCTGCCCCAGCTTTGAGACAGGTAGTATTACTGGCTTAGTTTTTCTGTGAGTTCTGCAAATTGTAATCAAAACTCACACTGTATCCACTCCATAATCAATTTTAAATACGGCTAAGAAAGGATCTTGTGTACTGACTTCAGCCTACCAAGGTGTGCAGCATTCAGTATTTCCTGGGAAAAGAAGAGCTGGCACACAGTTATGGCAAGATTGCAAATAGGTAAATTCAGTCTTTGTTTAAAAAAGCATTACTAGAGTATTCTTAAGGGTTATTGAAAACTTGCTCTTCCTGTAAGAAGCATCAGTATCTGGAAAGAGTAAACCCCAAACCCCACAATTTCTTTACACCAACCACAAAGAGGACAGTTCTCTCCAGCACAATTCATTAGCTCTACTTGCAAGACAGGCAGCGATGGGAACTGATAGAATTACCATTTTTTATTGTGACTGAAAAACATATGCTAGTAGTAGTACAGGGATTTCTTTTCATCCTTCCTAATGATGTAAAGTGAGAGATCACAACAGTAATGTTTTAAGAGATATAGTCTAATTCAAACATATAAAGTAAGGTGCCCTTCTGCTGCAAAGAGCTAGAGAAATGTGTCTTTTTTGAGCAGAAAAAAACCAACCCAGAAATAGAAATAAGTTCAGTCTTTCCAAAGGGGGAAAAAAGTCATGAGCAAAAGCAATTTAAAGTCCATTTATGAAAAAGCTTTACAAGGCAGCACCTATTCAACAGAGTAATCAAATCTATCAAATTTATTTAAAGAATTCTTTTTTCCATCACATTCTGATCATCTGTTGTCAGACATGCAGCTTTTTGCATCTTAATCCCGTAAAACTGGGCAGTCTTATTTGCTTACCTTACTATAATGATCTACTTATAATAATTCACATATCATTGGACCATTTAAAAGGTAGGATTTCACTATTCTACATACAATATTTACAAAATACAGGCTTAAAAATGTAGAATTGTAGTTAAATATACTTCCTCTTAGAGAACTTCCGTAAGAATACTACAGCATGCTTGGGATAGCTTGTTTTCTTTTGCTCCAGCTAGGGCATTGACTCATCGCCAAATTGATGCAAAGGGAAAAAAAGACTAGAAACACAGATGATCTACATTATCTAGGACACAGACAAAGGAGAATGAAAATAAAATAATGAAGGAAAACTGAACAAAAAAATAAATTAAAAAATTATTAATGAAGCAGATTAACAGAGGGGAAAAATATGAAAAGTAAAACATTCAAAATATCAGTGAATAATTAAAACAATATATATATTTAAGACAGAAAGAATAAAAAATAATTGGCAAGAAATTTGTAGTGTCTTGCTCAAGCAATAGCTGTTGAAAAAATAACTGGTTTTATGTCAACATTTTAAAGCTTATTCGTATTTGTGATATATTTCTTAATTTCCTGTCATATTTTTCCACTCCTTGCTTGTTTTACATTAGTTATATATTATTTCCTTTATCAGAAGTTTGCTATTTTTATGTCCGTCCTTTGAGAGTTAGAGGAAATTTGGTTAACTGAACATGGGAGAAGATCGGAGAGATAGATAAGATTTGTGGTCTTGTTAAAATATTAAGTTCAAATGATGGCCCTGAACAGCAGGGTTCAAGGAGTTATAGTGAATGGAGCTGGGGCTACGTCTGGCTGGTGGCCAGTCACCAGCGATGTTCCTTAGGGCTCAATTCTAGGGCCAGTTCCATTCAATATTTTTATTAATAATCTGGAGGCAGGAGTTGAATGCACAGTTGGTAAGTTTGCTGGTGATACTAAACTGGGAGGTGCTGTTGGCTCACTTGAGGGACAAGAGGCCTTGCAAAGGGATGTAGATACCTTGGAGTATTTAAGATCCAAGAAGAAATGCAGGAGAAACTACATATTTTAAAAGGGTGCTAGCAAATAAGAGGAAGATATTCTGCAAGAGATAAAGTGGCTTTCCTGGGTTCAGTGTAGAGTTCACACCACTCATGAAACAGGCCGTATGAGTTTCAGCAAGGACACCACCCAAATGGGAAAGCTGACAACATCTGAATGCATTCTAATTTATACTTACTAATAAAATAGGCTGTCAGTTAAGATTGTTGATGACTGAATAAGTCAAAGGTATCTGTAGATGGCAGAAAATGAAAATAAACAATTTCTCAATACTCTGTGTGAAACGAGTATCGAAAAATGTAAAAAACACTTTATCTTCCTGCATATCACTGATGAGTTTGGATGAATCCATGTTCTATATATCAGCAAGCTATTAGCTCCCTAGACAGCATTTTGGTCAACTCCCTAATTCTGCCATTTATTTTCCAGAAATCCATTTATTCAAACTCTCTTTACAGTCTTTTTTTTTCATAAATTTGACATTTTAATTCCAACTATAATAAGAAATTCTTTCTGTTCCCTTGTAGCAAGATATTTTTGACTGATATTTGCTCTGGATTAGGCCTGACAGATTTTTTTACTGAACAGGTGTCCATGTAGTAAATGTATGTTCTGCTTATTCAGTTTGGACTCAAAATACTCCACCCTCTTAACTGACTGTATGATGAAATTTATTCTCAGTCCACTGCTCTTTGAATAAGAAGCAATATATTTTTCACTGATACATCACATGAATTCAAAAGGACCCAGTTTTCACCATCTAGGCTTTGTATGTAAGTTACTTTTTTAATGTCATCTACAAGATCTTATTATATCCTTCTTTTTTTTTTTAAAAAACAAAGCACTTTCATTCTAAAAATTTAAATGAATGATCTTCACGTCGTGACAAGTGGGATCAATTTGAAAGCATGATCTCAAGGTTTTCTTCATTAGCCTGAAAGGAATTTTCAGGTATTTTCAAAACCTAAACAATATTTGTCCTTTTTTTGAAGTGAGAGAAGCCGTTTTAGCAGACAGACTGCAACTTCCCTTTATGGAAGATGACCTATGAGAAAGAGGTTCAAGACCATCCCTGAGACATCAGGTGGGAAACCTATGAAGTAGGGTACAAGATAGGGTTATGCAATCAGGAGCAGACTCATAGGTCACTAGATTAATATGATGGAAAAATATAATTCATATGATACTGAAACAACTGAGCTTAGGAATTTGCCACTCATCTGTTTAGAAGAATGGCATACACAGGAGCTACTAAAATGCATGCAGATAGCAATGTAGATTGCATTCCCAATGGCTGGATTAAGATATATCACACATACAAAATTTGCAAATTTATTTAACTGTCAGCTACTGACTTCAACATGTGTCCAGGGATTTTCCATGAAACTTCTCTTTCACTTGAAAAAGAGGAGCTTAAAAGACTAAGATTCTGGTGAAGACTAATTTGTTTGTTCATTTGTTGCAAACTGAAAACTTGGTTTCTACCTTCTGGCAGGAAACAAAACCTCAGCTGTTAAAAGTGTTCTATAAGCTAGTAAATAGTGAAACACCATTTCCTCCTCCCATCTCCAATTAAATTCATTTAGGTCTCAAAGGGTAAAAACTAAGATATGTAATATTTATTCCAAGTTCGCTGTACTTCTATTGCAAGTCAATATGACAATGTCTTCCATTTTTTTTCCTTTAACTTCAACAAACAAGAAAACCAAGCAAAGAATAGGGACATACAAACCCACATTTTTCCCCCATGGGTAAAAAATTCTGAAAATCTGACATGATTAAAAGAAATTAATGGATCTATTGTGCAATGTAACTGTTGCTCTTGCTGACTGCATTGAAATCAGCATTTCAAATAGTCTAGAGTCAGCAACATTCAATACTTTTCAACATGCTTACATATGCTAAACACATGGGAATTCACTAATGGACGTTGAGAAATACACTGAACAAGGACAACTGGAACTTCTGGAATGGGTGAAATGCACACTGTAGAGCAGATACTCAAGTCAGTTGTGCAACTGATTACAGATCTCTCATATGCCTAGTTTGGCAGCTTCACAGTCACATTAGACTGGCATAATCATAGAATCATAGAATCATTAAGGTCGGAAAAGACCCTTAAGATCATCGAGTCCAACCGTTAACCTAGCACTGCCAAGTCCACCACTAAACCATGTCCCTAAGCACCACATCTACCTGTCTTTTAAATACCTCCAGGGGTGGGGACTCAACAACTTCCCTGGGCAGCCTGTTCCAGTGCCTGACTACCCTTTTGGTGAAGAAATTTTTCCTAATATCCAGCCTAAACCTCCCCTGGCACAGCTTGAGGCCGTTTCCTCCTGTCTTATCACTTGTTACTTGGGAGAAGAGACCGACCCCCACCTCACTACAACCTCCTTTCAGGTAGTTGTAGAGAGCAATAAGGCCTCCCCTCAGCCTCCTCTTCTCCAAACTAAACAACCCCAGCTCCCTCAGCTGCTCCTTGTAAGACTTGTTCTCTAGACCCTTCACCAGCTTTGTTGCCCTTCTTTGGACACACTCTAGTACCTTGATGTGCTTCTTGTAGTGAGGGGCCCAAAACTGAACACAGTACTCGAGGTGCTAACCAGAATCCACCAATAATTTGACCTTGCCACCTTCCCTAGTTTTCTTGTGCCTTCCTTCAAGCCTGGCATGTACAAGTGTCAGCTAAGCCTCTGGTCCACACTATGCGTGTTTCTGTTGTAAAGCAAACACTTGTCTCTAGGAAATGGAAAGGAATACGGCTAAGAGTGTCCTGTGAACTTAGGGTGGCACATCTGGCCACTTCTGCGTTTGGTAATTAAATTTTCATTAAAAAAGAAAACTAAAGCTCTCCTCTGCATTTCGTCTTCCTTGTGCTTTGTCTTACCTTTGCAGTCATGTGAACAAACTGTGCTGCCTACAGCTGCTTGGCAGAATACCTCCTGAGCACAATATAGCAACCAACAAGAGAGATCGCCCTGGCAAGACAGATACAGTATGAGATGGAAAGAGTTTTTGACAAGAACTATTAGCATTTTGTCCTGAGCATTATATGAGAATTCTGGAGCAGGAAAGCCTGTATCCCAAAGAACAAGTTATAGAAATTCCTGAACTTGCAGCTGAGAGAATTATGAAAGTCAGGCAGGAAAAAAACTGCCTTCTGCTAGACAAATCAGAGTCTGGCTCACCAGGAACATGGACTAAAAGATCCATCTGGAAATCACGGTTCATTTAATGCCACTAAACAAAGCTCCTTAAGAATGCATTCCCCATTCCCGTTCATGTTTGGTCCCTGCTATTTCTTTGCCCCTGGTTACATGCTGTTTGGTCTGACTCTTCAAGTGAAAAGAGCTTGCGTGCATGTGAAAAGTACAAATTATGTTGCTACAGGTTGCCAAAGAGATATTTTTCCACTGGGTTCTGTCTCATTTAATTGTTGAAGTGAATTTTCTAAGATGATTCAGTGTTATTGGGGAGAGAAATACATCACTTTCATGGAAACTTTTGATTTTTTTTCTTTAATCTAAAAGGAAATAATTCAGAAAAAGTCTTACAGTGTAGTATTGTTTTACTGCAAGTACAGCTTGTTTGTTTTCATTTCCTTATTTTGGAGCATATTCTGTCCATCCCTTCCGTAGCTACAGATTGTGCAGGTGGAGAATGCAAGCTGTTTTCCTAGCCTTCCACAGGACAGGTGGAATTATACATTTTAACTTAAGCACGAATTTATATATGACACTGTTGAATAGAAATGGAGTGTTAGAGAAACTCGAAGAAGCAATGTAGCTCTTGCTCTGGATCTAAAGTATGCTTGCACATTACTTCAACCATAAAACCTGCATATATGGCATTACCTAAATTGTAGCTGGAAGATTTTAAATTTTATCAGTAGGGATTTTTGCACTGATTAAATGATGCACTTAAAAAAGTGGACTCTAGGTCTTACGTGGGAAGGATTAAAGCCTAAGATGAAAAAACTCTAGATTGGTCTAGAACTGTGTTTCCCATACTTCATCTGTAAAGCCATGGTAACTAGTTTGTGGCTGACCTACAGAACTATTTTAAGCACTAAAATGCCTAGATTTTAATTACATTTCATTGACTTTAGTTGCAGTGTAAACTTGGACAGTGATGCATGAAAAATACTGAGGTTTAAGAATGATGTTGGTGCAAAGTATTTGGGAGCCATTGGTCCAAAAATTAAGTTAATTATCCAGGTTAAGTGAAGTTCAAGTACCTTTGGCTATTAAATCCGAAAAGTGACTGTGTAGCTAGTACTGAAACATTTTGATTCTATAATGTTGTGTTTTAACCCCAGCAGGCAGTTCAGCCCCACACAGCCACTCACTCACTTCCCCCCAGTGGGAGGGGGGAGAGAACCAGAAGGGTAAAGGTGAGAAAACTCATGGGTTGAGATAAAGACAATTTAATTGGCAAAGCAAAAGCTGCACAAGCAAGCAAAGCAAACCAAGGAATTCATTCACCACGGCCCATCAGCAGGCAGGTGTTCAGCCATCTCCAGGAAAGCAGGGCTTCATCACGTGTTACTTGGGAAGACAAGTGCCATAACTCCAAATGTCGCCCGCTTCCTTCTTCTTCCCCCAGCCTTATATGTTGAGCATGACATCATACAGTCTGGAATATCCCTTTGGTGAGTTGGGGTCAGCTGTCCCAGCTGTGTCCCCTCCCAGCTTCTTGTGCACGCCAGCCTCCTCACTGGTGGGGTGGGGTGAGAAGCAGAAAAGGCCTTGACTCTGTGTAAGCACTGCTCAGCAGGAACTGAAACATGGGTGCTTAGCAACATTGTTTTGGTCACAAATCTAAAATATAGCACTATATGACTTACGATGAAGAAAATTTACTTTATGCCAGCCAAAACCAGTACACATGATCTTTGCCATGTAAGAAGCATATTGTTTGGAATGTAGGGACTAGTAATTGATGAAGATTATTGTAGCTGACAGATACAAAATAATTGAATTCATTTAAGTCTTCAACTTCTTTACTCTCTAAAACTTCGCTTTTATCCATAGGTAAAAAAAAAAAAACAACCAGGAAATCACTTACCTGTTTTGAACAGAGAGACCTGCATACACACAAGTGTTCAGCAGGTTAGTCTGTACCTGTGAGGAGGCACGTCCTTTTGACATTTGCTAGTTCTATGCACGATAACAGACTACAGAATAGTTGCATAGCCTCAGGTTTGTATCATGCTATCTGCAGATGCTTTTGCTAAAAGTTTTAAATAAAAACTCTTTCTAAAACAAATGCAGTCATACATGTGGATATCATAGACTGAAGTAATTTCACATCTTTAACCATCCTGGATACAAGAGGTGGCTATCAAATGGTGACCACATACAAACTCTTGTATCAAGAAAATTCTCTTCTGTACACTCAGTGTGCTGTGTTTTACCAGCAGTACTGTATTGAAGCATGAGATGTGCATTAACACAGGAATAACACTTCCAAAAATTCCAGTATTCAGCTAACAGTAACAGAGCTTGTAAAAGAAGTATTCTTATTTTCTTGTCCTACAGAAAATGTTATTGATATTTACAGATTATACCCATATTTTTTCTTAATATACCTTCAAGCAGTTTGGCAAAGGTTAAGGTACCAAATTATATTTAACTGGATATAATGCAATGATATTTCTAGAATGTTTTTATCCCTCTGTACTCGTGAACAGGAAAGCTGACGCTATCAAAGGCCCTGGCCATAGCATATCATATGTGGGAGGTATAACACCAAATCTATACACAGAAATCTTAAGAAAAGGAAAACAGAGACATTAGATGAGGGAACTACAGCCTTCCTTTAGAAGATAACATTCCAGTATTTCTAAATGTTGTGGTTTAACCCCAGCTAGCAACTAAGCACCACAGAGACGCTTGCTCACTCTCCCTCCCACCCCAGTGGGACTGGGGAGAGAATCAGGGGAAAAAAAGTAAAACCAGTGGGTTGAGCTAGAGACAGTTTAAAAGGACAGCAAAAGAGTATAAAATAAAAATGATAATAATGATGATAAAAGAATATACAAAATAAGTGATGTACAATGCAATTGCTCACCACCCACTGACCAATGCCCAGCCTGTCCCCAAGCAGTGATCGCTGCCCCTTGGCCAACTCCCCCCAGTTTATATACTGGGCATGATGTCATACGGTATGGAGTAGCCCTTTGGCCAGTCTGGGTCAGCTGTCCTGGCTGTGCCCCCTCCCAGCTTCTTGTGCACCTGGCAGAGCATGGGAAGCTGAAGAGTCCTTGATTTAGTGTAAGCACTACTTAGCAACCACTAAAACATCAGTGTGTTGTCAACATTATTCTCATCCTAAATCCAAAACACAGCACTATACCAGCTACTAGGAAGAAAATTAACTCTATCCCAGCTGAAACCATGACACTAAATCAAAGTATGTGCATTCAGATTACTGGGGTTTTTTTAATAGAAAGTCTCAATGTTTTCAATAATTATAAAATATCTTCAAAGAATTTTAAATTTTCATACGTATTCTTTGAAGGAAGAAGTTTTGAATGAAAATATTGTACTATTCCTGGGATGCATCTATAGTTTGGAAGGACTGATCACTTAAAACATGTCAATATTTCAAAACCTACAATTCCTCACAATATATCTATTTAGCTTGAAAAATAAATTATTTTAAGTATTTAAAATTTTACTTAAGTATTGAAGATGTATGAAATTGCCATTGAAATCAACATTTCAGAGATTAAATTAAAAGAGGGGAGCTGCTGGGAGCATTTATTTCAGATCCTAAAGTCCAGTAAATGAAATGAATATCTATTATTGATAGAACAAACACAGGTAAATCTTTGGATTCTGACAAATCTGTGTGGTTTCTTGCAAATTGATACTAATTTTTGTTTGTACATACCAAGTGGAGGTTTGGGATTTTTAAGAGAGAACAATTTATAATGTATTTCCCCCTCATATCACCGTAACTTCAGTAAAGTATGGGGAACTGATATAAGAAAAATAGAGTCAGTCCCATCTGATCTTTGTTTAGGGTCTGTCCCATGTGTTTCAGATGACAAGGACACTGCCCTCATCAGGCAAAAATCAACTTTACCCTTATTTTACTGGCAGTCCTTACTCTATTCTAACCACAAGACCCACCTTTCTTCTTGCTCATAACTGGAAAGAAAAATATCTCATTGACATTTTTCTCTTTCCCTTGGACCAGGTGCTGGCATACTGACACAAGCTGACCTATAATCATATGAATAGTCGTAACGATTTCAACAGGATTACTCCTGGAGTACACTAGTAGCATGAAGAAAAGTGGCAAGATATGAACCTTTCTGGGTAGTAACAGCCACCACTCTGTGACCTCAACTATGCTTCCCCCTCCTGTCCATTCTCCACCCAAATGTATCTTATAATGCCCACTTAAACCTTAAACATGGACAACTGTATGCAGCTTCTAGTTCCTCCCAGGAGAATTGCTGATCCAGAACTAGAGGAGCTTGGATTCAGCTTCCCTGCTCTTGTACCAGGGCAATGGTGTGACTAAGCTGGAGAAGGGTTTTCAGAGCTTGTTGCAGGATTTTCACAATTAACCCTTTCACAATTAACACTTTATTGGCCAAAGGAGTGGTGTCTTAAGGCAGTGTCAGCAGTACACTACCTTCAGTTTTTGTTATTCAGACTTCTGCCAAAGTACTGAAGTGTGCCAACAGCTACTAAATACAGCTGCTTAGTGACCTCAGAGCTGAAGTCTAGACATAAAACTAAGAGACATATTTAAAGAAGTTTTTTTAACATCATCCAAACCAACACAGTTTAGTTGGTTACAAAATGCTTTAAGCCAAAACTTACATTATGCAACTTTGCCCAAAACAGGTGCTTCAGTAATAGAGATATTCAAAGATATTTTTTTTTCCTTTCCCTAAATTGAGTGAAGCCAGTTTTTCATCTCTTAAGTGATGCTTAGATTCCTATGAGTGTATTAGCCAACAAAGAAAAGCAGAGCAATTATATGAATGAATGTTTCTGTAAAGCCTTTAATTCTGGCAAATAAAGTCTCTGAATTCCCCAAGTGGTTTCAACATGCCACAAAAATCAGGATCTCCTTAAACATGAGGTGACTGGTGAATATGATGAGCATCTCCTTAAGCATAGGGTAATTTGTGAATGTGGTATCCCCTTCATGCACAGCTCCCCCCACCTCCATCTTCCTTTTTTCACCCCAGTTTGAGACTAGCACGAGCATTACTTTTGAATGAAGCAGACATTCCTTAGGATGTACTGCCAAAAATAATGGAAAGGTTGATACAATGGAATGGTATAAAATGGTACCTGAAATGCTTAGAAAACCATAAAACTTAATGTTGCACAGCTCTCATAGTCAGTGCCAACTACTGCAGCTGTTAAGTTGTACTTGAGGAATCTAAGGCTTTTTTTTTTTTTCTTTTTTCTGTGGAGTCCCACAGACATCTGTCTTTAGGAAACTTTGTTTATAGTATCAACAGTTACAGCCTATGAAATGAGCCAGAAAAAGGCTTCTGTGCATTCACAAAGGAATGAAAAAGATGACAAAGTGCTCCTAACATATTTCCTCACAAGAATTAATTGTGGAATGAAGCACAGCATCTTAAATGTTCTTCAGTAACTCTTCCAAATATAATTTGTAACCCTGACTTGTTTCTAGCCACAATACTGCACAGCAGAAAGCAGAAGAGAACTGCAACCCACACTGCGTAACAGGGGTCTGCAATGCCACACCATGGGTACAGACTCAAAGAGTTTCCTAACCACCATTAGACAGACCCTGCTAAAGCTGCACAACATGCTGTGTGTGAAGAACAGAGACACACTCAATCTGTCTATAGCATTCCTTCCTCCTGGCCTCACCATCAAAGCCAGACAAGAAGCCACAGATCAGCTAGACCATGAACTTCAGAGAGCAAGTATCTCCTGTTCCTGTAATCAGAATTATTTGCAAACTGACTTGGAAATAGTCCTGTAGCTGACCTAATGCAGAGTCAGAAAGTGTGACGGAAAGACAAGTTTCCCCCATGCTGCTGTTTCCCTGGAGGATAAAAGCTAGAGGGTTTCTCTCTCATTTTCTGGGCCAGGTGCTTAAAGAGGCCCAGGAAGATTGTGCTGAACACTGCTGAATAGTAAGGGGCTCATCTTTTCCTCACCTTTTATTGCAATTTTATTTCAATAGTCCCAAGACATAGGAATTAGATCTTTACAATCTTACAAATAGCATTTGAAGGTAACCAATGAAATATTTATAATTCCTCTGAAGCAGATGCTATCATTAATGTAGACTGTCTGTGCCTATGATACTGTGGATCGACTCAACACTGGTGTCAGAAATTCAGTGTAGTAGAAATAGGATTGCAGAAAAGCTTTGTATTACTTTTGATTCTCTTATCTGAAACTGCAGATTCTGATTCAGACTTGCAAAGAGTTTCAAAAGGATGTATCTGGGACTGAAACTGCGAAGTGTGTACGCAAAAACAAGAAAAGATATATTTGGGGAAACCAAAAGAGAGAGAAAGCAAGTAATCAACTATCTGAATGCACTGGGGAGAGATGCCTTCTCCCTATCACAAAATATTGTCACGTGGAGGTCTCTGGATCATAAATTAATTTTCGGAATACAACAAATAAATGAAGGATTCTTGTAGTGTCTTTTCTCCCACTGTAATAGTGTTTGTATGCAGCTTATACTATTTAGCCCAAATAGAGAATTCATCAGCAGTGAATTTTTATATACTCAGGGCAAGGAAAGATGCAAAGCAGGTTTATAAGAAATTGAGAAATTCACACTATCCTTCCCCTGGCAATAAGCCAGGTTTCCAACCTGAATGATAGATGTAGTATATTAAATTGCTCTTTCAAGAGATGATGAACAATTTGGCAAATCAAATTTGCTGGTACATAACTCTAAAACAAAAACTTGCTATCTTTGTAATAATGCCTTCAATTATAATATGGAAAATAGTTCATGAACTCAAAGTAAACTTGTGGAATTCTTGAATAACTGCAGTCCGGAAATTTAGTAACTCCTTAGGTTTGGTCATACCAAACATCACTTCTGAGAAATGATCTCCATTCCCAGTAGTATTTGAAGCCTTAAGAGACTGCTTCCTTTTGCAAATATAATGTTAAGAAATAATTTATATTCTATATGAATCATGTTTTCTAAGAAAAGTCTTAGTAACTTTTGAAACTCTCTGGAAAGCTAAAATCACTTCCAACGATGTTATTGGGCATAAAGCATTTATCTTTATTATTACTTTTTAAGAAGTTATAGCTATTTATCTGTAAGAGCAATTTGCAAAACTTGCATGTTTTTGAAATACCTTACATGTGCTCTGTCTGCTGACATCTTTGTATAAGTATACTATCAAACTTGCTTGATAGCGATGTTGTGTTAAATTTAATTCTTTTTTATTACTGAACAAAGAGAAGGCGCATATATATATATATATATATATATATGAAATAATTATCCGACTTTTCCAAGGAAGTTGTCTTGCAAAACTACCCAAGTAATTTTACACATAAAATGACACAGCTGATGCCATGGTAATGTAGCCGACTTTTAACAGACATGCTTCCATCTCTTACAAATCTGCGAATATAGCATCTGTAACATTGAAGGTGTGTTTACATGCACACTTGGAACATTCGCTCACACAGTGATACTGTGCTACATGTCATTTACATGCAAAGTTCAAGCCTGGGGTAGGGTGAGATAAGCTAATATCCAGACATACAGCATAATCTTGCTATCTCTGAGAAAATAATTGAATTCCAAGGCACAAAGTAACAACTACTTCTTGACAATTTTCCACTGCTCAAAACAAGTCAAAAGAATCAGACAATCAATATCTGCACATTGTAGTGACATTATGCCACCAACTTTTGGTACTTACAGGGCTGCCATAACTTACTCCTTTTTGTAGTAAAGACAGTCCATATTTCAGCTACATAGCCTAGACCCAAACATAAATTTGAACTGCGCTTTCAGAGAGCTGTATTCTTAAAGCCATCATTAGCACAAGTTTAGAATCTAGTATGGCCAGATTTTGAAAGTGTACTGCCTTTTTCCCATGTCCTAAAATAAAATAAATTAAAAGATATGTTGCTTGGATACATTTGCAGGCATGCTATGAGGTATACGTAAGTTACTACACAGCTGTCACCTGCAATCTTATATGAAACCATTTGATAATGTTTTTGTGTAGCTGTTTTTCCTACTTTGTACTCACTTCAGGGTGAGAGATAACAAGCTTCTAAACTCATAAATAGCTTAATTAGTTGTCATTTGCAACAGACAACATGATAGAAATGTTTCATATCTCACAGCTTTGCAGAGCCAGCACAGGAAACTTTGTTATCGTTAGAAGGAGAAGATTGCTAGGTCCCTTGCAGACACACATGTAGTTACTTCTAAACATAGATGACTATTGATAGACATTAAGTAAGCCATTCATAAAATGAGCAAATTTTTTGGCATTTCTTTAAAAGAGGTCTTATGCTTTTCTATAAGCTTGCACTCATGGCCACTTAGACACTTTCCTTTAATATGTGGAAGGAAGGAAGGAAAAATACCAATATATTTAATGAACTGCATAGAATGTTCCTGAACCAGTTTATTTCATACAAAATTCATCCACAAAGACCTTCATAACAGAGTATGACTTCTTTGCTTGTAAATTAGGCAACCACTTTAACCACAATCCAGTAAACGTGTCATGTGTTTCTCCATTTCCCTCAGAGACACAAATGATGGGAATATAGAAGCTTTTCACTCCACCAGTTGTGATGGTTGCCTAATCTTATGTGGTCACATCAAATGAGCACCCCTAAAATTTTTAGGCTACATTAATCTCTTGAGGCGACATTTCATGGAAAACTGTTCTATGGAGTTGCAAAACAAGCATGGTTATTTTTCATATTTCTCTTGTAGGTAGAAAGCTAAATTCCTTAACATCATAAAGGTCATCTTAACATATCACTAAGGCCACTACATAGAGTTTGATTTATTATATTGCACCTCAACTATTAGTTTCTGACACTGATCTGAACTACAGGGTACTCCTGAGATGCTGCGCCTTTCATCCATATTGTCCAAGTTGATTTAACTCAGAATACCAGACCTAAGAAACTCTGATGAGAATCAGCTTGCTGAGCCAGTCAATACAGCAGAGATATGAAGGGTGTAATGGTCGGGGTATACCCACTTTGCCTCATTTTCACACTGATACGTCAGTTTGCTTATCCAAAAGACAGCCCCAGAATGGATAAACATCGTAATAATAGTAATTTAGTTTTTACTTTTCCTCTTTGAAAATACATTTGCTGTTGCTTTTAGCAGGACAGCTATAGCAAGCTATAGAAACTTTGGTTTTACTGCATATGCAGTAGTTATAGAGTGTAAAAGAAGTTATTGTTTACTATTTCAGCTGAAAGAAATGCATTTCTTCCCCTCAATAACAGAGGAATTAATTTTTTATGGTTAAATCTTGCTAGGTCAGCTAGATGTTACTGTTTTAGCAATCTGTTTCCAGACTGCAATTTTTTATTTTTATAGAGGAAGCACTTATTAATGCAGTTTCCGTGAAGAACAAACAAATGATGAAGAAAAAAAAAACCCAAACCAAAAAACAAACCTCGAGCATCTAGCAACTAGATTCTTTTATATTAATAACAAAAACAAAACAAAAAAATTCAACTACTCTTAGCTTTAATTTCACAGACAGGAACTGCAAAATGACCAGGCATCAAACAGCCCCTTTGGTATTACAGGAACAAATCATATTAATTTTCACATACTCAGGAGACAATACAAAAGCCTTATTTCTTATGTACTGTACTCGCCATGAAAAAACAAATGATACTGTTTTCTGTATTAGAGCCTTGAATGGTTTAAATCATGGACAGTGTAGAAATTGCTCTTTCTTGTGCCAGCCAACTGCACTAAGCCCAGAAAAGGTACTCATTCAGAAATAGTTGCCAACAAGCCCTTCCACCCTGGAAAGTGTTTTCCCTGCAGAGCAAGACAGAGGATTGTTAAACTTTTGATGCTACAATAAAGCTGTCAAAGACTTCAGGCTGATGTTGATGATATGATTTACAGTAGCATTACATTTATTGAAAGAAACTGTAATGATAATTATAAAACCCCAAGAAAATTATATAAATAGTTTTTTCTATATAATTTATCAGTTATTATTGTATTTATGAGTTTAAAAAATAATTTTTAATTGTACCTACTAGCACAGCAGAGCATAAAGTCAATGAAACCGATCTGCTTGCTCAGTTTTCTTATCCAAATCCACTCATGCTGTGGCAAAACCTGAGGTAAAGACTCCACACACACCACTTGGAGCCATTCTGTGAAAAGAAACAGGCTTCAAAGCCTTGGGCAGACAGCGCTGCCCACCTCTGGGTTTGCTGCATAGCCAGAGGCTAGTATGTTTCACAGCAGAGGCAAATCCCTGTCTGATATAATGTGGAGTCTTCTCCTCTTCCTCCCGCCCTGAATGGCCTTGCAGGTCATCTTTCAGCCATCTCATTATAGCATGGAATGTTTCAGCTTGTGGGTTTTGAGTACATTCAGCTGCAAGTAATGCCACAGTGCCCATTTTTTCCTGCTGAGCAGCCTCCTAAAATTGAAGTTTATCATAAAACTAAACATTTTCAGCTTGTATAACTTAATTTTATTAAATTACAATGCATTGGTATGATATACAGGTACATCTTCGAGATGATGGTGATTGTTTTCCATTAATCTGTCCTAATTCTTAGCAAATTCTTGCTAACAGTGATCTTTACCACTGTAAACACTGGAAGTAGTTGATGTTAATGTACAAGGTAGGGGGCACTTAGAAGAAAACCTGCTGTTTGTTCACACTCTGAAAGCACTAATTAAACATTAAGTCATTACACAATACCTGATGACCTGTTAAAATCTGGAGAAAAGAAAAGATCAAAGAGAACTAACTTTCAATAAAGTAAGTGTTGCCACACCATTTTGGCTGTCAAAACAATAAATTTCCTCACTCATAATTATGAAAGACTTTATTTAGTTGTCTCCTTTTTAGTATTTCCCTTTCCAACAGGTTGAATTTCTGGTTTACAAGTTCATTAGACCCTCTGGAAACTACAGCACCCAGTTCGCTTTGGGTCTACATCCTAGTAACAAAACACTGAGCCTGACTCTCAATGAGTTTTTATAGCCTATGCTAAAACTTCATTAAGCTTTTGTGTTCCGCAGGGTGTCCAGCTACACATTCTGCTGCAATAAAATAGTGATAATATTATATCACTAAATATTTTTTTATTACAGCAAAATATGTAACAGGATCTCTCAGAAGAAATGAATAATAAAACTTAATTTAGCCTTATAAAACTTAAAATTGCAAATGTTCCTTCGTTCTCAAGAGGCATAGTAAAATTCCATACTGCACTAGACAGTCGGAAACTCTGAACCTCTAACTACTTCAATTTATAACTTAGCAATTTGCTTTTCACTCCAAGGGTACATTTACATTGTATGTAGTGCAGTGCAGAGACCGAGTCATTTCTCGCTTGGGTGACCTTGTACACACAGCGCAGTATTGAATCATGCAAATGCACACTCACGTCATGAAAGTGTACAGTGAGTTAAACTGCACTTCATTCTTAAACAGGCTTATTTATCTCTAGGTCCAGGCTGGAATCACTAAAAAGCTATTATGGCTAAAAACGTAATGTCAGGCCACAAAATCAGCTTAGCCTGCCTGCCTCCCCCCCCCCCCCCCCCCCCCCCAAGGCTTAAAAGTATTCTTTACAGACATTAAAAATATGCATATCTAACTTTGGTGGTACTCATTGCCTATTCTGAAACAATTTTCCTTTCCTTATCTTTTCCCCCCACCAAGTCTGGCACACTTACACTGTTTCTGACTCCATTAACTATTTTGAGAACTGTGATAAAAATGAGATCATTGTTGCTAACTTTTTATCTATTATGCTGCTCTATTTGTATCTCTTAAAAAAATTTATTAAAGCTATCTCTCTGCTATAAAGTCAAGAGACTACCATTGTCTGGTCATTTTTCATTCAGCTGCCTAGCATAATTATTTTTGTATATTAACTACTAAACCAGAAGTATTCTTTCCCG
Source organism: Theristicus caerulescens (assembly GCA_020745775.1). NCBI lineage: Eukaryota > Metazoa > Chordata > Aves > Pelecaniformes > Threskiornithidae > Theristicus > Theristicus caerulescens. The sequence goes on along the minus strand of CM036583.1, from coordinate 52,180,786 downwards.
TCTCTATGCTGTAGTTCCCATTCCAAAGCCTGCCTTGGAGAGCAGAGCATCATTGTTCTGTAGATGAACAGGATGTCCTAATGCTGCAGAGAGGCTGGACACAGTGAATTTAAACAGACATACTCTTGACAGCATTGCTGTGGGAATTCTGTTACTCCAGCATCATGGGAACACAGGCTGAGTTTGGATTAAGCTAGTTTAGGGTAGAGATTAGCAGTGGTCACAAATTTATTTTGACTTGTTATTCCAGAATAGGAAGGAAAAAGATAATGAGAGGGTCATCTGTGCATTGGAAAAGGCATTATAATTGTCAGAAAGAGGATCTTGGAGTCTTTCAAGCTTAACAGGTTACCAGCTAAAATGTCTTCCAGTAAACTTCACAGTCTTCCAGTGCAAGGGTATTTGGAATGAGGAATACCAGCTGGTCAAGGTCAGTGAAGGTTTTGTCTGTATTGAACCTATGTGAAGGACCAGAGAATACAGAACCAGCCAAAGAAATCAAGACTTGGCCTTATCCAAAAACCACAACTATTTGGTACCACCAGCAGAAACTGAATCTTCAACTTTAGTATTAAAATGTTAGCCGAATGTCTTCTTTTGCTGAAAACAAGCAGTAATTTGGCAGAAGTAAATAAATAAATATTTCATGGCACTCCGCCTGTCTTTGTGAGCAAGTTGATTCTGGCATTCAAGTTACTGAAAAAGCTCAGTGATAAGGATTGGTAGAGCTACCAATTTGCACTTGAAAAGATTTTAGGTCAGGACTACTATTTATTCTTTTAAGATGTCTCTTCCTCACCCCCAAAGTACATCTTTAAAATCTCCATTATGCTATTTTGAGGAATAAAAAGCGTCCCCAACATTTTACTGTTTTTTTCTTTTTAAGGGAATTGTTTGATTGAACTCAATCTAGCTACAGAAATTATCTGAAAATTTACATCAAATACATATGTCTACTGAGTATATTCAAAATTTAGGAAGGAGATTTGTATATATATATCCATATATATTTTAAATACACATGGTCAAAAAGACCAAAAAACTTCTTTACTTACATACAAAGCTCAGCTCAGCCTTAGGTCAACAGCCATGACAGATTCCTGCATAAAGTCCTGTGTGTGTTGGTTTACTTTCCCATATTCTCCTGAAGTTCATATAAAACTGGAAAAGTACAATACAATACTGTATAATTAAAAAATTGAAAGCATTGTGATAAAAATCAGCCCAAATGAACCTAATATAAAATTAAATTGCTTAGTTCAGACATACTGTGGCAATCATATCAAACTGCACCACACAGCTCTCTCTGTTCCTCCTAGTATTTCACAAGCAACGAATACCGCCACTAATAGTTCTGGAAATCAATATTCCTTTTGATAAAATATTCCAGGATTGAATAAATAAATCTGGAATTAATAAACTAAGTAAACCTGGATTTGAAATTTGTTGTATGTACATAAATTAATAACACTGAGGATAGTCAGTATCATTTGTAAAAAAAAATATATATAAATCATTCATTGTAGTTTGTTTTCTTCCTACCAAGAAAATGCTGGAATCATTTTTCAAAACATGAAAGCAACAAAAATACACAAGCCTAGGCTCTAATTCTCCAATAAACTCCACGCTGAGTCTCACTTGCTTCATGAAAACTGTTTTACTACAGAAATCTGAAGAAATACCATCTTTTTTATGACCATCATGAAGAAAAACAGTAAATGAATGAGCATGCTAAAACAGATAGGCTGTAGTAATACTAGCAGTGACTGAGTTTGGATATTTACCTGTTTATCACTTTCGCAAATAATTTGTTGTTGAATATGTAAGGTATGTGTGCTAAGGACTGTCACACTATAATAGATTAAAGCAGAGAAACATGAATGACACTGGAATAAACTTCAGGAAATTTTGTAAAGCTGGATTAAGACTTTTTATATTACTTTACTTTGCAAATTCTTGGAATGTTTCTTATTTATTATTTTCTGAACAGCAATAAAGGGTTATAAAGTGAGAGAGAGAGAAAGAGAGAGAGAGAGGGCAGGGGGGAAGGAGAAGAGTCTGGACTTGTGTTTACTGTCCACAGCCTACTTACAACACTAACTGAAACCAGTAACTCACCTTATGCATATCAAAATATATTATGTGTCCCTATGGGATCTAAAACATCTACCTAATAATGTAGGAAATAATAGCTTATCCTCTAAGGAGCTTCAAATATGAGGATTTTCATGTATATTGTTAGTGATTATAATGTTAGAAAGGCAGGTAATATGGGCATCACCTTCACTATAACTGGTATATTTACACACTTTACCTACCTTATATGCTGACATTTCAAACTAGCTGCCAAATCCAGTTGTAAGCATAAAAAACTTTTGTGAAAGCTATCAGAATGTGATTTTGTAGTCCACAATTGCCACTTACTCTCAATTTACACTATTTTCTAGTGCTGGCTTTGCAGATATTTTCTGTTTACAACATTCAGGTGTTTTGCTTTTATAGACACATGTAAAATTCATTTATAGCTTCCAATACATGCAGAGGCTTATCCACAATGTCCTTGTTCAAGTTCATCTCATGTTTTACTTGAACATACCTATTGGAACATACCTATTGAGAAATACTACTTTTATGAACAGAAAGATTTTCACTTGGAAAAATCTTCCTGTCAATACTTCTGCCAGGTCCTGTGAGAATATGTGAGAATAACATACGGTCTTCATAATGGCATAGAAACACCATGCCTGTTAGTATAACCCATAGAAACCAGCTGTAGTGACTAAGCATCTCCAAAGCTTGTTACTGTGTGAGAAAGCTCATTGCATGGAGCTTTGAAGATACTGCTATGATCCTGATAAAATCCTTTCAAACCCTACTTATGTTTACTTTTGGAAAGGCAGGAAAAAGGTGCCAGAAGTCTGCCAGAGTAATTAGTTCACAGTTCATTTGACAGTATTGTTTCCAGAAGATCCTGAATGGATCCTGAATGGTGGCGATGGACAGGACACACAACTTCTTCCCATCACTCATGGAAACACACAGTTGTCATCAATATTCCCAAATATGTGAGCATTATTCTACACATACAATCATTTCTATTTCAGTGTTAAACACATGTAAAATTTAATACACTTGCTTCCTACTTAGCGTATAATACAGGTCAGTAGATTGACATTAAAAGTTCTTGCTGGTTAATATCAAGAGTATGTTTGGTGATGTGGCAAGAGACATCCTCTAACTGAAATGGTCTCCAATCATCCACTACCTCATCTACTTCACTGTTACAGTGAGGGTACTTGGAAGGAGCTGAAAATGCAGTGGGCATTGCACTCATGAGTAGTTTGCTATTCATACACTTTCATTCATCTCAAACAGTGTATTTACATCTAAATGGAATTTCATACAGTTTGTCTCTTCTTTTATTGAGATACATCACCTAGTCTACCTTGCACTAACTCCAGAATTTAGACCACTTGGAATCTGAGCAGCTTGAAAAGGAAGTAAATATTTAATACTGGATAGGGCCCCCAATTCTTAACATTTATTTAGAACTTCATTTTCTTGAAGGTAGGACTATATATTAGCCGGTGAGAAATAGAGCATTATTAAACTATAGAGAAAATTAAAACTATATTTCTTAAAGATTTGTTTTTATTAAGGGCACTTTTGTTTAGATGAAAATGATAGATGTCATCCCAATATGTTTCTGGAAGCCCTGATTGGAGTTCATCAGTATTTGCTGAATTAAAAATGCTAACATGACTTATACTTGTCTCCTAGCAGAAAATGTGAACTATCATTAATATAACAGCTGCTAAGAACCTCTACTTAGCACTCTCCAGTAATAAATTCTGAAAATGAAACTTTTCATTATTTTGCAGACTAAAGCAAAGGTTTCAAAATCTCAGGCTACTTCTACATAATGAAAAATACATTTTTTTTTTTAAGCGTAAGCCCCACTTTATATCCCAGGACAAATTAAATGTTAAAAGAGTACAAATTCAGCTTAAGGAAGGACATTTTAAAAAATCACTATTCCTACATTTACAGTAATGAAATTCAGAACCACTTAAAGTGCCATTGTCAGAAAAAGAAAAGACTTAAGGACCTCTGGAAATCAAAGAGCAGCTTGCAGATTTTTTTCTTAGAGGAGTGTGAAGATCTATCTTTTGGCTTTTTTTCCATTTCTGAAAGTTCGTTTTCAAGACTAGAACACTATTTATTGTGGCATAAAGGGTTCAGTGTAACCTGTAAAATTTGTAATGAACTATATCATGGTTTTGTGATAGGATTTTCATATTATATTTTCAGTGTTTGGGGTTCTCAGGTAAAAGCTTCTTAATAAGGTATGCACAGAATATGATTTCATAGTCCATACATTCAGTAAAATAGCCTTGTTTATGACTGAATAGCATATAAAATATCTTGACAAATTGGTAGGTAGCCCACAGTCTAATAACTGACCAAGAAATAGTGTTGGGTAGACCATACATAGCAGTGGCATATTGTAGTCAGGAAACACTATGAAAACAAGAAGTCAAGTCTACAATTAGCAGTTAGGTTTTCAACTATTACATTGCTCTACTGGTTCTCTTGAGACTGTCATAAAAGCAAAATAATGTGGGAAAGTTTGGGTTCTGTTGTAGTTCTAAGTCTTGTGTACAAGACATCATTTTCTGGCTTCAATACTTTGGAATAGATTGGAATTTTAACAATACTTTTCAGAGCATCCAAACTGTGAACATTATACCCCTAGGGTGTCAATTCTGACTCTAAAATTGCTTAAGCCTGTATGTTGTCACAAACATAATTCTCTTCTTTCCTGCTTGTAGAATTTACCACTTGCTTTTCCAGCTAAATCATACAGAACAGGTAAGTCAAACTAAATCAGAGCAATCATTAAGTTCAATGGGAAACACGACTTCATTGAAAGCAGCACTTACATCAAATGGTATTTTCCATCATTTTCTTCTATGCTGACATAACCAATGCATATCGTATAGTAGATGTGAGAATATCTGTCTATATAAGAAAATCAGTGCTGGCCCAGCACATCATACATTTTGTATTAGCATCTCCAACAAGTTTTATATATTGCAATAAAACAAAGCCACAAAGGTAAAGTTCACAAAGGAGATGAATGCCACCATGATTTACAAACACTTCTATCTGCCAGTCTGCTGGCAGCTGCTGCATTTCACATGGCCCCTGTTGCCAAATTACTTCCTGTAGAAGTGCTCTACTCTGAAATACTGAGTGCCACAGAAGACCTGCTTCAATTCTTTGCTATGTTTGAGAAGACTGAACTCACATAATACAGAGTGATTAGGATATTCACTGAGGAGGAAAAGATTATTTTAGACCCAACTCAGTCATTTACAAGTATCTAAGGAATGCTAGTGCCGCACAGTTAGTTACTGTGATAAGGATAAGAAATAACTAATGGAATGTAAAAGCCTAAAAGGAGTACTCTCTTGCCCCAAATGCTGCTTAGTATTCTTTTTATAATTCTTGATTAATAACAAAGAATTGTTTTGAAGAATCCTGCATTCTGGTATTTCTTCCCTAACTCTTGCTGTAATAAGTACTGCTCATATACAAACTACCAAACATAAAAAGGGTGACAAGGTGAGGTGTTATACAGGCAAGAATTAAATTATAATATAATAAGTAAGGGATAACCACAGGAACAACCTGGCAGATTTTTTGTTTGTTTGTTTTTTAAATAACAGGTATTTTGGAAATACACTCCCAGAAAAGTCTACTCTCATTTATCCACAGAGATTCAAGCAATATATTACAGTGGCTCTTTATTTTTTTACCAGTAGGAAATTATTCCTTGTGCCTAATCTAGATCTTTCCAATTTAAGCCCAGTTCTTCTTTTTAGCTTGGCCAGGAGAATGATTTTCTCTTTTTTATTGCAGCCTTTTACATACTCAGAGATGTATCTGACCCCTTTTTTCCTGATGCAAGAAGAGTATTTTAATGTAATTGTTTACAATCATAACTGAATTTAAAGAAAGAATTATCTTGCTAACCTTTCATTCCACTTTGTTGTTCTCACTCCAGGGGTTGCATTATACTCAGAGGGTAGCCAATGAACACAGCACTTCTTCCATATCCTAGGTTAGAAAACAAGACTGTAATTAATGTACAAGTAGCAACCTCTGGAAACAATACAGGAATTCATAATATGAGGTGGAGTGTTTTCTTTCCAAATCAAACTCTGAAATTTACACATTATTCAAGCACAACATAGCGTACATAGCTTTGTTCTGAGTTGACTGTAGAGACAATTCAGCTGCAGATAAGGGAAAAACACCTTACATTTTTGCAGGACTTTTATTACATACTAGTCACTCTCTACTACATTGTAGCCACCCTATAAAAACAAAAATAGCTAACAGTCATTTCTTTCCCTGCTCGTAAAATGGTGGCATCGGTTTTAATAAATGTGATCTTTCATTCTTTTCACTGACGTTTTATGCAGCTGTGTAGAAATTTGGGTTAATTTACAAAACACTCTTCACTAGTTCTTGCTGCTAATTGAAGAGCTTGCTGATGTCAACAGATGCTTATCGTTTTTTTTTTTTTAAACAAGACAGTGTTGTTGCTCCATAGATAATCCCTACAATTAGCTAACACTTCTATACTACCTATTCTGCTCTAGGGCGCTTGGCATTCCAATGGGAATAGGGCAATGGTGCATACCAGTTAGCTTTCCTATTGCCTTTTCAGTGTTTCTTTTAAGGTAAAGCCAAGCTCTGTTTCAAACGTAAACTGAAGTAATTTTAAAAGCTTCACTGGAGATACTCCAAATATATGCAGCTGTGACAAAGTACAATTTAATACCTAACATTTTTAGTAGTTTGAAGCATCACTAAGTTCAAAATGGTGATGAACTTGTGCAAATGCTGCCCTGCAGTTAAGAAGACTACACTAGATATTGCTTACTCAGACACTTAGCTAATGAAGAGATAATGGTAAACAAAACCACCACTGTATTCAGCATTTGTATATTTTCTAGATATTCTGATCTCTTACAACTCCCTTCTTGTCTCTAATTCTTTGATTTTAATTTTTGATTCTGTAACTGAACCAGAGATAAACCCACTCTGGCAGACAAACAGATCCTCTAAAGAAACAAAACCTTGCTTGTTCACTCTAAGGATAACTTGCCTTACCTACATTATAACAGTGTGATGTTGGTAAAATGGTCTGAATAAATAAACAAAGAAAGGTGGATAAATTGGGGCAATGTCTTCTATTAGACAAGATATTGTGTACTTTGACTGTTTTCCCCTTCAACTTTTGGTTCAGCTAATTCCATTCACACTTTACACCATCTACAGCTTTCTAAACAGTAGAAACTCTACCAATACTAAGAGTTCTTGCAAGTGGTCAAGAAGCATTTCATTCTTAAAAACCTGAGATAATATTTGTTATCATAAAATTTCCAATATTGCATATATGCTAGGAAGATAAGGAAAACAATATGTGGGTTGGTAATGTTTTTCTACTGCTACAAATGCCCATTTTAAGCATAGGGTGTTACATTATAGCACTGTTGCCATATATGCCTTTTTGTCTTTCTCATGAATAGAAATGTTTTCCTTAGGCACACAACAGTTGTAGATTTTATTTATACATCAAACTGGTGGGGGGAATTCAGTATGTATGACTGGACAAATTCTCATTTTTGTTTTAATTGTGTTCAATGATTGAAAAAAACAACCTGTAAAACTCCAGACAATGCAGTTCACCACTTAGGTACCATTCTCATTTTGTTGAAATGGGACAGAAGAACAGCCCTGTTTGTTTGGGAAACCATAGCCAAAACGGGAAAACAAAATAAAGAAAAATCCTTTCTTGCTTCTCTGTGTAGGGAAGAGACTGAATTCTGATTTCATTTGGAGATTATATTGATATTGACTTCAGTGGGAATACTTTGATTTTTATTGACATCAACAACAGCAGAATCAATTTTTGGGAATAGTCCTCTCAGATTCCACTCAAATCAGTGACTCCTCACCCACTCTCCTGTTTAAACCTACGTTTTTTTGTTTGACTTTGTAGCACTGACACTTTTGAGATGTGAAGGGCTCTTTCATGCGAAAGTTACACAGTTTGGGTATGATTCTTTCCTTTTTTGTCATCTAAGGCATTCTTCCATGTTGTTGTGATGACAGTTTTTATTTTATGGTAGTGTCAAACACAAACATACATATGCATATGCAAGGTTTAAAACAACACCTTAAAGTAAATATGGTTTGGGAGCATGAACAAAAGCTACTGATACCAGTTCATATTGCTTCCATCTATAATACCGTATGCTTTCCTGGATTTATGGAGCCCTAGCAGTCCTTTAGTATGTTATTTAAGACTTTCATAGAGACTTTCATAGGCTTGGGAAGAAGTAGGGAAGACTTCCATATTTGTGTGAAGAAGTAGGGAAGGTAGGAAACCCTACACATCCTACAGCTCCTTCACCAGTAACGAATATATGATGGGTTTTTTTTAAAGAGTTCTGTTTAGAGAAAGATGTTTGGTTGCTTATAAAGTCCACAATTAAAGTGATCACCTCTCATTTCATTCTTTTGCCTCATAAGAAAGAAGATTCTTAATGCTGATTCAAAGAACCTCAGAAACCAAATATTTAGACACTACCATTTCCAATTATGAAGAAAGCAACATTTTTAATCCAGACTGACGGATGTCTAAAAAGCTAAAGCTGACAGCAAGAAAACTCATATTGTGCCTAATCATACGATTACACTGAATTGCGTGCCTGACATAATTCATAGCTGTGTTGGGTTTTAAAAACTTTGCTTATTAAAACTAAACATTGCACTGTGATTCTGTTTTTGCACTTGAAAGGAAGCAATTGAAAAAAATTCATTAATAGCTATATAAATAGCTTTATTGTTTGCTTTACTGCAGAGTGAGTGAGGAGTCCTTCTAAGGTACAACTTAGAAACATGTGGCTCTTTGTGATAGGCCTTAAAGACTTTAGGGGGGGACAGGAAGAAGAAAAAATAAAAGAGTTCTTTTTGGAAGCCTACCAGAGTTCCCCAGAGTTTTTTGTCCAGGCTTAGCTGTCTGTAGGTAGAAAAAGATTCCAGCCTTTGCAGAGATTAACTGTGCTGTATTTCTGACATGGTTTGGACTGCAGAGAGTACAGAAGACAGATTTGAGACCTTGTAAGAAAAATGGCCCCCTCTTAGAGTTAAAAGAAAAGCTGAATAAACGTTTCATAGCAGAAACTGAGTGGAAAGCAGCTGTCTGGTAAGAAGTGTAGCATTTACATGCCAGTGTCTCTTATGTCTATACAAACATTTCTCCACAAAAAGAGATTTCCCTCACAGTTTACATGGGATATACTGCTTAAAAAGTGAAGGATTTTACCAATCTCAGAAGCTCTGTTACTACATAGCCAAAAGAAGAACAGCCCATTATCTGTTTGGTTGTTTTCTGTAACCTCTGTGAGTGTACTGGAATATTACAATACTATACGTGTGTGTGTAAAGTCACTACTGAAAAACAAACAGAACCATCAGATTTTGAGAATTTATCACCATCAGCTGCAACAGTTAGCTTCCAGAGACAGGACAGTAGCCTGTTAAAAAAAGTGATGGAGAAAAGAAAATGTTAGCTTCCAGCTCCTAATGGAGATTACAGAGTACATAATGCCATAAAATACTCCATAGGAAAATAATTTTTTGATGGAAAAGTGTTACACAGCATTTCTTATGATATTCTCTCACTTGCAAATGAGTTTCAGAAAACAGATAACGTTTCATTTTGCCAATCTTGGATGCAGAGGGCATTGAGGCATTTGAAGAGAACTTAAAAGGCTTTCCAGATGTTTTTCATTTTAAATTTCTAGTTCAGGTATGACAAAGGTTCCATTGCTAAAGGAGCTCAGCCACTGCCTTTTAGAAAAACCTGTATTTAATTTCAGGAGTCTTATATATACCTCTTTTTATACATGATCAAACTTGACATGATTTATTCTTCAGTTAAAGAAATAGTTTAATAAAATGGCTTTGCAGAACAAACTATGGCAGAAGAAGAAAATAAACATTGATTTTTATATGTAGAGGTACCTCAGTTTGAAGAAAAAAAAGAGACGTGTGATCAAGTGTTTGAGAACACTTATTTTTCAAGTTTAGCTACTTTCTAATAAGAAAGGGAGAGTGGATAGTTAATATTTCAACAAGAGCTGAAGTTGAATAGTATCGTGTTTTTCCTACATATGCTTTAAAACAGAAGGTCATCCTTTATTTACCACCTTCAGAAGGTGGTTAATCTAACTACACGTTCACTACAGAAGCCTATAAATGTCTTCCTATTTGGAAAGCCAGGGAGGCTGAGCACAGGGAAGAGGTAAGGAACTGAAGAACTTAAAGCATTCCCTAGGAAAAGCTCAACTGATATTGCCTTGCTACTGGTATACCACACTCAGCAAGTCAGTTTTTATTGGTAGTCAACCTATTCAGAGAAATGGGCATGAGAAGATACACAGATTCCAACCAGTCTCATAATACAGGACTGTAGACCAATGTCTCATAAAAGCGAATGGGTTATTCACAGCTAGTTTTATTTTTGTTCACATGGATTTTCTCTTCCCTTGCTACCCTCCCTGCACACCGCTTAAAACAGTATATATATCCAAAGTTGTTGAATCTTACCATTACTCTAAACATATAATAGACAAAAACCTCAAATAAAACAGCAGTGTAATTTAAGCTCAAACAGCCCACACAGCAAACTGTACCTACCCACCCTGACTACCTTTTTTTTTTTTTTTTTTGGCACTTCTGATCTGTGATGAGGTTAGTGTTCCATTGCTGCTTTCCAGGCTAATGGCATCCACCTGCCTGGCCTGTTGCCCAGCTGCTGCCTATCACCCTGGCCAACCTGGAGCCAGGGGGACAGCTGTGCCTCCTTCCCTGATCTCCAGGCTTGTGTTCAAACACCTTCAAGAGCAATTTAAAAACACATGAAAAATAATATGTCTTTTGTTGTTTCTCAAATAGTTTCATATATCTCAAGTGTTAACTCCTACAATAAGAAAATATACGTAAAATCTGATGCATTGTGCAGTTTTGTCCTCGTTTATGCAGACACTGTTCAGGGTGTGCAAGAGCTTTCCTGAATGCTCTTGCATGCCATGTCAATTACTGTATGGTGCAGAAGGCAGGCCAGTGAGTATCACCTAGACATGGAGCCCAGGCAGGGCACCTGAACAGATTATAGAATCAGAGAGCACGGGCAAGATTTTTAATTTTAAAAAAATTGATAAATTAATAAACATTGCAATTTATCCTTTTGATTAAATTGCAGTGGCCTATTACTCACTGCATAGTAGGCCCCCTCTGTGTCAAAAGAAGAACCACAGAGTTTGAAACCTTGTCAGGATGATGCAGTAAAGAAGTTTCAGAAGAGTTCTTTCAAAGGAAAAGAACTCCAACAAAAAACTACAGCAAGGAAGTGGGATTATTTCCTTGCTTCCCTTTCTATATAACACTAAATTAGCAGAGCTGATTGAGATATCAAGCCCAGAAGACAGACAATCCTAAATTGTACTAGAAAAGGCAATTTTGAAAATTTACATTTTCCTAGTCCCGTTCCATTGGCCTATTTAAGCTGTGCAATCCAGTACATGCTACACTTCTCCAAATGATTAATTCTCTCTTCTATTAATATGCTAATGTGTGCCACCACCCAAAATGTGCCATGCATTCAACTTCTCTGATCCTATGCCTTCCTCCTCTCACTTTTAATGTCCTTGTCTGAAATCATGGATACAAGTACATAGCTTGTTGTGGGGAGAGAGTGACCAGACCTCCTGAGAAATATACATACTCTTTCAAAAAGGTCAGAAAGCAACTGTCAATATGATGGGCTCTATTTACTACCAAGTTTTCGACTATTGGCATTATTCAAATGCTGCAAAAGGAAAACAAACCACTTGCAGTTCTTGTGCCAGTCTTCTGACATACCAGGACTTCTGCTTGAGCTTCTCAGAGTGCCTGAATAGCAGCAGATAATAAAACTGCCAGATATTCCCTCCCCAGTTTTGAAGGACATGTGCTTAGCAAGGCAAGGAGGGGACACACAGCATTAAAAAGCAAGAGGGAAAGGACAACAGGCATTAATGACCACTCACTCAAACCATTGCTGGGTAAGCTCCATGCTTATGAGGCAAATGGGGGGACTCTGGCCCTCACTATTTTACTGTAGCAACCAGGCTCTTTCTTTCAAATACTTCAATATATAAACTGTATAATTTATGCTTCAATGCTTTCCTTTCCTATCTGAATTCTTGTCTATGGATCAGAAGTAGACGATACTGACAGCCCACTGTAAGAGGGCACTGTGCAGCATACCACCAGAGAGAGAGCTTGACACTATTTGCCCCACGAATACAGAGCCTGCCAGCATTCAGAGTTACACCCCAGCCATATCCTCATTCTTCTCAGAAAATCTGGCATAAGCTTTTGTGATATAACTTCATCAGAGCTTTCCTAAATAGAGTAATTCTTCATCTGAAAGCTATTTTGAACAGATGCAATTTCTAAATTTGATTGGAACAGTTCTTTACTTCTAGTATTATTTTGAGTTTCTGCCTTATACCGTGGAATATATTTAATGAAACGTTTCACTTGTTGTTGCTTGTTCTTTTAATTGTTGGGGTTTTTTCTAATCTGTTTCCTGAAATAATCCCTAAATGGATCCGCCACTTCCTTTAAATATATTTAAAGAGATCCATCAGGTTGACCCAGAAAGGCAAATGAAGCAGACCTTGTAGCAAACAATGTTTGATTTAACCTTTTTGTGTAAAAAAGAGCTCCAGGGTACAATTCCTTGGTGTTGAATGTGGCTTCTTTGGCTTAATATCACTGCTGAATTATGAGTCAGAACTTTGACGGGGTTTATTTTGCAAGAGCTGTGAATATGTTGCCATACTCAGAGAATCTAAGTTGCAGCTGCTTAATTTCCCATTTTCCCCTGTCTTTGGTGAACAAAGAAATAAAATAAAATAAAAGAAGACTTTTGAGAATATGATCTCTATCTTTTAAGAATGAGGAATATCCTTTAAATCCACAGAATAAGAAAATGACGACTCTGTTTTATGTAACTAGTGTTGTCATGTGAATTACAGTTCTGAACAGGACTGAAGGTCTAGGCAGCTCTTTTTTCTTTATTTGCTGCCTTGACTCCTTTTTCAATGCCCAGAGCCATACAGATGAGGCACTGTTGGTATCTTTTCAAGAGCAGAATCTGCCTCTTTCGCAAACTGTTCCACTAACTGTTCTGACCTACGGACAGCTCTAGCACTGCTAATGAATACTGTGTAGGCTGGCTGAGTACAGATGGTTCATCTCTTAATTCTTCCTCTTGGGAGTTATTTTTATGTCAGTAGCATTTGATTTTGAGGAATTTAACGTAACGACTTTGGTCTATCTGAAAAGAAAAAGGCAAATTATGATTAATTCAATATTTTTACACTGTAAAGAAAAAAAAAAAGTACTACCATTTTCTTTGGTACCACTTAAATGCTAACATTCCTTGTTAGGATCAGCCAGTATACCTCTCTTTCCCTAAGTAAGACTAAAATTCTTGTGCTGTAGCTCAGTAAGAAGTAGGAAAGTTTGCAGAATTAAGTTTTGTCTAATAAGTTTAAAGTTTTCTTAAAGAAGACAATAAAAATACTTCCTATTCTTATTTATTATAAGCAAGGGCAGTTAAAGGAAACGCAGATAACTGTTTTTTCTTATTGAAATGGAAGGACAGTACACAATTCTCTGACTTCATGACAGCATTTGCTAGCACAGCAAGCTTGTTTACATCTCTCTGAAACCACTAAAGCGTTCTTTTTGTTCCAGCTTGGTTCATATTTCTCATGCTCCTGCAGTTTAACTGCATGAGGTGTCCTCAGCATCTGTGAATGTCACTGGACCTCAACAGATAAAGCATAAAATCTGTGATGAAAGCATTAGTGGCTAATATCACAGTGGCTTTTATCCATCCTTTATGCTTTAATAAAAAATATCTATTTAAAACCAAACATGCCTGTTCTGTCATTCACATTAATGTTACCATTGTGCCTTATTGTTACAAGTTCTATTGAAAGTGGACAAAATAATAGACGGTAAGAGCGGTATGGTCTATGGTCTGTATTGTGTGATCTCATGAAAACACAAAGCCATACCATGTATTTAGAAAGGATCACTTGTCAGGATTCAGGAGTGGTAAAAATTGCTCACTGGAGAAAAGTAATCTTTCCTGTCCTAAAAGACTTCTTGGGTCCATTTAGAAATCTAATCCTGTCTACTTCTTATTTGTTTTATGATTTGAGTGTGTTCAATTCTCCTTCATATGGCTCTAAAATGAGAAATTGAAAATAAAGTGATTTCAGTTCATGGCCAATGAATCTAGTAAGGTGCCTCAGGTTCTATGAATGCATATTCCAATCATTCCCAGGAATTAAAGAAGGTATTGAAAAGTGTGAGTACTGATATTATTCAAGTGAAGCCCTAACAGCTCAGTATAATTAAGGCAACTGTGTATTTTCTGTATTTCCCACATGTGACATCTATCTCTAACCCAACTTGATAAAGCGTAGAAGGGGGAAAAAAAGCGCTGTGAAGAATATTAATCTGAATTTGTTACAGTTTTATTTCTTATGATGGTTTATAAATATTTCACCACACATGCTGCCAAAAGTCTTGCATTTAATGAATGACCCAAATCTTTTCCCCATATATCCTGTAGTACTGTCTCTGAGTGAATATTATAAATGCCTAATATCTGAATAAAACCAAAGCAAATAAAGTCTGTGACTTCATGCCAAAATCTTTTCAAAACAGATCTCGGAAAATGAAAAGTTTTGATTATTATTTTGTGAGGGACCAAACACTATATTACTGCACCTACTCTAAGTATCAGATTGGTAGAGCAGTAATCATCTGTTTTTCTGTAATACCTGTGTATGGGGAAATAATTTAATAATTTAGCAACCTATGCATTTATAGTTTAAAATGTCCTAACAGACTCTTTCTTCCCTTCATTTGAAATTTGACCAGTTACCACTGTATTCATAAATAGAAAAAGTTGCTATACGTCCTGAAGTTGCCTCAACTGCAGAAGTCCATTCTCTAATTAAACAAACAAACAAACAAACATGTAATCTAAATCTCATAATGTCTTACAAAAGCAAGTAATTCACAAATGTAAGTGGAGGAATCAAGTTCCTCCCTTTGATCTATACGGTATTATTTCATCACAAAGTAAAAATTTTCATTAATATTTTGGGTCATGTGTATTTATTTTGCAAAGATTTCACAGAATTTGAAATGTAGATTTTTAATATACATTTGTTAAAGTTCTTTCTATTAGGGCAAATGAAAGCTAATGTGATACTTCACCAAATTTTATGGTGGAATTTTTCATTTATGAGTTGAGGTTTCAGGAAGCAGTTATTGTCCTAAAAGGAATTATTTCTTTCAGAAATAAAAAATCTGAGAGCACACATATGTTGAGTCTTGCCACTGAAAAATCTGGTAACTACATGGAAGTCAGCATCCTAGCTTTCCAGAAACACTGTACGTAAGAACATTGACTAGACACACTGCTTAGGCTCATATCCCATCTGTAGCCCTCATTGTCAGTAAAGCATCAGTCAGTTTGCATCGGGATGGTGAGTTCTGTGGCCTTCTGGGCTCCTCTCTAAACTTCGAGAGGTATCTGAATTATGAAATTTTTGAGTTTTCGCCTTCATTACATTTTTGTGAAGTGTTCTGTGTTAAGACTGGCACATGTGTAGTTTTCTTAGGCTGGGGTTGTTAAAATGTAGTGTAGCTGCACTATTGCTAGAGTTAACCTTTCTTTATGGCATCCCTCTTTAGAAAAATCAGTAAGTCACTGATGTGTTACATGGCTCCAGAGGAGATGGAAACCCAAATATCCTTTAGCCACTGTGAAGGTTTTGATCAGGTTTGATGAAGCATTCTCTGTTTTCACAATGTATTCAAAATAACCTGTTAGTGTAATTGCTGCTTAGAAACCACTCCCCTTGTATTCCTTGCTTGGGATACCAGACTTCTTTTTAAATATACAACTCTGCATTACATATGTCAGAGTTAATTTTTACAGAGGGGAAAAAAAGAGAGAGTGTTTGTACAAGACTACAGAGGTTGTAAGAATGGGAGAAATTCCAAAGGGTTAGCTTTTTAGTTTGCAGTCAATTTTCCTACATGGACAGTGCAGAAAGGATATAAGTGAATGCATTAAATATAGACTGGTTTCTCAAAATTACTGCCATCATGGGAAGGTGGTGATTAAGTATCTGATAAACTCTTCAAAATTTAGAAACCTAGTTCTGAAATTTCACTTCAAAGTGAGTTTAATGATGGGCAGTGGACTAAAAGAAAGTCTACATTTATTCATTAACCAGGTGTTAAAATTTTGATATGTTCCACTATGAACATACCTGAACATGCATCAGAGAGTGATCATTTTTCATCATTGTTTACCTAAGCACAGCTGATGTGTAGCAGATAGATAGTAACCTCAAAAGTCACCTCATTGAAAAAGCATTCAGTTCAGCATTTGACTGTTAGTTTCAGGTATATAAGAAGTTGATTGAGAGATGTTGATATATCAATGATCAAAAAATTGATACAATGAAATTGAACTACGTAAACATCTTTAAAAAATAAATTCTTACAAATTTTTTTCTTTAGATACGTATCGTTGATCTGTAGCTTTATATACTACAACCTGTTTCTCTAACCCCTGCCACCACAAGTGTGTGCAAGTAAGATCTACAGTATGCAGAGAGCAAGCAGTCCACCTGTGCAGGCCCCATGGAGATCTCAAGCACTATGAAGAATATTTTGCTGAAAACCCTGCTAGATTAATTTTACCCATGTGAATAAACACTATGATGACTACTATCTTAACGTATTTTAAAAGGGGTTATGCACTCAGAGCTGCTTTAACAACTTGACATGCAGAACTGATAACTCACTATATTATGGTGCAAGTCAGATTATCCTCTGAAAATTATGCATAGTTACTACTTTCTTAATAACATAGCAAAAAGTTGGACAGGTGATGCATCAACAAGGCAATTATTAAGTGCATTCCATACTAGGGGAAGATTAGAATAGAAGGTATGTATAGACTAAGAGAAACCATAAACTATAGGGGTAGGATAAGACTATGATACTCCTCTGAAAAGATCTTGAATGGTGTAAACAATGAAAGAAATTAATGGTGTAAACAATGAAAGAAAGAACCTGCAGAAATTGTGTAACAAAATTAATTTAAAAGAGAACTTAATCTAAACACCAAGCAATATTTCCTGAGAAATCTACTAGTGGAATAGTTTATTAAGGGAAACTCTTTTGCTTGAGCCATTTAGAACTAGACTCGAGCAAAGACTGACATGGTAGTGGAAAAGATGATCTAACTCTTGTGATTCTGTGATTATTTTAACTGGAAAGTTTTTGGTTTTGTTTTGTTAGGGCACCTTTCCTTCATGGTGAGGCCTTAAAAACCTTGTATAGCTGTTGTCTGACTGTCTCCTTTCTGGCACTCTCTGTAATTTAAATAACACTTAACACATGGCACTTGGAACATGCATTGTTGGTGGAGCTGTTCTGCTCTTTTCAGCCACTACAACTCTACCAGCAATACTGTGCTCCAACTTTAGCCCTCGACAAAAAAGAAAAGAAACTGTACCTGTTTGCCACTTCATGTTACCCCCACTTTAAAATATTGTCTAAAAATGAGTCATGTTAATACATTTGGTATCTCAGAGTGGAAATGAATTAAGATTTAGGGATGGATTTTTAGCATTGGCCTCATTCTAGTTCCAGCCATCTGCTTCACATTGGCTTTACAAAAAGACCAGTGTATTACTATTATACTAATAGTCAAACATAAATGAATGCAGTGGGATGGATTTGGGGAAGTACCCAGTAAAAGTTATCCTAACTTCAAGAGCAACATAGTGAAGCCCATGCTGGGTGCTTTTGAAAGTCCTAGCCAGCAAGTTTTGCAAGTATAGAACAGTATACAATACTAGCTGTATTGTTGCTGTGTAGTGGGAAAACATGTAATTATATGCCACCTTAATCCCAAGCATGTGTTTCTGTTGAATTCTTTGGAGTGAATGCACTATGGTTTGTCATGCCAAAGGCTGAAAAGCACTATTAAATGCACTACTCACTACTATGTTCCTGTAATTTCAATTACACTGACATTAATGTTTTCAGGAACAGGCCCTTGTTTTGTAAAGTTAGCAAAGGGTAAGTACTAGAGACTGTTAGATCAACAGCTTGTTTTTATGTTAGGTCTATTCTCTGTGCCCAGCATTCTATTCTCCTAAGAACTTCATTCTCTTGCAACTTCCCTGATGCTGAACTTTGTCATTATGCTGGGTAGGTATTTGAACAGAAAGAATCAAATACACCAAGGATGTGTTTGTCCTCACATAGGAAGGCAGCACACCATAAAGCAAGTAGGTTTATCTTTTCTCAACATAGCTACTATAACTGCTCTTGAAATCATGAAATCAATTCAACACATACATGGGATGAAAGCTACTAGGAAATCAAAGGGGGAAAACAAAGAGAAAAATGTCTTGAGAATTTAAATCTTGACTTGTGACAAAAGATATGAAGTATCAACTAAGCAGCAAATATGGGAAGAGTCTATAAATAGCTGAAGTATGTGAATATCAAGAATACCATGGAATCACTAGTGCCATAGATAAGGGCGTAATTATAAGTAATAGGATGCAACTGAAAGGGGAACACTGAGTTTCAGAAAGAGATCCACTAGCAGGGAAGATGGACAGAAAAACAAAATAAGTCCTTTTATTTTCTAACTTGTAGGATTTAAATAGGTAGATTTTCCATAGCACTTGCCTGCTCTGATTTAGGGAGGATAGGCTGGCTGTGACTCAACTACATATGTAAATAATAGTTTTGCACTAGAAAGAAAATGACATACTCTGCAATTTATTAAATTTGTAGTTTTGTATTGGACACACTGTAAGTAGACCTTTACATTAAAGACTTGTTCCAGCTAGACAATTGGTACATTTTATTCCTCTTTTATGACTGTGTGTGCTTTGCATTTGTGCTTTATACTCTTTTGAAGCCTTTCCATGTTTCACGTGGACTGTGGGATAAACGAGAGATCGTCTGTTCAATGCTCAGAACAAGAGATTCAAATTAATTGTGAAAGCTGTGTTTGCTAACACTTTTATGTCATTTAAATATTACATTAATAAACACACAGAGACTGTCCGAGTCATCACTAGTGCCAAAACAAAACCGAATTTTAGTTAAAAAAGGATGATACATTGTTAAACCGGAGCCTTGGTGCATACCCCAAAACTGGAACAGACATTTCTGGGATTACTCAGATCTATGTGAAGTGCAGTGTTCTGTTGCACTGAACACTGCATTTAGGTAACCTTCACCAGCATATATAGGAAGCATATGCTATATATTTTTCTGACAAAGATCCCCCTTTCTTCACTCCGTATGTGCATGGAGTTGTTTTCTGTTGTTTGCTGACACTCTGCTAGCGGTCTGTGGGATCTACCAAAGGTAACTAAGAACAACTTATTGCTAGTAGGCTTAAATTCTTCTGGAAAAATGCAGGGTTTTAAAATCTGAGAAAGGTTGAAAGCAAATGCAGAATGAACAAGATCTGAGGGACAGGTGATAGGAGGTTAAGAGAAGAAAAAAATCTTTTCTTACCAGATTATCCTGTCCATCACTTTTTGTTTAATTAACAACCTGTTACTAGTACTAAGAGTTAATTGATAAATGAAATGAAAATTGCTTGCTGTTGTTGAATTTGTAAAGGATTCTCATATCAGACTTGCATGCCTAACAGCTACTGCAACTGTAAGCTATCATAACTGAGGCAAATAGTGAAGATCTAATCTATCTGATATATTTGTTATATAACCATTTTGATTTTTAAAAAAATACTTAAAATAGTAGATTGTTTCACTCTGTAGGAACTTCCCAGAATATATCAAGAAGAAAAGCAAAATAGTCTTATAGGAGCTGTTTCGCCTCATATTATTTAACACAATTTACATTAATGTCAATATATTGGAAGAGTTAAGATATATCTACTTTTCTCATTACAGAGAAAGAAAAGGATACCATGATCTTTCACAATTTGTGTAGTCTCCCATTATTTATCAGACAGCTGCAAGAAACATTTCTGGGAGGATTCACTTGAGAAGTGAGGCCATGTTTGCCAGTGGCATTTCATTTTACATTTAAGCAATTATTTCATGTTAAGAAAAAAATAAAAGCAATCCATCCCTGTGGACACAACTAACTTCCTTTCAAATTGTGCAGAGACAGGATTCTAGTATTAAAAAAAAAAAAGGATTTTGGCAGTTCTTTTGACCATGAGGTACAGATAACATTGCCTCGTGTCTGTGATGGAGGCATGGCTATGCAAGCCACCACAGCTATCTCTTTGTATTTTGACCCCCAATAGCTTAACTGTTTTAGTCTTCAACAGTCTGTCAACTAAGCCAGACTTTCTGGTGGTTTTATGATGTAGCCAGCCAAATGTCCACTGAGGCACATACAGGGTCCACACACACCATTTTAAATTGTAAGAAAGATTAACTGGACTTGATATTTGCTTCATTTTTCATCTTAGAACAAGACAACTTGAATTATCAGAGCTATTATTTTCAAATCAGTAAAGCACATTAACAGTATTGCACTATACTAAGTGCAAGGTAAAGCCCAATTATTTCATATCCCCACTACTACAGAACATACTACAAATGGATTTTTGAAACTCCAGTCTACAAAGGATTAAAATAATTCCTACTTTATCCTCTTCTATTCTCTGGCTGTCAAATTCAAATTCCTGCTAACAATCAAGTTCCGTAACATTACCCTGTAATCACATAGGAAAATTTAAAATTGTGACTGACCATGACTGCAGATGCACAGAGGTGTTAACATCCTTTCAAATATCATTCACATTTACTTAGGTTCGGATATACATGGTCTTATTCTCTGTCAGCTCTGGATGTACTCACATTCTCCTGAAGGCAGAGGACAAGCAATCTGTTATTTACAGAAATTGCAGAACACAGGTAATTTTTTAAATTGCCTAAGTTGTCATCAAAGCGTATGGGAGGAAAATCTATTTCTTAAGAGAATTTTAAAATTAAAGGCAAAATCCTTTAAGTAACACCTTCTCTCATAATAATCTGTCACAGCTCTTTGTAGTGAGACATGCCATGCCAGACCCCATTGTTAAAACACCTAAACATGCTCAGCAACCTCTAAAAAGCATTAAGATTCTAAAAGTGTGTCTAGACTATGTACAGTACATTATTTTAATAAAGCATTGAAAAGCATATATAGATCCTACTAAGAATAAATAGGATAGAAAATGTGTCTCATTCATACTACTACCATGCAATGTTTGGATCCAGTCTGATAATCTGCCAAAGCAAAAACCCAAAGCATTAAAACTAGAGCCAGTTCTTGCTTGTAAACCTCTCACTGCTGCTGTGATCAGTTCCTTTATCCTATAAAGAACAGCCTCTTTCTTACTTTTTATGTTGAATAGTATTTGTGAATGCTACTCATGACAAATCTAAAGTAGCAGGTGGATTGTGAAAAATACTGGTTGCTATGATCAAAACACTTGTCTGCTTTTTATAGTATAAAACAAAGCTTCAAGCTTTCAAGTAATTAATATATTTTCACTGGCAAACTGGAATGTAGATATATCAACTTTATCCTTGTAAAAAGTTGATTAAAACATATTTGCTGTATTCTAGCAGTTTTAAGTACTGGACTACCTGTTTAATGACAAGTATATCCAGGGTAGAGAGATTTAAACAGTTTTACAATGAAACCACAGACCAAGAACATATTTTCAGTGCTAGGCATTTTCAGGGAGTATGTGTGGAGAATAAATGTTTGCCAGGACTATCTGGAAGAACACAAAAAATACAGACTCAAGACAGACTGTTACTGTCACGTAAAAGCAGCCAATTTTTTATTCCTGGAAAGGTGTCTGAGAAGTTGATGAACAAGCACATCTAACACCACCTGCCTTCTGCCAGCAGACAAGATTGCCCACAATAGCTTCAGCTTTGTAAGATCACTGAAACTGACGGGTTTTAGCTATTACTTTCTTTCCTCTGCCTTTAAAAAAGATGAAAACACTATGCTTTTTCTCTTTCCCTCTAAAATACTTCTATTTCTTTTTTGCTGTTATTCACACCCGAGCTATAATAATCAGATGAATATATAGAGCTATTTAAGCAATTTGAAAGTTGTTTTTCAATATGCAGGTCATTTGAAAATCACTCTCTGATGTTGTGTTCCCACTCTTCAAATATACTCTTTTTTATTTTTTGTATGTAAATCACAACTTATTATAGCCATTATCATACAAGAAAAATATTTGATGTCACTGTAGTATATTTTTTGTAAGTACTGCACTTTAGTATATTATAATTTATCTTTCTATCCCTCATACAATAGTTTTTAAGGAAAACTAATTGGACCGTTACATAGCTCTGACACTAACCTACAACAAGTAACCAGCTTCTGGATTTTCCTCGTAGGTCAGCAATTTGCAAACATCTTTCACAACTTGCCTAAAATGCTCTGTTTCCCTGTTGGCCTGAGGAAAGTAAATAGAAGTATGTCTGTATTTAATATTTCTTCCATTCAGAAATTGTCCAGATTCCATGAATATGAGTTGATGTCTGTTGTCAGGGTCCAATTCTCTCAGGCTTTCTTCATGACTGAAAAGAATTAACAAGAATTTGATTAGTCATGTAGAAGTATCTTGGGAAATAAAAATTAATTAGAGCTTTTTGCTGAGGTGATCAGTTCTACTGAAATGTTCTCAGTGCTATTTGTAAAGCAATCTCCTGAACTTGTAAATAAAGTAATTTGATAAATGATGACTATAGTGTTTTGATGTATATTATAGAAGTGACACTGTATGCTGTTCTAAACTTGAAAGCCCATCCCCCGATATGAATGGAGATTTGAGTGATCACGTACATGTTATGAGTATGACAAGCCAGGCAGGCTTGTGGCTTTACAGGAACAATAAAATACTGGGTGCCACCTCAGTCATGCATTCTGAAGTCAATGAAAGCCACACGCTATAGATAAACAACTTTTGCATTTTCCAAATAGTTTTCCAACAAATCACGTTCACAGTTCATGTAAGGATGTATTCAACAAGACGATATACATTGACACTGTCCTGTTGTGGTAGTACCCATTTCAGTATCACCTCCCAGACAGATGTTATACTTGAAAATGTGCCTGAAGCATGCTTCCTTACTATGTTTTTGTGTCTCTCACAATGCTCAAAATTTATAGGTGACAGTGCATAAATCAGTACAGAAGGGAAATATTGCTTGCCTGTATCTTTTGGATTAATAGCAGTGATATCTGTGAAGAATGTATTACAATGGGTTAAATCCTTGGAACTATTTAATTTTCCTAGATGAACAGAGCGCTTTGTCTCTGATAATAAAAAAAAATATTTACTTTGGTGCTATAGAACTGTTGACACAAAAATACATTTTCAGCTCATCTTGGTGGAGCTGCAGATGCTGCATCAAGTTCACGCTGAGATTTGTCTGTAGTTCTGACTGCAAGACAGAGTAGGAGAGCCAGAGACTGCATTCTTAACAAAACACTTCGCAATGTTTCAGAACAAACGAGAAGTCTGTATTCACAAAAACTCAAGCTTATTGAAGCAATAAAATAGCTAAAAATAAGCTTCATGCAAACACTCAGTTCATCCCCAGGAAATGGTCAGATTTCACAGACTGCCTTTCTGAGTGTCTGGTATAACTATTTCTCTGAGATTACATGGACCCTTTCATTATTTTTTTTTTTTAATTTGAACTGACATCAGAACTTCTACCAATCACTAACTACAGTGTTTAGTCCTTGTATATCCCTTTTATATGACAGAAAGTCAGTCTAATCCTCCATGGGATGTAATGCAATCCTCATATAATGCTGAAGCCTAAGGTTGCCAAGATTCTATTTCTGAAAAGCTCTGAACTCACTTCTCCCTTTTTCAGTAGAGGATAGTTGTCAGCATTGTTGCTTGATAACAAGTATCCATAAATCTAACACACTTGATAAAATCAACTGGAGTTGATGTTTCTTACAGGTGCAACACAGGAGCTGTAACTCATTAAAGAAGATGAAAATTGTGCCTCTAAGCCATCATTATGTCTTTGTGATCCTGGATGTTTCAGTAGCTGAGCTAGTTTTTAACTATTGAGTAACATGTGATGGATCATTAACATTGCAACAGCCTCCTTAAACTGCTCTATGGATATCATAGCTACTTGGAATTTCTACAGTGCTATATAATTGTGCAGCTTCTGATCCTGGCCAATCTGGAAAAAAAAGACTGTAATTTGGATTAGTTTCCCAGTTCATCTGGTACAGCCACTTCTATAGGGGGACCTCAGCAGATGCTATTGAATATCGTCAGTAAACTCTGTCATTTGGTCTTTTGGATACATTCTCAGTTTCTTATAGCTGACTACAGTTACTGACTCATAGCTTGTTATGGCTTCTAACCTCAGGATCGTATGTCTGTTCCTAAGTGTTGAGCAGGACTGAGTAAAGAGAAAGTATATATACACTATAAGCCAGAAATTTCCATGGACTATACCAGATGGATGCTGCCATCTTATAGTCAGTGTTGGAGACAGGATACCAGTCTCAGCCTAAGCACTGGGACCTTTCTTAGTCTGCACAAGTACAACCATTCCTATCTTTTTAAAAGCGCGTCATCTTATAGAATAATCTTTAATGCATATATAGGTAAAAAAAATTAATGGAAGTCAAATCCCTTTTAATGGCACCAGACAGGCATTTGGAATGCTGTCTGAATGCTGCAGGTAGTCAGGTATGTATTTTCATCCCAGCTAATTTCCATGTGAATGACTTGGGATAACCAGCAAGCTAGATATATAATGCCCTATAACGGGTTAGAACAGTTTCAGCAGAACTGAAAATAAAACTTCTGGATATAAATAAAAAGTAATTTTGCTCCTGTACATTATGCAAAATATGTGCACCCTCACTTTGACTTCTCAGGCAAATCTTCCATTTTCTAGAAGTAAGAAATGGACTACGGCAGAGTGTTCCCTACTGCTCGCGCTGTGGCTCACACAGCTCTCCTGTTTTCATTTGGCTTCTCTGCTGTGAAAGCCAGCACATGTGTGGCCACTCCTAGCGTGTGCTTGGCAAGCACTGGAGCACAGACGCCAAGCTCCGGAATGTGATTTTTCCAGCATCGATATATGGGACTGTAGCTGTCTTCCTGGCTGGATTTCTTCGTGCTGCTGGCTGGCTCCACATTTGGCTGCCAGAACTACTGAAGAAGTTGCCAACAGGACTGATGTGAGGATTAGTCTGGTTTAGCTGTCCTAACCTTCAGGATGTCATGATCTTTCAATTTCCCTTTCACAACGGAAAAATAAAAATCTTCTTTATGTTTAAGAACAAGATTCTAGAAACATTTTTTTTAAGAGATCCTTTTTCAAGTGACTTTTGTGGTGAAGGAAGAGGTAGTGCCATATTTATCTGAACTGTTAGAACACACACAGAGCAAACAAACCCCTGTACAAATTCTGCCCATACTTGTTGAGCAGGCAATAGATTTATCAAGTTCCTTCCTTGACTTTCACATAGCTAAATGGGAGAACCATATTGCTTTCCACATTTCTTCAAAACTGGGTATCTTGAATATTTTTCAGTTGGCAACAGGCAAAACTTATTTATGTCTCTAAAAACAGCATGTAAGAGCAAGTTACATTGTTCATTTTATGACTAAAGCAAGAATACTGAGAAGAATACAAAAGAATACTGAGACAGGGACCTCTGTTTGCATCTTGAACAAATGTACCAATCCAAACTTCTTCCTAAATGTTTTATATGCATCAGATGATGGTGACAGAAAAATAATATCAAGATCTGCCTGAGCTGCCAGGTAAATATCACAACCCAAAAGCAGGTTGAAGGTATTGAAAGATACCAAAGTGACACCTATTTCTTTGCATCATGGCTGTGTGACAGGTGTGTAGATGATGTACATCCTGAAAATGGGCTGGTAGACAGCACTTCCCCACTACATTTCCAAGGTCTGAAAGGCACTGTAGCTTATTGAGACAAAATCCGTTATAATGTTCCTCTGGGGATGATGCAGTTCTGCACTGCCTGAATTCAGGGCTATGCTTACAAGCCACAAGAGAATCTATCATGTGTTACTCCAATATCTCTAGTTTCCAGCTAAAAAGTATCTTTGGTACTAATTTCTGTAAGAACATCCATTGCTGAGCATAGGCATGGGCTGCAGAGGTGAATACCCTTGGCTCTCTCTTTGTGCTTTGAAAAGTTCTCACGCATTTGGTGGCTGCAGTCCTTCCGGGAGCACTGCCTGGGGTGGTGTTGCTCCATTCCCAAAGCGAAACAGACTGTAATTTGCATGGACTGTTCCTCAATCTTTTTCAGAAGAATAAATGTTGGGAAATGTTTCCATCAGTGAAGTGCCTGGAGAAAGAAGGGGAAAAAAATTAAGAAGCCCAAATGCTCAAAGAATGAAGAACAGGGAAAAAGATGGAGGAAATAGAAAAAAAGGAAGTAGCAGAAACTGGATCAGAGAAGATTGTGTTTAGAGACAACAAGATTTAAAGCTTGTGGTCTTATGTACAAATCACACCACACGGAACATTTCAAAACTAGGGCCTGTACTTTGGGCCCCATAGGCCTTAAGACAGCTCTGGAATGATGTACTACTTGACAAGTGTTAGAGGGAAATGTAAATAGCTGGTGTTCTTCCAGAGGCAATGGCAAGGAAAGAACAGTGAAAAGTACAAAAAAACCACCCCGCAATTAACTTAAGACTGTTTAAATCTTGATCCATTTGTTACTAAGATAAAAGATTGTTCCTAGAGGAAAGAAAGTATCAAGTGGGATAAACATTTTAGAAAGATCTTTTTATTCTTCTGTTTTCTTTTTCTTTTCTGGAGAGAATATGAAAAATAGCAGAACCTTTTGTTGATCAAAAGGCTTTAAAATAAGAAACTGAATTTAAAGAAATGGCGGGGGGGGTTCTTTGGGATGGGACAGGGATACAATAATGGATTAAAAGAATGCAAGAAACTTTAAAGAGTTGTGAAGACAGAGGTGACATTTTATTTTATAGGGTATTCATTGTCATGTCTGTGGCTGGGGGCATGAAAAGTGGGTGTGTACTTTTGGGTAAACATCAAAAGTCTGGGAAGTTCTACTGGATGGTTCCAAAAGTTGCTTATCCAAACCAGCCTGGTTTGGAGGGGATAGCTCTTCTTGCAGTTCATTTCTGTTTCTTGTTGTGGTCAAAAACAGGAAGCAAAAAGACAAAAAGACAAAAAGAAGAAGAAAAGGTTACCAAATGTTTTAACAGCCTAAGAAATTTTGTTTTGATTTGCCTTTTGAGGTAAAGGTTCAACTCAGACCTTTCTCCAAGTTAGTCTGTTAAACCAAGATATAAACATACTGAGTATGCTAACTAGTGATGGGCTGTCTGCCTGGCTTAAATATTACAGCACCTGTTTTTGGTCCAGAATGTTGGTAACTCAGGCAATGTAAGCAAAGGGTCACTGTAACCATTCTGCTAACCAGATATATTTGATATATTTTCTCAGTAATTATAGTAAATTTTGAAGAACCTTATTTAGGACAAATGTCAATAAAATGCCATCAGCTGCAAGCTGTCAATTATTCACAAAACTGTCAAAAATGTTTCCACAGAGATCAAATATTGCCTCTCTGTGACCTTCTGTAAGCTTCACAACCAAAAAGCACAAAAGAAAATGTACTAGATTTGATTTTAAGTGTACACCTGAATTTAGCAAGTAATTCTCAAGATCACAAACAATATCTTTACACGTTTATGGATTTACTAATTTAAAATAAAAATATAACTACAAAATTGGTACTGTTCTTTACTGGCATATGATAGATTGTACTGCATTTAGTCTGAAATTAATAAGCAAGTGTATAGTCATATGAATTTTGAAACATTAGATGCAGCTGTCTAGAGTTACAGAAGTGAGCGAGGTTTTATTCTGACCTCTAGAACTTTTGATGTGATTTTGCTTTGCTTTATTTATCTACAAGCTGGGAATTAAAAGCACTTTTACATTAAATTCTGTATTTGCAAAACAATCACATTTTAATTTTAAAAAAAACAGTCATACTGAAGTGTGGGAAACCTGACATTACTTTCTTCTAAAAGACAAGGTAGGCAATACTAGAGGTTAGAAGCAGGTCCTTGAGCTGAAATGTCAAATTTGCCAAGACCTTAATAAAACCCTGCAAATACAAAATACTTTGTAAACACTAGCAATTGGATAAAAACATAGCAATAGTTATATCAAAAATGTGAAAAAAAGCTGTGAAAATTTCCTGACCCTCTCGCAGTTATGACAAGCAGAGGCAATATGGGAAAGGGGAGAAAAGAAGATAAAAAGAGAAGAATGTGTAAAAAAAATGGAATCGGAGGGAGGTCGACCTCACTGACATGCTGGTCATACTTAGACAGTTACTCTATAAGGTGAAGGACACACAGGCACAGCTTTGGCCATACTCCTCCTTTTTGTCCAAAGAATAAGGGAAATATAAAGAAGTAAAGGAAATTCCTCCAAATATATACTAAGAAGCATGTAAGTCAGCATGAACATGTCTAAGTCTTTCAAATTAGAGCCTAACAGGACATCTTTCTGCTGTTGTGAATTATCTGGGAAATACACAAAATATCTTTCACTAGAACCTACTGGTTGATTAACTGACACAGGGCTTCACTGTGCACAATTTAAGGCTTGTCTATACTGGCAAAAAATCTGACAGAGTGTAAGGTTGGAGTTTTTTGCTACAACTGTAGTGAACCAGCAAATGCATTTCAATTTGCTTGTGCAATCTTAATGAATCCAGTGAGCATTTTGGAAATAATCATTTGACAAGCATGTTGCAACATGCCCATTTGTTGCTGGGCTTTGTGCATTCTGGGCTCTTTTCATGGAACTCTAGGACTTGTGGTTAAATTTAGTAGCTCTCAAGACTTCTGATAATACATAATTCAACCTTTTTAAATGAGCCTGTGACATTTTGAAATTCTGTGGTAGTAGGATTGCTGAGTATGGCAGTCTTCACTGTTATTAAAATGAATTAATGTATTTCAGATTCATTGGCAACCATACAGAGAAGCATCTTTGGATGAGTAAGAGGAATGGCAGACAGCCACTTGGTTTATTGCAGTGGTGCTACAATGATTCTGTTTGAAAAGCAGGAGCTGAGAACTAGCCAATTAGCTGGTTTACATTAAATGTCCCCTGGCTGCTTAATTTATTTAAGTGTGTTACTTGTAGGATACATTATGAGGATGACCAACAGTGATGTCAGAACTTCAAAGTAAGGAAGGCTTTTGTGGCAAAGAAGGGAATGAACTGTATGCTGTTCATTTGTATGAAAAATAGTTATGCAATTGACCTGTTTCATATCTTACCTTAAATCAACAAGGGCTCTTGTGGGATGAAACCATCAGCAAATTAACAATAAGTAATGACCATGACAAAACCAAACATTGAGAGATGGGCTGAGAATACCAAGATTCATTGAGAAAGCAGTAGGGATACTAGTAAATGGCAATTATTAGCCTAACTCCAAAAGGACTGGCAAAGTCTATCCTCCCCATTCCTGAGCATAGGAAAAAAGGAAATCTAAAGACAAAGAGGGCAGGAGGAGGCTGAGGGCTGTCAGTGCCCTCCCAAAGAGGGAGATGTGAGAGCAGCATGCTTAAGAAAGACACCAAAACTACAGTAAGCCTAGAAATGGGTGGAGAACTTGTGTTTGAACAAAACTAAAGTGTGGTACAACAGGAAAAGCTAGAGAGTATAATGAAAGCGATTTGTCTGTGCATGTTATTTAGCATGCACTAACAGCTAGACTGAAGTGCAAAATCCATGCCCTGCTGTCACCTTATTAGCCAGTCAGGCTTGTGCAGGTATGCTAGTTCTTGGTACAGTCACACCTTCCTTCTGCTGCGCAGATATTCTCAGAAATCCAGTCTCTAATCACAACAGTGTTTGCTATCTGCGCAAATCACCCTGGAGTTGCACCCTGCAATACCAGTATGAGAAGTGGCAACAGCGTGGACAGTGTTTGGCTGACATTCTTCTTTGTCACTGCGGAATATCAAAGGTTGAAAACCATCTCTGAGGACAGCTGTGGACAGAGGGTTGGGAGGAAAAGAAGGTTCTGAGCTTGAGCTTTTGTGCTATAGAGTCCATTTTGAGTCCAGCAGGAAAGAGGATTAATGCACTTTGGACAAAGGAAATAGTCATAGTCCTTCACATAGTCATAGCCACCATAGGTGGCATCACCCAGAAATAAAATTGCTGATGCTTCCCAGCAATGCAGTCCAAGACAGTCCTGTTTGAACCATTCAGAGACTTTGCCTAGGGCTATGATACTTGACTCCAAATTGACTGCATTTCAGTCAAAAATTTGATTAAAAGGACTATATAGAATTGCTGTAGAGTGCACTGCACTATGCAGGCTAATGGAGCAGGAGAGAGGTGAAGTTTATGGTGGTCAAAGGAGCAACATAAGCTACCAGTTAAAGGAACTGGCTCAAGCAGAAATGAATGACACAGAGGGTGAAGGAAGAACTGGTGTACCCGTAGGTATGCATGTATATAGTTACATACATGCAAACACAGACTGTTTCACTGTCAAACTCAAAATGGCCAAACACACCTGACTTTTCGATAACTAAACTGAGATAAAAGCTATCCTTTGTGCTAAACAAAGAGCAATTCTAGGAAACAAACAAAACCCCAAACAAGCCCTTAAGCACATTTTGGGCAGCCCCATTGAATGCCAAGAGCAACCCAAAAGGATGAAAATAACCACATGTATAAATCCTTAGAAAACTGCTTTTAAGAGAAAGTATGCCTTATGTTCAACCAGTTATGAAAAAATATCTTACTGCATGTGACTGCAATTTTTTGAAAATTATGTTCTTTTCAATGTTAACATGTTTATCTCGAACTACATTGTGACTGTACATTGGTAATTGTATGCTGCACCAAATTGTTTTCAGTCTTGGACTAGTACTAGTGTGCATGATAAAATACAAGCATAAGGAAAGTGACATCATTCAATTTGCTGTCAATAGTTCAACTTTTGAAAAAGCATAAGAAATAATACATATTCTTCTGATAGTCAACCTGTCAAAAAGTTTCATGCTGTTTTGAGTTCTGCTGAAATTGCATCACATTTACATCACACCTCAAAAACATTCGCAGTGCTGGTAAGAAGATGAAAATCAACATATAAAAGATTATAGGCTTCAAAGGAAGAAAAACCTTCTCTTCTATTGCTTTCAGTCTTCCAACTTCAATGAAAATGATTGCTGTAAGAGAGATGCCAGAGGCTGCCGCAAGGAAATTCATTTCCTGATGGTAACACTGGTGACTGTATGTTACTCATGTTTGTGATAGAAGGGATACTGATTTGATTTGGTTTGATTTACTTGGGTGCATACAAAATTTTAAATGATAAATTATTATTCATCTGTGCTGTATACCAATGAGTAAATGTAGTAGTTTTCCTGCTGATATTATAACTGATTCACAAAGTCTGTAACAATTTATTTTTTCTTTCCAGAGTATGAAGCGGGGGGGGGTGGGGGTGAGGGTTTACAATAAATAATTCAGTTAAGTTTTACTTTTACTTTACTTCTACTTTTACTTAAACTTACTTTAACTTCAAAGATTCTAAACACTGTATAATTACTGTACAGTGTGGCCCAAGTAATCTGTGAATTTGTGATTGTGTAATATGCCACTAAACATTACATCTTTACATCCCTGAGTTGTGAATCAGATGGGATATATCTGCTTTTGTAACCATTTAATTCTTTTCACAAGAGAGCAACTGTCTGCTTTTAGTACTCAGCATTCATAGGATATATTATAGGCCAAGTCAGAAATCTTAAATCAAAATGCTATCTTTTGTCTGAAATGATGAAGTTTAGTTTTAATTTTTTTTCTTTTTTTTGTGGAGTGATTTGGGTTTTTTTTTTTGGTAGGTCACACAGAAGTTTCTGTATATGAGAGAGTACATTGTGATTTTTTTTCAAACTACAGTCACACAAAACAAAACAAGTGTTAACAAAATTCTGAAGGAGAAAAAGGTAGATATTTCTCATAACATTTTCTGTTTCTAGAACGTTAGAAATAAGCCTGAACTGCCATGGTTGGATCTCTTTTTCTTCCAGGAGATTACAGAGTTAGAAAAAGAAGGAGCCCTGCAGAATAATTCAGAATAATTTGTACCTACACAGTACTGGATCCTTTGGGACTCTTTCTACTTTTGTTTGCAAATGGAATAGTGAATTTTCAGAAACACAGATACTAACTGGTTCTTCAGGCAGTCAGATTATCAGGGAAAATATAGACAAACATCATAAATTCATAACAAAAACTGGACAAGGACGCCAAGCCTCATGTTTTCATTTTCATGGCTCATACAGAAGCAAGAAGTTTCTCTTCTTTCTTCCCCTTCAAACTAGGAGGCAAAATCTGCTGCAGAATCAGTGCTAGAATCTTTTCAGGAAAGCCACATTCTCTTCAAAACAGTAAAGATTTGGGTAGAGAAAATAGTCTTCATTTGCTACTAGATGTCCCTGGAAAAGTTGAATGGCTGTTTTGTGCCAAAATCAAAATGTTTCTCTAATAGCTTTGGAGGAGGCAGTTCAGCCGATTTCCTAATGTATGTCCATTCAATGGACTTCATCTTACAGTATTGACCATGACATTATCATGCCGATAAAAACAGACAGATAAAATTAATTTTGCTTATAATGTATAAGAATTATATACTCTATAAGAATTACAAATCATAATAAGAAATGGACATTATAATAAGTAAACCTATAGTGTACAAGGAATGTAAGTCTTCTAGATTACAGGTAATAAATATGGATTTTTGAACATAATATATTCACCTGAGATTATGCTGTCTTCTGTTTTTTGGATTGTTGGTTTTTTTTTCAAATAGGTGGACAGCTGAAAACAGATGGTGGGCTGAGAAAAATGAGATTTATCTTGCCTTCCCAATTTCATATCTACAATAGCTAGCAGAAAAAAGAAAAAAAAAAAGGAGGGTGGGGGGGAAGAGAGAGGGAGAGAAAGAAAGATGCCAGATGTGTATCCTAGCATGCTGATGTGAAAGAAACTTTGCAATGAATGTTGACATTTTGGCATTCAGGACATTATTCTGACTGGGGTCTAAGTGGTGGAATGTCAACATTCTTAACTTCCTCCTAGTAAAATATTTGCTATAAAGTGTAAATAAAGACTATAGAGTTTTTTCTTAACATTAGCTTGCCAAAACATCTGGATTTGTGTTTATATTGGTTGGCACCACAGGCTTATCCTTCAAAGTAACCTGCTTTTATTTTCTATTTGCTAATGGAACCTTTCAAACATACAATGTTTTTCTAAGTAAGACAATATTGTTTGACTATGGGAATAATCTTAACTATAAAGTGAAAAAATACTAGAATAAGGCCCCAGATGAATCTGTAGGATGCTGACGTGAGAGCAGGTGAAATATGGAATGATACAGCACATACAAAAAATGTTTACATTGTTGTCTATGGACAAAGAACCTTTTGGCTGCAACTTCTGGACTCAACTAATAAGACTAGGTATCTACTTCCTTTAAATCTACAGTCAATATTAGTTCTCTAACCTAGACTGGCTGATGGGGAAGACACACACAAATGTCTCACACAATTCACTAATGACACCATGTCTCCAGATCTCACAAGACCTTGGCAGTAATTTTCAAAAAGCAGCTCTTTTTTTACCCAATTAACAGTGCACTGAAACAGCAATAAGAGTCCTTATGAAACAATCACTTCATAACAGATTATCAGGACACCACAAACTACCAAGCTACCACCAGCAGATCAAAGGCTCCCTTACTGTGAGGTTCAAAAAAAAAACCAAACCAGGTAATGTTCAATATGAGATCACTGTATCATATATTACTGCATTCCAACCTTGCTAAATGTTTTGGTTTTGCAACCACTATATGTACATTGGACCAGAATGATTTAGCCTGACATGCACTAGAAAGAACAAGTATAAACCACATTTTCCAGTGCGCTGATATCCACCTACTGCTTTGATAAACTGTATCACATGGAATAAAATACAAAGCAACCTCACTGAGCTACTGTAGATAATGTAATGAAAGGAAACAGTCATGTTTCTGGACTACTAATTTAGGTTGAATAAGATACGATGAAAGAATTAAAGGTTTTAAGATACAAGGGCTTTCTTAAACAAATTTTATCTGTTATTTTTTAATGTGTCTTGCCACATCTAGTAAAATAGTGAATAAAAGTAATTATTCTCAAATTCTGTTACACCATAATTAGGGTCACTCAAAATGGAAACTCTGAAAAAGGGACGTGGTTGCAGAGAATCAAAACTAACTTTTAAGAGAAGACATAGTTTAGCAAATACTCTGAAAGACTGAACTGTTTTAGAGAAAAGAAGAAGAAAGATGACGACTCTTTTACCTGAGAGTAAACTTGTGTATGGTCACATGGAAGCTCTGCCCAACTCAAAGAAGTAATTGATTAATGTATGAACGTCTCTCTAACCTGAAAGACAGGACAGAAATACCACAGGGATTTGAAATTGTGGTTCTACAAAGTAATGAAAGGCCTGGAGTCTGCTTCTGTGACTTTTATCTAATGCCTTTTCTCCTAGACAGTGTGGTACAATTTGGCTGTTAGAAAGACCAGTGACTTTGCTGAACAAAAGCAAGTCTTTCACTACCTTCATTTTTAACAAATATATTTTTAAAGCACCAATAAATTATTACAATAATACGATGACAGAAATTCATATCTGGTTTTAAATATTATAGCATGCATTTAAATGCATACTATAAATGCAACTCTTCTGTTGTTTCCTTTAGTGGTATTTCTACCTAATACTTGAATTTGAGATGTGAAGAAGCCACTCAACCTTGGTTCACACCACACATGTTCATAAGTGCTCAGAACTGTGTATTATATTTGAGTTTATAGTTAATTACAGCCGTAGAATTTTTACTCCCTGGGAAATTATGAAAAAGAGTAAGATTTTTTTAGTGGCTGTGTAGATCCAGATGTTAGGACAATCAAATGCAGAAGAGTAGACACATTTGCACTATCCACAGAATCATTTGGAAGACATAATCTACTGCTTTATATAGATTTATATACCTCCATTTAAGAAAATACTTATAATTTAGGCATAATTACTGTATCTTATGCCAATTTATTTTTTATTATGGAGTAAACCAAACCTCTCTCACTTTTCCTGGCAAAACTAAGTTTCATCTCAGGCAGTTGCTGCTCACTGTCATGCAGTTTGACCCAGATTTATCCTTCAGACTGAAATCAAACATAGAGAAAACCCCTTACCGAAAGCAAGCCGTTGACTGTCAGCAGCTATGGTGCTCTAACTTCAGACCAACAAGGTGTTACTGAATTTGTAACTTTGTATCATATGAGGCTTACTTCGTCAGTTATTGATTAATTTTAACATTAAAAAGGATCCATTTTAAAAGTTCCTTTTTCTTCTGCTGTAGAAAGCAAATCCTAAAACTTGTTTCTTTTTTGTTTTCATCTTCTAAGATGTTTTTTCAAGAAAGCAAAAAAATAAAAAAAGTTGTTGCAACTAAATCTGTACATTGACAATTATATTTCAGTGATTGTAAGAGCTTTTGGTCAAAATCCCATATACCTGATGTGTGTTTACATAGCAAGTAGCATGATTGAAAATTCATACCAGAAAGGGTCTTCCAAACCTTCAAATGCTAAAAACAATAATAAGAATGCAGTCAAAAATAATTTTGAAAAGCCAAAAGTTTCTCAGTGATTTTCAGCCTCACTCCAAGGTTTATCTGCCTCCAGAATTAGCTTAGTGTAAAGGTATCAGTATATTTGTGCTTATTCTTCCTTTGACTCTTTGCATTTGTTATAGCTTAACTGGACCAAATATTTCTCCTTCATGGCTAGGCTTTATTAGCAAACCAGGATAAACAGCCCTGTACTGGTGGGAGAATAAAGTGGTTACTGACTTTTTGTCAAAACTTGGACCCTCATAACAAATCTTTGCAATATTCAACAAAACCAATAAAGCTAATGCTGCAATTCCTCTTTGAAATAAAACTTATTGAGAAGAAAAATAGGCTATGTGAAAGTTTTCTTTTTTGTAGACAGTAACGTTATTGGCTTATTCATTTACTGACTATGAATAGTCATCTGATGGGAGTCTTTTTTCTTTTCCATTCCCAAGATACTTCTTATGGCATTTTAATGCACTTAATGTACATGTGTATACATTTTTGTATAAAAATTAGTAATATGCTGCTGGGGTCTGTTAGTCTGTCTGTTTATTTTACATGTATATATTTATATGAGAAATATTTTAGTTATTAAACTTCGTGTCAATGAAAAATTAACTTCTCAGTACATTTTTATACAGTAGATCCTATATTATTGTTATAGTCAGAAAAGTGATTGTAAACATGGTTCTGTTTATGAGTGGACCAGTTCCTGTGTGACTTCAAGTCAGTGGGAAGCTATAGTAATGGCTCTCTAGCTAAAGAATATATTTTGCAGACTTTACTCTAGGGACACCAGCATCTATTTTCCAGCTCTCTAAAATGCTTTAGCTTGAAAGAATTCCAGCTTAGCATAAACCTATATTTCAATTTATTAGCAGCACTCTAGTCATCAATAAAAGACACTTCAGGTTTTGGTCATCTTGATTCAAAGACAATGAGATTCATTACATCTGTTAACCATGTTGCAATGGAACAGGCCCTAGAATTGTGAAGAAGTTAGAAGCTTATTTCTCTTCCTATGGAGCTGTCAACATAGCACGTGGGAGATAAATAGGCAGTACAACACACACAGGGAGACTTTTCCCATTTGCAGACCTTGATTTGAGGTAAAGAAATTGATAAATAATTCAGAATAAGTCAGACAAACCTCAGGCTTAGACAAAGAAAAAAATGAGAGCCAATTGGACTCTCACTGCGTGCCAAAGGAAGAAAATTTCACAGCCGCTCATGAGTGAATGATAGCTGACTGTTGGCCTGGCTCCAACTCAGGTATAAAGTTTCCAAGGAGTGGAGTCTGAAGACAATTACTTTTTCTCACATAAATGTCTTTTTCTACCATAGTAGGTAACCAGTCTGGGCACCTACCTGTGTTAAATTATTAATTACTTATAATGGAGCATCTATTGTAGGTAATGGTTACATTTTTGCAATTTATTATTGCAAGTTTTGCATTGTCTTTGTTAATGTTCACTTCGGACTCCTTAGGAATGCCACAGATTATTATTTTTTTCTTGCTTAATTCTTGTCTTGGTTTTTGCATGTTGGTTTGTTTATTTTAGTAACTACCATTACATAACTGTTGGACATCATAAGCAAAAACTTAAATACAGCTTTTGTTTCAATGTGTGCTAGCCTTCATGCATGCAACAGGACCTGCAATGTTTTGAAAAAGATCACAAAGCACAAGTGACATTTTTTAATGTACAGATATAGAGATACAGCTATACAAAGATGTATGTGCAGCTCTTTTACAGATGGTACTTTAAAATACTGTGTCAGAAATTACAACTGAAGACCCTTTAACTGGTGCTAAGCATCCCACCTTTTTTGGACTCCCCTACTGAAGGACACCTAGGGTCACTAATCTGGTCAGGTCAGTGTCTTTCCTGGAGACCACAGTGTGGGCTGAAGTGAAATAACTGTCTCTGTACCTTGCTGTGCTTTTTGTAGCTCTACCTCACTGGCTCTCTGTCTTTCGTCTTGGTGCTCTAGGTGGAACAATTGCTCAGATTTGTCTGAAAATCCTTCCTGTCTGTAGAGCAGAGATACAAAACAGACTGAAATAGATACTGAAAAAAATCAACAGTGGCAAAATTAGAAGTGGGTGATGTTAGAGCACTTGTGAACTAGAGAGACTACAGAACCACAATTCCAAAAAAAAAAAAAAAAGCCAGTGGTGAGAACTGCTCTCTTGATGGAAGGAAAATTTAATGGCTTACTGACTTGCTCCAGACAGAATTCTTCTCTACTAAAAAGATGTGAACCCAAGCCCAAAGAAAAATGAGGAAACAGAGACATGGATGTACACGCAGGATCTAGTTTAAATTATGTACTTCTTATTTTTTGGTACCGTGAGTAAAATCTGCATGCTTTATACATTCTTCACATGTGCTCTTAAATGTCTGTAATATTCACTATAATACTGTCATGCTGAAAAGTGCTGCTTACACTAAGAAAAAGCATAGGGGTAAGCAGTGATCTTACGGGTCAGAGCAAGCTGGTGCCATTTCTGTGATAAGGCAAGAGACGGTCTGTACTCCAAATATGTGGGAGAAGAAAGTGCTTCAGCACATTTAGAGCAAGTCCACATGTTCTTTGCAGACCAACGAAGTCTCTGCCTATGCTTCAACTCAACTGGATGCCAGCCATCTCTCAATTGGAAACTGCTGTGAGTACAGTGCTATGCTGAAGTTAATAAGTCTTGCTGAGAGACTGACTTCAAGCTCAGAGCTAGATCACAACTAGCAGACAGAGCCAGTTTAATTCTGTCTGCAAAAGACTGAGCAGACATAGCTTTAGGGTAAAGAAAATCTGAGATTATATGAAGTCTATGGATTAGGATTTTGCACAGAATAGCTCCCTAGTGGGAGCTCCGAGAAAGGGCATATTACCCAGACTGGCATAAATACTCTAAAACCTGCTAAGAACAAGATAGATTTGTAAAATAGTTGGAGGAGCTGAACTGGGACATCTCTAATTGGGTGCCTTCTACAGGTCGATAAATCACAACTATTTCTTGGAACATATCTTCCCACTTAGGATAGATCTAAAATAGATGCAAGAACCTATATTTAAGATGAATCCCAGGGCCCTACATACAGTCTTTATTATCTATATGCTTGTGTATGTATGTGGTGGCTCTTCCGTTTATAAGGCTTGTTTACTAAAATATGGACATTTATTACAATAGTATATTTTGGTACAAACTACAATAAAAGGACAAAATATTGAAAAAATATTTTTTCTTTAATTATGTTTTAACACTTATAAAATCACTTATTAAAACTAAAACTAAAACTTATTTGAAGACTAATTGCAATCGTGGAAAGATGGCTGATTGTGACCATGTCCCATATAAAATATTTGTGCCTGATAATGAAGTCATATACCTACTTTGAATTTTCTTCTCACTACATTATCTTATTTGAAACTGTATGTAAAAAGATTTTTTCTCTGCATATTTCATACTGAAATATGTAGCTGTCTTATAAAATATGCCTTTTCATCACCAAGCACTTCACTTTTGAAGCATGTTCAGCATGCTTGATAAACATATAATTTCAGAATTTACCATGCCATCCATTTTCTTATAATCAACTACACTGATATGGAAATGGCAAATCAGTATACTTTTTTTATGGAGGAATCTAGCTGGTTACTAAAAGGTCCATCTTTCTTTGAGGAAATAACACAAGTGCTATTGAATGCCAGAAAGGAGACTATCAAGTGATGGACTGGAGAAAGTTCCTTGAGGTCCAGAAAGGCTGAAGAGAAATTGTTTTGAACTCCACTGTAGTGCTGGCAATAAAAGCTGAAAGCCATACAGACCACAGTACTGAGGCAAGACATGGGGTAAAGAAGAAAGCAAAATTGTGTGGATCCTAAGTCTGTATGAATTGTGTGGCTAAGATGCATCTACAGGTGGGCATTTTTTATTTGTTTTAATTTCTTCAATTTCTTGCTGAAGTAACAACAGATTTTATTTCCAAAATAATGAACAGAAATATCTATTTTGAAGACATATTGTTTTAGCCAAGAATGAGTGAAGCACAACAATATGACTCATTCCGAACAGACCACATTAAAAAAAAAGATCAGTATAGCTAAAATTGATATCAGAATGTGAAAAAAAAATGGCTATTCAAGAAAATGTTCAAAAAAGTCAAATGATACAACTCAGGAGCTTTAAGATCAGAGTTGAGCCTGTATTGATCAAAGCGGTAGTTTCTTCAACTTAGTTTAATGACTCAACAACGATGTCATAATTTTGGTGGCTTTTCTCAGGAGTGTTTACAGCTCATAAATAAGTGTTGAAGATCTCTGAAAAGTTTGGAACATTGTATTTTGCAATTAGGCCTGTATAAGGTTGGGTTTTTTCAGCTTTATTAACTACCCAAAGACTCACTTCTATCATGAAGAAAAAAAAACCCTAAGGTTTAGGTTGAACAAAGTTGAGGTGGATTGAAAACTAACTGAATGGCCAGGTGCAGAGGGTGGTGATCAGTGGTGTAAGGTCTAGTTGGAGGCCAGTAACTAGTGGCATACACCAGGGGTCTCTACCAGGTCCAGTCCTGTTTCAAACCTTCATTAATGATCTGGATGGTGGGGCAGAGTGCATCTGCAGCAAGTTTGCAGATGACACAAAAATGGAATGAGAGGCTGATACAGAGGGTCATGCTGCCATCCAGCGGGAGCTCAGCAGGCTAGGGAAATGGGCCGACAGGAAACTCATGAAGTTCAACATGGAGGAGTACAAAGTCCTGCACCTGGGGAAGATCAGTCCCATGTACAATATATGCTGGGGGCCACCCTGCTGGAAACCAGCTTGGCCAGAAAGGACCTGGGGGTGGATACCAAGCTGAACATGAACCAGCAATGTACTCTTGTGGCAAAGAAGGCTATCCTGGACTGCATTAGGAAGAGTGTCACCAGCAGATTGAGGGAGGTGATCCTTCCCCTCTCCTCAGCACCAGTGAGGACACACATGGAGTACTGTGCCCAGTTCTGGACTCCGCAGTGCAAGACAGTCATGGACATACTGGAGTGAGTCCAGTGAAGAGGCACAAAGTCGATCAAGCAGTGTCTGTCCCCTAGAAGAAAGGCTGAGTGAGCTGGGACTGGAGCCTGGAAAAGAGAAGGCTCACAGGAGATCTCATCAATGTATATAAGAATTTTAAATTTTTGTTTGTAGTTGAAGCCTTCTCTTCACTCTTGGTGAGTTAAATGGAGACTCAGTGGAAGAAAAGCTTTAGCATGATCAGCAAGAAGGCACTAATCAGCACCCTGTGCTCTCTCTTCACAATCTCTGCTGGATCCTTACGTATAATATTATACTAGAGAAATGACATGATCTTCAACCCCAGTTCTCTTTACACACTCATAAAATCGACTCCGGATTTGTAGAGGCACCAAACACACTCATAGTGGAGGAAATAGTCATTGTCTTAGAATCATGCTTTTGAACAGGAGACAGAATATGATTGTTGAGGAACTTTCTCTGCTCATTCAGTGGGTCTACTGCATCTTAAACATAGAAATCACTTGCCTGTACTGGAGTAAGACAGTGACCAGACGCTACAAACATTCCTTCTGTGTTTCAGCGGCATTTGGCTCAAAACCACTGATGGACACAATGTTAGAAGGTAAGAAGTACAGCTCTTTCTGATTACTACAGAAACTGGATAAAGAGCTCCAAGAACTACCAAAGAAGCAACCTGCAAGAAAGAAGAAAGATAAAGTTAAAACAAAATATACAAAGGAAATGAAAATGGAAAAAGATAATGGACACAGGAGAGACAAATGGAAAAGAGGAGCCCTACACGAGTGAATTCATTTCAGCTGTTTACCATGCAGAAGTCCACACCTCAATTGTCTGGCTTCCCTGTACAGTCAAGGGAGAAGTGATGATAATCCTGCCAGTGCAGGATTATCCTAGGCTGAGGTTGACTTCGCCAGTATGAGAGTCCACTTCAGGATGAGATGAATCACAGAAAAATTTCCCTCCTCACTCTGACCACCTGTGTTTCTCCCCAGTCTGTTCGTGGTGAGAAATCATCACTTGTTCAGGATCCAGCACAGACACACCCCTGAAGTCAGATGAATCCAGATGCTATTTGCTGATCCCAATGGTGTTTAGTTGCCAAAGAGAACTGCTGCAAGATCAGGGGGATCTTGGGATTAGAGGGCATCTTTCTTGGTGTTCTGAGACTACATGCTTCTTCCTCTCCCATTTGATAAACACTTTCTGTAGGCCTCTGTGTATCCTCAATATAGAAGTCCCTAACGCTGACAGGGACCAAGAATTATTCTACAAATTCTGAAGAAGGAGTATGGGGGGGATGGGAGAAAGAAAGGATAAAATATTGAACAACTGCAGAAGCAATATAGCCAGTAGGGAAAGTAGCATTTCCTCTCTGCTTTTCCCCCTTTCCCTTCAAGATTCTAGGGTATTGCAATAAAAAGCAGAGAACAATGGAAAAAAAAAAAAAAAAAAAAAGAAGAAACACATAAATTCCACCCCAGTAGCTCTGGAATCTCACCCTGTCCATTTTCCCCAATAAGAAGTGTTGGCCTCCTCTTTTTCTTGCAAAAACACAACTTCTGAATATAAACATAATGAAAAGAGTTCATGAACCTAAGCTACTGTGCAGAGAAAAAAAGTCACAAAAACATGTTTATTTTGCCGGTCCTGGTGTTGTGCCTTGTGATTCAAATGTGATTTGTTGACTGCTGTTGGTATCTGGGAGGGGGAAGGGCAGGTATAAACAGCTAATCTATTTCTCAGGGTGTCCCTGATAATATTTCAAAATCCTTTGTAGGAATCCCAGTTTAACTCTGGCAATGACAAAGTGATCACTACCTGAGTGACTGCAGACATCATGAACAGCCTCTGCAAAATTAATGATGCACTGAAACACCAGGCATGAAATTGAATTCACAGCCAGGTGTGACTTTTTCCCAAAGGCTACCAAAAATGCTGTTTCTGATTTTCCTGAAACTCTATTTATTGAGTCGTTAATACCGCTAAGTACCAACACTGATGGACATTCCCAAATTAACTTACATGTTCTGGAAGACAGCCTCAGCTAAGTCACCAAGATATGAACCTGTTAAAAAATTATGATTCAAGAGTCTGACAAATTACATGGATAGTGCTGGACTAAGACCAGTTCTACAGCCCATGAACACTGAGATTTAAAAAAATGCATGAATGCCACTGAATGCCTGCTCACCTAGGGTCCATATTGTCTTTGGAGCTGCAACTCTTCTCCTGGTACAGTTTTTTTTTCACAAGTGGTTCCCTTTCCTGAAAAGCAGGGACTGCAATGAGTTGGCATTTTTAGCAAAACATGTTTTGCTGAAAAGTTGCTGGTCTGCTGTTGTAAGTAGGGCACTATTTAGCTATTAAACTATTGAATCTCTGGACCAATTTCCATCAAAGTGGAAAGCAGCAGAGGGGGCCAAAGAAAATCAGTGGCTTCCCCCAAGGAAGAGGATGTCGTGGCATGCTACCTGCTGACTAGTTAATTGTCACATGGTTGATTCTGCCCCGCCACAGCATGTCTAGTGCAACAGCTGGGGAACAAGGTAGGGACTAAGGTCAGGTAAATGTGGGAGGGTAGGGGTTAATGTGGAAGAACAACATCAGGTCCAAGGATATGATCACAGGAAAGCAGATTCTTGTGCTTTCAGGATATGGCCTACTTTACTTCTGACTGGTATCTTTTGTAAAGAAGCCTGAGCCATTATGGCATACACAAAAATAGTCTTGACTCAGTAGAGCACTGGTAAAGACACTTTCTCCAAACCTGAGTGAACCATCTCTGAAAACATCATTTTTGCAGTGCATCTTGCACCTCACTCTGTGTTCAGAACTGCTAACACGTGCCTGCCTCAAAAATGAGCTGCAGTGCGTTAGGAGTATGTGCCTAGGTCTACCATCCCTAGTCAACCCTATAATGGGACAGTGAAGTAATTATTTCTATTATTTCCTATATATGCACCTGTTTGGGGTTTTTTATTTTTTTACAGTAAATTTAGAGAACTATACAGTAATATAGATGAGAAGGGGCATTTGG
This sequence comes from Theristicus caerulescens, assembly GCA_020745775.1. Classification (NCBI taxonomy): domain Eukaryota; kingdom Metazoa; phylum Chordata; class Aves; order Pelecaniformes; family Threskiornithidae; genus Theristicus; species Theristicus caerulescens. The sequence goes on along the minus strand of CM036583.1, from coordinate 52,136,660 downwards.
AGGTCCAGTTGCTCACACAAATCAGGGTCAACTTAGAAAAGGTTGCTCAGACTGATGTCCAGGTGAGTCTTGAATGTCTCCAAGGATGGATATTCTACACCTCTGTGCCACTTGTTCCAGTATTTGGGACAGGGTGGGGGAAATCCCAATGTCTATATATCGATTTAATCATATTTGCATATGGTTTCTTGGATAAAACAGAGAAAAAAAATATTTGCAGGTAGAAAAATCAAAATTTGCAGTAGAAAATAAATATTTTCCTTTGTTCGCAGTCAAATAGTGCAGTTATTGGCACATGACATTTTTCAGATGACTAACAAACCTTTTTAAGAAGTTGGGTGTGTATTTTAATCAGCAAGCATGTTCCAAGTTATACTGACGAATGCAGATAAAGTTTTAAAAGGGATAAAACTTCATGATAAGTCGCCAGCCATTACCTCTTAGGTGATATGATGAAAAATTTGTAGGAACGAAGACACTTTCATTTCTGCTTGTTCTTATGCCTTCAGGCCCTGTCTGAAGGTATGCACTGCTGGAATACTGGACTTTCTCACCATGATGAACAAGACCATCAAAAATATTTTTTTACACTGATTAGAGACAGGTGGAGAATTCAAAGTGGGTTTCAGTCAAGTGTTTTTGTATAATGAATAAGCATAAGAAGAGCCCCATCAGCTAATTCAGGAAATATCAAAAATCTCATTTTTCAGTTTTTAAGAAGTGGAGCATAAAAGTGAGCTTTCTTGCAGGAATATTCTTTGTATTAAGCAAAATCTAAACCACTAGATTTATGTCCATAAACCATGTCTCAATTCCATGACTGTCCTGGCAAAAATACAAGGAATCATGATCTCTTGCTACTTTTGTTCACACTGTGGGAGTTAAAGTCCTCAAGACCACCAGGGACAGAGAAATTTTTGTGAGTGATCTGCAAAAGTTGATAGTCCTAGAATGGGAGTTACATGACATATACCTAGATCTTGAAGAAAAGTTGTGCTTTAGTAAATAATTGCCAGAATTAGCTAATTCCATGCTAGCTTTGCTTGCTGTTTCTAACCAGAGGTACCCATCAAGGGAAGTTCTTTTCTACTTATCCTCATGACCAAGCTGGTAACTTTATGTTTCAAAGTACATTAGTCCTGATAATTTTTAATACGACACATAATAAGGGTATGTTGGAGGCACAATAAAGTGTCTGTTGAGATCAGGAAAGTCATTTCACCAGCTCTAAGTCAACCACCAAACTGTCAAATCAGAATCTCTGCAAAATTTTGTTTTGGTAACAACCTTCACTTGAGAAACAGAAATAAACATTTTGTGTCTGGAAGTCTCAAACCAATCGTAACGTGTTGCTCTCACCTGGGAGTTCCTGTTTTGACTTCCTGAAGTAACTAGATTACCTAGGATATACCCAAATGCTCTGTGAGCAAGACCTGAGAAAATACAAAGTTAACTTTGATCCTGGTGTCATACCTCTAGTCCTGAGAAACTTGTTTTCCCATTACTCCTGTAAGCATTTAAACAAATGCACTAAACAAAGCATTTAAGCATATGCCTCTTAAGCAAGGCATATCATGTCAAAGGCACTTGACCTCCTATTTAGCTCTGTTCAAGAAGGATCAAGAATGCAATGTTGAGTTAGGGATGTACAGTCATTCTTTGGCTGGCCTTCAGCAGTGGGACACATTTCACAGTCAGAGACGGGATGACCTTCCTGTCCTACAGTCAATGGCCGACCTTCTAAAGCTAGTGGGGGTATTGTCAAAGCCCTTGGCTGATCTCGGCTAACAACTAATCTTTGGTGTAATTAATACTGTCGAAGGTGTCTTTCATGAAGTGCTGCTAGCCTTTCCAAGAGTACCTGCTCATGTTGTATTTAAAAGCAAATCAAATATTTGCATGAAACTTACATGAGATTGAAATATGAGTTCAGTTTGCCATTGGCAGCTTTAATTTATGCCAGCTAGGTGTGTTGGGTATTTTCCTCCCTGGCTTGTTTAAAGAACTTCAAAATGTGAAGAACAAGTGCTGACTCCTGGAATGAGGCATATTTCCATGTGTTGTTGATGAAAATATGCAGTAAGCGTTGACCTTAAAATACCTAAGAATAAACTCAAACACTTCCAGCTCTTCATTACAGAAATACTACAGTACTCCATTGCAGTAACAGACAAAATAGTATGCCAAGCAAGTAACTACTGTAACTACGTTAGTGTATCATTTGGTGCAGCAAAAAGGCTTCAAGTATGGAAACTATTACAGAAAGCTTCTTTTGTCTCTCTTACTGAAAAATAAGTGCATAGCACTTGACTTTTTCACCAGAGAGCAGCATTTTGTCATTCTGCACAGTATCACTGAATATGGCACACGGCTGTAAGCACAGGAAGCAGAACTGCCATGTTATTCCCTTCATAGGCTTCCGTTTCCCATGTGTCATGACTATTTTTGTCAGGCATTGACATGTAAATGGCTTCTTAGTCCCTTAAGGCAGCCAGCGCACTTAAGGGAAAGACTTGATATGCTTTTCAAGTCAGGAACTTTCATGTGCACTTCAACCAGTCATTGAGCTGCTTTGCAGAGTTGATCAGAGCCCACAGAAATATGACAAAGTAACTCCCTGGCAGTGAAGGTAGTGACAGGGAGCAGCTTCCTTTGCCCCTGTGATCCTGACACTAATCCACAGGGGTGGATCTGGTGACATGGGGTGCTCCATTGATAGCAGCAGTGTCAAGACCGTTTCTGCAGAGTGGAGGCCTGACACTGCAAAGATATTCCTGCCAAATCTATGTGCTAATATTATGGAAAACTAGGCAAAGCTAGGTGGCTTTGGATTGCATGAATTTCAAGCATTTTTTCCAGGAGATTGTTCCTTCTCTTTTTGTATTCTGAATTTCATGTTGAAATTTAAGGTTAGAGGAATGAGAATTGAGACAGAACGTAAGTGAGGATCAAAAGTTGAAGCTTTTCTGTGACCATTACTTCTCTGAGTTTTCAGAAACTCCAGGTTACTGCAGTGACAGAAAACGTCCCCAGCCTGGACAGCACTTTCAAGCCTCCTTAGAAAAAAATTGAGTATGTGAGAGTCCAAAGGTTGTAACACACCCTTGAAGATTTATCCTCATAGAGAATAAATCTGACACATTTACTACACCCTTAGAGGAACAGAAATCAAAATACTGTCAGAATTCTTTGCTGTACTCAAATCCAATTGGTTTACAAGTTTAACTGTCCAACCCTTCAATATTTTCCTAGCAATGTTTATTTACAATAAGGTATTTAGAATTCCCTGTCAGAGAGACACGATAAGTATACTACTTCTTAGAGAAGCTAACCTTTTCACTGTGTTTTCTCTTGATGGTCTTTTGATACACTGTCATGTAGGACTGTAAATAAAAACTCACTGATTTCTTCGATAAAGGGATTCAGGAGAATAAATCCTACCCTACATGTCAATCATGCATGCATTTGCAGCTCCAATTCCAGAAAAAAAATATTCCCATGAATGTAAATACAGATGCCCTTAACAGAATAACACAAGACTCAATTTGTCACTAGCTAGTGTTTGGAGGGGATGTATTAATATACAAATCAAGACTTCTCAGGAAATTCCTCGCATTGTGAGATAGGTGATAAAGGTACAACGACAAGACAAAAGAAAGTCAGTGTAAAATTGATTTTCAAAATAAGAATCTGTTGAAATCCACTGTAATATGAATCTGAATGTGAAATATATGTGTTAGAAAATACTTAAGGAAAAAAAGTCTGCGAAGTTACGTCCAGAGCCTGCATGCTAAGATTAGGGGAAACCCTAGCCATTTCCCATGGAACTGAGAAGTAACAAAAGTTGCCATCCTGCATGAGAATAACTATGCGAGCTTTCAAAGTTATCCATTTAAAACTCAAAGCAATATTTCTCTAGTAAAAATAATCAGGTATGGAAAAATTGCTGCCTCTTGCTTTCGTATCCCAAATAAAAAAGAAGAAAGTCAAAGCTCTTTCAAAATAGACTAGACTTGAGGTTTTCTTCCTATCAAACAAAATGTCCCATCAGGGCAGGAAGGACTCAGTTTTCAGTTCTTCTCTCAGAATTGGACAACTCATCAGAACGTGGAGACGGAGAGACTGGCATTTTGTGAGCTTGTGGTGGCTGGTGTTACCAGAACTCTCAGCTTTAGATCAGCCTGAGGCTGAGAAGAAACCCCTTCCAAAGAAAATTTCATTGATCCTGCTGTGTTCTGTAAAAGGAGTTGTTTTATATGAATTGATACTTTTCACTAAAATGTTTCTAAAAAATCTCAGTCAGTTTTAACCTCTATTCAACTTCAATAGTCAGGTTTGTGAACTGCAGTGTCCTGCAATCAGTAGAACCACTTGTTGCCTCCAGGAGGCGCAGCGACCTGGTTAAGGAACGGCACGGCGGCCAACCCCAGGCCGCTCGGGCCATCAGCTCATAGACACCAATGTGGTGGATGACAAATGGCGTTTATTGATAAATAACACAACATTATATAGCTAAAATTCACAACGTCACATCCGCCTGCTTACATCATAGACTAAACACTATTGGCTATCAGGAGAGGGGGCCCTATCTTTCCATACAACGCGACATCTTCTGGCCGCCAGACCCTAACCAACCACATTTCCCCCCTCCCTATGCACAACTAAACTAACTAAAATATAACTATCTTAGAAAACTTTATTTTATAACAATCTTAGAAACATATATCATAAACCTGAAATAAGAATAAGGCACAATAAACAGGTGGGAGTTGGGAGATAGCTAGTAATAATGGGGTGTAACTTAGGGTAACTTGGAGATAACTGGGAGTAATAAGCTTCTCTAGCCGGCTTTTGACAAACGACACGAGCCTATTCAATATACAAAGCAAAGGCAATCTCTAAAATCAAGATTACACAAAGGCATCACAGGTCCCTCCCCATAGGGGCTATGTCGCCGTTGTTTGAATTCCGCCGGTATAGAGCTCCCAGGTGTGGATTGGATGCTTGTCAACTTGTTGTTCTCTCTTGCCACCAAAATGTACAGGTGACAGGGGTGTCCAATGATCTGATCCTGTGAACAAAAACTCATAATTTTCATTAGTTTTATTCTGAAGGTCTGGCTTAATAGACCTAAGCGGACACCACTTAACTCTATTATCTTTTTTGACAGCGGCGTACCCCCGCCCTATAAGGACTAACCTCCACCCTTGTTCCCATTCTCCCAGCTCATTTCTAATTATGACCAATGGGCCGCCTTCTAGTGCTCGAGTGGCCCAGTGTTTTTGAGTGGGGCTGTTCACCTCCTCCCCCCTGGGGAACTGATTCAATGCTAGCAAAGCAGTCGCTAGTAAGCGTGTTTGGTCTCCTGGGGGGATGGCATTGACAAAACCTTCTGTTTTTGCTAACACCTCTAATTTAGATTTTAAAGTTTGATTCGCTTGTTCTACTATGGCTTGTTCCGTGCTATTATATGGGATGCCGTGTGTTAGGGTAATACCCCATTTTAGAGCAAATGCCTGGACTGATTTAGAGACAAAATTCGGACCGTTGTCCGTTTTGATCTGATTAGGGACACCAAGCCACGTCATAGCTGTCAGCCAATGTTGGATGGTTGCTTTGGAATCGATTTTAAGGTGTTGAGTGGCTACGATCACTCCACTATATGTGTCTACAGTCACTGCTAGCCACGCTCGAGGTTTCAACAACTGGCAAAGCATAAAATCTGTTTGCCATACTTCAGAGACTTTAAGACCTCTGGGGTTTACCCCACTAGACCACAGTGGTGCTCTCTGACAATAAGGACATGTAGCTACTATGTGTTTCATGTCAGCAGCTGAAATCCCACATTTCTTCGCTAGCGCTTTAGCCCCGATGTGGAGAGACTCATGTAGCTGACGGGCATCTCTTAGTGTCCACAGTCCCTTTGCAGCAGCATCTGCTTTATCGTTACCAATTTGGGAAAACCCCTTAATTGGGCTGTGGCTGTTGACGTGGATGACCGATATAGTGCCCTTTCGAGACAAAAGTGCTTCTTCCAACATTAGGGCTGTTGTAGATGTTGACACGCCGGGTCCCGACATGGCCAAGCAAAGTTTGGCCACAAACATCAAATCAGTCACTATGTTGAGGTGTTCCGTTGGAAACAGTCTGCACACTAGTGCCACGGCCATCGTTTCTAACTGCTGGACTGAAAGCGTGTGATCGGTCATCTTAATACAATGCCATTCTCCTCCCGATTGCCATACCACCGCCGCGGTTGAGGTCACTGAGGATGCGTCTGTGAAGACCGTTGGTCCCTGTTGGGGCCGGTCCATAATCTTCTGTGGGAGGTCAATGTTGACAATTGCCAGCATTTGGACCCAGGGAGGCTTTATAGCATACCGGATTTCTCCACCAAATCCAACAAGAGCTATGGCCAAATACTCTGACATCGCCACTGATTGTGTTGGAAGCTGTTTGCGGAAGGGTAGATATATCCTAGCAGGTTCAATACCCAGGTGTCTTAGGGCGAGTTTTCTGCCTCTCATGATGAGATTACCAAGGCACTCGACTCCCGGAGAGAATACACGTGACGGTTTTCCCAAGACTATCCATTGTATTGGTTGAGCTTTTTCAGGAGGGCCCTGCGCTAGTGCTCCTACTCCCCCCCCTTCCGTGAAATGCACATACAGATCAAGTGGTATATTTGGGTTCCACCTGGCGAGCGTGCTTGATGACACCTGTTGCTCGATAAAATCGAGAGAGTTCATTGCTTCTGTTGTCAGAGTTTTTTGTTCCCACGGATTTTTTCCTTTCAAAAGATCGTATAGGGGGGCCATGATTTCAGGAGGGATCAGGACAATGTTGCGGAGCCATTGCAAAGACCCCACTAACTGTTGCATATCATGGAGCGTTTTAATGTGTCGACGGATTTTTATTTGAGGGGGAGTTACATAAGAACTTGTGATTTTATATGAATTGATACTTTTCACTAAAATGTTTCTAAAAAATCTCAGTCAGTTTTAACCTCTATTCAACTTCAATAGTCAGGTTTGTGAACTGCAGTGTCCTGCAATCAGTAGACATTAAGAGTGCAATACTGCAGCAGAAAGAAAAGCAGAGCTACTAAAGAAACGATGCAAAGACAACTCTCTCAAACTCTCTCAACGTTTTATAGAGACCGTTCGTTTGCACAGTAGGGGTCAGTTTTCAGGGGTTCTCTGTCTGGTCATTATTTTCACAACATGTCTATCACTCAGAACAGAAATGTACCATATTACTATAGCAACATGGGGACTGAAACCTCAACTTTAATTTCACTTCTTTAAAGTAGGGATAGGCTTATAAGAAAATAATCTAATTTATAACAAACAAATAGTAAGGAACTGAAACCAAAATGTTGTGACTAAAGGACCTATCTTTGGGGCTGGCCCTGCTTTGATCAGGGAGCTGGACTGGGTAGATGACCTAAAGCCTAAAGTATTTTATGATTCTATGATAAAGTTCTAACTACGAATAATTACATTGCCCTGTTAGCATATATCTGTAGGTTTTCTGGTGTGCAATAGCAGTCATAAAAACTAAGTTTTCCTCAGTAAAATGCTTAAGCAGTTGCTAAAGTGCCAGCAAAATCAAAAGAAAAACATTTGCTGAGGGTGATGATAAGGAGAATTTTTATATTGCGTAAATCAGAAACCTAGGGCTTGGGCCTAAAGCTACCCTGTTCCCTTTGTTAAACCTGAACCCTGGGCACAAACACCCACTGAATCCCACCCAGAAGTCTAAAATCTCAGCACAGAAATCTCATCTCAGGCCTGAACATGAGGTGCAATAGTTCAAATTAGGTCAAGTTTACACAATTTAAACCAACCTAGATTCAAACTGCTGCTGAAAAGGGTTGATGTATCTGTCTCCTTCCTTCTCTCTTCCCTGCACCAACATTTGCACAGCTGATCCTGCTGATTTGCTAGGACCAGGTTAATAATTTCTTTTTTAGCTTTTCAATTTTTTTCCTTTTTTTTTAAAATGAGGTTAATTTTCTGCCTGATGATTTATCTGATCTAGCTCAGCACATGGTATCATGAATATCTAACACAAGGGGAAATGGAAGCAACAGAAAGGCATCTCCAAGTCAAAGAGGAAACAGGATTCTTACTAATAGTTCAGATTTATCTACTGCCTGTGTAGTCACAGCTCCAGGCTGGTGTCTTCCATGCACCCTCCCTCCACTATTTTGTGCTGCTTTTTCAGGAACATCTGCAGGACAACAGTAACTCCTCTGCCTCACCCTATTCATCTTCTCCTGCAGGTTGCCAAAAATCTATTTAGGAATAAAATAATAATAATGAACCCACAACACCCCAGCTTTTTAGCTTTTGTGATATCAGGTGACTGAAAACTAGCAATAACAGGGCTTCTAAGTGAGAGTGAGAATTAGTAGGTGCTAACAAAACCTGGATTAAAAAGTTATTCCTTTTCCTCTCTCCTACCCAGACAAGGCTGGCTACATAACTTGCTGACCTTGTGAACTTGTGTCCCATGTGCTAAGGTAGCAATTAGCTAAAGAGCAGGTGAATGGAAGACTGATAAATAAATTACTGGTAAATAGTTTGGCCAACATACCTACAGTCTCCTGGAAAAGCCTTTCTTTTGTCCCAGTGCAACAAAAATCACAGGCAGAGGTCAAACTTGTTCATGATTCTTTATAAAAATCAGTCTCCAAAACTGTCTAGCCTGTCTTGACTTCTACAGCCCTCACCTCACCCTTCCTCCTCTCCGAAAAGACTGGCAAGCATGACTCCCTCACCTGCACAGGAGCAGCCAACAGCCCTCTAAAAGGAGGGAAATGGGACAACAGTCCAGGTGTAGTGTTTAGCGGTGTCTGGGTAGTGCTGGTTCAGAGACATGGAGGCTGCTGCATGGGCAGCATCCACCTCTGCAGTTGCCACAGCCTCAGAGGTGTCAGGAGTTGCAGCATTTCTGCTGCAGGCTGGATGTGAAAGGCAGGATCAGGGCAAGCAGAGCAGGGGGATAGGGGCCTGTTTAGTTTTCTGCATCTTTAAATCATCATTCTCCACTCCCTTTCTTTATTATTTCTTGACAGGATAGTGGCAGGTGAGTGGTCTGTTCCCTTTGCTCTGCCCAAGAACGGGGCGTTTATTTGGTCCAGCATTGCAGTAACTGCTCACAGGTGCCTACAAAGGCCACTGTAGGATGGGGTGGCCTCACCTTTGCCTCAAACTGTCATCTTTGGCAAAAAAATAAGACCACCAAAGAGCGTTCTCCTCCAGAAGCCATGTGCAGAAGATATCCCGGTATCCACAGTAGCCTGAAGTAGTGATCATTCATTTTCATAATCTGCCCCAACAAGATTGCACTGCATCAGACTACACACCCACAAGTGCTGTGATTGTGTTTACAGTAGTGGTGACTGAACTGTCTGCTGGGTAAACACAGACTGTTGTACATATCTTACCAAGCACATGAGAAAGCAGTGCAGAAAGAGCATACATTTACTGACTATCACACAATTTCTGAGAAGGCTATACAAAACATAAAAAATAAAACTGTACATTTCAATAGTCCATTCACAACAGCTTTCCTTTCATAATGAAAATACCAGTAGATCAGGAACAATCATAGTTAGGGCCTTGTTCATATAGGCCTGATGACAGACCATGGAAGTCCAAGGGCGTTTGACCTTGAAGTCCTTCATACAAGAGCCTGCTTCTTTGCCTGACAGTCTTATTCTGAGCACTTGTTTGCTGCTGAACCAGAAGATGCAGCCACATGACCAAACCATATGATGTCACTTAACTTCCTTTGCTACTGCTAAAATGGATTGAGGTATTTGTATTATATTCTTCCATCAGACAAAAAAAAAGTCACTGCACTGAGTCTGCAGACCGTAGGCTTAAAAACCATCATTCCTTTATTTGGCCATTAGGACTTGACTGAGACTCAGTGTTACTCTTGTATGGTATTAATGGGATTATTTAATAGTGCTATAAGCCTAAGGCATAACACATTACAATAGATTCAAAATGTCCAAGTCCTTTTTTAAAATGAAAACATGATTGTTTATTGAGAACATTAGGTCGTTTTATAATCAATGGTCCTATTGTTTACCCTATGTAGTTCATCAGTAGAACTTTATGCTAATTTTTCTCTTATTAGCAAGATGGCTGTTTGAAGACAAAACAAGTAAATTTTTATGATAAAGTCCTCTGTTTCAATAGTGTTAAAGTAATATGAAGTTTCATTTCTCAGATTTGCACACAAAAAGCTGCAAACTAGAAAAATACTTTTAAAATAATTAATGGCAGCCATTTGAATTTAAAACATTAGACCTCTATGATCAAATACATCAGGTCTAGGAGAAACAATTATCATAACTGAGCATAAAATATTTCACCTCTCCCCAAAAGTTTGCATCACTTTATCCTCCTGAGAGTGACAATAAAGTTAGCAGGAAGAAAAAATACTTGCAAAAAAATGAATATAATGTTTCTTTTTTTCCCCCACGCATACTACACCTGAAATATTGTTAGTGCTCTGAAGACTGATTTGAAGTATTCTCCCTTTAAGTATCACTAGATGGCACCACTTTGCAGACTTTTTCACACTGAGTGAAAATGTGGCCCTAAACAGTGATTTAGAGATTATACTTATTATAATACAATTTTGTTCAGTTGTGTTAATCTATGATGGCTGTGTTTATACATGTGTTTAAAATGCGTGTAACTTTAAAAACTCAGTGAGACAGTAAGAACCTCTTGAGATTGAAATAAAGGAGGGGAAAAGCTGGGTGACTAAGAGAGCTGGTCTATGCCTTCGTTTTGACTTGAGGAAGTCATTCTCTGTCGTTCAGGTAGAACAGTGGACTCTAAACATATACCAATAATATGAGAGCTGAAAACTGTTTGGCTGGAAATCTTAAGAAAACCAAACCAGTTGTAACATCTCCAAGCAAACTTAAAAGTATACAAGCAGGGGAAGCACATGAAAGCAGACTTCAATGATATTTTTCATCGTAGTCATGTCCAACATGACAAGGATCAATAATTTTGTTATTCATTGCAGAGGAAAAAACAAAATTTTATTCAACGTAGAGAAAAATGAAAATGTTTTAGCGTTCCTGGTAGAAATGCAAAATTCTGTTCAGAAGCTGTATGTTGCTGATTACTGACCCAACACACACTCTGTGTGCCAGAAGACATCTGGTCTGTGATAAAGACAGAATGGTATGAATCCTTCCTGCAGGATTCCTCCTTAAGGAGGAAGCCTCCTTAAGTAGAAGAAGAATTCAAAGCTAGCTTTTCCAAAGCTGAGGCACTCATCAAACCCATGATTGAGTGACAGTTCAGTGATGGGATACTCTCTGTTTTATTACTACTCCGGTTTGCACACTATCAATAAGGATTAGCAATGAGCCCAGAACTCTACAATGCCAGCTACTAGCCATCAGGCCTTGGGCATTCCTCTGGGAGAATGCAAGTCATGTATCTGGACACCCTCAATGCAGAAGAGATCCAAATCTGGGGCTTCCCTCATCCTGTTTGCATGCACTGACTCCAGTTTAAAAATGGGGGTATGTGTGTATGTGTTTGGTTTTAGGAGAAGATTCTCTCTAATGAGTCAAACAGAGATTCCCCAACTATTGATCAGACTGAAAACTATGCTTATTACCAGAAAAGTTATAAAGATAAACACAGTTTATCCCATCTCTCTCCATATTTTATTTACAAAGTTCAAACAAAGCTCAACCCCTCACCCCAAGACCAGAAACACATCAGCCCTCAGACCTTACCAGAGAACTGTCTCAATTCTACCAGTCTCTTCTCCTTTCTGTGCATCACGAACTCCCTCTCTCCTTGGGGCAGGACTATGTTCTTCAGTATTTTGAGTTCCTGTACTAATATCAGCCGAAGCCAGAATAGGCAATATAAAATTTCCCTTCCTTAGGTGTTGTCAATCAATATTTTAATGACAAAGTGGAAAATCCTTGTAGAGAAGAATGCTCCCAAGTGATTTGATCAGCATCAGAAAGCTTTCCTGGATACCCTTACTCGTTTGAAGATGCTTATTATTCTCTTAACATTTGTGATACCACTTCTCTAGCTGCCTCGTTCACTACTAGCAGGACATATTTTAGTACCTTTGGGATACTCTGAGGAGTGTGCCTCTGGGAGGCAGACAGTGTCCCAGTACCCAGCTTTATAGGTTCACTGTGCTGCTGTGTGAAGCATGTCTTGCTAGCCAGTTTACTGTGAAGTCATTCTTAATTCAAGCCAAGTTAATGTAAAAATGCAAATAAAATTATTCACAGCATCCAGAATATTAAACACAGTTACAGAGACTTAAGTGAAAAAACAAAGGAAAAAACACTTTTAATGCCCTTGCAGTTGAATTAAATCAGAAGTAGTCACTCTCTCCTGCCAGTAGACTAACTTGTAGTTTTTCCTAACGCATAGTTTGTCAGGGAATCTCTGTTTGACTCATTAGGAGGAATGTTCTCCTTATGGAGCATTTTGGCTTTTACAGCCAGTCTTGCCTTTTCAAGACATTTAGGGACAAAGGTGAGTTGAGACAAACTAAATCCTTCTTCACAAAGCTTGGTCATTTCTTCCCATTTGTGAAATGAATCCATTATTTCTCTCAACTGAAACGGTTTCCCTTTATTCACAAAGTGAATATCTCTGTAATCCAAGTGTCCTTTTCTGCATTTGTTTGGTTAATTAACAACACTTTCATCTCAGCAAGTGAAAATCCCTCCTTTTGGTAACTCACTGTATGTGTTGCCTTATGAAATGTCTTCTCTGCTAAGCCCTTTACAAACCACTCTATGACAATAACAGATTTGGAGTGACCCTCACCAATACCTACCATTTAAACCTGCTGTTACCAACAGTTACTCCAACGCTCTTCTGTCTCCTCAGATCCACACTTTATTTTCTTTTACGAGGGCTCATTCCTTCAGAAAACGTGGTAAAATACCAGTAATGAGGGACTGTAATGGTAACTTTCCAAAAGGTTCAAATTCAGACAATCAAACGTTAGGCAGTATTAAAATCATAGAATCATAGAATTGTTAAGGTTGGAAAAGACCCTTAGGATCATCAGGTCCAACCATTAACCTACCACTGCCAAGTCCACCACTAAACCATGTCCTCAAGTACTGCATCTACCCGTCTTTTAAATACCTCCAGGGATGGGGACTCAACCACTTCCCTGGGCAGCCTGTTCCAGTGCCTGACTACTCTTTCAGTAAAGAAGTTTTTCCTAATATCCAACCTAAACCTCCCCTGGTGCAGCTTAAGACCATTTCCTCTCGTCCTATCGCTTGTTACTGGGGTGAAGAGACCGACACCCACCTCACTACAACCTCCTTTCAGGTAGTTGTAGAGAGCAATAAGGTCTTCCCTCAGCCTCCTCTTCTCCAGGCTAAACAACCCCAGCTCCCTCAGCCGCTCCTCATAAGACTTGTGCTCTAGACCCTTCACCAACCTTGTTGCCCTTCTCTGGACACGCTCCAGCACCTCCATGTCCTTCTTGAATTGAGGGGCCCAAAACTGAACACAGTATTCGAGGTGCGGCCTCACCAGTGCCGAATACAGGGGCACTACCACCTCCCTGGTCCTGCTGGCCACACTATTCCTGATAGAAGCCAGGATGCCATTGGCCCTCTTGGCCACCTGGGCACACTGCTGGCTCATGTTTAGGCGGCTGTCAACCAATACCCCCAGGTCCTTTTCAGCCAGGCTGCTTTCCAGCCACTCTTCCCCAAGCCTGTAGCGTTGCATGGGGTTGTTATGACCAAAGTGCAGGACCCGGCACTTGTCCTTGTTGAACCTCATACAGTTGGCCCCGGCCCAACAATCCAGCCTGTCCAGGTCCCTCTGCAGGGCCTTCCTACCCTCCAGCAGATCGACACTCCCACCCAACTTGGTGTCATCTGCAACCTTACTGAGGGTGCACTCAATCCCCTCATCCAGATCATCGATAAAGATATTGAACAGGACCGGCCCCAACACTGAGCCCTGGGGAACACCACTCGTGACCGGTCGCCAACTGGATTTGGCTCCATTCACCACCACTCTCTGGGCTCGGCCATCCAGCCAGTTTTTAACCCAGCTCAGAGTGCACTTGTCCAAGCCATGAGCAGCCAGCTTCTGCAGGAGAATGCTGTGGGAGATGGTGTCAAAGGCCTTACTGAAGTCCAAGTAGAAAACATCCACAGCCTTCCCCTCATCCACTAAGCGGGTCACCTTGTCATAGAAGGAGATCAGGTTAGTCAAGCAGGACCTGCCTTTCATAAACCCATGCTGGCTGAGCCTGATCGCCTGGTTGTCCCGCACATGCTGCATAATGGCACTCAGGATGATCTGTTCCATGACCTTCCCCGGCACCGAGGTCAGGCTGACAGGCCTGTAGTTCCCCGGATCCTCCTTCCAGCCCTTCTTGTAGATGGGTGTCACATTAGCTAGCTTCCAGTCGTCTGGGACCTCCCCGGTTGACCAGGACTGCTGGTAAATGATGGAGAGTGGCTTGGCAAGCTCCTCCGCCACCTCCCTCAGTATCCTCGGGTGGATCCCGTCTGGCCCCATAGACTTGTGGGCATCCAGGTGGAGGAGCAGGTCGGTGACTGCCACCTCTTCGACAGCTGGGACTACATTCTGTGTCCTATCTCCATCTCCTAGCTCAGGGGCATGAAAACCTTGAGGATGATCAGTCCGACTATTAAAGACTGAGGCAAAGGAGGCATTAAGTACCTCAGCCTTCTCCTCATCCTTCGTGGCCAGATTTCCCTCCGCATCCAACAAAGGAGGGAGATTCTCCTTGGCCCTCCTTTTGTGGCTGATATACTTGTAGAAACATTTTTTGTTGTCCTTGACAGCAGTGGCCAGTTTAAGTTCTAGCTGGGCCTTCGCCTTTCTAATCTTTTCCCTGCATAACCTCACCACATCCTTATAGTCCTCCTGAGTCACCTGCCCCTTCTTCCAAAGGTGGTAGGTTTTCCTTTTCTTCCTGAGTTCCAGACAGAGCTCTCTGTTCAGCCAGGCCAGTCTTCTCCCCCGCCTGCTTGACTTGCGGCACATGGGGACGGCCTACTCCTGTGCCTTTAAGACTTCCCTCTTGAATAACATCCAGCCTTCCTGGACTCCTTTACCCTTCAGGACTGCCTCCCAAGGGACTCTGTTAACCAAACTGCTAAACAGGCCAAAGTCTGCTCTTCTGAAGTTTAGGGTTGTGGTTTTGCTGGCCCCCCTCCTTACTTCTCCACGAATCGAAAACTCTACCATTTCATGGTCCCTGTGCCCAAGACAGCCTCTGACCACCACATCACCCACCAGGCCTTCTCTGTTCGTGAACAGCAGGTCCAGCGGGGCACCTCCCCTGGTTGGCTCGCTTACCAGCTGCATCAGGAAGTTATCCTCCACGCACTCCAGGAACCTCCTAGACTGCTTTCTCTCTGCCGTGTTGTATTTCCAGCAGATATCTGGTAAGTTGAAGTCTCCCACAAGAACAAGGGCTAGAGACTCTGAGACTTCAGCTAGCCGCTTGTAAAAAACTTCATCTGCTTCCTCATCCTGGTTGGGTGGTCTATAACAGACTCCCACCAGGATATCTCCCTTGTTGGCCTTTCCCCTGATCTTTACCCATAAGCACTCAACCTTGTCGTTACCTTTGTTAAGCTCAAGACAGTCAAAACACTCTCTGACGTACAAGGCTACCCCGCCACCTCGCCTTCCTTGCCTGTCCCGTCTAAAGAGCTTGTAGCCATCCACTGCAGCACTCCAGTTGTGCGAGTCGTCCCACCATGTTTCCGTAATGGCAACCACATCATAGTAAAATGAAATAGTAAACATCATAGTAAAATGAAATTCTCTCTGGCACCTTTCATTCATACCTCTTGTTGCCTGTGCACAACCATATGGGCTTTAATTACTTGGTTCTATGTTGTTGTTCTATGTTGGTTTTTTTTTCCCATGAAAGATCTGAATTTCAGGTGCAATAGAAGATACTGTCTTCCTTTGGAAATATGACAATTGTAGCTGTAAGAGGAGCAGTGCATTTAGCTTGAAAAATGTCATCTTGAATGCCCTATGGCTCACAGCTAATTCCTGTTCCTTTTCCCATATCCCCCACACCCCAATTTTGAACAGGAATAGACTTTGCAGTGCACCGAGTAATTATGATGAAGCAGAGGGTTACTCAAGAGGTGATATGAAATACTCCAGCATGCCCTTCATAAAGGTCTGTGGTGTGCCTGTGATCTTTATAGTCTCATTTGCTGTTCAGCACATTGTGACCTACAAGGTGCTGTTGAGAATTTTGGTATAGGTAATTTGGAAATGGAAATTAGACGTTATGATGAAGAATAGATATTTTCAGTCCATAAATTCTGGAGGATTTTTTATCTATTTAGGTACCATTTTCCCCAGACATAATGATAGGACTGTGTTCAATATGGATGCAGGAAACAGATATTACATCAAAGCTGAATAGAATGAGAAGCAAAAGTCCAGAAATATTATTAGGCACCCAAAGCTGAAGGAGAAGAAAAAACAAATTCCCCATAACAAGAATTAAATATGAAGCATGAGGCCATTAAAAAATGAATGTGCTGTATCTGCTGCTATCAACTGATCTAGTCAATTAAGTACTGATGTGCAGGCTGCTACGGTGAAAGCCTACAATCAAGGAAGGAATATTCTGCACTAAAGGTAAACTTAAAAATAATAATAATAATCCAGAGTTTCTGCTGAGGAGGTTCAAAGGAGTGAGTAGTGAGCAGACCTAGGTATTATATGTTCAGCCACGAGGGAATGTCAATTCCATCAACAATGCACTTTGCCAGCGCTGACTCATATGGAGCAGGGTTCAGTCATTTTGCAGTTGCTCATCGGAACCAACAGGGGTTGAGTGTCTTGCAGAGAAGGTGATGAAAAGATGAAAAGAAAGATGACAACTGCAAGTATCGTGGTGTTGTTTGGTGACATATGCATGTTAAAACCCAGAGAATGGCTCTGGGGGAAAAAACAGCATTTGCATACCTCTAACCAACCTGGATCAGGGAGGTAATTATTGTCAGGGGAAAGGGTGCCAGCACACTTAGAGCTGGTGGGAGAACTTAGAGAAGGAGGCTATTTTTAAGTGAAAATTATTAAGTGGGGGAAAGAATTATGGTTAAAAGTTTTGAATACCCCAATAAAAAGATATTCGCATTTTCAGCACAGCAGGACATTTTGGGAGGAAAAAGATTTCATGAAGAACCTGATTTCCTTTTCTTTGTTACAAAAGGTTCACAAGAAATATCTGCACAACTACAGGTTAGGTAGTTTAACATACCTGGACATCTACCACTTCATGATTGTCCCACTCAGAAAAACAATAGTAAGAAAAAAATGGATCAGAATAATCAAATTTTACCAAATTAAAATCTTATACCTTGCCACTTCCCTTCCTTTCTCTCTCTGTTCCCTGATAACAGCAAATATCTTCATATTCTCACAGCTGCTGTTCAGGATGTCCTGACCTGCAACATCCTATTGGAATTTTTGGTATAGATCATTTAAAAATAGAAATTAGACATTACGATTAAGAACAGATATTCCCAGTCCATAAATTCTAGAAGATGTTTTATATTCCCCTTTTAAAAATCTACTTATGTGCCATTTTCCCCAGACATAATGATGGAGCTGTGTTCCATATAGATGCAGACCCTACCTCAGGGAAAAGCTCACTCTCTCTTGGGCTGAGGAGAGCAGGGCAGGCAGCGGGAAGGTCTGAATAGAAGCTTTGTTTCTCCAGCACGATCCTTACAATGCAAAGTCACAAACACTACAACTCTGCTCTGTAGTGTTCCCAGGGAAGAGCTGTTTTGTCTGCTGGCTTCTTCAGTTTTCCTTTTTTTCATGTGAGACATGATATGTATGAACGGCTTGTTTTAACTGAGGGCTATGTCACCCTCTGAAGAAAGGGCAAAGCAGAGCCCTCTGCAAAGAAAACACGTCATCTTCCCTTTCTCTCTGGTAGCAAAGTAGTTCAGGGCAAGCCCCACACTTCAAAATGTGGCAGTCACATGAGAGAGAAAGCCGCTGCTCCGCAGCTCTGGAAATCTGCACTGTCAAAAGGAACCAGGAACTTATTAGCCAGGACACACTGATGAAGGAAAAATGAACTCCTCTGGACCAGAGTCAACTGCTCAGGGTTCACTACAACTCCAAGGCCTGACTCCAAACGTACAAGCAAGGGACTCTTCTAAAGACACACTGGGGATGGAAGAGTGAGCTTTTGTTTCTGTTCTGACTTACTCACTTAGAGTTTTCTTTATTCACAAAGTAAACCGTAAGTCACACCTCATCTGCATTTAAAGGTCTTTTGGGTGAGCTCGCTAAGGGAGAAGATCTAGCCACATTCATCTCAAAGCTGTAGCTGACCTGAGGTCCCACCATACATTTTTTATAACAACTGAATCCAGTTCCTCCAGGTACCAAGAGCAGAGAAGAAATTGATATCAAGTTCCTTACAGAACTTCATCAGGTCTACTGTTGGCTTGATTAGGGAAATGATGATGCAAACATTGATATAGTTTTTTTGGCCTCCATTTTCTAAAACTCGGTTTCCTCATCTAAATGAAAACAATATTATTTACTGCTTACACAGAATTCAAAGCACTCTAGTATGGAGGAAAAATGGGATTTTCTATTTCCTATAGAGGAACTCAATAAAATTATACTGCCCAGGCTTGGCTAAAGAGATTTTAAAATGCTCACCTTCAAATGTAAATTTTGGTTATTACCCTGCTAGGTGAGTTCATACTCACAGATTTTCAAGTGTTGTCTATCCAAACATAATCTTAAACTCCAGCTCACAGCCACAAGCTACAGCTACAGCAAATTCAGCAGTTCCAAACAATAATTATATAGAATCAGTTGCCAATCATAGAATGACATAGAATGAACTGTCAATGGAAAAGGAGAGGAGAGGAGAGGAGAGGAGAGGAGAGGAGAGGAGAGGAGAGGAGAGGAGAGGAGAGGAGAGGAGAGGAGAGGAGAGGAGAGGAGAGGAGAGGAGAGGAGAGGAGAGGAGAGGAGAGGAGAGGAGAGGAGAGGAGAGGAGAGGAGAGGAGAGGAGAGGAGAGGAGAGGAGAGGAGAGGAGAGGAGAGGAGAGGAGAGGAGAGGAGAGGAGAGGAGAGGAGAGGAGGAGAGGAAAAAAAGTGTCCTACAAAAAGGTTTTGTTGCCATTAGACCTTTCTAGAATTCCTGAGTTTTACTAACTTTCAAGCATTTCTAAACTGCTTGTATCAGTGAATGGGATAACATTAATTCTCCTCCAAATCTTACATTTACAACTTCAGTTTTAAGAGGTTTATTCATTGAATTCTGAGCGTCAAGTATTCTGAACAGGGTCTACTAAAAGTGTGATTTAAAATAAAAGTATACGATATACTCTAAGCATGTATTTTGTTCTGTTAAAATGATAGTGTTTGTTTCAATGCGTTGTGAACAAGACTTTTTTCCATGTTCTGCTATTTCTATTTGTCTTTCATAGATATAGCTGATTAAATTTCAGATAATTTATGGATACTGCTTGCATTCTGTTTCTTGAGCCCTTACGTTGGATACATTTCGCATGTGAATTTACTCCTAGCTTGGAGAGAAAAGGAATGCGTGCGCTTCAGAGTTATTGCCTAGTATTTTCCATACTCTAAAAATTTGTATTATCACTTTTATTTATTAACTATTTTTAAAAACAGGAATTGGATGCTTCTCCATTGTTTATTTTCTCAGCTGCAAGAATCACAAGCATCTTTGGTTTATTGCTCTTTGGAAGAGCATCTTTCTACTTTATGAGCTTTGTGCTAAACCATTCCTTTAGTCCAGAAATAAAGGACAGATTATATTAATACTGAGCTGACAATGTGCAGATACTTCTCTGCTCTTTTCTTAATCCAACAATCAGCATCTGAGTGCCACTAACAGCCACATGGAAACTAGGTAAGTCAGCACTTCTTAAAGGTCAAAATGTTCCAAATAGCTCAAATCAAAGCTGAGGTTTTCAGTACTGTATACGGGGGTTTCATTTTCAAACACAGGCATTCAGACAGATAAATTATCTCTGGATAAACTAGCAGGGACTGATTCCTAGCACCCTGATCTGCATGGGCACCCCTCTTGCCTGTTGGGGCAGCCGGAGAAGTGGTGGGGTGCATCCGCTCCTCAGGGAAGAGACTCTTTTGCCTGTGGAGTCACTGGGGTGTTCAAACGGCACAACTGCATTTTCAGCTGCTCTGTGCGTGGCAGCTCCTAGTCCAGTTCCCGAGAGCCACCCCAGGGTGGGGTGCGTGGTGTAGATTCCTCTCTCCACAGTAGTTGCTGAGTCTGTACCAGGACATCTGAACTGGACAGACAGTTTTGGAAAATGCTGAGGGCCTTTCTGGTCACACTTGTATCACAAGGCATTCCTCTGCCACCCCCAATGGGGGAAGAGCCGAGGAGTTGAAGAAGCTGAAGCTGTAGGAACTGAAGATTTTGAGAGTTCAGCATACCAAGGGCAATCTTATGACTGCCATCTCTTTTTTATGTTTTAGTTCACATTGCCTAAGGAAAAAATCCCTCTTTAAACACAGACATTTACAAATTGCCCTGTGAGCTTCAATAGTTCCCCCAATAATATCTTCTTATATATTAATTGAAGTGTAGCATTTATGCCACTGGCATGAGCTATTAATTACTTGCTTGCCCTGTGGTGGTGCATCAATGAATCGGAGCCACCATTGACTCATCGTGTTTGGCTTCATTCAAACCTGACTGCAATTACAGTGCCTGCCCCAATGGCTGTACAGGCCAAATCATGAGCCTTTTCCCACTGATTTCAGTGATCTTTGCAGCAGATCCTCGGGGTTCTTTTCTGCTAAAATAGGGTTTTATCAGCACAAGACAAAGTTCTGATTAACCAAAATGACTGGAGAGAGTAACAGGAAAAGGGGTTCAATTGATCTGAACATTAGATCCCCACCATGCATTTCAAAGGGCTATTCTGCACACTTCTACAGACAGTTACTGTTGACTGCTGCAGCAGCAGCAAACTGAGAGGATTGCAAACCAATATCCAGAGTTATTTGTTCTGGAATGACCTTCTGGAGCTGCTGTAAGAAAGCCTTGATCTGTGCGCCCCACAGGTCATATTACCAGATACATGGATAAACTCTGACTACCCTTATCAAAACAAATACAAAAAGTCAGCAGCATCACGGTGGGAGCTTCTCTTCTGGGCACTTGATTTGAGCCAAAAAATCTTTTCTTTGTTCACAGTAAGCTAGTCCTAACCTCAGATATAACCTGGCCTGTCAGTAATTCACATTCAGCACACAAGAGACTGCACAAGGCCATTACTTAAGCAGTAGTGTGATCTTCTTTGGGGAGAAAATCATGCCGAGGAACAAAACTCGACCAAAAACTTGCAGCCAGCAATATGCAAAGGGGAAACAAAGTAACAGAATTTGAGGCATGGAGCATGGGAGGTAAGGCAGCAATGTCATTTCAGACCATTAGTCTAGAAGGACAGAGGTCAGGCACTAAACTGTTTTCTCTTTCCAAAGGTGAAAATGGCTGACAAGTTGAATAACTGATAAAGAGCTAAGAGAGACAAAAGCCAGGAAATGAAAAATGCAAAGGGTTCCTGCTGGGAGCTGCTGATTCTGGCAGCCTGATGGAGGCAAGGCTGCCATGGTTTCATGCCTCAGGTCCAACCAGTAGTGAGGCTAAACATGCATTCCCAGCAGGTGCACACATAGAAACACATCTGTATAATACGTAGATAGACGCACGTATGGCCAGATGCACAGTTCAACACAGAGAGAAAACAGAGAAAACAGGCAGACTGAGGAATGAGGGCAGGCTCTCAGAGGGATTGTGTAGGAGCATTCCATCATATATGGGGAAAAAAAGCACAGCTTCAGTAAAGGTGCTTTGCACGCAAAAATTAGAAGGGAGTTTCTTGAAAGGCTGGGAAATAAGGACAATGACAAGTGGAATATGAAACAGAGTTTGTGGCAGTGCCCTTAGCTGAGGTGTTTAAAGAAACATTGCATAGGAAAAGCACAGCTGGCAAAGGAGAGTAGCAAACCTCCACCAATGGCCATACCCAGGAAAGGACACTTCCCCTTCAAGGACAGCAGTTCCCACTGTAGCGAGGAGGTCCAGCACCATGGCAAACCCCTCTGTGCTGAGTGTAAGCACAGGGAAATTTTTATGAAATGCGTCCAGAAGATATGCAAGAAAAAAGGTGAAACTGTGGCATATGCCCTAAGACATTGAAAGTCTCCTGTGAGTCCATCATCCAACACAGTTTCTCCACTGTTTCCACAGTTTGTGTTGTTTAAAATAGCTGATTATGGCTTTGGTTTTGTTTGCTAAGTCTTTACAAACTCAATTTGAGTTATTAACTTTACTCGTGATTTACTGAGGTGTAACTGGAGTAGAATTTGTCCATATGGACCTTAGACTTCCCACAGATTTAAAACAAAACAAACAAAAAAATCCATGTGATAATGAAAGTTTAAGCAGCAGCCAGTAATCAAGAGAATATGGTTAATTTACCTAAAATATTTGGGCTGCAGATAGAGTCAACCTATGGTAATGCAACTGCAGCATCCCTGCCTGTGGCTGGAAAAAAAATCAATTTCAAAGTTTGTTTAAATTAAAAGCTAACATAACTCCAGCTGCATTGTCTGTACCCCTCCATCTTCACGCTATTCTTAGTTTCTAGCCTCCCATCCTCCATTCTTTTGCTTTCTAGGATTTGATAGCCTCTAGCATCCTACACAAAAAGCTACTTCTGCCTTGGGAACCCTCCTCCACGAGCCAGCTGCCTGAGGAAACCCTAATTTTCTTTCCAGTCTCAGTCTCCTCCAGCTTTTATCAAGCAATCCAGTCCCCAAGACTCCCTTTTCCTCCAGCAAGTACCTCTGTCCCTTCTAAAGCTGCACAGGGAACAAACCTCACTTCTGGGAGACACCGTCTGTCTTCTAACTGCAGGCTCCAGGCTCCAGTCCTGAATCCAAAGATTTTCAATATGTTTTTTTCATAGACACCTACAAGATAGACATAGAAAGCATGTAATTCAACAGCCTTTTTTGTAATATTGTCCTTTCAGAATTAAGACAGTTTGAAATGAAACTAACTGGAGCTTGACTTGTCATTCAAACCAGCTATTGAGAAATTGTCTTCTTTCACTGAGATGCATCTCTGCCATGGATCAGTTCAAAGGTACATACACTGCCAAGTGTGAAGCTCATGAGTCTTTTAGACCAATTCACTCTCATGAGAAGAGTTTCAGCACAAGATATATACATCAGAGTTTCATTTCCAAAGTCTCATCTACAAAATTAAATGTATGGGTTTTGGGGCTTGCTTCTTAAGTGGCCTAAGTTTCACTTCTTTGTGGATATGTAATTAAGCATTTTTTTAAGTCAAGACACAATATAATGGGTTGGCTTCTTCAGCTGATACTGAAATGTTTACAAGATCAGAAGTGACTAGACCCTGTCCCTCCTGTCTGCATAAGAAAACTTCTCATACTTGCCTGGCTCACAAAAGCACAAGGGAAACAGTCCCTTGAAGTGGGAAAAAAATAAATTGCCGGTAACATACATATTTTATCAGAGAAACACATACATTAACCACTAGAACAACTAACTAGGTGGAATGAGCATGGAGAATATTCCATCCCCCAATAGTTTAAAAAACAAGACCAGATTTTTTTTTGTTTTTTGGTAACATATGCTCCAGTTCCGGTGTGTGTTATTGGACTTGACCAGGATTCGCTTGGTGAATTTCTGAAGTCTCTTTTACTTGGGAAGCCAGACATGCTGATCATAATGTCTCCTTCTGGCCCTAAAACCCGTGAATCTAGTATGTCCATGGAACAATGCCAGTTTATGTCCAGCTCCTAATGTGCATTTGAAGGTGACAATCCTCTAATTGTGCTGCTCGTCATTAGCCACAAGAATCATTGCAGCATATTCACAATACAGTAGGTAACAAACACAAACAGCTGCTCAGGTCACTGCAGAGGGAGGTCAGTCAAATAATACCTTTAAAAAGGGCTGGCTCAGATAATAGTGTATTGTATTCTAAAATGCAGAAGGAGAAACATTAAAAAGAGGATGGAGCCTGAGAGAAGGGGCAAGAATTGTTTAAGCAGAAGATACACTTGGGAAAGAAAACAGTATGTTATTGTTCTCCTCAAATTTGGTGTCAGAAGTGTCAGAAGAGCACATGACGTGAAGATGGGGCAAACTCCTTGCAAAGGTCCTCCAGCACATCACAGTATGGTGTGTGCAGGAGGTGGGGCACCACACTTCAGGGTGTTTTCTCCTCCACTCCAATGTTACACTTGAGCATTAACAGATCAAGAACATCTCAGTCCTGAAGAGAGGTGAATTTTCACATGCTTCCTTTCTCATTTTAGGAGAGGGAATTTTAAGGAATTTTGTGCCAAATCCTTTCATGATAGGAAACGTTTCCAAAGGCAGGCTAAATCCTGATCTACAGAGATTTTTTTCTTTTGCATTACCCTATAGTGTTACTGTAAGCTGATGTCCTTGTAGCAGACCTCGCCTTACCACAGGGCTGAGTTCGACAGGTGTTTCATTTTTCTCCATTATTGCAGTGTTCCAGTCCTTGGCCATGGGTAGATCGAGACCTGCAGACGAGGGGTATCAAAGAGCAGTCAGAACGACAAAGTTGAAGGATGCAACTCAAACACAGAGCAGTGGAAGAAAAAACATGAGAGCTACTAGTTTACAGAGCAAAGCACTCCATAATTCTCTGCCCTTATATATTATCCCCTCCAATACCTTCACCCTTGTTACTGCTTTACCTCACCTGTTTTCACTAGTACCGCGCCTGTGTGCTGCCGCATTACACAGCAGAACAAATTCATTCCAGACCAGGTGTGAGCACACAATCTAATTTCCTTTAGGCTAGTCGCACAACAGAACTGAGAGCTTATGTCAGCCTTCTGCTTTCTTGCCAGCTGCAGGAGACAAGCATCAGAGGAACGCACCACAGCTTTGCAACAAGCAGCAGTGACATTTTTGAAAGGTTACTACAGGCTCCAAGGCCAGCCTTGTGATATTTTCACACTTTTCTTTTGCTCTCAATAGTTCCATTATCAGGCAGTTCCACCATGGGTATGGTACTAGGACTGGTAAAGGATTAAAGTACCACTCAGGAGAAGAAAGCAGGGAAGAGGCTGAAGGAACATAACTTGCAAGCACCGGGACGAAGTTACCGGTGTTTCACCTAAGTAAAGAGTTGGTTGATTTCAAAGGGCGTTCTGCCTGATTAACAGCCATGGGCCCATGTCCAGTGTATTCTGCCCCAGTTGATTTATTTCAGGGAGGAAAAATAAAATCACTGTGAGTTTTGATTATAAATAGCAAGATGTTTGTCAGCCGTGACAAACCCCAGGACTACGTATTAACAGAAATCAATGCCTTCTCCTCTGCAGCAGTGTAATACAG
Organism: Theristicus caerulescens; assembly: GCA_020745775.1. Lineage (NCBI taxonomy): Eukaryota > Metazoa > Chordata > Aves > Pelecaniformes > Threskiornithidae > Theristicus > Theristicus caerulescens. The sequence goes on along the minus strand of CM036583.1, from coordinate 52,111,143 downwards.
CTCTCTGCATTTGGCAACAGTCCCCATGTGCAAGCATGATTCCTGCACTCAGTTCAAGCTACACATGACAAGAAATTTAGCATGGCAAGGAAGACCCCCTATTTGACACATTTAGCACAGCAAGGAAGACCCCCCCCTATACCCTTTGACACCAAAGCTCCCCAAACCACAGGCTGCTGTTTTGAACAAAGCACAGTGTGGACATGTGGTATTTGAATAAACCTTCTTTCCTCCAGATCCTACAGTATGATAATGTAACACAAATTCAGGACCCCCTGCAGTAAAATACCATGCAACTGCAGTGCAGTTTTTAACCTGTTTTTGCTGATTACAAAGCACTGCAAACAGAAATAGCATTCAGAGATGTATTGCTACAGAAGGTACTTAATTCCTGTGACATGTCTTTAGCATTACTCAAGTCCAGGCAGTGTACGTAAAAGGAACCTGCTGTAAAGGAGATTTACAGTTGCCTGAATTTGATTAGTTTTGAATGACAAATTGGAGTATAGTTAAATGCAACTAACTCTCAGAACAAGTACTTTCAAGATGTAAGGTAAAAACTTCAAGCCTCTGGATGGCACAAAGTAATTCTGTTACAACTTTTTTTTTTCTGAAACTCATTGCGACACCTGATGTTCTCAAAACCACCTTGTGTCTCCTTTGCTCCTAGCAGGAAAAGACCTTCTTCACTTGAGGACAGCTCAAGTGAACCAGAGCTGTTCTTTGTAAGCACTCTGACACAAACACATGCAATATTAAAACGTTATTTCAATCCTCGTTTTTGGCTGTGTGACAGCTCTGCCCATAAAACCCTGTCCTGTGCACACTGCCTATAAATATGAGAGAGGGAACACATGCATTGCTTCTCATCCAAGCTGTTGGAAGTGCTTAGTCTTGTAACTGTGCACATCTTTGAAGGACTCTGAGCAAGCATCTTCCCAAAGTGATTTTACACATAATGATTAAATCAATCAACTGAATCAGGATAATTTCACTTCTCTATTGCCAAGGTGATAAATGGGGATTTTAATGCTGTGAAGTATAATATTTGAGCTTAGGGTCATCAAAAGGTGCCCTCAATTTGTGAAGTGTTTATAAAGTATCTACCATCACTTACTGGAAACACTTTCATTTATAGGTTGATATAAAATCCAGCTGCCTAATGAGCTTGCAGTGACAACTCTTCTGTCACAGGTATTATTGCTGTTGGCCCCTCTCTGCAGATCTCAGCTGTAAGGTCTCCAGTCTGTTAGTTTATCTCGTCTCCTGGTGGGAAGTTAGGGCTAAATTTTGACCCTAGTTTGATACACCTTTTCCTGAATCTGAGCTGTGTCACTATGGTGCTGAGGTTAACTAGGAAACAGCTAGTACCAACGTAATATACCAACAAGGGACTATCTCCTGCTGCAAGGCATTCGAACATCGTCACGTCCCAAACCACAGGGAAGACAGGAATGAAGGGGACTCATTTGGGCCACCAATTTCAGTTCTTCTAAGTCAGTGGTGCTGCAGAAGGTCTCACGGAACGTCCTCTACCAAACATGCTCTATCGATGGCTGACAGCAAAGTTAAGTTTGTGGAAGGTTAACCGTGGTGAAGGGCCGAGCTCTCACCCAGGCCCTCCTCAGCAGGACGGGGGCAGGAAATAGGATGAGAAACCTCATGGGTCGAGTTAACATCCGGGAGGCTGCTTGCCAACTACTGTTGTGGGCAAGACAGACTCCACTTGGGAAAAATCAATCAAATTTACTGCCAAATAAAATAGATTCAGGTGGCGAGAAGCCAAGGTGGGCATTAAAGCAGCACCTTTCCTCCCCACCCTGCCAGGCCCAGCGCCCCCCTTCCCCCCGACTCCTCCAGCCCCGCTGAGTGCCACAGGGGGACGGGGGTCGGGCAGCACTTCCCAGTTTCTCTCAGCCCCTCCGTCCGTCTCACACTTTCCCCTGCTCCGGCGTGGGCTCCCCGCGGCCGCAGTGGAAACCTCCTGGTGCTGGGATCGGCTGGAGCACGACCGTGGCGGGACGCACCCCTGAAGCAGGAGTGTCAGCAGGTGGAGGCACAGCTCTTGAGCAGGCCTGGCTGCTGGAGCTGCTGCCCCGCTGAAGGCCTCGGGGTTATTCACATGGAAACCTGCGCTGCTGTCACGACCACTAACAAAGTGCCTGTGCTTTTGCACTTCCAAAAATTCTGGACATAGTGGAGTGAGTTCAGCCAAGGGCGATGAAGGCGACGAAGGGACGGGAGCATCTCCTGTATGAGGACAAACTGGGAGAGCTGGGCCCCTTCGGCCTGGAGAAAGGAGAGCTCAGGGCATCTTACCAATAAGTAGCTGATGGGGACAGTAACGACAACAGAGCCAGACTCTTCTCAGAGGTGCCCAGCGAAAGGACAAGAGGCCTTGGGCACCCGCTGAAGCACAGCCCTCCAGCTAGGCCCCACTGACAGCAAGCTACAGTTCTGACTGTCTCCTCTTCTGCTTTTTCTCCTTGCCAGTTTCCTTAGGAAATAAATAACAAGCTCTGCAAAAGCCCCCAGCAGCAATAGCTCACTTCAAGTGGAAGGCACCCTAAGTGAAACTTGGAACCAAACAATTGGATCAAAGCTTTAAACCAGAAAGCATTTGAGAACCATGCAATATTTTTTTTTTTTTTGATTTACAAAGGGAAATATAAGGATTTGGGGATTGCACTGGGGAGACACTACAACAGAATTTTTCATCAAAGGAGAACATATTATTCTCTTTGCATAATGACTGCAGAGCACTCTGGCTTGGCAGCCCATGACGCATAAGCCCCCAGTTTCACAGCTGCTCATTGATGGCACAAAAAACACAAGCAGAGTTTTTAGTCATCAAGAAGGCTGTCTTGTCAGGTTTTGAAAGCTGAGGTATCATCCTCAGCTCTTGTCTGCTCTTCTCTTGGGCACACAGTAGCCACTGGAAACAGCTGAAGAGGCAGAGATTATTGTTTGCTGCTATCAGCATATTGATGTTAGTTTATTTTAAAATATACCCTGTGAATATGCAAAGGTTTTGAAAGGACAAGGCCGACTCAGGACAGCTGAAGCTATCTGTGCTAGTATAAATGATTATTTGTTATTAGCAGATGATTGTTTCTTTTTGGAATAGCAATCAACAAAACAGTGAGGTGGTCTGAAGCTGTGTTCAGATGAGTGCACTCCAAATGCCAGCCTCCGAGTTATTTATCCTCTTCGCCTCCTAATCAGTGGGCAGAGATAGGATTTCTTTGATATGATTCCAGTGACTTCAGACATCTGTTTTCGTATTTTGACTTGATGCACAGAGACCCACAGAGAGTTTAGGTCATTAAGAGACAGAAAATTGCAGTCATAAATGTTATGTGAGATTGTATCCACCATGAACATCATGCAAAAATCATGATGGTTTTCGAAAGACTCAAAATTTTTATCACAGCTCTCATAAAATTCAATGTCCTTCTGAAAGCTCAAGACTAGGAGGCTCTGGTCAGTACAGACAACTATCAGCTTTGACTTAAACTAATGAGTTTGTTTTTGGTTTTTTTTTCCCCCCAACATACCATCATGGAAATATGCTTGAGAATGACTGTAAGACATTTAGAAAATGGATATGCCAAATGGTATATTTTGCATGCAGTGGGAGCTTAGACTCAAGTTTGAATGCTTAGGCTTGATATTATTAAATACAGAACACAACTAAACTTCTAGTAAAGGTGAATTTCTGGGGAAAAAAAGGGTATGTGAAGCTGCTTTTCTCCCTAATTTTTGTGAGTTTCTAGGAGGTTTGCATGAGTTCTGATTCATAAGATTATTTCCATTCTCTCTTTCTGTTTCCTTCATTGTGGAGATATTGATTTGTACTCAGGTACAAAAAGATTTTTATCTAGAGAAAAGTAAAACAAAGAAAGGTTTTTCCTTAAAAACAAAATTGGTGATGGACAAAAAACAGTTTCTCAAATTTCTTGGTTGCAATGGATGTATTTGGCAGGAGACTAAATAAAAAAAGGCTTGGGAAAAAAAGAGTATTATCTGAGCTCCTGCGTACACAAGTATGTTCCAGGAAATCTCTCTGTCAGAGTCTCTACAATGACCAATATTTGTTCTGCACAGCAGAGATGGAGGACATCCATCCGTCTCCCCTTTCACTGTTTGCCTTGACCCAATCCCCTATCCTGGCATTGGCTGGAGGTTTTTGGATACAGCTTCGACAGCTGGTAGTTGTTCTTTGTGAACTGACTGAACACTTGCTGAGGTTAATCACCATCCTCTGACCACTGCACCAGGGAACGCAGGTAGTAACCTGTGTTTTTTGGTGCAATGAAAATGACCGACGCAAAAAAATTCCTCTAACAGAAATAGCAACTTTTAAGAGGAGCTGATGGACATCTGCCTGAAAGTAATGTATCTATCTATATGTATACATGCATGTATGCATATTTATATTCACAATACAAACAGCAAAATTTAGTAACGTACTGCCTCATGTGTACTGCTTCATATCATCTAATGGTGACATGTATATTACCAACAGTGCACTATGTTTTCTAGTAGGATTTGAAGGGCACCTTGAGTCAGGTTGAGAGCATATCCTGCCTGGTTACAGCATTTATTTGGAGTTTTTCTTCTGTTTGTGGCTGTAGCTCTCTTGGCTGACCCCTGCTTCCCCACAGGGCACAGTGCATTCCCCTCTGGCATCTGGCGCCTCTGGGGGTGACACGGCTGCCAACAGGAGTGCCACCGGGCATCCTGAAGGGATTGAATTAGACTCGTTTCATGTTTCTGGGTCTCCAGATTCCTGCTGCTCCATGGAAGTGGCAGAAATGAGGGACCCCATTGAAGGCCCTTCACCTGCAAGTTTGCAACAACAAATGCCACAGTGCCCACCTCTGAGCTCTCCTGTTTCTTCAAACGTCCTTCTTCAAAGTTAGAAAACGACATCTCCGTTCATGAGGTCTTCGTTCCTTGTCAGTCCCCCCGGCTCCAGAATGGCTGCAGCTCAGGAGCCAGCTGTCACTTCAACGAGAGATGGGCCTGGGATAACTCTGACTCCTGATGCATCTTGGAGGCACCTCCCTGCAAAGAGCATACCCCGCACTGGGCCAGGCGTGTGTGGGTTGCAGGGACTTCTCCATGGCTCTGCGCCCTTCGTGGTAGAGAAGAGAGGAACTGAAGAGGAAAGTATTTTCCCCTGACCTCCCCTCTTCGACTACAGTTGTGGCTTCTCTGTGTTTCCACTTCAAAACCAAATCTCAAGGAACAAACTGGCAAAACCCTATTTTCCTGTCTACTTGTTACAGATTGGTATGGGGCAGTTTTAAGACATGGGATACCCAAGTGAACAGTTGGCTGGGGAGGTGGCATCTTTCCATTTCTTCTTTTTGAATAACTAACAATCTGATACAAGACACGGAAAATAACATTCCCATCATGGTTTTTTTTGAAAATTAAAAAAATAAATTTAATTTGGTAATGCAGGCGATTATCAGAGGGAGATTTTAATCAAAGTTTCCAGAAAAGCAATGGACATTTTACTTTTCTCTCAGGAATGAGTACGTACACCAAGTATGAGATTTTCAGGTGTTCCTTCCCAGTCCAAGGAGATGCCATTCAAGCTTTACAAAGTCAAGGACAGAAAGCATAGTGAGATACTCACTCCCTGTGTGCCTTCAGTAAGCACACCTACCCAGCTTCCCAAGTTCGCACAGGAGAAACTGTGGACATGGCACATTGTGATTTGTCCCTTGCCAGTCCCCCTTGCCTTCCACGTAGATAATTAACTTTCCGTAAAAGTCTACCATTTTCATCGTAAGCAGGATGCCTTCATAGCTGTCACATTCAAGGTTCTTCTGAAAAGTGGCCTCTTCCAAAGAAGTACCTGGGCACTCTGGTATGAGCTCATCTGCATGGAGGAGAGGAGTGTGTTGACTTTCTTGTACAGACATTCTGGTGTCTAATCGAGACGCAGCTATCTCTCTGTCATGATATTAGTGCCGTGAAGGCAGTAGCTAAAACATAGGCAAGACCTTACTTTTATGTTATTAGTACTAAATATGTGAAAATGCAAGCTCTTGTGGGGAAAAAATAGCACTTTCAAAGCACTCTGCTGAATTTAAGCTGGTTTTTTTTTTCTTTGCAAAATAATGATGCTACAATTAGAAGCATAATTATCAAACTAAGCTATATTTTTCTATAGGAAAAATAACACAATTTGAAGGATTAAAACTGGAATAATTACACTATCATCAGGCAGTCATGCTCCAGCTTTCTTGGTCAAGCCATCCCAGCTTTCTTGTTAAATTCAACAGTTGATGCAGTGGCACCAATTAAAATAGGTCTGTGCCAAAATACATGAAGAAGAACTAATAAATTTGAAACTGGAAAATATGGAGAACACAGGCAAAGACCTTTACACCTTTGAGGAAATACATAATACCACCATGTCCACTCCTGGAATTGGCCCCCAGAGTATCTGGGAGATGGCTGTGGTGCAAACTTGTATGGGGAAGAATGTCCTGCTGGATCAGACCCATGACATACCTCTTCCAGAAACCTGTTTCTAACAGACACCAATGAGCTCGGCCTCAGGAGAAGGTGGAGTTCCCTCTCTCCTTCCTCCTGCCCCTGAAATCTTCAACAACTGTGAAAGAAAAGCCTTTTTCTTGCCCATGGTGGAAGGTGGCATACACTTTACAGCAAGGGGATACACTAGCCTACTGAAAGGCACTTGGGAGGGGGTGGTTAAGGGTTTTTTCCATACCTCTGGTCATTTTATGTTACTCATAAAATTAGCTCACCCTATTTTGAAGTCTTTGCTGCAGTGAAATGTGGGGTCAGTGAGACCTACCAGCTGATTGTGGATAGTGCTAACAATTTTCCTTTTACATTTTAATTAACATTTAATTTTATTTTCACATTTTTATGTTTTCCTTTCCAGTTTGTATTCAGTTTCTTTTTCTTCCTACATTCCATTTAAAGCTTTTCTGAGGGCTTATTCTATGGATAATTCAGGCATACATATTGCAGACATAAATTTCTTCTCATGAACAGTCTATTCATGTGGTAATATTGTTTGGTATTATAATTACTCAGAGGCACTTTTGGTAAAGAAGATAACCAATGCCACAAAGTGGCCCAACAGAAAAGAAGAGCTAAATCGTGTCGTTGAATAGTCTACTATTAATGGTAGAACACATTCTGGGGGAAACACATTTTCTAGCTCTTTCTGCACTGGCTTGAAACTGAATGGGCTCTGAATTGAATGAGAGCAGCTGACTTCAAGAGGAAGTCCCCAACATCTTCTCCTTGGTTGTATGACAAAATGCTGCTTGTCTTGGCTTGCCTATCTGTTCAATATGTGTACTCAGGAGTGTCAAGATCAAGAATAAATTTGACTTTTACATTTTTGTTGTGTTTTCTTTCGTATGTCTGCCCTGTGCCGTGAAACACCATCTGTCTTCAGGGAAGGAGAAGGGCAAAACCAGAATGCAATTCTGTTCTCAATGTGGCATCAGATGAAATGCCAAGAGACCAAGTATTGGTTTTTAATACCGTTCCTCTCCGGTTTCAGGGGAGCTGCCACAAAGCATGCCCAAGCATCCATGACTGAAGATGGAAGCCCACACCTTGCAGAGAAACGTGTGCTTCCAAGGAACTGAAAGGTTAAGAAGGAATGCGAAAGGCATTCCTAACTCCTCTGGGAACAAATGGTAAGCCAAGTTCCAATGACAACACCACTTCAGGGGAGTTTTGGTGAATTAAGAAGAAAAAAAAAGGAGGCTTGACTACCTTTTCCTCTCAGCTCACAGGGCCACCAAAGCCACTGTGACCTCAAGTCTTCCCTTCTGTGTATCACCTTTTCTGAGCAGCTCTTCTTTCATGCAGTCTAAGGCATTCCTTTGATTTTGGCAAGAACGCATTACTTGTTGGGGATTTTTTACTTAGATTACTGGGCACCGAGGAGGGCAAAAAGAGTGCTCATTGACATTATGGGGTACTTCTTTGGCCTCTCCTTTGTTTGCTTGCTTATTTTGCTTGTCCTCATTGGTTGCTTTGTGGCCATGTTGCACAATTTATAAATATATGATCAAATTAGAGGATGGCTTTGGATAATGTAATGCATTCAAGAGTTTTTTCTATATGCTTGTTGATTACATGAGCCAACTTATATTGAAATGTCTGACGAAAAAAAAGAACCTGGGGACATATAAATAATAAGAGGCCACGCTCTTCTTTCAGACTCCCTGTAGCACACTGTACTCATTCATAAGTGGAATGACTTTAACCCCTGCATAGCAATCTGCCCCTCCCCCCAATCTTATGTGAGCAAGAAGAGCCATGCGATATGATAAGTAATATTATCCTTTAATTGTTTAGATCACGTTGCACCACTGGTCTCTAGGCAGAGTTTGTGAGGGTCTCCCTGGGCATTCTGGGCATTCCGGCCCAAAACCTCTGTTGCAAACTGTATCAACAAATCTCAATAATGTTGCAAATTTCAAAGCAAAGAGGGAAGGGAGATTTTGATTTGAAACTAAAATCTGTTTCACCCATCCACATGCACACTGTCATATCCACCTACTGGTGGGGCTGGATTAAAATATTTGCATTTCTTTTATAGGCAATTTCTTATTTATGCAAAACAATGTCCACTGTATGTATCTGAAGTCAGATTAGTCTCATTCCTTTATTCACTTGTGTTACACTTTTCTGAAGTTTTCTCTGTCTCTCTGCCTCAATCAGATAGACATCTTAATCTATTCCTATTAAACAGTATGCTGAGCGTCAAAACTGTACTTTTGCTGCCTACAGATTAGATTGCTTTTAGCAAATGTAGCATGTTGTTTTACTGAAAAAGCTGGCAGATTACTTGGAAAACAGAATAGTTACTTGAATTCTTAGTGAACATTTGGGCTCACTGTATTTGGAAACCTTTCCTGTTTGTCATTATTCATGTGGTTGCCTAAATACTGAAAAATAGTTAATTGTGCATTTTGATACCTTTGACTATTTTCTTAGCCTTTTGTGTTTTACTTCAAGATCAAGCTCCAAATACGCAGAGATACTTAAGAATCTCAGTTTTCATTAAAAGGAAATGTTTTCAATCCTTGTGATTATAGAGGAAAAGCTGAAAAGAAACAAATACGAACAAAGCAGAGAGAGTAAGTAAACAAAATGCCACGTTTCCCCACTTTCTGACTCTATAGCACAAAAAAACCCCGACAAACCAAAACCAGTGAGCTTGGTGACCAATTTTCTTGAATTCAATTGCAATTTTGTATTTCCAATGTTCAAAGCAGAGGCTATGTAGCAACTGTTCAAAACACTAACGCTATTAAAAGGCTATTAAAAGACTATCTTGAAAATATATTTTTTCCACAATAGAAATGTGGGCAACTAGATGGATCACTATTTAAAGTTTGTATAACAGATACTTAGTCTTCTACGCACCTCTAGGGTCATTGTAATAGTAACTATAAGGACAATTACATCAAGGCCACGTATCTCGGGTATCTCAGAGACATCTCAGATACCTCAGAGAACTAGGACATGAACTTTACATTGGGGCTAACACACATCTCAGAGACATCTCATCTCAGGTACCTCAGAGAACTAGGGCATGAACTTTACATTAGGGCCAACACACAGCGCTGCTTACATTTCCCTGGGGCTGCAGAACATTTCTGGCTAGTCTTACCTGCTCTTTAACTGACTGAATGCTTCCTGTGTTCTTTCTCTCTCTGGCACGTCCCCTGCCTCCCAGAGATACTCTGCATGTGCCCGCAAAGCTGTGGACGTGTAGTAACTCTGTATCTGAGGTGGCAGCTCCATTGCTTTGTTTTCCCTTTTTCTAAGAGAATAACTGGAGACCAGAGGTCAGACTGAGAAGAGCTAACAGTCAGTTTTCATTAGAGTAATACTTTTTGGCATAGAATTACTCTTGTCAGATAAACAAATGAAGACTAAGGACTGGAAATACCAGATTGCCCATTAATTAAAACAAGGCTGAAGGAATTACTCAGTTATTTCAAGCTAATTACTCAAATGCCCTTTTCAAGACTTCAGGGAAAATATCCCAGAGCATACTGACTCATTGGAATAAGTAAGGTTTTTTCTGACCATGCAGAGATACAAATCTGGATACACATGCAGCAAAATTCCACTGCATGAAACTTGCTGAAAAGAATGCAAAGGAGAGATACCACAGTCAGATTCAAGAGCTTATCTCTTACATTGACAGAGGGCCTTCACAAAAAAAAAAAAAACCAAACCAAACCATGCCAAAATTCATCAGTAGATGATATTGTAAGAATACAAAGGTTTTGCTTACAGACTGCAAATTAAGCATGCATTTGACAAGAGCAGGAACAACTAAGTTGTTTGCACTTACAGCTAAATCATAAGTTATTCATCACAGTGTATGAATAATTATTTTTTCCAAAGTGCCTAGAGTTTGTCTAGATCCACACTCCTTCATTTGGGGTGTGGATTAAATTCCTGTGCAGGTACCTTTTGTGAAAGTTTTGGACAATCCTAAAGTCCAGTGATCAAAAGCAAGCTAGGTGGTACCTAGGTGGTACAGCCAAAAGCAGGTATCAGGCTTGTCATTCCAGGCACAGGGCAGGTCATGGCAGTATGGCTTCTCGACTGCAGCTGACTGTATGACTGTAGTCTCACTCAGAGGGGTGTATAATCTTTCTTAATAGTCACTCTTTCCTAATATTCACTCCTTTTCTCCTCCATCTATATATTCTACATTTTTCCTTTAATTTCCTTTGTTTAACTTATATTTAATTTTTCTGCCCCATAAACAGTATTTTGCTTGAACAATTCTAAAATAAGGGATTGGTGGGTCTTCCATGCACATTCAAGCATGAAAAAAACTTAAATTATCCTGAAAAAACTTTGAAGACCAAAATTGTTTCATGTAGCCTACTTTAGTCTTTTGTCTGTTTTATTCTACTATGAGTTCCCGCTTATATACCATGGCTATATTTGGCAATAGAAGTAATATAAGAATGCTATAGCCAGCCTATTATTTATTGACTTTACTTCTGATCTTGCCTAAAGAAAACTAGGGCTGAGCCTAGTCTTATGTCATCATCCCTTTTATTTATTTTCTCTTAAGATTATGTCTATGTGTTTATTGGTTCAGTTTATAAACTCTGCAATTTAGACTTTCCCCAGAGCTAAATTTACTGTCTAGAGCTACGGTGAATCTTGCATGCTTGTACATGTGGCAAAGAAAAATTAGTAAATGTTTCCAAGTCATAGTCGAGGAGAACTTAAGAGCCATAAAAGTCATAAGGTCTTCTGTTAGTGCTCTTGGCCAGTAAATAACAACATTCTGTGAAGGCCAGAAAGTCAACAAGGGAGCCATATGAAGTGAAACACAAGGTGTTTTAATGGCACATCTATTGTAAGAGTAAACTTCTAGCTACTTTCATTTTTTTAGTATGTAAAAGAAAAAAAAATTGGCCTGATATGTGACATGACATAATAAAGAAGAATACTTGGCAGACTTCAGGATAACTAAGAATGTCACTTTACAAACTACAATATTCAGAAAGTGATGGGTTTAAAAATTTTGTTTAGAACTTTAAAATATCGTGCATTACATACTTTAAGTTGGTTTATATGTCTATATGCAATTAATGCCACGATGCTTTCATTTTTAAGCTGCTCTTTTACCCATACAACATTACATATGCTTTATGGTACATACAAGATCTTGCTTGCTGCAAAAAATCCACAAGTTAGTATATTCACTGAATATTGTTAAAAATGTAAACAAGCTCGGTGAATATATCAAAAGTACAGCTTGTCAATAAAATATTTCTAAAGTACAGAGTGGAGGCAACATCATTTAGGAAAGCCTCCCAGACTGCTGAAATGTTCCTGAATCCTAGATTGTCACATAAAGTGTTTCAAATATTTGTAGTAATCATGGCTGAAACTTTAAAAAGGAGACTGGTCAATGTTACACATATCAAGTTGTAGGGATTTTGCATGATCTTCACAAGTCCTCCTCTATGACCATTTGAAAATACAGCAATTAATGGTGGCCTGAAATACATCAATGAAGTTAATAACTGTTATGCCAGAAAGGTTTTTTTCCAAATCTTAGTATGTGCTTGTGCATGATTTTGAGACTTCAGGGTACTATTGTAAATAATGAAAATAATATAAATAATGCAAAGTTATTCATCACCATTTATTGCAAATGCCAGAAAATCCGAAGGTGAAAACTGGCTATTTCAGAAGATGCAGAAGGTTCACTGTATTGCCTGAAATTTGCCTATGTTCATCAGATTGTTCAAACCTGTGGAGGATTAGGTGATGGTCTCAAATTCTACTGAACCAAAAAAACAACCCAGGCAGCAAAGAACATATTTGGTGCATCTTACAGATGCATGGTACTTAACATACTTTCATAATATACATATGATACTATATGATTCAACTGTTTGTTTCCATCTTTTTTAGAATTTGCTATGGTACAATAAACTAGACAAAATTTTGACTCCAAGTTAAAAAAAAAAGGTCAAATTGTTTCCTGAGTTTATATCTTCTTTTATTTGTTCTTCAGATACTTTTAAAATTTATTAATTTCTATCTTGCATTTAATTGTCAATGTCTTTTTCATTCTGCTGGCACCCTGGCCACATTCTTTACTCTGAAAGAACTCCTCTGTCCTTATAAACTGCACAATCTTTTTTACTCTTTAATCCCTTTTTCTTTTTTATATTGTTCCAGGCCTTTGTATTCTCGCAAACTCCAATACGATATTTTTTAAAGTTCTCAGATTAATTGCGGGAATTGTAATTAGCTTATTAACTTACAGTCTCTGTCTTAAAACTCATTATTAATTATATTAATGTATCATATTTTACATCTCTGAAATAGCTACTCTATTATTTCCCCCCCAAGCATGCTACGCTTTTGACAGTTGCTGGAGGAATAGTGGTGCTGTGTGTCTCTCTGAAGATCCTTTTCCCATATTTCTGGGAAGATCTGATCTACTTCTTGAGGCAGAAGAGGTTAAAAGCAATGGTAAAGAAATGGGTAAGCAATGAAATTCTCTCCATAATTGACCTTTTCATACAGAGAGTGAGAAAGATCCCGTGCAAGCCGTTCCTCATCTACGAATGCAAAGTGCACACCTATCAGGATGTGGACAGTAGGAGTAACAGGGTAGTGCAGGTCTTCCTACACTATCGGCATCTGAAAAAGGTGACACTGTGGCCCTGCTGATGGGTAATGGACCTGACTTCATCCATGTCTGGTTTGGTCTGGCCAAGCTGGGCTGTGTGGTGGCTTTTCTCAACTTCATTGTCCACGCTAGATCTCTCCTGCACTGTACTAATACATGTGCAGCAAAAGCACTGGTGATAGGAGAAGGTGAGTTCTGTATTGTGTTTGACTTACTTCTGAACTTCTACTGCTTTATGCTTTTTATCAAAAATAGAAAATCAGAGCCATTCAAAGCTGCAGGCACTTCATATATACATACACGTATGCTGGCTAAAAAAGAGGTGGAAGAGGTCGTCTTGTTTAAATTTCAAGTGGATAAGCACCAAAAATACGTGGAATTAATCAGTATAATGAAAGGCTTACATCTGAAACTCTCCAAGTACTGGACAATGTACCAGCAGAAACAACCATGCATCATCAACTGAGCAGCCTGGAGAGATACTTTAGCATCATCTCATTTCCCTTTCTATTTGTTGGCTTATGTAGATACAACTCCACTGAATACAGGAAGACTCAGATTCTCTTTGTTAGTCGTGATTTCCTTCAGCTCAAAATTTCCACATACAAATTTATGGTTACTTTAGAACTACTTTAAAGTAGTGGTCCCAAGGTAGCATTGCTTGGAGCAGAGTACAGCATGTTGAGCTGTAGTTTTGGCCCTCTTAACTGGTATATTATGTAATACTGGGCAATTTATTTAACTTTCTATTCCTCTTTTCCCATCTTTGATACAGGTTGGCAATACTTCCATAATTCCATATGAACCCATGAGGGCTCATTAGCTGGTACGTGCCCCAAGTTTTAAAACAAACATTATAACATACTGATTAAATTAAATCCTATACATTAGCATCACCAAGTAAGATCAGGGAGTTTTCTCTCTTACCATTAAAGCCATGTAAGAAGTATAGGGAAATTAAACATCATTATTATTTTTCAGTGTCTGATAGGTGGGTCAGTCCTGCTGTGGGCTGCAGTAGGTTCACTGTATGCAGTGTTAGGGTATATAATTCCAATGCAGGTAATCAGGTCTGCCGTTGTAATTATCTTAATAATAAGCATATAATTTTTTTAACTTGGTAGATTATTTGGGATCAATAGAAAAGAAATTATTTTTCATCTCTTGGAAAATAATGTTGCTGTCTGGCTGAGAAGCACCAGTTCTCCTTTCCAGCATGTTCACACTACACCAGACAAACTAGACAAGGTGCCAGATCACCATGTTCCATCTCACCTTAAAGCTGTCACTAACACCAGAAACACAGCTATGTATATCTTCACATTGGGAAGTAAAGGTGAGGATGTGTACTAACAAAGTACAACTGCAGCTCTCTGCAAATGAAGGTGGTATAAATTTAGCAACAAGACAGGCACACAAAAAGACAAAACTTGAATTTTTAAGTCAAATTAGGGAGGAATTCATTTCATTAAAAGTATAGTACACTTTAAACCATTTTTGCCTTGGCATAACAAGGGTGTAATAGTTCCAGTTAGTGATACTAATAGACATAGCACATAGATACTCCATGGCTGAACTTTATTTCTTGAATATAAGGCCAATAAAACCAGTCTCTAACAGCTGCTCATATTCCATAGTGACAGAATTTCACAGGTCTATACTAAAAAGAAATATGGCCAGCACAAGTGCTTGCACCTTGGGAGAAAACTTTTCCTCTGAGACTAGCCTGAATAATGAAATCTCATTTTACTTCACTGGGAAGGAAAGAGGAATCCTTCCTCTAGTCAAGCCAAACAACTTTGTAAAGTTATTCCTATTACAAATAGCAATGGAGTGGCACAGTGGCTCTTCAGAAGCTTTCCCATTCTTGCTTTGTGGTGAGGGAACACTGTGTGCACACTCAGTCTGCCCTCGCCTGTGAAGGGTATGGACTTTTTTCCCCAGACAGAGCAGACAAGAGGATTAAATAGCCTTACAGGCAAAAAGACTGAAGAAGCGGAGAGACTAAGGAGATATACTCCTTAGTATAAAAAAGACAATACTCCCTGTACATTCCAAACGTAATTCTGTTTGCAGCAATATTATTAATGCATGCAGGACATTTATAATTATTTGCTCTTCTCCCTTTGACAGGTTTCCCAAAAGCTGCTATCATCACTCATCTAAGAGCTCTATCTGCCTGCTTTGCATTTACTTACTCGGTGTGGTGAGGATATTACGTGATTTCTCAGGATATTACGTATCTCACTCTTCCCTTGTACCACATCAGTGCTTCTCTTCTTGGCATCAGTGGATGCACTGCATTAGGTAATATTTACCTTCTAGTAAAGTTTTGTTAATTTGAGAATGCTGTAACATTTTATAATTTATTCAGTAACTCTGTTTGGTGAGTAACTCAAATATTATGTCTACCAATAGACTTTTGACATTTTCTCATTTTTATCACCTTCTCCAGTCTGCAAACACTATCTAAGACATATGCATAGTTTTTGAAGCTTAGAA
Source organism: Theristicus caerulescens (assembly GCA_020745775.1). Lineage (NCBI taxonomy): Eukaryota > Metazoa > Chordata > Aves > Pelecaniformes > Threskiornithidae > Theristicus > Theristicus caerulescens. Next base: position 52,095,434 of record CM036583.1, on the reverse strand, counting down.
CAGACACCAGTTGTTGCATAGATTCAGCATAACATGACATGAGGTCAGTGTATTGCTAATACCACTGCGTACCTTCTGTAGGTTTAACCTGAAATCATATTTGTATCCTATGCCAAAAGTCTAAAAGGGCATTCACATAGGCATCTGAGAAGTCAGGCTTTATTTTTAGTGTCAGAAGGTACAAATGCATTGTGGAAGCTTTAACTAACCTTTATAATAAGGTCAACTAAATGTGTCTTGGAGGGCTTTGAGTCACATATTTGAGTAACACCTACAGAATTAGATTCATGATATTAAAGTGAAGGAAAGGAAGAACGATGGAGCCTCCCCTTTTCATTCTGATAACGGGAGTTATTTGTAGAGGGCTAACAATCAGATATTTTTTCAGATATGTCTTCCTTTCCTGTCGTTAGGGTCTTACTGTTTTAAGAGCCATTTCAGTGCTTTGTTTCTTCAGGAACAGCATGGGCAGGCATGCTGGGCTACAGCAACTGGTAACAAGACTGCTGCTGCCTAACAGAAACACAAATGGGATGGGAAAAGTAGCATATAAAAAGGTTTGAAGCTATGATTTGTCTTGCAACAGAAAAAGCAGGGTAAGAGCTTTCTTAGATGGGCCATTCAGATGGGGACTCTGGGGGGCCTGGGATTCGAATGACAAGGCTTTGAGGTGAGCGAGGCTGAAGAGCTCTGAGAGGGCTTCAAGTCTTGCATGAGATGGTATCCAGGTCAGGGAGGAACTGGCAAGATAGGAGCAAGTGGGATTCAGAACTTGGAAGGCACTGGGAAGCTTCATGGGGGACAAACTGGACTCAGGCAAAAGGAATTACAAAAAGAATAGGGAAATTTGTAAATTCTTGGCTGACAATACTTAGAAAAAACTGTGAAAAAGGGACGGGGTGGCAGACATGAGAGGCCTAGGATGAGGTGGCTTTTGGAATGGAAAGCTCTGAAGGAACTTCAGGGCCACAGAAACAAAAAATTGAGGATGATGAGTTGGCCAGAAATAGGAAAGGGAAGTGAGACAGAAACAATAGAGACTCTGAGCCTGTTTCCCTTCCACCACTTCTCATGCAAATAGAGAAGCTGCAAGCTACCTTCTCCCCCATCCGAAGCTTTCTTTTTTCAGAGTTACACCAGTTACCATCTTGACAGAAAAAAAATGGTTAGGCTTTGATGTATTCCTAACAACTGGAGATGACCAAAAGGTTCACTTCTACTGCTTTTGATACTGTAAGTTTTTAGTTACTGCTCAGAAGAAGAAGCAAGGCTCCGTTGTGCTAGTCACATTTAACAGAAAGATCTTGCTGGAAATAGCTTACAATTTATTTAAATAGCTGAATTTATCATTAGTTGAATTAAGAGAATAACAACTTTTTTTTTTAACAATAGTGGTAGAAGATAAGATAGATTTTAAAGGTTATTTTGAATTTTCTTGTCTGTTTTCATCACGTAGGAGTAACTTCTGTTCTGAAGAAGAAATTTTCTGCAAGGCAGTTTTGGAATGACTGTAGAAAATACAATGTTACAATGTTTTTGTACATATGAGAACTCTGTCACTACGTCTATAACCAGCCCAGTGTAAGTTCTTGTTTGCAAATGCAGGTTTAAAATATAGCAAACCTATATTTTCATAAGTCATACAGATTTACCCATTTTTCAATGGTATAGTATTTTTAATGTTTGACAGGCTTTTTCCAGTGTATACAAAATTTGGTCTTGTGTTCCTTGTAGTTCTATGATAGCGATAGAGTTTATATCAGCAAACGTAGTGGTTACACAGAAACAAGCCTGGCAGGATGGGACAGTTATGCCCAGGCACTAACACAAATTCCTCTGTAAAGCCAAGCTTGTTAGCTTTTCATCTGAGTGATAGGCAAGTGGCAGGTCAGTAAGGAAGAGTTATAAGCATTAAAAGCTTTATTGGACTCAATGATCAAACATGAGCATGAACCAGATTAAACGATTAAATACCTGCATTGAGCTGTTCCAAAGTAGTTACTTAGGAGAAGGCTACTCTATTGAGTATTTAATGGCTGATAATTAATTTTTGTATGTCTTTGAAAGTGCTGAATGAGTTTTTGTTTGTTCAAATTTTTTTCTGAAGAGGTGTTCCAAAGGCACATTTTGTTCCACGGGTGTGTATATGATGATAAACTTATCTGTATAAAGCCATAGCACTAACAGTGTGGTGCAAAATCTTGGTTGCCCCTGGGATAACAGTCCTGAAGAACGTGGGAGCTAAATCATGATCAGATTTTGGACAAATATAAGATGTTACTGAACAGAACAGCAGTGGAAAAGCAAGTCTGAAAACATTTATTATATTGCAACACTGTTTTCTCGATGATGGTGGAAAAGATGATTGGTTAATCTTCTTAATTTTATACTTGGAAGTTAGGAAGTTACTCAAGGGAGGTGACAAGAAGTATTCCTACCTACCACAGAAAACATTATGTACAAGCATGAGGTTCAAATGATCTCCAAATGCATCAGTCAGAGATTGGTGCACAAACTAGCAACAAGGGAATCTGAGAGAATCCACCAGCTGGTTTGAACAGAGACTTATTATTGTGTGGTCCGGATGCAGGAGAGGGGTCAAAGACAAAAAGGTATTAGAGGGAACAAGCCAGGAAAGCTGTTGGCCAGAACTCAAGTCTGTGCAAACATTATGTCAGTAGTCCATGGATCAAAGAAACAAAGGAATAATTAGCTAGGCCAAACGTTGCATAAAGGTCTCTCCTGCAGGAAGAACTTTCTTTACTTGGCTCAATAACAAGAATTTAACAGCGAAGATACTGATATTTAACTGGCAATTGGTAAGAAGAGGAAAAAACAGAAAGACGGCCTAGCTGAGTGGAAGAAACTGAGGATGCCAACAGAAGTGGACCAGGGTAAATGCAGAGTCCTGTCAAGATCAAGTATCTTACTGAAGTATAATACATACAACCTCTAGTGTACCACACAGGTTCTTCCACAGTGAAAGAAACCTGTGCAGGCTAATAAGCCAGGCAGCTACATTTCACCTAGACTCTTTGTGCTGTGGCATGCCAGAGCACAGCAGTCCTGGTGTAGCCCAGAACTAGGGCTACCTAGATGAGGGACTTGTTGCAGTATGCTCTAGGTCATATCCAGGATGTCTGTCCTTACCTCCTTTCCCAGAGCATGCCTAGGTCTCACAGTGAAATTGAGGAAGAACATGAATTTGGGAACTAGGAGGCACTCCTGGATTTCTTGATGTAGACAGAGACTCTAGACACTGCTCTCTGACTAAATATGTCTACAGGAAGCTTACCCAGCATCCATGTACCTATTGAAATTAAATTTTAAATGCGGTACCCCATAGAAGGTAACAAACAAAACAGAATATATGTCGAGGAATGTTTTTAAAAAGAACCATACAATTTTTAAAATAAAGATACTTTAAAAGCCAAGGTTAGGGGTTTGACCTGCTGGAAAGCAGCTCTGCGGAGAAGGACCTGGGAGTCCTGGTGGACAACAAATTAACCATGAGCCAGCAATGTGCCCTTGCAGCCAAGAAGGCCAATGGTATCCTGGGGAGCATTAGGAAGAGTGTGGCCAGCAGGTCAAGGGAGGTTATTCTCCCCCTCTACTCTGCCCTGGAGATATACTCTTCTCTGGAGATATTCAAAACCCGCCTGGACACGATCCTGTGCAACTTGCTCTAGGTGAACCTGCTTTAGCAGGAGGGTTGGACTAGATGATCTCCAGAGGTCCCTTCCAGCCCCAACCATTCTGTGATTCTGTAATGCAGGGAAGTCCTGCAGATTGTTATATGAGGGATGAAACAAGGTAAGCATAACAGTTTCTCCTATGCTTATATGAAGCTCCTGAGATTTACTCTAAGTACTAGAGTCTCATCAGCTATTTTGAAAAAAAATACTAAAATCCTTTAATTCATCCTGAAGACCAAGTGCTGAAGAAGGGACAATATTAGGCATGAAGTCACTCTCCCAATCAGCCTGCCAACTGGTTCATAATTGGGTTTGATCACATACATGTGGTCAAACTGTGCTATTCCTTCAGGTTTACCATTAAAACTGCAAAAGAAAACAAAGCTCGTTAAACAGAAGCAGGGAAGCCTCCACTCCTGTTATTAAGAAGTGGAGTTTAGTCTGCATTACAGCTGATCCCATTGTGGCAAATAATTTATCTGCCATAAAATGCAGCTCTGGATCAAATGAAATTGTCTGTTAATCTATAGTTCACAAAACAATTTTATATGAATATTTTTAAAGGTGAACAAGTTGAAACACTGATTCTGCTAAAATATTTCAGTGTAACTACATTTTGACTGCAGATTTGATTACCGTCTTTTCTGAATTTGGATTTAAGATTAAAAACTGCACCTAACCCTATGAGATATGGCAAGGCGCTTTAAGTCATTCTGCTACTTTTTCAGGTTCCTTAGGCAACATGGCAGATGTGTAACATTTAATACCAAATATCATTGCATGTAGAACTGACCATAGCGTGTCGTAAGTGTTGTCTAAGACACAAGTTTATCTATGCAGAAAAATTCCTTTCTTTGGTTCAGAAAGGAATTTCCATTCTATGGCAAATGGCACTTACTTAAAGCCTATTATTTACATTTTCAAGGTAAAATAATTGTTTTAAACTTTGTAATATACATCTCAGTTATAGAATTCATAAGTGAAAGTACAAAAAACTACAGAAATAGTTTTCACCTTACAAACATCCTTCAGCCTCAGACCAACAAGAATTCTGATGATTTTCTGTTTGATTTTTACAAAACAAATACCGTTCTGTGAAGTATTCTAGTCAAAGTGGCAGTTTCTGAAGGAAAATTGTTCTACTAGAAAAATTTAGATCAACTCTAGGTATTTAGACCCACTTTTCTCAGCTGCAGAATGTTTCTTTTTGGCTGTTCACAGCAACAAGAAGACAGAGTTCACAAAGTGTGCATTGCCCTAGAAAATGGTATCAGACCTGCCGTCTGGAAAGAATTTCTGATGAGGTTTGGCCCAATTAAAGTATTTGAATTCTATGGATCCACAGAAGGAAATCTTAGTTTCTTGAACTATACTAATAGAATAGGAGCTATGGGCCATGCTGGCATCTTATCAAAGGTAAAAGTAATCAAATCAACCAGCCAACCAACCAACCAATTAACCAGACAACTGAAAAAAAAGCAGATGAAAGGCAGAAATTCTAAAGAGCAGGAAAGTGTACAAGGAACAACCTGCTTACTAGAGTCCAGATGCAGCAAAATTTGGTTCATGGAAACAGAAACCTTATTCATAGCCCCTTACTTGACTCTATTCTCTGTACATATATTGTGAAGCTACAATAAATGTATAGAACAAGTCCACAGAAGCTGAAACTACTGCTTCGTATATCTGACTTTTTCCCCAGAATATAAAAAAAACCCCTGACTGTATAGAAGTGCCTATCCACAGGACTGACTAATGATGTTTTTTGTTAAAGTTTACTTATCATCCTGAAAACCCAAAGATATTAAGTGATGAGGCAGAAATTAGTTTTGATTTGACTTCTGGTATGGAATCAGGAGATATATGTTCCAGAGCAAACTTACGCAAATTTACTCTTTGACTGCATCTTCACTCATTAAAACCAGCGTCACACTTTCTTCTCTGAAATAAGATAAGCAAAACAAAAAAATTCAAAATTGTCAGCAAATAAAGGAGAAAAATATAAATCTCAAGATATCTGAACTCTAAGCTTTATATATATGACTACTGTTGAAACTCTCATTGGCGATACACTTCTTCCGCCCATTAAAAAAATGCCCAACAGTCTCAAATGCTTTTCCTATTTGTACAGACTCTTTGTGAATCATGAACATTATACTACAATAAAATACTGTTCAAATGATGCTAAAGATTCAGACCAGTAAACATCAAAACCAGATTAATAACTTGCAAGTTATTTCTGCTTTTAATCTGAGATGCCAAAAATGCCTTCCCATGACCATAATAACAACTCTGCAATGCTTTTGGTCTGTTAGCAATCTTAAGTACCTGGACAGGGGATGAAGGCAGGAAAGCCTAAATCAAACCACTGAGCTGTAAGTTTCCATTTGGATCTGGCTGGAGTAATTTTTGAGATGTCTGCAAATTTAATTTGGATTTTTTGTCAGAGAATCTTCTTGATTTGCATTCCGGTAATGTTAAGCCTCTATTTAGAAATGGATGGTATTTTTAAAGCAAAATTGACAATTTGATCAAAAGCACTGTTTCACTTTACTTTATATAAATTATTTGAATCTGACCATACCCTAAAACAACGGATTTCTTTTTCTTGACAAAGGAGATGAGCACGTCATCTGTACATGTATACTTAGTGTTGCTTACCATGATATGAACACTTTCTGACAATTGCTTCTCAGAATACTGTCAGTATATTTCAAGTTGTTCCAAATCTTCCAAAGTCAATGGGGTACTATCCATTAATTCAAAGCAGTTTTTATCAGAACAACTGGAAAGTGAGTAAGACAGTGAGGTTTTTAAGTATGCATATGCACTTTTTTTATTTAGTTCCTACATTCTTTTGAGTTGTTAAAATATGATGTCTGGAAACAAGAACTTACGAAGGATGAAAATGGAAGGCGTAAGAAAGCACCCATAGGTAAGGAAAAAGATTATCTATTAACTAACAGATACCTCAATTTAGATGGTGATATTTTGGGGCAGGGATCAACTCTCTGTTCTGTGAGCAACAGGTCCTTGGCATACACTTAGAAGTTGAAAATGACACAGTAAAAATATATTATCAATAGATCCAAATAGGGATCTATTGCTAATACACCCAATAACATATCCAGATATTTATAATATACCCAAATATCAAAAAATACAATAATATAAGAACATAATAAAGATTCTGGGCTCAGAATGTTTTTATTCTCACCAGCAAAAACTTGTTCATATTCCTCAACAAATCGGATTTCCTAGTGCTGCTTTTTTTCCAAACAAAATGGACACAGTAATTCCTAGATATGCTGTGTTCTGAGACCAGATGTTTACAGATGCTTTCTAATTTCCAAATTTAAAGTTCTGAGGAAGAACAGTATAATTTCAAAATTTGGATAATATTTTTCATATTTTTTTTTTTTTTACATTTAGTGACCAAAACAGATTTAACTGTTTAGTAACTAGAGTTGCATAGAATCTCCAAACTCCTTCTTAGAATGGAATACTCCTACTCAAAGAGCTGAAGCTCCCAGGCTGAAAATAGGATGGCCTCACAGCTGAGAATATCTTTGAGAAAAATCCTGAAAACTGACTCTCACAAAAGACATAGCACTGCATTCAAAGTCACATTAAATATTTGTGTGTCTGTGTACACATGCATGAATCCATGTGTGTCAAACCTAATAGTTCTGGGGAAAGCGTCTTTAACATCACTAGTTTTAGTATGTAGATTTAACTATCGTTAAGACAAAATTCTGGAAGGCAAAAAAGAGCCTTGTACAGCTGATCTAAATGACAGTATCTGTCATGCTAATGTCAGAACTCAATGACAGATAGTAGTAGTGATCATCAAAGCAGCAATTATTATTAGTTAATTCTGATAATATATGATATTCTGGTAGTAGTACTGGAAACCAGAGTATCAATTATTAATTATTTCTGATAATATATTATTTGCTGATAATATCTAAATCAAGGAAAAGAATGATTTTTTTTTCCCTGAAAAGAGCTTGCTTCCTCACTACAGTTACATTAGAAACTGAACAAAAACTCTTGGTTTCTCAGTGAAATTGATAAAATGCCCAGTTTCATGACACAACTAGAAAAGTTTTGCATGTTGTTACACATATTTTTTAGATAACTCTAAAGCCATCACTCAATGTAATGTGAGACAGTAATGACAGTAAATTCCCAAACCAGAATAGAGAACCATCCTGTAAAAATGACTGGGGCTTAGGAAAACTCTTTTTTTGAATTCAACATTTTTGGTTTGGTTTTTCTTTTGTTATAAAGCATGCTTCCTATTTGCAGCAATGCTAGCTCATCTTTTGCATGGTAATATGAGCTTTCATTCTACTTTCCACATTTAAAGTTCAAAACAATAAGGAGGATTTAATATGAGGCTGATATACAGCTATGAAGAAAACTCTTTGTTTGAAAACATCTCCACACATCTGTTGAACAGAAAAAAAAATCTTTAGAAGATGGAAATGTTTTTTAACCTCAAGAACAGACTGAGAAATAAGCCAGTACCTATCATAGATAGACAATAATAAAAAAGCGTTTTAAAAGGGTATTCTCAGCCGATTCCAGTGAAGTCAATGGAATTTTTGCCCTTGATATAAATGAGACTTACACAGTCAGCCACAAGGGGTGATGCCCAGTAGGGATATGCTGCAGACTCCAGGGACTCCTTGATGTTCAGAGGCCCAGGCACATTATGGCTTACAATGTGCGTTTCCACACTAGCACAGTGCTGACAGCAGTAGCAGCCCTGTCCTCCAGAAAAACATAAAGTACAAGGGGTTAGGCACTATGTTTTGCCCCCATGTGTATTATTTGACTACCAGCACCCTTTTCAATTCACAGAATAGTCATCCTTTCATTGGGCAAATGCTTTTTTAGGGTAAAATAAGTGATGTACACCATACTCCAAAAAGCTCTTCCCTAAAGTCTAGCTTTTCAGAAGAGAAGGAAGCAATATTATGTTCCCTCTTCCACTCACCTATTTCTCCTGTTCAGGAGATACTTATGGAAATGTAGCAACAAGATGGGCAGAACAGATGTGGCTTTCCAAAAGATTTTTAATATGATACTTCATGTTCTAAATAGCTCACTGTAAATATATTTTTTTGCATCCCCTTTTCATGGCCTGCAGGTAAACCAGGTCTCCTAATTGTCCAAGCTACTCAGGATGCCCCATTTTCTGGATACACTGGAAATAACAAAGCCTCAGAGAAGAAACTCCTGCATAATGTGTTTGTGAAAGGAGATGTGCACTTTAACACAGGGGTCCTCCTGTGATGGATGAGGATGACTTCCTCTACTTCACTGACTGGGCAGGAGACACTTTCAGGTAATAGTACAGAGTTAATACTAAATTCAGTGAGCTTGGAAGAAATCATACGTATGCAGGACTGGATGACACAGGTCAGACTTGAACCTGATGACTACCAATTTGTTTTAACAGAGACATTAAGGATCACAATCAAAGACCACCAAAGTTCACACCAAATCAGCAGAATGTTTCAAATTTGAGTCAAATGGCACTTCTATTTCTTTTAAGTTTGGGGTCTGAAATGAGATGGCACTAAATCAGAAAAGGATTTATCTGTCTAGACTCTTCAGTTAAGAATAACAGTATTCCACATTAAAAGTAGTGCTCCATCACATATAGCTATGGATTGAATAAAAAAATTTTAGCTAATACCTATATTATTTTAAAAAATATTTTCAACAGGTGGAAAGGAGAAAATGTTGCCACTGTAAAAGTCACTGAGATCACTGGTATGATGGATTTTGTCCAAGAAGATAATGTTTATGGTGTAAGCATAAAAAGTAAGACATTCCCTACAGTTTGAGAATATAAAATGAAAATAGTAACTTCCTACTCTATCCTTTCTGTTCCTGCAACAGAATGCATACTTATATGTAAGGAAATAAAGTGGTATCAACTCGGCATTTCAGGTTTTCCTACAGTGCTTTGAAATTTCAGTTTCAATAAAATGCTGTATTTAATGAACATGACACACTGAAGTTTTGTAATGAATGGCAGAAACATCAGGATGAATTAAAACTCGTAACACAGATATGAGAAGTACGAAGTTATAAACTACAGAAGATTTCTCTTAGGCTACAGGCTTTCCTCTGAAAAATGGTAAAACGGGGCATATAAAAAGACGACATCTGAAAACACCTGTCACTATCTTGTAAGTACAGTCCTAGAAGATACATATTTTTCATAATTGGAATGTTCCCAACCACATATGGTGCTTCATAAAAATATACAATACAATGCTGAACAACTGTAGGCAACTAAACTACAAGACGAGCTGGAAAATTGCTCAGAAGATGCATTTATTGATTCAACAGGTTGAGGAAGGCAAACTTTCTTGTGGTGCTGAATAGCTGTTTTATGTTTCCTTTGAATGAAGGCAAACAAAGTCTAGTATTAAAAGAAACTAGTCACATGAAGAAGAAGCTATCAAGAGACAAGCTACTACTTAGCACTGAGAGATGGGGGGCACAATGGATTCAGAGAAAGAGGATACAAAGGCCATAATCTGAATGGTTGATCAGCAGGTGGCTGTCAAATGCCAATATGTTCATTTGTGAGAGATGGCATCCCCAAGTGCATGCAAATAAAACTGTAACCTAACTTGGAAAGCATATCTCATTTTCATCTACAGTTGGAGCTGACAAGAACTCCTCGAAGGGCTATTGCTACCTCAGGCAGTGAATAGCACATCAAAATAAAACCTCAAGAGCTTAAGAATCACATTCATTCTTGGTTGTAGTGTTAACAAAATCTAGATAGCATAGTCTTTCCTATTTCTGAATCTACTTGAGTCTCAAATATTGCCAAAACAAACTTTAAGGCATATTACAAATTAAACAACTGCAAGTTAATTTTCATGAAAAGGCAACACCCATATTTTATCTTTCCAGTGCCTCGGCCACACCTCAAAGCTGCTCTTTCAGTCTGGACAGATCTAACTGTGGCAGCTCATTTCTTCTAATTCAGATGTTTTCTCTGTTCTGAATTTTTACTTCTGTTTGAATAAAGAGAAAGCAGATGTTTGTTACATCTTTTTTAAAAGGGTTTTGTTTCTGTTTTCACATCAAACATAATTTGCTGTTTGTAATTTACTGAGGTGCTTCCCCTGTTTGTCACTAATCTGTCTGTGGAATAGAGCAGAAAACACTCAGTACTGCTTATACAATGTACAATAGCCACTAAACTTTATATAGACCAAGTACAGTCTCATACATGTCTATGCCCATCTTTTGCACTAGTCTTTGTGGAAGTGCATTAAGCTTTTTATTGAACTAATGGTCACTCTAATTTCATTAGGCCACTATGTTACCAATGTTAAGATTGAGCAAGGTAGGAAGAAAACCTAGCAGCCAGCTGCCAGCCATATAGAACGCCTAATGGAAAGAGGTCGGTGACATCGTTTTAATTGAATAAAAGCACTGAAAGTAACTTTAAGTCTTCCAATATAAAGTATTGTGTATCTTACACTCAGGGATGTCTGAGAGGATAGGGCAGACATTTCACAATATCAAAATATTTGCTCTGACCAATACTAAATTCTGCCAAATGTCATACAAGACTGACATACACTCTCACTTGTCATAATATTTTTCAATGTCTTTGACTGTGAAGGAAGAACAGGGATGGCAGCTATTGTGCTTAAACCTGACCAACCCTTTAATGAAGAAAGACTTTATAAGCCTGTTGTGGACTTCGTTCCAAGTTGTGCCCAACCACGCTTTATGAGAATCATGGTAAGACAGTCAGTTGCCTCCTACTTGTATTTATCTGTCTGACCTGAAAATTGGTCTCTACAACCACAGAATGCAGGAATTAATTTACAAAGTTTCAAGAATTGAAACACAAAAGGTAATATTGGTCTGAATTATGGTTGCTATTATTATCATAGAAACATAGAATCATTTAGGTTGGAAAAGACCTTTGAGATCATCAAGTCCAACTGTTAACCTAGCAGTGCCAAGTCCACCACTAAACCATGTCCCTAAGCACCACATCTACACCTCCTTTAAATACCTCCAGGGATGGGGACTCAAACACTTCCCTGGGCAGCCTGTTCCATTGCCTGACTACCCTTTCAGTGAAGAAATTTTTCCTGATGTCCAATCTAACCCTCCCTTGGCACAACTTGAGGCCATTTCATCTAGTCCTATCGCTCGTTACTTGGGAGGAGAGACTGACCTCCACTTCACTACAACCTCCTTTCAGGTAGCTGTAGAGAGCAATAAGGTCTCCCCTCAGCCTCCTCTTCTCCAGGCTAAACAACCCCAGCTCCCTCAGCCGCTCCTCATAAGACTTGTGCTCTAGACCCTTCACCAACCTCGTTGCCCTTCTTTGGACACGCTCCAGCACCTCAATGTCTTTCTTGCAGTGAGGGGCCCAAAACTGAACACAGTACTCAAGGTGCAGCCTCACCAGTGCTGAGTACAGGGGGGCAATCACTTCCCTAGTCCTGCTGGCCATGCTATTTGTGATACAAGCCAGGATGCTGTTGGCCCTCTTGGCCACCTGGGCACACTGCTGGCTCATGTTCAGCAGGCTGTCAACCAATACCCCCAGGTCCTTTTCAGCCAGGCTGCTTTCCAGCCACTCTTCCCCAAGCCTGTAGCGTTGCATGGGGTTGTTGTGACCCACGTGCAGGACCCAGCACTTGTCCTTGTTGAACCTCATACAGTTGGCCTCGGCCCATCAATCCAGCCTGTCCAGGTCCCCCTGCAGAGCATTCCTACCCTCAGGCAGATAAACACTCCTGCCCAACTTGGTGTAGTCTGCAAACTTACTGAAGGTGCACTTGATCCCCTCATCCAGATCACTGATAAAGATATTAAACAGAACTGGCCCCAGTACTGAGCCCTGGGGAACACCACTTATGACGAGCCACCAACTGGATTTGACTCCATCTACCACAATTCTTTGGGCCCGGCCATCCAGCTAGTTTTTTACACAGCAAAGAGTATGCCCATCCAAGCTATGAGCAGCCAGTTTCTCCAGGAGAGTGCTGTGGGCAGTGGTGTCACAGGCTTTACTAAAGTCCAAGTAGACAACATCCACAGCCTTTCCCTCATCCACTAAGCGGGTCACCTTGTCATAGAAGGAGATCAGGTTAGTCAAGCAGGACCTGCCTTTCATAAACCCATGCTGACTGGGCCCTATTCTCTCGTTGTCCTGTACGATGTCACATGATGGCACTCAAGATGATCTGCTCTATAACCTTCCCCAGCACCGAGGTCAGACTTACAGGCCTGTAGTTCTCCAGATCCTCCTTCCAGCATTCTTGTAGATGGGCATCACCTTTGCTAACCTCCAGTCGACTGGGACCTCCCTGGTTAGCCAGGACTGCTGATAAATGATTGAAAGTGGCTTGGTGAGCACTTCTGCCAGCTCCCTCAGTACCCTTGGGTGGATCCCGTCCAGCCCCAGAGACCTCTGTGTGTCTAAGTAGTGTAGCAGGTTGCTAACCATTTCCCCTTGGATTATGGGGGCTTCATTCTGCCCCTCATCTCTGTCTTCCAGCTCAGTGGAACAATTGGTCTTACTATTAAAGACTGAGGCAAAGAAGGCATTAAGTACCTCAGCCTTTTCCTCATCGTTTGTCACTGTTTCCCCCACATCCAATAAAGGATGGAGATTCTCCTCAGCCCTCCTTTTGTTGCTAATGTATTTATAGAAACATTTTTCATTGTCTTTTATGGCAGTAGCCAGATTAAGTTCTAGCTGGGCTTTGGCCCTTCCAATCCTCTCCCTGCATAACCTCATGACATCCTTGTAGTCCTCCTGAGTTGCCTGCCCCTTCTTCCAAAGGTCAAAAACTCTCCTTTTTTTCCTGAGTCCCAGCCAAAGCTCTCAGTTCAGCCAGGCTGGCCTTCTCCCCTGCCAGATCATCTTTTGGCACATGGGGACGGCCTGCTCCTGCGCCTTTAAGATTTTCTTCTTGAAGAATGTCCAGCCTTCCTAGACTCCTTTGCCCTTCAAGACTGCCTCCCAAGGGACTCTGTCCCTTATTATGAAGTTAAGCAAAAATTTGATGAATTAAACTTATATTTTGCTTTAAGGACCCATTCATACCTAAAAAATCCTAGATGTGATTAATAACTTGGTAAAGTTGGATTTTATTTCAAAGCTCTTCAACTAGCGTGTTCTTCTAGCCAATGGAAGACTAGCAGATGCACATGAGTAATATTACACATAACAGTGTTCCCTTATAAAAGGATGACATGATCCATTTAAAACCTTTCCATAATATGGTTGTTCTCGAAGTGATTATTATTCACTGTTACTGGCAAAGCATCAAAGAAATATCTAGTTCTTTGCAATAGGTAGTAAGGTAAATACTTTACAGTGAAGATCTCATAATCTGAGAACTAAAATGTACCCACGTGCTTTGGAGTATAAAAGCAGAACTGGAATACCATTCTTTTTAAATGCGCACCTTAAAAGTGCAAGGATTACACCCCTTGTGTACTCCCCACAGATGACCTTCTGCAACAGGACAGGAAGGCATGAAGTGCAAGAGCAGGAAAGGGCCCCACATTACATCTTCTGAAAGTTTGTAACAGTTTTCTGCTGTTAGGGGATGCTGAGAGGCATTGAGCAGTTTTGCCTCTCCCTAAATACTCACAAATTGTCTGAAAGGCACAAATTTGACTGAGAACAAGATGGGAATGTAACGGAGTGAGTGAGACTGGAAAGGAAGAGGAGAAAAAGATCGTATACATTAGAGAGAAGTGTAATTTTTAAGAGAGTTTAAGGAATTGAGGAAAGCTATTTTTTCACTAATAGGTTCCTGTACCAGGTAAATGCATCTTTAAATGCAGTTAGCATAGGTTATACTATCTACGGTGCCTCAGGACAGCAGTGCCCTCTTCTGGGAAAAACCTTCGGAACAGACATGTCTTTATGGTTCCATTACATGGAGAAAATCTTTACAGAGCTCTAGGGTCTATATATGTGGAACTGATGAAACCTGTTTGCATTTATGTGTTCTCTGACTAAAGCTTTTTTTAGCTAACTGAAGGGAGCTTACTACCAAAGATACTATCCGTACTCATTAATGAATATTTACACGTGTAAATTCTTATTAAAGGAGATGATAAAAACAATTTTATAAAAAAATCAAAATTATAAAAACCATGCTGTTACTTTAAAAAACATCTTAGGGGAGGGTAACAGGATGAATGCTGAACTCTCAGTTTTCTGAGTGGACAGAAAATGAAGTCCCTTCTGAAAAAAAAGATGTGTCTTGAGAAACCTAATCAAGAGTGCCAAGCAAAAATCCAAAATTCTCATGCAAAATTGCATTTAAGATAAATCAATCTTCAAAATTTTTCAGCAGTCCATATGTAGGCTCTTTTTAATATGACTTAAAACCATTGTTGACTGATTTTGTGAAAACCAGACAGACAGAAAACCAGAGAGTTGTTCTTCTCATCCTCTCGGACTTGACTCTAGAAGAAGAACAGAGGCCCAAGGACAATGATACAAAGAACCAGGGTACTCCAAGGCTCTGAGATAGCAGTTTTTTCACTTGACTTTTGCTAACTTCATTTCTTGTTTGCAGAAAAACATTAGGAAAAGGTTTCTAAGAGCATCCAGGGAGTGATTTCAGTTTTGCATTATTTGTGCTCTGTTTTGTTTTGGGTTTTTTGGGTTTGTTTTTATTTGTTTTTTTGTTTTTTTTTTTTCCAAATTTGTGTTTCCATGTAGAAAAATCTGACTTTATTAAAATAACATCAGGGGAACATTTAAACAGAAAATCTCAGCAATTTGTACTCATAACACACATTTAATATATTTAATACCTGTCTTTATTAAATCTTTAACCTTATCATTGCAACTGTCTAAATAATTACCAAGACAAATTCATGCTAGCTATTCAAGTTGAAGCAATCCCACTTGGTAATGATTGAACATTATTACCATCTGGCAGCTATCCAGTGTCTATGTGAAATGACTTGGTGGTCTAAGTGTGGTTCCTATCATAAGTGCTGCCAAAAGAGAGAATGAACTGGCAAACTTATTAGCAGTCTCAGCTCAGAAGCCAAAGACTAAATGATCTGGGAGTTGTGGAAATAGAGTATCAGTGTGAGAAGAGATCAGGCATGTTACAAATCAAGAGAGAAAACCAAGTAAGAACCAAAAAGTGGCTTGTTTCAGCATGAGAACTAAAAGAAAATGTTGGCTACATTGAAAACACCATACAAGTAATAACAATGATTGAGAATGGTGTGGTTTAAACTTCTCTCTTAATGTTAGCCACATTTTAAATGAGATTATTTTATATATCACTTCGGCTCTCATACAATGACTATTGTGTGCAGACCAACTTGTTCATGAATTGGCATTTGAGTAACTGTACAGCAACTGCTTACACAGAATAGTAATACAGGAAGGCATTTAACATACTTGTATTTAATGTCTGAAATGAAGTTTAGCAGTTGGAAATCAAAGGAGAGCCGGTATGACAAAATCAGCCAGCTCTCTGCAGAGCATCACCAACTGTCCCATAAACTACAGATTTTGTGGTCAGCTGCACTAATGAAAGTTGAAGAAAATGCTTATTTCGAAACAGAAACTTGCAAGCTTGTATGCGGCTTTGACAGAGAAATGAATACGAAATAAAAGCTGCATTTAGATTCAGATTTCACTGCACCCGTGAATCAGATCATTCTGTCTATCTGAAGACATTCTATAGTAAAATTGTATAATCCATTTTATTCAGTAATTGCATCATATTTTCACTGATATAGGCTGAAATGGAATTGCATTTTACTTGAATTATTTCTTTTTTAGGATGTTATGCAAATTACTGCAACTTTCAAGCATCAGAAAATGCATCTGGTGAATGAAGGATTTAATCCAGAAATTATATCTGAACCCCTGTATTTCATGCATGAACCTGCACATTCCTATATTCCTTTGACAAGACAGATATACAAGAACGTGGTTTCCAGTGAAATAAGTTTATAAAGCATACAAATAAAATTACTCTAAAATACAGAAAGTAAATTTCAAATATACTCCTGCAATTATTTCACAAAAGCCAGTATACAATATTTGTTCTAAAAACATAAGACAATCAACTTAAGTCTTACTGTGATAGAATTTGTCTCTTCATAAGACAGAGCCACAATAGTTATGTGCATTGTGTAAGCTGCACTGCATCTGCTCATATTACTTCCAAGGCTCACACATGCAAATTTTTGTTTTACATTTCTCACTGATTCAAATTATTTTTGTCTATGCCACCAGTATCTTAACTTAGTTGAATATTTTACTCCTTTAGATCATAATGCTGCTTCTGCTTTTAGAATGCATAAATGTTAGATGAATAATGTCCTATGCATTAATAAAATATAAAACGGGCAGTCAGAAACATAAGCAAAATACTGCACAAGCACTGCATGTAGACTTCAGTTCAATGTTTGTTAATTATACTATGTAATATTTAACTGCAATATTTTATGTGATGATCAATTTTAGATTTTTATGGAAAATAAACATTCAATGTCAAAATACAGTTGTAGTATTTAGTGGTCATTATTTTTCACAACTTATGCCAGAACTAACAGAGATTAAACTATTTGCAAAAATATTTTTATTTTTCCTACTGTCTAAAGTTTTATATAAATAGACACACATGCACCCCCTAAACATGTATACCATTAAGCTTTATGAGGACTATCCTATATAACTGCTGATACCAATACACTCCATTAAGTTTGCAACTTTTAGAGAGCTCCCAAAAGCTCACGCAAAAGTCTGGTCACCTATCTGGCTTTACTTTTATTATGGAGATGTACTACAGAACACTGTCTGTTTGTCTGTTATTTCCTCCTTTCTCCCTTACCCTTTTACTCTCTACACTGAATTCCTTCCCAACATTCATTCTTCAGAAATAGTTGAAATAAATAAAGAAGATCACAAGACAACAACTCTATCCCTGGCTGCAGAATTAAAAGTCAGTAGCTTATTCACTTGTACCTATGCCAACCAGAAAAAAATTACATAATAGAACTGACCGTAAGCATAAAATATAACGGGAAGTATTCATACAATATATCAAAGAAATGTTTCTGAGAGACACTTGAATCCCTGTAACTTATTCATAGCCTGATTTTAAAAGAACAATATTTGTTACGTTATTCATATAAACTTGCTATCATTATTCATATAAGCTTGCTATCATTATTTACTAATCTCAAGAAAAATACTTCAAGGTCTACAGGTGACAGTCATTTTTAGAAAGCAGGCATCATTTTGTTTATAGAATCATAGAATCATAGAATCGTTAAGGTTGGAAAGGACCTCTGAGATCATCGAGCCCAACCTGTTAACCTAACCCCCTGGTTCACCTCTAAACCATGTCCCTAAGCACCATATCCACACTTTTTTTTAATACTTCCAGGGACTGTGATTGTACCGCTTCCCTGGGCAGGCTGTTCCAATGCCTAACCACTCTCTCCGTGAAGAAATTTTTCCTAATATCTAATCTAAATCTCCCCTGGTGCAACTTGAAGCCATTTCCTCTTCTCCTATCACTTGTTACTTGGGAGAAGAGACTGACCCCACCTCCCTACAACCTCCTTTCAGGTAGTTGTAGAGAGCGATAAGGTCTCCCCTCAGCCTCCTCTTCTCCAAATTAAACAACCCCAGCTCCCTCAGCCACTCCTCATAAGACTTGTTCTCCAGAAGAAGAAGACTTGCTATGAAGCTATAGAAAAAGCTTCTAATATAACACAGTTTTGTAGATATAATAATGCACCTAAATGAGAAATACTGCACCTAATATAGCATACTATTTTCAATAAACTATGCTGCACATTAAATCAAGTGAAACAAATTGCCAGAGCAATAATTTTATATTAACTATAAATCATGTTTAGCTGTAACATTAGAAGCTTTTGGCTTAATTTTCTATACATTGTAATCAAGAACGCCAAACTATATACATTTTTTGTAAAATATATTTTTAATGTATCTTTTCTAATGAAATAAAGAAAATCTCTCCAGTAACTGAGAATGATAATGTAAACAGATAAAGGCATAATACTTAGTGCCAGGGGGAGTGATGCTTAGAAAGGTTAGATATCATATGATACCAAGGCATGCTAGTGGAAGTATAAAATCAATGGGGACAAAGTCTTTACCAAGCATAATAAAAGAGATAAACCACTATCAAGTCCCTACATTCATATCATCATATAACCTTAAAAGGAGCACATCAGTTGTAAGCTCCCCACAGCAAAGAATCTTTTATTCTCCTATGAGAGTCTGAGGGTCATAGAACCCTTCAAACCAGCCTTTTGTTTCACAAACAAATCTTTTATATGCCACTAAGCCATAGATCGTCTATAATCTTTTATAATAATTTGTTGCAAACTAATTGAAAGGTATTTCATTTCAAAACCAAAACAACCTAATCTACTGAAAGAAATTACTACAATAGTACTAAGGAATCACAAAATTAATTTGAAAGCTTGTTTTAGCAGGTTGTAGACACTACGTGTAATTATATACTATGTGGGTAAAGAGTTGACTGTAAGAGTGCTATCAGCATATTCAGTCATTTCAGGCACCACAAGATGGTAGCATTTCTGAACATTACTGGTACTTGCTTTCTTCTCCGGTGTTTCAACGCACAGAATTTTACAAAACAGCAGTAGTCTGATTTTTAATCACAGAATGATTGTGTTTGGAAGGGACCTCTGGAGATCTTCTGGTCCAACCCCTCTACTCCAGCAGAGACACCTAGAGCCAGCTGCCCAGATGGCTTTTGAGTATCTCCAAGGAGGGAGACTCCACACCTCTCTGGGCAACCTGTGCCAGTGCTCAGTCACCCTCCCATTAAAAACTTTTTCCTGATGTTAAAACTTTTCTGGACTGGTTTTCAGGAGGAACCTCCTGTGTTTCAGTTTGTGCCCATTGCCTCTTGTCCTGTCACTGGGCATCACTGGAAATAGCCTGGCTCCACCTTCTTTGCACCCTGCCTTCAGGCATTTGTACACAGTGATGAGATCCCCCTTGAGCCTTTTCTTCTCCAGGCTAAGCAGTCCCAGCTCACTCAGCCTTTCCTCACATGAGAGATGCTCCAGACCCATAACGATCTTCATCTTGTACTGAAGTCTCTCCAGTATTTCCATGTCTCCTTGTACTGGGGAGCCCAGAACTGGACACAGTACTCTAGGTGTGGCCTCACCAGAGCTGAGGAGAGCGGAAGGATCACTTCCCTTGACCTGCTGGCAACATTCCTCCTAATGCAGCCCAGGACATTGTTAATTTTTAAAACTGCTTTAACATAGTTATTTTCTAATAATAAGCACAATATTATAGAGCTCCCAGAAGCTCAGAGAAAAGTCTGGTCACCTGTCTGGCTTCATTCTTACTACGGAGATATATTACAGAACATTGTCTGCCTGTTACTTTCTCCTTTCTTCCTCACCCTTTTCCTCTCTACATTCAATTCCTTCCCAACTTTCATTCTTCAGAAAAAGTTAAAATAAGGAAGAGCACAAGACAATGATTCTATCCCTGGCTGCACAATTAAAAGTCAGTAGCTTATTCACTTGCACATATTTACAGGCAGCAAATTATGTCTCACCTTACTCCATCTAAAAGTGTTTATCCTTAATGTTTTCTAAAAGCCCTAGAAAAGAAATGACATCTCTTTTGTTTCCAGTTAATTTCAAAATTGTAATTTAATCTCTGGTTTAAGGAACAAAACATATACTAATAAACTTCTGTCCATCAATTGTGGAGCTACCAGTACTTCTTTTAGCTACCAGTACTTTTTTTAGCTACCGGTACAACTGGACTGCAAAATAGTCCTGATAAACTGGGGAAGCAATAGGATGGAAAACATGGAAAGAACTAAATGCAAGAAGAAATGAATTGTACATACAGAAAAAGGAAAATAACTAATCAGGAACTTTTTGAAGAGGAGGGCTTACTGGTTAGAGTGATCAAATCAAAGGATATGACTTCCAAAGTAAGTACAAGCAGACCAGGGCTGTTCATTCTCCAGAAGGCCATGTAAAGCAAGCTCCAACCACAAAACCGTTGAGGTTACTCTGGGTACAAAGCACAGCAGTCAAGATAATTTGACCTACATGAAGGCTTGTTCTTTCTGCAAGGCTAACATGGTTACATCACTTCTAGAACAGCTCAGAGCACAGAGAGAGGAATTCAGCTATGTTTGCATTCATCCATGAAGATACAACCAAAAATGCTAAAAGGTAATTTTAATATACTCTTTAATTTACTCTAGCAGTAACAGCACATATCACCCACCTAATTAAGCATGCAAGCTGTCTCTGAAAGTGCCTATCTCTTCCTAATAATGATAAAGCTTTTACACCTGAGTGCTTCGAGTTGCACCTAAATTAGACGTCCACAGAACAGTGAAGTTAAAAGTTCCCTTTAAAAGGACTTCATTTTCACATGGGTCTCCCTTCATTCTTCCCTGGCCCTGCAAAGCCAGAGTATGAGCACACACTTTCATGAGTAGCAGTATAGAAGGTATCTCTGGGTGAAGAGCTCTCAATGCCTGAACACTGAACCAAACACTGCTTTCAAAGTGAGAGAAGAGAACAAGGCAGCTGGGTATTACGAAACATTTTCACACACTAACAGAAACAGGTAGGCTGCTGAGGACACTGTGAAATACATGTTGTTGGAGGCTTTTAAAAAAAAAAAATTAGCTCAGATGTGCCCTAAGCTTCTGGCCAGGGTATTCCCAATAGCTTGTTATGGACTTACTTGAGAACATCATACTGTAGCTCAAAAAAGCAGCCACCCAGTCATGATAGGCATTCACAGGAGATCATGTATCTTCATATGGGCACAAGGATTGGTCGCATACGTTGTTCTCTTAAGCCATATCTGTTGGCAAGATAAATATCAGGAATATGTTATTTACAGTTGAATTTCTTTTAAAATGAAGGTGTACTAGATGACTTCTTGGGGCCCCTCCCTGCCCTATGCTTTGTAATTTTTATTCAAAACCAGGAGGAGTTTTATCTCAGGACTAAAAGTAATCTCCTCTGTATGCATCAATAAGGTCTAGGTGACCTGTCAAAATTCAAGATCTGTAAGGTTATTGTGGTAAGAATAGAAACAGATGGCAGAGTCAGGTATTTTTCCATACGCTTTCATCTGCTTCATAGTTCAAAGTCTTTACACATCTCTTCCAGTGTTAACCTTTCTTTCATGTTTTTTGTTTCTCCTTAGGTGCTTTCCATGATCATATCAGCCTTCAGCATGTTGTCTGTTTTGCTGCATTGTTTCTTCCTTGTATCAGCGACCAACCAGTTCAAAACAGTATCAGTAACATCTCTTCATTTGTTATTTCAAATTCCTGTATGGATGAATTTGCTTTTGTTTCGGAGGAAGACATGCATTCAATTTTGAAAATTATATTACTTAAGAAACTTACTTTCGCAAAAGAATTCCACCAGAGACCGTACAACCTTAAACAAATGACAACAGTTGAAACTGAGTGTTTAAACCAGAGTCAAACCGCCATTATAAAAATTAATTTAAAATATTATAATAAGAATTTTTAGTACAGAAAACCTTTTAAATGTATAATTTATTAACCTATGTCACAGATGGGTGTGAAACAACAGTGACTATAGAATAAGAAGACCCTTAAAGAAATTGAGGAACTGAATATTTCATATGCAGATCAAAGTGTTTCTGGCAATAGGAAAAAAGTCCTATAAAAGACAAAAAAGTCCTGAACACATTAATGATTTCAACAATAAATAGAGAAGGCACTAACTTCGTTATTCAAAACCTGGAATCCCTTTAGCTGCAAGAATACCAGGACTTTTATTTGCTGATAGTGCTGCTTTTTTTTTTTTTAAGATCTGAAGAAAGCAGGTGATACTTACACACTATCTATGATTTGTAAGTAAGCAAAGACATGCCTCTTGTCATTTTTGTCAAGAAACTTTTGAGAGTTATATTTTTGAGATTTAGCGCTCGTTATTGTCACTGATCATTTTTGCCAATATAACACTTGAGTGCTGATCAGATTCTGCAGTCTGTTCCACACAGCAGCTGAATACACTTCCTACCATCAAGGCTCCTGCCCATGTTGGGGTCATGCACATAACAGTCCTGCAGCCTCCAGAGAATGCTTCTATCTGTGCTGACGTGCAGCACCACAAAATCATCATTATACTGTTCCTGTACATGATTTAACTTGTGCAAGAACCATCCCTCTCTATGAATAAATCTGGTTTTCTGAGTTGAAAAGCAAGTTAAATATTCAAAATATTCCCTGGGAGACCAACTCAAGGAGAGAATACATAAGGAAAGGAAGGCATCAAAAAGAAAAACCAAAACTCTCACTGCCTCTTTGGAAGAAATAAAAGTAGAAGTTTCTTAATATCCAGGAGCAAATCTTTGGAGTCTTGAGAGCTAAGAAGCACAGGAACCTGGAAACCTCTTACATCCATAAACGTGGGAAGTTTTTACCCTATGCAGATATTAGGCAATGCAGGAGCTCCAAGCCTCAGGCAGGCAGGTAAACAAACTGCCAGAAAGCAGGCTAACATTACTAAAAGTTCAGGGCAACTTAAGTGTTGCATGGCATTCTAATTCACGTTCTACATGCTGATTTTAAAATATCCCAATGGTTTTACATGGCATTGCTAATTTTATCTGGCATTGCTAGTGTTCTCTTAGGCTTAAAAGCACTTGTCTGTTTTTTTTAATAGGACTAGATTAACTATAAAATTTTTACACATCAAAAAAGTTTGACATCTTCCAACATTTTCTACAAATAGGGGTTTTAATTAAAAGAATACTTACAGAAATCAAATGAGAGAACTCTGTAACTGTTGGTGTATTACACAAAACACCCTGCTTTAAGTCAACAGCAACACAAATACAGATCATTTTACAAGCTTAAAAGAAAACATAAATCTCATTAGCAGAAAAATGTATTTAGAGAAGAAAAACCTAAAAGGTTCCTTTGCATCTTATTCAAAAAAATTTATAACTGCTGTTTTGAAATATACAAATGAGGCATATTTTACCACATGTATCATGATTAAACTTTGACAGTCAACACCAAAGGAAAGTCACAGCTGCTAAAAATATGCTAATATCCTTCACACACAACAGAGAGGAATAGGGGTGAGCAAATTTCAGTCCAAGTATTCTGAGCTGTTGATGCGTCCTCATGCAATAAAGCAACATAAAGACCAGAGTTTGGTACCTAAACATACTGAAATTGGACAAAAGACAGAAATAAAAGTTCTAAGACAAGGGATCATCTTTCCTTAATTGCAGGAAAGATAGGCTAATCCCAAATGGACATAAAGAAATTCTTTCAAAGTAATGTGTTTGATATTGCTTTACTTTACTATGACTTCTATTCAAGAATCACATTTATACTAACTTCAGAGGTCCTACAGATAAACCAAAATTCTGAGAGGCCTCAAGTCAAGGAGAAGGGAAGGTGTTTACAAAAGACTAAGTGTGAGTTTTAAACTGTTCCATGTTTCTTGGGATCTGGACTTAAATAACATATCTGTCAGAAATTAAAAACCATGACAATATTTCAAATATCACAGTGTGTTTACTATTGGATGCTTTAGTGTCTACTATTACTTTTTATTGACCGTTACTGTGTTTACCATTACTTGCTTTAGTGTTTGTTTTAACATGCAAGTATCTGCTTGAATTTTATCAAATGCAATATAACTCACCAAAGATTTCTTCCAGAAGCCTTCAAGGAATGTATCTAAATTAAACAACGTTGGCACGCCGTACTGTAAATAACTACGTATACAGTAATCTTTAAACTAGATCACGCTGGAATTTGGAGCAATGAGTGAAGCAGAGTGCTTATAAAGTAATTCATAGCCTTTTTAATAATAGAAATCTGATAACAATATAGCTCCTATTACTTTTTACTACACAGGTATATTGACATATGCATTTATCCTTCACATAGGAATTATAAAATTTCCCCAAAACAGTGACTTTCTGAAAGCAACACTGCTGCCAAGTTAGGAAATTCTTCCAAAATAACTACATTAGTTTCAATTTTTGTCTTGACCATTATCATAATAACAATGGCCATATGAAGCTATAGGTCCATTTAATAACAGATACCGATACTGTCTTTTATATTGCCTGCATCTTAGAGCTCATTCATTCCTGCATATGGTGACAGTTGTAGCTCTTGAAGTAAAAGCACTGAAGAAATCTAGATTATATTCTAAAATAATCTCCAGTGTAGGCTGCTTCTTGCTCTAAGACACATAATATACTACAGTCCACAACTAACTTTAAATAATAAATGGAATTGACTGAATTAGCAGTCCAAAACTCCCTACATCTAAAAAAAAATTATTTACTTGTACAAAGTAGATGATATAAAATTTTCACCTATTCTCACTCTGTATGTGTGCTTATTTTTTTACATATATTTTTCTTTCTGTTAAGTGGACATCTACACTGCCACATAAATACGAATAATACATATGCATTTTATGTCAATTACAAGATAGAGAATCCTTATCCAAAATTCTCTGTCCTTTTACTTCAGGACATAAAGAAAGCTAAAGCCATAGGATTGATCTACTTACCTCAATAAGAAAATCAGGAAAATAAGAAAATAATAATGAGGGAAAATGTCAGTATCAATAAATAACGAATCTCAGCCACCTTCCCCCAAAAATTAGAAATATATGGTATTGACAAGGACACAGTAAAAATGAACAGAGTTAGACAATCTTAATGCAAGTACCACTTCCATTGTAAAAAACCCTAAACATTCTACAGTACACCTTGAGGCCTGGGCTTTTTTTTCAGAAAGAAGAGCAACAATATGGCAAAGATACTAAGGACTTCCAGAGACAGAGATACTTATGCAGCCTTACAGTGGGGTTTGTGAGAGAGCTGAAAGGGATGATGGTATGTGGGATATTCTGCTTCTGAATGTTAGAGACAGTAAATGAATGTTTGGAGTCTGCCTGTTGAGAGGAGGAATGGAAAAACGTATTGTGTAGCAATAGGTCTTTATAGTAATCATTTTCTGCCAGCCCTGTCAAAAAGCTTTTCTACACATAGAGCAGTATTTAGCAATTTTGACTGATAATACTTTTTAAAAATTGCTATGTTCTGTGTTGAAAAACAGTTTAAAAGTAACAGAACTCTTGATTGTGGAACCCTTAATAGAGAAGTCTATTAAATGGTTGTTCTTTTACCTAGATTATATTTAGGTATTTATATAATTTTATTTTTATATAATTATTATTTTATATAATTTTTCTGATCTGTTTTTGAAACTTCAAGGAGATGATTCTTGAATTTTTACTAAAAACCAACTATGGCAGCCTTTCTCAAAATACTTCACTAACCAGTAATTTCTGAATATGGCATTTGCAGAGCATGCAAATTAATTAATTTTGTTATTAAATAAACACAAATAAATATGGAGTAACCAAATCATGAGTACACTCAACACTCATTCATAAAAGGAATTTTAGCAACTTCCAGATGGACCCTTTATCACTTTCCAAGGTAAGAGCCCCAAATGAGTACTAAGGCTCTAAAATCCTTCAGAAAAACTGATAGGAACAAAGATTGTATTTCTGAAATATATAGGCATAGCAAAGACTTCTGAACTTCAACTTTTCATGACACATAACTATGGCAAGTTGCTTCTCTCCTTAGCACCACTGCACCTCCTCGACCTCTGACAACGCAAAGAGCATATACCCAGCCTTTGGAAGGCAATGTAGTGCTGAGGGGCAGAAGACAGGAAGGGGACAAGATAAGGAGTGCAGAATGTCATTGGCCTCTCTATCCTTCCTACTGCCCCTTCCCGCATGTCCATCCCCATCCTTTCTTGCCCTCATTGTCATTAAGGCAAGAAAACCTCAACCCTTGCTGTTTTACTGGGGTGAGAGATCTTCACTAAGCTACTTAAGGAGAGTGCATGAGAGAAGTGACTTATTGCCATGCCTGAGCCTGTGCTGTCCAGGTATCTGCTGCAGTTACTGCTATCACAAATGTGAAACTCTTATGCAGTCTGTGTTTTTTCTTCCTCCAGCTAGGCAATTCTCTGCTTTGCTTATTCCACAAGCTAATCAGGCACAAACTTTCCTGCCTTGACATTCTGTAGCAATTGCAAAAGCAACTCCTAAGGTCATTTCCCCAAGCTGTTATTTTTCAGCTATCACGGTTTACAGACAGATGGAAACGTAGGAAGCCATACTAACCACAAATTACTCCAGTCAGACCATGTCAGCTGGTCATCGTTGTACATCTTTGCATGGTCAGCTGACCTTCTGAAAACTTCCAGAATTCCTTTTGCTTTCAGTCATAAGTGGAGCTGACTACCTCATGTTAAAGCAATTTTCAGTGCTGTTCACACAGCGGCACCTGAGTGGACAGTGTGCTAGCCAAGAAAATACGAAATAGAATTACTTCAGCATGCATTAGTACTCACCACTAACACTCACGCTTGTAAAGCGATTGTTAACATTGTTGAGACAGGACTATGTAGCTGTGACTAGCCAACAGGCCACATATTAAGTGGTTAATGGACTAGTGTACAATACAGGTCACTAATGTTCATTACAATAAGTCCTTTAAAAAAAAAATTGGCCGCTGCACACAGACATATCCTTGAAAATTACTTTTTCAACACCCTGGCATGCAAGTTACATTTTGTAACAAGATCATTCTTATAGATGTAAAAAGTTATTAAACTGCATCCAGCTGAAGGTTTTGGCAAGAAAATCCCTTTCAGAAACAAAAGCATAGTTATTTGCTTACATAATGCTGATTTTTTGTAAGTGTCTATACTTGCCTTGTTGTTACCACTTTCTTTTTTCTTTTATTACCAGGCCAGCATTTGAAGATACCTACATATTTACCTCCTCATTTTTAAGATGAACACTTAATAATATAGACACACTCCAGGCAGTTAGAAACTAAGAAAATGGCCAATTTTTCTGACATGTTCATGACTTACAGCTTAGAAACACCATAAAATGACACATGCAAAAAATATTTTCTGTGCATGTAGTACTGACTATATCAAATAAATGCAAAGTTAATGACATTAAAATATCTGATTGGGTCACCTTATTTGTTCCTCATTAACTTCATGAGGTTTATCAATCAAGGTGGTTGAATATGACAGATCTCATGTACATTTCATATGACAAGTTACCTGAATGAACATAAAGGATTTTTTTTCAGAAACACTTTTCAGAAAGCTGCTAAAGACATGAGGCTCCAGCTGGAGTCAGAGGGCATTGCAGCTTCTTAGAACCTGTGAGAATCAAGTCCCAGAGAGTGCCACAATGGGCAAGTGTCTCTAATGGCCCTGACCAACAGTCACCTGGGATCTCCTCCCCTCCACCCAAAGGCCCCAAGGGCTCTATTTAAGTTCAGGCCTGGGAAGCCACTCCTGCCTGAACTATGTTGTCCCATCCTGTGGATGGACCTTGCTGTACCCTTGTCTCTAGAGCTACCTCTCGCCTCATCTCCTGTCTGGACTCACTGGATAGACCCTGGACCTGATTTATCCCCATGCCTTGTCTGGAACTTTTGACAGCCCCTATGCTGAAGTACCCCAGACCCTGGTTTGCTCAGGTGCAGCAGGACTGCCCTCTGGTCAGGGAGGGTACTGCCTGTGTTGTGGGCATCCTCAGCACCTGTTTTGTCCCCCAGCTTGCTGAGAAGCCCTGCTGTTGCTGTGCGGTGACACTGACTATGTGAAATGGAGCCACAGTAATATGAAGTTTGAGTTTTCTCTTCAGTCATCTCTCAGAGTAAGCTGCCTTGTGAAGGGGGAAAGGAGAATACTAGGAAATAAGGGGAGCACAAAGAGCATGTCAAACATTGCTTCAAGCAAGCCTGAAATTCATGTGTGCCAGAAACTGTTATTAGCTGTAAAAAACCACACCAACTCAATACAGGAGTCTTAATACAAGAACAATTTGCTTTACAATCACATTTACCAGGATCTAGGTAGAAGATGCTTGAGGAATGAGTCTCTTGCACCACAAAATGAGTGCGGTTTCAGGGTTCAGAAGAAATGGCCCAAACATGTGCAGAGAAGTATAAGTACCTGTAACTCTTACGCACCTAAAATTCTTTTCTCCCTCGCCCATTTTAAGTTGGTTCTTGGCCTTTCAAGAGAGTTGTTTCCCCTCTTCATTTCCATACAACAGAAAAAGAGCATGTGAGGAGAAAACTAAGAAAATAAGCAAAAGTTTTTGCTACTGAATTTAAAGAATTCAGTATTTTAGCATATAGCCCACTTACACCAGATGACAAAGTATTTCTGAAAGTGGTTCCATATAGGAGACATAATTTTTTAAAACATAGGGTCAGATTCATAAATGGGAGTACAAATATAGGGACGTACTGCTAGCAAGAAGATGGCACAGTAACGAACTGTTATATCAGCTAACATTGATAATACTATCTTCAGAGTCATCAGGTAAATTTTCTAATGCAATTGAAGTACAAAATAACGAAAGCACAAATAAGGGACAGATGTTCTCTGGCATACTGTTTAACTCTGTGATGGAAACATGAAAGCTCAGAAAACAGAGGCATGTTGACAACTATCTTAGGCATGCCCGAAGGCACAGAAGGCAAACACCCTGTTCTAATCCTTTGAAGGATGATTCCAGCAGCCCTTTCCCCTAGAAATTAAACTGGATAATAAAAAGACTGAATACTTCCAACTGGTAGCTATTCAAAGCACCCTGATTAGAAAGATTTTTTTTTTATTATTTATTTTAAATTAACTTTGGTCTCCCGAGCACCTACCCACAAAGCAGAAGCCAACAGAACGGAAATGCATCTAGGTCAGAGATGATTTCTTAGAGCCAGTTTGTTGTATTTACTCATTGTTGCAGTTTTGCTCAAGAGCTTCATGCCTCAGATGTGCTGTGTGCTGTTTTGACACAGGCCAACATGCCAGAAAATTTCCGTGGCAATCACTGGAAGACTTTCTGCTAGACTCCTATGTTATCCTATTCCAAGCCAAGATAAGATTATATGGAAGTATGTTTTTATTATTCGACATCTTTTAAAAAACGAATTGGGATACCATGCTCTGCATTAGTAGTCTAGAACAACAATTATAAGAACAACCAAAAATTAAGGCGTGGAATGCCTATATGTTAGGCACTTTGAAATCACCCATAATTTAAATCAGGTTAAACTAGCGGTCAATAAAATACCTGTTTAAAGGATGTGAAAACGATGGCACTTCATACTAAGAAGTCTGTTTCCTTCTCCATTCAGTTCACGTCCTGTCTGGGTTTTCCCATGCTTTAAAGACTTAGTCTTCTTGCATACCTTACACCTGAGACTGCACCAGAATATCCTTTCTAAAGGATTTATATTCAGATTCAAGTCTTCATCTGACTCTTATTTAAGATGTGCTTTTCATCTTTCTCTACAAATGATTAGCTATCTTCAAGAGTCAAGTAAGGTAAGCATCCCTTTGACAGGTCAGTGCCATTTCCTATACTTGATTAGCAAGGCAGGAGCTGTGTAACGAGTAAAATCAAAAACTATCAGAGTAAAATGTGAAACTCTTCCATATCATTATGTTTCATCTCAAATGTATGAACTGGCAACTAAATAAATTAAAAAAAAAATGGGGTTTATATTTGCAGATTGCTATTGGTTCCTAATTCAGATCACTTCTGGATGACAGTGAGACTGAACGCCAACTCTACCTTTGCAGGATCCAAACAACTCACTGTTGTGAGCTTATTCCATCAGCAGTCAACAAAATTGTTCAAGGAGAGAGAAAATCTGAATATTTCAATTTGCTTCTCTGGGAGGTTATGGCTAAATTTTACTGGAGGATTAATACATTGGCATAATATATAGACAAATGGCTCCTAGTATGAAAAGTTTCATGAATTCAGGCAAAACTATGTATTTACCCATAGAGCTTATTCAAAGCAAATTAACAGACAGCAATAAAGTGTTGGGTTTTTTTTAATGGTCTACTACATTAATAGTAAAGCTTTCTGTTAATAAAATTACATCTACCAGAGATGATATTTCTCTACATCCTTGAAAAGTTGACACAAGTCTGTAGTGTTGACATGCTGTAACAAATGACTTGAGACAAGACACTTCATGTAATGTATGTATTTTAAATTAATGTCCTCACAGAACTACAGAATAAAGAAGCATTCCAAAATATTATAAAAATGTCTTTTCATTTCCTATGGATTTGAGTCCTAAATGCTTTCCAATGATCAAAAACTTCCATAATGTCCTGCCCCTGTCACCACAACAACTTTAGTCTTTACCTCCTCAGGTCCCTGCAATAACTCTAGTATGACTACACCACTCATTCCCCAAATCCCCATGTGACATTATTAGTCAAGAGTTAGTTTTGTGTGGCCGTTTCAGTGCTGTGACTTGCTGATTGGCCACTCAGCCATCCATTCCTGGTTTGCTTACTACTTGTCTAGTTTTAGATTTAAGATTTTAGACTTTGCTAGACTAAGTTTCACAGATAAACTGTGGAAATTAATAGACACAATTATTTAGATATAATTGTTTTACTTTAATGGGGATGTAGTTGAATAGTGAGATGTGAAGAGTTGGGAACTGCATTTTCAATGTACGTTTATTTTTATGTAGATTTTCTAGATTATATGTTTCTATTTTTTAAAATAGAGAAAAAGATTCAACAGATACTAAGGAAGAATTCAATAGTGGGGGACAGTCTGCAAGATAATCTTCAGACTGTGAAGCTGTTTTCTTCCTTTTCCATGTTACAGCATTCTCTGACAATCCGAAAAGCTAGCTGTCTATTTTTAAGTCATAGACCCTCTTTTTCTTCTAGGAATGTCTATTTCACCTTTCTGCTGTAAAACTCAAAAATTCTATTCCAGAAGAAAAGTCACTACTTCAAAATTACTTTAATAAAAAACTGAAATAAATAGCTGACACTTCCAATTTTATGCTATTATTTTCCCTGGGAAACAAACTTCATACATATAAAATACCTTATTTAAAACAACTTTTTTTTTTTCCCCCAGAATTGAAGTATTTCACTTTGTTGACGCTTACACTATTAAAAGAGCACAAGCTAATTCCCTTAGGCATATTAGCCAGGTTCAGAGTTAATGCAAATACACATGCATCACTATATTGTGTTATCTGGATATTAAACAGCATAATGTGTCAAGATTATAATATTGAAACTACATGTTTTTTACACTGCAGAGGCATTTCAGTAATTTGTGTATATTTTCTTGCTACAGTGAGATGTTACAGGGAAATGTTTTAGTTTTATCTAATCACATTTTTCAAACAGAAATTTTTCTTCCATCTGAGTTCCACCACTAGAAAATTAAACTCCTTTATATTTCATTATTGGGTCATACCATACTCTCGGGCATCAAAATGTTTTCTGTTGAAGGGAAATTGAGCAGAAGAATTACAGCATACTAAATAATTCAGGGCTCAGTGGTTTGTCTGTGGTATGAGTTTATGAGTTCTACATAACATCAAGAGTAAAATAGATTCCAGCCCACAACATGTAACAAGAAGCCTATTAATGGGTAAATTTCTTGCTATACTTTCAGGGTTTTATCTACTGAAAAATAAATATCACTACATTTAAAATATGAGTTTTTAGAGCTTTTTTAGAGTTAACCTTTGGAACAGCCTTAATTAACGTTTCTTCACAATAGGAATTTACCACTTGCGAGTAAGTGTTATGTTAGTAATTTTAATCTCATAATAACATACAATTTTTCCCAGACAACTGTTGCTTTATTCAATGTACATGGCAGCTCATATTTACTTAACAACAGTTCAGTAGTTTGTGTTACACTCATTGACCCACATATGCAGAAAATTTTATCTTCACTGCTGTTATTAACTAGTTAACATGAAATAAAATTATTAATTTGTGAGCCTTTGAAATCCTATGCTATTTATTTTTTTAAATATTAATAAATGTGTATACATCCCCATTGGATGAAAAACTGAAACTGTAGAGAGCAAAAATACTGAAGGTGAATTTAGCTTTCCTAACTTTAGGGGCTAGACCAGCTACCTAAACTGTGGCATGTAAATGCCACTTGATATGCATGAGACTGGCAATTATGACTCAAAAGCTCAGAAACTTCTGCATAGGCACCTAACAGTCAGGCATTTATTGCCAAGGAATCTAGAATGGCACTAAATCCCTAATCGTGGGCAACTGATTCAAGCCCAAGGTATAGACAATGCTTGCATATAAGCTGCATTCCGTAACTGCTGTTACAGTTAAATTGAGACCTTGTCAGGATAGTCAAGCAAGCAATTCAACTCATCCCAAATTAGACAGCATTTGCTCAGACGAGTGACTCTAAATTCCCTTAGTCATACTCAGTCTTCTTTGGTGCAAGCTCCCATTATAACCAATGCTCACAGGTAGACACCCATCTACCTCACAGATACCTATGAGCTGAATCTGACTTAGAAAAATTAGTCAACTGTGTCTGATAATTTTTAAGGGTTCAATTTTTCACCATTCCACTTAGCATAGCATACAAAGCATGGCTCCCCATGTCTTCATCTATAGTTGTTTGAGCAACCACCAAATCAAGAGTCTAAGAGGGTCTTTAAGGTTAGGCATATAGCTTGGCTAAATCACCCAGTTTGGGGAGGGCGTAAGTGATTAATCCAGTATCACACAGGAGTTCTGGCACAGGAAGGGATCAAATCCAATTCCTTTGAAACTAAGTATTTCAGAGTATCAGTCTTTATGTTAGGGTCTTGCTCATCATTTCTGTTCTTTTGGATTAGCAGCACTGATAACATCAAAAGCACAAAATTCTTCCTCTATTCTCACCACTAATGTCTTTGGTGATGTGCTAGTCATTAGTCACCTTAGTAAATGCAATCTCCTGCTTACTTGCGTGTCTGATTTTTAGCTCACAGCACAGTATATTTAAAATACATCTCTCTCATCCACAGGCCGTTCTGTATTTATCTTCCTTTTGTGCTGTACCAATTACCTATCACCTATGGCTTTTCCTTTCACTCTCACCAGTATACCCAGAGCTTTTCATAGATTTGACTCTTCAAGTATTTTTGTTCTCATTTCTTGTCACGTCTGCACTACACAGCAGAATGCCTCCCCTTCTGCTTTCTTTCTGCCTTCTTCAAAGTAATCCTTGCAAACGAGTATCTTTCAACCTCCCTCTATCTTCTTTCAAATCAACATGTAAGTATACACCTTCCTTAAAGCTCACAGTCGTTCCTTTTATTCATTATTTATGCACATTTATGTAGCAGTTAACAATGCCAAACTCTAGGCAATCAAATAAATGTACAGTGGTTTTTTTACATTACTTTAAGCACAGATTACTGTAGCATTTAATTTACTTATTATTTATTTAAAAAAAAAAAATTAAAACACCGGCCCATTAAGTTAACTTTGCCTAAGAAAAGCAAGCTGAAATTCTATCCCCTCACAAAACGTGTTTCTGGAAGAAGTGATGCTCACCAGCTGAAAAACTAAATACTTCTGTCTTCCTGTAAATGTACACCTATATAGGATACAACATACACAGATACCTCCATTGCACCTTACTAGTAAGGAACACTACTGTATCAATAAAAAACTATCGGCCTACTGCCAGTATCCTCTTCAAAGACTCATGAAACCTATTTGTAATCTAGCTTTGCACCATTAAATTTGCTTGAATTTGTTTCCAATGGATGTCCAGACAGCACTCATGTAACAAAGCTGTGTCTGTATATTCTTAATCTAATCAAGCTTCAGTCTTAGTGGTAAAACAGAAAATAGCAGCACTAGAGCCAGCTGAGAACACAATTCAACTCTTCAAGTGTCTTTCTCCTCCATTCGTCTGGGGCAAAGCCAAATGTGTTAGCCTACATTAAAAACTTTATGATAAAAATTAGTCGAAACCATAGAGTTTTGAGCTAAAACAATTGTCTCTGCAGTTGGAGCTGACAAAGACCACTCATGATTTAACATAGTTTGACTACACAACGACCTAAAGGAGAGATGTCCCAGTAGTAAGGAGCATTCTTAGTAGTGAAAGGCAGCGTAAGAAGCTGTTGCCTGCCACTTCTCAACATGCTTGTTGCTGCCTCAGCCCACCTTTTTCCTTGATCCTCTCATTCAATTCTCAGTGCATATGGGACCACAGGAAAGACAGTTCATATGATTCCCAGGGTTTTAAGGCAAGAGCTAAAAAGTTTTTTCAAATGACAGGAAGAAATGAGCATGAAGCTGAGCTTTGGCTCAAGTCAAATGTCCAGAATTAAATTTTCATTATTCCTTGTGTTCCTCAGTTTCAAGGGCAGAAAAAACCACAATAAACCGAACTTTTCCTGCTATGATTAGTGAGGGATTGGTACAAAATCTACCTTCAAAAGCTCTGGTTGAATTAAGTCTTTTCTCTTGGCAATAAAGTACCAATTCTCCGACTGCATGATCAGGAACGTATGCCTGAGAAATCGATCTATTGTTTCAGTTATTATCCTTCTGCAGTCATTTTTTCAAACATTGAGGAGGGCACCATGTGCACTGTGATTTAGAGTGATTTACAAGCTTTTGAGTTTGTAGAACGGAAATGTGTATCACATTAACTGTTGAGGGAAAAGCCTTCTTACAATTACACAATAATTTGAGGGATCTATTTGCAGCATTCGAATTACATCTCTTGAGTTCTTTATTAGTTCCTTATTTTCCTACCACCTATTGGGTAACAGGAGTGCAGCGGTATATGTGATATGCTGCAACCTTGTTGTCATCCGCCTCTGGTGAGAGGGCAGGTTTGTCCCTTAATGAGTCATTTGTGGATGTGGTTTAATCAGAATGTGGGCCTTCTGGGCTTGCCAGAAACAATAAATTTTTCAATTTGACTGCCTGTAAACTGTGTTCTTCATTATCAGTCCAGATCATCCTTTCAGCTCTTTTGCAGCTGTTGCTTCCTCACCAGAAACATTTCCATTCACACTTCATTGATACCAATTTTCTTGCTTTTGTCACAAGGCTCTAAAAGAGGCCAAGGAGATCCTTAGGCACAAAGAGAAAGACTTGGGCAGAAGAGGGGAAGAAGCTGACACGAGTTTCTTGCTGAGATGACCTGGGTTAGCTAAGAAACCCACCAAATTTAGACAAAACAAGCTTTGCAGGAAAAATGCCATGGTTCATAATAAGTTATAAGTTTTGTAAGGAGGACTCTGGACAAATGTAGGTCATTTGCTTAATGTATGAAATGTTTAAACCATAACTGTCATGTGTATTTCCAATACTTAAACATTTTAAATTGCCATACACAAACTGCCTCTGCCCTGGATAGAAAAGCTGTATAGCATAGGATGGTTTACAGGCTGAAAGAGTGACTGATATTCAGACCAGGAGAGAAAGGAAAAGAAGGGGGAAAAAAGGAAGAAAAAAAAAAAGAGAGAAGAAGCTGTAGACTGGTAGCAAAGAAATGGCTGGGGGTTTAGCAGAATAGGAGACAAGGCCAATGGGCTAGATGCAGGCTGGATGAATGGTA
Source organism: Theristicus caerulescens (assembly GCA_020745775.1). Taxonomy (NCBI): domain Eukaryota; kingdom Metazoa; phylum Chordata; class Aves; order Pelecaniformes; family Threskiornithidae; genus Theristicus; species Theristicus caerulescens. The sequence goes on along the minus strand of CM036583.1, from coordinate 52,059,135 downwards.
TATCAAGTAAGTGTTTTGGAGAAGCACAGCTGTTACGCTCTGAGTGTGGAAGCACAAGCAGTGGCCAGAAGATCTGCAGAGCAGAAATTGTGAGACATTCTCTGGATGTAGTAAGGGAGGATTATAGAAAGAACTGAGTAACAAGTTGCTTTTACTCTTCAGGCTTTACTACTCTGTTCAGCGTTTCTACTAACACTTGTGCTAGATAGTTTCAAGAAGGTTAGCATATTCTATCAGATACAGGATTCCCTCCATGCTATTCATAAAATTCAAGATGAGTCTAGAAGTAGCATCCTCTAGTATATACATTTCTTCTTTGTCCAGAGAAGGAAGACATCCCTCACTGACTCCGAAGTGCACAAATGGCACAGCAGGCTGGCTTGGTATCTGAAGACAATGGAAACAAGGGCTACACTGTCAGCTTTCAGATCTCACAATTAAGACATACCATTTTAGGGAGGAAAAAGATTTGAATATTAAATGCCAATTGGATGGATGGGACCTACAGTCTTGCAGATATTGCAGTAACACTCTGGGGCACTAGTCAAGATAACACCCTGGAGCACTAGCCCAGTACTTGAGGCAAAGAATAGGATGGGGTGTGAAACATGACAAGATGCTACATTCTTCTGGTGTGGTGTTGCCAACAGGCAGACAGAGGAGTTCATACTGTAAACTACCAGTACTTACAGTCTTATAACTTCAGGAAATTCAGAAATATTCAAAAGCACATTCATATCCCATAAAAAAAAATGCATTTCCTATAGGCTACAGTTTTAAAATAAGTAAGTACCTTCTGATTTTTTGTCACAATGCACTAGAGTCATGAATTCAAACTGCTTGTGGCCAACAGAGGGGCAGAAAATGTGTCACTCATAAAATGACCTCAGCTTCTCATGGTCCACGTAACTCCAGACTCAGCTGCACTAAAACACATGAATACCACGTTATGCGTCTCACCAAGGGCAACAGCAGCAGATGCCTTTGGATGGCAGGGAGCCATCAGTGTGTCGAAGTTCTTGGGGTGACAAACCTCAGCAGCAGAGGGATCAGCACTGTGCCCAGGTGTGACTGCTTCTTGCCAGCGGCATCCCTTCAGCACGAAGGAGACATTTGCATGGCACACCAACCAATGGCCCTGATCCAGCCCCCAGTTTCAGGTGGACTGAATCAGTCCTGAAGGTATTTCCCAGACCCGGGGTAGCTGCAACACTGGTCTCCTGGGCCTCAAACTGCTCCTGAGGCCCAGGTGGTGTGTGAGCGCGGGCAGCAGGCTGCCCTGAGCCCCTGTGGTGACAGGGCCGGGATGCCGAGCCCCCCTCGATGCCTGAGCGCGGAGCCGAGCCCCAGTCACCAGGGGTGGCAACCGACTTCCCGGGGCCCAACCGCCACGAGTAACGAGGGCACAGCCCGCCGGGAGGTACCTGCCCGCCCCGGCGCGCCCCACCGCCCTCCCAGCGACCGGGGCCTCGGGCCTCGCTGCGCCGCCATCCCGGGTCGAGGCTCGCTGCGCTCGGCCGCCGCCCTACCCAGGATCCAACCTCCCCGGCTCCCGCCGCCGCGGCGGGGTGAGGCAGCAGATCGCCCCTTATGCAACCGGCTCAGGGAGCAGCCGCCTCCGCCCCGCCAGCAGCTTGGCGCTGTCCGTGAGTCTCGGGGGGGCTGCGGAGGGCTCTCGCCTCAGCCGTGAGGACAGGAACTCCCGCCCTGCCCGCCTTCGCCTCGCCCGCCGGGGCGTGCCGTCTCGCAGGTGCGGGCCCGCCGAAGCGCGGGGAGGCTGAGGCGGGGCCGAGGGGCTGCCGGTTGCCGTCGGCTGCTTGGCTCCCCCCGCCCTGCTGCTGCATGACCGGGAGCTGGTGCGGGTTTCCCAGGGCGGCGGCGCACCCTCTGGAGGAGGAGAGGGCGGGAGAAGCCTCAGCCCTTAGCGGCTTTCTCCTCAGACTCCGCGCCCTGCCTGCCAGCTCCCCGCGTCCCGGCTGCGTGTGTCAGGCCGCCCGGCTGTAGGGACATGAGTGGCTGGGACGACCTTTATCCGCTCCCGATGCTGCCCTCCTGGGTACTGGGGACAGCCGCCGGGATTGTCTCCTTGCACCTCATCCAGAAACTACTCTTCCCCTACTTCTGGGCTGACGTGAGATACCTGCTGAAAGTGTCGATGTATGGGCTGAGAATGGAGATGTACCGCCGGCAAGGGAGGATTGTCACTGTCCTGGACAAGTTTGTGAAGCTGGCTGAGAAGCAGCCCCACAAGCCATTCCTCATCTATGAAGGGAAGGTGCACACCTACCGGGATGTGGACAGGAGGAGTAACAGGATAGCGCAGGTCTTCCTACACCACGGGGCTCTGAAGAAGGGCGACACGGTGGCCTTGCTGATGGGCAACGAGCCAGACTTCATCCACGTGTGGTTTGGGCTGGCCAAGCTGGGCTGCGTGGTGGCTTTCCTTAACTTCAATGTCCGGTCCAGATCTCTCCTGCACTGTGTCAGTAGCTGTGAGCCCAAGATACTGGTTGTGGGAGCAGGTAGAGTATACACCTGATTCATACATCCAAAGCTTTTAATGTCTCCCCAGTGTATGTCTCTCCAGCTCCTTTATTGAAAAGCTGATTTTCAGATGTTCACAGAATGAAAGAAACCTAGGGCTAGACGGGGCTTCGAGAGATCATGAAGCTTAAGCCTCTCAGGCAGAATCAAATATATCCATGCTTTGGGGACATCGATTTAACATTTTCTTAAAAAATGTGCATTGCAGGAAAGTTTGTAACATCTAAGTACAGCCTGTTCCAAGCGTTTAATCGCTTCAGTAGTTGCTTAATGTGTCTCAGAAAAGATTAAAATGATCTATTAAGAATAATTTCCCATTCCTTTTTAAATATTCAATTTTAATCTTATTTAAGTCATGTACTTCCTTCTCCTGCACTATCTCCCCATCTTTCTAGTGATCAAAATCACTGCAAACTAGAAGGTCTAAGCTCAGACTGTACAACCTCTGCTGTACAACCGTTCACAGAGGTATGATAGTCTTCCAGGGACTGAAATTGAGAGGCTTTTTACAGATGTCATACATAAAATGGTTGATTGGTAACAGTAACTTACTGTTGGTGTTCAATTGTAAGAAGAAATTGCTGTGTTTGATAGGAGATACTACTGTGTGTTGTGTAAGTTTCCAAAGTATTACATTTTTATTAAGTGTTTCAAAAGAATTTAAAATCTTGATGTAGGCATACTGTGCATTGTATATTCAAATTGGGCTTCAATTATAGAGATGTATAAACTGAAGACAGCTCCAAAACCTAGATTTGCCTCACCATTCATGATCAAGTGCAAGTGAACCTGCAATGTTAAAAGATCACACAGAACTTTGACATTTGGTTGGAGGAGAGTATTTCAAAATATTAAGTATTAATGTTGCCCTGCCTCTCTAAAATTATTATTTCAAGTCTGCTCTGCCTTATTTCTATTTCACAACTTCTTGCCTTATTCCTATTACACAGGTTGTGTGGTTTTGCATCCATGACACCTAAATGGTGGAATTTCCTTCCATCTGTTCTCTGCTGATGCAAATTTGTGCTTTCAAAAATGTATTTAAGATTTTTTCCCTTGCATATTTTTTAATTATAAATTTTGTCATTCTGATTGTATGTGGTATGCTGGTTTAAGAATGCTTGGTAATTATAACAGGCTAATGAAACAACAGACAGTTTAAATATAATCCCAAACCACATGATAACAGTGCTTCTGAACTGACAGTTTTTAATTTTGCCTTCTTACTTAATAAAGAAAAAAATCTTATTTAACACCCTCTCATGAATACGTGCGTTTGAGTGTATGGTTTGAGGAATTGAATTAATGTTCAGGAAATTCTTGCTCATTGGCTGTGGTGAAGGAGAACTTTGGATCAAAACTTGTATCTAAGAGTAGTCTTTATTAAAATGAGAGGGTAACTAATGAATGAAAAAAGCATTTGCAAAGCAGGAACGGGGTCCGTGATTCTCCACTCTTGTTACCAGCAGCTGATAGTAAGAGCGACTATGTTGAACTAACTTGTTGTAGGAGTCTGTCTCTGCTCACAAAAGAAGAGCTATGTGCAGACAGATAATACAACAGAGATACCAACAAATTAGTCTCTGAGCTGCTCTTTTATATATTGGTCTTCTTACTTTATTCATGGGTTTTGGTCTCTGCATTAAGTTTGTCAGTCCCTTGAGCCTGCAAGTTTTCACAGTATTCTTCTTTGGGACTTAGAGGCTCTTTTTTACCTGTAGCTGTGAAAAGAAGTTGAAGTTCTGTTATGTACTTGTTTATTGGCCACGTCATATAGAAAAGGAGCCTCTCCAAAGGAGTCCAGGTTTTGCAACTGAAGGTTCATGTACCGTTCAGTGACTGTGAGGACTAACTCATACCACTCTTGAAACAAAAGCATATTATACACAGTTATTGTACATAATAATTTCCCCCTAATGTTTATAAAAATAGCAAGGTAGTATTTAACACTGAGGTTACACAGTCAGTTAGATAATTCTTAGAGGTCTGTTAAACATCTTTTTATACAGTGTTAGTGTGTGTTTCAAGGGATTCTTCCTTATCAGTAGGCATGACTTGAACTTTCTTGTGTGTTTTGCTCTTGTGGCACCATTTTCCACAGGATTGTGCATAGCTTGATCATAGTTTGGGGTTTTTTTGCAAAATATTTACACTTAAAACAATCAGCCTGTGGTCGAATATCTATCATTGTCATAGTCAGGCATAGTGTTTGGCAACTAAGATTGTTTCTTTAATCAGAGATTAGTATGTAATGGTATTATTTCTGGATCGTGGAAATTCTAATTTTCAAAAACATGTAGGTTTTTCACCCTCCACAAACAAATACAGGCTTGATTTAGCAATTCCATTTCTTGTAATAGTTTCAAAACTATCTTTTCAATATTTTGGATGACCTTCAATTTAACTGCCTGTGCTCAGCAAGACCAAATTTGCTCTTGAAAGTCTTGTCTCTAATGGCACATTAAATCATGAACCTGTATTCAAATCCATTTAATATTAAGGTTTCATTTATGCTGAAGGGAACCTTCCACCTTCTGCTGATACCTGGAAAAGTTCCCACAGATTATTGCTAAATCTTCCCTGCTCAGAATGGTGACGTAGCCTTCCTCTGCATGAGATGATTGCATCTTGCAGCTTCTTTTGGTACATCTTGTCATTTTTCCAAAATGGTTTTATTTTTTACAAATGTGATACTGCTATCCAAACAAGGTATGATTTATGGTTGCATTTTCTTCCACGCCTTGTTCAGTCTCTCATGCTGCCATTGCAAGATAACTCTCATTTGTGGAATTTGTACTCTTCAGTTTTGTTTTGTGCCTGAATATTTTTCAGATGTCATGGTTTGGTAACCTGGTCCAATTAGTATCATCTTGTCTTTCCTTCAGCACTTGCAGTCAGGTTTTCTTCTGGTCTTACAATTCTGTGGTATTTTGACTGCTTTTTCTTACTTGAGATGGGAGTCTTCCAGCTTAAGGTTTGGGGGTTTGGTTTTGAGTTATATATTCTATGAACTCTCTGCAATTGAATGTTTTATTCTTAAGCCTCAGATATGTTATGAAAACATCAAAATTTCTCCCTCTTGTTGGTTTCTTATATGAAATGGATATCGCTAAAAAGTTGAATTTTTTCTATGACAGCAATGTTCTTTTAATTCATTTAGCACAATCTAGTAACTTGGTTTTTTCCTTCTCATCCAACCACAGGCTGTAAAGCAAATATAGATTCTCTGATTTACTAATATTTAGACTTTGTGTTCCTTTCCAGTATTTTCACTTGCCTTTGTGGCAGAGAGAAAGTTTTTGCTTTAGATACTTTAATTTGTCTGCTGTGTTGCCAGAGCGTTTAGCTCTTGCTTTAATTTGTTAGGTAACATTCTCACACTTCCATTCCCAGAAACACTGTCTACCACCACTCCCATTCTGGGGAATGTTTGTTGAAAGAGGTTCAAAAGTTGGAGTTTAAAACTTCATTTTTAATAAAACAGCAATTAATGAACATGTAAGTAAACAAGGGACTTTAAAGGAGAAAAAAAGAAGCTGTATGCCCTTCTGTCTGTCAGACTGCCAGCATTAGCTTACTCTTAACAGCAATCTGATGTGTTTAAAAGGTATTCATCCTTACTACATTTGTTACCAGATTATGCCACCCTTATTCATTTAAAAACTACTGGTTCAACAGAGGAGTAAGGTATTACTTGAAATGAAGGCACCTTTTAAGGTGCTGTGTCCTTTCTAGGGAATATTTCTATTTATTGGAGTCTTGCTTGAACAAGGGATTACATTTTATCTTTTGGACAGTACCTGTGTAACAGCAATACTATTAAACAACACTTACAATCTAGTGACCCACCAGAAAGGTACAAATGGAATTTGCCAGTGCATTTATAGTGTGTTGCTACTCGGAAGACTTCAGCTCTTAGCAGGATGTCCGAGATTGCCATCATGACTTCTGATGCAAGGATTCAACTGTGAAACAATTGCATTACTAAACTCCATGAGATTGGTTTACATCAGTCCTGATAGCAAAGGCTGTTCAGGGAGTGTACGTGGCGCATGGACATGTGTGGGCTGCCTGGTCTATGTGGGCCTGCTTGAGCAGGACCTCCAGAGGTCCCTTCCCACCACAGCCATTCTGTGATTCTGCAATTCTGTACAGAATTACATCTCCCAGCTGTACAAGTATAGTGTTTTCCTGGCCAGAGTTCTTTACTCTTGAGGCATCAGCAGTGCTTTCTGCTGCTGCTGAGTGTATTCTGAACTTCTCACCATCTGAGCTCAGAAACAGGGTTTATGCTGGCAGGAGTAAAGTTCAGACAGAAGTATGTCTTCATCCTGGAGAGAGTAAACAAAATCTTGTTTGGTATTTGTGAATTAAGATCATATGGTATTATATACAAGTAGCAGTATCATCTCTCGTATGTTAGTCACTGAGTGAAAAAATAATGGATTTTATCAAAACCATCTTTTCTTAACTATTTGGAATAAAAAGCTATTTAGACCTAAACATTTAGGACAAGGAAACCACAGAAGACCTGCAGAAGACAGGTCTTACCTGCTCTGTTGGACACCATATCTCTTTGATCACTTGCTTTTACTTAGCCTGTGTCGCAGTCCCAGATGGCCTTTGGGTGGAAAACAGTGCCAACTTGATTCCCAAGCCGGTTTCTTTTTTACTACCTTTACTGCCCTCAGTGGTGTTTCAAGATACCAACACTGATCCTGAGCCACAACTGACTTGTAATTTCTGTTATTATTACTTAGTGAGAATAAGTGCTGAGTGTAAGGAGTCACTTGGGGGATCACGTACAAGTAAAAATTATTTTCTGGGGCCAGACAGTGTGGGGAAGAGTTTGGACTTGCCATAGCTTACTGAGCATATCAACCAGGGTACACATCAAAGTTATGTAAGAACCATTTCATGCGGTTTTCCTTCTGAGTAACTTTCTGTTCAGTACAAGTTGATCTCGTAATCTGAAGTATTCCTTTCATCAGTGTAGGACTGTGTCCTTGCCAACAGGCTGCATTGTTTCTTGCTAGAAAATAACATTAAAAACCTTTGTGAACTTGAAGCTTAGGACAGTAGTTCAAAACATATTTTCCTTGCTTTCTCAAAAGATGTAACTGAGTTATATATTAATGTGCATTTAATGTAACAGTTTCACAAACTTTTTGGTGAATAATGAGATGCTTTAAAAGCAAAAGGAGGAAAAAAAAAAGGCAAAAAAAGTGGAGAACCATATTCATCTTGACCAATTACAGATTTTTTTTCCCCAGTAAAAGCCAAATAGTTAGCAAATGGTGAATATTCATATCCAAACTATGTAAACAACACATATAGAACTGCTAACTACATTGCCAAACTTCAGATAAGCAGTCATTCTTCCAAAACAAGTAAACCAAAACCTGAATATACTTTCATAGTGTAAAAAGGAAACAAGTACTTGAGAGAAGCCACAAGCTTAAATAGCAAAATTGCTTTACTATAATTGCTTTCCATTATGGTAAAGTACACATACCAGGTACCTCTAGAAATAATCAAACTATAGTTCCTCCAAGGGGTCTGTTTTTCCTGACACATGGACAAGATGATATATAAAGACGAATGAGCCCTACACAACGTCTGGCACGTTCTTTATTCATGGAAAAAAACATTAGTTGACTATCATCAGAATTATTCTTTGGAAATATGTTAGTACAACTGAGAGCTATCTTCAAACACCCCGTGCTCCTGTGTGTTCCAGAAGTAATTTTCAGTTTCTGGCACTTTGAATACAGCTGTTTTAAATTACCCTTTCTTATTCAGGAAATCGCTTACTGTTTCTGCTGTTCTCTGCTATCTAACTAGAAATTTCTTTCAAGATAACATATAATTACAAGCTGTTCACATATTGTTCCAAGTACTAGATTCCTGAGCACAAAAGAAAAAATTTACTGTATAATAGATTCATAGTTCAATAGTAGTTAAAAAACAAAGCAAGCCTCTGTGCAACAACAAAAACCATAGGTTTTATGAGTGAGTGTTTAGAGAAACAATAAACTGTGTATGTTTAGTCTGAAGATTGATCTTAATTATTTAGAGCAAATATGTTTCAGTCTACTAAAAGGGAGCTATGACTTCCTGTCATTCTTGAATCTTAGATGATTGGGTCTGTAGAGTTGAAATTAATAGTTTCCATCTTTCTTCCTTTGAAGGAAGGAAAGAAAAGAGAGAAAAAGAAAAAGAAGAAGTACGTCCTCTTCTTTTTGACAAACTTGGGCTGCATGTTACTCAAATACACAAAGAACTTGGTGCACATCTTATCTAGAACTTCTGAATACTAAAAAACTAGAAATATTTCTGAATTTCTTCATGTCATGCAGTCCTAAACAAAAATGTCTTCTGTAGAGAAGTTTAGAGTTGCTAAGTAATACAGCTTCATCTTCATCACTCAAAAATGTAAAAAGCAAAACAATTTAAGGAAATGCAAGAAGGAATTAATTTATCTGTGGAAAATAAGGAAAGGCTATAATGATCCCTTTGGTATCTGCAGTAGTTAAAAAGGGTGATACTCACTGAGGGTTTTTTTGCCAGGCCTTCTGCAAGAGGTTAGTTTTCAATTAAATAATAGGTGAAATTTCATTTACAATTACATTTTAGTTGCACAGGATAATTTTGCATGATGACTTTTATTGTGCAGTTTTTCTCAATATTTGTACGTCATGTTTGTTATCTGGTAAGGACACTACACAGGATGGACAGCTGAGTCTGGTTCAAATGATTACTGGAAGCTGGAGGAGCCAAGAAATTGTTAACAACCCTTAACAATTAACAATCCTTAACATCTTTGCTGGCACTGCAGTTGGACCCAGTGCACCAATAAAGAATGATGGAGAATGCTATATTCTTTTACTATTTTTGAGAACAGAAATGGAGCTCCAGCCACTTTTAACACCTGTGTTTCTTTTGCTAGGTTCTCAGCCTTATACCTACACAAACTATCATTAGTATATTTATGAGACATATATGTATATATATGCATAATAGGAAGACAAAAATCAGTATTAGAAGGTAATAAGTATATAGTTATTCTGTCACACTTGGTTTATTAATAGCTGTTTTTAATCAGAAATAGTACAGTTGCATTTTCATATTTACTACTTGAAAAATATACCCTAATTCTATAATACAACAGCAAAACAGAATTAATATGCCAATGATCCTTGACTTTCAGTGCATCAAGTTTCCTGCAGTTAACACTATTGTTCTTAACATTATTTTTTATTCAGTTTTTTTCATTCTATTGCTATGTATAGTGGAAGGGGACTGTACTCCAGTGATTCAAACAGGAGGCTATCTGTCTTTCAGATTTTCATAATTATTTGGGTGATTCCTTCCTGAAATCATTATGCAGTGCAAAGAAGTTAGAACACAAAAATTTTAATGTCACACTCTATCAGATCTGTTTGCTAAACATTCATAAAATATATAGAACTTGTACTCTGTAGACTTTAGCTTTGTAAAACATATGTTCAGTTGGAGACAGTAGGCTATATCTCTGTTATAGTAATAGAGATTAGTATGTCATTCATTAGAATATATACAACAGTCTGTCACTAGGAACATAGTTTTCTGAAAGATGAAAAATCTTCAGTTATTTTGGTGCAAAATTTATGCAAGGGGATTCTATTACTGGTATCCATATTTGATATTTGTGAAATGAGCTTGCAGTTGACATCAGGATTTCAAATGCTGGCTCTGGCAGTGCCTCATTATGAGGTTCTGGGTGAATCATGTCAACTTTGTTTGTTTACTCATCTATAAAAACTGAGATAATAACATACATTTATACCCACAGGAATATTTGCAAGATTAATTATGTAGGCTGAGATCCAGCAAAGCACTTAAGTGTAAATGAGTCTTTAAGTATATGAATAGTTCTATTGAAAAAAATATGTTCCTATTCTTGAAAATTTTCCTGGATTAGTACTTTAATGCCTGTGCAGTGTTCTGAGAAAGTGACGGATTGTAAAAATGTTTAGAAATATAAACATAAATACTAAACGTATTACTTAAGGATTGGCATCTATTTATATTTTTTCTTTTTGTTTAATCTGGGACTCTTTCTCGTGGTTTCTTTCCTGATAAAACAACAAAATAGATCTTAGTTATGCTGCTGTTTTTATTTTATAGATGTGAGTTTGTATTTATATTCAGGTAAAAGCCAATAGAAGGAATGGCTTTCAGTGAATGAACTTGTGATTATAAGAAAATAAAATGGTCCGCTGTACCTAAAATCAGATTCATTAAGGTGTCTGAAACACTCAAAGCACTACATAATTAGCCACATGGTTCTTTGGCAGTGTCTGAATAAGCCACGGGCCTGTATCATGTTTCTATTCTGTGAAATTCAGGTACCTACATACATAATAGTTTTTTGTTTGTATGTTTGTTTTTAAATTAGTCACTTCTGTGCTTTTGAAAAAAATATTGCTTGATGAAAGATTGCTATTGAGGGCATCCAGGGAAACCTGCACAGTAATTACCAGCTATGTGCATATTTGCCTTGCATCTTCAAGAGACTTCTTCATGATTTATTTGAAGTTGAAGCTTAACTATGCTTCATTCTGGTCTTAGCAATGACCAAGCGTTATCCAAAATGAGGTGGGAAGCAGGAGCTAGTAATCCAAGCACACCATTTTGCCTTAAGGGCTAGTTGACAATTAGACCTTGTGAGGTCAGCAGTATTTTTACCACATTATATCTGGTTTTCAGTGAATTTTCATTCTAGTTCACCATTATTTTATTGAATTTATTTATGTCTGTGGAGGTGACGTTCATTCTTCTTTCTATGATAAAAAGTAAAACTTTCAGAGGAAAAATAGTTTATTCATTAATTTTTTGAAGACATAATGTAAGTAACATTATTTTATGTTAATTTTTAAGATTTGCTTGGGACACTGGAAGAAATTCTTCCTAACCTTCAAAAAGACGTTAGTGTTTGGATAATGACCAAAGACTCCACTTTTCCAAGTGTGCATACCCTTTTAGACAAAATAGAGACTGCATCTGAAGACCCTGTTCCAGTTAATCGACGCTTTGCCAAGAACCTCAAGTCATCTGTTTTATATATATTTACTTCAGGAACAACAGGTACAGATCTGCTAAAGAGTCTGTATTTTCCTTCAGCTTTCATCTAGAAACTTAATTTTCTGAAACTCTAATCTTCTGGTTCATCTTTTCAGAGTAGAGTATCATATCTCTTATCTAGAAGCATTATGGTAGAAAATAAGTATGATTCTATTCGGTGACTGTTTATATTCAGTGGTTTATGGGCTTCTCTTCTTTTTTTTCCTGCCACACTGTGGAAGTACTATGAGAAGCTTTACTTCTGATTACTTCACAGCTAAGGTGTTCATAGAATGTTTTGCTTTTTTGGTGGGTTTACGATGATAATAAACATTATTTTGTGATCACATACCACTGCCTAGCTAATATAGCTAACATTGTATCTAGTACTTTATAAAACAATCTTCAAACAAGCAAATAGACATTTGGGTTTTCTTCATTAAGTCATGTTTTATGGAGGTCACTGTAGAGACAGAAAATAGGATTAAGTTACTAGCCTTTTAGTTTAGAAACAGATGGCTGAATTTATTACCAGTGCTCCAGCAGCTAAGAAGCTAAGACTTTAAAAAAACTTATCACTGACATGAAAAGCAGCATGATGTTGTTAAGATAAGCAGATTGGCATTCTCATTCAGCTGAACACAACAGTTTTAGTCACAAGAAGATTTAAAATGAAGATGTGTTTTATGGCTTCATTCCCTCATACAAATAATTAATTAATTTATTTGCTTCAGGTTCTGGGGAAAAATCAGGAAATAAAAATGTCAGTCTAGAGTAAAAAAATTAGGAAGGTATAAATATTGTCAAGAAGTCAGGATGTTTGTAATACTACTAATATAAGTATGGTTGAGCTTGCTGTTTAAAAGTAAGGAATTTTAGCTAAAAATATTATAGAATTCTTCAGGTAGGAGGATTTTTTTCTTACAACTGCATTCAGAATATCTGTATGAAGTCTCAAATTTTAGTTATGTAGAATTTAAAATATTTTTGAATGCCTGCATGTATTACATTAATTTACATTGGATTTTTTTTATGTACCATGTAACTAAAAAAAAAGGTTTGTTTAGTCTGAAGAGTATGGAATAACTAATTCTCATCTAAAGTAACTGAGCATTTTCACACTTTTTGATAACACAAGAGCATAGTGTTGCTCCTAAAATCAATGACTGGTAAACTTAGTTAAACGAAAGAAGTATTTTCCATGGTCTGTAGTCAGCTGTCTCTAAAGGCAGAAGGAAGAAAATCAAGACTCTGTAGAGCACTTCTTGCTATAAGTCGTTCATTGGCAACATAGGCTTCTTGCCTTTTCTCTTTAGTGTGATGGGTTTTGGAAGAGCTTTGAAGTGTAGCTAGTATCTCCATAGATTACACTTTCAGTTAACAGCTCTAGTTCTAAAGTAAGTCTTCAAATTAACAGTAGCTTTGCTAGAATAGGTGGGAAAACTTTCTGAACCATTAAATTTTTTGAAATTTTTAACAGTTCTCACTGTTCATCATCAGGACTTAGCCTGAAATTTGTGTGTGTATGTGAGAACATATACGAAGCAAGAACACATCCCCTACTCAAAATGATGGGTACCAGAGTAGTAGCCCAAGAAGCTCTTGCATGTGAGTCTGTGTGTTGCTGAACAGAAATTCAGTGCTGGACCTGAAGAAACTCACTAAGAAGAACTTAACTGGAGTGGAATCTAAAACAAATAGGTAGACTTAGATGTACACATCTTAGATAAGCACCCACTACATGATCTACTTCTTGTAAATCCCACACCCTTCTCAATTATGTTACAGTCACAACGGCTCCTGTCTGAAAGAGATCTAGTGTAATGCTTCTTTATGTTAAAGGAAGTCTGTATGTACAGGAAATGCTTTTAGCACTTTGCTGGCTCTGTATGATTCGATAGCATGCTAACCAAGGAGTTTCTTCGTGTTTCCACCTATTTGAATTAACTTGACATCAGATTAAATAACTAACAGACAAGGTTACAGACTGGCTTATGTATCTTTATGTGTACAGAACAAACATGCAATACTGTATTAAACAGCCACTGTATTAACAGCCACCTAAACAGGTGGCTGAAAATTTTGTTACAGAAGAAAGAATTGATTCTTTTATGATTTTGGAGACCTTACACAGGAAAAAAAATTGAGTTCTCTTTAAGAGAAGCTTTATGCATGGTTTTGTGTTTTCATTACAGGTCTTCCAAAGGCTGCAGTCATCAGTCACATGCAGGTCCTTAAAGGAGCTGCTGGACTGTGGGCTTTTGGTGCTACTGCAGAAGACATAATTTATATTACTCTGCCTCTTTATCACAGTGCAGCATCTCTTCTTGGCATCGGTGGATGCATTGAATTGGGTAGGGCTTGTTTAATTTAATTATGTTCTTAATAGAGAATTAATTATTATAAAAATGTATAAAACACACTTAGGTTCACTGCCATTAGGGAAAAATGCTTTGCTGAAAATGAGTAGTCTTTTCGGAATAGCTTTATATTTCTGTATTTTGGGGATGGGGGAATGTTGTAATAGCAAAGGATCTCTTACAAGCTCTCTTTGTGGGACTGAAGAGGAGTTACTTATAGTCATTTGTGTCACAAATGTTTTTACTTTCTTTTATATTTAGGTGAAAAGGAATTTAAGGACATATGTAATACTTTTGGCAGTGTGTATAGTGCATTAGTATATGTACAGACTAAGCATTGCACAGTGGAATAGAACGAAAATGTATTTTGGTGAACTTAAAAAGACTGACAAATACGTTTATAGTGAACATTCAGCTTTGTCATGTATCATTAGATGGTATATAACTTTTTTTTCATTTAATTTGTGTACTGTTTTGGCACGGACAATAAAATAGATATTTTACTGAGACAATGTAGGTGTCCTCAGTGACTCTCTTACAAAAGATTTCTTTGGAACTTGATGACGAACATTTCCTGTTTCCTGAAGCATTAAGGAAAAGTCAGAGCAAGGGAAAGATCATTGAATTATGGGTTAATTCTGTCTGAATCTGCATCAATGAAAACTTCCTTTGTTCAAAAATGAGGTTTCAGTGATACCCAAATGATTTGCTTAATTCAGACTGACTTTTCTGGATACTTCCAGTTAAACTGTTTTGAATAATGTTGCAACACCAACAAAGAGAAGCTGTCTTCTTGCTTTTAACCTCTTATCTATTGGTTTACTGTCTCACCAAGTAGGAGACTGGGCTCATCTCCCTTCTTTGTCTACCAGGTTTGAACACATGTCTTCTAACAGCTTAAATACCATATAATTCTATGAATGAGGCAGTTGTTAGTTGCTCTTATGTTCTATTTTGTAGAAATAGTGAACATAGCTAGCTAAGCTGCCATATAGAGAAAATGCTTCATTTTCTTTTCTACTGTTTCCATAAAGGTGCAACCTGTGTGTTAAAAAAGAAGTTCTCAGCTGGTCAGTTTTGGAGTGACTGCAAAAAGTACAATGTGACCATCATCCAGTACATTGGAGAACTTTGCCGTTACCTTTGCAGCCAGCCAGTGGTAAGTGGAACCAAAATGATGGCTATTTGTCTGTAAGTGATATGTACGTTTATTGTTCTTAATGTGGTTATGTTAAAAGGGAAATAAAACTGTACTGAACCTGTCCCTCTGCCCTTCTTTCTATGTGAGGCTCTTCAAAGATTTGGTGATCTGTAGACTATGAAAAGACCAAATGGCTTGAATCAGGAAGATGTTAAAGTATTGAAAGATTTCGAGACTAAAAACTGATTCAGTATCATTTGGTGAAAAAATATTATTTCACAGGATTTCACAGTATAAGTTCAGAAAAGCAGGTTTACTGTTGCCTTTTGTTCCAATTAGAAAGCTATTCCAGACAACAAAGCTGGTTTTGTTAAAGTGACATTCCTCTCTGAAACTGTGTTAGCCCTAACTTGAAAGTACTTCTTTTCCCTTGGCAGTCAGTGTGTAATGGTCTATCTACATGGTATCAAGTACAAAGTATGCTGAACCTTGGTTGTAATTACCAAGTGTAGCTGACTCAGGTTAACTGAATTAACTCTTGATCTGGCTGTTTTCTGGTATGTTTCTGTATCTACCCATTGACAACAGAGTGAGCCCAAGATGTTTAGGCTAAGGAAAATGCCTACCATTTGTTGCAATTAATTCAAGATGCGTAGAATTACATAGACAGAAAGGATATAACCTGTTGCATAGCAAACCTGACTGAGTTTCTATCCTCAAATGCTTGTGCTAAATGTGTCAAAATGAATATGAAACAAACATTCATAGTCCAGTATAAACTAAAAATCATCTTGCTAATGCTGGCAACTTCCATCCATTTATGAGCTGCAGGTTGTCCTATTGTGTTTCAGTAATAAATCCTAAATGTTAAATCATATATGATCTTACATGGTTAAGCATTTTAATAAATGACTTTACACAGTTACTTATGATCATAAACAGCTTTTTTTTGAAAACTAAATAAAAATAAATAACAGCTTCCAAGTACCTGTATAACATTAAGCAAAAAGAATTGTATTGTCTTTTAATTTAACAAAATGTTTAGAACACAAAGAGATTTGTGAACATGTACAAAATTGGATGCAATGCAACTGTTATCTCTTTGAACATTCTCCCTTTGCGTCTATCATAATTTCATTTTATGAGTTCAAAAAAATAATCAGTGGTTTATTCCCTTTTCAGTGAATTTTATTGAAATGACTCATCTCTTAGGAAATGGTGCCAATAATTCAAATTAATTAATCTGAAAATTCTTTTCTAATCCAAGTCCTCATTTTATGATTTTCCAGAATAACCTCCACCTTAAGCAGTGTTCTAGTAATTTGAAGAGAATGCAAATCAGTCTTGTTTTCCAGCAGAATAACAATTTTCATTAATATCTCAGGTTGCTGACCAAAGAATGGAAAAGGTCAGTGTTCATAAGACATTGGACTTTTTTTTCTCCTGAAAATTTTCAGAAGTATGTTTAAGTAATGTAGCAGTGGGTCACAGATCCTACTATCCATGCATTCCTCAGTCAAGAGTGTGTTCTTGAATTAAAGAAGGCATGGCTGGTGTCCCAGTGACCACCACTGGCTGTGATGTGAAACCAAATAGTGATACCTTTCTCTCTCTGTTTCTTTTTTTTTTTGGTGTTTTCTTTAATTTTTATTTGTTTGGGGTTTTTTAACTTTATAATAAATAAACAAAAAGTTACAGAGTAATGAAAAATCAAGTTAAAGAGCATAAGGAAAATAAAAATATCTGAAGGGCCTAGCTTTTATAAATTGTGATTTTTCTTCACTGTAGGCTAACATGATCTCCCCAAAGTCATCTCTCTTCTCTCCAACACTTCCCAACTTTTGCTGTGTTTGCAACCTCAGATATTAATTGTTCCCCTTTTATGTCCTTCAACTGTACAGTTAGAGCATGGCATTTTGTTTTACACCTTTTATCCTGTTCAGTATCTTAAAGCAAGAATGATAGATTAATATACTTCTTTTTCTTAAACAAACTCTTTCATTTTTAAATCCTTGCCAAGCCATCGTAAAGTTAAAGGAGTTTTAAATTTTGCAAATAGAGTTATTTATACCATCATTAACTATTCATTAACTAATTAACTATTCTGTTTATTAATTTATGTGCATACTTTCTAGGAGTTGGCATGTCTAAACTCTTTGCTCTGTGAGGCTACGGAGGTTTTTTTGGTTTTGGGTGGTTTTGCTAGCTGGCTACAGAGAAACCTAAGGTACCTTATAAAGAAAAATTGAAATTACAAAATGAATCAGTTTGACAGCTAGGTACTTGAGGAAAAATAGTAAGTATTTGTCATGTTAAAACTGGAAGAGAAACATGTTGAAACAAATAAGTGGAAGGATTTTAAATATGTTATGCAATCCATTATTATTTTTCAAGTAGGTTAAATAATTTGCCAAGTTGTTATCTTTCTTTAAGTTTCATTAACTTAGAAGTACTATATATTCTGTCAGCATGAGAAAGATATGACTAATATGAGTTTCAAAGCTCTGTGAAGATATTATGTGGGCTGTGTTCTCAAAGTCAGAGTACTATAAAACCCTCCTAATGAACATAGATTAAAACCATAGCAATTATCTCAAGTGCTTCATTTGTTTCTTTAACACTAAACTTGAAATAAGTGGTATATTTCTAGTAGTTGGAGGCCACAGTGTGGCCGCTTATTGGATAGATTTTGCACAGAACTTTTGGCAAGTCTCTGTGGTAGCATATAGACTCTTGGCTTAGCTTTCCTTCTTAGTTTTGTCTTGTTTGATCGTTCTGCCTCCCGCTCACATCTGCAACAGCTCTTGAAAACCCTTTTGCAGCAGAATTTTTCTGAAACCTGTTCTGCATCCAGTTTATTTTAGTAACCTGTTGTTTGGAAAGAACATTTGTTAGAAATGGAAGTTGTCTTTTTTCCTTAAGTATGAGTATGAAGACCTTGCATTATGTCACATTGATAGATTTTGCTGGGCTCCTAAATAAGTGAGTAATCCTCATGCCTGCCCTGTTCCAAGCTCTTGTTCTGCAGTCTTTTGATCATAGTGAAAGTACAAGAGCCAGCATTGATGGCTAGTAGCCATCAGTAACTACAAAATGGATCTTACTCTAAGATATTAGCATGGCTACTCCAGTGAAAGAGAATATTCAGCAAATTAATAACTTGGTCTTGCTGGCTGACGTTGCTCAAAGTCTCTGTTAACAGTGAGCTACAAAATTTGAGAAGTATGGCATAGCATAGCTCCCTATTTCCTCTCTAAGCAAAGGCCTCGGAAATACTTCTCTACTGATCTGTGGATGTATTTTCCTTAGAGGGTTGCAACACATTTAAAATTTAACATTTAAAGTGTACACAAAATCTTCCTAATGCACTTCCAGATTTATTTCAAATTTGAGGTAATGAGCTATTTAAATAATACATCGAATCCTGAAGCTTTTGGAAAGATATGAATGGTAATGCAGCATCTCTTTCCTACTTTTCTGCAAAGGAGACCTGAATCCTGAAGTGGTTTACAAACAGAGGCTAGAAATCAGTTTTCTTGATCATTATGTCCTGTCTTCTACTCTCATAAGCTGTCATATGTTATGACATTAATTGTGTGATTTATGATACCTTGCATGAACTTGGTAAGGTCTCTATTAAAACCAGAGTTCAATTCTACTTGTATTCCAAGTCTGTTTCACAATTAATTATATCATTGCTTAGAATTTTCTTTCAATATCTGTCCTGTTTTATGTCCCTTTGGTATTAAGCCAATGTTATTCTTGGGCATCAGTAACATTTCCTGTTTCCTTGGGGTTACCTCAAGTGTATAAGACCATGTATATCAGCTTTCAGACTTCATTTTGTTAAGCTGAAGCAAGCCAATCTCTCTACTAGATCCAGTTTGGCCAAGGTTTCTTTGGATGGGATTAAGCTCTCTGAAGAGACTTTAGAAAAGATGCTTAAGGATTTATTTTATTAAAACTCTTCTGTGTTAAAACAATAGTAATTTAGGAGAAAACAAGGAATTCAGTGCTACTGGGATAAGCAAACAGAGTGAACACTTATTTCCCTGCTGTTGACTCAAGTGTTGTGGGAAGGGGTGTAAGAATGGGGTTTATAAATGTTGGATAGCACTGTCTCCTACCTAGAAACAGGTTTCTTTGAAGGAAGGGAATTTGGTAGTCAGGTAAAGAAGGAAAAATGAGTCAGCAGGCACTTCTCTGCAATGCAGGTTTTACTTGACATCACATTTTATTCCCCATTAAAGTTTAGCTCAGTTTATGTTCAGTACTGGAAATTGTTCTTTCTCTTATCCTTAAAATGTGGAGTGGAAATTTGTCAAGCCCGTTGCAGGTTTTCAGCATAAACATTTTATTAAATACCCCAAACCAGTAATGTGTCACAGTTACAGACAACCACACCTGTACCTTCCATTTGAAGTCTCTGAATAATCTCTATATGTCATTACAATTTTATTTACTGGGAGGAATTTTGCAATTTATTTATTCTTGTAGTAACGTGTGTTTTTTTAAAAAAAGCTGCAACCACCTGCATATGTTGTAAGCAGACATCATTCTTAATCCAAGTTGTTACTGATTTACTACAGTATTAACCATGCCTAAAAGGAGAATTGAACACTGTTTGTACATGCAGTTAGAGAAAACAGAATTTTTAGACTAAGAATGTACTCAGCACATCTGAAATGAAGCTTAGAAATGGACCTGGGATTTGGAACCTTCTATTTCTTCCCTCCAGACTATATCAGTTGATCTAATAAAAAATATACTGTACATTACAACAAACTTTCTCTGTGCTTTAAACTGCCATGACTACAACAACAGTACTATTTTTAAAAAGTGGGTTTAAAATATATAATCCCGTCCATTTTGGCTACTGCCTTCTGCTATTTAAGTATACTGGCATACCTCTCATGGACTCCATCCACAGGATGATTCTGTGTCTGTTTTCTCATTCTTCCCTCTAATAATGGTAAAGGTTTTCCAGTTTTCCTCCTGAGAAAGTCTTCTGTAATGTTTGTAGAGTTTCTTTGGCCTTAGGAAGCATTGGTTTTCCATACCCAAAACAGCACTGAAGGCTAGTTGTGATGTCAGCTACTAGTTCTAGCATGGTGGCTCACGACTTTTCCAAGTCTTTAAGAGTTCTTATAACGTGATCAATTTCCTTCCTTCCAGCTTCTTTTCCTAGATACTCATCTTTTTGGGTTAAGCTAATGGAATCACACAGAAAATGTCCTGGTAGTGAACCCCAGCAATCACAATCATACGCTTACAAAGGGAAGCTTCGTATTGCTCACAGAATGCTGTGTGCAATATGGAGCGCAAGAAATAATCTCTACATGCTTTAATTCTCTGAATTGACCTGTGGAAAGTTTTGTGTATTTTTTTTTTACTTGTCCTGGGGCAATCACCAAAAATACAATGATCTACTTCATATTACTGGGTGGAACACAGACTAAAGTGGCTTTTTTCTGTTGGTAGATATTTTCTGAGGAAATAGAAGTACAGCTAAAGAAAACTTTTCCTATTAGAAGAGCTAAAGGAAGTAAACTCCTGTTAGAATCTAATCCTATTAGATTAACAGGAGATTGATTAATGAAAGCATGGTGAGAGTGAGCTATACTAAATGGTAACCAACCAGTTCCTGAACTGGAAGGATGGGATGTGTCCTGTTCCTAGAATTCCTGTTCCTTTCTTACAGTGCATCTCTTTAGTACCCTTCCTGTTTTCTTTATTTGTATTTTTAAATTTGGGTATGTATTCTGCTCAAAAAATCTAGTTGCAATTTATAATTAGGCATTACTGAAAAGTGAATGTAAGCATGCCTCTTGAAGAATTTATTACATCTGTCATCGTAATGGCAGTAAGATATGTCTCATCTTGCAGTCTCTCTACTAACTACCTGATACCCCTTTTTCAGGGCTAATGTGTCAATAGAGAACTGATTAATGTGTTGTTACACATATTTCTTGTAAATACATGAATGTAAATCCTGTGTGGTATGTCCATCATATTTTATATTTAACAGCTGTTTGCATTTCTCAGGCCCTGAGATTGCTTTTAGTTTCATCAAGGCCATAATACAGGAAACATACCTTCTTTGCTTGAAGTTGCCTTTGCTTCTCTCCATTTGGCCTTTCCTGCTGCAGAAATGGTAAAAGTAGGACAATGAACCTGTTTTCTTGTATTCTTTTAAAGCAACTGCTAAGTACATTTTTATATAGCTGCAGTCATGAATCCTTCCCACACCATTTAATATAACTGTTGATGGCACTTCAAAAGGTATTTCTTTTATCAACAACTTAATCATGTAGATAGTCTACCTAGTTTAGAAAGAACACTTAAGGAGGAAAGACTGGCAGATGAAAAATCCCAGGTATGTGGTATTTAGTGTAATAAGGCAGATCTTGACTTGTCGATTAATTACTATACAAACGAAACAAGCACTCAAAATGGAGAAATAGTGTGTCAGAAACTGATTTATGATAAATGCAGATATGTGGTATACGGTTCAAAGATCTTAGAAGAATGAACTGAAGAAAAGTCCAGGTGTAAGGTATGAAGAGTTCTTGCTTATTCATGCTTCAAAAAGGCATAGAAAAATATGTTTCACCTTTACTGTTAGAAATAACTGGGAAGACTGAATCCCTATTTTACTTCAGAATTACTCTGTAAGAAAAGAAAATCACAGTGCAGGAAAATAAATAAACAGACATCTTTTAATACCTTGGAAAGATGTTCTAACATTCTCTTATTCTAGAATCTATCTTCCTAATAATCTGTAGAGAACTATTAATCACGTTCAGAAACACAAAGCATCAGGAAATTATAACAGGACACACATTATTTGAACTTATTTGTGATAGTTGACCAGGGCAAGGCACTGAGTCCTTTGTAAATGAGATATCGTGGGGAAATACAGCTTTTAGTGAAGGAAGTGTTAACTAGGTATTATGCTGTTGCTCCAGGATAAGAATATGCATGCATATAATTGCTGCATACCAACTGTTGCACGGTAACTGGCTGACGTGCCACAGCTTGTTCAGATGTCAAGAATGGCACAGGGATAGCAGAGCGTATTTCCCAGAAGAGACATGTACTAGGTGACTTGAAATTCCTCCTACTCCTATAATTCTGTCTACGGTACTGAAGGGAAGTTAGTGGTTGAAATGCCATCTGAATATGGCAGAAATTCAAAGCATGACTGTTTGTTGCCATAGTCTGTTTAAAGCATAAGTTCCCACATACTTAATTTATTTTGATTTTCATACATTAGGACACCCTAAGTGTGCATCACTCAACCATGTTTATGGAATTTGTTGGAATTATCATCCCTTTTCCTTCCCTTATTGCTTAAGTTTTTGGCCACAGTGCCCATGGATACCAACATGCCTGCCCTAGTTTTGGACTCTGGCAGTGATCTGGACAATAATACAGATGATGAATATATAGATTGAGTCATGAAAAAGATGTTAAAATGGCTAACTCCGTTTAAATTACGGTGGTTCACTTTCCATTGAAAGTTAGTTACATGTAAAGCTAACATGAATTAATGTCATATATTAGTTATACAAATGTTTAGATAAAAATATGTAAAAATAGCTATATGAATTTACTCACATGTAAAACTAATGTGAATTGTCACTGTTTAAAGTTTCCCTCATTATAATAATTCTCTTCATACTTATTAAACCTGCTGGGAGATTAAATTATATGTAGTTTCCATTCTTAGAGTTGAAAGACTGCTAAATGCATGACAGACTTAATGCCTTTTCCCCAGAAAGCCCCACAGTGCTCTTCAGGGAGTCTTGTATCAACAGATAGATACAACTGTGATGGAGCTGACTAAATCACAAATATGGCAGTTGCAACAATGCAATCTAATAGCAAATTTACTGTAGCTGTGAAGAAATGAGTTACTGCCCTCTCTTTTAAGAAAATTTCCTTTCTGCATCAGTTCTTGATGACATCACACAAGTTCTTCGTGTTTTTGCAAAAGGGCTGAATGCCTTAAGAGAATACTTCCTAAAGTGAGATAGTTATACATTGTATTTTTGGTAGGTGTTAACATTGCAAGCACAGTAGAATGCTGACCTGTCAGGTTTACTCTGCATCTTTTCCACTAGAGAAACAACTTCATGCTGTAGTAATATAAACCAGCCAAAATAACATGAGGACTTGAAGGTATTGAAGTAACTGCACTTATAAATGATGCTGTATTTGTCCTTTTGGAAAAAAAAACATCATCTATGTAGGCCATTGTTTTCTAGTTCATCTGAGTTTGTGTCTTTTCTGCAAACAGCCATCAATGCTTTTATTTTTCTTAAAATATGAATAATAGAAGCAAACTCACCTGCTTAGTAACTTAGTCTCTAGAGATTTTGAATGTTCCTATCCTGATGAATGACCCACTTAATTAGTAGGTGTATATATATGCATATATTTGTCTCTTCTGTTCATTATGGAACAAAGGATTTCTGTGAAAGAATTCTCTTGTGCTATTTTTCATATCTTAGCAGAGGCAGTACATTTGAATAATTCAGTGGCGTCAGCAAGGGGTAACTGCAGTTCAGTTACTGACATGTTAATTTCAGTTTAGCAATGAAACTGGAAGGAAAATAACCCAAAAGTTTTAAGTTGAGCTGACTGGAATATTCTAAAAATGGTGGACAATTTTCTGGGGGGTGTGTGTAAAAAAGAGTTAAAAGCTTTCCCGACAAAGTTCAAAGTAGCACTGAAACACTTGCTCTTAAAAAAAAGAATACTTTTGTTGTTCATTGACACACATAATGATTTTGAATGGGTAATATAACAGGCCTTATTATTTCAGATATATGAAAATCTACACTGTTGTTTATATGAATAGCTATATGAATAACAAGGTATTGCATCTGAAGTTGAAAAAACAAACCACTCAAAAAATTACATCTGTGGGCAATTTTTAGACACTTTGTTCCGGCTATGTCCATGGTCAGTTTCATTGTGCTATGTAATGCAGCAGTTGTTAATAAGGGTTTAGCATGAAGTCATTGAAGTATGTGCTTGCGTGTTTAGAAATGACTTTTGCATCTAAAGTAAGGTAGGAGCAGAGAAGGGAAAAGGGAAGAATTGGGTCTGTTTTTCTAAAAAACAGAATGGTTAGTGACCGAGGGAGGCTGGTGATTGATGTAGTTTTGAGGTAAAATAGCAGGATAATGCGTCAGATTGTAATCTGCCAAGACTTATCTGCATCTGGTGAAATAGGTGAGTTCCTTGCTGAATCATTCCAGCAAGAGGACTTCATTTCCAGAAGAAAGACTCTGAAGCTCAATAAAGGAATTTTTTATCTTTCTATGAGTTACTGGTTTTGAAGAGGGAAGAAAAAAGCTTGGTCGGTCTTTGTCATTTACAGGAGGAACTTAGAATTTCACCGTGCGTACAGTTTTTGTTACAGAAGTAAGAATTCATGTTCCTCATGAAAAATTGAATTTGGCCAAGACATAAGCCTCTGAGGAACACTCCCGTCTATGTACTCAGAAGAAGTTTCACTGTTTTTAACATCCAAAATATTTAAAGACTCCTGTTTCAGTCAGCTGACCAGAGCTCTTCGCAGAAATAATTTGCTGTGCTTTTATGCCAGATGAAAGATGCTGAAATGGATTTTCACTATAAAGACATACCTAATTCCTACTGGATTAGAGCTGGGAGGGGGAAGGCGAACTAGAATAAAGGAACAGAAAATAGGGACTATCTGCTTTCTTTACTATATGTATGTGGACATGTGTATATATATATACACACACACATATATATAAAGAGTGTGAATATGTGCATATAGTGCATATGTGTATAGAGGTGTTTGTATACATTTGTAGAAGTGTACATATATAGAGGCATATACAGACAGTGGTGCTGTACCAGAGTGCTATGCGGTTCTAAAGGTCTGTGGTAACAAACTGTACCTATATTTATTTTGTGCTGTCTCACTTCTAGGGCATTCTGTATTGCCACTTGCAGTGATTAAAAAGGGAGTCATTTTAAAATAGGTGAAATTAAAAAAAAAAACCCCAACATTTTAGAACTTTCGCCTTCTCATATTTCAACTTAAATCTAATTCTATTTTAAAGGTGCTCTGTGCAATTGCAAGGTTTGGGAATGTATTCATAAAATTAAAGATCTCACTGAACTGGATGAACACATACTATTGTGTTTCTTGTAATAAAACATGGGAGTTGACAACAGTAAAGACTCAAGATCAGCAAGAAATAATGTATTCCAAGTAACATTAACAAAACCTTGCAAGTCTTAATATTGAAAGAAATACAGAAGATGACACATATGCAATGTGTGGGAAGGAACACATATTACAAGTGTGTGAAATCTGATTGTTTCTTATAATCAGTCTGAAGACACAGGAGAGTAACTGTCAAGGACTCTTACGGAACTGGAATTGTCCCGACATTGCTGTTGTACCACCATCTTCTGTCTTCGACATCCAGCCTCCGACAGACTGCATGCACGCAGACCACAGGGCGCCTGTGCAGAGACCAGGGCACAAAAAGCAGAAACACGGACTGCACTCACGCAGACCTGGAGACGTTGGGAATTTGATCCCTTTTCATGGCTTCCGGGTAACCCCTGGGTTAAGCATATCTTGTTTTATATGTTGTGTGGTTTAGCAATGTTGTTATTTTTACCATGTGTCATTCCATGTTTTGTTCAATTAATTCAACGTGTTGTGACTAACATGCAGTTTGTTGCCGTCCCATCACCAGACAATGTTAAATATATATATCCGTGCAGTGTACTGTAAAAATTGTGTAAACAAATGCTCTCTTCTTGCCTTACTATCCTCTCCTTCTATCACCACCCTGGACCATGAAGACAGAGATCTGTGAGTCAAGACAGCAATCTTTGAGCCACGGGGTGATGTAAGAGTCTGAAGTGTTAAGAACAATTGTCTCAAAGCTTGCTTGGGTGTGTTTATCTGATAAGACTGGACAGCAGACCACTCTTCGGTCTGATAAGGCCCAAGGGCGGACCATTCTTTGGCTTGATAAGGCCCAAGGGCGGACCATTCTTTGGCTTATCAAGTGCCACTATCTTGCAAAGAGATGTGCAAACTTGCTCAAGAACTTGCAAGGAAATGTGCAAACTTGCTGGAGCAGCAGGCCATTCTTTTGCTTATCAGGTACCATTAACTTGCAAGGGAACATGCAAGCTTGCTGAAGCAGCTGGGCATTCTTTCGCTTATCAGGCACCACCAAGAATGGGACACCAATTGATATCCGGGCCAGGCCACTTGCCCACCAGCAATACATATTGTGTGACTGGATGTGCATGTGTGGCATACATGATGTTGCTCTGGGTAACCAAATGGAAATGAGAGGGCAAACTCCCTCTCCAACATGGGATAAAAGATGGTACAATGAAACCATAAGTAGGAAGAAAGAAAAAGAAGAACGAAATGGAAGAAGAAGCTTTTCCACCCCTGAAGAACTAAAAGAAGAAGAAGCCTTTCCACCACCGAAGAACTGAAGACTGAGGACCAACGTGACGCCGCTGGATCCAGGGTGGTGACTATCCTTTGCTTACCTCTCTGATCGCTTGCTTAATTTCCTCCTAATATTTCCTGCCTTTCCTATCGCTTTACTCTTTTATATTTACCTAATAAAACATCTGATTGATGGCATGTGACCTCGTTTGTGTCTTAATTTCGCCCTTGGGATCATTACGAACTTTCCCCGAGCCTGACAATCAGACCGGGTTGTAACAGTAACTGTTAATCTCTGCTGACTTTAATCCCTTGACAGAAATAATTCCTGCTTTTCTCTGTTCTTACCAGTTTTTTAATTCCTCTGAGTAGAAACAGATTGAGGTGATACAACTTTTAAAATATGGAAGCATTTCTATAAATCAGTGTAGCCATTATTCAGGAAATATTTTGCTTGTTCAACGTGATAATAGGTTTTTGATTGCAGTTTGCTACATTGTAGCTGTAGGCAAGCTATGCCAGCTTTCTTTAACTTCTTAATTTTGTTTTTCTTTTTTTTGTTGTTGTTGTTTATACTTGATGTATTTAAAGAAGGTACATTTTCCCCACTATATATGTAACAATCAAATACAGTTCTCAGTATATTATATTTTAAATAATTTTTTCTTTTTTTAACAGAAAGAAGGAGAAAAAAATCACAAAGTCCGACTAGCAGTTGGAAATGGAGTGAGGAATGACGTATGGAGAGAATTTTTAGACAGATTTGGTGCTGTTAAGATCTGTGAGTTTTATGGTGCTACTGAAGGAAATATTTGTTTCATGAACCACACAGGAAAAATCGGATCTGTTGGACGCACCAATTTCTTTTATAAGGTGACTATTTATTTACATTGTACTTTGTAAAAGGGAGTGCTGAAGGTAAATGTGTTTCTCAGTTTGACCACAGGACATGGGGCTGCAGTCCTAAGTCCAAGGTAAATTTTCTAACTTAGTTATTGCAAGTTTAATTGACCCTTTGTAAAATCTTGGCTGCCAAAGTATTGCAGATAGTGCTTAGCACCCAACCCAGTTATACTTTCAGCAGTAACACTTAGATTTTTCTTAAAGTGCACAAGAGTCAAAAAGGCCTTGCCTCTCTTCTGAGAGTCTTGAGTAGGTTCGAAGTATCATTTCAAATCTCTACTATATTAAGGGACAAAAGAAGAAATTGGATTTGTTTTAATCATCTGTGAAAGAAACATACAAGTGTCCTGTTTTGACTTAATGTTCTACAGTTTATATTTAGAGCTGTTTTCCAAGAGTATACTATGTAAATATTTGGCATAAATGGTTATTAGTAGTAATTAAAATAAAGTAACGTATAGGCAGGTATAACTTTAAGAGATATTTTATACCTAGGAGCAATTAAACATAAGTAACTTAATTAAACTACTCTACATCTAGTCTGTATCATTATTCAGAAATTTCAAAAATAACACAATACAAATATAATCACTGTTGAGTAACTGTGACTGACAATACTTGCCAAGGGTATTAATTCAAAAATTCTATGCCCCTTTATCTATCAAGTCTGCTATATTTATTTGGTTTGTTCTAGGTTACTAAAACCAGAAAAAACATACATTATTTCACTGCTTATTCGATAGTCTCTGTTTTGTATTTCATCAGCTTTGACAATGGAAGTTATATGTCTTGGGGAAGAGGATTACATATTATTTATATCACACATGGTGGCTTTTCCTTCCTCCTCCTGAGTAAATGAAGAAGAATTTATTTCATTTTGAAATTCACAGATAGATTTTTACCTTTGGGTCCTATTAATACCATCTCTTAAATGGTTTGAGAAGTCAGTAAGTAACATGTGTCCCAAGCTTTAGCTAATAACATGAAAGATTATTTAGCAAGGCTTTCTAGCAAGGAGACTAGATATTTAACATTATGTTATTATTTATACCACTTTTTACTCTTCGTGAAATAAATAGGACTACACGTATTGCCTAGAATTTGCAAATTAACTGAGATACCTATCTATGCTGAGGTACCTATCTATATATATGAGTCCTGCTGACTTAAGTGGCATTTGTGCCTCTGAGGAGAACTGATAGTAAAATGTCATGACACAACTTTTTTTCAGAGGATGATGTAAAAATATTGTTTGGAAATACATCAGAGGTATCCTCTGATGACATACAAATAGGTTTCTAGGCAGCATATGTTCCAGGGTCCACAACTTCAATACAACATCACCACATTACAATCATGGCAGACTACTTTACAACTTGGAGCCAGAGGAATTCCTCACTTCTGGGACAGGAACCCAGACTGCAGGGAGGAACATGGAAACACCCAGGAAAACACCACAAGAGCTAGTGCGTTTTTCAGAAACTATTGAGAGCTCAGGAGTTTAAGCAGACT
This sequence comes from Theristicus caerulescens, assembly GCA_020745775.1. NCBI lineage: Eukaryota > Metazoa > Chordata > Aves > Pelecaniformes > Threskiornithidae > Theristicus > Theristicus caerulescens. Next base: position 52,030,097 of record CM036583.1, on the reverse strand, counting down.
GACTCTGCTGATTCTCTGTTCTCCGTAACTGATGCTCTCTAGTATGCACAGTGGCCATCTGGTGCTGATGGATGTCTCTAGAAGGGTACAGATCTGCTACAGGAAATAAGGAATCTGGAATTTAGGGAGTAGTAGCTGAACCAGGAACCTTAGCACTGATGTTGATTTTTGTTTCAGACTTTTCTAAGCCACATGCTTTAATTATTTTAAATCTTTTTTTTTAATTTTATGAAATTTTACATTTGTTCTGAACTTGAGTAAACTTGTTTTCAGTATTTAAGAACTTTTGACAGTTTTGTCATAAGTTATTAACTGTTTGGAAATACCATGTAAAGGATACAGCAGATAAAGGATTAGACTTGAAATTACCTATTTATTGTTTTAATTATCTGTATTTTTAATCAAGTAGTGTGGGGGTTTTGCATGTATTAATAGTGGCACTTCATATGTCAATGATGTATGCTGTTTGTGTTTCCAAAAGGAAGATTAGTATTTTAGGGTTTTTTTGCACATGAAACATGCTACTTTCTCCTCTTTAATGATTAGACTTATGATTTGAGTTAGGCACTGCAGATGAGGAGAAAGAATAGTTCATGCAAACCGCAGTTAAAAAATAAATGCAGTTATAACTGAATACTTGATCTCCCTAGACATCTTTTCTATAATTTATATACTATTCCAAGTTGGAACTCTTATAGTCTATGGAAACATCAGTATAGTCTGCTAAGATAATTATGGATTGTCTTCTTGCTTACTCAGTATGAATATGGAAAGACCATAAGATATTTTATGAACCAGAAAAAGCCATTCATTCCATTTGGCTTGGCTTGAAATCAGTTTTGAATCAGTCAATGCTCTTGTTTGCACTTGTTTATTTTTACACTATACTCTGTATATAAGAGGGATTCATGTGCTTGAAAGCATCACTGTGGTATATGAATAAATCCTTCAATAAGGATGTTCTTGTATAGTCAATGAACAGAAAAGCAGAAGCCTCTGAATAGCTTTTTAGCTGGTAAAGCTTAAAATGTTTTACAAAGAAGATAGTGTCTAGATTAACATAGTAATATAATAAATTACTGTTTAATAATTATATCTGGCATACATATGTATGCAGTTAATATTAATGATTAATTTTATTATATATGACATACATTACGTGTGTACTTACATAAATGTGATATGGGAAAAATCTGTAAGACTCTCAGTCATGTCTATCAAATACATATAAAAATCTCTTTCTTACACTGAAATAAATTCTGAGTGATGGCAGAGAACATGCAATGGAAGAGTGGGACTAATGAGATCCAAGGAAGCTTGTAAGAAGGGCTAAAAATAACCCATGACAAGTACACCTGAAAAAAACAGCACGTAAAAAAAAATATTCCGAACTTTATTTATAACTGTATTTTTTCATTATTTTAAGCATAAGTATTCCCACTATTATAGGAAACTAAATCTCTTTTACTCAAAACTGTACGGATAAAAATCAGCTTTGAGCTGAGAAACATTTAAATCTTATAACAAATCATAAATCATTTCACCATACAGAATATTTTGTCTTTCACACAGCAACACAGAATTAGTATTGTGCACTTTTTTCATACAGTGATATAACTTAAGTGGCAGAAAAGATACTTTTTAGTTTAACAATAAACAAAGTTAGGTTTAAGTAAATCTTAATACCCCGGAAAACTGGATTCACAGGAGGAACATTGGCATGTGTTAATCCAAGCAATGGAAGCTCATTGTTCATGTTCATGTGCCAATGAAAATTAGTGGAAATTAGTTTTGAGCTAAAATAATCTAAGGTACTTCAAGTGTATTCCAAGGTATTTTATTATAATATGTGGTGATTCAGTTAATATCAAGCATAGCTTTAAAAGTTTTTTTCTTGATTTTGTTTACTTTGGCTAACAAAACTATGCAGAGGACCTATACATCTACTCTTTACAGCATAAATAAGGCATTACAAGTGTATTTTTAAAACATTTATCAGATATGATGATACTGGTTTTTTTTTTTCATTTCACTTTTTTAATATGCTTGGAACTAAATCTAGTAAATTTAAAGCTTTGTTTTATAAACAGATATTCTCCTAGAGAATTCAATATCTCACCTCTAAAACAACTAACTAAAAAGCAATAGCTTGTGATCTTTGTTCTCTGATGAAGGTTCTGTGAACATCACTGTAAGTTGAAACTTTAGGAATTTAAAACCTATTTTCAAAACAATATTTAAACTCACATATTTCCAGTCAATTAAAAAAAAAAAGGAGGGGGTGGGAGGGATGCTGTTATTAGGTAACATTCAGGCAGCATAGTAACAGACAATAATGTTGCAGTTTAACTCATTTTAAGTTTCAGCTAGGTAAACGATGCTTTTTGTTTGGTACATTTATGTGGTGCTTTAGGGAGTAAAATGTAAATTAAAATGATGAATTCTGCATGCGGTACTCTGAAAATAATATGGTAATGCTTCAACAGCTCAGGCCCTCTTTTCCAATAAATTTTAAATAATGAGAGAAAACAAATGTAGGCATGTACCTAGACTATATGCCTTGCTCTGAAGTTTTCATTTTCTAGTATTTAATACGAAAAGAAAGCTGTTTGCGCAGAGACCGCTGTTTGCACAGAATGTATATTGGCATAGTTTCATTATGCATACCTAATGCAATATGTGGTGTTTTCTCCTTTTAATTATGTGTTTGCATGACTATTATTTCAAAGAGCTAACTGGAATAGGCATAGTTAATACTCTGAAGTTGTAGGCGCTGAAAGATGTGTACAGCAACATAAATAGTAAAAGTCTCGACAGTTTTTAGATGATCTCACATACTAAATTAAAGTTTCTGAGTATTTATAACAACTTAAAATACTGCATCATACAGACTAATATGATGACAAGATACAGCTATTGAGCTCTGAAGGAATGGACAGATAAAGATGGAACTGAACAGGGCACACTGCAGTTCTAATCAAACACAAAAATATCAGAATAACATTTCATTTTACACCATTTCATTCTTTATATTATTCATTGCATTTGGTCTGTCATATGAAATGTATTAAAGTAGTAAATATCAAGGTAAAAAAGAAAGTGAAAAAGAACGGCAATTAAATGTAGACAGCCGAAAGAAAAGACTCTAAGAAAAAATGTCTTGTATTTATTATGAATACCTCCCATTCTGTTCATCAAGAATAATACAGTTATTTTCTAATTAATGTGAACTTTTTGGCTCTCAAATTCTTGACTTTGTTAAATGCTGTAGTCTGTAGTTATTACTAAAAATTACCCTTTACTTTATTCAAAAAGTGTCCAATTCTTGGATCAGGACTTGATTTTGCACACTATGACCTTGTTCCTTTCATCAGCTGTTAAAAATATCTTTTTTGTTTCAGACTTAGGGTACAAGGAAAACAGAGTGGTGAACATTGAAAAGACTCAGTGAAATAAGTTTGTCCATATGAGGCTGAAATTATGTGCTTGATATTTGATTCAAGTTGCTATTCAGACTTCCTTGAAAACAAAATCATGTGATATAGTTACAGCAACATTTCAAATTAGGATAAAATAATTATGCAACTCTTCATCCAAATTAGTTGCAGAAAAGCAAAGGCGTTTATGTTTTAGCATCTTACCCTTTACTTCAGTCACTTTCATAACATTATCCTTAAATTATATTGCATTTCCTTATTGTGAAGACCGCAGGTGTATATTCCTAAGTTTTTAAAATTGTTTTCTCTGCTTGCCAAGACTTCTCCAGGAGAAGATAATTGTATATCCTTGGTTTGACTAGTTGTTAAATAGATTGCTGATATACTTCTTTATGAAAAGGGAAATCAGAATCCCAAGCAGGGCAAACTGAAGCCTTAGGATAATAACTGCAAACACAGTGGTCCATATAGTATCAGACATATGATATCTGTCAATGTCTCTCAAAGGTCTAATTTGAATTTGTATCACAGTAGAAAAATAAAGCAAAATACGAGTCAGACCCTATATATTGGAGAAAAAAAGTATTGCAATTTCTAGTGTTGATAAGAGTATCTTGCCCTCTCCTTCAGCTTACTCAGAGCCACATTCTCTGTGATCCTTATACAAGAGGAAGGTTAGTTGTAAAACATAACTAGGAGGTCAGTTAGGTCAGCAGTGTCAGGACTCAAGGGTTCACAGTATTTCAGTAAAAGGCAGAGCTAACCCTGACATAACTGTGGAACATGCACAGCTACATAGCCATATCAAATGACATGGGAGCACGTATCCTTCTGCTGGCACTCGTGATAAGACTTTCCATCATACACCAGCCTGAGAAAGCTTGAGGGAAGAACTGAGTCTAGTTAAGCAAGAGTAAAGCCCAACAGGAAGCAGGTTTCCCTTTGTAAGGAGATTTAGGCTTTTGCTTTGCCAGTTGTTTTAGGTGCCAGAAGACACCAAGAACACTTTTCATATCAGCCACCACCATTAAATGTCAATTAAATTCCACATATGCTTATATTATCCTGACTCATGTAGGCTCTTCCACTGATATGTGGATCCCATAACTTATTTGTAAGAAAATTAACAAAATTACAGTTCTATGTCTTCACCGAGTATTTTTGGAAGTTACAAGATCATAAAAATGTTCTGATGTTGCTTACCTGCAGGAAACGGTGTAAGGTTACATACAGAGTATTTTCAGTTTTAAATGAAACTACATTCTACTTTTCGATGAGCAAGACTGGAGTAAAGGTTTCCTTGCTTTTATTTGCTGCCACCAGATGTCACTGTGTAGATGAATAACTGATGACCCTTTTTCCCTTTTTTAGCTTTTTTTCCCATTTGATTTAATCAAGTATGATTTCCAAAAAGATGAACCAATTAGAAATAAGCATGGTTGGTGTGAAAAAGTTAAGAAAGGTAAGTATGTATTTTAATAGGATATAACAACGTTTTAATTGTAATACAAATACTCCAGAGAATTTTTATAAGGAATCTTGCTATTGTGTTACTGTACTATACCAGCATCAGCTATTACTCTTTGCTCTGACAAAAGCAATATGATTTTTGATCTAAGACAGAACATTATTAAACATACCAGTGCTGACACCAGAAGAACTTAGGACATCCTTGGATATATTCACAGAAGAGCAATGTTCAAAAGTGGTGATGTGATATTATCTCTGAATATGTAGATAATGACATCTGTGGTTTTTAAAGGAGGTTAACATAGTGAGATTGTTGCCTAAGAGATCTACAAGAAAGACTGGTGGATTAGAGCAGATGCTTTTTGGTGAGAGATTAAGTGTTCCTGACTAAGTGAGTTGATTAAGCTTATCAGGTTTTTTTGTTTGTTTTTTTTTTTTAAAGAGGTTGCTTGATTATAGCTGTCTTCAAAATACTTATCAAATAGCTGGTATCTCTTTATTCTACCTATTTTCAAAGTGTTTATCAGATACTGAAGCATCTCTGTTGTACTGTAGGAAGGTAACAGCTGTAATTAATGCCTGGAAGCTGAAGCAAGAAAAATTCATATTAAAGGTCAGGCAGACAGCTTTAACAGGGAGCTGAAGCAGATTTGTCAAAGGAGTTAAGACATTGTCTAACAGGTCTTAATCAAAGATGGGCACTTTCAGGAAAATACAGTCACCTTACACACTACCAATTTATGGAAAAAAGGCACAGCTCTTTTATGAGGAGGCAGAATTGTGTATACTTTTGGACACACTTTTTAATATATTTTCGTATTTATAATTCTTGTCTCTGATAGAAAGTAATGCAACTCTTAAGCTTTACTGTTCAGAATGTGCTTCCAAAAAGATTAGGATTTCATACAACTATTCCACTTTCAGCAAACTAACACCCTGATACACTGCATACATAACAAGATAATCCTATCCCCACCTCTCCCTATTTTTTGAGAAAAAAAAATTATATTAAAACTTCCATATTTTACTACAGAAAGAAAGCAATGAGGTTATATCACATTAATGAAAATTCTTAAGAAGTGTTCTCAGAACTTCTGAAAGGAGACTAAATAGGGATTTAATGCCTGGATTGAACACCTGCTTTTTATTAACACTAGTTTTTCAGTAGGAAGGTGATGAAGTTCAGTAAGGTGTGGGGAGTGGGACATAATATTCACTTGAAGTGTGCACTTTGAGAGGGTATTAAACCTACTAGTGAGCTCACAATTGACAGATGGGAGAAAACTGTTTGATGAGTCATCAGGAAGAAATAAAAAAGGCTGGGAATTTGAGTGGACAATATTGTACTGTGTCTTTATGGTCACTTTGCATGTAGAGGTGACCACAGGAATTGTATAAGCAGTAGAAAGAGGTAAGTTTTTATTATTGGTTCTTACATACTGAACCCTGCCAAACCTGGTTCCTGGTCTTGTAAAATCGTATGTGCCAAATTAATATTAATGTAAAGTACAGGAAATGTGCAATGATACCTTAGGTTTACATTCTTTGAATTTCTCTGTATAGGTGAGGCTGGTCTTCTCATTTCCAAAGTCAATGTGAAGAACCCCTTCTTTGGTTATGCTGGCAATAAGAGACACACAGAAAAGAAATTACTCTGTGAGGTATTTAAGAAGGGAGATCTTTATTTTAATACTGGAGATCTAATGGTTCAAGACCATGAGAATTTTCTTTATTTTTGGGACAGGATTGGAGATACTTTCAGGTATAATCATTGTTTCTTTTCACATTTCTTCATTAAAAAACATGGACTTGCAGAATAGAATAATACCATTCTATTTGTTTTCAACCAGAAGTGTTCAGTTTACTACTATTGTGATGTAGTTTATAATGATCTTGAAGTGGATGATAGGGGCTTAATTTTGTAAAAAGTGTTCCCGTGGTGCTGGATAGCTCATTTCCAGAACGTTTTGTAGGAATTACAGCTCTTTGAGCAGTCCTTCCAATAAGCATAGTAACTAGTGATGGTTTTGCTGTGAGCAAGGAAGTTGGATACTGAAGTAGAAAAAAATGTATCAAATAGTAAAGACTGGTCACATCTGATACCTTTAGATACATGTGAAAATTTTGAAAACCATTATATCAGATTATGATAAGCTTTCATTGTGCTTTATAGTGACAGCTAATATCCAGTACCATTTGAATTGCAAGCGTTGTCTTCTGGTGATCAGATCAATACACCAATGTGACAAGTGGGAAAAAATGTGAAGTGTTGTTAGTCTGAAATGAATGGAGTTTCTACTATGTTTTCCATATGTTTTCATGGGATTAAATTTTTTTTCATGTTTTAGGTGGAAAGGGGAGAATGTTGCAACTACGGAAGTTTCCGATGTCATTGTAATGTTGGACTTCATACAAGAAGCAAATGTGTATGGTGTATCTGTGCCAGGTAAAAGAAGCTTTAGCTGTATCTTTTTCTTCCCCTAAGTTAGTTGCTAATGCTCATAATTCTTTTATTTCATGTTTTAAACCTATGAATCACTTCTGATGGAGTCATCTGTTTAATACCTAGCTAAAATGTAGATGTAGATAATGAATATACCACCAGATTGTGAGTGAGCCAGTGAATCATTTTATGTGTATGGTGTGATGTGTATTTTTGAAAAGTTGTCTTTCATTAATTTGTGATAGCTACATAATCTAAATTAAAGTTTAAAGATTTATTACATTCACATCCGTGGAAAATCTACACATCCATGTGTCAAAATAAAATGTCAACAAGGTAAGAATTAAAGTAACTCCAAAGGAAAGTGTATGAAGACATTCTGTCTTATTTCACTTTTCAATTAGCCTCATAAACCATCTGCAAACAAATATATTATAAAACCAAAAACAAGGTGAAAAAGAAAACAAAGAGAAAAATAAATAAATTATTAAGAAAGAAAAGACATTAATTTCTTTTTAATAATTTCTTTTGTTAATTTTCATGAGATCATCTGGGCTTGATTCCCATTCATGCTAATTTTTTTTTTAAAATGTGCACTAGGCATGGCTGGGATAGAGATAAGTTTCTTTATAGGAGTCCATATGGTGCTGTGCTTTGCACCAGTGGGTAAAGCAGTGTTGATAACTTAACAGCACTTGGCTATCACTGAACAAAGCTTGCAGAGTATCAAGGCTTTCTCCCTGCAGCGAGTATGCTGGGGACAGGCAAGAAGTTGGGAGCAGACGTAGATGGGACAGCAGGCCCAAACTGACCAAAGGGATATTCCATGTCATATGATGCCATGCTCAATAATAAAAGCTTGGGGAAAGGAAGAGAGCGAGATGTTCTCGGTTATGGCGTTTGTCTTCCTAGGCAACCAGTGCATGTGCTGAGTGAGGCCCTGCCCTGCGGGAAGTAGCTGGGTATCTGCTTGATGATGGGAAATAGTGAATGAAGTCCTGGTTTGCTTTGCTTGTGCATGCAGCTTTTGCTTTCCCTATTAAACTGCCATTGTCTTGATACATGAGTCTTCTTGCTTCCCTTCTATTTCCTTCCCATCCCAGTGGGGAAGGGAGTGAGTGAGAATCTGGCTGGATGTTTGGTTGTTGGCCAGGGTGAACCCACCAAAATCACAGAAGAGTTTAAAATGAAAAAGGTGTCACTTACCTGTAGTTTAAAGCCACACAACAAGAAAGATCATCATAAAGAAGACTGAAAATCAGACTCGAAAATATGAGAGCTTCTCATTTCCTATACATTCACCTGCAGATTCCTACCCAGTTTATGCGACTGTCTTGGTAATTGCACTTAAACATAAACAAATCAAGTTCCTCACAACTTTGTAGCATTAGCAAAAAAATATAGAAAGGAGAAAAAAGATAAGATTGGCAGAATGTCTCTGCTGTTATTACTAGCTGAGAGTTAAAGTGTGCAGTTATTTTTGATTGCTGAAGTTCATTGCTTTTATATTTTACCCATTTTGGTCTTTCCCATAGACAGTGCTCTCTATTTCCAGACAAACTGGTAGGAATTTCTAATCTCTCTCTCTCTGTTAACAATGTTCAGATCCACAGTTTTGAGAGAAGATACTGACAAGAGAGAAAGGCTAGAACTGAGGAGAAGACATAACTGGCTAATCCAGGAAAGAGGCTCAGCACTCTTATTTTTGAGAGGAATGGTGTTGATGTTTATCCACATTTATTGATTAATATTGAGCGTGGGACTCCATTTACTCTTACCTGCCAAACTCGTTTACAGCATTATTGCTTAATGGATCACTTGAGTGATCTCCAAATACATGTAATAACACATAAAATATGAACGTAATCTTCCAGCTGTACTGAAACTCACAATGTGATATATGACTGTCAGTTCATTAATGCACTACAGTTCTTTTTTGTAAGGCTCATCACTAAAATGTCAGCTTTATTCATATTTCAAAATTCTCGTCTCACTTCCTTTCCGCCAGATCATGAAGGAAAAGCAGGAATGGCCTCTCTTATTTTAAAGCAGAATACGTCATTAGACTTGGAGCAAATGTATAAGCAAGTAGTGACCTATCTACCAAGTTATGCTTGTCCTCTTTTTTTAAGAGTCCAGGTAAGCTGCATTATTGCACAGTGCATACAAACATCTACATCATTTGAATACAGAGATGGCTAAATGAATAACAGGAAGTGCTTCTTCATATATCACTTGATTAGATTCAGAACTGGTCCTATTTTCTGTCTTCATTAATGGAGTCCTGGGAAAGGAATTACACAAAAAGTCAATAAAATTTGCAGATTATGTTAAAAAGGGAGGAGTTGTACAAATGAGTAAGGATAGAGATCATACAGAAGGATTTAGGGAGATTAGAAGCATGAACATGGGAAAACAGGTTCAGATTAGTCAAATGTGAACAATTGCATCTGAAGAAAATAATCTAAAATCCATTTTATTTGGTGGAAATGAGAGAAGAGAAAGGTAGAGCTAAAGCAGGAGACACTGTGCACAATAAATGATGTTATTTGCTCTGTAATATAATGACAAAGCATTTGAAAATGTACTAGGTAAATTGAAAAGGTGAATTAAAAATCTGCATTATTATTGTCACCACCATAATCATCAAAGTCATCCCTATCTGTGTACTAGTACTTTGCTGTAGTAACTGTCCAATTTGGGCAAAAGAATAATCCCTCCCCCAAGGAGTTAAAAATGTAAATGTAATACAATGGACTACAAATGGCTAGAAAAATATGGGAGAATATAGAAAGCATACAATACTGGTCATCACGATAAGTGAAGTCTGACGAGTATCTTCATTTCTGGTAAGTGTTTTGAAAACATCATGACAAAGGCAAACAAAAATGTTTTTGAAGATGTTTATGAAGGAATTCTCCAAAGTCTGAGGAGAAGATGAAAAAAATAATCATTGTTTGAAAAGAGAAGACAAGTTATGGAAGTTGGTTCCCTGGGCCAATCAGAGATTGAATACTGATTCAGAATAAAAGGGGAAAAAGGAAAAGGCTATGAAGGACCTGAAAATGAAATATATGTATATGTATATATATGTGTCTCATGCATCCAGGAAGATACCATTTGCAGCAGCATTCTGATACAAGCAAGCAAGATTACACTTGAGAATGTTGCAGTAGTCAGTTTACAACATGATGAGAACCTGGTCTAGATTTGTTGCTATACAGATGTGCAAAAAAGCCTTTATGCTGGGCAGAAGAAATCTGAATCCTGGACTAGATATCAAGTATCTGGAACTTCATATAGAGTTTAAATGCCTACGTTAACAGATGAATTGCTGTTGGTGCTGCTGTAATTAGCCAAGAAAGAACATAGTGGGTGGAACTTCAAGGGAAAAATTAAAAACCTATTGAGTTTGATCTGACATGTAATCATACTTTAGAAGATGTCAGAATGTTTCTTAGACCAACCAAAGTGGGTAGATACAATCTGGAGGTAAATCTGGAGTAGATACAATAGCTCTCTGAGTTGTTGGAGATAATAATTTTTCATTTTCGGAGATTATTTGCATGTATATAAAAATGTAAAGACAGACGAGAAGATAATGGAGAGAGGTCATAAAGTGGGGCTGAAAAGAGGTAGGGAGGACAGAAAAAAGAGTCTCACTAGAGATGCCTGCCATTACTTTTTCAAAGGGACACAGTGACACTGAAAAGAAGCTTAAAAACTTTATAAAATGTATGGTAAAGATCCGCCTTTATTTGGACCTGGCTGAGTATGAGTATGGCTGATTTAGTATGTGATTCTTTCAGCCCTTTATTTAAGGTAACAATAATCTTAGATTCAGAGAACTTCCTGAGTTTTATCAGTAAGAAGTTCTTGATAATGCCAGTTTTTACTCTCAGATTCTTTATGATGTGTAGTCTTATAATGCACACAAATGAAGAAGCTAGATTGTTTCGGGCAGGCTGGGGCTACACCAGATGAGACGCTGTGATGAGACACTGGACAGCAATGCAGAAAGCAATGGGCTCTCACTTTTTTCCACCATGTCTCCAGGTGTTTGTCCATAGCAGCACAAAAGTTCTAGTTTTCCAGTGTAATGAGAATAAACAGTATTAACCTTAGTTGATATAAGATTTTCAAAAGCAACATGAATGTGAGCAAAAGAAGAGAAGCTCTTCTATTGAATAATAAATCTTTCTCTCTTTTATAGGAAAAAATGGAAATGACTGGAACATTCAAACAACAAAAATTTCGACTGGTGGATGAAGGTTTTAATCCATCTACAATTACTGATCCTCTTTATTTTTTAGATAATTCTAAGAAAGCATATGTCTTGTTAACCAAAGAAGTACATGAGATGATCTTATCTGGGAAGATGAAACTTTGATTAACCTAATAATAGGCTACTAAAAGACAGGCTATATGAGCTACTGTATGGGAAAACAGTAACATTAATTACCAGTATTTATACATAGTTATCCAGAATAATATTTTATATATTGATATTTACATTCACATGTCTTGTATCTTTCCTCACTTGATCATTATTGTTCACTAATCATTTTTTACCTCTTGAGACCAATTCCTAAGTAAATAACCTGTAAAACGTGACTGAAATATATTTTATCTTAATTTTGGAATATAAATGCTGAGTCTAATATTTTTTCTTAGTACTAAATGAACATGAATGATATGTGGTAGGAAACATAGTAAAAAAAGATTCAACATACAAAGATATTGTGACACATTGTTGTTTCTAGAGAGAGAAAATATGCCAGTAACATCTTTTTTTTAATGTAGTTTACATTTTATATATACTTCTGAATATATATTTTAAGAAATAAAGACTTGACAGTGGTTGGAAGAAAAAACGACTCTTCTACAGAGGACTTTTCTGATGGAATGTAAGATGAAAGAGAATGAAGGAGAAGAAGGCCCTCCAAACAAACCCAAAACAAAGAGGTTTATGCTAACATCACTGCTGAGATTTTTTTGTCATAATCCATGCTCTTTTGTTTGTTAAACTTGCTGTTTGGAGTGTCAAATTCTGAAGACAGAGCAAACTTTTGTGAAATGTTTAGCAGCAGATTGACAATAGGCAGAGAAAATGTGCACACTTAATGGGGAAAATAGCTTATATAGCATAAAAAGAATTATTACAGCACTTTATGTCATGCATATTGACTAACAAGTAGCTTCCTTATTCTTATTAATGACTGCCAGAGGTTATTTTATGAGTATAAAATATAGCAGAAATTTTAAAATTCTAAATCAAATTATCTAATGCATAGCTTTTTAAAAGTTTTAAAATAAAGATTATTTAAACCAAATTCCATACTCTCTCAGTTTGATTTAAGTCTGATTGCATTAAGGCTGTTTTGTAGCCTGTTTTGATACATTACTTGCACAGTGTCCTTTTCTAATGGATCGTGATGCCAGGTTTGATCAGCCAGAAGCAGTATCGTAGAATAGTGGAAGGGCAACTCTCTTCAACACTGGGCATCATAAGTCTCTCTTCTGTTATAACTGTAGTATGAAACCAGGCTCTCATAAAAGAGTAGGATGTAATATACTTAAAAAATTAACTATGTTTTCTTGTTTCTTTCTACTTTGTTCATCTAGCAAGTCAGTAGAATTTGTGTCAACTTTTGATTCTCTGATGGTCACTTTTCATTGATTTTCCTTAAAATCCCAAACCAAGGACGCAGTAAAAAAATATACAAAGATTCATAGCTTGCTTGTATTTCTGAATACCATATTCTTTATGGGACTGCCAGTATAAATAAGCAAGTTTGCAATTTTGCAATTTACAAAGCAGCAAGACCAAACAGTACTTACACCAACATCATGCTTTATGGTAGATGTTAATGTAATTGTTAAGTACGTAACAGGGAAAGGAGAGGACTGCTGGGTAAGGATGGAAGGGGTCACTATGGTCTAGCACTTCCTGAACAGTCGCACTTTTTATATCTCTTTCTTTATGTAGTTCCTAAAATGGCTGTCTATGACAGAAAGCTGGGAGTTTTTTGCTGCTTATTCAGACAGATGGAAGTACCATTGCTCTGTTCCGCAGATAGTTGTACTTTCCTATTCAAGAACTGCAAATTTAAAACCAACTATTTACCATAAAGTTAAACCCAACTTTACAAGTTAGGTTATAATTTTGAGCAAAGCAGTGGTTGTTGAAATCAAAACTATTTTATCTCTTATGCCCATCTTACCATAGCGTGTACTGAATATACTTCAGGATGCCTTTTCTTTTATTACAACAGTAAAAATTATGCAGTTCCTATGGCAGATAATACATCTTTAAAATAATTTTCAAGAAAGTTTTACCCTGAGATCCACAGTAGCATGTTTAATCTTGTAGTAGAATATAAATGAGTATAATGAAATCAAATGCTTAGCTTTGGTTTCAGATTTACCACTTTGATTTATTTTGCTTTACAGTTTTTGATACTATTTATGACTAGTGAAAAGGTTCTACCACAGATGCAACAGAAATGGGAGGGGAAAAAAAAACATGGAAAAAAAAAAGTTAAGGAAACAAGTAAATACCTTTCCACACCAAAAAAAAAAAACAACCCCAAACCACAAACCTGTTCATGAGTGTAACCATTTGGTGGCTTATTCTGTAAAGCATCTAAGATGAAGAAGATATTGTTTCTGTGTGGAATGGTTAGGGCAGAGAGAGCATTGGAGGAAGAAAAATGCGTGTGTGCTAACTTTCATGCTCTGTCCACTCCTAGGGCAGCCAATTGGTGTTTCTGAGCTCTGCGGTACATTTCAGCAGCAGGAGGTCTCTTCTAACGTAGCTGGCTTAAGCAGCCTACAGGTGTTCTTTTCCCAGCTGTGACCACTAGAGAAATACAGAATTCCAGCTACTCCCCTGTATTCCGTAGTGTAACCAAGACAGCCTGGGCAAATCTGCCTGTTTTCAAAGGCTAGTAAAAGAGTCCTGTCCCATGCGTTATCTCAAGAGATAGGATGCTTATGACATCAAGAAAACAATAAAGGGAAAATCTACAGAGCCATAAGCTCTGTATTTCCGAAGGGTAAAACAGTATATTATTTTCTATCCAGTAGTTTTCTTTTTAGCCAGTAGGTTAGGTGCCAGCAGATGCACTGAAGCACGTTGCAGCAAAATGTCACATTTCCCATGGATATGTAAATTGTTGACTGGCACTGCAGTTAGGCTAAATGCTAATGATGTTCATGTCAAACACCAGGAAGAGCCTTCCTTTCAGAATGAGAAAATATTTGGACAAACCTGTTCGTTTCCAACCTTCATACTCAGACCAACATGTGGCATGGCTGAGGGCTGAGGGCTTGAGTGTCGCTGCAAAATTATGTCCCAGTATTTGCCTGGAAAGTTTCGTTTCATGTAGTAAGGATAAAGAAGCAGCTGAGGATAGCTGGAGTGTCAATGGAGAGCTGCACTGCTAACCTCGTGTTAAAAAAAGGAGAGAGACAGATTAAAATAAATAGAGGTAATTATTGTTGAGATTTCATGTATAAATCTTGAAGTTTTCCTCTGCAACTGGGGATAGTCAATGATGAAGGAAATGTTTATTTTAAAAAAGTGAGATTGGAATTATCATTTAGGGAAGGTAAAATTCTGTGAGGGTAAGCACATATGCACTGTCTTGTCTTAGTGAATCCAGTACAGTTAATACAGTTATAGTCTGGATTAGTTTTCATAAATCTTTCTCAGGATCCCCAGGAAATGGTAAAAAAATGCAAAGTTCCTAAGCAGATCATGGCCTGAATTTTATCCTCCTCACCAAAGTCAGGTGGACACAGCTTTTCAAGAGATGAAGCATCTGAACTGTCCCTCACACTCCCACCAGCATTCCCATACCTGTAACAGCCACCATAAAGAATGTATTTCAATTGACCTACAAATGCCCTGCAGATGACACACAGAAAACGGCTTCTACTGTTGGTTTTGAATTTTTTTTTTGTGGAGGAAAAAAGAGGTAAAGGGAGAAGCTGTCTTATTTGCATTTTTAAAATTAAAAAATGCTGGATGGCTATGGGAGAAAAGACAAAAAAGACACTCTACTTAAAAAAAAAAAGGTGATGATTCATTTTCAGTACCCTGTCCCCAGCTAACAATGCAACTAGTAATCTGATGTGCATTCTCACACACAGCAGAAATTATAAGACACACACCAGTACTTATGAAACTTATTCATTAAGTCAAAACTAATTTCAAGCAAATAATGTCCTGTTTAAAAATTGCTATCTCGAAAAATGCTATTTGCAGTAAAATTAGATGCAAAGATTCAGCAGACAGCCAAAGAAAGTTGCGCATGAATAGAAGTAATTTTAGAAATAAATTCAGTGTGATGTATATTAGCAGTACTGTCAATAACTGACAGCATAGTCTGATAATTAATTTCACCACAAGGGTGACATCAGATCAGGACATAATGCCTTACACATTGTACTCTTAATTGGACAAATAGATTATATGATGTAGATGGCGATGCTAGTTTTAAATAAATTAGGTCATTATCAGAGTGAAATGAAATTCCTGTATCACTAACAAATGCACAAGTTCTCCACCATCTGAGAATCTTTTACCAAAATAGTCTTCATTCAGTTTCTCCAAAGACTGCAGCAGACACTGTTCAAATCAAACGGTCAGGAATTGCTTTTGCAATATAACAAAGCAGTCTTCGTTGCTGCCTTGCAGCAGGAGATACACTGACCTGTTTCCATCTGGAGCTGTTCCTGGCACCATGAGGTTTGCATAGTTCCTGTTATTACATAGTCCTTCATTAGAATTGGGGGGTTTTGCATTGTGTCAGCTGTACCATATACAGGAATAATTCTTACTTGTAAAAAGAGCACTTAGACTGGCAAAAAAACCCACTTGTTGTTGTTGTCTCCTTTTCTTCAAGTAACCAATACTTCTATCCTGGCAAAACTAATAGTTTTTGCAAGTATGTATAGACAGTGTTACCAGTATAGGACCGGCCAAATCTGGTAAGTTGCTCTTTGTGGTGTTTCTGGGTTTAGAACTCAACGAAATGGCTCAGTTCACTTAAAAAAACCAACCAACCAACCAACCAACCAACCAAACAAACAAACAAACAAAAAAAACACCCACATTATAACAAGTTGAGTACTGAGTACTCAATTATTTGAAGCATATTTTGCAAGAAAGGATAGGAATTCTAATATGAAGAGAGTCCTGCTTATTCAGTGCAACCTGTTGGGTACCGATAAACAGAGATGTCAGTCTTTTATGGTATTTACTGTGTGGAAGGACATATCTTTGGTTTTAAAACACTATCTAAAAAGGCAGATTTGATCCAAAAACAGACAACTTATTTTGTTATACAGTTATTTGTTTGGTAAAATTCATTACTCATCTGGTTTTGCCAGGTATTTGTGCATCTTTATCAACTATATGTGGCCAAAATACACTCACTGGTTTCCAAATCAGACAAGCTCATTTAATCTAGTTTACATGGAAGGTATGAGCAACGCCTTCAGACATATGGTGTGAATTTTGGGGTTGTCCTATGCAGGGACAGGAGTTGGACTCAATGATCCTTGTGGGTCCCTTCCAACTCAGGACATTCTACGATTCTATGATTCTATGGTTCTATGTATCTGTAATTGGCAAACTCTGCCATCAATACTATTTATGTTAACAATAATTAATCAGATGGTTATATACAGGTGCAGATCTTTACAGTTTTAAAAATGAAAGTGTTCATGGGCATCAAGACAATATTTTCTGATTAAAGTTACTCAACCTAAACAAATACAAATGTAAAGACCAAAAGGTGCCTGTACGGGATGATGGATGGCAGAGAAACTAACCGATGACTTTGTGAGTAATGCCAACTAGAGTGTTACTCATGATTCAAGAAAAACATCTAGTGATTAGCACAATTTCCATTTAATTTTCTTTTTATTCTTCCTTTCTCATTCATTCTGTTCTCCTTGCTAATAACAAAATATACTTGCATTCTTAATTTTTTTTTTTTTAAATTGGTAGTAGTAAGCTAGGAACAGAACACACTAATGATGAAACTGGTCATGTTACATGGGAATTCTATAGGACCCAGTAATGAGTACTGGCTTTAGTAATCTGGACACATTTTTATACTAGATATGTGAAAATGTACTCAGGGGGTTTAAAAAAAAAAGTTAGACTAGTTAGGTTCATGGCCTCACTTGAAAGCACAGAAATTAAACATGCAGAGTTTACCAGGTAGCTGCCTTTGAAAATCTGGTAAATGACTTAAATTTTTCTCCCAACGCAAGACATACATAACCACACCAATTTAAAAAAAATGATATTGAATGCCAACATAATGAAATAAAATATAGGTAGCTATGAGATCATTAAACACTTGCCTAGCTACCCAGGTATTTCCAAAATGTTTGGTTTTTTTTTTTTTCTCAGAAGTCATTGCTACTAGGCACCTTGCAGTACTATTCTAACAATGTATTAACACACCTGTCTTCTATTATATGCTAATAGTTTTCTCCACTGAGTGGACTGCACTTTAATAGTAAGAGACTCGATCTATACTACTGTTTTAGTTTTGGGTTTGTTTTTTTTTTTGCACTGGACATGCTTTACTACACAGCTTTTCCAGCTCAGGCAGAAACACCTGTGCTATACCAGTCCTAGCTCATGAGCAAACTGTGAAGAGGGACTAATTTGTGCCAAACTGTACTCTCCATGTATGAAGATTCATTTTTACTGGTATTGTAAAAGCATGAATTTGAACATACATCTCTGGAGAGGAATGCCTGAGCATTAGCTCGTTCTACCAGCTTCTTGTCCTAAAGGTATGCAAGAACAGGATGCTACACATCATACACATTTGCCTTAGTAAATAAGACCCCTCTCAGAGCTGTATTTCAGATACATTTGAATGATAAGACTTCTCAGTAAGTTAAGAATATTCACAGACAGCAAAACTGACATGAACATCAAAATTGTCTTCTGACATTTAACTTTTTTATCAAGCAAAACTATCAGCTATCGTCTTTAGTGGATGCATAAAAAGCTAATTATGTCATTCATTCAAATGTCAAAGTAGAGCTTTAAAATTAAAAGGTATTTGTGCCTGTCAGCTTCTAAAAAACAGCATGCAGAAACTGTAGATTGCTTTCCACGTCACTAACATTACAATGAAATTCAATACTTTTAGAGTATAATTCTGTTGTGGTTCTAATTAAATGAACACCATGTGTGTAGCTGAAAAAGACCCCTCTTAAATATCTCCATTAGCTGCATTTCATGGTGCAAACTTTTGATACCTTTCCTACATTTTTAAAAATAAAGTTGTTAAAGAAACTTCAGATTGGCAGTAAACACGGTATATCCCAAATTAGCCACTGCAATTTAGGGAACTGGAGGTGATTAAGCCAAGCAGATAGAGTGAGATACAGGGAGGAAAGGGAAGGTTTCAAACCCCTTACCATTTTCTGGTAGAGACTAGCCTTACTCCTGGCTATGTAAGGTTTCATAAGAAAGTGGGATGAAGTCCTTAGCCTGTGAAAATTCTTTAACAAACCAAAAATCAAAACATTAGCTATGAAAATTTGGACTGTACTCCAGATTTGTAAGTGGATCCTTATTTCTGTAGTAATCCAAATCAAAATCTTGCATAGCAAGAGACTAAGAGACTATCATTTTGGAAGAGTCTGTATTAAATTCCAAGGGTGCAGCACATTTCGAAGTCCTACTACTTGGAGCTCTTCCACTTATAACCTTCCACCTTTACCATCTTTTTTATTGTTTTAAGTGTATCTGTATCTTTACATACATATTTATGTCTTTATTTATATCTATCTATAACAAGAGAGATCTAAGTTCCTACTTCATTTGAATCCATTACACTTAGGAGCAAATGTTGCTTATCTTTGAAGCTGAATAGCTGAAGGAAACGGAGTTGCAACAGGCATTGTTTCAGTGCCTAGCTCAAGAGCTCAATCAAATGCTTAGTGAGATTCACAGACATCGCATTGGATGACAGCACCTTAAAAAATGTAAGGGAAGAGTTATATGCCTGAGAACAGGATCCACAAAAGTCAGCTCAAAGAGCAAGAACTGCCTAAATCAACTGGTGGGGAACAGTGAGAAGAAGATTATGTCTTAAATCTGTCTCCTGCCAGCACGTAGGAATCATTCTTATTTGCTGGGAGCACAGAGATATTTGAGCTCTCTCCTGGAATTACACAAAAACAATTTTTTTGCAAATGATTGTAATTCTACAGATTGCCAGCAAAAAGATAGCCATATGCATTCAGCTCAGTTTCTATCCAAGCATTTCATTAGAATTATAAATTAAGGATAGGAGAGGAAATTATTTCTTGATGGCATGTGAAAGCACTGTAATCAGTCATATATCACTGCAGTAACAAAGCCATATTCTGTCATAAAATGAGGAAACCCTCTTTTGGAGTACAAGCAATATGACTCCATTTCCATTTTGCTGGCCACAAAAATCCAATTTTTGTGAAGAGAAGCTTAGGTCTACCCAAATACCTGTAATCTGCCATTAACAACCGGGTTTGTTGGGAAATTCATAGTTCAAAACAACATTAAGGATGACTCACCATTGTCTTAGTCTGTTTTTATACTGGCATATCTCTGCTACAATGAGGAGTCCCTATGCCATTTCCCAAGTATGTTCTGAACTAGCTTGAGGTAGTAAGTTTTCTCCAGATGTACAGATTATTTTTGAAGACCTTTTGCCTTCCTCTTGTGCTATATTAAAACTAAAAGAACTTAACTTTAGAACTTAAACTGGCCACTGCAGGTAAAGATAACAAAAAATGTTTTTACAAATATATCAGTGACAAAAGGAGGGCCAAGGAGAATCTCCATCCTTTGTTGGATGCAGAGGGAAACTTGGCCATGAAGGATGAGGAGAAAGATGAGGCACTTAATGCCTTCTTTGCCTCAGTCTTTAATAGTCGGACTGGTCATCCTCAGGGTTTTCACGCCCCTGAGCTGGGAGATGGAGATAGGAAGCAGAATGAAGTCCCAGTTATCGAAGAGGTAACAGTCACCGACCTGCTCCTCCACCTGGATGTCCACAAGTCTATGGGGCCAGACGAGATCCACCCGAGGATACTGCGGGAGCTGGCAGAGGAGCTTGCCAAGCCACTCTCCATCATTTATCAGCAGTCCTGGTCAACCGGGGAGGTCCCAGATGACTGGAAGTTAGCTAATGTGACACCCATCTACAAGAAGGGCTGGAAGGAGGATCTGAGGAACTACAGGCCTGTCAGCCTGACCTCGGTGCCAGGGAAGGTCATGGAGCAGATCACCTTGAGTGCCATTACGCGGCATGTGCAGGACAATCGGGGGATCAGGCCCAGCCAGCATGGGTTTATGAAAGGCAGGTCCTGCTTCACTAACCTGATCTCCTTCTATGACAAAGTGACCCGCTTAGTGGATAAGGGGAACGCTGTGGATGTTGTCTACCTGGACTTTAGTAAGGCCTTTGACGCTGTCTCCCACAGCATTCTCCTGCAGAAGCTGGCTGCTCATGGCTTGGACAAGTGCACTCTGCGCTGGGTTAAAAACTGGCTGGATGGCCGAGCCCAGAGAGTGGTGGTGAATGGAGCCAAATCCAGTTGGCGACCGGTCACAAGTGGTGTTCCCCAGGGCTCAGTGTTGGGGCTGGTCCTGTTTAATATCTTTATCGATGATCTGGATGAGGGGATTGAGTGCACCCTCAGTAAGGTTGCAGATGACACCAAGTTGGGTGGAAGTGTCGATCTGGAGGGTAGGAAGGCCCTGCAGAGGGACCTGGACAGGCTGGATTGTTGGGCCGAGGCCAACTGTATGAGGTTCAATAAGGACAAGTGCCGGGTCCTGCACTTGGGTCACAAAAACCCCAGGCAACGCTACAGGCTTGGGGAGGAGTGGCTGGAAAGCTGCCTGTCTCAAAAGGACCTGGGGGTGATGGTTGACAGCTGCCTAAACATGAGCCAGCAGTGTGCTCAGGTGGCCAAGAGGGCCAATGGCATCCTGGCTTCTATCAGGAATAGTGTGGCCAGCAGGACCAGGGAGGTGATAGTGCCCCTGTACTCGGCACTGGTGAGGCCGCACCTCGACTACTGTGTCCAGTTTTGGGCCCCTCACTGCAAGAAAGACATGGAGGTGCTGGAGCATGTCCAAAGAAGGGCAACGAGGTTGGTGAAGGGTCTAGAGAATAAGTCTTACGAGGAACGGCTGAGGGAGCTGGGGTTGTTTAGTTTGGAGAAGAGGAGGCTGAGGGGAGACCTTATTGCCCTCTACAACTACCTGAAAGGAGGTTGTAGTGAGGTGGGGGTCAGTCTCTTCTCCCAGATAAAAGTGATAGGACAAGAGGAAATGGCCTCAAGCTGCACCAGGGGAGGTTTAGGTTGGATATTGGGAAAAACTTCTTTACCGAAAGGGTAGTCAGGCACTGGAACAGGTTGCTCGGGGAAGTGGTTGAGTCCCCATCCCTGGAGGTATTTAAAAGACGGGTAGATGTGGTGCTTAGGGACATGGTTTAGTGGTGGACTTGGCAGTGCTAGGTTAACATTTGGACTCGATGATCTTAAGGGTCTTTTCCAACCTTAACAATTCTATGATTCTATGATTCTACATTTCTTTAGAGAAATATGACATGCAAGAAAGCGAAATATTGTCAAATATTTTTGAGATCACTCACTTTGTTCAGCTAGCTCATAACATTAAATGAAAAGAAGCCCTCCCTGACCAAAGTGTTGATCCTATAGTGTCTGTATTTTTCTCGAACCTCTCATATGATATTCAGTACAAGTATTGTTCTTATTAGACAACATGTGACCTAGTTAAGATAATCTCTGCCTTGCTTTGGTAGACAAAGACCAGTGTCAGAAAAGGGGTTTCTAAAAACTGTTTCTAGAGAAAAACAGTTTCCAGGACTGAATGAGGACCGTCAATGAATTACCAATAGCTTTTTCAGATGAGTCTTTTATTTACACAGCCAGGTAGTGGATGACAATTGCCCTCATGTTAGCTGCACTGTACTTGCTCTGTTGGCAATTCCGACAATTACGTTCGGAACTTGTATATTCAGTGATCTGGAGAATTTAAAAGGAAATCATTCTTTCCGCATCCCATAAATCACAGTCTCTTGCCTTGTGTCACCACCATCCTGTCTCTGTTTAATAATAAAGCTATTATGTATTCTCAGTACAGGAGCTGTCAGGACCTTGAAAATGTACGGTGAAATCAACTGAAGCAACACACTAGATAGCATAGGGCCTGCTGCATTTAATTAAATATTAAAACACAAATGTATGACTCATTTTGATGTCATTCTGTTGAAAAAATAGTTCTACATAGGTGTTTCTTGAGCTGCAAGAGAATTATTTGCTGTGACATTAAGACTGGAGTCACCCAGGAGCAGTTATTCGAAAAACTTATGTCCAGTTTCCAAAATTGCAGGTTTTTTTAATCTTACTATAAGTTTTTCTGAACAATTAGAATCTGTATTACAACTTCTAATTCACACATCTGGCAGCTGCTGGTCATTGCTAGCTTCTCTCACTGTAAATTCTTGCAGAGGATAGGGTATTGCGCCTAGCAACATGGATGGCTCAAAGTCATGATCCTGCGGTTGGCACTGGAGTTCGGCTTTCCCTTTCCTTTTCTAAACCCCAAATAATGCATAAGGTCATTCCACTTTGAAGTAACCCCCAAGGATTATTAGGAAAAAAGAAAAGGATTTCAGCTATTGAAACTCTTAGTAACACTGCCAATGCAATTCAGTTGAACCCACAGAAATTACACAGGGAATAATTTTGACCCTGCATATTCCATTGCATTATTCTTTCTTAATAAAACCCTGTCCAAATTACTGATTTTTTAGCCCTAGCTTTCAACAACTATTCATTTTACAGCCCACCATTGAACAAATAGTCACACAAACCCTACTCCTAGTAGTAGAAATCCCTGAAAAGACAAAGAACTTTAAGAAAAAGCACCTTTTTTTTGCTTCAGGTTTTTTTATCTTTTGCTTTTCTTTGGATGCTACGGCACCAAAGCCTGACTCAAGAAACAGTTTTGTAACTACTAAATGTCTCAGACACATTTATGTATTTGTTTGCAAAATGGGTTGATTGACACTCAGCTTTGCTTTTATGAATATAAGATATTAATTGTGCAGGTGTCACCAGACCTGGAGTGATGATGAGGCTATTCATTCTGGTCTCTCAAAGATACTGACAGTAGATTCTAGCTAAAAATATCTGTGCTCTGGACCTCTTCTTTCTCCTATGTTCTGTTACTCCATTAAAAAAAAAAACAAAAAAAACGAAGTTAATTTTAAGAATACAGGAGGCAAGGGATAATTCTTTAGTTAATGCAAAATCACTCATGGATTAAGGATTCCTGGAATTAAACCTACAAATCTCCTGGGGAACAAAACCCACATTTCATTCAGTAGCTGCTAATGCAGAAGTTTGTCAGGCAGATGTTCCAAATGACAGTAATCAAGTTAGAAAGCTTTCGAAAGAGCTCTTGAGTTAGTAAATTACATCCTCAAAATAAAATATTTAGAACTGGGAAACTGAGGACTGGGGTGATTGATCTAAAAATAGATACAATGGAGATGAATGCTGACAGTGAAAAACCAGACAGAAGATATTTTTTTTCTCTTTAAAAATCTCTAATAGTTTCCTCTGTGTTACGCTTTGCTGATACACCTTGTAAGAGTGGAGCTACACTTTCCAATGTAGGTCAGAAGTATGCCAAAGAGGAAAGCATGTCAAAAGAAAATGCAAAGGCAAAATGTGATAGAAGCACCTTGTTGGTTTGGGTAGCTATTCACACAGAGAAATGAGCAGAGAGGGCAAGAATTCAGTTGTATTTAAATTAACACTACAGAGTTCAGCTCTAAATAATCTATTTGTACTTTTAAAGGTTAAAGGCTAACTTGTTCACCTGATAATGTGTCTGCCAAAGGCAGGCTTCATACTTCATGGTACCTGATTACAGACCTCGTGCCAAAACCCTGTGTGCACCAGCAGGCTCTGCGAGCTGCCCCACAAGGGTCTGGGCTGTCTGCGCTGGCAGCCAGCCCTGGTACGCTGCAGCTGACGGGGCTTGCACCAGGCTGCAGGAGAAGAGCTGCGAGGTGCCTTGCCAGGGCCCTTCCTGCCTTTGCCGGGGAGCTGCTTCTAACCTTGGGCCTTTGAGCTTGTTACAGGTATCACTGAGCCCAGACAGGTACCTTGCTGACCCTAACCCTGACCTGCTGTCCCAGCTTTCCTGGCTTGATGTTGGACCTGCCTCATTGCTACAGAGTTGGCTGCTCCTGAACTGCTCTGCTTTTCTGGTCTGACTGCTGCAGGATCATGTCCTTGATGGTGAAAGGGTTGCCTCCAGCTGTCTTGCCACCACCCCCAGCTCCCAGGCAATATTTTCCTGGTGGAATAACCACTTGTACAGAGCAAACCCTTCACACGTATTCAGTTATTTCTAGGGTCCCAAACCAGACAGTTCAGAGGGTTTTGCAGTCCATAAAGACATGTGCATCAAGAAAAATAATGCTAGTTACTATTCCTTGAGGCTTCTTTTAATTTAAATATTGCCATTGGCTGAATTTAATGTCTTCAAGGAACTGACTAAGAAGAACTATGTAAAACCAGAGGGAAAAAGGACAGTTTTTGCAAGCTCAGTTCCATTCTCAGAATATGACAACATGGACGATTTCAACTCATCTTCAATAGCTGAAGACGTTTCGTTGTCCTGACTATTAAAATGCATCAAATACTTTCCTTTTTTATCAGTAAATATAAACTAATGCTTCAGTTATTACAAAAAGTTGTACAGTTTACAATTAGAAGCAAAGTAGGTCTTAACATAATAAAACAGTGATAGTCTGAGAAAATGAATAGCATTTGTGATTCCATACACACCTGTTACAAAGAACAAACCAGGTGGTACAGTTTAAAAAATTGAACTAGTCCTATTTGTGGAAGAAGTGTCACATCCTACCAAAAGTCCTTGGATGCAACATACACCTTCCAGTGTGGAAAAGGCTACCACATTGTACTGATGGGGAGATGCCAGTCCTTCTGCAAGGAACCAGGCATCTCACCATAACTCTTCTCTTCCACCCCTAAACATGACCCGCTCTCTCTGCAATCCTTCCTCCTGCTGGGGGAAGCCCTTCCCCCAGGGTGATGCTTTAACACCCCTGCAAGTCACAGGTGAACTTCCATACGCTCATGGCTTGCACACGCCACACAAAGGACTGCTCAGAAAATCTTGCCCATCCTACCACAGCTACAATCAGCAGTTATATATATTATATAATAATATATATTAAAAAATGTGTATATGTTAAAATATATATTATAATATACATATGATATTACATCAAGTGTGTACTATTAGATATTAGTAATGTGAACACACATGTATACATTTATTACAGCTATTGTGCAAAAAAGCCATGATAGCTGGGGACAGAGACAGGATGCCAAAGCGTGAAAGTTAACGAAGCAGAGTGTAAAAACGAAGATGGCAACAAAACTGGGAAACAAGCTGAACTGGCAGCCACTCATTTGTGAATAAACAACTCATTTGCAGGAGAAAAAATGTTCAAACTTTGAAAAACCTGGTTACTCGGGGAACCTGAACTTGTCTGATAGCTCTCTAGATCTTTGTCCAACCAATTAGACAAATTGGAAAGGTCCATAATTTCTAACAGCATGAATGAAGAGAAAAATGTGCCACTTTAGACATGTGACTACATGAAAAGACATTGCCTGCTGGGTAACGTACAAACTCTTCCAAGTATGAGCACGAAAGGCTTGTTGAGATTGTGGAAACTCTACAGATCCCCCAAAGGCAACTGTTTATAAAACATTTCTGCCTTATAAACAAAATAAAAAAAAACAAATGAAGTGACTTCTGAATATATGACAGGATTACAGGAACTAGAAAGTTCAGCTGAACTGGAAAGAAACTACACAAACCAAAGAAGGACTTGCACAGAGAATTCTTTCAAGAGTAGCTTGGGACTAATGTTTATTTGATCCAAAAATGTGCAAGTGTCGTGGTTTAACCCCAGTCGGCAACTAAGCACCACGCAGCCGCTCGCTCACTCCCCCCCGGTGGGATGGGGGAGAGAATTGGAGGAGTAAAAGTGAGAAAACTCATGGGTTGAGATAAAGACAGTTTAATAGGGAAAGCTAAAGCCGCATGCACAAGCAAAGCAAAGCAAGGAATTCATTCACTACTTCCCATCGGCAGGCGGGTGTTCAGCCATCTCCAGGAAAGCAGGGCTCCATCACGCGTGATGGTTACTTGGGAAGCCAAACGCCATGTCCCCCACTTCCTTCTTCTTCCCCCAGCTTATACACTGAGCATGATGTCATACGGTATGGAATAGCCCTTTGGCCAGTCTGGGTCAGCACCCCTGGCTGTGCCCCCTCCCAGCTTCTTGTGCACCTGGCAGAGCATGGGAGGCTGAAAAGTCTACTCAGCAAGAACCAGAACATCACTGTGTTATCAACATTATTCTCATCCTAAATCCAAAACACAGCACTCTACTAGCTACTAAGAAGAAAATTAACTCTATCCCAGCTGAAACCAGGACAGCAAGTCATGAAAGATGTAAAAATAAACTGTGGGTCAAGCAAAAGGCACAGTACAAACACTCAAAACTACCTTCACTATGGCAACTGGTGTCCCGTGTGACCAAACATTATTGATTCAAAGGAAAAATGAAGTAGAAACTTTAAATAACCCACAAAACCTAATGCATATAAAGATGATGGAAGAGTGATGGGAAGAGATGCAGGTCAATTATATCATAAAGGAAACGCTATAAGTTTTCAAGTTCATCAGCCTTCAGTCAACAAAATGGATTCTACCAGGTATGACTTAACATCTCCACCACTGTAGAGCTGTCATTAGCCAGCCTGAAGCCAGGGGGTGAAAAATGTCCTCTCCTACTTGGTGGGATTCTGTCTGACTGGCAAAGCATATGTTTATACGTTTACATTAATAATTTTAAAAAAATTTTTGGTAATAAACCTGTCTCAAAAGGAAACTTAACAGAAATTTTGGACCAACAGCTGGTGTAATTCCAAGTAATTCTGTGCTCTGAAAAGATATGGCGGCAATACTTGATCTTGAAGAAATAATTGCTATACGAAGGATTCAGATCATTAAGAATGTGCTTTAACAGAATTACCATATCACATTTAATGACAGTAATGAAGAAGGAAGTAATTATTCATATTGGTAGAAATGTGAGGGCTACCACCTCTGAAAAAAGATCCAAGACGTTTTATGTTCACAGATCACAGTGAAAACAATCATATGATTATTCAGTGAGTAAACTCTTTATTTTTTTATATTTTATCTTTTATATTTATGTATTTTATCAATATGGTTACTATTGTCACATTTTACTATCCTGTTCCAACTGCTGTTATACATGAAAGGAATTTAGGATATCAAAATACAGCCTAAGTGACATGGTATTGAATCCATTAACAGTGGAGCTTTAAAACATCTATCAAGCTGCAAAATGAGATGGTGGACAGAGATATGTACCAATAATGTGCTTTTTACTTTGAGACATCATTATGTAATGGGCAATCTTAAAAATAAAGAAATAAAATAGTCTGATAGTTCTTGATAAAAGGGGTGACATGGGCAGATGACATTAGAAGTAAAGGTAAAAACATTATCAGTATTAACTCGTTTCCAAACCTTGCAAGGAAGCAAAACCCATCAGGTGAAGAGTGCTTTATTCTTCCAGGAAATTCAGGAACAATTTGCCAGTCACACGTATTTCCATCCATCCTGCTACAAAAACCTGTCTGTCATTCGAACATGCAGCATCAACACAGTTGTAAGCTCATTAGCTCACATATGGGCAACGTTTGGGTTGCCTGATCTCAGGGTCAGTTTGACATCCAGAATGCCCAAAGATTCTACCACTCCATACACAGATTACCATTATAGGTAACTGCAGCAGAAATATAGACATCTCTTAGAAAGGATTTTGTATGATGTCAATACAATGTTACTGCAGATGAGATAAATGGAAGTGGCTGGGCCAAGTATGGGGTGCTGAGGCAAGTCCAGATTGCAGTTGGCACGACTCTGAAGTGCAAAGTACACACCTGCAAAGTCCTCTCCCCAGCAGTATCAGCAGAATAGCTACAGAGCCAGCGCAAGGGACATTATCTCACGTCTGTAACATAGATAGCAAGTAAATCTGGCTGTAAGCCCAGTGTCAAGGGTAGTTTTAAAATACAATGCAGATCTAGCCAGATATATTGAAGTCAACAGAGAGTTCAGCTGGCACTGCAAAGCCAGGACTGCAAAACTAAGCTATCTGTGCTGAGCTGCATGTTAATCTGGTTACATAGCTACACCAAAGTAGCTTAATACAGGTTTGCAGGAAAAGATGCAAGTTCTAACAAAGGTTTTTGTGGTAACACCATTGCTTTAACAATGTCAGCTGTGACATGCCCTCATAGGGAATACAAGTAGTAATTTGGACGTGAGACAAAAATAATTCTGAAATAGCACAGGGGAACTGAGTAACACTGAAATAATAGAAAATCAATGAAACTGCACAGAAAGACAGTGTATTTATGCATGCCAGTTGATGAAGTAAGTAGTATGGCTATTCCCTTTTCCTTGACTTCCTTCCTATTGCAGATGTTGTGTAAATTTGAGGCAGTTGCTACACCAAAGCGGATTTTGAACTGTAAGAAATCTGTCAGCTCTCTCCAATTTTAAAGCTACCTGCTCACTTTGGACTTTCAAAGCACAGAACTGTGAACGGCAGGACATGCCTCACCATTCGCATTTTTCTCACTGATAAAGAGGGCATCACCAGAGCAGTAAATATTTTTCTCTAGGGCTTACTCTATACATGATTTTACTGTAATTTTCACCAGAGCACTTTGGGGAGTGTACAATTTTAGTAGATTCACTTCAATACTGTGTTTCGTTCTACAGAAGATGACCATATAATAGGCTTTCAGGCAGACTGAAAAAAACAAGTAAAATGAATCAGGCAGAAAATATACTTCTAAAACTTTGAATTGAGAAACTGATAAACCCTCATCCACAAGTTAGAATACTGAACTGGTTTTGTCTTACAAAAATATAAATTCTTTTCTCTTTACATACTAAGAAGTTTACATTTTAGTGCCCTGAATTCTGACATTCAATCTGAAACCTAACACATGCCTCTATTTTTAAAGCGGACATAGCATGAGCTTCCATTTCTCCAGCCTTATGCATCCTAGCTCTTGATGGAAGCACTCCTTAACTGCTGAAAAAAAACAAACAAAAAGATGCTTTCCAGAGGCTACAGAGCAGATGACCTTGTTCAGTTCTGCTGCAGGAAAGGAAGGTCCCATATGGCGGGCAGAGCCTTCTGTCTGAGCAGAATGCCAATGGACTTCTTAGGAGGAAGACTTGATAAGACAGAAATGTTTCAGAATAGGGCTAAGGAAATTTGGCCTTCACTTAAAATCTCTGATACTTCAGTAGTTTTCAATATATTTCTTTATAGTGTGCCATATGTACCACCCAGGAGGCATATCCGCTGTGATTATATCCCCTTTTTTATGACTTTGGCATATGCTGAGCTTGTAAGTGTGAGATTGGCAGCATCTTAAAGAAACATAGTTGGAGATCAGTGACACTGACTTTCTAGTAGAAGTTATATTTTTCTTTATTGTGTACGAGGACCAATCATATGTTACTTGCAATGTGAAGTGCCAAAGAGATGTGTTACAAATGCATTTCTGTTGTTCAAACTGGGTAAAAAGTACATCTTTGTTTTAGGCCAATGTAATGTGGATCATTGGACATTTTCCCTATGTAGTGCATAATAGCCTCTTTTCTTTCTGTGAAACAAAAAATGCTATGCTGGATTTCCTAGGTGGGCTAGAGCCTCATATTTGTGATGGTGCCATACCTCTGCAACTTAATGAAAAGCAGCCTGATATGCTGCCGTCACAGGAGCTGTATGATTACAAGACACATGAAAGGTCAGTGAATCTAACTTACATCCAGCTGGTGATGCTTGGACAGTGGCCCCTCCCGAGTTTGTGTCTCAGGGTGATACTTTAAAAACTGAAGATGACCAGAGTCAGGGCAGGAAAAACTCATAGTCTGAGTTCCGTAAGAAGTGTCTTCCTCTATGGGACAGTAGCATCCAAGCACAGGCAGCCACTCAAAAAGACTTAAGTGCTTTCAGAAGCAAAATTAAACTACATGTGAAAAGACTGACGGTGGAGTTGCTGGGGGAAGAGAGAGAATTCAAAATGCAAAAAGATCCAAGGTGGTATAGTATGATACAATCGGAGTTAATATGCAGATAAAGACCAAGGTCAGGTGTCACTTGGCAGATGGGTTGTGTGGTAAAGAAAGCAGCTATCGGCCTTGACCTTCAAACGTGCGCAGGGATCTAGCGGCTGTGCTCCTCTGCCTGCGAGACCTTGAACAGGGAGGGGGGGAGGAGCAGACCCCGCTCTGCATGTCTGGGTCCATCTCCCTGCCTGCTCCTTGACCTAAGATAGAGGGGGGCAATGGTCAGCTGCAGCAGAGGAGCCCCTCCTCGTCCAGATTTTGGATGAATCTGAGTACTGCTTCCTTGCCCTTCTGTAAATCTAACCCTGTTAGCAAAAATATTTCTGTTAGTTAAACAAGCTTGAATCTGGCCAACTTACCAAAGTATCAGTTATGTATTCTGCATAATAACTGAGTAATTGGTATTCAAATGTATTCATTGTAGACAGCAATTGTAGAAAGGTAAGAACTTGCTATGGCATATTCTGTTAATACAGATAGCCCTATCTTGCTATAATGGAAAAAGGAAGCCCATTTAAGACACCATTAATCAACAAAACCACTACCCATGCTATGTTTTAAAAATATATTGAATTTTAGAACTGCACTCAATTAAAATAAAGTGCAATTTAAGAACTGGAAAACAATTTAAGTCACAGAAAATAAATAGAATTCACTGAGTATTCAATTTGTCACCTTTTCTTTTGGAAAACTGGAACTGATTCAAGTCAGCTAATGACTGGGCCATAAAATTGCTCACCCTGTATGCCTCTACTGTAACAGCATTAATGACCTGCTGTATTCATAAATTAAATCAGCAGAACAGTAAGCATGGACAAATAATTTAAGTAAGCCCTGAACCCTGGGTGCTGGGTATTTTTAACAGCTGGCAAGTGGAATAGAGTTGTATATACTTCACTGAACACTCTTATATTTATTTCTAGAGGTGAAAATTGCTTTTTTTCCCAGCTAAATATTGTCACACACAGGACAGGATCAAACATTTAAACAGAACCCAGATGGACAGGATCTCTTGCATTTTCACTCTTTAAAAAGTATTTTTTAATCACAGAGATGTGTTCAGTTAGACTGAATACAAACAGACTGACACTACCTCCTTCGGAAAGAAGGTGAAAACTCTATAAATCCACTGAATTCACTGGCAGTAAAAGAAGGCAGAATCAATGTATATTTTAAACTTGCAGCTGAATCCTTTTAAAATCTTACTTTGTGTATTTTCTGCCAAGACACAGTAAAATTTGCATGTTTTCCCTGTAATGTTCAGAATGCATTGCACATGTGCTTCTTGGGTAGTGTATAAAATAATCACTTCAGGCTGCTTCAGTGCCTAGTGAGTATATAAGTGTGTAAATATGTAACTGTGAAAGGCTCCTTACGCTTGCAATTTTTAAATGAATTCATATAAGCAATGTATTTTCTGAAAAAAAAATCTAGGGAAAATATAATATTGTCATTTAACATGACAGCTCCAGATTTCTGACATCAGTAAAGCACAACAACTTTGAACTTCAGCTTGTTGGTATTTAGCCAGGCAGGCATCCATTAACCTTGATGGTGGTGCCACTGCATTGGATAGCGCATGAAAACATCCACTTGTTTTTTACGTAGAGTATTTTATTTCTACAAGTGTAATGCACTACTCAGATCCTTTCCCCCAAGCACACTGAAGTGCAACAGAAACTCTGGTCAGTATGGCAAAAATATGGGCAACATTTCCAGCTGCCAGTCACTCCTGGCAGGAAAAAAAAAAAAAAAAAAAAAAAAGTTAATGAATCTGGAAATTTTGTAGGGAACACGAAGCTGGGAAGGCTAAAATGTGGGGATGCATTGCATCCTGCTCGCTTCTCCTCATCTGTGGATGCAACTGCAGGTTCGGACCCTTGGCGTGCAGCAGCTCCCGCTGTTCAGAAACTGCTATTTCTGAAGAAAGCCTCGTGTTAAACTCCACAACCGGTTTCGGTACCGGGAGAGCGATCCAAGATCGGGCTGGATCACGCTTGAAAGAAACCGGGCATTTTTCAGGCTCTATCGACGGGTTCCTCCCCAGCTTCCGCGGGGCGCGGCCGCGCCCGTCCCCGCCGCGGACCGGCACGGCGCCTCCCGCCTGCCCCCGCCGGGGCCGCCTTCCCAGCTCGCCGCGCCGCTCCCCGCCGCCGCCGCCGCCCCCGCCCGACGGGGCGCCGCGGCTGCCGCCCCCGCCGCTGCATGGCGGCGGCGGCGGGGTGCGCCCCTGCAAGGGACGAGCTGCCTGCCAGCCGCGCCGCGGCCTCGACGGGGCCGCCCCAGCGGGACGCGCCCTTGCCTCCCGCCGCCTGCGCCTCTCCGGAGGACCTGGGCTCTCCCCGGAGAAGGGCAGAGGTTGGGATAAGGGGCTGCTCCTCCCGCCGCCCGCCTAGGGGGGAGGCACCCGCCCTCCGAGGAGGAGCGGCGGCGGCGGGAGCGCGGGTGCCCGGGTGCCCGGCCGGCGGAGGCGCCCCGGCGGCGCGCCCACTCCCGGGGGCTCGCGGGGCAGGGCCGGGCCCCATGGCGAGGAGGAGGAGCAGGAGCAGCCGCAGCCGGGATTGGGGGCCGCCGGCGCCGCCCGCCCGGCCGGGGGGAGGAGGCGGCAGGAGGAGGAGCGGCGGCGCGGGCCGCAGCAAGCTGGCTGGGTTCGGCGCGGCTGCCCCTGAAGATGGCGGCGGCGGCGGACGCAGCCGCTGCTCCGGGCGGCGGGGGCTGCTTGCCGGCGGGCGGAGGCTCGGTGCCCGTCCTCTTCTGCTTCTCCGTCTTCGCGCGGCCCTCCAGCGTGCCCCACGGCGCCGGCTACGAGCTGCTGATCCAGAAGTTCCTCAGCCTCTACGGGGACCAGATAGACATGCACCGCAAGTTCGTGGTGCAGCTCTTCGCCGAGGAGTGGAGCCAGTACATAGACCTGCCCAAGGGCTTCCTGGTCAGCGAGCGCTGCAAGGTGCGCCTAGTGCCGCTGCAGATACAGGTGAGACCCGACGACGGGGCAGCGCCGGCCGCCGCAGGGGTGCGTGGGGGTGGGTGCGTCGGCAGGCGGGCAGCCCCGTCCCGCCGCCGCTGCGGCTGCCCGGCCTCCCCTGGACCCTTCCGGGGAGAAGCGGCAGCGGACCCGGGGGGCGGCGGCGGCCGGCGGAGCCCGGACCGGGCTGGAGCCGTGGGCAGAGCTCCGCAAGCCCACCTTGGCTTGTTCCTCCGTGGAAACTTTTGTTTCACTAAGGCGGGGAGCCAGGTGCGCTCCGCGCCACATGCGCCGGGTAACCGGGCTTTGCCTTCAGCGACTCAGAACTTACTTGGCCCCATGAATGGGAGAATAGCCTGGTGGCTGAAGTAACCAATACTTCTTTAAGACAGGCGGTTGGTGCTACCCAGCCCTAACCGAAGGTAATGCTGCTAGGTGGAAACTCAAAGGGTAAAGAGGGCTCTGCCAAAGCTCCCTCTCATGGCTCGTAGGTCCCTGGGATTTCTGTATCCCTTCTTGCCCCAAAAAGCTCTTTCCAATTTACAGGTTCATAACTCGCTGGTTTTGTGGCCATAAACCAGGAAACCAGTCTGCCAGACAGATACAATACGTGTGTTTCATGCTAAGATATCTTTATGCACACTGGAGATTCGTGCCAGTCGTGCTGTAATAGTTGCACTTGAAGCAAAATTGCTTTTTCTTTTCTCTAGCACAAAAGAAGTCAACTTTTAAAAAAAAAAAAACAAAACAAAACACATAGTTATTGTTTTAATTCAGAACATTCTTCTTAACTTATAATTAAGAAGTTTTATTATGTTGAGCCAACATTACTAATAAGTTGAAAAAGTGATGTCATAAAACCTGAAACGTTGCTTGTCTTCTCTTTATGTTTCCAGAAACAGTCTAATTCACACTGCTGGTAAACTCTGCTTAATCATAGTGTCTTGAGCCCATAAGCTCTCAAGGTTGCCTGTTTGCTTAGACTGTATGTCACGGATGCCTTTGGAGTCTTTTGTCCTTTCCTTAACCCTGTGTATGGAAAGAGTGGTTAAGAAGACCAAACTAGTGTAATAACTTATTTTGTCATTTATTATTCATTTTGTCATTTGTCACTCATCATATTCAGTTTAAAGCCTTTCTCCTTTGTGTGTTGGCAACAGAATGGATGGGGGCCCAGCCAGAGAAACTGGAAAGGGTAGTCTCTCCAACTTGCAAAAAGAGTTTGTATGGGTGTTAATTCAAGCAAGGATTTTTAAAAATTTAATTTGTGTAATCTGGGCGTGTAACAGTAGTGCAGGTCAGAATTTTCTTATTTGTGTGTGCAAATCACTGATCTCTTGCAGATGACTTCTGCACGGAAACTATAAATGCATCCCGAGCATTCGTAGCAGGACGTACATCTTGGTGTAAAAGGTCAGCATTGAGACATGGAAGGATACGTCATTCCCAGGGTGCAGATGCACTATGCAGCTTTAACTGACTACAGGGATTCAGGATGAACCAATATTTAATGCATTAATTGCCTAATTGATTAGCTGCTTTCACCAGTACTGTTGCAATTCTGTGACAATAGCAACTGTTGATATGAAAAGGATGGTACTTATGTATTATTTTAGTTGCCTCCTTGATGTGCTTCAGCAGCTGAGAATGAGCTGGAGACATCACAATGATGTCAGTCAGCTCGCCTTAAGCTACCGGCAGGTGCTCAGAGATCACTCGTTTGGGGAACATTTGGTCTGATACAGTCACAGCTGCGCTTTTTAAGACCTTTAGGATTTACTGATGGGAAGATTATACTTTCTTTCCCCACATTGATTTATGCACTACCGCTATTTTGTGCCCTTCCTCCCTGCCCCCGCCCCAATGTTTTATCTGCAGTTACACCTGACATAGGTTTGTCAACTCTGCATGTGGCATAGGCAGTTGAAATGCCATTTTGAACGTGTCTTTCGAGAAGGACAACCTTTGCTCGCTGATGTGATTAGACTTGCATATTTGGAAAGATATATTTGGTTTAAAGTTAAGATTCACAGATACTAGCATCAGTATCCCTAGACAATAATTTCAGTATTTTTATGTGCGTGCTTTATAAAATATCTGTATGCATTTAGTTAAGGATCGCATTTTAACTCCTAGGGTGGTAGTACCCATGAGCTCTGGAATGATATCCTCCTGTTTTGATTCCTGTGCAGACCAGTCACGGAAGGATGCCTTTTGTTGCAGTAGCTCAAGAAATGTCAGCACCAAATGGTGTTTGACTGGGCTGTTTCAATTTCCCATCCCTGCAGTTGAGGGGGGCAGTAATCTCATGGAGAAATCACCATATGCTGCCCTTGGAAAGCCGCTCCACGCAGCTCAATTCAAGGCTTGATCTGTACAGGGACATTTGCTCTGCAGTCATATTTGTGCCTTTGTACTGTGCTCATATATGTACATTTGCTTGGCTTAGCTGTCCTGGCACAAAACAGCCACTTGAACTTTTAATGGCCACCCAGTGTTAGGCAGGCCGGTGGGATGCAGTAAACCCTGATGTTCGGCCTGGCTGCTGCTCTAAAAACTCCTCACACCTCAAAAGCTGGTGAGGAGGGCATTTGCTTGCAACTGGAGGGACGGAGTGCTAGCAGAAAGATGTCCGCTTTTTCATGGATTTTACGTGTTTCAAAAGTTTTAACAGAATAATATTTATAGTCAAGGTGGGGGAATGCAGGACCACTTTAACCTCTTCTAACTCTAAATGCAGTTAAATCGTGCTACTAAAACTATTATGTTTTGCTGTAACTTTCGTAGCTGCCTTTGGAGGAGAGAAGCAAAAACACTTTGGAGATACCAGAAGACAAGACAGCTATGCTCATTACAGCCATGCAATAGAGGAGTTCAGGCAGCATTCAAATATATGCCCAAGAGAAGCTATTTCACTGTCGCTATCATAACTTCAAGGTGACTTCTTTTCAGCAGTACTTGTACTCTGTGTTTACAAACTCGTAACCTTAAGATGCTAGAGCTAAAGGGGTAAAATTATTATTGAAATCATTGCATAAAGCACCTCTACTTCAGGCTGTTTTTTTTAAAAGACATGTTGGTGTCTCAAGTGTCTCTTTCTTGCAGAAAGCTGCTTGCAGAATGATACTTAACTGTTGCTGAAAGAGAAGGTAAATAAAATAGAACTATTTATACACAGATTTTCACTCTTTTTACACATATCTAATGTTACTACATTCAGATGGTTTGGAAATAGAAGTAACATTAACTCAGGAGCCTAAGTCCGTTTTCTGTAGACCAGGAAAAGCCAAAGCATAAATTGCAGGATATGAGTCCAGTGAGGGGAGTTATTTGCCTTTTTTTTTCCCCAAAGGTGCAATTATAAATTGTGATACATTAGTGCTGCAATTAAATACAATGTTTCTAAATAAAGAAATTTTAAAAAAAGCAGCACTTGGAACCTTAAAGAAGGGGAAAAAAGGCCTGAAAATATTGAAATAGAGGTTTCTTCAAATCTGGACTCCTTGTTTGTGTATCTTTACTCCTCAGCAAGCATTTTGATCATTTTGGATTTTGATGAAGAATTTTGTACTGTCTTAATTATATGAACATCATATGTTTATCTAACTAAATCTGTCCTTTTTAAATGCTGAATTGCATATAAAAGGCTGCACTTTGGCTTAGCATAAAATAAATATTTATATTCCTAAATTGAACCACTTGCAACCTATTTTTCCCTTGAAATATGTTAAACTGAATTTCTTCAATTTTTTTTCCTTTGAAATATAAGCAGCAAAATAAGACTGAATCTTACAGATTTCTTTTTAGAAATAAAGGAGAAGAAAATATGACAGTCAGCTTCTTTTTATTGTCTTTTTATGCCATCCTTGAAATACCAAGGCTGGAGGTCCTCTGCTCTGTCCTTTTAGTGGGTAACCTTGGCAAGAGATTTATGAGGTGACTAGTGATGTCACGTGGGATTATTTCTCTTGCTTCCATTTTCTTGTTCGTTACAAATACTGGGGGAAAATTGCATTTTGTATGTGTAATGGTTCCCTGAAGTTTGAACAGGGAAAGTACAGATAAAGAGCCAGTATATGTGAATATTTTTGTAAAGCTGATTCTGTAATTACAGTACTTCATGACAGTCACATTTTGTATGATTAATAATAATTAGCAGAGATGAAATAGGTGTGAAAAAACACCTGTCCTTTCCCACCTAGGCCTTTTCTAGGGTAGGATTTAAAGCTGTATGAAACTCGTGACAGCATACCTTTAAATCCTGGCCTGGACAAGGTCCTAGAGATGATTTCTCTAGCTGGGTAAAAGAGCTGCATCACGTTACGTGTGCATTGGATGTACCTATTCTGGTTGTGCTGTGGATAACTTCCAGCTGGAGGGAAGAAAGTCCTGGTGACTAACTGAGAGAGGTGAAGCAAAACAAGTGGAAAAGCATATATACTGCATGGGGAACTTCAAGTGATTTGGGGTTTTTTGTTCGATTTTTTTTTTTTTTCCTTTTAAATTTAGGTTGTTTAGGGATACCATGGCTGAGTAGATGTTGTATTCGGGGTGGATTGGGACAGGTACCATGTGGCTGGGGTGGCTCACCATCCTTGCCCAGCCTGCCTCTCCTTGGAGTGAAAGCAAACAAGTGCTGGCGTGCCGGTCCAGGGTTTGATGTTTGGGTGTAGGTTTGCCCCGACTCCAGCTCACTGGTAGGGTGTGGCGCTGGAGCGGTGCGGGCAGTCATGTTTTTTGCTGTCAGGGGTGTGCAAGGTGGAGGTGTCCCATGTCCCTGACGCAGTGTGGCCGTGGAAGGGCAGGACAGCTTTGAGAGCAAGAGAGTGGTAGGATTTACGTGGCACATTGAAGAACCAGTAAACGGAAACTTTCCTTTATATGTAGCAGATACTTCTGTGAATTTATTTATGGACTGCATTAGCTACTATTGATGAAACTTAATTTCAAACTGCTTTCTGGTGCACTCTGTCCTTCCCACATCTGCTGTTCCAAGTAACACCAGAAAGTGGTGATTTTTTTGATCTTGCCATTTATTTCTTCTGGTTTCTTCTTGTTCTGCCACGTGTTGCATGGTTCGATTCAGACTGCAAGTTAATCAGAAGTGAAAATGAAAGTCAATATAGGAATTATTTGTGTTAGATTTTGTAAAAGCTTTTATTTAGGAAATACATAGTTGACCCGACTTTATTTTAGAGTGCCGCTAGTATTAAACTGAAGGCATAAATTAAATCATATTAAACTAACTTAATAATAGAGGAAAGCAGATATAAGGCTTTTGCTCCAGCTCCCTGTGATGTTTGTCATAAACACACGGGATTATGGATTCAGTGGAAGTCTGTAATAAGGGTGCTCCCTGGCTGGAAAGGCAGTCGGTTTTCTTCTGTGCTTCACTGTCAAATCAGAAAAATATTGAATTGGGCTCTACAAGA
Source organism: Theristicus caerulescens (assembly GCA_020745775.1). Lineage (NCBI taxonomy): Eukaryota > Metazoa > Chordata > Aves > Pelecaniformes > Threskiornithidae > Theristicus > Theristicus caerulescens. Next base: position 51,990,982 of record CM036583.1, on the reverse strand, counting down.
TCTGTTGCGAATCCACTGTTTGTAAATATTCTGTTGTCTATGTCATTGCTGAAATTTAGGGCAAATACTGTTTTTCCAGAAGGTGCCAAGCTGGGAGGAGCTGCACGCATTTAAGAGCGCGGAACTCAGGCTTTTCGTAACAACTTGGAGAAACAAGGTGAAATAAGATGCAGTTCAAAATGGAAGCAACAAAGGTAGAAATAATTCCAATGCTAAGGTAGAAATAATCAAAGACGCAAATAAAAGATGAGGGAGAGTTCAAGGGATGATTTTGAGGTTAAAATGCATCTCAGGAGTCTAAGTATCATCAATTATGAAAAGAACAAATAGCATGCTGGAAAGTACAAACTGAACAGGGCCTGCAAGGGCTGTGAATTAACTGATCTTCTCTGGGGCTCTCCTAGTATTATGGGCAGAGAAATACTGCTGTTACGGTAGTATTGGGTGTCTCACTGTAGACTGCAGTTTGTAAAGCACCCCAGGGAGAGCGCTGAAAATGATTTGAGTTGTAGGAGGAAAGATTGAAAGTATTAGATATGTTTTAGAATAAGAGAGGGGAGGGGAAGGACTAAAGGGAGACCAGATCTGAGTCTTGAGGTATGATAATAGGTGTTTGTGCATGGTTATGCACGTGAAGGAGGATGGTAATGCTCTTGCGTTTCAAATCCACCATGGAGAGAAATGGAAATAATGCTTTTAAATGGCAACAAAGGAGCTGTGAATGAGAAAACACTGCAAGGTAAAGATAACAGAGCTGAGGGATGGATTGTATAGGAGTTCTGTAAATTGTGTATTGCTGAGGGGTCAGACCAGCATAGGTATCTGTGAAGAATATTTGCATTTCGTTGATCCTTCTGTAGAGGCAGACTATGCAGCTTCTTGAAGGCCTTCCTAGTCTATTCATACTTGTTCCTCTGCTAAGGATGGTAGTGCCATCCACTGCCTTGACATAGGAAGGTGTATACCAAGGCAGTAGACTAATTCCAAGTAGATCACTCTACAATCCATGATGGTTTGCAGTAGTTCAAAATGATCTTAAAAAAAATTAAAGTGGTGGAACGATTTATAGAAGAAAAATAATGGTATTTGCTTGTCATATAAATGCCAACGCAAAATGACACGTTTTCTGAGTAGGAGGCACACTTATAAATATTTTCTATTCCAATTACTCTATTTTTGCTGCTGAGTGGTAGGAAAGTTAAATGTCATGATTGAGTGCTCTGATGGTAGTAAGTGCCAGAGTTAGAATGGGTCACGGTAGGTGCTCACTGTGATGTTGAATTGTATGTTAGTACTTCCCACTAACTGGCTTCTGCATTGTTCAAGCACATGGATGGTGTTCAAGAACAAGGCGGTTATTCAATATTTAATTTTATCTTCAAGCATTCTTGGTCCCAGACCTCATTTGTTCCATGGTGTAGAATCGCAAAAGTGTTGTTTGGGAGAGATGTCTAGAGGCTGCCTTCCCTAACTCCTATGCAAAGACAATTCTTCATCAAATCAGCTGTCGCTTTGCTGAATGCTGAAAACCTCCAAGGGTGGAGATGCCACCACCCATGGTAACCAGTTTCAGTGCAGCTGTACCTTCCTAGTGAAAAAGATTTCCCTGATGCATGTTGTGATGCTCTTCTGTCTTCCTGTGGCATCAGTGAGTCCAGTGTTAGAGCATCTGCTTTATGGTCATTGGTGCATTTGCCTTCATAACTGCTTGTATTAATAATACTGCCGTTTCACCCACGAGGACTGGAGGAACTGTGGTTACGAATGTTTGCTGTTTTGGCAGTAGTGGTGTACTGAATCTGAGATGTGCGGGAATTTAGCGTTTGCAATTATAACACACAAGTAATTCTCGTAACAGTTTGAACAGCCCATTTGGTATGGTTGAGTGTGGCCATTACTGTAGCTTTTTGCCTTGGAAACTGAGATCAAAAGTCTTTTACTCAGGAGATGTGGTGAATCAATGAAAGATTTGGGACTAATATTTAAGGATTCCCAATTCCCTTGTGGCAAGTTGACCTTGCCTGGCCACCAAGTACCCACCAAGCTGCTCTATCTCTCCCCCTTCTCAACAGGGCAGGGAGAGAAAATATGACGAAAAGCTCGTGGGTCAAGATAAGGGCAGGGAGATCATTTACCAATTACCAACACAGGCAAAACAGACTCGACTTGGGGAAATTAATTTAATGTATTGCCAATCAATAACAGACTAGAAGAATGAGAAATAAGAACAAATGTAAAAACACCTTCCCCTCACCCCTCCCTTCTTCCCAGACTCAGCTTCACTTCTGACTTCTCTACCTCCTCCCTGCAAGAGGTGCAGGTGGGACAGAGAATGGGGGTTGTAGTCAGTTCATAACACTTCGTCTCTGCCACTCCTTCCTCCTCACACTCCTCCCCTGCTCCATTGTGGGCTCCCTCCCACAAGAGACAGTCCTTCATGAACTTCTCCAGTGTGGGTCCTTCCCACAGGCTATAGTTCTTCACCAACTGCTCCAGTTGGGTCCTTTCCACGTGGTGCAGTCCTTCAGGAACGGACTGCTCCAGCATGTGTCTTCTGTGGGATCACAAGTCCTGCCAGAAGACCTGCTCCAGTGTGGGCTCCTCTCCATGGGGCCACGGGTCCTGACAAGACCCTGCTCCAGCACAGGCTTCTCGTGTGGTCACAGCCTCCTTCCGGTGCATCCACCTGCTCTGGCGTGGGGTCCTCCACGGGCTGCAGGTGAATATCTGCTCCACCGTGGACCTCCATGGGCTGCAGGGGACAGCCTCCCTCACCGCGGTCTTTACCACGGGCTGCAGGGGAATCTCTGCTCCAGCACCTGGAGCACCTCCTCCCCCTCCTTCTTCACTGACCTTGCTGTCTGCAGAGTTGTTCCTCTCCCATGCTCTCACTCCTCTCTCCCAGCCACTGTTGCACAGTGGTTTTTTTACCCTTTCTTAAATATGTTATCACAGAGGTGCCGCCAGCATCACTACTGGGCTCAGCTTTGGTCAGCAGCGGATCTGACTTGGAGCTGGCTGGCACTGGCTCTGTCCACCATGGGGCAACTTCTGGCATCTTCTCACAAAAGCCACCTTGCAGCCTCCCCTTGCTACCAAAACCTTGCCACATAAACCCAATACATCCCTGCTCTTCCAAAACATACTGTTTTACAGATTTTGTAGATTTGTTTTAGTTTAAAACATCACAACCAGTTTGCAGAAAATGAAGTGTATGCAATTAATAGCTACTTCCCAGAAGCAGTTTATTCAATTTATCAGTCTGCTGAAAAGCTCCTGAGTGGATGTAATTTCTCTTGAGCTGCCTTACAACTAAATAATAATATGTAGCTGCTTTCTTTCCCTGTAGCCTCCCGCTGAAGCCTTATCCTCTGCTTCTGCAGGTAGTGCAAGTAATGTCATACAAATACAAAGCACTCTTTGAAAGGGTGAGAAAATGCAATCTTTAATATCTGTTTTCTTACTCCCACTTCTGCCCCAATTGGTAGCCTGTACAAGGGAAAATCTGGGAGATTATTGTTATTAAAATGTATTCAGTTCAATTTCTGATCATAATACTGACAAGCTTCTCTGCTTTTGTTCTAGCCTTTGGATTTTCATCAGACTTGTGCTAAAAGATGTCAAAGACAAAACAAACTGACTGCACAATGAAACTATTGAAAATATGTGTACATACTATATTGAAAGGAAGTGGAAGTCTGACTTTTTTTTTAACTTTAATTTATCCTGATTTTATGTCAGTTCCAAGAGTTGTGGATTTAAAAATGAATTTGAGGAATGCAATTTTGCTGTTGGTACTTTTTCTTTTTTTTCACAGTCCTTTAGGCAGTATGCTCCTCTGCCCCCCTTCAGGGTTCAGAAGTTTCCATGTACATTTACATTAACTTGTGTCTCCCACCTAATAAAATCTTGATTACCTATCGATGACTGTACTGTACTGCTCAGTATCAGCCATTCATTTGAATTTAGAAACATACCAAAATCAGGCTTGAAAAACCTTTCTTCTATTTTGACTTAAAGTAACATACAGCTGTTAGATGGCAGAGGCATTGCAGACTGTTTTTCATTCTGCTGCTTTTCTGAAAGGGTCTTCACTGCCACGGAAAACATTATTTTGTTTTCCAGATGACTACTTTGGGCAACCTGACACCCTCAAGCACTGTGTTTTTTTGTTGTGATATGCAAGAGCGATTCCGGCCTGCCATCAAGTACTTTGGTGACATCATCAGCGTGGGCCAACGACTGGTATGGTTTTTGCTTTTTTTTCTTGTAGTGACTTTTGATCACACATGTAAATTATTATTTTATACACAGCCAGTTTACTAGTTATTCAGTTTCAGGTATTAACAATGTCTTTGCTATTATCATTCTTTAATAATTTCTTTTCTTGTATGCTTTCCTCCTTGCCCTCTTGCAGCTCCAAGGTGCACGGCTCCTAGGAATTCCAGTTATTGTAACTGAACAGTATCCCAAAGGTCTTGGCAGCACTGTGCAAGAGATTGATTTAACAGGAGCTAAACTTGTGCTTCCCAAAACAAAATTTTCAATGGTGTTGCCAGAAGTCGAAGCAGCATTAGCAGAGATCCCTGGAGTCCGCAGCGTTGTCCTATTTGGAGTAGAAGTATGTGCCTTGCCATTCTTGTACCGTTTTATGGTAATGTCTGTTGGCCCACAATAGTATTAAGCATTGCTTTCTCTAATTAAAAAAAAAAAAGTCAATTTATATTGCTTAGAGCTCAGATATCCTCTACAGATTAAATTATTCTTGTGTTATTTATCTTTGATATCATCTCATAATAAAATTTGAAATGAGATATTTGTAAACTACAGGCTCTTGTCTCAAGCTTAGTTGGCATTTAAAACCCACGTTGAGTTGCCTAGTAATGTCAGGGGTAGAAAAATACATGTTTGAACCCTAGTTAATTATGTACTCTAATTTGGCATTGTGCTACTCATGTTTTGTAGTAATTGTTTGTTGGTGGGTTTTTTGCCTTTGATTTCTCCCTTGTAGACTCATGTCTGCATCCAGCAAACAGCATTGGAATTAATTGGCAGAGGTCTGGAAGTTCATATTGTAGCTGATGCCACCTCATCGAGAAGTATGATGGACAGAATGTTTGCTCTTGAGGTAAGTTTTTTTAGTCAAGGCTTTCTCCACCTTGGGTTTGTATGTTAATTTCCCTGCTTATTGTAAGGTAACAAGGAATTTCTAAGGACAGTAAGCAGTGGACAAATGTAGACTTGAGAAGAGGTGAATGCTCTGATTCTCAGAATAGCTTCCAGGATGGAGAAGGATTACTGCCGTATTTTTCCTCCCTGAATTATGATTTAATATGTGGAACCCAGTTTGGGACACTTGGGTTTTAAAACTGATTGTTTCGTGCCATCTACTCTGTGTAACCATTAGCATTTTAGGATATTTTCTTATGGAGTATTATCTGTACAGCAGAGTAAAAGTGCTACAGAGCTTTTGGTTTTGTTGTTCCAAACAGTATTTGTTCTGCTGTTGAAATTCTTTGAAATGCAATGGAATATAGTAAGTGATCCTGTTCAAAGCTCATTCTTGTATGTCTGTCCCTCCCTCTGTTCTTCCTCATCAGTGCAAATTAAAGCTTAATCTCAAGACTCTGTGATTATAGTAAAGACTCCCCCCCACACTAGGAGCTTAGTCTAACTAAATGTTGAGAAAGTGGAGATAAATGTAACAAGAAGATTTAAAAATACATACAACTATGCAGTAGGAAATTCATGCAAACGATTTTTTGATGGTGTACTGTAACTTGCCTACAGGCATCACTGTTGGAAATCAAAACTGATATATACGTTAAGTATTGCATTTTTTGCCTCAGGCCCTAACAATTATTTGGAAATTGAAACTAATAATAACTACAGCATTCTATACTTTTTTCATAGAATCGGAGAAGAGTTTTAATTTCTTCTGTTTCTCATGAATAAGAGAATTAAAAGCTAAAGGGAAATCGCCAGCATATAGTGTTTGATGAAACCCATGGCTTTGATTAAGTGGAAGCTTAAGGTCTGTCATGTAAAGCCTAGTGAAGCACACAGTGCGCAGGAATAACTGAAATCATGGACTTTCCAAGTCAATGTGGTGCAGCAGCAGTAGCCAAAACAAATATAGTAAAACTGGAATCTGTTTGCCTTATTGTGTATGTCTTTGTACATTTGATTATCATTTACACTGTCTGCAAGTGCAGAAGTTGGTTCAGTGTAATAGAGGTTAAAGCAGTGACTAGCCAGCTTTGCTTTTCTTTCTAGCTATCAATCATCTTAAAAGCATGGTTGGTTGCAAAAGCTGTAATCCAGGCAAATTTGTCAGTTTTAGGTAACGTTTTAATATGTCTTTGCAATGTTTTCTCACTAAGCATAAAGAAAATGTTTTGCTGTGTTCCCTTAAGTAGTCATCATTAAAATACGATTCAGGGAAGGTTTGCTGGCTTGCTGTGATGAGCCAGCCAGTTATATGGCAATAACTCCTCCTCCTCTGTGGCCGTGCATGCCAACATTGTCTCCTTTTCTTGCTGTAGAGCCTCTTAAAAATGCTACTGAGGGCTGTGGGCTAGAGTGGGCAAGAGGTGGGCATGCTTGGGAGCAGGAGACCAGGAGAAAGGGACATATGTACTGGGCACGTCAGTAATCTTGATTGACCATGGCAATACGTTTCCTAGGAGAGTTGGTAAAATACTAAAGCATTGGGTAATCGTGCTTTAGTCTCAACATACAGCTGACAGTTCCTAGTCACACTGCTTTAATTAGTGAGTCTCTTGTGCAAACTTGCTCCATATGTGGTGGGCTGAGGTGAGGTTCATTGATCCAGGTTCCCTGGATCCTTCTCCTTACCTTTCTGGGAAGATGGGTGTAACATTTACCTTTTCCCAGTAATGCAGCCCTCCTCTGTTCACAGTGACCTTTCAAGGATGATAAAGAGTGACCCTGCAGTGATAACAACCACCTTCCTCAGCAACCTCAAATAAATCCCATCTGGTCCCACCTGCCCCTTCAGTTCTCCACATTTCCCCTCGCATAGCATGTGTTTTGATGGTGCTGGTGACAAACATGCCAATATCTGAACAGGCGTACAAGGAAGTGCAGTTTGAATTAATTGATAGCCAAAGCTTTCATGTCTGCGTGGATGACCCTAAAGAGTTATTGTCTCCACTTCTGTTGTGTGCTTAAAAATGACAGCAGGCAAAAACTTGCAATTAAAAAAAAAAAACAAAAAAAAAAACAAACAACAACCAGAAACCAAAAAACCTCTAAATTTCCATTGATAAATAATTCAACCCAACTGGCCAAGGTTGCGGCTGTTCTGAATGTCTGCCCTGTCTGATGAAGTTGCCTTGTGTCACTGCTTGGTCTTGGATTGAGACAGTTTAGTCTATTCCTGCTGATTTCTTTTCTGTTCTGCATTTGTTCTACTTGTTCTTGCGGTGTGGATGCAACACATGCTTGCTGCTTCCCTTCGTCTGAAAGACTGTGTTCTAAGAAAACTTTTCATTTCCTTGAAAATCATCCAGCATTCTTAGCCCGTGCATCTCTTCATTCCTAATAATCTCAAAACTATATAAATTATACTTAGTCCTAGAAGTAGAGTATAAGCCAATGCCAGCCCCTTTGACATGTATGTTTTACTTCTAAAGAGAAGACATTCTCTTTTTTCAAGCAACATTTCTCAGAAGGCAAGGTTCTTTAACAGTCTGTTTTTTCTCTCATCCATACTAGTTAAAAGCAAAAACTTTTTACTCCTGGAGAAGGTATCTTGAAAACATTGCCATAATATTTCATTTTGATTTTCCTGTTTTTCTCTTTTGTATGTGTATGTGGTTTAAACAAATGTGTCATTGTACAGAGTAGGAGAGCAGGGGAAGCTATCTGCTTTGTTTCAACTTAAGAATATCGCAAAGCTTACCACCATTATTGCAAGCAGGAGGCATTGACTTGAGTAAATCTAGCCTAGTTAGTTTATCATCATATAGACTGTAGTTACATTACTTTACTGGTCCCCTAAAATTAGTAACTTTACCCCATCAACTGCTTTGTAATTGAACAATTAAACAGCAGTGATCTATGTCTGCCCTAGAAAGTCTGGAGCTTCTTTTTCTTTTAGTAATTACAATTGAAACCTGTCTGAAGGCATATGTATCTGTATTTCCTGCCTCTGCCTTCCCTTGGCTCATTCAAGACCCCGTTAGATTTGGTGGAGCATGGAGCTGAGTAGAGGATGATGGAGGGAAACCTGGATCCATGAAGAGTTTTACTGCCAAAGCATCTGTATGATTGCTGGGAAGCTGATGGGGGGTATGGGGTGGTCAGCCTTTACTTAAAGATAATTTTGCTATGCAGGCAGCAACCATAGTCTTAAAAGGCAAAAAACTTTGAAATAAGTCCTGTAGCTTGGGCTACGTGAAGCATTGTTCTGTTTAGTTGCACATTTACAAGATCTAGCAGACCTCTTTCAGTTTTGCTTTCTATGCAGTGATGCTTTTTATTCTGTAGCCTGTGAGAACTAACTTGGGAGTTACTGAGGCTGTAATGAGATGTCGGTTAAAAGGAGCTGCTGTTGTGCCAGTGTGATTCATAAGGTCTGTAGAAAAGCTTTTTGTTTTGTCTCCTGAGATTATTAGTGCTAGCACGTGGTGTAGTCCAAAGACCGAAGTACTAGTACATAACAGGCCCTGAAACAGAAATTGTTACAATTAAGTTTCTTGCTTAATGCCTTTAGCTTGGACCTTGCTATTTTCTTCTTCCTCAGGCCTTTCAAATCTGCATGAGAGTGAAGAAAGCTATCTTCAGGACCATGCAAGGGGAAAGGGTTGTTAATACAAGAGGGGTGGGTCTTCTGCATATTAAATCTGACATGGGGAATGAATCCAGTCTAAGTAGGAAGCCTTATTTGTAATCCAGGGCATCCTTTTTCCTCAGTAAAGTCTAAAAACAGTCACTTCCCTTTCTAGCTTTATAAATGGCACTGCTAAGAAATGCTGGAATGGAACTTGCAATGCTTTTGTTAATAGGACATGTTTTTAAAAATACCATCCATCTTTTTTACAAAATATATACTCATTCTCATTTGCAAGTATCTCACGTTATTCTCCCTCTGCTCTTTTCTCTTGCAGCGTCTTGCTCGTACTGGAATTATAGTTACTACTAGCGAAGCTATATTGCTCCAACTGGTAGCTGATAAAGAACATCCAAAATTCAAAGAAATCCAGAATCTCATTAAGGCGAGTGCCCCTGAGTCAGGGCTCCTTTCCAAAGTTTAAAGAAGATGTGGAGGAAGAAGATCTCATTGTCATCTTTAAGGAGGAAGGAATACCGTAAGCGCACATGTACAGCTTCCTTCACTCAAAGTTTGGTAGAAGTGTAAAATTAAAAGTTGACATACTCATGCTTGCCTTAGCAAAATTGTCTGGTTATACATATGGGTGCCAGTATGTTCTGTTTAGTTACAGCTGTCAGAGGCTTTGGGTACCATAGGACCCTTTTGTTGTCAAATTTCCTTATTTATTTTAAAAAAAAAATTAACAGAGGTGCCTGCTAGTCTGTACTGTACACTGATTGTAACAGCTCCAAAAAGTGCGTGTTTCTGTGACATCTCTTGATTGTGCATTTTTTAACAGCGTTCTGTGATCTTCTGTTTTACTTTTGTATTAATAGAAGATAATTACATATTGGATAAATGTGATGTGATATGCTTTAATGTTCTATGTAAATGAAGTATTTTAATAGGGCATAGGTTAAAACCAAGTAAGATATATGGACTACATGTGCGCTTTTGTTCTCTAGGATAAAATTTAAGTGTTTTGCTTCATAGACAAGACAGATCAAGCAGCAGCTGATGTTTGATTGCTCTAGGTAGCTGAAGCCTATATCATGACTTTCGTTTATTCCGAAATTGACTGCCCAACCCTGTACTTCTCTTAAGTGTACGCAAACAGAAAACTGTCATTTAATGAGTTCTTTATAAACAACTGTGTAAAGTCTTTCTAGCAGATTACCAAAACCTTAAATAAATTAAGGATGTTAAAGAACAAAAGCTTTTCAGCTTCGAGTGCTGAATCTACTACTATATTTAGATTTATTTTGGGGCTTTTTACCCCATTATAGTTAGATTGAATAATTCCATCTGATCTACTCATTTGGCCAAGCGAACTCTGAAAGAAACCTCAGCTTTTCTAGGTTTTTGTGCTTTTTTGTGGGCTGCAGTTGGGTGGAGTTTCAATGGAATCTGGCCTAAAAGCATTCTTCAGAAAAATAGCATCTTTAACTTAATGAGATATATATTTTTTTTTCTATCTAGAACCAATCTTTTAACACATGATTGTTCATAAAGGCACTTTCTTCATGTTCCAGTGGTTTAAACAATGTTGTATAAAGTTTACAGTGTGACTGAGACGCTTATTTTTTTAAAAGAGTACTAGAAGATGTCATACTGAACACTGCTCTTTTTGGTAGAAAACCAGTTAGAGTACATGCATTGTTTTAAATTGCTTATTTTCCCCACAAGATGGCTCTAAAAGAATTGTTTCAGAGAGTTATAACCTTTATATGTTCAAAACAAATAAAATGTTAATATTTGCTGTCTCTCTTACGCTTGTGATACTTACTGAAGAGCAAATCCTGAAAGCCATGTTTGCCATGAACCTTATTCTGTTTTCTGCAGCTGTGGAATTTCTATAGATGTCATGGGAATTTTGTGTAAAGAACAAGGGTGGATAATGTCTAATAATTCTTTTCTTCTGCGTCTAGTTACAGTGTTATTTAGTGCTCCAAAATATGAAGAATGAACATTATGCTTCACGTTGGAGGCAGGGAGACGAGTTGAGTTGAAGAACTATTGTTCTATATCACTGACCTACTTTTTACCTTCTTTTCTGGTATATTAATCACGTTGCCTAGCAGTATAAAGTCCACTTATATAAATCAACAGCTGTGCACAAAGATACTATAAATTTCTTATGAAATAATGGTTTTATTGCTTTCTTACCTTTATGTGTTGATGGTACCTAGAGGTAGTAATTGAAGGAAAAATGATAACAGGTTTTTTACATGTTTATTTTTGGAACAATATCAATTTCCTCAATAACACATACATGGATTTTTAAGAGATAACTGTATTTGTTACTAAAAATTTACCGTTTTTATACAAACATAAGTTGGAGGACAGATGTCACAAGTTCCTTTGCACACAGTCCTTTCCTAACTAAGGTTTTTACCGCAAGGGGAATCATTTGGTAGCAAGACTACACTAGAGAAGCTGTAAATTACATTGATATTCTCTATGATGGTGGGGTTTATTTTTTTGGTATTTGCACAGCCTTCTATGGCAAACTAGATTTTTGTGAAGGTTCTTAATTTTTCTTTTTTTTCATCAGCTTGAAAAATAAGAATGCAGAAACACCAGTGTTATGCTATAAAACTGAGCTCTTAGATGTAAATTTGGGGCAAAACGATTGAAGTCTTTCTCCTTCATTAGATGGGTGCGTTAATCAGCATCCCATGGATCATTCAGATGAGATTCTAAGAGTGTTTATTTAAAAATAATAGAAAAAGTGTTGCCATATTTCTCTTACATAAAGTAAGTTTATTCACAGGAGAGAATTTCTTTTGCTTCTTTGTGCTCTAACTTGTCTGTATTTTCTGTTCTCTGACAAGTGGGTGTTCCCATGCAGTAGAACAGCAGAACTGAGCCATGTGAGAAGAGGTCTGCAGGCTGTTGCATTATATAGTGTAAGTCCTGTTTTGCCCTGCAACGATATGAAATCAATTAATAAAATAACACAGAAAAGAATTGCTTGGGGGTATACTCGGGTGATTGTGAAGAAGCCTAATTCATCACTGTCTAAGTGCCAAGCTGTCCTTTATTCAAAGGCTTTACCACAGCTATGGCTAAGCAACGTGATTGCCACCTGCTGTAGGTGGCTTCAGCGCAATTTCTCTTTCCTTGGGGAAGCAGAAAGACAGTCCTGGATGGAGAAGGCCAGTTTATTTTCCTTGGTAGGTGTTCTGCTTCTGTGCAAAGTTGCTGATGTGTTGTTAGCCTCACTGGAGTAACTGGTGTATAAATTCTACAATGAATATAATAATAGACGTGTGTGATTAGTTTTTCTCTGCTAAACCCCTACAAAGATGAGTGCTTTTTTTCTTATTGGGACAGTTTAGGTTTTGAGTTTAAAATATGATCCTGTCTGTTCACAGAACCAGGGTCCTTTTATTATTTTTCCACCTGCATGATAAGTTTGTATGAGCTAAAACAAGGTCTCCAGTACCCTTTGCAAAACCTGAAAACGGAGAATGAATAAAAAATCAGCTGTTGCTAGCCAATGTTTTCTGTTATGATCATCACAAATGGCTGGAGAAATGATGCTGTGGGACTGCTCCACCATCATTTCTGCACTTGCCTGAAAGTAGTTCTCAGGTAAATGTGCACTTAAATAAATCATGCTACTTATTGACTATCTTTCCTATTAGACATCAAGATGGTGCCCTCTCCCTTCCGGTCTCCCCTCCCGTATTTATTACATTACCTAAACAATGACATTAATCTTTCAGGAGAGAAGAATTAAGATCAATCTTCTCTTTTTCATGTAAGCACTCTATTTTTTTCTTTTAGAAGCCTCGTAGATTTTTTTTTTGGATCAAGATTTTTGTTGAACTGAAACTCTTCTACTGCTACAGATTTGTTCTCTTATGTAAGAGATGAATGTTCAATGCTGTGTTGCTTTAAAAGCTTTGTTTCAATTAAACATGAAGTAATAGCTGGAGCTGTGGAGCCCTGAATAAAGGCAAATGATATTAAGGAGGATAAAGGCTTTTACTTTGATAAGTGGTGATGCCAACTAGTACTGTTATGTAGTTCACTTGCTAGTCTTCGGAGTATTTTCTACCATATTAAGTGCTATGGCAGTGACAGAAGATGTCAGTGATTTGTAGAATCGGGGGGTTTTTTGACCTCTGGATAAATTAGAGATAACCTATACTAGATTGGTGTAACAGATGTCCTTCAGATATGTTTAGAACATCTGCTCTGCAAATGGGCTGTGGCAAGAAATCCTTGAAAAAAAAGTTCTGTTTTGGTTGTCCAGTGCTCATTTCTTCTTAATAATCTCTGAAGCGGAATACTTTCATGAAGCTGTTGTTAGACCTTTCTGTAATCTCAAAAACTGCTTCTGGAACAGCAGAGATTGCGATTGATAGTATGCTGCTGTTTCTCTTAGAAGAGAAGACAGGAGAAAAAAAAATATATAGATAAGGTAGAGTGTGGGGTCTGGTCTTTTATTACTCATTTGAATTGCATAACTTTTTCATATGAGATAAAGGAATATTTGCAAAGGACTGCTGTGAATAGAAGGAATTTATTAAGTATTAGCATGCTTAGGTCAGCTTAATAGACTTTACTAAAACTGCCAGGGTTGGCAGCTCTCCTTCCACTGACAGCATTAGGCTTTGCTTTAATGAAACCCTTTTATCTGCTCAAGAGAGAAGATTGAGCAAACAAATGAAGAGAGCAGTTAATGGAGAATAGATGGTGAAGTGCAAAGGCAAAATGGGAAAGAAAACTTGTTTTCTAATTATTACTGATTTTTTTTTTTCCATAGGGATGTTAACCTGGAGCACTTATTAACATAGAATTACATACTTTAAGTTTGCAAAAACTGAGTAGGTCACAGCAGTCCTTGCCTTTGTCTTGCTGTGCACTTTATTCCCTTCCTGGACTGTTTTCTACCTTGTTTTCATTACCTTATAACTGCCCAAAAGCAGACTCTGCTAAGCTTTTTAGCTCAGAGTATTGCAAAAATTGTCAACTGGAAGGGTAAATATTCTGCTATCAAAATAAAAAAGGGGAAGGTGTTGGAGCAAAGATTGAAGATCACCACATACTTGGCACTGACATCTGCGAGGCAGGTATGAACTGTTACCTGCACTGTGGCTTCAAGAGCAGGAATATGTACAACTGAGACTTGGACAGACTAAAAGCTTTCTGAAAACAAAGATAGCTTATCATAATTGGAATGATTTTGCCTGTCGAGGACATGGAATTTTGCAGCTTAAAGATCTTTTTACACCTGAAATGAAGTGAATTAGAACTAAGTTGGTGCCACTCATCTCGCAGCGTAGCAAGGGGGCTAGGTTGTGAGATTGAGCCAAGATCTACTAAAGGCAGCCTCTTGCTGTGCTGCCACAGGGAAGCAGATGTTTGCAATTAATCCAAATGAGAATATTTGAAATATTTTTTTCATTTGCCTGTTGAGGTTCATAAAGCTCTTGCTAAAACCTTAGTTCAGCTGAACTCTTGAAGCTGGATTTTAAAATATCATTCAGGCATCTGGAAAAGCAGGTGTGCGGCTACCACTTTGTTTCCATAGTTTGTAGGAGCTTATTCAAATTAGGGGTAATGCTGCCATTATTTTGAAGTTCCAATATGTACCTGTTTGTGTTATTTGTGTCCCAATAAAACACATTAGACATTGTGGCCTTCAGATTTTGATCCAGAATTTAAAGATTTTATTGGGTATCTTAGTAATTCCAATGGGATTTGAATTGAGGCTCTGTAGACATGGAAGACTCCATCCAAATTTCCTCCCAGGTCATAAAGTAGGAAACATTGCTGATGGGAAGAACCAGGGAATAAGCTGTCTAACTGTTCACCAGAGTGTTTAACCAACTCATGGCATCAGTGTTTCCACTTTATGTCTCTGGCTAACTTAAAAAAGACAAACTTGGAGTCCTTTCAGACATTGTCTTTGTGTGTGTGTGTATATGTATAGTAGTATTGTTTAGTTTTGGTACAGTTGTACTGAGGCACTGAAAAATCTTGATGCATTTGTCACATTGAGTAATCCTGCTGGGTCTTCCTGGTCAAAATCCTTTTATCCCAGAAACCAAAGGATTACCATATCATCTGCTAGCAACTTCAAGGCTATTGCAAGACCCTTACAGGAGAAAGACGATCTAAAATTGGGTGAACAATGCCATACAAGAAAGTGTTATCACTGAACCATGGTAAATATAGATTTATGCTCTTGGTGCATACTGACTCAATACTCAAGGTGCCATCACTTCCGAATCCCATGCCCTAAACACAGTAAAGTACCTGCACAGTTCTATTAGTATTTAGTAGACATGTTTGGGCTGGTAAGTGTCATTAAAACGAGCAGTTTCACTAAAATTACTAAAATCACCAGAAACAACACATCACAGGAGATGTATTACTCACAATCTAGCAAGACCGTGCTAACCAGGTAGACTAGACTATTATGTTGCTGCATGAAGTTTTCTTATGCAAAAGAGAACCCATTGTAAAGTTTGTAACTTGTATTTCTGCAACTTCTAGTGCAAGGTTTAGTATATTAAAAATTCCAAGGGGATTAGTATATTAAAAATTCCAAGGTAAGTAAATAGTTAAATGGGTAAAATCTCACTCCCATGTACTATGTGGGAATTTTACCATTTAATTCAATGGACCAGGCTGTCAGTCTCTGTGTTTGATTGGAAATGAGCAGTTATGAGCTCTGGCATAGCAGCATGGAGCTGAAGCCCAGGACAGGGTTCTGCACTCTGCTGGGAGTGATGCAGCTGGCTCCGATGGTGCTGCTAATTCCTCCTCGCTCTGGTGTCTGGCAAGTCCTGACACACTCATTAGCTGTGAATAACAGTGAGGTGGGTTCTGAGTAGACTGCCACAAATGGAATAATTTTTTTAAGTTTTCATACAGTTAAAAGGAAATCCGTGTCCTGCCACGTCGAGGAGCTGACAGGTAGTGTCTGCTATTACTAAACTAAGTGGGATATACTTCAGATACAAGCTGAGAATGAAAAGTGTGTCTCTAAAGTTAAGGATATTCCTTCCCCCAGCCCATTAACAATCCCCCTTCCTCTCCCAGCATAAGAAGTAGAAGAATTTTGCTTAAAGCACATGAGGAGAGGAAGAAGAATCTGATTTAATTTGCATCACAGTCAGATTCAGGCCATGAATCCATTACATTGCTGTTACCATTGAATAGTATATATCGTAAACCTGCGCCAGTACAGTGAGCTACTCTACGGAGTAATGGGTGGCTGTGACAGGAGGTGACAAGAAGTATCAGTGCCAGGGCCATCCAAAGGCTCAGAGCAGGCTTTGCCAGCTCCAGGAGACAGACCTTTGCAATGCACAGTATCAGTCACTGTAGGGAAACATTGCAAGAAGCCTGTGAGAGCAAAATAGCAGATTTCCTCCTAGGAAGCAGAAATAGTTGAATGCTTAGATGCATATGTCTCTACTGGGGCAACATTAACGGGAAGAGAGGCTGAAGTCCGCTAAGGAACCACTCTTCCCTCCTCAGTGATAAACGTCTCACAATTATGTGGAGGTCAAGCAAAAGGCTGAAACTGAAAAGGTAAAGAAGAGCAGGTTTATTGTTTCAGGCAGTTATTTTATTTTAATGAGTACCCAGGAGGATACTCAAGCAATCTGCAGGACGGGCTGAGACCAGCAGTGCATGACAATTCATGTCCCACACTAGAGAAATAGCGGAGATTTACCAAGCTCCAGTCTGTAAAATGAGATAGGGTTAGACAATTTTCCTGAAAAGCCATGATTTTCGAGGGTCACTGTATTCTATTAAATGCTTGTCCTTAATCATATATCCATTTCTCCTATAAGCAGTATCATCATTTCTTTCAGAATGGCATATTTTAGTATATTTTTTCATTTCTGAATTTTAAAAATGATGTTCCTATTATCATTAGTTTAAAACAATTGGGTAACATATAGCAGTTTTACATAATGGATTTTCTGGTGAGGACAGCTAATGTGATCTCCTTACAAAAATATATTTTCATATTAGAAAACTTCTGTATTTCATACTTTGCATATGGTAAGAAGAGTGACAGTAGCTGTGTTCCACTTTATTCATTAACTAAAATCCACACATTCCCAGTGGAAAACTGACTAAGAGAAGCTGAAGTGCTGTGCTAAAGTAATTTCCTCTGTGAAAAACCTGCTCTAAGCATACAAAGAGTGATGACAGAAAATATTTCTTGTAATGCATTGCGGTAGAAGCAATTTTGGGTGTATAACAAGACAACACAACACCCTGCAGGGATACGCATTGTAGCAATGAAGGTACAATAATTTGAAGGTGGTTTAAATCAGCCTTTGAAGGTGACTGTTTTTTCTCCAAGCTAGCTTAGCTCAAGTAGATCATCTATATTTTCATTGCTCATCGTCAATAATTTCCATTATTCAGGAAATAATTTCTGCATAATTTATAACTTGTGTTCCAATTAGAATTTCAATCATGGTTTTTAACATCACCAGTCTTGAACAGAAACTTCAAATTTTCTCAACATGTGCTTTCACTACACTTTTATACTGGCGTACTGATGAGAGTCGCTAAGGTCAGCTGTGACTTGAGGCAGACAGATTGGCCAGTCCCTGGGTGCTGGGGTCTGGGCTGCCACAGGCTATCGCAGCTTTATGTGATGTACTTCTTGATGGCATGGCGAGAGGCAGGCAGTCCCACACCAGTGCTGCACAGCTGAGCTAGGGAGCTCTGAGGCAGCTCTAAGTCCAGCTGCTGGCACAGAAGCGTGCCTGTGACAGATGCCACGTAAAGTGGACCAAGCTATGACATTTGAGCAGCTTCTGAAATGACACAACTCATATGCTGCTGACCTGAGAAGAGACAGCAATCAGGCCTCTCTGAATCACATGCCTATAAAAAAGATGGTTAGGGGCTGAATTTCTGAATTTTGTTGTTCTAAAAGTTCTCTTGTTGTCTGTTCTTGCAAGCGAATACACAGGAGATGACTGCTAAATGCATTGCTTACATCTTGACGTTATGCATTTGAAAAAACATGTTCAGTTCCCAAATGGGATCTGCTGGCAAAATGGAATTTGGGGGCTCAAGTGGGGCACAGCACCAGATTTTTTTTTTTTGTATTGCACTATTCAAGATACTCCTTCAAAACTTTGGTGATATACAGAAGAGGAAATTGCTGTCATTTTTGGTCACGTGGAACAAGTATACATGGTCGAAATTGCTGTAGCCAAAACTTAAAAGTATTTATCAGCACAGAAATGGTAAGAATTTCTGGTATCATATACTTACTTATTTCATATTTTAAATCTTAAATGGAGTTTTGTCATTGAGTGCTGGAAATCCAGGATATGCAAGTACACCTCAAATAGAGTAGAACAGGGGCAGTGCAGGATTCAAAGCCAAGTACCGGTGGTCCCTTACAACCATTAGCAGTATAATGCACTACTTACATACTTGACTAATTTGTCCACAGAAAGAAATTGATGTGAAGTGAGGAAAAAGTGTGAAGTAAAGGTGAATTTACAGTGACATTCACACAAAATAAAAGTTCATAATGAAACCCAACTGTAATATTGTTGGTACCTGATGCAACCTCCTGCACCTGTAAATACTTCCAATTAATGTGTCTTCTCTTTTCTTTGTGTGTGTAGGGAACAATAAAAGATTACTCTTTCCTGGAATAAAAACAAACAAACAAAAAATTTCAGAGTGCATGAAAAGGTATTTTGGAAACAAAATGTGCATGTGCACAGAGACTTTATTCTTCCTAGCAGGGTTTTTGCAGGCATTGAGGTAAAGTGTGGGACAGCATCCACAGCTTTACCACACACCACAACCTATTTCTGAATAACAATAGAATAAATGAAGTGAAAGATAATTAGGACAGTACTTTCAAGTGTAATTTGAGTCCAAATACATACTAGAACTTATTGAAAATCTCCACTTTACAGATGACGAAAGTCGCTTCATTTAGATGCTTTAAAAAATTCAATCAGTAGTTTAAAAAACATGGGGTATTTCAAGCTATTCAATTTTGGGCTGATCCTGTCTAGGTCATCAGTATTATAAATCTATTACCAGCACATGCACACAAGTTAATGTTTTTGATAATCTTTGCCATTTCACAAGTATATGTCTGTATTAGTAGACTTCTTTTCATGTCATCTTTTGTTCTGCAACTAAGAGGCAATTAAGATGTCTCCCTGTTGGCTGCTTACCTCCCATTGAATCTGCTGGACATAGCTAGGCTGATACTTAGTTCCTTTGCAGATTATATTCTGGAATCCAGATTATGATCCCAGTCTATTTAGGTTAACGATCTGATAAACTCATGAGTAATCCCATTGATTTGATTACAAAGAGATTAACAGTTTCATGGGATGCAGTAGTTTCACCATATGTTCCATAAAACAAGCTAAAATACTCTCTATCAAATCCTTGAGAACTTCCACTGTTTCCACAGTTATAGTAAATTACATATGGTTTTTTCTTTTTTTTTCCTAGGAAGAGTAAATAATCCTTACATGCCTGAATAATGTGTGGGATAAACAGAAGCAAGCGCATTTTCACCAGCAGAATAATAATTAATGTTTAGTAATTATTATTACTAAATACTATCATGCCCTGCTGGCTGTCGGCTGTTTGGCATACTTTTTTGATGCCCCTGAACTGGATTTTCCTGCACCTATTATCCCTGCTCACAATGGAACAACAGTAATAACAAAGAGTCAATAAGCAAGATTACAATGCCTGTTT
This sequence comes from Theristicus caerulescens, assembly GCA_020745775.1. Lineage (NCBI taxonomy): Eukaryota > Metazoa > Chordata > Aves > Pelecaniformes > Threskiornithidae > Theristicus > Theristicus caerulescens. The sequence goes on along the minus strand of CM036583.1, from coordinate 51,971,403 downwards.
CTCCATCTGTACAGTAATTTTATTTTAGATTTTATTTTAGATTTTTAAAAAAAAGCATTTTTTCTGAAAGTGATAGTTGCATTCTTTTCATTGTGGCATGCAACCTTGCAAAGACTTGATTATACTTTTAGTCTTTTTCAATACCTGATGGACTAAACTCTTCCGTACAGAATGCTACCTATTGCTGCTGTGTAAGACAGAAGGGTCACTTTTGCATTACCACACTGCGTTTGATCCCGTCCTTGATAGTATTCAAGAATCAGTGAAAAGGGAACCCAGGAAGCTGACGGACAGGCATTATTTGCTTCCTGTATGTCACAGTATAGTAAAGGGTCCAGCCTGGCTAGGTTTAACTATGAAAATTGAGATCTCAGTCAATGACAGCTGAGACACAGCTTAGAAAGCTGTTCCTTACTGCTTTCCAGTTGTTAGCTGTTATTTTCAAACTGAGAGGCTGGTGCCTGGCTGTGTGTTGTTTTGGATGCAGTAAAAATTTAGGAGTCTCAGGCACAGGCCAAATTCGCAGTGTGAACATAATTTTTAAATGGTTGGCTTATTTAAGCTAGTGGAATGAAAGGATATATTTGTTCTCTATATGAGCATCAGGAGATAAATGCTAGGGAAGAAAAAAAATAACATCAGAGCTTAAGAGTTATAATCACAAAAGAAAAACAGATCAGCCAGGAGTGTCTGCAGACTGAAAATTAAAGACAATTGCAAATCATCAGAAGAATGTGTTTCTGAAGTACTCTTTCAGTGGAAATAACGGCACAAACCCTGACTCATTTCAGATGGAACCTGCATGTGTAACCTGCATGTCAAATCCTGTCAATAAACAAGAATATAAGATATAGTGGGGAGCTGGTTAAAGTTTAAATGGTGAGCCAAACTCTGAACCTTTGCCACTTCATGGAGATGAGCACTTTACATCTGCACAGACCAGCTGAGCCTGGCAGTTCTCCTCACAGTTGCACTGGGATCAGTGGGTCAAGACTGTAGCCCTCAGCCAGCACTGTTTTAGACAAAACTGCCAACAAACTATAAGAATTTTATGAGAAAAAAATCAGTCTGGGAGCTGAATCCAAGTCCCCTAATAGACTCAAGATTTATCCTTGAATAAATATTAAAGTTACAAAGAAACTTTTGTTTCTGTATGGACAGATAAGTCATTAATCTGTTTACACAGAAATAATTCTATTATCACTTTTGCAAAATATATATTTAAGTTGCAGGACAGTATATCCTGCTGGATCCAAGAGCCTGGGAGAGGCGAGGCTGCTCAGCTGCATGTCCCTGGGTCCAACCAACAACAAGGCAGGAGATGTGTTCCCAGCAGGCAGCCGCACACAGAGCACACGTACACACCATGTACGTACCTATACACGTGTCTGGACACACAGATCAGACAGACATCCAGAGCGCTCACACAGAGACAGGCAGCACCGAGGGCCTCATCCTGCTCCCCTCTCTGGCAGAGCAGGATGGAGGTCCACAGGTGACAGCATGCACACATGTATGGACGGGACGGGTCCCTTTGGCAGCCGGCTCAGACCCTCAGCCTGCCCAGCAGCTGCTCCTGGATCCCAGTCTCCCCAGTTGCTGGCACGAGGACGTACAACCCCTGAGGCTGCAGCCCCATGCCAGTGGCTGTGACAGACCATTACACGCATGCACACACATGCACACACACACAGAGCCGTCAACCAGGACAGAGTGAGGAAGGGCTGTGGTGAGCAGCCACGACAGGCTGTGCTGGCCAGGCGCAGGGCATGGCTGACAAATATGCCCACCAGCCAACTACTTACCTGCCACCGGCCCTTTTTGCCCCCTTGCTCCTCATTTTCCCACTCCTGTCCTCCCCAGATCACCTCAACCCCCTTTTCGCACATGTGGTTCCTCCCCAAACATCCCATAATAAATCCTATGGGAGCCCACGCTGCTTTTCCCCTGCACCCACAACATGTCCCCAAGACCTGGGCAGCAACTCCCCTCCGTTGGAAGTGTGACCTGCGGGTGATCCCAATGGCTGCTGGTGGTGGGTTTCATGCTGGGCGCAGGCTGGAGCTCTCCTGGAACAGCCCTGGGAGGGCCATGGCAACGTGGTTCGTTCCTCAGGAGCCTTTGATTTGGGTTCCCACTTGCTGTCCAGCCCCTGAGCTCCTCAGGGCTTGTGCAATGGGCCTTTGATGGGTTGGTGGCCCTGGGGTGGACCTGGGAGCAGTCAGGGCAGGGTATTATTTGGGGTCCCTCTCCTGCCATTGTCACTCTGTGCTCCTTGGTGGGTGTGCAGAGGAGCTTTATCACATAACCTAATAAAACCAGTTTAGTAATCAAACATTTACAATATACCATATGTAAAGGAAGCAAGTACCAAACACAAGGAATTTGATGACAAAGTCTTTTACCTTCCAACTCACAAGCCCTTGAACACCCATGTAGTAACACAGGGAAATGACTTCTTGCATTGCGATCTCTCATCTTTCCTTGTGAGAAAGCAAGTAACAATGGCAAAAGAAAGAGGCAATGCTTTCCTTTTCCCAGGGTGATTAGCTCTAGTAAGTCTACCATTAGTTCCTCCATACTGTCCCATTACTGATTATTAATGATTGAGGCTTTTGGCATCATTTACTATTGTCTGAGAAGAAGAGAATGGAAATCAATAAATATTCAACCTGAGGAAAAAATGTCTGCATGACAGGAAATTATAGACTGGAAAAACTGGTTAAACTGGCAAGGTTGATTAAAGGCTGAAGCATATCATTAAAGTACAATGATATTTGACAAATTCAGTCACATTTGTACCTATAGACCTATGCAGGAAAACAGAAACCAGTTCTTTTCCATTCAATCTTTCTTCTATTTTACAAGCATCTGAGATAAAAGGAGGAGAGAGTTTGCTTGCTTACTTGGTGTTTGCTTTGTAATGAAGACTTTTAATTAATATTTAAATTATGACCTTTAAACTATGTTAAACAATGTTATCTTTGAAAGTAAAGCTGTATTTCAACAAGAGTAACAATGAATTACATTGAATATGTTCTTTCCCATGACTTTACAATGATACTGTCTCTGGGGTATTTTTTGTAGGGTTATGCATCTTTGAATTTTTCATATGTAAACAGAAATATCTTAGATGTAATCATAAAATCAAGGTATCACTTTTTGAGGTCTTAGATAAAAGTGTTCATTTTCAGCAGAATATGTCTTCAGTCATATTAAAGCAAGCCAATTAAATTTCAGGTATTCTGCTTTTCAGCCCTTTTTTTCATATTCCAAAATTACATGTACTCCTGAATACTTCCAGCAAGTACTACAGATTCTTTGGGACATCTCACGACAAGTGTAATTTATCACATAGGAAAGTGTGAACATAATTTATTCTTTTCATTCATTCTTAACTTGCTTGCATAATTGACATAGATAAAGCCTTTAGCTTTAGTGCTAAAACTATTTGCTGTGGCAGCCCTGAATTGAAACCTCCGAGTGTTCAGGATTAAATATAAAACTCCTATGTCTTCTATTTTTCAATCCCCCCAGCCACACACACAAGCACACACACACACTCACATGCCTTAACTGTGGGGTTTTGCTGATATTCCATAACATTTCATTACTTCTATGACATCTCAGCAACAGAAGCCAGTATCCCTCCACAAGTATGCCAACAATTTATAGATTATTCATTTAACTTCATAGCTTTTTGCACAAAGACCTTGATGCAAATCCCTGGTGTAGTTTGCTCTTAACTTGCATGATTGATGGTCCTATTAGCATTGCTTAGCTTTCAACTACAGTATCTTGAGAGTGATAACAATTATTTCTTAACAACTTAATGATATGGCCTTTAGTACCTTTTAAAAACCTCAACACCTATTATAAATCTTTATGTTTAAATGCACACACATTCTGTTTTCCGTATCCTGTTCAAGTTCACAACATCTTTGTTCTGTTCTAATGTGGCATTACACTACATGTGTGACTATGACAGCAGACTGTCTGGGGACAATTTACAGCTTGGTGCTTCACAGTGGTTCACCCTCTCTGCAGACTTGCAGCATGCAGCCTTCAAGCTAATGCATCTTTTGTGGTCTCGCGGAGGATGACAGTGTTTTCTGCTGACTTTACAGAAGGACAACTGATTGGAAAATGTGACAGCAGGGAAAATGTGAGTCCACATAGTCTGATTTTAACAATTCTGACCATCTTCACTAGGGAGCAACACAGGGGAGATACTTGTGAGTCAGATGTGTACCAGCTGGAAGACATAGATACACACCAGACTGCATGAGGTCTGCTTTGGGGTTGACCCTGAAGAAAACATGATCTTTTAAGGACCTTGGATAGCAGAAGCAAACCAAGGAATGCACAGTTGCCCCTACTGCCAGCTTCCACAGCATGCTGTGCTGGAAACTCAGCAGCTAGCCAGAGGGAGCATGTGAGGAGTTAACGTGGGAGAGATAGCTGTTGTGTTTAAGTCACAGTTTAGCAGACCAGTAGCCATGGGGTTACCACTTCACAAAATATGGTTAAATATGATAATGGAGAGGGGACTCATGATCACCATTTTTTATTTTGCTCATTACTTTGTAAACAGTCACTTGAACTCACTACCAAAGAACTGTGTTAATTCTCCAGTTAGTCATTGCAACTCACTTACCATAACTTCTTGAATTTAAGGGTGATATTTCTTTTTATCAATATATTTGACAGTGCTCTCAGGTATTTCAAACCCACTGATTAATAGATGCTCAACAAGTTGTTAAGTAATGTCATGTCTCCAAATTCAGATGGAGTGGTCATAAACAACAATTTAAAGAACATTCTTTAATTGTAAGAATTGTACATGCTGCATCTGTAATGCACAGGGTTTGATGTTAAGATTTAATGAGCACTTGATGTTCTCTTCATCAAGAAAATCTAGACTGCCCACGTGTCTGAAAAGCGGGTGTTATGTGCTTAAAAATAAGATAACAGAAGTTATTTCAACAAATAGTTGCTGTGATACAGTGAAATCTTTCTATATACTGGACAATCAGAAAGCTATTCATCACACATTTACTGAAGTAAAAAAAAAATATGCTCAGAGCTGCATAATTAACTACAGTTGGATTGTGATACTCAAAGGAAGACTGCAGTCGGTTAATAAAACCACAAGTGCCTTGAAAGTGTCTTGTCTCAGGATAATCCTTTAACTCCACTCATAGGTTAATCAGTAACCATGTGAATGGTAGAGCAATCACTGTGGAAAGAGACACATGCAGTACTTTGGAAAACATTAAATGCTGAAAAGGTGAGGAGATGGAGCAAAGTACAAGGCAGTTAAATCTGGCAATGCTTCAGAGTTAAATTTTGATTCAGAGGACAATGCTTTTACAGGATATATTTAACCCTCAGAGGTAGAACCAGCCCAGGCTTACAAAGCATCTGTATTTACATATGAACCAGTGTGATTTCTGGATGTTCTCATTAGGAGCTCAGTTTGGGCATCTTTACAGCTGACCCTGCCAAAAATGCCAGATTCAGAGCTCTGATGTGAGGTACAGTAATCAAAACACAAGTGTTTTTGATGTAAAAGTATGATTTCTGATATTCTGTGATTAAGGACTAGTGGATCCACAATCAAACAGTGACTACATGTAGAGAAGACCAGTCCTTAAATTCTGCCCTGTAATGTTAGATTTTTTTTTTTTCCTGCTGAGAAAAGGTGGAGAATCTGGTAGCACACCTTAATTTGAAGAAATAGGATTTGATTTGTCTTTGGAGAAAATCTTACTTTTAGATTTTTTAAGAGCTCTGTCTATAATCTTGTGCTGATTTGGTTTTCTGTGACTTCTTTAAAAAAAAAAAAAGATACTCTTTTTTCCTAATGCATATTGGAAATTAAAAAAAAATAAGGAAAAAATTACTTTTTGTCACCACCATGCTTGACCTTCACTAGAAAATTGCTGAGGTTCTCTCTGCAAAATTTGTTACAAGGAAATATAGCCGAGAAGCATTTAACTTTTAACCTAGCAAAGAAATACTGGTAGAAAACAATATAATTCATTGCTAAGATGAAGTCAGTCTACAGTGTGTTGGTAAACAGAGGCTGGAGAAATGTGAAGCACCTTGATTTCTGCCTGTATTTCAGACACCATAAAACCTTCATAACAATTTAAAATAAGTATTCTATTTGTGTACCATGGCTTACAGACCCTATAGAGACATCCCCTAAAGAAAAAGCTAGCATATAAAAACAAGCTACTCTTATAAAATTGTCTTGATGATTACTTCCTCTGTGTTTTCAGAATGAGTATCAAAGGTCTCTAAAGTAAAGTTTTTGCATTTGAATAGTGCCTGAATTGATATATTGGTGCCAACTATGCTTGGGTTCTTGTGAGAATAATAAAGGTATGCGGGAAAAGAACAGATACCACAAACTCTTTAAGGCTTGACATTTTTAATGTGTGTTGTGCAATGTGTATTTATGTATCTGGTCTCTGTTGAATGAGAGACCTGACTAGCAGTATGCCTTGTACTGCCAACCGCCTGTCTGCCATGCTTTTGACTTTTGGGCATTAGGTTCCAGAGTACCTAGTTCCTTTGCAATCACTGCCAAGGGTCAGGCCACCCACACTGTGACAGCAGTCCCTCTTTTAATGTTGTCTAGGAAAAAAAGAAATAAAAGCCTGATCCATACTTTCACAGTGACACAGATGAGCCAGACAGAAGCCTAAGAAAGATTTTCTAGCAGAGAAAGAGGGAAATGGTGCAAGAAGGAGCCTGGGGGATGTTTTTTCCGAAGGTTGCTCAAAGGGGAGTGTTCTAAGCTTTCCTCTACCAGTTTTAGTAAAAAAGTGATTTGAGGTAAAATTTTGTCTGCAAACTTTGCTGCAAAAAATAAACTTTTGCATTTAAAGAGGCTTAAATTATCCCCCAAATTTAGCTAGGTATACTGAGTACACTTAAATTTTGCATTTGCAGAGCTCCTTTTGGGTGAGAAGCTATTTCACTCAGATATACCTCACTACATTAAGACTTTTGTCTTGCCTGTTCTCTGGTATGACTTCTTGACATAAAGGTTAAGTCAAATACCTGAATGTTTTCAGCAAGAGAGATCTGGGGATCTGTTTAAACCAAAGACACAGGTGACAAAGAGGCAGTGTTATGACACACTGATGCAAATCACATGGTCTTCAATGGCTAAAGAATGGAATCTGTAAATGAGAAGTATATTTTTGCTAATATGAGATAACAGAACATAGAAACATTTGAGCATCAATTATTGCTGTTTTGCATTATTAATAGTTTTCTAATGGTAACTACCAAGGACTAATTGGCACAAACTTAACCAAACTTCCCATGGTTTTTGTTTTTTAATAATTTCTAGTAAACTTGATGCATACTGTTGCAGTAATAGCCTGATACTTCTTTTGTTTTGGGAGAAATATATCCAGAAGGTGGGGTTTTTTTAGTATTAAATAACTGGCTATATGTTACACTGAAATAAGAACTGCACTTTTTCAGAGGGGTTTCAAGGGTCTGCTAAGGAATGCAGTCAAAGGAGTGGGATGTCTTAGGCGTATTTCAGAAGTTTATCTTGAGTTCTGCTACTTTTCATTTTCTTTCTGTCTCCTTTAGAGGGTTATTTGTTCTTCATTTGTAAGCTGTCGTGGTTTAACCCCAGCCAGCAACTAAGCACCACGCAGCCGCTCACTCACCCCCCACCGGTGGGATGGGGAAGAGGATCGGAAGGGCAAAAGGGGAAAAACTCGTGGGTTGAGATAAAAACAGTTTAATAACTAAAGTAAAATAAAAAAAAAAAATAGAACAGTAGTAATACAAAGCAAGCGGTACACTGTACAATTGCTCACCACCCGCCGACCGATGCCCAGCACGTCCCCCAAGCAGCGACCAAACCCCTCCCCCGCCAACTCCCCTGCTTATATACTGAGCATGACGTCACGTGGTATGGAATAGCCCCCGCCCAGTCTAGTCAGTTGCCCCGGCTGTGCCCCCTCCCAGCCTCCCGTGCCCCTGGCAGAGCATGGGAAGCTGAAAGGTCCTTGACCAGTGTGAGCACCACTTAGCAAGTACTTAGCACTACTTAACAAGAACCAAAACATCAGTGTATCATCAACATTGTTCTCAACCTAAACCCAGAACACAGCCCCATACCAGCTACCAGGAAGAAAACCAACTCCATCCCAGCCAAAACCAGGACATAAGCCAAGATCCAATTTAATACCTGCATAATTATTGTAACCTGTCAGAAAAAGAGATGCTCTAATAGAATCTGATAATAAATTTCATTTAAATTGGGAAGTGGAAGATGGGCACTGGTCTTCGGAAAAAGTAGATCACCTGCCAATGAAGGCTTCTGGCAAGAGAATGTGCTGGTGCTTGCAAGAACATAAGAATAAACCCATTTTGTGTTGTACAAAGCACAAAACTACTGTGAGGAATATTTACCTATTTTCTAAAGAGTGATTGATATTAAGCTAGATCTTACCATATGCTGAACGACCTGTCTTAAGAGTGTAACCTCTACCAAAGTGCTGAGAGGAAGAAATCTCTACAAGACTCTCCTTCCCCACTAAAAATAAAAAAAAAACAAATGGAAAACTTACAAAATGCCTGATTTCATTATTCTGTTGGACTGTGTATGAGCAGTATACAGATTTACATTCTTAGTCTTTACCAATATCTTTTGCTTTTGCTGATTTATCAGGAAGAGTCAATCACCAGAAAAGACTAGAAAGGCTGCTTAATCCATACACTTCATATGCAGCATCAAAGCTTTAGGGATTTAGTACTCTGAGAATGATATACATCTCTCTTTCCCTCATGAGAATACTCATTCTACATCATTTAATTGTATTAAATATTGAAAACTGCAAAAAATGTAAGCAAACCCATCTACTTGATGAGAGTGTAAAATAAGCTGCTTTCCCATCTTAACACATGCCTCAGTATGATCTACGTCTGCTGAGTTTAAGAAGTGTTATGTTCATACACCCCAGCCCCCCCAACCTGGGTAATGAAATTCATGTTCCAGCTTCTAAAACTCTCTTTTAATCTTGAACTCAAATCCTTTCCATGTTCTTTCTGTCATTTTTTAGAAACCAGTAGTTTTTCAGTTTTTCATTTTACATGTCACAAAAACTTACAGACTTTTTATTTGTAATCCAAAATGCAATGTGCCAGCTATAATATGTAAGACAGTAGCACGCTTGCCCATGCACTAGATAATATCCTTGAAAGTGAAAACGGGAAGGTGTGTTCATTTCTTAACAAAATAACACATAACTTGCCCTTGTGTGGGGTTAAGTGGGATGAATCATAGAATCATAGAATTGTTAAGGTTGGAAAAGACCTTTAAGATCATCGAGTCCAAACATTAACCTATCACCGCCAAGTCCGCCACTAAACCATGACCTCAAGCACCACATCTACCTGTCTTTTAAATACCTCCAGGGATGGGGACTCAACTACTTCCCTGGGCAGCCTGTTCCAGTGCCTGACTACTCTTTCAGTAAAGAAGTTTTTCCTAATATCCAACCTAAACTTTCCCTGGTGCAGCTTGAGGCCATTTCCTCTTGTCCTATCACTTGTTATCTGGGAGAAGAGACCGACCCCCACCTCACTACAACCTCCTTTCAGGTAGTTGTAGAGAGCAATAAGGTCTCCCCTCAGCCTCCTCTTCTCCAGGCTAAACAACTCCAGCTCCCTCAGCCGTTCCTCGTAAGACTTATTCTCTAGACCCTTCACCAACCTCGTTGCCCTTCTTTGGACATGCTCCAGCACCTCCATGTCTTTCTTGCAGTGAGGGGCCCAAAACTGGACACAGTAGTCGAGGTGCGGCCTCACCAGTGCTGAGTACAGGGGCACTATCACCTCCCTGGTCCTGCTGGCCACATTATTCCTGATAGAAGCCAGGATGCCATTGGCCCTCTTGGCCACCTGAGCACACTGCTGGCTCATGTTTAGGCAGCTGTCAACCATCACCCCCAGGTCCTTTTGAGACAGGCAGCTTTCCAGCCACTCCTCCCCAAGCCTGTAGCGTTGCCTGGGGTTTTTGTGACCCAAGTGCAGGACCCGGCACTTGTCCTTGTTGAACCTCATACAGTTGGCCTCGGCCCAACAATCCAGCCTGTCCAGGTCCCTCTGCAGGGCCTTCCTACCCTCCAGCAGATCGACACTCCCACCCAACTTGGTGTCATCTGCAACCTTACTGAGGGTGCACTCAATCCCCTCATCCAGATCATCGATAAAGATATTAAACAGGACCGGCCCCAACACTGAGCCCTGGGGAACACCACTTGTGACTGGTCACCAACTGGATTTGGCTCCATTCACCACCACTCTCTGGGCTCGGCCATCCAGCCAGTTTTTAACCCAGCGCAGAGTGCACTTGTCCAAGCCATGAGCAGCCAGCTTCTGCAGGAGAATGCTGTGGGAGACAGTGTCAAAGGCCTTACTAAAGTCCAGGTAGACAACATCCACAGCCTTCCCCTCATCCACTAAGCGGGTCACCTTGTCATAGAAGGAGACCAGGTTAGTGAAGCAGGACTTGCCTTTCATAAACTTAGCTCCATGACCTTCCCCGGCACCGAGGTCAGGCTGACAGGCCTGTAGTTCCCCAGATCCTCCTTCCGACCCCTCCTGTAGATGGGTGTCACATTAGCTAACTTCCAGTCATCTGGGACCTCCCCAGTTGACCAGGACTGCTGATAAATGATGGAGAGTGGCTTGGCAAGCTCCTCCGCCAGCTCCCGCAGTATCCTCGGGTGGATCTCGTCTGGCCCCATAGACTTGTGGACATCCAGGTGGAGGAGCAGGTCGGTGACTGCCACCTCTTCGACAGCTGGGACTACATTCTGTGTCCTATCTCCATCTCCCAGCTCAGGGGCATGAAAACCCTGAGGATGACCAGTCCGACTATTAAAGACTGAGGCAAAGAAGGCATTAAGTGCCTCATCTTTCTCCTCATCCTTCATGGCCAAGTTTCCCTCTGCATCCAACAAAGGATGGAGATTCTCCTTGGCCCTCCTTTTGTCACTGATATACTTGTAGAAGCATTTTTTGTTATGTTTGATGGCAGTGGCCAGTTTAAGTTCTAGCTGGGCCTTCGCCTTTCTAATCTTTTCCCTGCATAACCTCACCACATCCTTATAGTCCTCCTGAGTCACCTGCCCCTTCTTCCAAAGGTGGTAGGTTTTCCTTTTCTTCCTGAGTTCCAGACAGAGCTCTCTGTTCAGCCAGGCCAGTCTTCTCCCCCGCCTGCTTGACTTGCGGCACATGGGGACGGCCTACTCCTGTGCCTTTAAGACTTCCCTCTTGAATAACATCCAGCCTTCCTGGACTCCTTTACCCTTCAGGACTGCCTCCCAAGGGACTCTGTTAACCAAACTGCTAAACAAGCCAAAGTCCGCCCTTCTGAAATTCAGGGTAGTGGTTTTGCTGGCCCCCCTCCTTACTTCTCCAAGAATTGAAAACTCTACCATTTCATGGTCCCTGTGCCCAAGACAGCCTCTGACCACCACATCACCCACCAGGCCTTCTCTGTTCGTGAACAGCAGGTCCAGCGGGGCACCTCCCCTGGTTGGCTCGCTTACCAGCTGCATCAGGAGGTTATCCTCCACACACTCCAGGAACCTCCTAGACTGCTTTCTCTCTGCCGTGTTGTATTTCCAGCAGATATCTGGTAAGTTGAAGTCTCCCACAAGAACAAGGGCTAGAGACTGTGAGACTTCAGCCAACTGCTTGTAAAATACTGCATCATGGGAAAGTGTTCAGATATGAAAGTATCTCCTGGTTTATGAGAGGAGGGAAACCTTCAGTTTGAACTATCTCTTCTGCATGTATGTCCTAAAGGCATGGTGGAGCAGTAGGACTTTGATAGTAGCATCTACTGCCCCATAGACAGAATATAAATGTATTCTGTACAAAGCCAGACCACAGGCCTATCTAGGCAGGTAGCCAGTCTCCAACAGTGGCCATAAACAGATGCTTAGGAGGCCAAGAAAAGCATAAGAACAAGGCATGTATTTGTTGCACTTTCCCAATTTTCAGTTTTCCTCAGCTTAATGGATTTCCTGAGGTGGACAAGGCTTTCCGTCTTTATTAAAGCTTCGGTAGATTTTCCTCCAAGTGCTTGTCCAGATTTCCTTTCACCCTGTATAAATTAGAGCATCCAAAAAGTCCTCTTCTTGTTTTCTTCTGTACCAGGAAGAACCACCTCCTTGTGTGGTTTCAAACTCTTCTCTTACTGTTTTATTTGCTGCCAACCACTTCTTGTACCAGGAAGGACAGTAAACCACAGGTCCCTAGACATGCTCTCTAAGCTACCTTGATTTTTGTAGACATCTGTGACATTCCCTCATCCCCAAATGTCCTTTTTCCCATCTGAAGTGTCCTACACTGCTCCAGAGTTCCTCACACAGAAGCTTCTCCATGCCTTTGATCACCCTTACTGCCTCTTGAAGCTTTTTCTTCATTAATATTGGAATGAGGGGACCAGAACTGCATACAGTGTTCAGAGAGGCAGTGAACCAGGGCTTTATATCCAGGCACCATAATGTTTTCTGGTTTATTTGCTTGTTTTGGGCCCTGACAAGAAGATAATGCTTTCACTGATTTTGTAGCCTCAAGGTCCTACTCTAGGAGTGGTGATGGTCACATCTGAGCCTCCCTTTTTGTAAGTGGAGTTGGGATTGGTTTTGTCAGTATACATCACCTTGTGTTTACTGACACTGCCTTTCATTCACCTTGTGTTTTGTTGTCCACTCTATGGCTCTAGTAAGGTGTTTCTGCCATTCTTCAGTTGTCCCTTGTCCTTACACATTTATTAAGTTTACTCAGCAAGCTGTCACCTTATACATTTTTTCAGGTCATTTTACTTACACAGCACAGGCTGTTTGCTTTTTCTCATGACTTTACTATAGTATTATATAAGGGCCCTTTCCCCCCTAAAAGCAACCTTCTTTTACTATGAAAAGAACTTGTGCAGAAACATATTTTGGTGCCCACCCTTATTGATTTGTTCTTCTAATTGCTGAAAAAGCAGGGCTGAACAAGTTTTAAAACTTAGAGAAAGACATGGTTCCTGAACTATGAATTTATATTTCAAATGTGTTTAAAAAAAAAAACCAAAACAAACCCTCAAACATGACAATTTCCAAGAAGCAAATATTATCCAGAAGATGGCTTTTTGAAATAAAAAGGGCCTTATGCAACAACATATACAACATGTCTTCCTTCAGTGACAGGCTCTGTGCTAAGTGTTTGATTGAAAAGACATCTCTGTGGTACTCCAGCAAACGGAGGATATGCCCAGGATTAAAGAATTAAAAAAACAAAAACATGACATGGAAGGTGTTGATGGAGAAATGATAGGAGTAAGGCAAACACACATATAAATGCAGATTTTTGGAGAGAAGTCCAGGAGTCGTGGCAGAAAACTTGTGGATGCTGATAAAAAGATTCAGAAATGAAACAGTATGAGAGAAAAATTATTTTAAAGGTGACTGGTAAGATTAGAGTTAGGAAGAATAGGATGGGATACGATTTGCTAGTAAAGATGAGAAGTGATGAACAAATTAACATACTTCATCAAAACAGTCCTGTTTTGACCAGGTAAACATGAGAAATCTTTCAAAACTGCTTTGTAAGGGTAGCATGGATTCTTAAGAACTGCATGTTTTTGCACTTTTTTTTTCCTTTACAGACTGCCATATGTTTTAAAAAAAAAAAAAATTGTGTTCCCCTGAAGATGTGCAATTATTGAGTTGGATTAATATAAGCTGCTTTCCCATTCCCTGTACTGACAAGGAACCACTTACTAATTATCACAGGCAAACAGCTTGCCCTGATGCATTTAAGAAGCTCATCTTTTCATGTTATACTGATTTCTTGAGAAAGGTAAGAAATTCTTTCCCATAAAAACTGTTCAGTCAACGGAATAGAAATCCCACCTTGTCAGAAAGCCCATGGAATACCAAATACTTTCTCAAGAATAAGCAGAAGGGGCAGAAATGGGCATCCGTGTTGCTTTTTCTTCTTCCTCACTGTGTGTCAGTCTCTCCTCAGAGGTCTATAATCGGCAAGATTTATTTTCTGGAGGAAAAGCAGAAATATCTTGACAGATGTGTGCTTCTGTGCATAATATTTTCCAAGAGGAACAGAATTTCAGTCAGCTAGAAACAGCTCCCCACCTCATCTCAAATTTTTTGGCAAGTTTTTTTTATTAGTTCCACAAAGTGGAGGAGGTGGCAGAACCTTTCACATTGAGTCCCACTGTCTTCAGCACAATTCCCTTTCCTGCATGTCTCTGTTGAGACTTGAATCTGTATTTCCAAAGGTGCAAGAGAGATACTGATCCCTAATTCTACATGGCTAAGGGTGGGTGAAGGGTAGTCTCTCCATTGAAGTACTAGCAGAGAGTATATAATGTAGAGAATATGTTCATTTTCATGTAATCTGAAACAATTTTGCTTTTTCTTTTCTTGTTTTTAAGTACGAATTTAACCAAACAAGATATAAACACTTCATTCAACTTTTCCAGGTGAATACTACACTTTCAGGCTCATCCAACTGGCCTTCAGAGGAAATCTCATCTTTCAAGGATACCTAACATCCCTCCCCAAAACACAACTGGAAATGCAAATGTCACATGATCAAAATCAAATCACCTACCACAGCATTTGAGAGGGCTGTTCAAGTCTTATGGTCAGCAACATAGCGGTCCTGGGACAGGATTTGCACCGGTATTCCCTGGTATGTGACAGGGCTGACAGCATTTCTGGAAGGCTCCAGCCACCACTGCTGCTGCCTCCCCACCCTTATCCCACCTCCCCAGCAGCCTCTGGAGCCTCCACCAAACTACCGACGGAAGGGTTTTATTCCCTTGTCCTTCGCCTACCTGTTTCAAAATCCTCTCTCTTTTAAAGGTCCTAAAACCCTTCATAATGCTGCCGTCGGCCACAGTATCAAAGTGAAGATTCAGGAGTCATATTAAAAGGTGACAACAAACAGATTACAATGCACCTATAAGGAGTTTATTTCCTGCTATTTTGAATATTACAGAATATTTTAATAAATATCAACGAACTAATATAAAATGAATTAATATTAAATAGCACCTGGAATATTATCTCTTTTTTTGCCTCTGATTCTTGTAAAACAGCTGAGCAACATTTTCTGGAGAACCAAACTACAGCAAACTCAGTATGCCATTTGGGGTGCAATTTAGAGAATGAAAATACTCTCGTTAGAATCTCAGTGCTACTATTTGAGTCAAAGCTCGACTACCACGTCTGCACAGCCCTGCACTGCCAACAGGTGGTGCTGCAACACCGACGTTGGAATTGTTTCACTTGAGCTTTCCTCAGGAATAAGCAAGTTGGGGCCAACCGACTGGATCACAGTAATACTCTTCCCTCAAATTGGAAAATGAACTTATTCGGCAGAACTTTTAATCGTCTGTAGAATTCAAACGGTTGCAAAGTTTTTGGTTTTTCTCTCCCCCCCCCCCGCATACCAAGGTACTAAAAACATATGAGAGATTTTTTTTTTTCCAATAGAAATGGTATTTGTTTTACACCTTGCAAACTTTTGCTGGACATGACTTCAGCAATGACTATGCGATAGGACTTCATTCAGATAGGCTGTGATGAATGCCCAAGCAAAATGTCAAATGCCTAAATCTGCTAAATGCCAGTATTGACTACTTGGAAACAAAAATACTTTTACAATTCTATATTCTGGAGGCTACAGTTCTGGAAATGTCTTCTAGGAAATGGAAGATTCTAATTCTTAAGTGAGCTTGAGGTAGGGAGGGGCAAAAGACCTCTGAGTGTGGTGAGAAAGGCTTAGATACACACACATGTATTTTTTCTGCATGACTTCAATGCTCCTGAAAGTGAGAAACTAATAGCAATGGCTTGGATCAGACATGATGCGGGCAACCACTGTGAAATCCTCCCCATGTAACTCTTTTAACGCACCACAGTGCTGGCTTGTAGTATCCCCCTTGGTTCCAGTCCTGGACCTCTCTTGAGCGGAGGCTGCCAACTGTATTGCATTGTGCCAAATTACGTGGTGGTTTTCAGATATGTGCAAATTGTGCCAAATAGAGATTTATTTAAAGAAATGAATCGGGTGTTGAGATGTTGTTATAAATAAAATAGCACCATTTATATGCTGAGCTAATTTCTAAAGTCTCTTTTGATACGCAAATCTAAATGACTGAACTCTTGTTAAAGTGTGGAGTTCTTTTTTTTTCCCAGTTATAAAATAAGAAAGCCACACTGACCAGGCTCAACTGAGAAATGGTTGGTTAGTTAGTATGCATAGTAGCAACCCCAGGAATTAAGCTGAGAAGAGCCAAATGTGGAACAACAGATTCAGTGGAGCACCATCTTCTGAAGTCTTAAGGGTTCCCTTCTCAGAGTTTGTTCTGTTCTGCACACAAAGCAACAGAGTGATTCATGTTCCCATGTAGCCCACATATTGCTGGATGCCTCAGTAGTACAGATGTGTAGATGTACAACAGGAAACTTCCAGTTTTAGATTCAGCCACTGCCAGATGAAAAAAAGCCACAGAGCATAAAATCATAACAAAAATATTTTTAACATGGTAACTGCATACCCCAACTTGTTTCTTGATTCCATTGTTTTGGAACTAGCATTGATGAAAGAGAAAACAAAAGGCCTGGTTACTATGTTAAAAGTGTATTTGAACCCTTAGGGTAGGATTTTCAAAAGTGCTTAGCGCTGGCCTTTCATTGCCCCCTCTGATGTCAACAGGAGCAGAAATAAGTCAATACCATGTGACACTGCTATGTTTAACACGTTCTATAGTAGAACTTACACCTCATGTGACCCTACATTATTCCTCTTTTCTCTCATCTAATTAATGCTCTGTTTTAATTTATTTACTCTTCAAATTGGTTAGCCAGGAATATTCAATTGCTAAAGTAACTTCTCATACTTCATCCCTAAAAAGACCTGCTGCTTTTAGGGAATATAGGACAAATGTATGCAATTTCAGAAGCTATCCAAGTGTCATGGCAACATACTGACTAATGCAACAAAAATCTAGGAGTTCTGTTAAGATAAGCATAAAAAAATGGATGATTGGTCAGAGCTCTCTAGTCTACAGGATGGTCTAGAAATCTTGCAAATGCAGTGAGGTATTTCTGTGAGGTTGCTAGCGTGTCTTGGTTTTAGCCCAACTGGAAGGATCACAGTGACAAACTTTTTTTTTTTTTTGGTCTTTTCTTTTTGGTTGGCTGATAGTTTCTTTTCTCACCAAAACTAAAAGGTAAACAGGTAAAATAAAACATGTACTTAAATGGTTTGAACATGTAAAGTTTAAATGCACCTTTGTCTGTTAGCTCAGGTCTGGGCCTTTTTAATGGAATCATAAATTTAGAAAGAATGTAATGGCACAATTTTCCCTTTAAATCTGATCTAAAATTGAAGGCTCAAATTCTGTTCTTGGTTACACTACAGCAAGACTGGGCTAGTACTTATCAGTGAATTTTCACTAGCCTCTTACATAAGCACTAAACAAATCAGGATTTAGCACACTTCCCCCCCCCCCCCAAACACTAGCATTAAGATACATAGAGAATACAAACTCAAAAACTGTTCTTTCCTGGTAACTCTACTTTAGAACTAGCCTAATGTCTCTGCAAGCATCTCATTTCTACCTGATGAAAATGCCAAAATTAAGAAGTTTTTACAGAATTCTGGGAAAAGTTACAGAATTAATGTTACCAATGAATTACTATATGCAGGGATCCAGTTCTTCAGTGATGAATAAGGCAAAGATGCTTCACTATTCTTGGTCATTGTTTTCCTAGTTTTTGACCAACTACCCCATTTAGAGATGGTTAGAATCAGCAAAGAGCATCTGAATTTAGAGACAACCTGATCTGAACCTGAAATCTGGGTTGGATCATAATCCTAGATTTGAAAACAGAGGAAATGTGAAGGAGTGTAGATCCAAACAGCATGGCTTAGGATCATCATTGTTCTTTTGCCTGTGGATTTCACTGCCAGACAATACTGGCTGATTTTTTTGCAGGCAGATAGTTTAACAGGGACTTCTGTTGCTTTTGTGTGGTTATTTAATGCAACTGCTCGATACCATAACTTTGTTAGAAATCTTTTTTAGAAATAGTATCCTCTCGTTTTCCTCTGTTTCGTAGTCAAACAGTGCAGTTTTCACTGATGATAGTATTTTCCTTTATATATGAAATGTTAATTGCTAAGTAGACGCAATCAGTTTTTAAACATGGAATTAAATGATTAGCATTAGTTTTAATTAACATTAAGGGGTAAGAACTTTTCCTGCCTTAACCCTGCAAGCTTTAGCTGTCATGACAAATAATGTATGTGTAACTTTTTAATACCAAGAAATTATTGCTGCTGCTTAATACAACTTTCCAAAAGACTTTTTTTTTTCTTTTCTTTTCTGAACCACAGACACTGTAAAAGCGAATTCAACACCAACTCGGCTGCTAAAACAGTAATATGGAGCACTGGCATATTTCCCTCTTTCAACATGGAAGATTCTACACAGCAGACAACAGTGACCTAGTTACAAGAGGTACTACAGGAAATAAAAATGAAAACGGAGGAAAGTAGTATCACAGGCCACTCTTTCTTACTCCTCCTGCAAATAATTCAGAAATAAAAGGATTCTTCATCTTATGACACTAAGATTGTTCATCTATGATAACAGAAAGAGCTGAATTAGAATAGATTGAGGGAATACCGAAGATAAATTATTTTTGAAAAGCATTTTAGATTATGCTTTTCCTCCTTTTTCCCTTTCTTTGCTGATGAGCTAGTAGCTTCAAGTGTAAATTAACCAGCAGGTGGTAGCAGTGCTTAAGATTTTTAGAACTGGTATATAAATCATATAAGTTACTAATACATAGACAGAAAATATTTCAGAGTACAGACTACACAGTCAATGCCTCTGCAAATTTAACTTCATGGCCAGGTTCTCCATCTTTATTGATGATGGATGGACATTTACTTGACACCTTTAAGACATGTCAAAGATTATTTCATGTGTAGGGTAGTGGTAAAACGAGACTAATAAGGTGCTTTTTTTTTTTTTTTTTGGCAGGAGGTGAATTATTAGCCTAATGGTTCATCTTTGCTGTAGTCCTCATTTCACCATGGTTTCCTCTGCATCCGCAAAATATAGAAATTGTTTAAAAGAGTTCACATCAGAGGGATTTTTTTTTCATACCCAGTTCAATTCTAGTACATTTCAGCTCTATCCTTTTATTCTATTTGGCTTCCTTTATTGCACTCCATGCTATCATCTCTTTGTAACTACTTTCGTTACCTAAGATAAATAATTGCAAGCAACATGAGAGCTCTGGATGTTGTAGCACAAGCAAACCTTGATTTTAACAGAATTTCTGTGTTAACAAGATAGTTCAGGGGCATGATGTATGCAGTCTCTGTTAAAGGCTAGTTCATTTCTGAAAAATGCCTGAGGCAGATGCCTGTTAATGAAAACGTGCAAGTGTGATATAAACACTGTGGCAAGGTACCTGTACTTGAATAGGTGACCCTGTTTGAATAAGAAATTTTGATCCATACAAAACAGTCACTAAGAACAGCACAATTATGTTGAAATTACTGATCCACATAGCCACAGAGTTTTCCAGCTGATAAGTAGAAGAAAAGAAGTATATCTCTCCAGACCTCAGTTTTAAGAGGTTACGATTAATGCATTCAAATTATATTTAAGATCCTTTCAACAACTGCCCACATTCATCAAAATATTAGGAAGAAGACTATGGTAAGAAAATATACTGGGCATTGCACAACATTCAACTTTGTGGTCATATTGGGGCTTGTCTTTTGCATTTAAGGCATATTCATTGCTCTTCTCCATATTAGGCAACCCAAAATCTCACAAAGTGTGAAGGAAAAGCATGACTGTTAGGATAGAACTATGACAGAAATAGAAACCAACTTACAGTATACTGCAAAATAGTTCTGGTAACTTATTTTTATACTCTGTACCCTCTCTCATTTTAGGCAGAAAAAAAAATAAAAAGAGATGTAAGCAGTGAGATGCAAGAAGAAAACAGTAGATCTGAGTCACAAGTTAGAGACAGAGAATGATTTAGTCATAACATAATACCATCTAAATACAATCATGGTAAACTAATGCAAATGATCAGCAGACAAATAAAAGCGTCTCAAAACAATTAATTTAGCTGAGGTAATTTCATATGCTGTGATGTTCCTAGTGACTTCATTTGTCAGGTAATAAGATCTATCTGTATGACAAGATGTATTCACTTGTAGAAATAGACTCTGCTTCAACTAAATTGATACAGCTGCCCTGCACAGACATTGCATCCAGAGTACTTCATTATAAACTACCTGCAGTTATTCTGGCATTAATGTGAATTCATTATATGATTTGAACATGATTCTTTAAATATTCCAGAACAGAAAGCACACAAAATGTGCATTTAGCATCATAACGATCAGAAATCTGTGTTGGTATAGCAGCATATTGCAATTCCCAGCCAGGGATGTATAGCTTCTCTCAGTGCCTTAACATGCTACATCTTTTAAGAAACAGAGATCTTGTGTCCTTCTTGGTACTTCAGAGGTAGTTGCAATGTATAAACCTGATACAGCTGCCAAGAGCTGTTCCTCTTGGCAGGGTCAACCACATTTTTGGGAACCCAACTTCCTCTCTTCCATCTACTGCTAGTAATTTATAGAAATTATTTTATTTCTTCAGGTTGTTTTCTTATATATTTCTCTTTGATGAACGCTTTGTAATCAATTGATCTTTGATTCAAGCAACTCCCTAGATGTTGTCAATAACATTTTCTCTTTCTTGCATGAATTTGATTGTGAGTAGTGCTAGTAAAACGTCATTTACTCTCTTGCATCTGTTAACAGTATGAAAAATAGATAACTGCGGTTGTTTGAAAAAAGAAAAAAGAGATGATCTATTAATTAGTGTAGAATTTAGTCAAATATTTGGCTGCACATACAACTTCACAGGGTGTCCTTAAGACTGTAAATGTAGGCAGTTGCTGAAGTAAGTCATTCATGAATGACCACGTGTTACCCTTGCTAACTTGTTAATAATTCAATGGCAAGTAGACTAGAAAAGCTTTGCTGATTCTCTTCATTAACCAGGTGCAATTCAGCACTTTGCCTAGAAGTTATAGAGATGTGTCAGCACATCATGTCAGAAGCTAAATGGGTTGAACACCACAGCTGTACAGTTTCCAGACCAGATCTGGCTTCTTTGGGCCAGCTTGAGCTAGAGGAACTGAGCTTACATCTCCCTGCAGCTGCCTATCTATGTTTGCCTTGAGAACTGGTGTATCTTGTTACAGTCTGCTGTTCACTTTCTTTCTTTTCCCTGTGTTTGCTACAAATTTTTCACACTCACATTCTCTGTGCAAAGTTAGCATGAATGGGATACCTCAGGTTGTGATCCCATTGTTTCAGACATTCTGGTGCTTGCTCAGAATTTCTGACCTCCTCCTACGTGTTAGTTTCAGAAAATAAATAATATTTATGGCAACATGTAGAAACTCCATCCATGGTCCTGGATTAGGGATAGGGTTAGGCTTGGGAGAGAGACAAAGCCTAGAGATCCCATTGGTGTGGGGCTGCAAAGAGGCTGCCAAAGAAAGAGATGGGCTGCAAAAAGGTTTCTCCCCTAAGACCATTTTCCCCTGGGCTGTGGGGTGTGTTAAGGCTAGCCAAGGTGTGCTTAAATTGGCCTTGTCCTACTCATCATGGAGAATTATCTGAGTCACATACTGTATTTCATGTATGTATCATATGGCTCTCAGCCATACGAGCAAGTCTATGGCTTGCAGCATGAAGAAGGTTGGACGTGCCTATAGTGGGTAGATAAGACATATAAGCAATTTTTAAAGGATAGGTTGAGCACAAACTATCAATGTTAATTATTGTAAAATTAATCTCCATTTATGGTTTTTCCACTTCTCAACATCTCTATTCTTTTGTTTATGATCCACTGAAGGTCTAGTTTAAATCCCACTCAGTAGGTGGAAAGACTCCTTTTGTCTTTAAATAGAATTGAATGTGGACCTGAAATATTGCTTCTGTACACTGGCTTCATGAATATAAAAAGTTTGCTCTTTTATGTGGAAATCAACTTCATTTCTTCATAAGGAGGTCATAGCCTGATTCTCTGAATTGCTGATGAAAAAGTAACAGTAATTTTATCCCACTGTGTGATGAATCACACTTGTTCCTTGTTAATTTCTGAATGTATTTCATCAGCTTTTCCATACCAGTGCACAAAGAAACAAAGTTTAAATTTGTTTATCGACTGTATTCTTAATAAGGTCTTAATCCGCTCCGTGGGTGGGCTTTTTCTTGTTTATTACTTGAAAGGTTTGGTCATTTGATGCTTTTTGGCTTTCAGGTTGTAAATTTCTGGAATGACAAGTAAGTTTTGACATGTGGTCTTTCATTTGCTTTTATTTCAGCTGTCCTTCTTTCAACAATTTATAGATGTCTTTCATGTCAATACTTGCTTTATGAAACTCTTTACCTTGCCTATATTATACATTTAACGGGTAATGTATCACACATTTAATAAGTGATTTTCATATTCGCTTCGCAAAAAGAATCATAGCCACTATTAGAAGTCTGCAGTACTTGAATATGATGGTTTATTATCTGTTTTGGTTGTGCCTCATACGTACTGATAAATATCTTACATCGCCAGCCAGCAAGCAACTCCAAGCACTGTTTTTTCAGTCAAGAAGAACACTCTTGTACTTAAAGTAGTGTTGAAAAAACACCTTCCAGAAGGACAGACATCTTCAACAGCTCACCTCTTAAGTGTTTGGCTAATTCATGGTATTTCTATACTTCTGTGAAAATACTTAATCCCTCCCTACATTTTTTTACCTATCAGTAGCCCCCACTGTGAGCATTCCTCTCAGTAGCATGTTCTACTGTGACTAAATAAAAATTGGTAATGCCATAGTGACATTCCCTATTGAGCATAATAAGGCCATCTTGTCTGAGGCTTTCTTTTAATTTCCTGCCATAGTTTCTTCCTCTTGAAAGGCTGAATGAACTTTTATGCAGTAGGAATGCCAGGTATTGCTGAATCATATAGTCCATATGATAGCTGTCTTACTAAGGTACAAGTTAGGACTCGCTTGTGGTTTTGAATGTTGGAAAATACTCCTCCATTTTTTTTTTAGTAATTTTCACCTGTGTAAGAGAAGATTACCCTCCTGGGTGAAAGGGATATTGAGATGCTAAGAAGCAACGAAGATGATGTGACCTGCTTATTGTACTGATTCATGGGAAAGGAATCGAAGGACAGACAGTAACACGAAGAAATCACAGCATTTGTTCAACTCACTTGCCTTCTCACCAGGCACTGATTATTAGCATAGTCCTAAAAAACATGCTGTGAATAATCAAGTGCCTTGTTTCTGTGATGTAGTACCTGCACTTGTTTAAGGAAGGGATGTCATGTTCACAGGCAGCCTGAGGAAGCTTATCGGACACTGCAGGTGGTGCAGTCAGTCTGTGCATGTCATTTTGCTTTTATAGGATTGACTCATGGATGAATCAGCCATGAAAAATTGTTTCATATATTTCATAATTTAGGGCACTAGAAATTACTGAGGAAAACTGATGCAGTTGAAACACATTTAAAATTAATGTCACAAGTAGTTTATTTATTTTTCAGAGTATAAACTGAGAACTCTGGAAAACGATCAATCTCCTCTCCAGTAACCACCCACACTGTCCCTCAAACTCTGTACTATCATGACATGTTACTTCATTTCCCTTTGCTAGTCTCACCATCTAAATATCATTTAAATGTGTAAATTGGCAATACTTTATTCAATAATTTAACTCTGCCATTCTGGATAACCTCTCCAGTTTCCTGGTTAGATTACTTATGTCTGCTGCTGCTTATTGTTGCCCTTCAAAAATGCACAAACTCTTTTATCTAATGAAGAATTAAACTGATAATTACAAAGCAATGAATAACAATGATAAGCAAAGTTTTCCAAACTAGAAATAAGAACTGAGGAACACAGACTATATTTTGGTTTAGTAATATTTTGGTTTAATCCCAGGTTTTTATTTTGGTTTTGTTTTTGTTTTTTTTTCTGACAGACCTTAATTTCATGGTATGGCTATGCACTTTGTTGCAAGAGGATGGCCTGGGAGGATAACCGGGCTGGAATTCGTGTTTAGAATGAAAATTAGGGAAAAGGACTTGGAAACATCAATATCAAGATGTGTAGGTGGTAAACTATTTAAATATATTATTTTATAAGTGTTTTTTATTTAGCTAGTTTATGGCTAGGAAAATTATGCACACATGTTCACAAGTGCTTCCTTTTATTCTTTTCTTTTGGTGGGGGCGGGGAGTCAGGTTTGTTCTACGTTAGTGTTTCCACTGTATTTTTGTTTCCAACAGTAAATCAACTCCTGCAGCGTATGATCTTGGATATTTTCCCCAGTGTGCTTAAGTTTCAAGTCAGACTAGAACAGGAAACCACTCTTAATCTTACTTGATAGTAATGATCTGTTCAGCAGAAAGGTCAAATGCCTACTAGATCTATCATAACCTTTCCCCTTTCAATGAGACATTGCCAATAACTCAATTAAAGAACCTTGCAGAGTTGACCAAAACTACCTAAACTGTTGATTCAACTCCTATTTAGACAATCACATGGCACTGAATAATTACTCTTCCTCTCTGGGGGACCTTGTCCATGACATCTCTGTTTTCAAATCAATCACCTGTCTCAGCTGATACATAAGTATACGTACGCAGATACACACACACATATATGCATATAAATATGTATTTACACACACATACATATATGCATATATACACATATGGGTACCTGTATATATACACACAAATATATACAAATAAATATAAATATATCTGTATCCTAACACATATGAAACTGCTCTAGCTATAAGAAATTATGAGTTACAAGGGTGATAGACTCGTATAACCAAGTAGGACCTTTCAGACCATGGCTCCAAATTTGTAAATTTGTTTTCAGATATTGTCCTCTAGTATGCTTACTGTTTCTTCCATTTTTGTATAAATCTAATAAATATTATTCAGCCATTATTCAGAATATGAGGGAAAAAAATGGGAAAAAAAAAACAAAGGAAAACCATATGTGAAACAGTGCTCAAGACAGCTATGTTGGTAGTGTGCTAATAATGACTACTGGCACTTTGGCATTACCCTGCACTGTCTTCCGCTGGCTCGTGCTTCTGTAGTTGTATATAATGGTATGTGCACCGTTGTCAGAAGCTTTTCTAGACAAACCCACTACATGTGATTAGTGCTTCCCTTTGCTCGGGAGGCTATTAACCTGTTATAGGAAGAAAAGAGATTGTTTTGACATGATTTGCTTTTTGATGGTGTTTGCAATTTGGCTTGTTCTCACCTTGTTTTATTCAAAGAACTGACATTCATTTGTTTACTTACTCTTTCCCCTTGGCCCCATGGATGTTAAATTCAGGGAGGTGTATGTACCTCACAGAATGGTTAATGCTGGAAGGTACCTCTGGTGGTCATCTGGTCCAACCCCTCTGCTCCAGCAAGGCCACCTACAGACAGTTGCTGAGGACCGTGTCTAGACAGTTTTTGAACATCTCTAAGGAGGCACATTTGACAACCTCCCTGGGCAACCTATTCCAGTGGTCCTTTCCCTATTCCTTTTCTTTTACAGATAACCATCACTCTTGTTTTTTTCCAGTTCTTATCTGTCATTGCCACTAAACAGGTGAATATTCCTGATCTTTTCAACTTGAAATCAGAGGGACTAAAGTTGAATTACCTTGAAGGTGACTGTAGACTAACCTGGTTGCACAGAAATGGACTAACAGTGCTCTATAGTGGCTGTTACTGTAGCATAAGGTAGCAAAAAATAACTGTTGGGAAGGCAATGTATTAATTTCTTCTTACCCTGGAAAGATCATGTGGTTATGCTCAGTTGCAAACCTTTTATTTACCCACTTCAGAGCCTTGACATTTACCTTCTCCTCTGCAATTATTAAGACTGTTGTAGGAAATATTTACTTGGTAATAATAAACTGAATGAGAATGATCTACTCTTCACCTTGCAAACAAGGACTGTAAACGATGTTGCATCTACCTGTTCTCCTTCTGTTTTTTTTTTTTTTTCCCAATTTAATTTAGAACTGGAATTTGACAGATGTGAAAAGCTGAGTTAAATTCATGAAGCTGAGTTAAATTCAGTACGTAATTCTAGCTGGAAGAAAACATGTTGGGACCAGATCTAGAATCCCCAAATTGGTGGTGCTGCTGCCGCCAACATCCCCACTGTTTTATCTAACGGTTGACTGAGTGCATGGAGGACAACATTCATATCTTTCCCTCTCTTTTAGGTAGAAAATAAGCTTTATCATACATCCTCAGGAAAAGTGTTCTGATCATCGCACTATAGGATGTTTTGAAATAGGCTGTTTTCTGTCTAATTCAATACTCATTAGATCAATTTTAGATATCCTGTCATGAATGAATGACCTAAACAACCTCCATTCTTAACTCTTTACTCATCTATTATTTATATTAAACATCTGAAAAAATATTCAGTATCATCGAACTAACTGAGAGAGTGTTGTAATACCCTATAGCCCACAAGTGAAGTTCCCTCGGAGGTAAGGCATCCTAAGCTGCTCTTTCCCCTCTCTGTCTCTGCTGGAGAGCACAGATTTGTGCTCAGGGCTCCCTGACCCTGGTGAAGATCCTCACCTGAAGATCAGGCGTTTTGTGCCATGAGAGGGAAGCACTGGACTTAGTAGAGGTCACAAGATACTACTGTAAAAGAAAAGTAACTTGCCCTCTGAAGTTTTGTGGTGTGGCGTTTAAGGCTTATTCCTTTAAGCATAACATCATAAAAAGTAATTTTAGAACAAAGAGAGTGCTATGAAAACAGATTTAGTTGAAAAAAGATACGAAATGTCATAGCATTTTTGCTCACTGAAGTCTACTTAGGCAGTTTAAGTGTATGAAATATGCAGCATACATACTAGCAGTGCATAATTTAGGATTCTGTCATCTGTGTCTAAATGTCTAGACCAGGTATCCTGTTCAGTTCAGCAGCAGGCCAGCTGTTACAGTTTACCAACTACTATATAAACACTTGGAGCTTGGATAGATTTCAAAAATACTAATGCCATTTGCTTTTCAAGTCTGGAAAATGACCCATTAGCTCTTCACCTACTGTATGTAAACTACAAACTAGACTATTTCAGCTCTAAACTTGAAGATGTTTAGTTATTTCTGTAAATTGATTTATTTCAGTATAAAAGCATAACTATTGGACTTGTTATAAATAGTAATGGACTTTTCTTTTTTTTTTTTTTCCATTAGAAAGCAGCATTACCTTGGTAGAGTACAGGATTAACAGTCAGGATTGTTAACTTCTATCCCTGGTTCTTTCAATGATTTTTTGTATTATTCCATGTAAATCACTTTCTCATCTTTCCAAATGCATTCCACATCTTTAACTTTTACTGATATTTGTAAAACCACTTGATATCTTTTAATAAGCAGTATTGTAAGTAACAAAGGCTCTTTTTAGATACAAGAAAGTTCAGATGCAAATCTGTATTGGGCCCACCTGTCCTATATTAAAAACATTGTATTCTTCCCTTTTCTTAGATCTGGCACTATAATAAAAAAAAAATCATTAATTACTTTGAGTAGACAATCTTGATGACTTCTTCCCTTTGTCTTCAGCTTGTAACTTTTATTGGTGTCAGTGGGAATTCCATATGCAGATCCAAGATTAAGGAGCAAAAGTTGCCTTTTAAAGTACATTACCTGGCAAAGGTGCATATTATTGAGTGTTGGGTACCTCTCCCTGCTCCTTTCACAGGTTCTGGACTTGCTGATATTTGCCTTCCATTTACAGGAGTTCAAAATCATGCCAGCTGTAAAAACAAAGAAACACTTAGCATTGTTTAAGTATCAGTTCTGTCAGGAAGTGTCAGGTGAGTGTTGCTCCTTTGCTTATATGCTTTAAAATATAGGAATATATCACAGTATCTTGCTTTTTCTATGATATTAGGTCTTACACATAGTGTTACAGAAGGACACATTCTACTCAGTTTGTATTAAGGACAGCATGTGTAAATATTAAGAAAAAAGCATAATGAATAAAACAGAAGTAGTATCAATAAGTAACTTCATAGTGGATAAGATAGACATAATATCAATATCCAATTTTTAATATCTATTTACTGATAAATATGGTCCAATTTCCTTGAACTCTGAGAATAATTGCCCCTATACAGTTCCTTTATGTGCTTGCAGAAATACGTTTTTTCAAGGTAATAAGGTTAACAGCCCTTGTCTTTGAATTACTTCAAAGGGAATTTAGTGCTATCAGTCTTCAAAGTACTGAGACAAAAACATTTAGTCTCCAATGCAGCCCTGGAGGCCACACAGCTCTGCACTGCCTGAAGTCATCATTCTCCTGAAATACAGCAGTTTAAATAAGGGAAAGAAATTTGAAACATGATTTTTAAGACTCATCAGAGTGATCACTGTGCTGAAGTAACAGGCCCATTTGATTACAAGGGTTGCAAAGCTGCAAGGTTTAAATATATGGTCTTTTGAGCTATGAGGCTAAGCCAGCATTTTGGTTTATTTAACCTGACCCAGAGTGGAAAGTGGTCTTCATCTCATTACAGAGGTGATGGACTTCTAATCTCAAACTCTCTGTAGAGTCCCAGCATCCTTCAGTGTTCTTATCAGATAAGATCAATACCTCAGATGTTCCTGTGGCTCTGTGTCTTCTCCTCAGAGGCGTATGGAAAGTACAGCTGGTCAAATTTGACATGTTGATGAAAAACAGAAACTAACATTCTGAATTGTTTTCATTTTTGTTTTTCATCATAAATTTCACTTTTAGCCAGGAAGAAGGGCTGGCAGAACTGGAAAACAGAAGTAGATGATTAATCTGAGTGGTCCCATCAGGAAATGCTGGCAAAACACAATTAGGTTACAAGGAATGATCAACTCCTTATGTGATTAATTTTAAAACTTCAAAATTGGCCTATGCAGGAGATGCTATCACAGTTTTTGGAGCTGGTAGGAGCTGAAGTTTTTTATGTAGGGAAAGCTAAATAAATGTTAGGAAAACTGGAATAAATGATCCAAAGAAATAATTTTTAATATTTTCTTTATAAGAGACAGTAAGCATAACACTAAAGCTGTCATAAGGAGTACTATCTTCTATGAAAAGACACTGTGTGTTTAGCAAAGATTTAGCCTCCAAACTAAGCAGAAGGACTCTTTTTCTGCCTTACCTGCAAATTTCAGCAGCGACTTAAAAGATGGAGCTGTTAGTAACAGAATCATTATGAAGTAATTAGTTCAGAACATTAACTGAAATACAAGACATTAATTTGCTTTACAAATTAATTACTGGTATTTGAGAGGTGAAAATATTGTAATGTCATTTTTTGTATTAACAAATTATTTAATTTGTTAATTAAAAGGTAAAAAAATTTTAATTTGTTTTGCACTAACTGATAACTTCCATATGACAGCTAAATATATTTTAATGATAAATATAAACCCACAATATTTAATTTGTTAATTAACCATAAATGAATTATTTAATTTGTTTTGTTTTAATTAAATATGGATATGTAAGAGCTATTCCGTTCTAATAATGACATCCTATACCAAAGCAAAAATCATCCTAGCTATAGTGTCATTTCAGGCTGACCATAATAATGCTTGCTTGTTATAGTGTCAAAGTAGTTATGCGCCTGGGATTAAATTAAATCTCAGTGCAAAAGGGACAAACTTCAGTGATTTTAAGGGAATTATTCCTGCATATCTTGAGTCAACTTCTGCTGCCCTTTATTCATTATGCAGTACCTGTTAAATCCCTGTAACACCCCTCTTGCTTCCTTCCTTGTTTTTGCTGAAAGCACTTTGGCCTGGTATATTGAATTATGAGATTAAAATTATTTTGGTATTTAAAATGTTTTATTGAATTGGTTTAACATATGGGAAAGCTCACTTCAACCAATCTGTTGGATAGATATAAGAAATATTATTGCCCTTTATTCTTCATTGCTATCTAGTCTCTGTGATGTTCCCACCTCCTTTCAGAATATCTGAATGTTGTATACTGAAAATGAGTCTTGCAATGCCTTGACAATAGATACCCAGATAACTGTATATTAAGTATAGGAGTATTTAGATAAATGGATAGTGATACCTCTGAAACTGTAGTCTCTCTGACTGTGTAGTACTTCCATTTCATTTTGTGCATTTGATTTTTTATTCTTTATCTGTAGATATCATGAAAGAATGAAGATACAAGATAGTCTTCTAGGCTTCTAAAGTTCCTTGACTATAAAAATATGTGGGAACTACCTTCATTGATTGTTTTGTGCCATAAAAACATCAAAACAAACTACAATACTACATAAAAGACTTTATTTTGGAAAATAATCAAAGAAGTCTTTTCCAAATATTGTCTCAGCCTAAGGAAGGTAAGTATAAAGCAAAAAAAGAGGATTTGGCCCAAGAATTACACATGCCAGACAGCTTTCTGAGTATTTGAAGCACTCATGTATCACATAGACTTATGTTAGAAAGAGGCTGGAGGAGGCTCAGTCCTGTACATGAATTTGCTCTGTTGGACCCGTGCAGGATCCCACTGATACCATCAGGACTCGGGAAGGCATAAAGCCAACCAGCTCTGCATAGGTTTATTTGCAAGGATCAGAGACTTAGATGGTGAACATGTGACTTTTGTTGAATGGTTCATTAATTTTTAACAGCTTTGGGAGAAACACAATGAATGACAAAACTATTAGTTTCACAGCTCATAGATCATAACTCACAGAGAAGGAGAGAGCGAGCAGGTGGGGGTACTGTAATTCCCCACTAAGGGCTCCCCTCATCAGGAACACAAACTTCCTGTTACATGGCAGGGAGGCATCCGGCTGCATTTGGCAGCAGATATCAATTATTTCAGAAGTTTAGTTTGCTACAGTGCAAGGGTGTAGGTTTTTAAAGAATAATTCATAGGAATGCTAATGGTTTCTTTTGCCAGTATTTTATCAGTGTTGGGATATATCCCTAGACTATTGAAAACATATCCATAGATTTCAGTGGATTTGACCCTTTAACAGGGAATGACCTTGAGAGCAGATGATCTTTTCCTCTAACTGTATCATTTTTGGATGAGAAAGTGCAGTATTGATCCCTGTACTTCTCAATTACCGGGCTCCTTTAAAATGCTTCAGGTTTTAATTTTTTCTCCTAAGAGTGCCAAAATAAAGGCAAAGGTAACCAAGACTATGAAGGCAGAATTTTCTTTTCTTCTATGCCCAGGATTATTGTTATTGCCTACTGATGGGTTCCCTCAATAGCTGGAGGAAAGAACAGTGAATCCAAATCTCTTCCTAGGAACGATTTCCAGCAGTAGCACACCTGGAAAGCTCTGACCTACACTGCAACCCCTGCTAGGCAGGGCAATACTTCCAGGGCCATGGCAGAGAGGGCAATGGACTTCTGTTCAGAAAGGAGACTCAATAAATGGGATTATCTTTAATGGGATCACTCAGTAGGGGACCAAACTGTGAATGAATACACTTATGAGAAAGAAAGAAAAGACTCCAAATCAACAACAGGTTGATGTGACAGGGCTAAGGGGAGTGGAAATTAAGTTCATAATTGGTCTGAGATATTTGCCTTTCCGGAATGAAAAGTTTAATGGAGGTAATTGATCAAAGTTTGCCTTTAATTCTTTAAATATTATACATAATATGAAGAAGTGGGTTTCTTTCAGCTTAAAGAATAATTTTTACTAAATATGCTTAATATGCAAGACTTGGTAAAATGCGCATTCTTACTGGCTTGCCCAAACTTAGAAATGGCATAAAACATGAATTTTTTTTTTCACCAGGAACTTCTGAAGTACCATAGTTCTGTTCTCATTCTGAGCAAAGTTGAAAAATTGAACTTTCAAAATGCTAATCCCAGAAAAAGTGTCAGAAGCTTT
This sequence comes from Theristicus caerulescens, assembly GCA_020745775.1. Taxonomy (NCBI): domain Eukaryota; kingdom Metazoa; phylum Chordata; class Aves; order Pelecaniformes; family Threskiornithidae; genus Theristicus; species Theristicus caerulescens. Next base: position 51,939,301 of record CM036583.1, on the reverse strand, counting down.
CAGTTCACTAAAGGATTATACATTTCCTGATGGACTTCCTATTTAAATAAAAATGTGTAACATGTCCGAATGTTTTTGTTTGGCTTGCGGAACTGCCTTTCCTCCTTTATAGAGATTTAATGGAGAAATGTTTCTCAATTCTGCATGTACCTGGTAGAAGATGTGTCCAAATGAGGCCCATCATAAGGCTTGGTAGCAGGGAAGGATGCACCGCACTGCAGGAGAGGAAATCTTCAATGGATCTGGGCTCACAAAAAAGAATGGTACCTTGAATTATACGTATTATGGGGCAGAGGGCTGCTAAGAAAATGTTGAACTGATTAAGTTCGACAAACAAAACAATTCTGATAGATGAAACATTTTATATCAGCTCCATTGATAAACACCAATTTTTAAGCCTAAACAATATATCTTTTCAAATAAGATTTTGATTAGGTGGAAAATGTTGACCAGTTACATTTTAACTTTTTATTAAATCTTCATATTCAATATCTGTTGCTGGATACTGATGTTACATTTGATGCCATTTCTTTTGACAAGCAGTAGAAACTCTTGAGTGTGAATTAGGTTCATTGGTAGAATGTGTTCAGAAACTGCTGTCCCTAAAACACTAATTTTAACACATCCAACATCTGCATTACATTAATACAGAATAACTCCGGTCATTTACAGTAAGTATTGAAAGCAATTTAAACATATGTCTCATAAACTGTGTGCCATAATCTATGCAGATTCATTGCTACAGCACAGATGCTTATGCCCAGGATGCTAAAGAATGGGTTTAAGCATATTTTTTCATTTACTGAAAATCTTCACAATTTTCTGTCAGTTCTTGACTTCTATATATCATATACAACTATCAGCCACAGCCTTTCTTTTTACAGTCCCTAAATATCTTCTGCATGATTCTGAGAATAGGCATGAACTGATTTTTCTTGGGATAAGCCACCACGATGACACGCCACTAGTTGAGCTGGACATATGCACTCAACTAAATTTATGAGAACTGGAAACATTTGTTTATGGATGAATCCATCCTTTCATGGGTGTGTCATGCATTCCAATAGCCATGACAGATACTTTATAGTTCTGTATATATATGTTTACTCCTATGACATTTGCCTGTGGTAATTCTACAGGATGTGTCATATGAAATATAATGATTGTCTCTGATTGCATCTTAGAATATTCATCTTCTGTCTTTGCTAGCACATAGACCATGCTATCTGCCTTCACCTGGTATAATTTTTAATCCAATAAAACTCAGTAAAAACTGTTCTTATTGTGAGAAACAGGATACTTCCCATGTTTGTAGTAAAAGCTACTATCACAAAGTATTCACTGTGACTGTGAGTCTGCCTTTTTTTTTTTTAGGAAAAAGAAATCTGAGGAAAGACATTGGATATAAACCAACTGAAAAAGCAGAAGTAGAGAGATAATGCATGGGATACGATGATCTTTATTCACTTTCTGGGTATTAAGTTGTTTTAATCATCTACTTAAATGGGCAGCAGAAAACCTGATCTCAGTACTCGAGTCTGTAAAAGAGCACAACACAATTACGTTCTTGAAGACTTTGTCCTGGAAATGCAAGAAAAAGAGCTGAATTATTGAAGGAGCAATTTAATCTCTTTGGGTGTCAGGGAGCACACGCACACATACACACACACGTACATATATACATTTATATGTGTATATATACACACACACACATACACATATATTTTTATACATATATATATATATGTATATAAATAGAAAGATAACTACAGACTTGAACAGTGGGCCAGCTCCCACTGTGGTGTTTTGACTTCCAGTTGCACCAGATAGGCATTCTCCAACTACATCTGGGTAACAATCATGGGACAAAATTTTATTTCCACAAAGTGGTAATGAATTTAATCTACAGCAATTTTAGAGGTACAAGGGAACTTATGGTGTGACAAACCTCATGCCATTTTAATCAGTAAGTCTACTTCTTTTCCTAAGCTACAACAGGACATCCACTCTGAGATCTCCAGACCTTCTCTTTCAATGTTTATACTTGCCCACTTTTCATGAAGTGGTTTTAAATGTAAGAGGTAAACAAAATAACTGCGTGGAAATAATATTTTTTTATACTTTGTATTCATATTCAACATAGGTTAGTGTTCCAATGTATTAGCAAACCTTTAGTAAAGTAAAAGTAAACTTTGTCCGATAGCATTTTCTTATGAAATGTTACAAAGAGTCTACACATCCAGCAGCCCTTGTCTCTCTGAACTTCTTGGGTAAAATTCTGGCACCACTGCAATCAGGTGAGGTTTTGCTATTCTATGCACTGGGACAGGATGCCCCCTCCTGTTTCTTACCACCTAGAAAAATTAAAATAGAGGAAATATTAGCTCTATGACTTTCGTAATGTCAGTGTCAGAAATGTGTTTTGTTTTCTATCACTTTTAGTTCCAGATAAGATGCTATCTCTTAGATGCCACTGACAGACCATTAATAATAAGTTAATTGATAACTAATTTGCTAATTAGTTGTATTCCTGAAAAAAAAAATTGTTTCCTTTCATTACAGTGAAAAGAGGATAGGAATCACAGAAATTTCATGCCCACGTCTTTGAAAAAGCCACATGCAAATTAATGACCATCCTCCTGACCTTTCAGAAACATCTGTCCAAAATCTACAAGAAACCTACCAGGAAACAGGAATCTTAGTCAGTAGTCCCTAAGGTAGTTAAGCATTGGTTGCTGAAGTAAAGAACTCTTTGTCGCCCAAACACTTCCTTTGATTTAACTTGGAAAGGCTGCTGGAAAATTGTTTGAGTTGGCCTTTTCCCATCCAGTGATTTCTGTGTAGTCCACATCTAAGTAAATATGTAATCACAATGGCATCGAATTATGTTAAAATCTGACTCCAGAATAGAAAAGGATTTAGTGGCTTTGTCAAAGTGACCAGAAATATTTTTTGTTGTAATGGTAATTGGCACTTTAATTTTGAACTGTGTGTTATTATGTAGCTTCGCTTGTTAAAGCTATATGAAGGTAAAAGTGAAAACAAAATCAAAATTGGCTTTCTTCTTCCTTTCCGGCTCAGAAAAATATAAAGAATTTCATTTGACTAATCATTGACTTCATGGCTCATGTGTGGCCTTCACACATAATTGGAGATTAATATCATAAACCAGACTATTTTCATCTATGAAAGGTCCTTATTGTTCAACATTGATCTGGAAAAAAACAATTTCATTTTTCCCTGCCTTATTATCAGAATATTCTAAACTAGAACTATTGAACGCAGTATGAAGAAAAATTTTCTGCAGGCAATAACTTCTCTGTGATCTCAGAGACTAGATTGGACAACCTGAGCTAGAAATATCGATGTCAAGAATTGCTTTCAGTAAGGCTGAACTCAAGAATTTCTGAGGATTCCTGCTCCATAGCCTTGCCTTTTCGCAGTTGAGAGATATTTGAGGGGGGCAAAGAGAAAACAAGCCATTTATGGCCCATTAGAAGGACTGCTGGTTCATTCAAATTCTCAGAATCCTACAAAATATTGCCTAGACAGAAACTGATTCTCGCAAAAAAGGACAAATCAGAGAAGAACACTATATTGAATGATTTGCAGGACAAACGACTATGAGGAACACAGTAAAACAAACTTTTAAAGGAAATAAACATTGGGATTGGTGTAATTTGTAGTGTACTGCTGTGCTAGTGAATACAGAAAATCTAATTCTCCATGAAATTCTGACATTCAGCATTGAATTTCCTAAAAATCTAATCAATATATTATGAAGTAAGCTGCAAAATCACTTTCCGCTAAGTAAGTTGAAACAAGTGAGTTTATTTCAACCTTGGTGATGATTCATTACATTCCACTTACAATAATAGCTTCCCCCCCCAACTGTTTTATTTCACTGCCAGCTAGATTATATATTAAATTCTATAGAAATCTGACTTTTTTAATTAGTTTGCTTTTGGCCACACTTACAGTGGGAGTGATATGCAGTATGTTACTTGATTGAATTCCTGTTACACATCATAAAAGATACTTACATGGCAGCTCATTGCCTCTCCTCTCCTCTCCTCTCCTCTCCTCTCCTCTCCTCTCCTCTCCTCTCCTCTCCTCTCCTCTCCTCTCCTCTCCTCTCCTCTCCTCTCCTCTCCTCTCCTCTCCTCTCCTCTCCTCTCCTCTCCTCTCCTCTCCTCTCCTCTCCTCTCCTCTCCTCTCCTCTCCTCTCCTCTCCTCTCCTCTCCTCTCCTCTCCTCTCCTCTCCTCTCCTCTCCTCTCCTCTCCTCTCCTCTCCTCTCCTCTCCTCTCCCCTCCCCTCCCCTCCCCTCCCCTCCCCTCCCCTCCCCTCCCTTCTTCCCTCCCCTCCCCTCCCCTCCCCTCCTCGCCTCTCCTCGCCTCTCCTCGCCTCTCCTCGTTCCTCTTCCTTTTCATTTTTCTGCCTCTATTTCTTTTCTCTCTCTTGCTTTCTATCAAATCTTGCAGTAAATTTCTGAAGTATTAGAAAGCTGCTAATGACTGCACAGAGAGTTGAATTGTCAGTCAGTTCCAAAAAAAATACTGGAACAAGTAATCATTGTACTGCAATGCAGCATTATCTAAATTCTCCTTTCCAGTTTCTAAGAACAGATTTTATCTTTTAAAATGAACATGTTTAAGTACTCTAATAGACTATAGAGACCATGTAAGTCTATAAAAATTTGTCTTTTGCATATATATTTTCACAAATATACAGTGTATATAAATACACAAATACATAGTGTTATAATAGTACAAATAGTACAAATACAAAATAATATAATACAACGTATAATAATAATATGAAAAGTATATATTATAATAATAATACAATCTATAATAATATAGTAATACAAATAGTACAAATACAGTGTTATAAATATACAAATAGATGCAGTTGTTCAGCTGAGCAGAGAATACACGCAGGTCAGGATATTTCATATTTCTCTTTAATCCTTTCTACTGAAAATTATTTCCAGTCTTCAGTTTCCATCTTTATTTTCCAGTGTCAAAGATGTTATGGCTTGGAGAAATCACCGAGGTGACCTATTTATGGAAGAATAATATGCAAATATAAAAAGTCAGAATAACAGGGAATGTGAGCACAATTTGATGTAGAATACTTGAATTCTGAGACTTCACATAATATTTCTATCTTTACTTCAGAATGAGAATGAAATTTCTTATCTATATGTTTTACTTCACAAAGGCAAAAACATTTCTGAATCTACTCACTTTTACTGTCATAAGAGGTTCCTTTTTCCATGAGCTTGAGTTGAGATCAAGATGAACAGTACTTTGAAGCATTTGTTAATTGAAAAAAAAAGTATCTGATGATTTTTTTGTTGTTTATCTTCTTAAAATGCTAATAGGGGCCTTTCTGTGGACAATATACAGGGGTTTGAATGTCTCTGATTTTTGCAATTTTCACCTTGCAATGTCCAGGTAAGCTTTTCTGCACTCTCTTTGTCAAGAAATGTGTGACTGGCACTGATACAGCAGCCCACTTGTATTTACAGCTAACTGAGAAGGTGACAGCCTGTTCAGACAGAAGATTTCTCATAAAGGAACTATGTAAAAGTCTTAATCCTGCTTCTTGTAGAGGTCAGTGAGAGTTTTGCATTTGACTTTGTGGAAGCCAAATTGGTCCCCGGTTGAACAGAAAACAATCACTCACTGTATAGCGAGAATTTATATCCTGCAAAAAAGAGTGTCTATTATTAAAAGGGACTGACACAGGGGTCACTGGGCAATTTTAGTAGCCTACAGATCATTACATTTAGTACTCAGGGTTTTTTTTTTTTTTTATGCAAGAAAAACTCAGTGATTTCAGTAAGAGTTTTTCTTACTTAAGGAGTACAGGATTGGGTACTTAGTTGAGAACTAAAGCAGCATTAATGACTTCCATATGTCATTGCATAAACCTTATTCATGTGTTTTTGATTTAATGGATTATAAAACAGAAAACAAAAATATTCCATGTAACTTTTTGTGAGAAGCAGAAATGCTTTAAAGATCACGGATGAGAACAATTGGATTTTAGTTAGATGTGCAGTAATTGTTTGAACCCTGGAAATCACTTCTACAAAACAGTCTCTTGTTCTTTTTGTTCAGTGTATCTGTCTTACATACTGTTTCCATTCTCTTGTCTTCGCCTTTTTTATTTCTAAAAGCCCTGTAGGGATATTATGTCAGCACTTCTTGACCTCATGTGGTGAAGTTGTCAATGTTGAATTAAGTATTTTTTTAATATAACTATACCAATCCCTTGTACAGATCTTCCATGCAATGTCCATGATTGTATAGCGAGGTGAAAATGCATAGGATAATACTGTAACTGAACTAAATTGAGAATGTGAAAGCTAGCAAAAGACTATAAGCTTGTTACATAATGATTGACTCAACATACAAATAATGTTGACCTCTTAGTTTTATGCAGAAATCCTTAAGCACAGACACAATCCCCTGCCCTAGCATACGGGATTGCAGGGAGAACAAGACTCAAAAAGAAAATAGAAATAAAACCCTTTGCCACTGAATCTCTAAATAATATTAGCAGCATCCTTAGGTACTGCAAATAATTAACCTTTTTTTTTGTTCTAAAGATCATACCAAAATATCATATAACCCAGTCCTGTAGGGACAGCTCTCCAAAGTGGACTTCTATTTTCAGCTCAGAATCTGGGATTTGCAAATATTCTCTAACTCAGGTTTCCCCCCGTGGCCATTATTTGGTTTCCTGTGCCAGATAGCTGTAGGCAGACAGTATAAAACAGCTGTTATTTTTGCATTTACTGTATTCAAAATTTAGCTTGTAATTTAGCTGGATGTGAACCATGTAAAATAGTGTAAGCCTTAGATCATGATACAAGGAGTTGATCTTTTTCTTTCAAGCAAACTTGCTGTGGCTGGAGATTTAGGTCAGTAGGTCAGGAATTACTCATTCAGAGAAAAAAGGTTGACATTACCAACAAGGCTGTAAAATTTAGCAGCACATGTTGAAACAGACATATGTAAAAACAGCAAATAATGCAAGCTGAAGTGAAATAAAAGGACCAAGGCACTGGAAACATCTCCAGGCCTCTCCCTGTGGATTAATACATTTTTAAGGGCTTTACTGAGGGCACTGTCAACTCCTGAGGAAGGAAGACGATTCAATAGAAAGAAATTAATAAGCAGTCATCATTTCATACATGCAAAATGTAATTTTCCCACTGTCTACAATGTAAATATTTTCTCCAGTGGTTCATATATCTCTTTCCCTGCAAAGTAAAGTTAGAGCTTCCTCCATTGTACACTTCCAGGCCTGTGACCCCCTCCACTGTTTGAAGCGGTTTCTCTCTCATCTCTCCTCATTCTTTGAGTGGTGCCTGGTGTCTCCCCTCTGTGTGGTCATTCTCTGCAGTCTTGCCTGCACGGGGCACTCTGGAGCACTGTCTTTTGAAGCTAGCAGAGAGATACAAGAGAATTCAGGGAAAACAGGTTGTGGAGAAGGAAAGAGTAGGTGGTTATTATCTCAGAGCATTTCCCATCTCTCACCATTCCTCTGAAATCCTGATGGAGCTTTCCAGCTGAATGATATGACCACTGAAGTATTACTCATCTAATCCTAAGCAGTTTACATGTCATTGATGAGGAATGCTGCTTCTCCATTTTGATTTTAAAGAAATTATTTGATCAATGTAAGCAAACAACTGAATAATCCCCCACTTCTTTACTCTCAGAGGTTGCTAAAAAGTTCTGTCTCCTCTGATTTGGATTGCTGAAACAGGAGCTGATTGCTAATACAGGTAAGAGACAGTTTATCAGGACATATGTGATGCCTCCTGGGTGGTAGCCATATTAATGGTTATATTTTAGCTATGTAAGCAATAGTTTGAATTGTATTTAGCTTGATTTTAGGCAGATAGGACCTCACAGAATAAATTAGAAACAGTAAACTGTTATATAAACTTGATAGAAGAAAGAATCTTTTTACAGTGAAAACAGTCAATCACTGGAACAACCTCTCCAGGGACTTGGTGGAGTCCCCATCACTGGAGATTTTCAAGATGTGATTGGACAGGATGCTAGATAATCTCATCTAGGCTCCTTTTCCCACAAAAGGTTGGACCAGAAGATCTTTTGAGGTGCCTTCCAACATAAGCTGTTCTACAATTCTATCATTCTATGATTAAATTGAAAACAGAAAAAAAGCCACACAAAAGATGTAACTTGGTAAAAAGAATCTCTGTCCTTAAAAAGTTTCTGTCTTAATGTTGACAGTAAGTTTTCAAGGCATTCAAAATTAGAGGCGAGGGGTCATGTTGGACATCTGTTTTCATTGCCCTGCACACTTGATCCATCTAAAGCTCCCAGCAAAACACAACGGGAGCTTGTGTCCCAGTCACAAGCAGGAGGTCCTTACAGTCTCTAGAGGTACACTATTCTTGCTGGCTTTCTAGACAAGTTTTTGATATCTAGGTAGGCATCTAAATTCAGTGCAAACCCTCTGAGTGTTCTTATTGGAACTTAGTACTGTTTCCTCCACCTAAAAGTAGTAGTAGTTGCTCACTATACAAATAGTTGAAAAACATGTATATTCATCCTCTCTACAATGATGGAATTAGAAAATTTAAGGGAAACATTGCATACAATTTATGTCCTGGGTTACACTGCAAGGCAGTTTTAGATACATAGTGTGTTACTGTATAATTAGTGACAAATTACTGTGAGGCTTTTTGAGTATGTAGATAAAATGATAACACAAGATCAGCTAAAAAGTGGATAACTTGGATCAACATATAAATAAAAATTACTCTTGAGCCACCATCCCCCAAACCCTCAGCATTTGTTTTTCATTTATAAACTTTGGTGGCAGAACATTGATGACATTATGTCAAAGACTTAAAGAAATATCACTTTGAGAAGAAGGATTTAGTTAAAGAATGTACTTTATTAACAGAGATGGTAGTAATAATGTATGAAGTGTAACATATACACACAGCATGGTTTCCAGCTGTTTGGCTTCAAGGTTATTATGTGCACTGTGAAAGAAAAAATGAATCTTTCAATAATGCAGCAAAACATTTTGGAATCCATCAGTTACTCTTTCTGAAGATGTAAGGAAAGTTTCTTTTCACTATTAATTCTGAGGTTCATAATAACCTCTACTGGGTAGATCCTAAAAAATTAGAATGACCAGTGAATTTTGAAAGTGAACTTAAAAGTTAGTTCAAGAAAATCCATTACCTTTTCCTAGATATAAACTTATTCTCTGTCTTAAAATTGCTAGCTTTCCAGAAGGAAATATAATTTCAAGTCATTTGTACAGTTAATATCATTTCAGAGTCTTCTATTCTGATACTGATTTAAATCTAGGAAAATATAAGTGAAAATTTTGGCAAATTCAGCTTTTAGGGGAAATATATATTTGGGAGAATTATATCAGGTCAGTGTGTACTAAAAAGGTGCCTGTATTTTCCCAATTTCTGCCTTTCTGATTTTTTTTTTTTTTTTAATGCCAGATATTCTCCAAACTGCATTTGAGGGAGGTTCTTTAAGGCAGCTTTATTGGTTTTATAATACTTTTGAGTGATCACATTTTCAATGGGAAAGTATTTCTACTTCTTGACTCATTTCTTGTACATGTGTGTAAACTCTTGACAATACAACCTGAATCCATATTTACACCTAGGAAGAAGTGTACCTGTCCAGAAAAAGAACAGAAACTGAAAATGGGGGTAGATGCAACATAACATTTGACTTCTAATGTTTGGGTTGAAGGACACCTCGTTCTGGTGTCACCACATCCCACTGGCTACAATACCCTTCTTAATGAGAAACCAGAGAGTTGAGTTTTAAATCAAATACAAGGACCTTCTGAACTCAGTAGTTCCTTAAGGCACACCATCTAATGAACAAAACTGAGATTTAAATATAAAATGTAAGAATCATGCAATGTGTTGATAGAGCTTGGAATTGACTGAATGAGACCTGATAGACTTAGGCAGATGGGAACCGTATTTGTGAACCTGCATTTAAAGGCTGCTATTTTGGCCATAAACACAAGTACAATTTACAAACAAGAACTTCTCTTGTTAACCTCCTGAGGCTTTTGCCAAGAAATTTCAGAATTGTACAATAACGGAAATAAGAGACGTGATTTAAGAGGTTAAGTATCTCTTCAGTCTGCTCTGTGAGCTCCAGCCTGAGATATGAAGGTGGCTGCCAACCCACAAAAATACAATAATAGTTAAGCAATGAAATGAGTTACAATCTTTCTCCTAGGTGTTTCACTTCAGCAAATGGCCTGTATGTTGCAATAAGACACAAACACAGTAATTATGCCTGCTATAATGCAGGGCTGTATGTGTGTGTATATATACCTTATTATACAGTAAAGACAGATTTTTGTTAAGGCATTATTTTTTCCATCTTTGCATCCAGATTCCACTTAGAGGAAAAATAACAGGATTTAGCTCTCTTACTGTCATTTCAGGAAAATGTTTGTGCTGGGAGAACGGCCACTGGGGAATTTGGGTTTACCCAGTGAGCCAGAGCATAGACAATAACTGTTTCCATTTCTTTATGTTATTCTGTCCAACTCACTGGTATTTCTTCATTCATCTTACAGCACTACACTTGACCCCACACTCCTATCTGAGGTGAAGCTATTCACCACTACTGTCTTCTTTTCATCACTAGCGTAATTGTTTTGTCTTGTCTTGCCATTAATAGTGTTCTTGACTGGCCTTCTACATTAGTCTTCACTGTTACGCTATCGAAAGTTATTTTCTCAGTTCATGCAATTTAGTCCGTGATTTACCTGCTTATTTGCATTGCTGTTGTAAGAAAAAAAGCTCATTGTCCTGATTCTGAGTCTGGAACAGCATGAGTGGAGCCCCAAGCCTCTAAGTAGCTGCTTTAAAGACAAATAACAAAAAAAAAAGGACAATAAAACTCCATGAAAGCTCACAGGTTTGTTCACATGGGACTAGCTATGGGTTTGGGGTCCAAAAATTACATCACTCTTGCATGTACTTACAGATGGTCTGTAAATAACTTCTCTTTGGCCAGGTATTCTTTTTTTATTTTGGTTACTTGTCTAAGTCACATCACTACCACCACACATGCTCCAAAGGCATAATTATATTTCAGAACTGGGTACACTTGTACAAAGTGCTAAAATTACTTGTCAAGGACTACAGAGGAAGTTTGGGGCAGAAAAAGAATGGAATTTGCATTTCCCACAACCTGCTCAGTCCTTAAACCACTGGTACATCCTTCTGTTTCACTGTTACTGTCAACACTGAGACACGTAAGATGTCCAATCTGCAGTCAGGCTTGAAAACTTTAGTTATTAGAGCTGGGTAATTTGTAAAAGAAAAGAAATTTGAAGTATTCAAATAAACTTGATAAAAAAGGGGCTTTTATCAACCATGAACACCATTTGTATTCACTGTGCATTGCTAATTATGCAACAGAATCTCCTTAAAACTAATTTCTTAATTTCTTCTGAGGAAGAAAGGTAAGTGGTGGATATTTTTCATACATAACTTTTCTATAACATACAACATCCTGCAATGTGCACTCAGCTGCAGATAACTGGACTCAGAAAAATAGAAAAATTCCACATCTAGGAAAAACACTAAATCATTGGGGAAAAAACATCACTTATATTAGAAAGGGTATGATTTCACTTTCAAATTTTTAACTCTGAGTGGACCATTTCACCAATTTTTCATGGGTAAAAATGAATAAACAGTTTTAGATATTACGAAATATGAAAAGATTGTGTTCTTCTGTAAGGAATTCTGAGAAAAAAATAAAATTACAATGTTTAATAAATAATTACATAGAGACTGATTTGCCCCTCTCAAAGAATTAACTTCTTTCTTGCCTTTTTAGCTAGATCAATACAAATTAAACCATGAAATTTAGTTTATGCTGAAGAAATCTCTCCTGATCTTCATGAGTTCAGAGCTTCTGCTGTGAACAAAAGGATGTTTGTCATATATTTCAAAGCTATTTAACATAGTTTTCTTAAAATAATAATTTTCCTTAAAAATATTTTATATGTCTTAAAGTTGCTGTATTTTAATTTATGTTTTTGCTCATCATTAAACTTACCTCGCTTGTTGCCACTTTCCTTCTCCCTGGAAAACTTTGACATACAATTTATTTATTGTAGCTTCACAGTTGTTTCTGCTTCATCTGTCACAAAGTTCTCCTTACACAAGTGCAGAAGTATGCAACAATGAAAAATAATGGCAGGAAAACACTTAAACATTTCCAAGGCTGCAAGAGAGTTTGGTCTGGCATGAGAGAAAAGAATGAAGGTTCAGGTCATGGGGGTAAAAGAGGTTCCTTATTTTTTTCTAAACTGTTTTTCCCTCCTCTCAGTGATACCATAAAACAAAAGCTACTAGTAACACAAAATATTAAGCCACCGCTTCACTGAATTTATGTAGACCTGTATTCCAGGAACTGCTGCAACTGAGAGAAGCCACTCTTACTTTGTGAGGCCAAATTTCATCAAATTTTTCAGGAATGATGCAACTAAGGTAACTAGTAACAAAAATCATTTTGCAATTTTCAGTTTACTAAAGTGCACCTTGGGCCTCTGGCCAAGACAGATCTGTTAGATTTTGCTTTTGAAGTGTCTAAAAGTGATAGTCATTTATTACATCCCCACTGAAAGCTCTCAGGTCTAAGAGGAAAAAAATTGCCACTCACTTCACTGAGTGTGAAGACAGATAAGACTACCTCAGCAGTCCTCAGGGTGCTTTGGGGGAAAAATCAAGGTCACTCACTTTAATCAGCTGTAGCAAATAGAGTTTGGGCATTGATTTCAGCTGCAGGTTGCCTGCTTGCAGCTAGTGCAGAGGTCACCTGGCACACAGGTGAAATGAGTTTCTGTCTGCACTTATCTCCTCTTCCACTTCTTTCTAGTACAAAGCCAAACAAAGTATCTTAAAACTGCTTAACCTCATCTGCTTGACTGGAAGGAAACAGAAGTATTAAAAGTTAGAAAGATTTGAAAAACTGTTTTAGAAGCAACCATCTTATGCTTATAATTTATTGTCTTTTATTTCAGCCCAGAAACTAATTGTACTTTTGTGAATGGGCTTAGGGACATGTTAGCAAGTCAAAAATGGATGAGCACTCAATTTATGAACATATCTGGACTGAAAAATCACAGGCATACATCTGTTGCATTATCTCCCAAGAAAGCACTCCAGCAGTGCATGGATCCCCTTAGTTCTGAGACATGGTTCTGCACAGGACTCTGCTGCCTTCCACACTCTCCTCATTCACCAGAAAGCTCCCAGTTATTACCTTCCTCTCTTTCCTCTTCAAGAAGAAGATAATGAACTTCCCATGGTAAGATATGCAAATGTGGAGGACCAGGCAAAATGGTACGTGAATGAGTGAAGAGCTGAAAACCAAGGTGAAATAGCCTTTTAATATTTTAAGCAATATATATATGTAAAGATACATGTGGTATTAGCCAAAAGCAAACTATATATTGATTTTTTGTGATTTTACCACTGTATTATACATGGTTCCTCTTTTGTGCAAAAGCCTGTTCTAAAAAGAAATTTGGGTCCAAAAATCGACACAAATATCTAGGCAGCTAGACACCCAGAGATGTACAGCACTGACTCCAGTGGGACTTGCATGTATAAATACTGTTGTAGAGCTGAGCTGTAGTACTTAGCACTGGAATGGTTAAGGATATATTGGGGATGTCTTGCAGTTGAAGCTGCCTAAATATGTTTGAATTATTAGTGGGTTAGCACAGAAAGCAGGAGAGGCTACTTAAGCATTTCTTACCCTGTTCAAGTTGTTTATCAAGTTCAGCCAAAGTTAAATGTTATGTTCAATGCACTTCAAGTTTTATAGGTGGTATGGGGATAGATATATGAAGGGCTGTGCTACTTCTGCTTGTATTGAGCAATTGCTAACCTTCTTTTGCTCATTATCTAAAGCTGGTCTCCATGGGTCTCAACTATTTGGGACACATACATTTAGCAACACCCCTATGTTAATATGGCTCTCCTGAGATCACAGTTGGGACACAGAGTTTCTGTAGTTGCTTATGATTAGACTAAGACTTTTCTCTTTCCAGCTTTTACTTCTTATGTCACTGTAGAATCACAGAACCTGGTTTTGCAACATTTGCCCACTTAAATTCTAGAAACATCTCGGGGAGATGATGGTTTCTTGATTTTATTTATAAATTTTTAATTAGTCCTGCTGTCATTGAAAGGGTTTTTACTGTAAAGACTTTTAAACCACTGTTACTCCTGAAGTAATAAAAAAGCAGTATGTTCACATTCACCTTTTCTTGTTCTCTTATTGTGAAAAAGGAAAGTATGTTCATCACTGCATTCCTACCAGAGGGTATGGTAATTTGCTTAAAGCTGCCATTTAAGTTACTCATACAACTGCTACTTAACCTGCTTCAGTTGAAATCTGCTGTGCTACTGAAACTGACTAAGGACTGGATGTGCCCGGAATCCACTACTTTAACTGAAAAAAAAGGATAAGGCATACCAGATGAGTATCTCTACCACCAGATCCAAAGGGATGTGCTGCCTGAGGCAGTCTGCAGTGGGGGACTGTAATTTCCTGCACTGACATGACTAGATTTCAAAAAGGATTCCCAATGCCTGAAAATGGGCTCCTAGGCCAGTACAGATACAATTGGGCGTCCTGAAAACCTCAGATTCCTTTCACAGCAGAGAGAGTCTTCCACAAGTTTTGGTTCTTGACTTGCTGTGTCTAGGTTTGACCTTCCTGCATCCAACATGCATAGTTGTATATATACACACAGGCTTTCAAACCAATGGTATTTCTCTGCTGCTGTAAGCGGTGCACTATTTTCTCTCTTCCATATGTCAGGAAGCTGTTTTACTGTTTTTGCAGTATTTGGCTGGCTGCCCCAAAAAGGCAAAGTCCTTATCTTGTGACTGCTTTAGTGCAGCCAGTTTTCTGTCTCACTGTTAGACAGGGTACACCTATACATCTGCAAAGGTGTACAGTTGTGTACCGACTGAAGTGACATACTGATTGTTTTCACATGGGAGTCACCTGTACATCCTGGCAGAGGACAAATCAGGCGAGGTCTAAAGCTATCAGAAAGTTCTCCGGTACTAAATGAATCAATGATGTTTCCTATTTACTATAGAAAAAAACCTGCAATTAATACTGTTTAAATGTATTTATTGCTTGCAAGGATTTTTCCTAGGTGAAGCTTTTAGTTTCATTCTGTTTAGTGTTGTCCTTGCTAAGATCCTCCAAAAATTAGTTGATCCACATTCTTCCTATTTTGCTTTTCTGGAAAAATCTGGAGAAATGCAGTGAAGTTTTGATGTGTGTCATATCGTGAAAGACTATCAGAACATCACATGTGAAATACGAAGAAAATTAACTACACATCCATAGCATCTGTTTCATTACCTTTTCAAATTTACCCAAGTGTTGGAAGAACAAGCAATTCAGATACTGCCAATTTCTGTAGTGTCCCTGACTTCCAAGGCCATGAGTGGGGGGATAGCAGTGATGTTATCAATCTCCAACAATAATATGAAATAATATTTACCAGAATACATAAATAATGAGGCAATGGTTTTTTGTCTCCACTCTCCTTTTGCTATAAACTTTAGAACTAGTTAGACTGTCTGTGGTTTGACACCCAGTCATTCATTTATTAATTATCTCACAAAAGTGCTGTGGTCATATCTTCTGTCCTTGAAATTCAGCTCAGTGGGAGGGAGAGAGACACTGAAATGGCGTCAGTGAAGCACATGAACATGAGAGTAAAACCAGCTGTTCGGGGTGCAGTGCTCTTTGCACAGAGAGCAGTCTGACATACTGCACCCTTATGGTACATACTAGATCAATCCCCCCAGTTGTTGCATTAGATGCATAAACAACTGAAGAAAGGCTGAGCTGCGCTCCAGCTCCTCTCCTCTTTCCCTTTTTATCACCCAGCTGTGAGAATTCATGCAGAGAGTTTTATTGATGTAGAGTTAGTCCTGTTTTACAGGATAAAGCTCTTAGCATGTCACAGCCTCCTAATGGGTGATATTTTGCAGTCAGGGAATTTGGTCAAAATTCCTTTCTGTCTTTCTCCCCCCTTCTTTCCCTCCCCTCTTGTCTTTCTTTAACTTTATAATAGACTTATTTGAAAAAAACTATGAAATAAATAATTATTGAAAACGAACTTACCCTTAGGGTTTATTGTAGTCATTGCAAGAAAGCGTGTGTAATGCATATATGGATTTAGTTTTTAATATATTGCATGCATTTTGTAACTTTTGCATGATGATATTTCCTGTGTAAAGGATGGCCACATGTGATGCATATGCACTACAGTGGTGCTATGCTGAGGGCTTATTGACACTCAGATATATAGCTGGTAGCTGATACTTCAAGAAATAAACAAAGATACTCTTCATCCTATCCATTCTTCTATTTACTGGCACTGTGAATGTGCAAATAGTCATGAGTATTAAATCACTAAACTGGCATAGTATATATTTCTCTGCAGAAGTACATGATGATTTTCAAAATTCACTGCAAAAATTATTGTTAAAAAGAATGGCAATTTAATCTAATGTAAGACAGGGCTAGTCTCACAGCTGAGCTTTGTAAGTGTTGAATTTATTAATGATTTTTATTGATTTTGCACTGGTCTGGGTTTTTTTTTTTAAATTTTCATTTTTATTTCCTTCCATCTTCAGTACCAGTGAACACTTTCTCAGCTGGCTTATTGCTGAGCAGAGCTCTAAGGAGGGACCTTGACAAAGTGACAGCAGCCAGAGCTGATAGTTGCTCCTGCCACTTCATATGGTGGTCACAGCATGCAATGTAGGATTCGAGGAGAAGCAGTGAAAGCTCTGTATCTGTGACAGATTAAAAGACAAATCTTGAACACATAGCAGTGCTACCAGTTCACATGATTCTTATTGTTAATGTTGCAGCATTTGACTATTTGTTTTTCCTAAAATCTTAACTACTGGATACTTGTGATTAAATGAAAATTTTAACTCAGAATATAAATTTCTAACCCTCATTTTACCACCACCCCTCCATATCTTCTCCCCAATTTCCTAAAATTCACTCCTAGATTTGAAACTCTATAGGGTGTAAAAAAAAATCATTTAAAAGTAATTTTTCAAATCCATGTATTAGCTGATAGTAAAATATTAACTATATTGAAGGTCTGTCTTCACTCTCATGAATGTTTTCTATCCCAGTGGTCTTAGATTTTAAATATATTATAGCACTGAAAAATTATGTTTGTATTGCACATGTGTGGTTAATCTAGTTGATGGTTAGACCATGAAAGAATGAAGGACACAAATCAGTGAAGGGCATAAATGATATTTTGTATGTCAGTACTATTAGTTCAGCTTTTTAAAACTGGCAGAAGAGCAGGTGAACAACAATCTGTCATAATGACATTTTCTATCATTAACTGAGAGAGCTGAGAATTTTAACAAGTGCAAGTTTACTCTATTTAATTTGTTAAGTTTAATAAATTCCTTTAAAATTGTCATATGCATTGATTTGATACAGATTGGGAAAACAATTGGAATTCCTCCAGCCTCAGAGTTTGCATAATTGTTGTACTCCATACAGAGTTTCACTCAATAGCTAGTTTCACTAAAATCACAGGCTTTAGAGTATTTTTTTTCCTATCAGTCTCTTAATTTCTTCACTATTGAAGCTGCAGATGCAGAACTTCAGAACTCCAAAGGGTATAGTGACAGTGACTTAGCAAAAAAATATAGGGGCTTCAGTACAACCTAGAGCATCAAGTCAATCTTTGATAATTTAGAAGTACATTGACTTGAGCTTGCCTTTAGACTGTGCAAATTTCAAAGGAATATATTTCTATTAGGCATGCCTTCTCTTTGTTTACTTTCTATTCAGTCTCTCTTTTAATTTGTGCATAGTTCCTTTGTGGTTCTCTGTCAGATCAGAGAAGCTCTCTAATCTCTAGGATTTACAGGCTATGCACCTCTTCTTTGCACAGCAAGTCTTGAAAGTGGTAAAAAACTGCAAAACTTAAGGCTTGGGTTTGCTTCTGTCTTCTTTCTTTGGGCAGAGGGGAAGGAATTAAGATCTTTTGCTATGTTTAGAACAATTGGTTGAATTTGATTGTTGAATGCTAAGTTACTGTAGGACTTGACTTAGTTGCCACATCCTGAAATATCTCTTGAGTATACAGTAGAATAAAGATCTTCAATCTTACAGTTTGTTAGTTCAGGGTTTTTTCATTCTTTTTTTTCTTCTTTTTTCTTTTTTTTTTTTGGCAGAGTTCACCTTAATAAATTCTCTTCCCTCCTTACAACGAACAAAAATATTTTAGAAGTGAACACTGAACTCCTTCGCATAGCCAAAGTCTTGCAAAGGAGCTAACAAAGAAGTCCACTATTTCCTTCCAGTTCTTCAGCTAGTGTCTGGCAAGTCTGTAATCCAGTAATAACCTAAAAATCCTAGTGAAATGAGAGGTCAGTACCTAGAAAAGGATAGAACTCAGCTACCAGTTCTTAAATGACCCTGTAGGCTCCAGAACATCTGGGAAATGCCAAAATAAAGAGTTGCTGCCATCCCCCAAAATCGTAGAATCACAGAATCATAGAATATTTTGGGTTGGAATCTAGTTCCGACCCCCCTGCCATGGGCAGAGACACCTTTCACTAAACCAGGTTGCTCAAAGCCCCATCCAACCCGGCCTTGAAAATTTCCAGGGAGGGGGCATCCACAGATTCTCTAAGCAACCTGTTCCAGTGCCTCACCACCCTCATAGTAAAGAACTTCTTCTTTACATCTAATCTAAATCTACCCGCTTTCAGTTTGTAGCCATTACCCCTTGTCCTATCACTATGCTCCCTTGTAAAAAGTCCATTTCCATCTTTCTTGTAGGCCCCCTTCAAGTACTGGAAGGCTGCTGTAAGGTCTTACCAGAGCCTTCTCTTCTTCAGGCTGAACAACCCCAACTGTCTCAGCCTGTCCTCATAGGAGAGGTGATCCAGCACACTGATCATCTTTGTGGCCCTCCTCTGGACTCATTCCAACAGGTCCATGTCCTTCTTATGTTGGGGGCCTCAGAGCTGAACACAGTACTCCAGGTGGGGCCTCACAAGAGTGGAGTAGAGGGGGAGAATCACCTCCCTCAACCTGCTGGTCACATTTTTTTTGATGCAGCCCAGGATACAGTTGGCTTTCTGGACTGCAAGCGCACATTGCTGGGTCATGTTGAGTTTCTCATCAACCAACACTCCCAAGTCCTTCTCCTCAGAGCTGCTCTCTATCCATTCTCTATCCAGCCTGTATTTGTGCTTGGGATTGCCCCAACCCATGTGCAGGACCTTGCACTCAGCCTTGTTGAACTTCATGAGGTTCGCACTGGCCCACCTCTCCAGCCTGTTAAGGTCCCTCTGCATGGCATCCCTACACTCCAGCATGTCGACCGCACCACACAGCTTGGTGTCATCATCAAGCTTGCTGGGGTTGCACTCAATCCCACTGTCCATGTCACCAACAAAGTTGTTAAACAGTGCCAGTCCCAATACCGACCCCTGAGGAACGCCACTCATCACTGATCTCCGCTTGGACATCAAGCCGTTGACTGCAACTCTTTGAGTGTGACCATCCAGCCAATTCCTTATCCACCCAGTGGTCCACCCATCAAATCCATGTCTCTCCAATTTAGAGATAAGGATATTGTGTGGGACAGTGTCAAATGCTTTGCACAAGTCCGGGTAGATGACATCTGTTGCTCTGCCCTTATCCACCAACGCTGCAACTCCATCGTAGAAGGCCACAAAATTTGTCATGCACAATTTGCCCTGAGTGAAGCTATGTTGGCTGTCAACAATCAGCTCCTTATTTTCCATGTGCCTTAGTATCGTTTCCAGGAGAATCTGCTCCATGATCTTGCTGGGCGCAGAGGTGAGGCTGACTGTCCTGTAGTTCCCTGGGTCTTCCTTTTTTCCTTTTTTAAAAATGGGCGTTATGTTTCCCCTTTTCCAGTCAGTGGGAACTTCACTGGACTGCCACGACTTCTCAAATATGATGGATAGTGGCTTAGTAACTTTATCCGCCAGTTCACTCAGGACCCACGGATCCATCTCGTCAGGTCCCATGGACCTGTGCACCTTCAGGTTCCTTAGATGGAATACTCATTAAGTTTGGGGCTGGGGAAAATTAAAACAGTAAAAACCCATGGGACATAGAGAGGATACACCGGATTCCTTTTCTTTTCTTCCTTTCGTTGTTTGCCTGTCTTCCTTTCTCTCTGTCTGTCTGTCCCTTTTTCTAAAGAATAGAAATGTAGTAATGTGATCAGAAAACTTAAGTAAATAGTACTTCAAAAATATTTTAGTTCTAGGGTTGAGCGAAGATCTATTAAAGAGGCTATGATATTTTGTGTTATGAGTTCACCCTGTTAGCACCATGTAACGCTGTGGAATCTGCTATAAACCAGCATTCTAATCCATAAGATAAATATTTTTTAGTTCTGTAAGCAATATTGTGAATGAGAACATGTGGCTGAAACAAATGGTGATAAAACTCTTTTTTCACCAGGTCATATCAGCATGAAATATGTGTTCTGTCATTTATAACAATAAAGGGATTTATTATTAAATAGTTGTTTATTCACACACATTACAATTTTATATAAAAACCACAAAAATTTGGCTTAAAAGAAGAAATAACATTTGCAAACACTATGCAGCTGTTAATGTCAGTTTATCATTGTAATTTTGTTTTGTTCATTACGTGGCAGCTGGAGATTTGCTCTCCATGGGCTTTGCAGAGGTCAACAAAAGTCTTTCTTGTGATTTCAAAGGCTCTACTCTTGTCCTTAAAAAGAGCTTGACATCTTTCAGGACATAGTCCAATGTACTAACACCAAACTATTCTGTACAGTCATGTATTTCAGGTATGTTTTCAGATGAGGTATTATATATATATATGAATGTTTACATATAATACTAAAGATGGAGATTCTTATCTATTTTTAGTTCTGATTTTCTTGTGGATTCTTAAAAATCTGTCTCCCTTATCAAACACCATTTTAGAGTTTGGGCTTTATTTTAACGATTTATTAGAATGGTATAGTAAAGCAGTGGGATCAATTGGTTATATGGTTAAACAGCTTCATTTGTATTTCATACTTGGTTCTTCCTTACAGATTTCAACTGTAACTGACTGAAACTCACAAGAAATTTAAATGTTTCTATTTCTTTCAGAAAAGATCTGGTATGGTGGAATGACTACATGTGATTTCAGTTCCTTTCAAAACTGAATGAGTGAAAAGAATGTGGTGAAGGATTTATCTAGCTATAATAGGAAATGACAATGAAACAACTGATTTTATTTTTCTGATTTCTTTGACAAGAGTCTGTGAATGTGCTTGTGTGTTTATGAAAAGAAACACTATTGTTTTTAGAGGTTACTTGCAAATGAGAGAGACTTTGGGGTTTTGTTTAGGAAGCAGATAGAACTACTATAATAATAATTTTTTTTTTTCACTCCTGGCATTTAGGAATGTCAGGTTATATTAACATTTTTCCTTCTTATTTTGCCTTGAGGGCAGGAATAACCGGAGTGAGATGTTTCACAGTTTTGTTTTTTCCAGACAGAAGAAAACATGAAGAAACAAAAGACGAAACAAAAAAATCTGAAGGTGCTCTTTTCAGTGTAACCTATAATTTCAGTGGAGAAAAGAGTGAATTTCCCATTTAGTTATTAAGTAAGGATTGTTTTCTTCAGAGGGACTTGAAAGCTGGTGGGGTCAGTTGCTTGTATGAAAATAAAGGTTACACTTCTTTGAAAACCTCACACTGAGTACGTGTAAGTCTGTATGACTTGTTTTGAGAAGAATTCTGGTATAAATTTTCACAGAATTAAAGCAACCCAGGGGAAAGAAGAGGCTTTTCTCCTGTGTAATCCTAGATCATCTTCTCTGTCGTTGTGACCTTTGTTCAATCAGCCTATCAGGGCCCGGACTCTTACATACTATAATAATTTGTAGTATTTTCCATCTCTTCTGCTTTGACTTGTTGTTTGATTTTTGTCAAGTTTAGTTTTAAGTCCTGAAGAGATTTTAAAAGATGACCTTTATATTTAAACTGCTATAAGAAATACCTTCCCAAGGAATTACATACATTTCAGTCTAACGCTGTTGTCTGAGACACTTTTCATCAATTTCTACAATTTATATCTGTGCCACCATTTTAATTTTTTAAGTGACTTGGCTCACTTGTTTTACTGCTAGTGAGTGAATTAACATGGTAATGACCTAATTTTGTAATAAACATTTGGATACTATGACATAAAACAGCAAGACTGTCTTAAAGCCAATAAAAACGTTTCTTGAAATAAAGATTATTATATCAAAAGCAGTTAGTTTTCCAAGATGTACTTTTTTCTAATTATCATTATTACTGGAAATCTAGAGAATAAAATAATAGATATGCTATTTTATATAGCAGAAAGAAAATAGACCTAAATTATTAATATCCTTCAACTTTGAAGAGGACAGAGTAAAAACTTGCTTTGTTAGATTTAATTCATTCTTTTTAAAAACATCATTAAACAGTTCAACCTTAATTTGTCTTCTAGTTTTAACAGTGTGAGAAAATGAGCTTATCTTTTTCTCTGATTGTTATTCTTCTTTTTTAAGAAGTAATCTACTTTTCTACTTGAGACACAAAGTTTGTATGAGGACAAGCATAGCTTTTGTTCCAGATCAACTTTTATTCCAAGTATGTGACTACAATGATGTAAAGCACATAGGAATACATAACTTGGATTAACATTTACGGATCCTTTTTAACAATACACATATCTTGTATTTCCATACTCCACATTTTTCAGATTTTTACATGCATTATGCAGTATTCCTTCAATAAGGCAGTGGAGGGAACAATCAGTTTCTTTGCTGAACACCATTTCATCTGGAATTCCTAGTATACATTTTTTTAACTTTGGGTTAGAGTGTGTTGTAACAGATGGCTCTAAAATACTTGAAGAACATATATTTAGAGTAAAACTGTTCTTCAAAGAATACACAAATACTATATTTTGCTGGGCAAAGCAAATTAATCTACTGTTTTAAAAATACATACATACTAACATTCATGACAATGATTAATCAAGTTTACATAAGAGTTTTAGTGTAACAATAGAAGATCAGTCATGTTTATCAATCTTGTTCTAATAGCATTCCTTAGTATTCCAGTTCTTTTATGTCCCTGTCTTGAACTCTTTATTCTCGTAAACTTCTCACTCATGCTCGTTTGTACTCATGAGTGAAAGATTAGCAATGAACCAGAACAAATACACTCAAGTTCTGTCCCCTTTTTGCTGATTTTCTTTTTAATTGCTATTCATTTTTAGTTCTTCTTGAGACTCTGATGAACTGCAAAAGTTTTGAGATTATTTTTCTGGTTTCTTTTTGAAGGAAAAGGGACTTAATGTCTTATCCTACTGTTTATCAAATACCGCTATATTCTGAAATGAGGTATCTCACATTGTGTATGTGTTTATGTATTATATTTTGGCTTTACAGTCAAGAGGTCTCCCACTATATTGTCAGATGTCTGTGTGCTCTGGAAAGTCCAAGTCCTGTACATGCTTTACACTGCATCCATAATGATGTTCTTAGTGACATAATAGCATATGTGCACATTTTAAAATTTTGTAATACTGAAATGTAATGCTGAAAAAATGTTCCTACTTTATTATTCTACTTGCTTGTTAGTAGGCTCACATAAACTGGACAAACGAAAAAGCCGATAAGCTATTTTCATTGTTTCTTTCATGATGCATCTAATCAATCTCAAACTATTCATCAATGTAAACAGTAATTTTAAAATCAATCTTTTAACAGAGCTGCAAAAAAAAATTCATCAGATGTATACAGCCTTCCTTGAATTTAATAGGATGATGCTGAAGAAAATGATGTTGCTATCAAAGACACTGTACCTGAAATAACAGGGGATTTCAAAGGAACACTGCTGCTTCAATCTCTGATTCAATGAAGTATATTATATAGTATTGCAGATTTATACCTAACAATTCTTAGATCTTTTAACTAGGTTCAACTTGAGTAATTTCCAGTATCACTGAAATACAGCAAAGAGTATTCAGTAAGTACTCGGTACCAAGCTTAGGAAGTGACTGCGCTCAGGAAGCAACTATTAATAATATATTTGGTGTTACAACTCTGAGCTATTAGTATGTAGTATCAAATAATTTCTTATGAATAAAAAGTTTTAAATGTAAATGCACTTGCTTGTTGCCTGGCTCCTACTGCTAGGATCTTGTAACTTACATTAGAAAAACTCCCCTTTTCTTGTGAACGGAACTGTAAATTGTGGTTTCATTAATACATATACAAATTATGTGAAATTCACTGTCTTCAGAAATATTTCTTTATCAAGGAAAAATGACTTTGTAAATAAGTACTTAAGCCCTATTCTGGTAGTCATAACAAACAGATGGAAATAAAAATATGTTTCTAATAACCATGTCTTCACAGTGTGATTAAAGCAAGACACAAAACATTGTAAACTTTTTATCTGCCAAACCATGATTTTGGTGTGATGCTTTTCTTTTATAACAGAGGACCCCACAAACATCCAAAGCAGCAATACAAATTTGCTCCTTATATTGGCTTTGCATATTAGAGATGCCATCAACTACAACTGGAAAGAAAAAAAAACAAAAACAAACAAAAAAAACACAACAAAACAGAGAACCACAAATAGCCTTCATTACCCCAGCTTTTGTTATTTAAATGAAGAAAGAATTAACTTTAAACAGCTTGGTTTTAAAATGTATTTTAAAAGCATTTATTAGTGATTCTAAATTTGGCTAAAACTTGAAGATCTTTTGCATTTTAGAATGAAAATACTTCAGTTTACCTTGAAATTAAATATAATAGTATTTTCTGCCTGAAGATCCAAACCCACTTTAAAATCATAGGAATATGAAACATCATGCACCTTTCCAGATAGGTAAGGCAGCAGCTGTCCCTGGCAATACTAGCATAGGGTGGGGAATTCAAGCAAATGTGCCCTGCCTTCGACCAGCTCCAGTGTCCCTATTGTACATCCCCTACACCAGGAGCTCAGTATGGAAACAACCCCAGGCACATGGACCAGAGGCACATGGTCCCAGTTCAGTTTATTAGTGCACTCTCTCTACCAGCTGCACCATATAGCTGAATAAATGGATGAGGATGAGAAAGAGATGATGGCCACAGCAAGAAGAATGGAAGAAACCAAGCAGCAGTAGATGCCCATGAGCAGCTAGAGAACATTGCTTATTTTCACAGGTTACAAAAATTGCTGGAAACCAGTGCTGTAAGGCTGCTTGCATTTATCCTTGTTTTGCATATAAGGGAAGTCTGAACACTATCACTTGGGAAGAACTGAGTGTGCAAAATATTTGATTCGATAAATAGGCAGACTGATATTTCAAAGGACCAGTAATCACAAGCATATTCTCTGAAGGTGTAACTACTGAGTACATTAAGAAATTTGCATACTACTTTTTAATGTCAGTTATTCAAAGTGTAATAACAAATAAACAGGGTATATTTGTTGTTATATATCTAAACAGAACTTGGACATTGAATATTAGCATATATTTTAAACATATTTAAAAGTTATGAATTTAGACATTGATTGTGGTCTATTTATGCTGCCAAACGCAATAAAAGCTTTCAGCAGTGTTTTATACAAGATAAAAATCACAGTAGGAAGCTGAGAGATACTTCTGCCTGAAAATTATTTATTATTTCTTATTCTTTGTTTTTACTCCTGATTTTCAAAATCTGCAGTTACAAATATAAATCAGTTGCTCACGGTAGGGAAGTGTTGTTTGCCAATGTTTTCTGAATTCCTTTTAACAGCATATTTCTGCACATATGTATTTTCAATTGATTGGGATTTCAGCTGTCTGAAAATCAGCACACTTATGGAAAAAAAAGAAAAAATAAATTTCAAAGAAGTGTTTTGTTTTGGCATATAGAATGAATGTAAAAGAGCTGCTGAAATGGTGCATTATGAATCTAGTCTCCCAGTAATCTAGAAGCAATGTGTATGTTAAAATCACATGGGAATTAGACTATGGAGATGTAATATAAAGTTACGGATAAAAAATACACAGGAGAGAGCATGTATGTACCTCATTTGTACCCACAAAAAGCAGAGCAGAGTCTCAGAGAAATTCATGATTCTATATCCTTACAGACCAGCTAACTAAATAATTTAAGGTATTTTCACCTCTTTCCTTATGCATTTTCCTGCACATGCATGAGAATTCATGTCAAAGAATGTATATCAAAGTAAATGCATTTCAAAGTAAAATGAAATGACTCATGAAAGTGAATCTTCTCATCAAATGTAAATACTTTAACATAATAAAGGAAAGAAAAATTTCCATTAATTTCTTTACAGGCTACTTGGGATGGGACACAATTTCCAAAGAGTTCTACCACCTTTCCTTGTAATAACAATGTAATAGAGTTTTCACTGCAAATCTGAGTGAACTCCTGTCTGCTTTGCTCAAGCAGAGTTGTGAAATAGCCAAAGGCACAGCTACTAGCTCCAAAATAAGGTGGCCAGTTTTTACCCCACAGGCTGAATCTACAGACTCGGTGCCTTCAGCGCACTTGCTCTTGTGGTCTATCCATGGAGCCTGTGGACCAGGGCAGGACATTTATGGGGGCCGGGGAATTGCTGAGTTGTTCTGCAAGCTCTTATCTGCTTCTGCAAATTCTTCTGAGCTATGTGATTGTATTTCTACATGTCCTTATTACCTTTATATTTGAAATTGTCTCTCTGATGAAAAACTGCTTTTTGCTATGCCAGCTTGTCCACAGCAGGCTTGAGCACTATCATGCACTATTAAGTACCCAAGTGTAGACACTGAGGCTTTGTCTGTATGGCTAAATAAAATAAATCAGGGCCTATATTCTGTCTCCAAAGCCAAGTAGCAAAGCTTGGGTTGAGTCCGCATGTCTAAACTTTCCTTTTCCGGTCTGCAGCTAGATCTCCTAAAACAGGACAATCACACTGAAGTCTTCGTAATCAGAATAGTTTCTGGAGTTTGCTATCCCCCAAATTATGCTTGGGAAAGCACAAGCTGGCCTCAGCCAAAACAGCACCAGGGAGCACCCTAACGACAAAGCAGAGCAGGCAGGAGGAGGAGAGAATTCATACTATATTAGCACACTATATGAGACCCATCTTTTTGCCTTTGGGGTCCTTACAAGCTTGCAAAATCCTGGTACAGGACTCGCTCAAGGCTGGACGCTGCTGAAATCGAGATCTTGTGGAAAAGGCAGGACCTGCTAATTTACTCTTCTCTTGCAATGAGTTGTTGTAGTGCTGTTTGGACCTTATTCTGAATGATCATCTTGTTAGAAAGAAAAGTAATTTGTGCCTAGTGAAATGCAAATACATAGTGGAATAGAATAAATTCTTTTCCAGTGGTAAAGCAGATTGACTTATTTCTACACCTTATACTTCAATTCCAGAAGGAGTGATCCAGTCACTAGTTCATGGTAGGGAATGGTTTCCCAGGTAAGGTTGATCAAATAGGCCTCAATTCTCTTCCTTTAGCGGGTCTGTAATTTTAAATTTGTAGATGATTTCATTAACATCAATGGGACTGTTCACATTTTTAAAGTTATGAAGATATAAGGCAGTAGCTTCAGTATATGCTTAAATGCTACCCTCTCTGCATCTTTTGACAGTTTTCAGTCATACTTTGATAACAGGCGCATATTTGCATTAACACTTCTTGAGACAGTATGTCTAGATAGTCACGCTCATATGAAAAAGAATATTATTTCCTCTATGTTTGCTAATTTTTATTTCATATTCAAGATACATTAGCCTTCTCTTCAATTAAAAACATAGCATGTGATCTGGAAGTCATGAGAGAAATCCACAAAATATCAGACAAACTATAGGGCAAGTACTGTACAGATACTTTTGTACAAATGGGAGGCATCTGTAAATGTTTCTGGATGAGAATGAAAACACAACATGTGACAGAGACTTTATATGGGACAACATTCTGAGTGGGTCTAATAAGAATAACCTCTCTTCAACAAGAGACATGCTATTGCTGTGAACTGTTTTATAAGCATTTATAATTAATAGCCATTTATAATTGTTGTACTTATTGGTGCTGATTTCATTCAAGTGTAAGTTGTGGAAAGCACCGTCACTTCTTTTCAATCCAAAATCATTGGTTTAGATAGCACTGAATGGATTTTTACTTTTCTTCTCATTTTGCACACCGAAATCTTCCTCCAAACTATATGTAGTGTAGGTATTTCTTTTCCTCATCTTGAGGACTGCTTAACAGTGTGGGACATTAAAAATATCTCTAGGCACATTTTTAGCCTGGTTTCCTGGGGAAACAAGGCTTAGGCAGTCATGCTGTCTGCGTGTGCCTGTGTATCTCTCGCTAGTACCCTGGAGTCCCTTGGACAGTTTCAACAAAATTTCACAAAGACATCGAGTTTTCAAAGATACTAAGCTCCTTCAACTGGCCTGCACAAAATATTGCCCAAGGGCTTCATTCAGGCTCCAGAGCTGGTTTTTTTGATCCATCAAAGTTGAGTTGTTCTGTTTAGGCTCACCCAGCAGCCAAGAAACAGCAACCAGCCAGGCAGTCAGCTCATGGAGAGCTGATGGTCAGTCAACACAGCTGCTATTTTCACAAAGCCACAGTACTTGCTCTTTCTTGCTAGGCTGTCAGGCCAAGAAAAGATAGATAGGGACCTGACGGGTTGTGGGCAGGCTCATGCAGGAGTAAGGATATGGCTGTGTAGGACTGCAGAGCACTGGGTTTCAACCATTCTGTAAAATAAATATTAAAAAAAAAATCAAGAGCAGAACCTCTATAGTTTTATTTGTCTCTTGTCACAGAACTACTTAAAGGATGAAACAAAACACAGGGTTCAACACTCACTTGCTAGCATCCAAATAATAGTTCTCAAAACTGTGCACAATACATGTGTTAGGAAGAAAACAATATCTAAAAGCTACAGGAACAGACATGCACATCCAAAACGTGTGAGCATGCGTGTGTGTGTAGATATGTATGCATACTTGCATGTGAATGCACTAATCCTGGGACCTTCATAATCTGATGTACATAGTTGTTAAATCCTGGTCTGATTTTCAGGCTCGGGGAAGGTTCGTAATGACCCCAAGGGTGAAATTAAGACACAAACAAGGTCATATGCTGCCAATCAGATGTTTTATTGGGTAAATATAAAAGAGTAAAGTGATAGGAAAGGCAGGAAATATTAGGAGGAAATTAAGCAAGCATTCAGAGAGATAAGCAAAGGATAATCACCACCATGGATTCAGTGGCACCCCGTTGGTCCTCAGTCTTCAGTTCTTCGCTGGTGGATGGCCACACTCAGGTTTCGTTGTGCCGTCTTTTATCCGGTGTTGGAGAGGGAGTTTGCCCTCTCATTTTGGTTTGGTTATCCAGGGCAAGATCACTTACGCCACACATGCACATCTAATCACACAATATGTATTGTTGGTGGGCAAGCGGCCTGGCCTGGATACCAGTTGGTGTCCTATTCTTGGTGGTGCGGGATAAGCCAAAGAATGGCCTGCTGCTTCAGCAAGTTTGCAAAAGTTTCCTTGCAAGCTAGTGGCACTTGATAAGCCAAAGAATGGTCTGCCCTCGGGTCTTCTCAGACAAAAGAGTGGTCTGCTGTCTGGTCTTATCAGATAAACACTCACAAGCAAGCTTTGAGGCAATTGTTCTTAACACTTCAGTCTCTTACACTAGTCCATATAAAGAACCTCAAATTCTATACTCTCTTTATTTCCACTGCATTTTGGTAACAGGACACTCACTTGTTAATTCACTCCAAGATGGTGGAGCAGAGTATTTGACCACTAAGATTAGGGTCAAGCCCACCAATTTTACTGTAAAGTTTACTGATTTGGTTTGTATAAATAAGATTTTTGGATTAACTATGTTGTTTGTCACCAGCAGGCCTCATATTACCTAATTACAATGTAAGCTGCACATAAGCTTCACAAGGGCAATGGTGTCACAGAAACATTCTAGTAGTTCTAGTAAGCAGCTTTGTTTAAGAAAACAAGTCAGAAACTATTTCACAAATTTCTTTCATTGCCAAAAATCTATCTTAAAATGTGTTAACCATTTGCCTTTACTCTTTACAGTGAACTGCTGTCTGTCTTTGTTTAAGAACTAAGTGATTGGAGCCAAATGTTTAAGGCAACAATTTAATATTTTTGTTTCATTTCATGAAAATTCCATATTAAAAATGAAGAAAAAATTGAAGGGAACGAAAAAAAAAAGGCATTTGGAGGGCACAGCAGAGTGGACAGCAAATGTCCCGTAAGTAACGCCAGCAGGCAGGAAATAACATATATTAAATTCAAAGCAGCCATTTGTGTCTTCATTCTCTCCAAGAATGCTAGTACAAATCCAGCTGGCACCTCAGGTAGGTTCTCCAGCCACATCTGCCTGATGCATTTGGCTGTGTTGGATACTTTGTTTTTTTTCTTAAGGAAAGGTCTAAATGCTAAGAAAAGTATAATTCATTTATTTCAGGATTTCAAGGAACAGATAATCCACCACGTGGCAACATTTCTCCTCATCAGCTTTTTCCTACTGTTGTAATGCTGAGCAGGAACAACTGAACAGCTATAACTGCCATGCTTCATATTATTTAGAGAGGCATGGCTGTATTTCCACCATGGTTTGCACTGTGGTTTTCTATATCCAGCAAGATGCCCAGTTATTAGCTTTAAAAAATGCTAACTTCTTGCTGTTTCACCTAGAAAGCCCTGAAGCAAAGACAGTACTACATCAGCAAGCAAATATGTGTTCTTTCTGACCATATAAAGCACTAGCTGGTTAGCACTGAGTTGGTCCAAAATGTTTTTATAAGATACTAGTAATCATTTTACATCACAAATTATTTGGCCAGATCCCTCCTTCATTTAATTCTGTTGACTTTTGGCTTAAAATCAGGAAGGATTTGGATAACTCTGGCTAGAAATGGCCTTAGTCTCAAAATGCGAATCTAAATTTTCTCTAACTTGGAAGCGGGGTTTTGTTACAAGCTGTCTTTCTTTGTAACAGTAGGACAACATGGGATTACGGAATTTAAATGCTTTGTATTTTGGTTATATGTTTTTCAGCTCGTGAAAGTACAAGCTATTTGTCTACTTGAAATAAACGTCTTTTGTATATCTGCCTGCATGCAGTCACCCTGGAAAATTGTATATAAATTCCCAGTTCAGTTTGAGTTACAAGTGTCTATGTGAAACCTCAAAATGACTATACTCTATTGCACAAAAAAGGAACATTAGAAATAAAGTGCATTATTCAATCTACTTCTTTATGTCTGCACAGCATCAGGCAAACAACCAGCTCTCAATAAACCATAAGAAATAACAAATAAGCACAAGAGAGTACAACTGAAATAATCCCAAAGAATTAAGGCCAAGTAATTACAGCTTTTTAGATATATTGACTGTAAAGAAACGTTTTCTTGAGGGAACTTGAGGTTAACCATATGGCATACTGACCTAATCTTCAAAAGTACAAGAATGAGAGGCTTTTGATGAAACATGGCATTGCTATCTACATCTGTGACACAGGAGAACAAATTATGTAGCTCTGTATATAATTTGGTAGTCTTCATTAATAATTGTAGTTATGCAAGTTAATATTAAGGCAAACATTCAAGTATAATATTTTGGGGTATAAACTGGGCAGTGATGGAGCCAGGAAATCAAGTCCCCTATGTAGAACAGTGACTCATTGAGTATGAATCATTTATGTCTAAAAGCAGAACTGGTCCTATTGTGTTTTGCATAGTGTCAATATTTCCATGGTAAATCATTGTTTTCAGGGCTTCTATCCATGGAAAATGGATTTTTTATTAAAACTGGTACACAAAACACCAGGCCAATAGCACAAATGTTTATTACTGTAAGTAATAGGTGTTTTCCCATTCAAAAGCAATTTGAGCCACTTGTGTAGATGTTCAAGACAAATTTGATTTTCAAATGGATATTTGAATCACACTTAGATTTTGTGAACTTGAGAGGGAAAAATCTGTGTATTTGAATGTATCTCATTATTTAGCTTTTATATTTTTGTTCATTCTTTCTACTATCTTTTCTCCCAATCCTTTCTACTTTGTACCACAGACATGTTTGCTTCAGGATTTGCTTAGCTACAGGTGTAAACCCAGTGGACTTCTGAGGGCTGGATTCTTCAGTCAAAACCAGCAGACTTTTAGCTCCCTGTGTGTTCCTTGTAATTGGATTTATACTTATGGTTGATTTCCTAAATGTTTTGTAACAGGTTTAATGAAAATCTGGGCTACAAGTATAAATATTTTGAGTCCACAGGTTTTAATCGAACCTTCATGATCAGAGCAAGATCTTTCTCAGTGATTACAGTACATGAACAGCCCTAGATTTGCCAGACAGACAGTTTGAACCCAGTTTTCATTGGTTTCAGGTTGGCATGTGACTGGGATAACTGAAAATTCAGGTTTGACAAACTCCTACTCCTTAGCAAAATTACAGAGATGGAGGTGGAGGACATTTTTCTGTTCAGTTTCAGAAATGGATAATCTGGACATTTCTATGTAAGCCAGTTACCCATGTATTAAACATCAGTAGTATAATTTGAAGATTTTCCACCATGAAAATTATTTTTTTTCTTAACCCCTTTTCTCCAGATTTCAGTGCTTTGGGCTCTTGTATGCATGTATTTCACTACCAGGCATGTACCCTGAAATAAGTATGGGCTGCCTGACACAGTTTTGTGAAGGTGGGGAGAATTTAATATATGTTGAAAGAGATTGATAGTAGTAGGGCATCATTATGCATCCTGAGTCCTGTGAAACTTCTTTATTATAGTACAGTCTATCCTGTGAATATTTGAAATGTTCTGGTCTAATTCACTGGGGTTTTGTCTCTGGGGTTCTATTTTGATTCTTTTTCTTTTTGGCATGATGCAAAATAACTAGGTCAAGTTTATGCAAAAAAAAAAAATCTACCTTATAGAAATTTTTGCTAAGCTGAACTTTTACCTCTGAAGGTATTATGGGTTTTAGACACTTTTTATTTTCTCAGATATGCTGTTTTATTCTTATATGTTCCGCTTGTTGTAGCCTTCACCTGTCCCAAAACTTCAGAAGCAGTATTGTTTTGCCAAAATGAAGAATTATCTTTTAGTCTATGATTATGTCTATTGCTAAGGTAAATAAAATTCCCACCTCACAATTATGACAATAACTATTGAAATTAATAACACCACTCAAGTTATCATTAAAATGTGTTTGGGACAGCAAATCTAAACTCTAATAAGTATTAAATAAAGTATCAAATAAGAAACATGATGCTGCTTAATAAATACTGAGGACAAAATTTAATAAAAATAATAATATTTAATAACTAAAACCTGGTATTCTACCACTTCCTGTACAGTATGACAAAGTCAGCTCCAGAGTTAGAATGAAAGTACAGAAATCTAAGAGCAGTTAGCAGGGTTTAATTTTGCAGTCCTCAGATAAAACCCACACAGAAAAGAGAAAATTAACTAGCTTGGGACTAGATGTTTCAGTGTTTCCAAGTAATTAAAATAAGACTGAAAAGAATCCAAGAAGTATTATCTGTAATCTGACATTTTTGATCTGACTCTAATGTCATCTTGGAGCTCTGAGAATGGGGTCAATTATTCTTTTCTTATTATTATCTGATTTCTCAACATGAAATGATGCAATATTTTTTCTTTTCTTTTTAACATGGAAATTTATAGTTGAGGTCTGCCTAGAACCTCTTCTTCATGCCATCTGGCATACCTTGACTTTCTTTTCAAACTCTTCTCATCCCTTCTTTCAAGAATTCTTATAAATGCCTTCCACTAAGGTTAATACTAAAACATTCACTGTCTTCAATATTAAGACCTTTTTAAAACAAAACAAAACAAAACAAAACAAAACAAAACAAAACAAAACAAAACAAAACAAAACAAAACAAAACAAAACCAACACCATTTTAAGTTTTGGTAAATTAAAAGAACAACTCAGAATGACTACATAACTGTGGTGACTTCACCTTTGTCATCACCTGTTACCCATGCAGTCATCTTCCATCACTTGTCTCATGATAGTTCCTTCTTTTGCGAAGAGATGTGCAAAATCCCATGGAAAATAAAGAGGTTTAAAGATCTGTGGTACAGCTTTTTTTACGTGGAGTGCAGAGACTATGTTCCTGCTTTGTAATCTCCAGTGCAGTTTGGTAAATGATGACAGTTACAGCTTCTTTCAGCTAAGAATCAGATCCATCCATCCATCAGATATTTTCCTTGTATATCCCTACTTGTGTAAAGAACAGGATGAGAATTCCATAATGGCAAATTAGGAATTATAGATTTACTGTACTTAAAAATAATCTGATGATTTATTTGCTAAATGAATACATTATTGAGTGGCTCTTTGAGTGAGAGATGGGAAAGATTACTAACCTCTTTTTACTCTGACCATTTTATAATACACATGTAACTTACAGGTATTTGTAGAGAGGTTAGATGACCCTCAATTCAGAACCATTACTAGTAAAACTTTCTTCTGGAAATTGCTGGTGCAATTTTGTTCACCCAAATAGTTAAAACCGAGAATTGCAAAGGACTTTGATTCAGATATTCAGAATCATCTGCATCCCCCACAAATTGGCAGACAATTACGAAAGCTTTTATTCATCCAGCTACAATCGGGTGGAATTAGCAGTTGCAGTGCAAACCATTGGTGATGCAAATATGTATTCAGTTATTTTTCCACACAAAATTGAATGCACATTTTTAAAAACTATTTCTGTTGCTTAAAAGAGAATTCCATTACCTCTGGAACCAATATGTATGATAGTAGGACATTCTAAAATTTACCATAATTTATTAATTTGAGGTTGTAGATTTTTCCAAACTTTCCTTTTCCCCTATACTTTTCCAACAGTTATTATGAAATAATCAAGCTTCAGTAACAAACAAAAAGGAAAATATAGAAAGAAAACAAAAACCAGCTAATGACCACTGAAAAATTGTGTTTAAAATGTCAAGAAAAATAATATTTTTACTACTGGAAGGTATTCAGATCTAAAATTAAGAAAGAAGATGAAGAGTTTTTTCTAAAATTGCCTTCTTTGCAAAACGTTAATGTGTTGAACCCCTACTGCCACTTCTTATTTTTGTGGGAGAAATCTTGTCTTTCTGGATTTTTCTTTTTCTGTTCCTTTTTTGGGCTAAATGTAATAGTATGAGTTCAGGTTTTAACTTGAAAGTACTCAGGGAAGAAGATGGGAGAAATCATTATCCTTCCACTTCTTGGAGTGGAAGATTACTGACAACAGTGCACCACCCTTCACAAAACATGTGGGATAAACAGATGGGAGTAAAGATCATAATCTTGTTTTCTTCTCCATATGAGTCAGAAGAGCAATTCCTTGCATGGGTGATACGTATTTCATTCAAAAGGATGTGACATTTCCATTTTGCCCTTGCAGCACAGGAGACGAGATGTACATATGTCACAAATCCTCTGACTCCAAGCGAGGAGAAGGTGGTCAGGATGAAGGGGAACAGTTAAAGGTCTTCTTGGGTTTCCTGTGGTATACTCACTGTGGATACTGTGAGAAAATATTTCACACTTGTTATACTCTTTACTTTTCCAAAAGGAGAAAATTTTCTCTGAAGTATTAGTCAGTGTCCCACAGATATGTTACCTCTGGCACAGATTATCTGAGTGCATCTGCAGGGGGAGGTTGCTCTGTAACCTTTTAGCAAAGGTCTCACAAGAGGCCCTGGGAGGTCCCTCCAACACCTTACTGTCTCATTCAATTATTTCACCCTTGAAGCTGCCAAGTCGAACTTTAACTAATGTTTACAGATAATTTAGCTATACTACTTTGCCCACTGCACTCCATGGCAAGCAAGCCTGCATAAGCTCTCAGTATGCTTGCAATGTAGTAGGATTTCTTTGAAATAACTGCTTATTTTGGAAGCTCATTGCCATTAATAGGAAACACTTTCTTACCTCAAAGGTATGTATGATTCTTGACATCCCTAGGTGTTGCATTCAGAAGTCTGTCTGGAGTCTGCAAGTGACTCCTTCGTCAAAATTAGAAGTGCTTTATACTATATTCATAAAGACCTGAGTTTTCATAAGTGAAGATTAACAAAGCTGTTATGGATGCCAAAGAGTGTCAGCTGTCTGCTCAAGTGGAAACCAGGTATTCAGTAACAGGAGTCCCTGCTATGCAGTTTGCTGTGCATAAAAGGATGTAGGTGAAAAAGGATTTATAATGTCAGCCTAACAGTCTCTTGAATCAGGTGAGACAAATGAAAGCGTGAGTACCTACTGCTTGTATGCCTCAAGGGGAGGTCTGTTATATAAATGTGCATCTGTTAAAGTATTTAGTAATATCTCTGCCCTTGGAGAGAACCAAAGCCCGACTGGACACAGCTCTGAGCACTCTGCTCCAGCTGCCCCTACTTTGAGCAAGGGGGTTGGACTAGTTGACCTCCACAGGTCGCTTCCAGCCTCAACCACAATGTGATTCTGTGTAATAATATCTATGTGATAATCTGCAAAGCCCAGTGGACTATTAGTTTACTTGGATGCCTTTACTTCCTCATCCATATTCCAACTGCTAATTAATCTCATTTGGGGAGCTTGCAAAAGAAAACAAATCAAACTTTATTTAATTCTAGCTTTTTTCCATTTTTTAAAGTTCTAACTCCAGATGAAAACAACTTGGAAATTGTTGTTCTCCCAAAGAAGTTAAAATGCTTCTGTTTTTTTTTCTTTTTACCTTTTTACGTAATTTTCTTTCCTTTCAGTAACATGATAATTTTATTAGTTGTAATTTAAATACCTCCTCTGTATGCCATGCCTTCACATACAGAATTCAGTAGCAGAATTAGCTGTTTGTGGTTCATAGTAAGCAATATTTGCCCTTGAGCTACTGGGAGTTGTACTTATATCCTTGTCAATTCAGAAATAGGGGTGGAAAAATGATAACTCTTCTTCATCCTTGAAGCACCAGTACTGAAAGCCCAACACTAGAAGTTCCTGAGACATGAGATTTTATAGTTGTGTTTTTTCTGGATGAAAAACACAGTGAGAGGCATTCTGTCTTTTTAATAACTACCTAGTTTTGAGCCCAGTGGTCCTGGTTTCATAGTAATTAAAGTACTGGGGGTTAAAAATTCAATACAGAAACCATACACTAAATGAAATTGAACTTCACATTCAGTTGCAGTAGGTAGTTGGTATATTGTTGTTCCAGAAATTTGTTTCCTTGTTTGTTCTGATTGAAAAGGCATGTGGGCTCCTCTTTTTAAGATTATTGTTTCAAGTTGTGGGTTTGGGGGGTTACGTGTTTCTACTTAGCTTATTAAGACCATTGTATTGTGCAAAGATACTGATATAAATACTGTAGGCAATGGGGCTGGAAAAGCTATCCTAAGAAAGGAGCCAAATGGCCAGTTTCATATGAGTATCTGGGTTTTTTTTTTTACCTTTTAGTTGTTGTTGTCGTTGTTTTGGTGGGGGTTTTTTTAATTCCTTTTTTTAAATTTTATTTAGTTCATGAAGATCTTTTGTCTTTCAAGGGTTAAATCACATACCACACAGACTTTTATTGACTAAGGAGTCTCCCCCACCCTGCTTCCATTAGAAGCCTTTGAACTCAATTCATGTCTGCAATCCTCCTTCCATTACAATGTCAAAATCTCTGCAAAGACTGTGGCCTGTTTAATGTCTTA
The DNA here is from genome assembly GCA_020745775.1 of Theristicus caerulescens. Taxonomy (NCBI): domain Eukaryota; kingdom Metazoa; phylum Chordata; class Aves; order Pelecaniformes; family Threskiornithidae; genus Theristicus; species Theristicus caerulescens. Next base: position 51,901,411 of record CM036583.1, on the reverse strand, counting down.
TTTGTCACCTAGTTAAATCCTACTGTTTGACATTTAGAATTCTCTCTAATAGCTTTATCATTTTCCTAGGATCTTTGTCCCCATTCAGCATAGCCTTTGTATAATCTTTGCTAAAATACTATGTCTAAAACCAAATAACATGTATGTTACATAGATTTTAAAACTGTAAAAGGCTATATAAACATCAAGTCCATGGAGACTCAATTATGTAATTTCAACTGTAAAGAAAAGAAAACAGATGCTATAAATTAAACTTAAACTACCTTAATCATAAACAGAAAAGACTAAAAAAAGGGAAAAACTAGTTGTTGCTGTTACTATTTCTACAATCAGCTTCAAGATCACTTCCCCCAGTTCTCCTCTTTTTAAAATGGAATTTAAAAAAGAGCTGGGCAGATTACTTCTGATGAAGAATTTATGCAGTTATTAATATATATATTCTTTAATAACAATAGTTTTCCCTGATATTTCATTATCAATATGAATTAAATGAATATTTCCCACTACACTGCAGACTTGATTGTAGAGTAGTCGCATTAATCTGATATTCAGACTAAACTTCTATCTTGGAGACTAATTATTTAAATTACATGCTGTTTTACTTTACTAGGTCATTATATTTCTTAGTCTCAAACTTCACTATTTAGATGGAGAGTCAACTTTTTTTGTCAGAATTTATTTTTCACACTTTTTCAGAAACATTTGGCACACAAATCCATGACTACTTTCTTCAGGGAGCAAAGCTGAACAAAGATGTATCCTTGCCCTCCCCTAACCTCCAAATTGTTCTTCTGTTTCTGTGCCCGAGCATACCAAGTCCTTGGTTGTTCCTCTGCAATTCTTTGTGGGATAGCACTGAAAATAAAGTCAATTAATTATCTGTGTTTAAAATGCAACAGATAAACTTGAAAGACCCATCCATTAGCAAGTATAACTATACTGGTTGTGAGGGATTTGGCATCAGGGACATTCTGGCTTCTTGGTGTTGTTTTGACTAGGAAAAGCTCTCTACCTAGGTGTTATATCTAGAGACAATGCAACATACAGAGATCGTGGTAAAGCATTCACTGTAATACAGTGACTCAGTCTAAAATGCAATGGACAAGTACTTTTTCCAGTGTTTACAGAAGCAGGAGTGGCCAAAGAAGAGAACAAAAGTATACATCATATACATCCAATTGACTGTTCTGACATGGATAAGGAAACCCATGTCAATAGAGCTTGTTGTGACCTTCTGTAGGCGCACCATCTGCAGTTAGCATGACGAAAATGCCTTCTGAATGGTACATATTACCCCCTGAATCATAATGAGATACTGACTTACACCAAAATAACTAGAAACAGCACAATACATGTCTGTGGCTGGCTGTTTTCAAATACCCTGGCATTTCTTTGCTTAGCAGAAATCTTCTGTTGGCCAGCTTCCTTACCAAGGTAGAGCATAAACACTGATATCCATGGAAACAAGTTTCCTCAACCTGACATGTTCCCCAAACTCCAAGATTTGTGGCACAGTCCTCTGTCACCCATCCTGGTATAGAGATCTATCATTTTATTTAAGCTTTTATTGACAGCAGTGTCTGGCCTTAAAAACAAAGCCAGTTTCTAGGATAGCCACTGCTAACTAAGCCTGATCATCGAGTCACAAGGGTAACCATACTGATGGTGACAGACTCAGCATCACAGACATGTATAGGGTAAGACCCCACCACCACCATGCAAGAAAAGAACACAAGCAATCAGGGCCATAAGTGACAATTTTATGGAAAATACTACATAAACACCTAGTTATGGGCTCCAGCTAATTAATTCAAAAAACACCTACTCCAGATCCGGTTTATATTACCCAGTGATCAAGCAAATATCTGCTATCAGAGAACATCAGATCTTGCTAGGGGTGGGAGGGAGGAGGCTATAAGGAGCAACTTTGCTTGCACAGGGGGATGAATTGTGCTTAATAATGCATTTTCCATATCTTAGCCTCAATGTTTGAATCAATTTTCAGCAAACTTTTGAAAATTTATGAAGAATATAAATGAAGAAAATTACCTTAAATGGCCAGCTAAACTGCGGCTGCCTTCAGCATTGTAGAAGTCTGGGCATGACTGCAAATACTCTGGAGAATCTATTTTTGGTGGTTCTGTGGTGTGGAAGCTGGACATGTTTCTTTGCTTTGAATCAAACACTATATATGGAGCTTAAGAGCAGTAAAATAATAGAAATCTTCAAAGTGCCTGAGAACTGATCAAAAAACTAAAGGAGAAGAGAGCATTATAAACTGAGAAACAAAAGATGAATTAACACAGTCTCTCCATTAGAGCTGAGAATGCTGCAATTGTGTTGGGGTTCAGTCCAGGACGTGGTGTTAGTTACAGAGAGGTATCTATAGTATGTAGCAAAGAAGCAAATGTAGCTGCTGCTGCTCAGCATTTTTCAAAGCGTGACTTGTATTCCCAGTCACTATGCAACACAGTAGGAAAAGTAACATGAAAAAATTAGAGAGGTTGTTCCCAGGGAACTGCCTTTGGGCAAGGTGACACAACTGATTGCACAAGCACATACATTTATTACTGGAAAGGTATTGAAAGAGTACATTTACTACTCAGATTTCATGTTAACTCTGACAAACGCATACCCAGTGCAACCAAATTAACATTATATTCTATATAGAATACCAGAAACTGTATGGAAATATGTCGTTTCCTATATAGACAAGTACAAAACACAACTTGTAAAATAACAAAGTCATGCAGCACAATCTAGTCAATTGCCTTCACTGCTTCTCTCTTAGAAGACAAGTTTGGAAGACATAACAAACTGCATTACATTGTGTTTGGCTCAGAAAAGGGAAGGACATTGTAAAGTTGAGATATTTTTTTAAAACAAAGAAAAACTCCCTGCTGAAGTTCCCTTCTGAAAGAAATGAAATTCCAAGCTGAGACCACTACATGATTGTAGCTGTGGCAGTAGGAGCTGGGTGGCAAGGCAGCCTGAGGCAGACCTGGGCTCTGTGTGCCTCATACCTTCAGCTCCATCCAGATGCACAGCAAAGCCAGGGCATGTCCTGGGAACCGCAGTCCCTAAAGTTTCCAGTTGGAAATGCAACCTACCAGCGAGCCCTGAAAGCCTTTGCATTCTGGTCTGTGTTGGAGTAAAAGTACAGTAACCTCCTAGTGGCTCATAAATGGCTACCTCACTGTCACGGAACTAGGAAATCTGCCTAAAATTTCCCAGCACTGGGAATTTTTTGACAAAAGGTACACCCATCCTATATCAAATGCAGAGCAATCAAACCCAAGCAATGCTTTATGTAGCCTTCATCTTAAACAGATGATAAACTGTCACCTCTGAAGTGTTGCTGAGCACTTCAGTCCAGGAGGGCACCAGTTTACCATTATAGTTAGCCTGAGTCCAAACCAAACTGAACAAAAAGAGACTAACAGCAGGTTGCCTTCTTCCTACCAGCTTAGTTACTGGAGTAAGGAAATACCTTTGGTTTACAGCATATGGGTAGGTATTAGGACTCCCCTTTGGGGCTTTCCATTAACTCCTGTTGTCTTCTGGAAGCAACTTGGTTCATCATGGTCTGCCATGACACAGCATGCCAGGAGACGGCAGCAGACTTATGCTCCTAATTACCCTTCCAGCTCTCAGGAGAGCTGGCATTTTGGTTGTAAGAGACATATTTTTTTTTTGAACTGCAAAAGGAACCTGCCATCTGTAATACCAGTTAAGCACAACACTGCAAGCATTCTTCTTTGTTCAGTAGTGGTCAGTGTTAGGTATAACGTCAGAGCAAGCAATATGTGTAGCTATAAATAGAGACCTTATTGCAGAGCTCTGGCCCTGCATGTTAGATTTGCTCATTTAGAAAGTGTATGTCAAGTCATCACAAGTATTTTCCTTTCTCCTGTTCAGACCATCTGCATGCAGTGTATGTATATAACAACTTGGTTTTCTGAAAACTTATGAATAAATTATATGCATAAAATAGCAGTAAAATGATGACAGTTTTTAAAAAATCATTTTTGAAGCATGTGCTCTTGTCTGTTTCTGGCATATATTTTACCCATCGCTAACCTTTAATCTCTTTAATATCTCAGTCTTTCCTACTAAAAATGCCCCACGTCTCACACAATTCAGTCTTTCCCTATTTTTAAGGTGGTCTTCTACTCCCCCTATTCCAAGGCAATGTGAGTTCTCAGATTTTCTTCCCTTTCTATGTCACTCTCTTTTAATGGGACACTATTGCTAAATAGCAAACCTTAGTCTGCTTTCAAAATTCCTTTCTGCTTTCCTGTTAAAGACAGTTTTGTTGACTGTAGAGACAAGCCAAGCCATGAAAAAGCTTCCCCTGAAGTTCTGTATTTATGTCTAATACTTTTATGGCTATTACACATGTCCAACATAAGGCCACTCTGCTATCTACAACTTCTGAAAGAGAGAAACTTAGAGCATAGGTCCCAGGCTTATTCTTTCTTGAAAAAAGCTCTAAAATATTTGCACATTACAATAAACACAAACCACTCAATGCAATTATTTGCAAAATTGCCAATATGTCAAGCCTTCCCAGTTATCTGGCTCACCAACTTTGCATACCTTCAGTCAGATTATCCACTTTCTGCTGAAAACTTCCCCCTTCTTCAGCTGTCACTATAAAGTGCTTTGAAAATCATTTCAGTATAGGTTGTCTGATGTTCCACGAGTCTCTTTTTAGTTCTCTTTGTACAAAATATTTCAGTCAAACAAATATTAGAAAAAGCTGTACCCATTTTAAACTTTCTCAGATGGAGAAGGGAATGGCTGATTGTTTTTTCTTCCTTTAAAAGTGCCCTAATTAATTTCCATAGAAGCAGGACACAGAATCATGTTCTCATTTAAATTCATGACCTGAACAAGCAGTATTTTTGTAAGATTTTTTTTTTCAACATCTACTGTCTGAAAATATTAATGACGATCAATGAAATCATTAAGTGATAAGATTTCTTTTGCAAATAGTTTGTAAAAGTTCTGTGATGAAGAGACAAATTTGCTCTGAACAGCTTGGTCTGTTTCTTTTTCCCCAGTCTATGTGAGGCTTTGGGATGCACAAGTGATTGTGATGATTCTTGAAGAACTTTTAGTTCAGACAGAGAGGGTTACAGAATTGACATGGCATGGCCATATAATATATTACTGACAGAATGGATGGGTACATTTTTTGAAAAAAAAAAAAAAAAAAGACTTCCATATGAAAAATGGAAATACAAAAAAATAAATCAAATTTTCTCTAGCCGTGTGCTCCCAAAATTTAGCAAATAGGAAGGGGAATCCATTTCTATAGGCCCAGGGTTTTTCCTAGAGACTTGTTGGAAGCCATTCATTCAGCCAATGACTGACTGAAACAAAAAAACCTTTATATTTTTAAGCTGCTGTAGGATAAAACTCTGGTTTTGCAAAAAGAGAAAAGTAAGATTCTAAGGTGTTCATAGTCTCAGAGTACAAATTAAGTTTCCTAATTAAATGAAAACAGTAAAGGAGCTGTGGGAGGAATTCTGGATGTGTGTACAGAAAAAAGAGCAGAATCCAGAAAACACACATATTTGTAGATAACAAGTTAATGAAGAAGTAACTCAATGAAGAAAATTTTTCTCCAAATCACAGAATCTAGCAATAACTGACAAAATAAACAGAAATGATGACTCTCTGAAAATCTTTGAAAAACTTGCCCTTTCAAATTTTTTAGACTAAAATGATTAATCAGAATGATCTACTCAGTGATTCAGCAGAGAACTCTCATCTTTTTTTGCCTGTATTTGCAAACTGATGTTGATTCTAATTAGGTAAGGTTCATAAAGCTGAAACTAAAGTAGTTTCCAGAGCTTCAGTATCTGCAATAGCTGGCCTTTAGACATCTTTCTAAAGTTTATCATCAAAAACGTCTTTCACACATCCAATGCAACTTAAAAAGCCCAACTATTGACCTCTATCAATATATCAGAAAGACTGATGAGGGGAAGGTATACATGCTGGAAAACCAAATGAATACAAACTTATATTAGTAAACACAGACTGGAAATTAGATTTCTAAGAAGTCAAGGAATAAGATTTTGGAGGAACTTTCCTAGAGAGATAAAAAGGGACAAGTTAATTTTAAGTGGAAGATCACATGTTTATGGAAGAGAGGACATAAGAAGATTATTTGCAGTTAAAAGGGACTAGACTTAATATTCCAAGAGGATCTTTCCAGTGTTATGTTCTTACATCACATTAGAGAAAACTGCAAGTTAGTGGGGTGCATGATTTTTATTATGTAGTTGCTGAAGCTCCGCACATCAAAAAGTGTTAAGTATTTAACCCAAGAGAGTCTGCATCAAAAGAAGCATGGCCGGCAGGTCGAGGGAGGTGATTCTGCCCCTCTACTCTGCTCTGGTGAGACCCCACCTGGAGTACTGCATCCAGCTCTGGAGTCCTCAGCACAGGAAAGACATGGACCTGTTGGAGAGGATCCAGAGGAGGGCCACAAAAATGATCAGAGGGATGGAACACCTCTCCTATGAGGAAAGGCTGAAAAAGCTGGGGTTGTTCAGCCTGCAGAAGAGAAGGCTGCGGGGAGACCTTATTGAGGCCTTTCAGTACTTCAAGGGGGCTTATAAGAAAGATGGGGACAAACTTTTTAGCAGGGCCAATAGCACTAGGACAAGGGGTAATGGTTTTAAACTAAAAGAGGGTAGATTCAGACTAGATATAAAGAAAAAATTTTTTACAATGAGGGTAGTGAAACACTGGAGCAGGTTGCCCAGAGAGGTGGTAGATGCCCCATCCTTGGAAACATTCAAGGACAGGCTGGATGGGGCTCTGAGCAACCTGATCTAGTTGTAGATGTCCCTGCCAATTGCAGGGGGGATGGACTAGATGACCTTTAAAGGTCCCTTCCATCCCAAAGCATTCTATGATTCTGTGAATTTTTTTCGAAAGGGATAGTACTCAGCAGATTACACAGTTGGAACTACTGTCTAAAATGTTGAAAAGTGTCAAAATGAAATGCCCAGGAAATTTCTTTCAAGAAATTACTACTTAGGAACTTATATCCCACTCTCTTATCTAAGTCAGTCACTACTAGAAATGGGATTTATTTTCTTAAATCATCTGCTTGCTTTTGAAATCTGTACTCATTAGTTCCTGTAAGTGCATGATCAGAGAAACATTCCTTTTAAAAAATTATTTTATGAAAAGCTCAACAGAAAATGATAGATCCGTTCTTGAGGTATTTCTAGGATTTACCTTCTGGGTTTTCTGATTCAGCATATGACTTGATGTGATGTGTCAGCTTCTTTTTATACATCTATGAAACTGGACAATTCTGAAATCTCATAGCTATCTATCTTGCCACAGTATAAATTGATACTTATGAATGAGAAGCACTGTAGATCTGTAAACTATTAAACAATTTTACTATTTCTATGGTTATTCAATTAATCAAAACAGCACGTCAAAGTTTGTTACTGCTTTAATGTTGCCAGTTACTCTGTTATTTTTTAGGCTATTTTTGAATTGACAGTTTAAGCAAATTATTGTTTTTGCTGACAATACTCCATAAGTTGCGGCTCAGCAGACATTTACCACATTTATATGCTTAAATGGCACAGCTTCTGATTCTTAATTGAATTTATGGTTAGGCAAGGTATGCTTTCTAAAAGGAAGCTGTGGAAAAACACAAGCAATTAAGCCAGGTTGCAACATTGCATAAACCCTTAATTGAGAATAGTCACGACAAGGGAGCAAATAAATAGTGTATCAATATTGGACTCTTCTTCCCTCTGAAAAGGTCTATTTCTGCTTCAGTGTGCTCCTTCCCACCCCAGTACATCTGAGGGTGTGCAGTGGAGGCCCCAGGAAACACTTTCTCCTGGTTTCACAGCATAGTTCTATATCCTACGGACAACGGCTGGCAATTAGTCACAAAAATCCCAGTCCTATCCAGACACATTTATATTCCAGGTGTCCTTCTGCAAATTTAGGCTGTGAATGAGATTATGTCTGCCTTTTTTATGTTGCTTGCTCTGTTGGCTTTACAGCACAGTACCCCCAAGTGGCCTGTTTAAGTCAGAATTCAACCACAATAGTTCACTGATGGTTTTTTAATGAACAAAGCTGAAACTGAACTAAGATTAAAAAAATAGAGAGAGTAGCAGGGAGCACTTCAAAGAATCTTATGTAAACAAAGCTGCAGCTCAGTGACCACGTCAGAGGAAATGAATGTTTTACTTAAAATCATGCAGAAGACAATCACCTAAATTTTCACTTTGCAATGCCTTTCGGTGGCCTGTGGGTCCTGGCTTGTGGTTTTGCTCAGAATGCCTGTAAAGTGGTAATGCTAATCTTTGGAAGTCATTTTTTCTCCCCTTCATGGAGGTTTTCTATGATCATAAGCCAAGAAAGACTGGGTAGACCTCGGACTTGTTATCACAGTTATCACACGGCATATAAAACAGCAGGGGAAATGGTAGACTGATGACAGTGACTCTGAGAGGATGGCAGGAAGGAGATGAAAGAGGAGAGGGAGCTTCAGCAGGACTTGTTTTTTAATTGGCAGTTCCCCCTAATGTTTATTCATGAACTGAAATGTAGTACATTTTGTACTGGCAACTTCTGCTTCAGGTAGTCAGTCAGCCTGTTGAAGTAAAAATTTTTTCGACAGTTGTCATCAAGTGTTTTGATTGAAACCATGTTGTTTTAAACAGATGCAGGGCCATATTCTGTGAGGAGCTGAGTGCTTAATAGCTTCACTGAATTTACTAGGAGGTAAAGTCATACTGGTATCAGTCAGGGAGCGTGCAGTACCTTCAATGTGTCATCCAAGTCAGAAGTACGGGCTCCATAACTGGCTGGATGCTGAAAACACCTCTTGCTGTAGCCTTTACTCACAGCCCAGTAAGACTTATTCTGGAGCTGAATGCTGAGGCAGAGGGTGAGGCAGCATTTGTTATGATGTCTGCCTGGTTTACATACAATGGTAAGGATGTTTGCATCTGATTTGTTCCTACCATTGGCATAATCATTACGTAAAAGCTACTAGGTACTGCAGTCACTCTGCCTTTCACTGCATTATGGTAGGACATCATGCCTTGAACTGAGGTTTCTGGCATATAACCCTCTCTGAACAGTGTCAGTCAATTCAGCTGACAGAAGGGCAAGATGATAATGTGACAGCAAACAAAGGGTTTCATGTCATATAATACCTTCAGAATTTTTCCTCTTGTTTTAAAATATGAAATATATAGTACTGTGTGTGATTAGGATTTAGAGTCAAAGGCAAATTTTATCTCATTGGACAGAATGGTTGAATAATACTGCCAATTAAAATAATGAAGTTAAAATAAACCGCTTATTGTCAGAATCCATGTGGTGGTTTACACAAGAACTGATATTGCTGTTTCAAAGGTGATGCCAAAAATGGCTGGATGGAATTATAGTAGCAGTAGTTACAAGTTACCAGCAACTTACATTTTAGATTTTGTTTCTTTTTCACCATATAATTATTTCATTAGATAAAAGGAAAAGAAATAGCAAGCTGAAAATAAAATGGAAAACTTTTAGGATTTGATACACTACTATACACAACTCAGAGTGCTCAAGGGTCTTGTATTAAGGGCCACATTCAAGAAACTCTGTCCAGCTTCCCCATTGTGGCAGCCCACCCACAGCCAAGGCAGTGTGGCTTGCACAGGCTCCCACCAGCAGAACTGGTGAATCTGCATCTTCGTTTTTAGAAAGGCGCACTAGTCCAGAAATCTCATTACTCTCTAATAATGATCATGATAATGATAACGAAATGTCATATGGTAGATTAAAGAGCAAAATATTGAAAACTGCATGGGGAAGCTATAATCTACCCTCTCCATTTCTTCTGTTTTTAATGGTGTTATCAATTAGATGCTGCCAACATGCCCAAGAAAAGAAGTTCTCTGCCCCAAAGGACTTACAGTCCAAGAACCTGATTCTGTGTACTGTTGTATATGACTGTACACAGGCATATATGTGCTAGCATATATTTTCTGTTTGCCTGTTGAGTAAGATGCTTAAAATTGCAGTTTATTCAAGAAAAGCTCCCACCTATGTCAAAGGTAATTCTGATAGACTGATTGAGGTATGCATTTTTTGAGTACTAGCTAGTACTAGTATCTTTTTAAAAAAATCCATATAAACTGACTGGCAAGTATATTGATGTACATCAGATTGTAGGTTTGTACATCTGTCTAATAAAACAAGCATTTCCAAGTAGTCCTACAACTACTTATTTCAAATATTTGGATAATGTGGTTTTTCTTTTCTAAATCACTTGGTTTTGCTGGTTTGTTATTCTTGAATTTATATTTCATTGTATGATTACTAGATTTTTCTAATGTTACCTCCCTGGCACTGGATGCTTTTCCCTCTAGAGTCCTATACTTTTATCAAAAAAAGGGATTAACCTTAGAGCCAGTCAGTTGTTGGCTATTCATCTGTACCTTGTTACTCCAAACTGTGGAGTTACATAATTTTGATTACATTATTTGTTTGGGGTTTTTTTTGTTATTACTGTATGGGCTAACTGGGCCTGCACAGAATATATTTATTCATCAGAACTGAAAAAGTATAGCATTTCAGCATTTTTAAATAATTCCTGTCATTTTTGTACAATTTCAGAGAAGTCCAGTGTAGTTCTGTAAGTGGAATTTGGCCTAAATAATGTTATTTCTTCTTAAATACTCTGTTACACAGGTATATATGAGGCTGGAAGAATATTTTCTTGCATTTTGTAAAGAAAATCTAAAACTAAATGTTATTTAGCTGGTACAGCAGTCGAAACTTACATTTCTGAATAAAGGTTTTGAGGTTGAGGATTCAGAGTTTCTGCAAACCATAACAACTTGCTTATCACAATTTTAGAATGAATGCTGTATATTCTGTCCTTTAAACAAAAACTCATTAAGAGAATAGTAGTTGTGTAGAAGCAATTATTTTCTCACTTTGTAGTCTTTGTTCATGGACAATCACACGCAGTGATGTTCGTTAAGTACAACTTAATAAGCATTTCATATGCGGTAGGAGTGTAAAAGAAGAGAAAAGTAGCTCTGTCATACAAGAAACTTAAGTATTGCATAATGATTTTCTTTCAAGTTGTCCTGCTTAAACAACATAGTCCTAAAATACATAACTGTCTTCATTCTTCTTAGTTTTCCTGTTTAGATAAAAGAAAGCCCTGTGAATAATCTTGGTCTTTCAAGAAACTTTTTTATCTTTTTTTTTTCCCTGTAAATTTTCCATGTATGGAACATTGCCTGCATTTGGTCTTAAAAAGACCTTTCATTTGCTGAAATCCTCAGTCACACATTAATCAGTTCTTATCTGGACTATTGCTATTCCCTCTTTATAGTCTTTATAAATCCTTATTGTCTCAATTTCAGGGGGACTGAAGTATCATAGCCAGACAGTTCTGTCTATCCAGGAAATATCACTGTATCATTGGCTTCATCTTCCAGACCATTCCCTAGCTTTCTACTTAGACTGACATTCTAATCAACCTCAAAATGATGTTTTTCAAAATGTTTCATAAATTATTCTAATTGACTATATTAATTTGTTGTCCAACTACACCTAACTTTGCTCTTCCATCTTGGTATCTTCTCTGCTTCTGCTCCATAATTTGAGCTGACTACTAAGATCTCATTTAAGCCAAATAAGATTTTCCATCTTTGCAGTGTCATGACAAAGTAATTTTAAATCTCACATTACTTTTTTTTAGCACAGGTTGTTTGATTTTGTGCAAATCCTTGTAGGATATTGCTTTATACACAATTGTATTTCAGGATTTGCCAACAGGAGACTGCAGAATAAATCAAGAAGGTAATCCTGTGTAATTCAGTAGTTTCTTTCATTTCATACTGGATGACTTAAACTGACATATGCAATTTTAGTATAGCTTTTGTTTACATGAATCTCCCCCAAATGATCCATAATATTTGTTCTTTTTAATTGAAAAGGGAGTGTATATTAAAAATACATATATAAAGATATAAAATCTATAGCTGCATGATGAATTTGAAGGTTTTCAGTTTTATAAACCAATGCATTTAAAATGTATTTACTGCATTTATTTTCTGAGCATTAGGCACAAGAATAAAAGAAGATTTGAGCAAGCGATATATTTTTTTTTTATTTTTGCAAGAATGTTTAAAAATCTTTAGCTCAAGATATGAAATAAATTTGATTAAATTCCCTGGTATGAAGCATGATATAAGTTGTGAGAGACGCTTTATAGAAGGAGAAACAAATTCAAAGAAAGAAATTAAATAACAATTCTTAATCCCAATGCTAAATTCTGCATTAGCTTTTTCTAATACAGAGAGTTTTGTGAGTAATTCCCCTCCAAGCTGAGTAAATGACCACTTCTGTGTTCATAAAAGCAACAAAACTTCATAAGGCTATGAGAATGTGACATTTTAGTACAGCCTGAAACAACAGACTTATGACTTTCAGAACCACCTCATACAGATGGCAAGCCTTAAATTTATCCCAGTGCCCGCTTTTAGGCAAACTTACACTGGGAAGGTCCCCTTCTAGTAAATGGAAAGGGATATGCCTGCTTTGAATCATCCTTTGAAGGATTTTATTTCATTCTTTCTACTTGCCACTTTTTGAATACTATATAAAAAAAATACAAAAATTCAAGTATAGATATTTTGTTTGATGAATTTTCATCTGTGTCACAATGAGGCTAATTTATAACGTGTGAGCTCTGTTTTCTTTCATTTTGTAAAATGTTGACTTGCAAACTGAAGTAGGAAGTAATTGCACTACTGCAGGCACTTTCCACAGTTTTACTGCCCTGGTTATACGTAGTTTTACAGGAGAATCCTTCCTTTTACCAGACTAATTGAAAGGATTTTTTTTTTTTTAAACTTGGGTTATGAATTACTATATGATTTAACTTGAAGACCTGCTCTGTAAGGTTTAATTTAAAGTAGTAAGGATGCTACAATACAGGAAACTGTATTTATGAAACACCCTGACTTTTCAGTGAGGTACAAAATGTCACGTGGCAGATGAAAGCTGCCAGTAGAAAAGTAATCGAGAGAAACAGAAACAGAAAACAGGGACAAGGTCAAGTCTGGAATATTTCAGAGACCTAGCAAATGACAGATGAGTGCAATAGAGGCATGAAGGAATAGATTCCTGGAAACTTATTTTATAATTAGAACATGATTCCTGAGTATCTGGTGGACACTCTTCAACTACAGCTAGCTTGACAGCTTAAATAACTTTCTGTATTCTTTTCACATAATGGCAAGGTCACCACAACTTCTCATGTTCAAATCACAATATGGCACACTGAGAGTAGCTGGCTGTTCACCATTTCTTCTGTAATTCAGACTGTCCTGACTAGAAGGCAGAAAAGTGGACACAAAGTATCTCAACAAAAAGAAAAAAATATTAGAAATCAGAATTGTGTAATTTCTCCAGAGGTTGCACTGTATACATTTAAATTACATGCCAGTGCAGAGGCTTGGGTGATCACATTTTGCACCATTAAAGCACATCTTCTGTCATATTTAGAAAGGATTTAAATAAGGTTCTATGAATGCAGGTGAATTTAATCTGTAATTACCACTTCATAATTTTAGAACTACCAAACATGCCAGTCTTTTCCATAAAACAACGTGATTTAGAAACCTACTATTTTTTCCCTCTCTTTTGGTATAAAACTACCATGATTTCTACATAAAGCCACGTGATGTGAAGAAACATATCCAAACATGGAAACAAAGAGAATTTTTAAATAATGAAGACAGAGAAAAAAGATAAATTGAAAAATTAATGAACAGAAAAGATAAGATTTTCTGATATACCTAAAAAACAGCTTGAAACTTCTGAATATGATGACAGTAGAACTCAGGGAAAGACTCAAGAACCTTTAGCTTAATGAAGTTTATTGCCTATTGCTCAAGCAGTTGCTGAGCTATGTCTGTACGCTTTCCACCTACCATGAAATAATTCATTTTATGACCGCTCCTTCAGTTCAGAGTTAAACAGATTGGTTTCCTTGGACCGTTTCAGATTGGACCCCCAAGGAAGACAATCTGAGAGGCAGCAACACTGAGTTGCTCCAGGGACAACAATTGCAATTGCAAAAATACACACAGCAGTTAGAGTGAGGATTTTGGAACAGGAAATAATTATTGTGCAGACACCAACAAAAGACATACATATTAGTGTAAACATGAACAAAAGACAGGATCTGCAATTATCTTAAAAAAATAAAAAAAAGTCCAGGTTACTCAGAATTCAGGCTAAGGAATGGCAAAATACTCTGCTACCTCTCATTCCACTCTATTTCTCATCTCAAAAAAAACCAAAACAACAAACCCACCCATGCAGTCACTTACATTAATTAATATGTTTACTACATGAGTTATTACTAAATGGTATGCTACAACAGACATGAGCAAGCTCTTCCCAGAGCGTGAGCCAACAAGAGCCATTTAACTGCCATCAGAATATCACAGAGCCCAAGCTAATAAGCCCTGATGTGAAGCACTGTGTATTATTTTAGGAATGATGCCATGCTAATGTGGCATGGCTTTTATTGGTTGAGAGTGCAAAAGAAGTTTATTTGCTAGCTAAAACCCATGCAAACACAGTCATAATTACAGCAAAGAGTTTAGGTTGCTCAGGCAGCTTAGTTGTGTATCTCTAAAATTAATATTTTCTACAAGTATAGCCAGAGCCCCATCTAAGAACAAGATGAGCTACTGTCTTGTTTCCATACAGGAGCCATGATATCTGCTACCTAAGTGATTTAGAATTAACCTAATTAAATCCTAATTTTTTCAACGGTAGGCTACAAAATTCCATTGCTTTTTAACTATAGTTAGACATGATGTTGGAAATTTGGGTGAAGTGAGATTGCAAAAAAGTTTATCTGATATTTCTCTCTCTTTTGAAATAATTGAGATCCCCCAAAATTACCATAAAAGCTACTTTGCTAAAATTACATATTTTAAATTAAGATTGATTTGCACATAATGGATATATATTATTAGAAAATATACTCTATACTCAGAGACATTGCTATGATTTTTAAAAAACTCCTTACTTCAAAGGATAATATTACTTGCACTCTGTTTTTCAAGATATGGTATATCTAACATAACAGCAATGTTTAGCACACAGACCAATGAGAGTGACTTCAGGTACTGAAGTTTGGGGTTAGGTATAAAATCACTCATCTCAATCCAACAGGAAAACTATCTCAGAGTAGCAAAGTACCTTTAGAAAAAGCACTATCAAATTGTATTTTGGCGTCAACCAAGTACAGCTCTCATATTTAATAGAAAATTGGATGCAGGGAGCCTGTAATATTTAAAACTGGTGCCAGAGGAACTGAGGAACTGCAGAAGTACAAAGATACAAAAAAGGCCAAACAGAATAATCAATATGGTACAGTATCTCAAATATGGTACAGTATCTCAAGGTCTTTCCCATACAGAAAAAGATACTATATATCTTACAGGGGGAAAAAAAAAACAGTAATAGCTTGTAGTGGGGCCCCCAAAATTTGGCAGACAGAAACTGAGGAGAGGTAGGTCCTATCATCCCAGCATCCTGTAAAAATGAAGAGACGGGGCAATGGGAACTTGCCAATTTGTACAAGAACATCTTAAATATCAGTGGTAGCAGGTTAGGACTAATGCCTCTAACAAAGCAAAGAGATCCCTTAAAGATCTGTAGCAAAAGTAGCGCCTGTGCCTGAGGGGGAATCCACAGATCCAAGCCACCGAGACACATCACAGGTACATCAAAAGTATCTGGTACACTTTATGCAATGCTCTGCATTCAAACACCTTGCCTTAACTACACATAATATGCCGTATTTTTTGTGTTTAGCAGAGTCTGAAAGTCTACTACATTAGCACAATATCACCAACAGAGCAGTGTCCATAATAATCCTCATAAACTGTTGGTAAATGCTGCTCCTTAGAGTTGCTTTCCTGCAACTATTAGCAATGTTGTGCCTCATAAAAATCTGACTTAAAAAATCCAATTGTGCTACTACTGGGGTTTGGTATTGCTCTGTCTTGGACTGTCTGGACTGAATTGGTTTGTTCTGCTTCTGTGCTCATCTTCTCTGACAGCTGCAGAACCACAATATGTGCTCATGTCTTTTCCTCATGAGATGTGGCTGTTCCCAGAATGAGAGTTTCTTTATTAAGAAATTTTGTCTTGCTTCCCAGTTACTAGTTGTCTTCTCAGTTATTTCCGCTCTGTGTGGCTCTTTTATGAAATGCAACCAGCTTATAAATACTGCAGTAATGATGCTTCACTTGTTACATTCATGGTAAGTATCTCTGCTGTATGTTCCCTTTGACAATACTGTGGAAACTTTTACTAAAAAAAAAAACAAAAAACCAAACCTTTCACAAAATCCTTAGGTGACAAAGAGATCACTATTAAAAACCAAGTAAACTTTTTCAGGCATAACATAGAAAATGAATGTATTTTTATATAAGGTGTTTATTAGATCTATAAACACTGTCACTTTTTTAGATTACATTTAAGTTTGTGAAACAGGTTTACTTCATTTCCTTAGGAGTAACTGAATAGTTGAGAACATGAGCTTTAACTTTCGAGTGTTCTTGCTTTTCATGTCACTTGACCTTGTTGCTGCTCTGCAGCTGGGTGAACATCAATCCTGCAATTCAGGAAAAAAAGTTTGAAGCGGGGATTGAATTTTGTAAGAAAATATAATTCAGGAATTTTAAAAAGAGGGAAGAGATAATTATGATTCAATTGGTTTTTGTTCAGGATTGTGCAGGTTTACCTAAAGCATCATATCTAAAAATAAAATACAGCTACTGTCACATTTAATTCAATTTGAAGATAATATCTCTAGCCAGACTTGCACTAAAGGGAAACATATGTATGTACTGTCCAGCTCAAAAACAATATGGCCACCTCTTTGTCTCGTTTATTTAATTGCTTTCCTGCCAGGGATTGTGGGAAGTCTCTCTCTTTCCTGAATGAGTGTCCCACACCATTTAAAATACATCAAATGTTTTGAATTTACTGATCTGTAAATCTCTGTGCAACCCACAGCTATTGACACTGAAGAGTTACATGTGCTGTCTCCTCCATGACAGGCTCACGCTGCAGTCTGTTTAAAGTTTGTGGTCCGTGAGCATCTGCTGAGGGCTGTTTGTAATAGCCTCCTCATGCATGTTCATGCTGCTAGACATTGGGCTATTCCTCACATTAAGCTGAAGTAAAGAATCATAAGCACAGTTAGCGCTAATTTGTTTTTAAATCTATACATCTCACACAAAATCCCAGATCTGGTTTTGTACCTAAAGGATGAAGAGGGTAATAGTTCTTCTTAACAGCTGAGACTGGGTATAATATGGGTCAGAATTTTCAGATGTCTCTGAAAAGCTGACAAAGGAGCAGATAATTGGATACACCATTGTGAAGCAGGCTGATGCACAGAAAGACAACAGAAGATGATGACAGAGGCACAAAGACAGAGGAGGGCATGTGAAGGACCATGTGCCAGATTCCTCACCTACCCCAGCACAGGGATGGGGCTCAGCATCCTCCATTTCCTTCTTGTGGTGGCACTCTACAACAGATAGCTGGTAGATAAGTAAGGCTTGCTGTTCTTCTGGGAAGGTCCCTGAAGTCACCTTTCACAAGGATTTTTAGTAGCTTGAACTTGGGTTGAGCTCATCCTGCTTGCAAGGGAAATGGGACTGCAAGGTGGCTGGGAGCTTTGGGATCTTCAGGGGCACTCTAAGATCTGAAGACCTAAGTGCAATGTAAGTGTAAACAGCTTCAATCTGACACATCTGAGAGAGAGATGTCCGTGGAAGAATGCACCTCCTGCAGATAAGGTGAAGCTTCATCAGTCAATATTTGTACAATTGAAAATGTACAAAGCAATAAAATTATCATGAAGATAATACAGAGCACAAGTAAACTAAAAGATTCCTGTTTCCTTCACTGGACTTGGGACTGGTCCCATAGATAAACCCATCTGCTGTTGTTGCAAGCCAGCTCTTTTTGAATTTTAGGCTGAGAGATACTTACTTGCTTACATGGTCTTGAAAGTCTTGAGGCTTATTACAGAGCTGCGTACTCTTTACTTTTCTCCATTATGCTCTTTGCTGTGTTGCAGCTCTAAACAATTAAAGAGTTTACAGTTTCTTTATCCCAAGACTATGCCAAATCCCGTTCTTACTTATGACACGGTGATTCAGCACAATGAAATCAGCCAATAGACCTGGATTTATCCTATGAATTTTCTAAGAGAAGCATAAGCAAAAAGTGAAGATTTATTAAGAAGGAAAATTTTTTGTGGTTTAGTATGGCATCTAGCATTGTAAGTGATAATTCTATTTCATTTTGCGTAAAGTAGAAATAAAACGTTTAGCGTATAGTAAAAGCTCAAATGGACGTATTATGCTATGCTGGCATTTATTTTGTTCATGTCGGAAAAATTAGATTAGCTTGTCTGGTAAATCTTATTTAACAATAAAGCTATACAATGACTGTCATTAATCATTTCCATGTTATACACATATCTTGTAAAAAGTTTATATATGCTTGAAATTAACCTTGCATGTATTGTTTTGGTTTCATAGCAGCATGTTTTACGTGGTTTTTTCATTTCCAAATGGAGAAAAAAACCCAAGAAGTTGTTTTGCAGCAGGGCTTTTCTTTCTTTTTTTTTTTTTTTAACATCTTTTTATATGCTTATGGTCTGCTTAGCTGCTAAGAATGACAAACCCCTGGTTTTTGGCAAGTATGAAAGAGAGCACAACCCTGTTGAACAACTTCATACAAATATCTGTACATATAAGGATCTTTTCAATGTACATATAAAGTGGTTTTACTATTCATGCTACCTCTTCACCACTGCCTCACTTTTCCAGCGCCATACATACAAGAGTTCCCCTTCCTATTCTGAGCTCCTTACAGCTGAGTATGAATAATAAGGACAAGGGAGCTAAGGAAGACATAGGAGTGAGGACAGAACCAGGGACAGGACTTGAACTGGGTGGCGAAAATGGCTGCGAGGGAATAATTTCTTAGTTAAAAGAAGCTGTGGGAGATAAACCAGTCCTGTAGGGCAATGACATGGAGGAGAGGAAAGGCCGCTGTAATGGTGAGAGCCAGAAGGAAGTTGGAAGAACTCAGGAGCTGACAAGAGAGTACTGACATCTGTTTAGGCAGTGCTTAAAAGGTTAAAATTTCAGTACTTGGCTGCATCTTAACCATTCTGGGACACACTTGTGTTTTGCTGAGACTGTGGTCAGAAGAACCCAAAGATGAAGAAAAAAAGATGAACATGTTACAACAGGGACAGTACTTGTGGCAGCATCTTGAAAGATCAGTAACATTTCACCAAAGGAACTAGGCAGTAAATGATCCCACCTATGAAGTTTGACTTTACTACAACTGGAGAATCAATTCAGGAGGTAAAGTCTGCAACAGGGAGGCAGCCCTACTTTTAGAGTTACATCCCAGTGCAGTTTGAAAGACAAAATGGCTAGTGACCTTTCTTAGTTTTAGGGCAGAAAAATGCACTTCTGTCTGTATCTTCGTACAACAAAAATGGAAGGCAAGTCAGTGAAGAACCATGACTAACTGCTACCATTAGAGCTGCAAGCTTTGAACAAATAAGATCCAAAGCAAACATTCAAATCATTAAGGCTTTAGGTGGGCTTAACTGTCCCCAGCGTGTTTCTGTGTCAGTGGGAAACAGGGTATTACCTGGTGCACCAATGTGTATTTAAGAGGAAGATGGTGTATGGGGTGAAGCAGTGCTTGTGGGGGTGAGTTCTGCAGCACGCAGGTGCTGAAGCCGGCTTAGCAAACATTGAAAGTAAAGGCTGTGTCCTGCACAGTCATGCTCACTGTGAGCTCAGCCTCCCCTGCAGTGTGGCCCATGGGGTGACGAATGTAAAAAAAAAGGGGTGCCATCAATGTGGTTCTGGCTAGGGTGAAAGAGGGAGATGTTGGGCTGCTCAGCCTTGTAGACAGCAGCTGTGTGCTGGGTTACGACTATTTGCTGAGCAGGGTAGAGGAAGTCAGCAGCCTTGCAATGTGTGAAGGAACAGTTTGTCTAACATGTAGCTTGTTTTTCATGGATGTGATGTAGTAGGAGCATTTTCCTTATTCCCTATGGAAGTGAAGGAAGCCGTCAGTGGACTAGTAGCTGCAGAGCATAATTACTATTAGACTCAATCTCAAATGAGGTCATAATAATAAATATCCTAAACATTGTGAAGTACATTTGATGGTCTCCTTCAACATTTGTAGTTTGCTTAGTATTTGTGGCAGCCATCACTTTATGGAACAGAAAAGATACATATTTTTGCTAATAGAAATTGGTCTAGATTTTTTCTGTTTCCATCTTTCCCTGTCTCTACTTCTACACTAACTCTCTTAATCTTTTTTGAAGTAACCTACTATTCAGATCCTTTTTGCTAAGGCCCAGTTTCCTGCTAAGAAAATCTTACAGAGGGAGAGGGAGTAAGAGACCACGATACAAGGCAGACACTGTTTTGCAGTAGAATTCTTAGATTCTGGCATAACTATTTCTCTGCAGTAAATGTATGTTTTCCATCAGACTTTGCTCTACCATGTGGCCTAATCTTCTTGATATTTTGCCCAACCTATTATGAGCTCAAGCTACTATTTCTTTCCTTTGTACAAGCCAGTAATATAAATGCTAGAGCAAATGGTATAAACCCCAATGGAAAACACATATCTATTTCATTGGGGTTATTAGTTGCCAATGGGAATAAACAGATTTTTGTCTTTGAAGAGCTCATTAGCTTCTAAGAAAAAAAAGCAATACAAAAAACCTTTCTAACATTATAAACCTATTGGGACCCAAACCCAAAATTTCATTTAGTATTTTTGGGAGCGTCTGCTGACCTTGGCTTCAACAAACCTTGTGAGCTGTACTTTAGCCCACACAGCTTTAGATCCTCACTGTTAACTTAGAAGATATCCATTACTGCTTGTGTCCAAACCGAAAAAGGGTGTTGGTTTAGAAAACAACTGCCTGAGCTTCCATGATGAACTCCTCTATTAGATCATCCCTATTGCTAGCTTTTCCCTACTATTTGAATACTTACCTTTTCCTCAAAGTTGGCCAAGGGAGTATCTTTCTTGGACAGTGTAAGGCACCCATCAATATTCCCTGAAAATCCTATCCCCATACAGAAGTGCAGTGTATGCAGGAGGTGCAAATCCCCAGCTACCTGTCTCACTCTCTGTTTCCATTAAAAAAAAAAAAAGGACACTAGCAAGATTTATTGGATCAAATATTGTGATTCTTACTTGATCTAAATTGCTATCGACACTGAAAGGAGGACCGTTCAAGAAAATACCAGGAATACTGGTTTTGTTTTCCCAGAAGGCAGTCACATCCTGCTAGTGGTCTTGTCTCCAGACTGAATCGCTAGAGGGAATTCTAAAGAACCACTTTTAATCATATGTACTTCAGAATACAAATCATTTTACAAACTGGAAAAAGAGCCTGTGGATAAACAGCACATATCAGAAAAAGGTGGGAAAATTATTTTTTATTGGGGATCAGTTTTACTGTTTCCATACCACTTAAAGTAACAGTTTTATGATGAAGAATACTATGAAGAAAAAATCAAGTAGTTAAACTTAAATGGAATGATTTTCTTCCAAAATGTATGCATGTGAGCTTGGAAATGCTGGCAAAATAATTAAAATTTCCAGACTTGTACATACAAATCTCTGAATAAATTTTGTAAAATTTAATAAATAAATTTAATTGTACTGCTAAATCAAATAAATCACATTTTCAAATGCATTTTAAAAGCTGTCAAGGGTGATTGACAATGGATTTGAATCTAAATTCAACTTTCATAGTCTAGGTTAAGCAGTAATTAGAACACCTAAGCTCTTCACAGTTATATGTATGAATGACTTACTCGCTCTAAGGGGATAGTACCAAAATATTCATAACGAGTTGTAAGCTCTTAAAGAATATTTTTTTCTGTGTCAGTAGAACTGGTCAGTGAATACAACTTCAGGTTTTATTGAGATATGAAATGGCCATAGGTTGCGTGACTATTAGTGCTCCAAGAACAAAGCCACGGTAACCTCAAGATTCAGATTGCTATCACTACCATCTCTACAACATCTGTCTTGTGGCTGGCTGCCTTACACTCCCACACACTTAACTCTCTGCTTAAAAATAATAGTTAAAATAAAAATTTCTATTACTGAAGATCACAAACAGGGTCTTTTGTTCCCTTCACATGCTATACATGAGTTTGAATTTCATGCCCAGCCCTTCTCCTAGCACAAGCATTGAATGTTTTTTATATATGTAGTCTCATCCTCACTGTGAAAATGACATGTAACTGGCAATATGTCAGCAGCTGTTTCTTTTGTAGTGCCATTGGCTGTTATTAAGAGGACCTCAGCAGTGAGCACTAAAGGAACAAGATCACTTTCATCAGTTGCAGAGAAAAAACACAAGGGAGAATTTGCCTACCATGTTTGAACCACATTTTCTTCAGCAGTGCTGATATTTTTTCCTGTCTCTTTCAGGATAGTGACAGGATTGTGTTCATATTTAGTGACCTGGCTCACTGTCAACTCTGAGTCATCATGAAGCAGAAATTTTGGCTTTTTTATGTGTTTGCATAATGAATAGTAATAGTCAAGGATATTGTTTGTAGACCGAGCAACCTTATCTCTCAACTTTCACCTATGTTAAAGAAAGTGTTTACCCTTCAGAAAAATATTCAGCATTTTGCATCATGCATTTCTATGTAAATAAAGTAACCCTACAACATTTTAAATATCTTAATAAAATACAAGAAATATAAACGTAAATGAGTATTCACATGCAACCCATTATCAAGGCTATTTGCTTCTGAACAAATACAGTCGTTTCATGTGTACCAGAGTCTCAGAATTTATATCTTTATATGGAGCCAAAAACAGAATCAGAAGATCTTCCACAAAAATTTGAATCCAACAATAAAGTTTGTTTAGTCGTGTAAACAAAGACAGCATAATGGTGGTGGTACTATGCAGTGAAGACAGAATTGAAAGGGAGGACAATAGAGGCCTAAACCAAAATTAAATTAGTATTTTACCTTTCTGAAACGATGCTAAAGTTGAATTCAAGGGCCAAGGCAGGATGGTTAGGCAGCATGAGAGTATGGAACTAGAAATTATTATGTTAAAGATGGAAATAGAATTTCACGAATTTACTGCCCCCAAGTCAGGGGAACTTCATAATCTTCACTGCAGAATCCCGCAAAGCCCTCGCCTATGGCATAGTAAGGCTCAGAGGAAGGTCTTCACAGAGTGAAAATCTAACCTGATTTTTTGTGTGCATGTGATTCATGTGCTATATGTTTGTGAATTATAAAACAAATTTTCCTTTCTATAACTGGAGGCTAACCTTTTGAAAGCAGAAAAAAAAAGGCGTAAAGCTCATTGGATTATTAATCATAGGAATGTAATGGGATACTGTTGTGATTGCAGCGGATGTTATCCCAAGCTTTACTAAGTAAAGTTTTTTCCAGCAGAGATCAAGAAATACTGTTGCTTTTCTACTATACAGAGCAAGATCCCACCTGTAAGGAAGATGGATGCAAAGTGAAACAGGTGATGAGAAGAGATTTTTTGACAAATTGAATAGAAAGCATTTCACAAGAAAATAATAAATGGGCTTTATTGTTCTGTCAGAATTCTTCCAAATGAGGCAGCCTTATAGATACATCAGCTATTAAGGCCAATAATGGTAATGACACAAAAGCAAATAGATATAAATCATCACTATTCATAAGCCAAATATTTCTAACCATCAGTGGTGCTATAGAACAACTTTCCAACAGGAATAGTGATGGGAAAATAGACCACTGAAATGAGTGATGGTTCTTAATCCATTTGTGGATGAGATTACTTGGCATGCTGAGGAGACGGCAGGATTCAATGCTGCATTAAGACCCTCCTAGTTCTGTGCTTTTCAGGGTGTAGAGACCTGTTATTGACTGTTACAAACAGTGTAGTCAGTGAATTTTTATTTCCTCCTTGCAAATAATCTTGTAAAGTTTCTTCCTCATAGTACGAGATACTTCAAAAAGATGAGAAATAATTTCTAGTCTGAAAGTCTCTGTGTAAAAATACAGAATCTAAAAGAGAAAAATCAGTAAGGTTGAGTGAGGAATTTTCACCAGGTTCTTGCTCAGTCGATTATATCTTAGTGTCTGAAGGAAGAACCACAGGTAGACTTCCAGGGATGTGGGATGACACCTGTAATTGTCTGAGTTTTTTGAAAGTGTGCATTAAAGAAAGACAAAACATGAAAGGTATAGCAATCTCAGTCAGGGGACTTGTCCTAGCATATCCCTGAAAACTGTATATTTAAGGATATCTTAAGGTGTTTGCATCTTTCCTGGGCCTGTGTCATGGTTTAAGCCCATTAAGCAGTATGGAACACCGCTCTGGTCAGTTGGGGTCAGTTGTCCCAGCTATGTCCCCCCCAAATTCTTGTGCACCCCCAGCCTACTTGCTAGGAGGGCAGTGTGAGGAGCAGAAAAGGCCTTGATACTGTATAAGCACTGCAGCAATAACTAAGGCATCCATGTGTTATCAACACTGTTTTTGTCACAAACCCAGAACATATCGCCATACAAGCTACAGTGAAGAAAATTAACTCTATCCTAGCCAAAACCAGTACAGTCTGTCCATAATTTCTGCCACACTTGCAGTATTTATTAGAAGTATTCTCCTTTTAATACATAGATGTCAAAGTGTAAACAAAGACAGGTGCTGCTGTTTTGGGCACAGAAGCCCACTTTGGGATGGTTTCCAATGCCTTGCATTTCTCTGTCACATTCTGAGGCTCCAGCCCTGCAGGTAGACTCCATAGGCAATTCCTGTTGAAGTCTGAAGTACTTTTATAATCCATGTGTGAATTGCTGATATATAAGCCTAATTAACTTATATAGTATGGTAAGAAATTCTCTCCTTCTTTGTGGAATGAAGAGTTAATTTCTTGAGTCATGTGCATTTTCATTGAGTTTATGTAAGCTTGACAACATTATCCAAAAGAAGGTTGTAGATTCTGTAGGTATTCTGTAGGTTCTGTGATATTGCACTGTGACATCTTTTTTGCACATGGTGGAAGTAATGTACCTCAGTTGTACTCTTACAACAACAAAATTAAAATTTGAACACATAAATATCCAACTGGGTCACTTTCTCCTTCTTATTTGGGTGACGGCATCAAGACTGATCAAACATAGGTTGCGTTACAATCTCTGCCACTTTTTGAGCTGCTGCCGCTCCTTCTTTTCCTGCTGGGCTTCTCCAGCAATTCTGATGCCAAACCCAAACTGCTGAGCCCAACAGAGTCTATTAATTCTGGTTCCTCTCTGCATACACTGTATCTCATTTAATATTAGGGTGTTGGCTTCATTGGAAGTAGTGGTCCAGTGGTTTAATATAACATTATCGTTTCAGGTACAGGTTTTGAACATTACATTTACTTTAATGTTAGACACAGACACCACTTGTTAACCAGTGGTACATTGTAAGTACCCTAACTTCACTATCCCAGTTGCATACTTCACCTACATTATTAACCGTAAGATACCCTCAGCCTTTCTGAATTGACATCAAATATCCATAGCATTTTGCTGTTAATTTATGGTGCCATTTTTAAACCTGCTTACAGCTCTGGTTGCATGGCATATACCATGGGTGAAATCCTGGCCAAATGAAATGACTGATGAACTTCCTTTGCTCCAGTAGGTTACTGAAGGTATTTATTTTAGAGTTTTTTGGCTTCCTATTTAAATAAATAGCAATATTTTATTTTAAATTAAATATTTAAATAATTTCATTTAGCTGTGTAAAATACTTCTACTTGAGCTGATCCAGTATGAAGAAACTTACTGCCCTGGGCAATTGTCGTATCCATATGAACACAAAATCCTCAAAACAACTTCAAAAATTCACAGTTTCTGTAAGTAGCAATGAAAGGAATAATTAAGGTCATTACAGACCCGGCATGTTTAGTGTGTCTTCTCCAGATCTTACGTTTGATACAGGACTGGAGATAGCAACAATACAGTATACAGAGTCCATATTCTATGTAAAGTCCAATTAGAAATCACCCTAATACATTATGATTAAGGATTTCCCTGTTATATTCTGGACCATTTGCTGATCCAGACTGGCTACAAATAGCTCTGAAGAAGATTTGTTTTGCTGTTTATTAAGTCATTTTTAAACCAATGTGCTCACAGCTATAAGTGCATGCTGCCTAATATTCCTTTTCGAGACTGAGCAATGTCCTAAAGTATCACAGGAGATAACTAGAGTGTCAGTGACAAAGATGTTGGTAAAGACTGTGTTTTATGCCATGACTGTTCAAGAAAAAAAATATATGAGCTTTCTTTTCCATGACATCTGTAACATCTCAGTCAGTGACTAGTTCCAAGTAATTGTCTACTCTTGGGGTTGGTTGAGTGTTTCATGACGAGGAATTTTTGTTATACTTGGATAAACTCACTAAAACTCAGACTTGACTTTTGGCTTGCAAAGAAAAAGGCTGGCTTCAGAAAGGACAAATGTTTTTTTGGCTTGTTTTGGTCAACAGTATCTCTTGGTGAGACTCTAGAAGCACTAGGGGAGTTTCAAACTGATAAGCCAAACACACAAGTTTCTTTTGATCAATGAAATTACTGGGAGAAAGCAAGATACCACTTCATATGCAGTTAAAACTGGTGAAAACTTGCTTTAGTTCTCATTTCTTTGTGCACTGACAAATTCTCTAATTACCAACTTGCTATGAAACATTCCTTTTATGACAGCACATGTAGTCACAGCAAAAAATATAATCCTCGTTTTTTCCCATTTTATGTTTTGTGGCACAATACTGCACTGATCTTTAATGCTTGTTTGTCACCTCACAATAATGGAGGATAAAGACTGTAAACTCTAGCCATTGATGCTAATTGAACAAAAGGGCTTATAACCATAGTCCAATGTGACAAAGATAAATCCAACTTGGAGTAATTTGTTTATTTATTTATTTATTTGTAGACTAAGAACAATCTTCTGGATCTTCTACTCCTGTTTTCAAGACAATTTGCAATGGTGGTAAAATAGTAGTGTTTGCATCTATTACTCAGCTTTACATTGTAATTTACTAGGTACAATACTGGTAGTCATCTTTCTCTCTTGTTCAGGGCATGTATGCAGGTAAGTTCACAGGTAATGAAAATAAACAGAATTACCCTTGTAAAAACTGGTCAGAAGAGATAATGGTGTTGTCCTACCTTCCAGGTCTCTGGTTCCTTCATACATCTCTGAAAGTGCAGCACTTGGCTGGGCATAGCTGGAACTTCCTTAGGGCTGGACAGAGCAGGAAAGTGATGATGCTCAGTACTAACATCCATGGAGGGCAGTTTCACCCCTCAAACCCTCATCAACTGGGAGAACCCACAACACTGGAGCATGGCTGTGCCCAGGACAAGGTTTATGTGCCCAGCCCCGCTGTCCTACCTTATAGGGGGGTTTGTAATTGGGGACTCTGTCCCAGAGCTTTCAGCTGAGAGGATTACAGGGACTGTTAGCAAGAGTTTCTCAGAAAGCAAACTTCTGTGATGTTCAGCTTTCACTTCATTTCTGGATGTAATACAAAGTTTGGGTTTGTATTTTGGTTTTGGTTTTCGTTTTAAACATCTAGCTCCTTAATTACATTGGTTCCTATGTGACTCAAAGACAGCTACTCTCAGAAGAGGGCTACCACAGAAGATGAGAATGTCTTCAGTAGCCAAGCTAAGATTGACTGTTTATTCATGAGAAATTGGAAGCAAAGTCTTTCTGAATGAAGGGTTTTTCATAGTTAAAAATCCTAGATGGGGTTATTGTAGTTTTTTGTGAAAACATATGCTAATCAGTATATGTGAAATCCTTAAGATATTCCTGTTTTTCACAAAAGAAACTCCAATTCAACTATGCTAAACTGTAGTCATCACTAGGATAATCCTGGCAGAACTGACAAAGGTAGCTGATACATTTCTTGCCCTCTGATCCCTGATGTGCCTCTTGTTTGGCTTACAAATGATCAATGTCCTGTCTTTGCTCTGCCTATAGTGAGACCAAAGGGCCTAGTCCTTTGACATAAATTTTCAAGTATAATACTCAGCGACTCTCCAGTCCTTTCCAGATGGGATTAGACAGGGTTGCCTGCATGCAGTCCTACTGCTGAATGAGCAGGTTTGCCACTAAGCATACTTTCCAGTGACTGTGTGTGGTGGTGTATGTATCCCCTTTTGGAGCAAATCCTGTTGTTCTCGTATCTTTTACCTGACTTTCATTTATTTGACATCTTCTAGTATTAGGTCTGCTTGCCTCAGTTGTTATTACATTTTTTCTCTTTTTTACTACAGCAACTGTTTCTTTGTTTTTCTACCCGTTCCCTTAGTCATTCCTCATACTGTCCGATGACCTCTCTTCTCTTTGCCAGAGAAGATAAATCTCCACCTGACTCTTCTTCCTTACAGCCTTTTGTTTCAATTTCTTGCCTGATATTCCTCTATTTTAATTCCCTAGGAATGTCAAGTCATCCTCATTAATTTTAATTATCCAACACATTCATCAGTTGAGGAAGGGGAACCCAGACACTGTGTTTGTGTGCAGGTCTATCCACACGCAGTATGGACACTCCTTTTACTGACAGGCCTGTGGGTTTGTCCATATGCTTGGGCAGCGTTCCCAAATTCCTGGGTGAACCAGAGGAACACAGAGCAAGACTCTCTGTTCTTGGTAACATCCCAGGAGCTGCAGTTTCAAGTGTATGACCAAGGCTGTCTTTGGTGTCTCTGTCTATCAGTCCATTGGCGCATGGATCCTCTCAACCTATTACAAATTCCCCTACACACTCAAAGGTAAAGATCCCCTACTATTCCTCTTGACTGAATAGTAGGATGCTATTTTGCTGTGTGTGTGTGTGTGTGTGTGTGTATCTGTCTGGTCCAGATGCCTTTCACAATCACTTACTAAAACCTACTGGAAGTATTGTATTTGGGGGTGTGCCTGGGGGAAAATATTTGTGATCTCAGTGGATTTTAAATTGTTCCTGGTATCCTTGTTTTTGTTGAACATGATCTAAGGCAAGCTTCAAATATATGTCCAGAACAAAACTGGACACTGAGTTCACTCTAACTTTCATGGCACAAATTCAAAAACTTGTTATGATTGAAAGGGGAAAATGGCAATTCACGCAAATATCTTTCTGTGCAATTAAGCCATACCTCTAGATTGTTCCTGGCACCCCCCAGCTAGAATCCTCAGTTTGTACTCAGAAAAATACAAACTTCTTGGTATGCCTCTCCTCAGACTGTGAACAAACACATTATGTTCACTGCTGATTCTATATTATTGTTGATTAAAAAAACCCTGAATCTTTCTAACCTGTTCACATCACCTAAAGTTGAAAAACGTCAGCATTTATTGTTACCAAACAAAAAGCAAAATTACTGCATAAAGCAAAACAACTTTAGTAAGGGAAATTGAGATAATAAATCTCCAGTAAATAACTTCATTTCTGATTTAAAAACTCATTTGAAACAAATAACATGTTTAAAAAAAAAAAACAAAAGCCCAAACCCACGTTTCTCCTACATAAATTGGTTTTGAAAAGATACCAGCAAATGCCAGAAGTCATGTATACATTGATGTATGAAAGTGGCTGATCTAGGAGCATATTATAACCCATCCTAGTCACTTGCTGTTGTAAAACTGAGAACTAAGATTTTTATTTAAGACAACTGTAGTGAAACGTAATGCAATATTAGTTCCCAGGTGCTCACAGTGAATAAAAAAAAAATGATACCCTCATGGGAAAGGATAGAGAAAGATCTTCCAGAACAGAAATGTAATTAATTGACCACTGAGATAAAATATACAGTCTATTTGACTGTAGTCGACCACTGTAAATAAATAAATAAATAGCTCAGAGTCCATCAGATATCCTGGTAGTCTTACTAGATGTCCAAGTACACAGAAGTATGGAACAGCGATGTGGGCATAAAAATAATGTTGTTCATAGTCTCAATCCCAGCCATATTTTTTTTGTTTATTTTATTTAGTAAAACAATTTTATCTTTTTTCTTCAGTACTATTTCCCTAATTTTTGTCCCACGGATTGCCTAGGCTTTTGGATAGTGAAAATCAGTGCTTGGTCCCACAGCTGTTGAAGCTAATGAAAAATTCTGCCATCTGCATGGCTATATAGAAGCAGAACAATCTTTACTGCTAGAGGGCTAGCAACCGTTTTCCCTGGTGTTCATTCAACATGCTGTTTTATTTCTAGCTATTACTACCAACCTAATTTTCTATTTTAGTTCTCTGGCTTTCTAACTGTTACATTAGGTTTGTTTTTTTTTTTTCTTCTTTAAATGATCTTTTAAAATTCCTTTAGACTTGATAGCTTCCATAAATTCAGTCTTGCAGTGTCCCTGAAAGAACATATATTCTGTTGTTTTTTCTTGATAGGGTTGGATTTCCATGGGTTTTTAAGATACTCTTTGGCTATTTTGTTTTTATGCTCAAGGTTATGCATTCCCTTTCTAATATTTTTAAGAAGCTCCCATGCTGAGCTGAGTGACTCTACTGATTTTTTGATGTTGTATTGTGGGGCTTTTAGTATTGTCTTTTAAGTACCCTATCCTTAGCACAAAGATTTTTTGTTTTCTTTTGTATTATTTCTTTTCTCCAGACTGTTGTACTTGTCTGTATTGTGGAGAGTAAGAGAGAGTAATTGTGACCTTACTGTGTTATCATTCAATGCTATGATTGTATTCAACTAATTCAGATGTATCTCTAAGACAAAAAAAGTGAATCCTCTCTGACTGCCACATGCTCCAGCATTTTAGATTCACATGTAGTTGTAAGCTTGTATCTGTTCCTAGATTTTCACATAGATCATACACAATTTCTCTTTGCTGTTGAATGCATGCCCACATCGTATCCATGTGTGTTGTAGGCAGACAGTGTATCTCTACCCATGATAAAGGCTATCAAACAGGTTAAAGCACAGCATTATCAGATTCTGTATTAAATGCTTACTTTAATCACTCTGGTGCTGGACGCTGCAATGGAGAGCAGGAAGGTTGTTCTGACTAGTTTCTACAGAGGGCAAAGGAGAAATGATGAAACATCCCAGCAGCCTTACTAAGCCATGGCTGAGGCCCCCCTTGTAGCAGGAGGGGAACAGAGACAGAAGGTTAGAAGGACACTGAGGAACACGTAAACACACAAGAAAACAAAAGGAGGATGATGAGGAGAAGGTTTATAACAACCCTTACAGAGCTTGAGAACCTGACCTCTCCAGCAAATGTCTCACTTCCTTCCAGAGGGTGGCTCATGAAAATATGCTCGCACTGTGTTAGCACATTTATTCTTTGTTCTTGATCGCATAACCCTGAGGTTGGGAAAACCAGAATAATATGTGCCAATGAAATTAAGTTTGTGTTCCTTTCACATGATCATCATGTTGTATTTTCAAAAAAGGTAAGGCTAATAGTAACAATGGTGGTTTTGGAGGCAGACATTTGGTGAGATCATTATATTTGCTTTCAGTTAGATTAGATTAGGTGAGATCATTATAGAAACAGGTGAATATTTTTTTTGGTAGTAAATTTTGTGCTGTCCGTGGAACTACTATGCTCTGATTGTTTATTTAAAAATTGTAGTCTACAGTCTCATACTTTTAGAAGTTCTGTCTGTTTGTTTGTTGGCTATTAAATTGAGAGAGGTTTACTAAAAGGATTGTACCAACCATTTCTACAAGCAATTGAAATTGAAGGCCATCTGGAAGAACCAGGTCTTACAGCTGTCACAAGTTAATAAAATACCCCTGCAGACAGGTATAACTTTTTGGCTTATGACTACAGAATCTGCTAAGGAGAATAACAAATCATCATAATGTTTCCTAATGCTGAATCTGAAAGATATAAGAAATCCTAGGGAGGCAAAGAACACCCTATCAAATACACCTTGAGGAAGTTTATATGCAGTTTATTCCAGCTAATACCTGGAATATACCTTGCTCAGAGATACTAGGAATCCCTTGTTATCATTCTTAAGTTCACTTTAACAGCAAAATAGGGGAAATCAGAGAGTGCTCTGTGTGCTAAATTCGCACCCCCCCCGCCCCTGCCCCTTGTTTTGACTGGTCTTTTGAATATAGCAAAATCTATCATATTTCTATGTGTCTTTGCTTTTGCATAACATTTATTCTAGAAGAAGAAATGGTATATTGTCCTGGAATACAATGTACCAATACTGACTTACATCACTTAGTCATTTTGGAATGCATTTCCTATGAAATAACACAAGATAAGTATGTTACATGGTTAGCTCTTATGCTTACAAAAGATTTAAAGTCATTAGAATTTTCTTGTCTGGGATCAGGACCAAACTCTATGTCAACAAATTTCCATAAGGGTTGCTGGATGCCTTCTTGTAAGTCCTAAATAGTTGTGCTTTTTTAAAGGCAAGGAAACAAAATATTTTTAAGCACTTTTTCTTCAAATGTGCTGTTGATGAAGAAAAGCATGATGAAACACTGAAAAGAAACTGAAGTGTGGTGAAAGAGCCTCCTGTTGAACAGAATCATTCATCAAGTCCAACAGTAGCAGAAAGTAAATGAAAACGTGATCTGAATCAGCAGCTGAAAAAAAAGAGTAGAAGTTAAGCCCGTTAGAAATGCTCCTGTCAGATTTTTAGCATAGTTTTGCCCTTATATTATATGTCTAAAATACTGTAGGTATGTTCTCAAACTAATAATAATAATAATAAAACTAGTAGACTTTAAAGCGATTCTTCTTGAAGAAGCAATCAAAGTTTAATAGAAACCATCTGTTAAGATGCTTGGACTCAAGAGGCCATTGTTTTAGCTGGTTATTTTGATCTTTTTCTGTGATATATTTCAACAACAAATTCTTTGCAAAAATACCCTATTTAAATAATTTCTATATTAGAATGTCTCTTCCCATTTTAAGGGGGAAAAAATTCAGTCACGCTGTACTTTTGTTTACATTATAACTGCTTATATGCTCTCTTATTCATGGCAATAAGCTCCTCCTGGAACCATTTGCTACCGTGTATTTAACAAAGTCTTACACTAAGGCTTTCTTGTAAGCATAGCATAGGAAGTTGAAGCATGTCACTAATTATCTTGTAATAGTCATCTTTTCTTCCCTGTTTTTTAATACTGAACTCTGTCTTCTGCTCAGTAAGATGTATATTGGAGGGAGATACAGCTAGAAGTCAGTAATGAGATAAACTCTGTTTCTGCAATGATTAATAAATAAAATGTTGTTGGTTTTTTTTTAAAGCAAAAGCACTAATAAAGAAACTCCTGTTTTTTCCTTCACCACACACTTCTTAACTTTGTACTTTCCTTCATTTAGAGGCAATCTCTGCATAGCACTGCAGTGTAGTGCACAGTCCTCTGAAATAGGCCTTAACTGGTAGGTTTCAGTTCTGTTAGCAACACAGTTAGAGTGGCTAGAACATTTAGCACAGGTAAAATGTCAGAATAGTTTCTTGCTCCACTCCGGTTTTGCACTGGGGCCATTTTACACAAGGGAATTTCATGCTGCCTTGACTACTAGCAAAGCCAGGACATGCTAATGCAAAGCAGACGCTGAGAGGTCATGGCAGCACAGCTGTATGGAGGCAGCAAATTGAACAGCGGGTAAGAAGGTAGACTTACCTACTGAGGAACGAGCAGATGAAGTGAACCGAGATAAATTGACTGTAATTTATGGGCCTAATTGAGAAAAGGAGTGGAATTCTTGATCACCTTAAAGCACATGAGTAGAAATTGTAATTTTTTCAGAGCTCATGTGTTTTGTCTGGTTGTACCCTAAAACCAAGGATGTTTTGCGTAACACAGGATCAGGCTTTTCACTGCATTGCTTGTACATGTTCTCTGTCTACATTTCGGTTTGAAAACAGGAAAGAAAGTTTATTCCTTATCATATAACATTATTCATGCTCTTGCATCCATAACAGAACTATCATTTAAAGATACTGCTGTTAAAAGCAGACTCTAATTTGGTAATAAAAATAACATTCAAAGCAAAAACTAATGTTTTACAGATCATCAGTAACCTAGATGTTTTGCTTGGGATGACATACAATATATGTATACTATTTCAAGTTCATGTTAATTTATCATAATTCTGTGTAGTGTTATGAAAATTACGCATGCTGGCCACCAGTAACAGGGTTCGCCTCTAGGTTTCTGCTGAATCAATAAGCCAAAAAGAGATTAAAGTCCTTCTTATTAATAGTGCTACGGCTTGAGCTGGGTGCCTCCGAAGAGGTACCCTGAACAAAGAAATCCCTGGGCAATTAGTCCCTTAAAATCTAAGTTCCCCACCCCTCACACAATAGTTAAGACCAGTAGTAATATTAAGGTCTGGGGTCTTCTTGCTTTTTTATTGGTTTGATTTCTTTGCTGTTTCATTACTAAGCAGTCGCTAAGTGGTCATCTTCTTATACAATACCACATCCTCTCAGGTCTGTTTTGGCCAATTCCGTAGTTAGCCATTTGGCATGTTGTAATATGGTTGTTACAGTTCATATGCCACAAGGTATAGGCTTTGTCTACTCTAGCTATTATTAATGTTTAAGCTGCTAGCTTCAAGTTTCGACTAACTTTGTCTACAACAGTAGGTAGATTGCAAATTCTTGTAAAGTTCACTTGAGTAAATATGTAGCTGCAGAGCTCCCTCTAGCAGAGTTTATTTATTCCCAGTCATTTTATCCAGTGTGTCCTCTGAAGTGGTTCTACAACTGCTTTTTGCTGTTTTCTTAAAATAAATTGCTTCATATAGACATTTTTTTAGAAGTTAAGGCTAGATATTCTGGGAATCAAACTTATTTTGAAAGAGATCTATAAAATGCTGGAATATTATTTTCATCACAGACCTAAGAGAGGAGGAAAAAACACTTTTATCTTGAAAAGATGTGAAAAGATACCTGAAAAGAGCTTTGAAATTTAGAGTCACCTGCACCCTCTTGTGAACATGTCAAACATGCTTAAAAAAGATGATGACAGCTACTTTACCACTAAAAAAACAGATCATTCTTTTTTACTGCATATAAAATTGGGAGTGGTTCTTAAGAAGTTTGTAATTGGTAAATTGGGAAGGTACATTAAATAAAGAAAAGTGAGTTCAGTCTTTCTGTGAAAGTTGTTCTTATAGAAAATAGATTTAATTTAACTTTCATTTTTTACTAAGTTGAAAATGCATTAATCTCACCATGAAACTTGACTGCAACACACTTTGATAGCATTTGCTCTCCTAATAAAAGTTTTTTTACTTATCTTCATTATACATGTCCCCTTTATGATTTCTGTTGATTAAAATATATTTGATACGATGCAGCAGATTTTTTTACAATCACCATTTGCTTGCTGCTTTACTTTATGTACTACAGGAATATATTTATTTTTCTTAATTAAATTAATTAAATACCTTTCTAACAAAATATTCTGCCGAAGGTGTAGAAAGAAATCAAGCAAAAAATAAAAGGGTAATAAAAGGTATCATGACCACTTTTGACCAATGTCACCCTGAAGCTTTGAGGAACAGAAACTGAGCAGTCTCAATATATGACTGTCTCCACTGAACTATTAAAACACACAACTTATATTTGAATACTCAGTAAAACAGAAAGGAGTTTTTTTGAAGATCAAGCCCCAAGAGCCCTAGAACTTTAATATCTACTGCTGATCTACCATGACTGGCATATTCATTTACCTAAAAACAATGACAGAGTTTGTTTTTCTTAAATTATATAAACTACTGATGGATATTAGGAAAATAAATGATGTAACCCACTGATAGAAGCTAGGGATTTTAAATTAATAATTTGAGACATGGAAGTGGGATTAATTTCATTTGGATGGGTGTTCCTCTTTTAATAGAAACTCTGCTTTAGAAGAGAGTGTGCAAAAGTTTGACATAATGCCTTAAATGCCTTAAAATAGTATGCCTTTTGCAAAGCTCTGCAGGTTACTAAAGCAGGAGCAAAAGAGCAGGCTTCAAGCTGAGGGCTGGTATGTCTGAGAGTCACCACAGTATTCATAACCATTAAAGGGAAAAGGATGTTCTCTCTCTTTTTTTCTTTTTTTTCCCCCTTTTTTAGTTGTCTCCTCATTCATTCATCAGTTTTATTTGCATTTATGAATCACACGTCTTAACAGAAGAGACGCTTGATTTTGCATACTGGCAAGTATTTAAGAAAGGAAGAAAAGTAAGTGGGGAAAAATTATGATGTGTTAATATGGGCAAGATGACACTCCACTGCCAGCCAGATCTGAACTGCACATTTGTGCTGGTTCAACAAATGCAGCTGATCTCCTGTGTACTAAGGACTGAACAGTTTACTACAATATGTTTTGCAGTGCCAAAAAGGGGAGGAAGATTTTGCCCTCTAAGGACTTTTTTTGAATGAGGCAGTGGTCCTTCTCACTAGCTTTTTCATAGGCCAAAAGGGAGAAGAGGAGGAACAACTTGCTCATTTGGTGCATTTCCACTACTGAGATGGCCATTTCATAGGTCAGCAGGAACAGTTAGAGGAAGAGGTTGCTTATTTGGCCAATTTCCACATAATTTCCTGCAATCCAACCATATCCCTGTTTGCTTTTGCAGTGCCTTCATCTCTTTTTTCTCTAGAAGTCATACTAAAGGAGAATATAAACTATATGGTCCTCCTAGCATGTAAAAACACATATGTTTCTTAAAAGACTCTAATCTTCACAACTTCAGGTCAGAAAGGAATCAAAATTGATCTACCTTTACATAAATATCACGTGGAAAGCAGATAATATGAATTATGCTTTTATATAGACTGTGAAATAGCAGTGATAGCTACCATGGTGCATATGTACTATAAACAACCATATTTACCTTCCTTGGCAGCACTAAGCTAAGCCTGAATGCAGGTTTCTGCACTCAGGTTTCTTCTGAAAAACCAACAGTTTAAAGCTGAATTTAAGATTTTGATCAAATGGTAAGAGTCCTACCTGTGTAATTTTTTTCCTTCACAACCCCCATAACTGTAGCTGAAATCATAAGAGGCCATCTGTGCTGGAACACCTGGCTACAAAGAAGGAAGCTATTTAACCAGGCAAGGCACCCCTCTCTCTCCTTTAATCTGTAATAACTTGAATTTCTTAACTTGCAGGTTGTATTATAAAACCTCCATCTCCCCACCCCCACCCAGGTTTCTTCATTGCTTTGCAAAAATTATTTCTTTGGCGCCTTTTAACATTTGAGAAATTTTTCCAGAAGAGATGTCTTTATTTCCAAAGATCAAAGGAAGTCTTTCTCCTAATAACTGCAGACTGATGAATGAGGGGATAAGTAACGTACAAGGAAATCTTGCTATGTTATGAAGGAAACTGGAGGTGCTGCTTTGGCACCAATGTGCAGATACTAAACACAGGTTTCCTGATGCAACCCCCCCCAACATTCTCTGATCTGTATTCTGCAAATACTCACCTTTCCTAGGTAACTGCAAGATGAAAAAGTATATTCCATTTTTTAAAAAAGAGCACAGGCCAAATAGGCATAATACTTACATTTAGATATATGATATTCTCCCTTCAATGCCATCTTCTGAGTGTATTTATGAACAACTTAGTTTGTACAACAGGTTAAGCCAGTTTCAAGTCACATTTAATTCACAGTTGCAAAAAGGTCCTGCATTCTCTGCTCAGCAGCTATAATTCTGTCTGATTTTATTACTACATGTCTCTGCTTCTAATGATAAGGTATCTAATTGAGTTCATGTCTTATTGCACCATGATTTTGATGTGAGAAGCTTGAAAAGTCTAACTGGGATGCTTAAAAAACACTATTTTATCTGCAACCCCAAGACCTTATTAGTCCTTACTCTATAAAGAGAAAACCTTTAGGCCTTCAGAACCCAGACAGTTAATTTTTGCTCTTACTTACTGAGAAGTGGTAAGGCTTCAGCAAGAATCTGTTTTGGGTAATGGCATTTCCAGAAAGATGTGGGCCAGTTTGAGAGTCCAGGGGAGAGCAACAGTGCCCATCAGAGGTCTAGAAAACATGAATCTGAAAACATGACCATTGGGAAAATACTGAAAAAATGTGTTGGGTCTAGAGCACGAAGACCCCAAAGAGCAGTGATAAATATTTTGTAGGCTGCTGTTGAAAAGAGAAAGAGAAACAAATTTTCTTCCTATCTACAACTAGCAAAGTAAAAGGCTGAAAGTGAAACAAAAAAAATTAGATCAGACCTAAGGAAAAATAGGCTTTCTAACAGTTATGATAGTTTAACATTGGAATTGATATCAACTGGAGAGCAGGGATTTTTCAACACTGAGGTTTTAAATCTCCTGATTGATTTGATGAACAACCGTCAGATGGGACACTGGCATCATGACAGTTTCTTGGGCAGAAAGGTGGATAAATGGCCTGCCGAACCATATTTCTCAGAATTATATGATGTGGAGAAGTGAGAGAGAGGGAAGCGCGCTGGTATGATTACCCTATCTCTCCCTACCATCATGATGAATAGTGATGTGACTGGGTTTACTTAAGGTCAGCTTCCTTAGGAAAGAAAAAGGGAAACATATTTAAGCCTTTCTTTGAGCATCTTCCCACATTTTTACACTTCCTTCAATGTGGGAGCTACTGGAAAATAAACTAACAGTCAGAATTTACTGTATTGGTTGCAAGGTTTCATTCTTGTAGGTGTGTTCAAAATCTCTGGCTGGTAGGAAGACTTATGGAAGGAAAACAGATTGAGGAAATGCTGTATAGAAATCAGGTCTCTGTGAGTCAGAATTATGATTGCTATATGGGTGAGCTTATTTCCACTTCATGCATGCAATCCTCACAAAAATTCTTACATGGAGGAAGAGCTGGACATCTTCATGAAGAGACATCCCTCATGAAGGGAAAGTGGGACTCTCGATTTCAGGATGATAGTACTTAACTGAAAAAAATGTGTGGCTGGATAGCTTAAAAAGTTGTTGGTGATACGCAACTGAGAATTCAAATCAAAGCCTAATTCAGTACTGATCAAAGTGAGCAGCAGCAAAATGAACACCAGAAACATATGGGAGTACCTTCTGTCGTTAGACATTATCTCTGAAAAACTGTCACACTGACACCGGCCTTGTCAAGTGTCCTGGTTTCGGCTGGGATGAAGTTGGTTTTCTTCCTGGTAGCTGGTATGGGGCTGTGTTTTGGGTTTAGGTTGAGATCAATGTCGATGATACACTGACGTTTTGGTTCTTGTTAAGTAGTGCTAAGTACTTGCTAAGTGGTGCTCACACTGGTCAAGGACTTTTCAGCTTCCCATGCTCTGCCAGGGGCACGGGAGGCTGGGAGGGGGCACAGCCGGGGCA
The DNA here is from genome assembly GCA_020745775.1 of Theristicus caerulescens. Classification (NCBI taxonomy): domain Eukaryota; kingdom Metazoa; phylum Chordata; class Aves; order Pelecaniformes; family Threskiornithidae; genus Theristicus; species Theristicus caerulescens. The sequence continues at coordinate 51,861,903 of CM036583.1, read as the reverse complement.
ACTGACTCAGACTGGGTGGGGGGCTATTCCATACCACATGATGTCATGCTCAGTATATAAGCAAGGGAGTTGGCCGGGGAGGGGTTTGGTCGCTGCTTGGGGGACGTGCTGGGTATCGGTTGGCGGGTGGTGAGCAATTGTACAGTGTACTGCTTGCTTTGTATTACTACTGTTCTATTTTTATTTTACTTTAGTTATTAAACTGTTTTTATCTCAACCCACGAGTTTTCCCCTTTTGCCCTTCCGATCCTCTCCCCCATCCCACCGGTGGGGGGGTGAGCGAGCGGCTGCATAGTGCTTAGTTGCTGCCTGGGGTTAAACCACGACATCAAGTCAGCCACCCTTATTGATACGCTTCTAGAGCCTGGTCCTCTCCTTCACATCACAATTAAGGTAAAAGATGGGAGGGGAAAAGTGCAGATAATCTTACTTGTTTAGGAAATGGCTGAGTGTATCACAACTTGGATTAATATTATCTTCTTTACATAACATAGATATAAAAATAACTGGGTCTGGTATCTAGGAAACCAGCTTGGGAAGTGAGAGATCACAGAATCATAGAATCATAGATGTGACTTTAAATGCAGCTTTTACTACTTTCTCCTTGTGTAGCTTTCAACAGATCACTGGATTGTGTCTAGGTTCTTTGTTTCACCAAAAATGAAGACAAAAATATGTTTTCTTATCTTTCAGGCGTGTGAGTAGATTAAAAGTACTGAAAACTGTAAAAGGCTATGATAGTAGGACCTTTAAAAGTTAGGGTTAGGTACCACATAACTGGATTTGTAATAAGCCATAACTTTGATGTCGTATGGGAAATATTTCTACTGATAGGAAAATTCCTCCATGTATTTCTTATTATCAGACCAACTGCTAGCCTTTTCTTGGCAGGATAGCCATTCCTTCCTTGATATGTTTATACTACCTGTTCCAGGTGTTATACAGCATAGTACTTACTTTCAATACATAGAAATCTGTTTCCTTCATATTGGTCATGAAACAGGCTTATACTGCTATCTAGGTGTGGAGGTGAAATCCTTGGTCTACAAGCTCTTACATTGGCAGAAAAAGCAGGAGCAACCATGGACACCAGATTTATATCAAATGGCTTAGAAAAAGTATTTATAAATAATCCTAAGGTTTTCTGACAGTACATCATACTTTGCATTTTACTGGACAACAGAGCTTTTTGGATAGTAATGATACACAGCACTTTTAATCTTCAGGGTCCTCTGCAAACAGGAACTAATGTCTCCTCTACAACAGAGATCTTTGAGCTCTCTGTTGACTGACACTTCCTGGCTTTGGCCAGGAACATGATCACCGTTGCACGGCCTGTCAATGTGTTTATTTCTACTGCTTGACCTCACTTAAGTACACCAACATTTGTGCTTTTATTCTTACCTGTCTCAGCATAATGGGAGGGAGAGGGAGGTGGAGATTAAGAATTGAGGGGCAAAACTGAGAACATCTAATATGACACCAGTATTTCTTTTTCCACCTCAATTCAAGCAAAAGACTGCTAGAGAGTAGCTTGGAAACCCTTTAGCCATGTGTCCTTGGCTTTTTGCCTGTTTAACAGAGGTCTTGCACAACCTGTGTTTTATGTGCTGTCACCTTGATTTCTCTATATTTTAGCTGGTCTCCTGGTGCCACTGTTTGCCATTGGCCTGCCTTCAAAGCAAGTGCCTGTGGACAGTACTCATACGGTATGTAACATACCGTATGCTTTGACAACTCATGTGGTCTTAATGGGTTTCCCAGCTACAGAGGCTAAAAGAGCAAGGCAGCCTGTTCTGCAGGCTACCGCATGGCAGTTCTTATGAATAAATCCTTTAGATAGGAAAAAATAAATCATTTCTACGATGTTTGTTTTTTATCTGGTAGATATAATGAAGTCTTTCTCTCCTGCGGCAGGGGAAAGTGCAAATAGGATATCCGCAATGTCATTTAAATGAATAATGACTTCGAGACTAGTTAACTTCATTTCTGTAAGGCTTCATGATATCTTCAGTGCTTGCAGCTAGGTGACATGTTGAAGAACAGTGTCTAGAAATCAGCGATTATCTTTGTTCAGCTATCCTATTGCATGCTTTCTTTAAATCTACATGGAAAGAAAGATGTGTTTCAGAAAGCAAAGTTATTTATATGCCTCACCTTACAAGAGAGCAAGGAAACGAACCTTGCTGCATGGAACACTTCCTTTGGTTTACTTACAGCTTTTGAAGTGGTATCCTATCATCCTCTGTTTATCCTCTCTTGTTTTCCTTGACTTTGTTATCTTGATCAGGTTTCAGTCACCTCTACACTGGCTTTTCCTATCACCTCTACACTGGCTTCTCCTGATCCTGGATCCATTCTCCTGCCTCTTGTCTTCTTTTTCTCTGTGTGAGTTAATAGTCTAATATATATATATAGTTACATAATAAAAATAGTAATGCATCTATACTGATAAACTGAAGACCATACAGCAATTTAACTGCCAGAATCTCTAAAACTCATTCAGTTTTTTAAACCTTTCTTGGAGCCGTATTTCATGTTATACAAGATTTGCCTGCATTGCCTTTCATATTTCTCACTTACATATTATCATTCCCATTCCTGTGTTCTTCATTTTTATCTTCAAGTTCATATGCTTTCAAGTTATCCTGATTCCTTGACAAAAAAAAAAAAAGTTTTTTTGGCTTTTTTTCTGAAGCTGAAGTAGTGTAAATACATTATGATGGTAATACCACTCAGCCATTTAAACTGTGTATGTAAGTATGGAAAGGTATTTTTAACTCACTGCATAATTCTTAACATGATTGCTCCATTTCTTTGCATAAAATCAGAATAAATTCTGAATCTTTTAAACTTACTCGTTTAAACATAGCAGACGTCTACCTAGTGTTCGCTAATAATCTAATGTAGTTGTCAATTATTCTGGTTTGATCATAAATGCCATAGAGTTTTGTACCCAGTCTGAGATGTTTGTAGTTCCTACCAAACGCTTTCCTTTGCTGTACAGCTTGTATTCCTGCCTGCTGCCCCACTGCCTTTTAATGTGGGGATATGCGGGTAGGGCCTAGTCAAGTTCCCTGAGTTTGTTTCTGATATAAATTAGAAGAGGTTAGAATTTTTTAAAATACAAGTGCTACAGTCACAAATAGGATAATTTCCCAACAGGAAGCAGAACTCTAATTTTTGATGATGCAAAATTTCTTTGATCTTCTAACCTGCTCTTACAGTTTGGCAGAGGAGTCAGTTTCGTTATCTTTATCTGAGAGAGAGACTTCCCTCCACTATGAGAATTCAGGTCCATCAGGCTATTTTAAGGATATTTTCCATTATTGCTTTTTTTTCCAGTAGTTAATGTTTCCACGCTCTCATATACATTTATAAATTAAAATACAGTTGTAAACAGTATTTTTATTTTGAAGACACGCTATTTCAAGACACACTTATTGTATTATTTTAAAATGTAATTGTCAAGAAGAACCATGCAGTGTTAATTAATAATGTGGATGTATTCTCCATAAGTAGTCTGTGCTATAGCATCTCTTCTACACCCTATGATAGCAATAGCGATATACTGTTTTTGATGGTAAATTGTACACACTGTTGAGTACAGGCAGAGTTTTATAAAGAATGGAACAAGATTTCAATAGCACCTATAAAACAACAACTTTAAGCTTATATGCATTGACCTCAAAAGGATTACTCTTCTAAATTCAGGCGTGCATGTAAACCATGGAAGTGTTGGAAACTTAATTCTTACTGAAGATCTGATTCAAAAGGCAATCTCAAAAGTTCTTAAAAACTAGTGTCTTTATCTGCTTTACCTTTTGAATAATAATGTTTGAAACTACAAAGGACAAAAGTCTAAATAGACTAATTAAACTGCTACTGTTTCAAAATATTTTTTATTATGCATATGTCATTTTTTCTACCATTCTTCCACCTAATTCTTTAAACCAAGTAATTTCTTTCAGAATCAAAGCAAGTACATTTTTACTCTCAATGGAAATAATTATTATCAGACATTCCCAATGCCACACAAGGTCCTGAGTTGTTATTTTTGCCTTTTGTTGGGTTAGAGATAGAAGTTTTTAGATAGAACATTTGTTTGAATGTTTACGTGGTCTCAATTCTCAGCTATCTCCTGAAATGCAAATTAAGCTGTCCTTTGCCATCATATTAATTAATTAAGAAACTCAGAAGGATGTTCTTTTCATGCTCTTAAAAATTCAGCAAATACACTTTCTTCTTAAGTTGTTTGAATTTGAAGAGAAGCTCAGAATTTTGATGCATTTGCTTTTGTATTGGAAGAAATCAAACAGAGCTTTGAAATCTTTAATGTACAAAAATACCCCTACTAAATGGGTCGCTATTCACAGGCTGAGTTTTAAAGCTGGGAGAGAGAATCTGTGTTCAGGGTTTTTTTTAAGACCTATTATGTTGTTTCTTGTGTTGGTTTAACTTTCTTTTTATGTTCAAAAGCGAGAGATCCAATTTCTGCCTGAGAGAAGCTTTCTCACAAATTAGCAATTTTTTTTCTCCAACAGGTGACTTGCAGGTTTCAAATTTCAAGTCTTGCTCTTTTAAGGTGCTCCAAAAATGGGAACTATTAGTTGATCATTCTAGATTAGCTTTTTCCCCATAACTGATCAAGTGACATATTTGCTTGATAGATTATTTCCAGTTTAGAAATTTGAGGAAGCTCCTCAGCCTAACTGCAGCCATGGGTAAGGCCATGTTGGAGCAGGTTTACTTCTGAAGGGACTGTGGCTGTGAGTAAGGCCATGCTGGAGCAGGTGTAGCCCTGAAGGCATTGTGGCCCATGGAGAAGGCCACACTGGAACAGGTGCACCTCAAAGCGACTGTGGCTGTGGATAAGTCTATGCTGCAGCAGGTATACCCCTGAAGAGACTGTGGCACATAGATAAAGCTCCACTTGGAGCAGGTACACCCCTAAGAGACTGCAGTCTGTGGATAAGTCCAAGCCAGAGCAGGGGCAAGGGGAGGAGTTCATTGCCATGTTAAACCCAATAGTCTGGTCTAAAGGGACCAGGTGTGGTGATTGTAATGGAAATACCTTTACATTGTTGTAACCTGGGATTTGAGTTGCGTGTTATAGGAATTACTATAGCAGGAACCACCTGAACCAATGGGGGACAAGTTTTACAAGAACCAGTGCAAGTACAGCAGTTACATGACCTGAGCTGGCTTTGGTGCCCAATAGCTCCACACAAGACACCACCTCTCCTGTCCTGAGTGACCACCATAACAGATGGAGCCCAAAGTCACGGACTAAATAAACTCAATGGTCACTTTGTGGACATTTGTGGACACTTTAAAGATATTTTATATGGGTGTTCCATAAACTAAGGGAATGATATCTGTGTATTATATCAAAGGATGGGAAGGGGGGTGGTGGTTAATGAGATTGTATTGGATAGTGTGGGACCTGAGCATGACATAAATGGTATGGAATAAGGGGTGGAGAATGTGCTGGCTTTGGCTGGGATAGAGTTAATTTTCTTCATAGCAGCTAGTATGGGGCTATGTTTTTGGATTTGTGCTCAAACCACTGTTGATAACACAGGGATGTTTTCCTTATTGCTGAGCAGCGCTTACACAGAGTCAAGGCCTTTTCTGCTTCTCACACCACCCCACCAGCGAGCAGGCTGGGGGTGCACAAGAAGCTGGGAGGGGACACGGCTGGGACAGCTGACCCCAACTGACTCAAGGGCTGTTCCATATCATATGATGTCATGCTCAGCATATAAAGCTGGGGGAAGAAGAAGGAAGGGGGGGGATACATTCAGAGTGATGGCATTTGTCTTCCCAAGTAACTGTTATCCATGATGGAGCCCTGCTTTCCTGGGGATGGCTGAAGACATGCCTGCCGATAGGAAGTAGAGAATGAATTCCTTGTTTGCTTTGCTTGTGTGCACGGTTTTTGCTTTACCTATTAATGTATCTTTATCTCAACCCACAAGAATTCTCACTTTTACTCTTCCGATTCTCTCCCCATCCCACTAGGATGACTGTGTGGTGCTTAGTTGCCAGCTGGGGTTAAACCACAACAGAACTTTAAACCAGTAAAGGTATTAAGCTCACAATAGTTCAACAGACATCTTACTCCATAGGTCATCTGATTGTACTAATGAGTTTAGATGTAACTGTGAGATTTGCTCTGAAGCAAGATCTGCTAAAGAGAAGTTGTTTGAAGTGGTCTTAAATACATACATTTTAAATAAACCCTTCATTTTGAGCATGTAAATAACAGTATAGAATTACAGACTAAACATTCAGAGTCCCTGAGCTAACAGGCAGTGGAAATTCACTGTTCAGTGATAGGGAACACATCATTTTCTAAAATGGAAAAAACCTCATTTCATTCACACTTAACTGCAGAAAATTTGCATTGGTTCACATATATCTTGCAGCTAAAAAAAAAATTAGTTTAATCTGCTTTTAAAGAAGTTCATTTATATTGAGATAACATTTGCAAAGCACCCTAGAAACAGGAAGATGTGAGTTTCTGTTTCTAATCTCAACGGTCATATGATACGTGGCCTTAAGGGAGTAAGCACCATTCAAAACAGAATAGATTTTTTCCATTCATATAGCATATTTTGTTAAGTTGTAAAAATCTGAAACAAATGTAGTCAAAGATTTAAAAAAAATCAATGATATCATCAATCGTATATATATAAAGCATATGCACAAATAATTAACAAGTATTTCCCTGTGAAGAGGATTTAAGGTTTGGGGGTTTTTGGTAACAATTACTTGAGGCAGTCTTGTATATATTGTAAAGCTGAGGTAATTTTAAATCACTTTTGTATGTATAAACTTGATAGCTTTTACAGTTAGATGGTTAAGTAAAGAGAAAAAATAAACCAAGGAAAGTCCCTGACTAATTGTGGTGTCTGTGTTGCTAGAAGCTGACATTTTGAATTCAACAGTATGATTTGTCTGTACTTATCTTAATCCCCAGAATTAAATCACTGAAACAGATTCACTGTGAGATGGGGGGAAAACTCATAAGGTAAGATAGTAACTGCAGCACAGACATAAATAAAACCAGTGGTGAAGGGTGTGGAGGCTGAAGAACAATATCCATGTCTTCAAAATATGGCTTGGGGTGTCTATGGTATGCCACCAGTGATCGGGGCACTATCATGAATGATCTTGGCACACTGAAGAAATGAGAAGTCAGCCTGCGGGGGGGCCGAGAGAGCCCTTGCCCTGCCAGCCCCTAAGGGACCGATGGCACAATGCTGTAAATTTAACATCAGGGAGGACTAAAAGAGAGGAAATTGCCAAATCTCTATTGATTTCAACAAAATTAGGCTGATTTATCTCAATCAGGAAGGACTGATGAGGACACATTCTTTACCTCGTTTTCTGTAATTTTTTTCTCATGTCAGTGAGATGGTCTGGATCCTTGTTATACTTTACAAATCAACACATTCTTTACTTAAGGTATTTGTGATTCCGCACGAGTTCCTTAGAATACCAAAAGGCTTAGACCTTTCACATAGGAAGCGCAGTTTTAAGAATCTACTGGAGCAAACTAAATGTTTCTTTTCATTTTGCTCTATATTGAGTTTGAAGATACTATTTCTTCCAATTTTACGCAGGCACAGTTAATACTAGCCCATGTGCAATATGTTCTGTAAAATAAAAACTATTTTGCAAAGAGTTTTGGTGGCTTTGTGATTAAGAAAATAAAGCCTTTTGTACAGCACATGTGGATACAATATTATTCTCTCTGCAAAATAATTGCAGTATGAAAGCATTGTTTTGTTCTTTTAATTCTTATTCTTTTAGACATAGACTTCTCTGCACTGGTTTCACAGTGATGACAGTTAGCATGTGGTGGGCTACAATACTGTCTACCAGTATTAACCTATGACCAGACTCTTTGTTAAAACTAATGAACACCAGTAGGGGCTCTACTTTATAGTGTACTTTCCCCAAAGTTAAACACAGAGAACTTCCCCCTATATTTTCACTTTAACTATTGAAACAATAAAAAGAAAACATAAAATGAGCTAAAGAAATTTGTTGCAGCTCCACGTTTACTTTAGCTTCCCTTGTATTCGTATGTGGAGACTTATTTGAAATGTTCCTCTTTTTTTGGCTGGTGATAAAGTCAAACATATTAAAGTCTTTCTCAATTGGCTTCTTACAGTCTCTTTACCCCCTGCAGCTTGTGTTGAAAAGGCCAAATTCTGCTTACCTTACTGACAAAAGCAGTTCTTTTGTCTTTTTAGTAAGATTACACATGTGAGTAAGAGAAGCAGAATTTGGTCCAAAGAGACTAACTTAACTTCAGCAGATTGAAAACAGTTACAGCAATTCACGGTTTTAAAATGAGCAAATGGACATGCCATGTCTTTTTTCCTTATTCCTGCTGGTTGTCCCTCTATATCTTTTGGGATGTAACTGTAGGCACTGTAAGTAAAGATTTTCTTTGCGTATTTTTGCATCTTGTCAATATACTTTGATTTATTTTAAAAAAATACAATCAGAATTTGTATCTAGTATTTGCACAGGAGCTTATAAACCACATCGTACAGCATTTCCTAATCAGTTGTAAGGAGAGTTTTGGCTGTGGAAAGGCTGCAGCATTGGGCCTATTAAGTAATTCCACTGTAACTTACTACGTATGTTGTTATTTACTTGGGAAACAAAGCTTCACTTTAAATGCATTTTTAAGGTAACCGAACTATCAGGCAAATACTAGTTTGCAGCCTCTGGAAAACTCCTGTCTTCCTAAACAGTTAGATGTAAATCTGTCATCTTGTTTTTACTAAGTCCCTCTGATTTTATTTAATCTAAGTTGGCTCAGATGCAAAAAACAAAACAAAACAAAAAGGATCGCTGTATGGTAACTTTTTTCCTATAAAACCAAACAACTAATCAAAAATACTGTTTGGAGGTAGCTGAGAATACATAACCATGCAGCATAGGTTTGAAGCAGCTATTGAACACAGCACAGAGCAAAGCCCAGCTGCATTTGGCTTCTGTGGAGTCTAAATGTGTTTTTTATTTGGAGCCCTAACATGCGATTTTTGTTTGTTTGTTTTGCTTTTCATTTTATACAACTAACTTTTAGAAAGAATTCTTGCAACTTCGTAGCTTACCCTTAACGGCACAGATGGCTTTCCTCTCCACACTAGACTGCTCTGCTTTCCCCCAAGGCATAGCAGTCACCTTTGACACCATCAACAGTAGGTGAAGCAGCAGAAGTTATTATACGAAATCAGGCTTTTAGAGGGAGGTGTTTACCTGTTGCTTCTGCAGTTTATGTTGATGTTAGAGGTGCATTTAAAAGTTTTCTCGACTCCTCATTTAATCATTCCTCTGCTGACAAGGGTTAGGGTGGAAAGTGATGGGTTTCCATGGAGAGCTGCGTAGTGGGGCCAAAAGGAGTTTAGAATCAAATTACACAAAACCAGGCAGAAATGGTCAATCTCTGCTGCTCCCTGAATTTGAGGCAAAGGCTGTGCACAACGCGTTGTTGGCGGAGGGGAAAAGCCCTTCCTGCTGCCGGGACACACGCGGGGTGTCCCCCCCCGCGCCCCGCGCGGCCGCTGGAGGCGAGCGGGGTGCGAAGCGCGGTCTCCCGGGGGCCGCGCCCGCTCAAGGTGACCGCGGGGCGCGGCCGGCACTCGGCTACCCGCGGAGCCGCCCGGGCGCCGGCCCGCGCCGCGGCGGCGAGACGGGGCGGGGAGGGAGGGGGGGGAGAAGGAAGGGGGGCCGCGCCGGGTGCCCGCCCGGGCGGGGCGGGGCGGGGCCGGGACGGGGCCCGGCGCGTCCCGCCCCGTGGGGGCGAGCGGCGGGCGGGGGCAGCGCGGTCGCCGCCGCCGGGGCGCAGCTGCCCGCCCGCCGCCGGGCGCTGTGTGCGCGCACGGGCCGCGCTCCTGCCTGCCTGCGCCTACGCACACGCCCGCGCCCACGCACACGCACAGACACGCCGGGCGCCGCGCATCCAGCGCCGCCGGTGCTGCCCGCCCCGCCGGGACGCGCGCTCCGCGCTCGCCTGCCGTTTCTCCGCGGGCGCCCAGGTGGCTGCGCTCCGCGGCGCTCCCCGCCCGGCCCGGCCCGGCCCGGCCCGGCTCGGCTCGGCTCGGCTTGGCTCGGCACGGCACGGCACGGCCCTCCCTGTCCCGCCTGCCGGCGTCCCGCGGGCGCGGAGGCGATGGGGATGAGCGGGAGGATGCGCCTGAGCCGCGTCTGCTGCGTTTTCTACCAGCTGTGCGTGCTGTCAAGCGGGCTCGCCGCAGGTAAGGGCGCGCCTTCCGCGGGACGGGGCCGAGCGTCGGGGCGGCCTCCGTGCCCCGCCGTCTGCCGGTGGCCGGTACCTGCCCGCTGTTAAGCGCCGTAACGGCAGTCCGCGTCCCCTGTGACCGATGGGTGATCAGACAACGCGTGCCTCCGCTGTGAGGGTGCATCGCGACGCTCTCGTCTGTACGGGATACTAATTTTCATACGCAGCCCTGTCATCTCAGCAGCGCTATTCCTAGCGTGTGTAGGATGAATGTGTAAATAAAACTGTCTCAGGCTGGTGGAGATGGCGTGTACTCTTATGTTTGTAAACATAATGCTGGTATGCTCTGAATTTTGGTTAAATTGTGATACGGCGTGTGTAATACGCAGACATCACTAATTAGTGATTAGAATTCGGTTTGTTTATAATGATGATACAGCACGTGCATGCATCTGCCACTGGTACGTGCACTCGGAAATGTGCGGCGTGAGGCGTGTGCATTTGGATGCACTTTGAAGTCATAGTGCATCTTGCAAAATGTGCTGAGCCCAAGGTTGAAATTTACGAATTTTTTTGTTCAGGTTTTCCCTGCTAAAGTAACAATTTTTTTTTAGCTGTATGAAAAAGTTGCCACTTTGTCTAAATGATGAAAGGTTTGTGCAACTCTCCTTGTGTGGAGGTGGTGGTCATGAAGAGCATCCCCAGCTACTGGTACAAACACAACTTCTGCTCAGCTTGAGCTCCAGCTCTCTCTCAATGTTTACCAGGACTGTGGTGTGTCCCAGACCCCTTAACAGGCACAGAGACATCTAGCAACCGGCCCATCTGCCATGTGTAAGGACAGGATGAAAGGGCCAAATGGATCCCACTGTATTTTGGGTGGCATGCTTGGTGGGCTGGCAGCCAGAAGGAGCATGTCGTGGGGGCCATGGGGTAGGTTGCTGGCAGGTGCTGTGTGCTGCTGGGTGCTCCACTCATTTAAAACATCTGCTGGCCTTCCCGCAGGTCTCCATGCTTCAGAAGAAACTGAGGAGTGGGAGATCGTCTTCCCCGCGCTGTGGAGCAGGGGCCAGCAGGAGCCAGCGGGTGGCAGCGGTGGTGGTGGGGGCTGCAGCGCCGACCCCAGCTGTGGCAACCGGAACAGCACCCTCAGTGCTCCAGTTACACCTAGCCCAGTGGCCGGCAGTTCCCGGGAGGTGCGTTCAGTCTCCTCCTCGGTGGAGGGGCAGGCGCAGGCTGTGGGGGAGGCTGCAGAAGAAGAGGACACTGAGGATGAGTATGAGTCTCAGGAGTTTTACCACTGGTCCCCCCTGCCCCAGGGGTCTGGTGCTGCCTCTCAGTTGCCACCACCACCATCCCCCCCGCCACCACCTCCAGCAGAGGACGGAGATGAGGTGCTGCTGAGGATCCCGGCTTTTGCTCGGGAGCTCTACCTGCTGCTCAAGAGGGACAGCCGCTTCCTGGCTCCTGGCTTTGCCGTGGAGGAGCGGCTCGGGGGTGAGGGCAGAAACCCACCCGGTGCTGCACAGTCACAGCCTGAGCGAGCTTGTTACTACAGTGGTGCTGTCCTCCACTACCCGGGCTCCTTCGCCTCCTTCAGTACCTGTGGTGGATTGGTAAGATGACTTTGCATGCAGGGGTAGCACCAAGGTGTCCAGCCAAGTGTCAGCTTCATCTGCTGCTTTTCACTCCCATCCCTTTCCTGAGGTCTTCTTTCTTTCATATCCTTTTGGGTCCCACCTCTGCACCTATCCTTATTTTTAACCATTTTGCCATTCATACTGTTATTATCCCGCTCATAATTTTTCTCAAATCCTACTTCTGCCTTTATCCTGTAAAGTTCTGATGTTCTTTGTCCCATTTTCAGATACACTTCTGTCTCTCAGTCCCATGCCTTTCTTTTTTGGATCTCTTTTTTATTCTTATGCCGTTCTTTCTTCAGCTTCTCTCATCTCCATCCCTAATTTCATCTTGGTCTTCAGTGTGTCCCTGTAATTAGTTACCTCCATACTCACTTTCCTTCCTTTTCCCTGTATCATCATCTCTCCTCCAGTCCATCTGTAATCCATTTGTTCTTCATGCCTATCCTATATTCTAAAGTTAGCTTTCTCATCTGTGTTATCTTCCTTATCTTCTGCATCTCACTTTTCAGACTGTTCTGTCTTTCCTACTTCTAGCAATATTTTATGTCTGCTTTCTCATCTTCATTATTGCTTTTCTTTCATGCGTCTCATCCCTTTGGCCTTTGTTCTCTACCTCACAACTTCCAACATGTGGTACCTGTAGTTATTTGGATTTGGGACTCCATACCCTTCTTTCCTTTCAGTTCCTCCATAGAAGTATGCAATGAGTATGTTCTCAGCAGAAATGTTAATACAGTCAGACCTTTTGAATGGTTATTACTTTTGTGGCATACCTCCCTTATTTAGAACAAATTTCACCTGCTATAATTTCTGTTGGATCAATTGTGATTTTTGCCAGATGAAGACCAGAATTGGGCACAGTGACAACAGCAGTGGTGATCCAGTGAGCTGCAATCCCAAGTTACTTGGGGATGGATGGAAAGAGTAGAAAGCAGCTGGGATGATGTAAAATGCTGGCAGGATTTAAAACAAAAACAATTATTACTACTATTATTCTTATTTTGGACCTTTATATAGCATCATAAATGCACACACCTGAAGCACTTTACAGAATATAGTATACAAACAGTAATGGCGCTAGGGAGAGTTAACATCATCATGACCCTGGGTTCTTTGGGTAGCTAGATGGATATAAATCACCACAATCACATGATAGATGTTTTATTGTATTTCTTTCCGAATCTGAACATCTAACTTGTTCCATTGTTGATTCATGAAGATATGCCTGTCTGGTTTTTATTTGCATGGTCATGAAGTGAAACCAGGTAAAATGTGGAAATTTTGACTGCTTGTTCATTTGCCTGTTTGGACTTATTCAAAAGTCAAAACCCAAGCTGAAAGTGGTGTACAGGGAGCATAGGTGGATTGACACCAAACAAAATATTTGCCTGCACTCCTGCAAAGTGAAACCGCCAAGTTTCACACAACTCTAAGTGGTTGGCATCTAATTATTGACATTTTGTCAGATTTTCCAAAGCATGGTAGCAGAATTAATTGTGGAGAAAAATATTGAAAGTCAACTGAAGGTGGTTTGAAAGCAATCAGGTAAAGGATTTTTATGTTCTGGAAAAGCATTTGACTTTTGTATGTCTTGTTAGAATTTTACTTACTTCTACATTGCTTATGGTTAAAATTAGGTTAGAGAAGATCTTGGCATAGAAATTGGAAGAGATGATTATCACAAATGTCTGCTCAAAAGTGATGTACATCATTGCATATCTGTAATTCCTTTGACCTGATTTATAAATTGAAATTCACAGTTTAAATAGACCCCGTTTCCCTAGGAACCCCATTAGTAATTTTTAATTCAGTCAGACTTTTCCTAGGAGTAGCAGCTTACTCCCAGCCTACCGGCCGTCTAAGCATGCATGTGCCCAGATCATGTTCCCCATTCAGGAAGCTGCAGCTGAAATATAAACTATTCTATGTATCTCAAATAAAATTGGAAACTGTTGTTGATGTTGACTGGTGTTGTCATGGTTCTCAACTGCATAGTCTTGTTTGCAGTGAAATAGTTAAGCGGCTGTTCTTCCCGAGAGTGTTGCTGCGTCAGGCACATAGTTAAAAAAAATTGTACAGTGCTATTATGTCAAAGTTGTCATAACAAATCTTAAGTTATTTGTCATTCTTTATTCAGTCATTGCTTGGGCTCTATTACATATGTAAGTTGCTCTGTTTCCAGGAGTCTTGAAAAAACATCATACATACATTGCATATTCCACCCTGTTTCCTCCAGGCCTTGCTCTGCAAAAAGAGCCAAGCAATATTTCAAACTACATTTTCTCTTTTAAGATGTAAAAATCCATTGAAACATGAACCTGCAAATTTTTTATTGTAGTTACCTCAATTGCAATTTATTTTTTCATTTTAAATATAAAGAAATTTCAGAAAAAATATGGTATGAATGTCTTAGATGTACTCTCATTTCAAAGCCTTGCAGACTTTGGGTTAGGATTACTAGGCTGCATACACTTTACAAAGCCAAAGAAGTGGGCTGTAAATCTCTTAATATACAGCTTAGATTCCACTCAGCAATTTTTCTTTTCAGTGTGAAATACAGCATCTCTGTCTAACAACAAAACTTCCACCATTCTGCTCTTTAGATAGTAGCCTTTTAGTGAATCTCTTTATTCACAGAGGAAAGTAACTGTAGTCTGGCAGACACAGTGATTTTGCCACACAGGAGGAAAGGTGAAGAAATGTAAAGGCCAATAGAAAAGGTTTGCCCATCTTGTGGAGGGGAGGGTCATGGCAGTGTAGATGTGTGGCTGGTGCTGTAGGGCTAGTTTTGTGAAAAGGTACCGGATCTTCAATAAAATGAAAAAAAGGCCTTGCATGAAATTGTTGTGCCATCCAAGTTAGGATGTTGATATTGGTTCCAACTTCTCAAGGCATGCAGAGACCTGACATGCCAGTGACATTCAGGAAATTGAAAAAATGTCGATGTAGAAGTCTTAACTGCTCCTTCTATAGGCAGACAGACAGAATAATATTGTTGCAGATGTTAGGCACCTTATCCCCTTGAAGTGGAATTTAGATGTTTTTTGAATAGTTCACTAGGTGCAGTTGGGTAAAGCATGTAACATACAGCACAATGTTAAAGCTGCCCCATATTTCTTATTTCACAGTTCTTGAGGGCTTCAGTAGTGTGTTTTGTCTTGAGCTGTTCATCAAAAGCCAGTATGGAGGAGTGATAATAATTGGATTCATAACATACCATGTTAATCATGTGAATATACAAGTGAAAAATGAGAACTGTACTCCCGGATAATTACTAACCAAATTCTGACTGCCAGCATTGGCTTCATTTGGCAACCTGTTTTGTCAAATGAAGGAAGCATAACTCAGTGGATATTTTCTAATCAAACTAAAGACTGGAGATACACATGGACTATCTAGAAACTCCATCACCGTGACCTTGGTGTAATCTCAGAGCTCACATGATCAATGGTGACAGCCCTATCCAACACCTTGGTAAAACACTTGTGGATTCTTATATCCTTTTGTAGCTCAATGGTATTGGCTCAGAGTAAGTTTTGGGATTCTGCACTGGTGCTGCAGGAAGATTACTAAGGAGAGGTTTCCAAGAATTCTCCATCTGTATGCTGCTTGCCTACTTGTTCATTGTTCGCCAAATACCAGGATGTAAGCAGTCCTGCTGATGCCAGTGAGACTGCTATTCTGAAAGTGATGAATTGCAGAGCTGGACCATTAATTAAATGGTCATTTCTACTGCTTGCTTGTGTTTTGCCATAATATTTGAAATAAGAAAAGAAAGCCCGTCAAATGTTGTTGAACAGTTTTATTTGTACCTGGTAATACATATAACTTACAACTGATAGTTCTTTTAGAGCGTGCTGTAGGAGAAAATTACTGTGGACTTAGAATTAAGAAATCTGGCTACTGTTTTTTTACCAATGATCTGCTCTGCTGCTAGCATGGAAGTTGAAGTAGTTTCACTGCATTTCCCTGAAGAGAGCTGTAAACACGGCAAATGTGTGCTTTATCCCCTACTCCTTTAATTTCAGAAAGAGAGGCATTTAATGTCGGTTTTTTCTCAGCACTGAATTGCTTAGGTAGTACTCTATGGCTATGTGGGACAGGCAGGGGTTTTCCCCATGATTCTTTTTCTTTTTAACTGAAGCAGTCTGCAATAAATAGAGAACAGCTAGGCAGAGAAAGGATTTGAATGTCTTCTTATACCTAAAGCGGTGGGATATGTTTAGACTGTTAAGAAGTGCAAACTGGAGCAAATGTATACACAGAGGATGGACAGGAGAATGCAGCTCCATACAGCTATGGTGTTCATCGCAGCACTTAGCAGGTTGTCTAACAGAACATGTATGGAGATCTGCCTGAACAGACAGCATTACCAGCTGGGTTAATTTACTGGAGAGAAACTTTGAAATTCATCTGTGTGGTTCTGTATTTTCACTGGATCTTAGGAATGTGAAATGGTCAATAACATATTTATAGTTCTTTAAGTCCCTGAAAAGTCAGTGTCAAATACCATTTGCAATGAAAATTAATGTGCATTTTCCCAATGACTTGAGTGGGAACAAGTCTTAACACATCTCCAATCCAATGCAGGGAAGAGGTCTCTCTAGAGAAGTGTATGATGCTTTTATTAGGTCTCATTGCCCTTAACAAGCAGGTATTTAAAAATCTGATCAATAGTTTATAGACAAGTAGTCACATATTTACTCCAGGTGTTACACATACATTTAAAGAGCACTATCCAAAGCGATGCTGCCAGCATCAGCCAAAGAATGGATGTCAGTACTTCTGTGTCACACAGAGATGTGCCAAATATCACTGGACAGCAACATTTTAACAAATACTGCTGATGGTAATGTCCTACTTATACAATAAAACTGAAATAAATCAGGATGTGAAAAAAACTACGTGCTGCCTTTGGCTAATGGAATGCTCGTATGGTACTTCAGTAAGATTTGAAAAAAACCGGAAGCACCTTTACAGGAAATGAATGTTTTTTTTTTTATTTCTGACTCAAAGTGTGTTTTGAAGATTAGTGCTGTTAACTAATAATAAGGGAATGACATATGATGGATTCAAAATATTTTAGATTTTTTTACAATGTTCTAAATTCACATGAACCTTAAATTCAAGACACATAATAGACCTTCTACAAAACTGGAATTTTTTATTTTTTACTTATCCATCATGGATAGTCTGACTTTACAGATTGTCTCAGAACAAGCAGAATGAAATTGTAATAGAACAATAGTAATAAAAAATATTTTCTGTGTTCCTAATATTCTGCACACAGTCACTTTTGAGGATAGGATTCAGCCTGAGAAATGCCTGAATCCTTATTTTGACATCTTTCCTCCTAGAGAAGGATTTTAACCACAGTGTTTCAACATTTTTATATGTGAAAACTCCCAAGGAATATATTTCTTAGTTACACTTCCTAGTGATTCCTGCAGTGAGAGTAGTGTCTGACATGGCAAGTATACTTGAATTTTTGGACAGCTTAGACAGTTTTGGAGAGCTGTACTGAACTTCTACCTTTTGGTTGTACAGATTCTTTCAGTGGCAGTGCAATACTTAACCTGCTGCAACTCTTTTCCTGGCGTAGGGTCAGACTGATTGGGAATGCGTAGATTGTTTGCAGTGGGTGTGAGTAGTGAGCCTGACATTTCCTGTGCAGTGCGTGTGCAAGGTAAATCCTTGCTTTTGTGAGCATCCCTGCTTTTGTGGGGCTTTTGGAGCAGGTGGTCAGGAGCAACTCATGGGCTTCATAAATTGCCCTTGGAAGCTGTGCTATTACAGGCTGTGAGCTCCTAGTGTAAGGCTCTGAGACTTCTTAATAGACTTCTTGCTTCAATCAAGCTGGAGAGTTATGACCCCATTATACATCCTGGACAATACAGTACCAACATACAAGCCTGAAATGGGTTAAATACCAAGCTTCTCGTCACCCCAAAATAGTACCCCTGCCTCCCCTCTTCAGTGATGTTGCAGTTACACATTGGTATTGGGTAACTTCCACACCAGATGCTTTTCCAAAAGAAACTGGAGACAATTACAGCTTCTTTTGTGCTGAGGGTAAGCATCAGAAAACGGAGATCACCAACAATTTTTCATAAAAGGGGCAAGAAAAAAGATTGTTAGCAATATTCATCGTCCGTTTGATATATACAGGCTAAAGTTTGACATTGCGGAAGGAGGATTATAAAATTAAATAGGATTATTCTTAAAGGCTGCCAGGATGAAATGAAGTACACACTCCCTCCTATACACCCAGCTTCCTGGGATCCTTAAATGGAGGACAAATACAAAGAGTAAAATATGTGTTTGAATCCCATCTTTTTAAAAACTAGGGCTAACTCAAGACAGAAGGATGTGGGAAATCACAAGTGTGTTTTTTGGAGGCTTTTTCAGTTACCTATTAAGAATGCTAAACTCTTTCTTTCTTAGCACACAGTCTGCCTACTGTTGCATTGCGAGTTTGTTAAAGAAATGAAACTTTGCTGAGAGGGACAGAAATAAATTATGTGAATGAGGGTACTCTGTGCGTATCCCTCACTGAGAGGTCACAGGTTCACCAAGTTTTGCTTTGTTGACTTTAAGTTATGCCTTGTTTGTGTTTTAAACATCTTTAAATGGGCAATATAAAATTTGTCATCAGTAGAAATAGGTGGGTGAGGTAGGGTGTGAGTGGAAATGTCAGCCTTGAACAGAAAGCAGCTTTGCTCTGTTATGAAAGTGGGTTTCTTTGCAGAAAAAACAGAAGTACCCCTGGGAAAATAAAGTGTTAGACTAAAGTTTGGGCTTCCCACCTCTGCATAAGGTAGAAGAACCAATGTAATGTGGTGGTGCACCTGGGAGAATACCCATACTTTAAACGTATGTGTTGAATCTGAATTGTTCCTCCTGGATTTACATGGCAGTGGAATGTGGGAGAGAGGAGGGCCGCCAGGCTTCTGCGAAGTCTGGTCTCCAACAGGAAAAACAAGTTGTTTACATGGCGTTACTTTGGCATGCTTAGACACAGGCACATCTTCCTCCAGCATAGGTTTATCTGATATTTTTGTTGATGTCTCTGTTAAATTAAAATCTCTTCATTATGATCTCACCTTGAACATCTAATAAAGCACAACTGAAAACACAGTAGAGAAGCCAGAGAAAATTAACATCAAGAAAGTGACTGGGGCCAGCTGGAATAACCAGCATATATGTACAAGCAAAACACTATTAACAAACATTGCTTTATCCTACCTGAAGAGCAAGTTAATTACAAACAGAACTACTAAATATGGTACATTTTTATTTTTTCATAAAGAAAAGGAGTACTGGAGATGGTATCCCTTTAAATGTTTGATTAGTATCATTAAGAACCACAAACCAACAAAGATGTATGCAAAGATAAAGAACTAAAACCTCTTTGTTTCTGTTTTCCTTCTTGAGCTCTGATGCTGCAGTCTGTTGCTATTCATCTTTGCCTTTCTGGATGAAACATCATTTGGTTGGACTTCTGTTTTGTGTAACTGAGAATGCTTGATAATTGATAAGAAGGATAAGTCTTTTAAACATAGGAACAGTAGTGTTAATTTAAAGCTGAAAGGTTTAGAAAATCAGTTTTGATTTAGGCTGTGACTACATTTGAACTATAACAATCTCTGTTTCCTTTAATATTAACACTGTGGCATGGTATGCAAGATGCTAGGCCAAGATGCCTCAGACCACGTGGTAATGATTCCTTTCTCCTTCTAAGAGCTATCCTGTAATCACTCCGTCCTCAGACAGGTTTGATTTGTGATTCCAATCCTGCTTATAATAGCCTGCTGTTCTCCTAAAGTGCTTAGTTTCAGTACAAATACTTCCTTTGCAGTATATTTCCAAGCCATAATTAGAAATGAGAAATATGCTATCTCCAGAGTAGCTTTAGTTAAAAAAATTGAGACTGTTGTGAATCACTTGAGATTTCTACCCATTGTAATCAATAAGTATAAAATTATCAAGGTTATTTTGCAAGATATAGAAGTGAAATGGTAAATCAGCAAAACTAGGTAAGTCCATTAATAAGTAAAGTTTTTGCATTAATTAAATTAGTAAAGTTTTGACTCCGTGACTGCTTTAAAAAAAAAGACAGAGCACTGAGCCTCTCCCAGCTACAACTGTTAAGGTTATTGAAATTAGCATTGTCTCCAAGTCTTGTATCCCTGACTTTTATTCATATCTCATGATATGTGCCTATAGCAAATGAACCAGGATTTTTAAAAGAAACAAATGTTCTCCATGTTGCAACCCTTGTGATTTTATTTTAAAAGCACTGTTCTTTGTCTTTCTTTTTTAAAAGATTTCTTAGAACTGCAAGAATGGAGATTCTTTTAGGTAGTTAATGACAAATTGTGACAGGGCTAAAAGTAGGAACATCCATGATTTCCAAGATGTAATACCATAAAAACAGGGGATCTGGGAAATAGGCAGGAAACAATAGAAGGCATCAGGTGTGAGAATCATTGTGGGGTTGATGGTAGGTGAGGATATTCAAGGAGGAGTCTGTGAAAATTGATGGTCATGTAGAGGTAGCGTGCAAATGATGCACATCTCTCTTTGCTGTGTGATAAAGAGAGCTACCAGGGTAGAAAGGGATGAGTTCAAGCGATTTGGATTTGGGGGAGAATGAGATGTTTGCAGACGTTCTTCTGTGGAGCGTGTGCCTTTCCTTAGTTTACTCAGGTCTCTCACTGATGACTTTAGGGAAATAGCATGAGGGTTGGTTGGTTGCTCCTTGTTTAACAGAAGCAGCAATGTAATGGAAATACTGTGAAATATGCTGAGCACATGCATGTGTGTGTTATATTGCATATCCAGACGGTAGCTGGTCAAACTTTTATAAATCAATAGCCCAAAATATCTATGTTAGATTTAAAATCAGATGTACATCTGTTGTGCATTAGCAGTTCAGTTAACCTTTTGTTGTTAAGCTGTCATTGCCTGGACAGTCTGGTCTTCTTGGTTATTTCCATTGCTTCTAATAATGGCATAAATAAGCAAAGAAGTATTATTTGGAAGGGAAAGAAGGAAGAACACTTCTAGTGTTAATTGTAGAACAATGTATTTAGAATGATAAATTAATATCCTAACATTAGTTGCTAGTAATACATGCATCTGCATGTAAGTGAATAGAAGTAAAATTTTTTGGAAGCCTGTGCTGTGAATGTTTTTCTTGGGTCTACCAGTACTTCAGTCAGAATTATTTTCTGAATGAGTTTTGCATCCAAAATGTAGAAATGTGCCCAAACCTGACTTGTGAAGTGATTTAGTTTCTGTGTGATTATCCTCCAACAATTGCATATGCTTTTTTTTTATGATCTCAGCTGTGCTACCTTAAGTTCTCATTAGATGTCAGAAGTTTAACTGGGTCAAGTTAGGTCAAGCTTATTTAGATAGCACTATGTTAAGGAAAACACAGATATTTCTGCAGGTGATGTTAATTCAGCTGGGGACAACTTTTTATGATTCAGTACATGGTAAATGTCCTGCTCTGTCCCTCTGGGTTTAAGGGGATGCTGGCTGGGAGAAGTGCCCAAGTAATGACTAGAGCCATTATAGCAATGCCATCTTTTATATAAAATGTTAAACTGTGCTTCAGATGTGCTTAAACTTCTCAGTGCTCTTTTTGTCAGTGAGAACACTGATTAGCCTGGCGGTCAGATTATAACCTTGAAAACTCAGATGTAACTCTGCTTCAAGGCTTCTTGTATAAAGTGCTTTGCTTTTCTTCTGAAGATGGGAGACAGGAAAAAAAAGGGACACGATAAGGGACAAAAAAAAGCTGAATGCCTGTTATTCTGGGATACAGCAGTGGGTGAAGGGTGAGTTCTTATTCTTGGTATGTGCAGGGAACATAAAGCCAGGTTTGTACACATATTCTCAGGACTTAATATTTAATTGTGGTCTTGCTTAATATGCTTTTTAAGAATACTATCTAAGCATAAAGCTGTCTGGATCTATGCTTCTGTCGTAAGCTCTGTGTGAAACTCTTCTAACTTAGGCAATTTTTTTAAATCTTCTGAGAATTTACAAGCTAGTTGCAAGTTAGGGGATGGGAAGTTGGTGAGATGATTTTATGCCTAGATAAATCCCCAGTCTCATTTGTCCCTTTATGACACAAATGGACCTCACCCCAAATACTGATTAAGTAACATATGAGGGAAGTGAGGGAATTAAAAGTAGAAGAGGGTTTGTAGACTAAAATGGAGACAATTATGCATATAAAAACCTGAGTTTTCCAATTTCTGGCTGATAGTCCTAGCGTGTTTCCCTTTTTCTGTCTGATCACGTGTTTCTTCTGTAGTAATCTATCTAAGGAAGCATAATAACAAAGATTTCTTCTATGTCCCTGTGGGTTTTTTTGCTTCTAATACTAAATTATTTACATTGGAAATAATGGAAGGAAATAATTCCTTCCTTTCTTGTTTCATTTTGGGTGATAAATCTTTTGCTTGTTTCATATAAACAAATTTGCTTAGAAGTGACCAGTCAGACTGATGCTACTTGGTTCAAGATGATAATATCAAAACTCCATTCTGCTCACCATTTGTATTCTTACGCACATAAAATCAAGCTCTCTAGCTTTTAAAAAAAGGAAGAAAGCCTTCTTCCAAAATCTGTTTTTTTCCTTTTAGTTAAAATAATAGTTCTTAAAAAATAATTAGATACTATTTCTTCTTTCATGAGGGTAGCAGAACTTTAGTTTCTATGTGCAACAAAAGGTAAATTAATATTTTTTTTCCCAAAAAAAGAGGAAGAAGAATCTGTCTTAGAAGTTAAAAGCAAAAAACTATGCATTGTTTGGAAAAAAATGTAGATATGAATTTTAATTAGGAGTGGAGTCATAGAAGTATATGACTTCTATATATTTTTAACTGTTTTTAAGCAATGTGAATCTCAAATGATAATAAATTGTGAGAGTCTTCATTTATTTCTCTTACAGCCACCAGTTCTGGATTCATGTAATTCTAGATAGAGATATAAAATGCCTAAGCATAACTTTAATTTATAGATGGACTAACTTGATTTGTTGAATTATAGTTCTATGCCCATAAATATAATTTATTTTCCTTTCTTGAGTTACTGTTTTCCACAGTTAGTAGTTTTGGCAAATTGTAGATTTGAATGAAACTGAGTTTCATGGAGTGTTGCCTTGAATTAAATAGTCTTTGAATGCAGTTCAGCCCCTCTCTCAGAAGAAACCCAAAATAATGGAGTCATGGATAGATATTTCAATAAGGATTAGCAGAGATTAAATTTCTCTGTGGGCAATCATGGGTGGGTTTTGGAGCTGTGCCACATCCCTCTGTGGCTACAATGAAAGCACATGGGTCTGAACAGTGGTAGCTCATTGGTATGCACTATTTGAGTGTTTTACATGGATGAATCAATTTAAACTTGGATCCCTTGTATTAGGCTTTTTGGTACTAGTCTAGGTGTTTTATCTAATGTAGGTTACATAAACAGTGCTGATATTTTCCATCTAAATCTCCTGCATGGGACTCAGTGTAGAATGCTTTGTGCTCACCCTTTGTGTACTATTGTATTTTTGCCTGCATAAAATAGCATTTCAGATTCTGATGGGATTAAATCCGGGCTTGAACTAAAGAAATGGGGTTAATGCAGTTTCACTAGCTAAAGGTACAGCAGTTTGATTCATACTTCAAAAAAGTGGTTTTTAGTCTTACCACAAGAAGTGCTGAAGTGACTCATATTACATGAAAATGCTCTAAAGAAACACATCTTTACAAGCACCGAGTCTTTAATTGCAACGATTTTTTCCATAGGTGTTATGTTTCCATAGGTGTTGCTTTTTCTTGGACTCGTCATGTTTAGCTATGCAAAGGGACTTTCTTATACAATATTAATAATTACTGAAATGTTGGTATATAATAAATGATTTGAAATATCACTAAACAAGTTCATTGTGAAGGATTTTTGACTTCAGTTTTATGGAATAGAGTTTTTTAAATCTTGGCTTACTTTAGAGAAGCTGTGGCATTTATTCTGGAAAGGCAATATGGTTGGGGTTGTGAATTATTTTTTTTTTTTAATAGTAAATCAGTGGTGGTGTTCCAATATAGCATGTAACTGATGAGCAAAACCAAGTGATTGTTAACATCATGTTTCACTCGGTTATGGCAACATGATAGACGTAATTTAAATGTTAGGTGGCTGTTTTAAAAATGGATTTTTATGCCAGATCTGCTTTGAATTGTGTAAGTAAAGGGCTGTATCATGCTTGTTCAAGTATAATTGTATCTTGGTTTTCAGTTTGATTGTAGTTTATTTTATTGGTCTATATTAGTCATCTGTGGTTGGTTGAGCATGTTGTTCCAAGCATACTTTTTAAAGCAAAATAAAATAAGTCTTTCCAGAACATTTCAGGTAACAGACAGGAAACATCTTTATTCATTAGTCAGTTGGTGCATGCACCAGGGATGGAGTTGAAGGCATGCAACCACATAAAGCATCTGTTTAATGTATGATTGTGTGTGGGACAACATGAAGATCTTTGTCCATGGGACTTAAGCGTTTGATACCTTTGAATTTTTTCCTTTGGTTTAGCAGCTTTGGTAGTTGCTTAATGATTCCTTTTGTAATGGTAGTTACTTCCTTTAGTTCATTTGGAAAGTGTGCTTGAATCATGGTCAGCTCTGATCATTGTGGTTTTGATGAACCAAACTGAAGGCATGGCCCTTGTGAGTTGCTGTACTGTGTCTTCCAGCTTCTTGAAACATAGGGCTGCATGAAAATGAGAACCCATAAAAATGAAAAAGTAATTCTCTAGCCCACATAAGGACAAATCAAAACATGAAACCTGAAGGCCAGAATGCTGGGAGACCACTGAAAGAACTTCTTCAAAAAAAAAAAAATTCTGATTGTAGTTGACTGTTGTCAACTTGTAACTTAATGTTAGGCAAGGTTTCTGAGCAAAAGATACCTATTTCATTAATTCAGTTTATGTAATTGGAATAAAGAGACAACCTTTAAGGCTCTCTAGCCCTTCTTCAGAGCTTCTGTTTCTTCTGTAATAGAAGCAAAACTGCTTGAGAGATAAGAATAATTGCAGAATCTAACTAGTTTTACTAATCAGTTCAGCCTTCTGAGATAAAGAGTAGGAGCTACTGAGTGAAGGGAGGAATGACTAGAGAGAGACCAGTAATTTATTACATGGTGGGTTGGCAGAATAGGTGATGTTTTCTTTTGTGATATAGTCATGGTTGCTATAAAATCTGTATTGTTTTAGGTATCTGAGGTTGAAAATATCACATATCACACTTATGGATATTCTGCACATTTAATAGCTGCACCACTGACGAAGTCTGGCTTGCCAATAGCTGTCTCTATTCTTAGTGATATTAGTCAATCCTTGCATAGTTACCTGGAGAAAATGCATACAATACGCATTTTTGGTTTAAGTTAGTTTAAAAATCAAGTTTTTTCAGTGTGTCTTTAACCCAGTGTGTCTTGAAAAGAGGTTTTAAATTGACTGTCACATACGTAATGTAAAATTTGACTTCCCATTTCAACAAGGGCTTGTAGCACTTGGATCAGAAATGCTAATTTGATTTTAAAATTTTACAAAATAAAGTCACCTGTGCTAAGAGTAGTAGGTTTTCTGTACCTCATAAACTTCCAGAGTGCTGCATAAGGAAAAGAAATAAGAACATGACTGTGGTAAGTCTGCATTTCTTAGTTTATAGTTTCTAAGTATAAAACTTTAGGTGTTAATAATTTTGAATTTATTATTTTAAAGATATATTTGTGGAGTACTTTTCTTGAGTGAACATGAAACTGTGTATGTGAAAGAAAATGGAATTTCATGTACTGCAAACTCAAGTGTCCAGCTCATCTCTATACTGTATAGTCTCTCTCTCTTCCCTCTCCTTTTTTTCCCCCTTTGTTTAAAGGATGTAGAGCCTAAACACTTCATAGATTAATAGATGTATAGCTGTGGAGAATGTGTATTCAGAATCTGGGTAGGTGCCATTTAGTAAAAAAATATGTTTATTTACACCGTAATTTTAGCTGTGTAACATAGTAACAGGAAAAAAAGAGGCATTTAGAGTATTTATGCTTCTGTCAAACATTTTTAACGCATGTGTGTTTGCATGCAACTGCAATTGTTTGTTTTGCAGATGTTGCAATTGAAAGCTAGGCTTTAAATTGTGGTTTATGTCAAAATTTTAAAATATAGCCACTAGTTTTTAATGTCTCAGGTTATTAGTATTCAACATACACATATACAGTCCCCAAACTGAATGCGAGTTAAGAATATGTGAGCATAAATATCTTGGCCGAATTTATATTGCAAGTCAGTGACAGAACAAGATTAAAATTCAAAACTTAAAACAAAGACAGAAAAAAAGTAAATAATAGAGTTGTACTACGATTTCGAGATCGGGACAGTATCAACTTAGTACAACATCACAGCCAAGTACCTGTCCCCTCTGTGAGAAGTGATGATGTTGATGTAGGCAGTGGCATAGATCAGCTGTTATTACCAGAAAAAAACAAATTCCAGCAGAACAGAGCTGTAGGGATTATTCAGCCTAAACTGAGGAAGTACTGAACAAGCTGTTATATCTTTTAGAAATTGTATACACAGAAATGTTCTATTATTCATGCTGGATTGCAGCACCATTGGTTTTTTTTTTTTTAATACCTTGAACAAAGATATTCGAGTAAATTTCCTTACTTTCTGAATGTATGTTACACTTCAGTAGGATTACATACAGTTCTCATTATGTTTTTTCTCTTCATTTGCATACATCTCTGTTGTATTCAATGCCTCACCTACTGCCCACAAGGACCACCAGGTCCATTTTAGCAGGTCTGCTCGCCATCCATCCAACCATCTATCCACCCACCCACCCAATGGGAAGTCCATACCAGTACAGGGGGTGAATCTGTCCCAGGAGCTGGACTTGGCATTCATCCTTGCTGAATTTCATGAGGTTTCTGCTGATAACTATTTATAAATATGTATTTATACATATATTTTATATGTATAGGTTGGATGGCACTAGAATGAGGTCATGTGAATGAGTGGTATCTCCATAAGACCTAGATTTCCATCGTTCTGTGGCTTCAGTAAAGATGGCGGGGCTCTCGTTGGCTGTCCCCATTCTTTATGTTTTTATCTGGCTTATAGATGACATTCTTTGTCTGGTCATACCTCTTCAACCCCCAAAATTCTAATTATCTGAGGGTTACTAGTATCTATAGTGGAAATCATTAGATAACAAAATTATCTTCATGTCACACATTGGGAATAAGTTATCTGCAGTTAGCCAGAGTTGGTTTAGTTGCCATCTATTTTTTAGAAAAATAGACTATACAACAGGAATTTAACTTTAGGAGTTTATAATTCATATTTGTTACATTTCTGTTTGAAGCGTTTGAAATAGCACTTAGAATTGCCTTATGGTAGTAGTTTTCAATGAATTATTATTAAAGATACTTCAGTTACCTCAAACTGGAACAGATTAGACTTGTCCCTATGGAGAGAAAGAACAGCATATGCACATCTAGTTCATGGGACTGTCTGTGTAGGGTAGTGATTGTTTATAAAGGTTTCTGTAGTTGTTCCAGAAAGAGTCATCTTAAGAACTATAGGATTTCACTCAACACCAGTGTCCTATTTACCTCCTTTTAACATTTAATATTTTGAAATTTGACTTATGGTGCACTAGTGATTTTGAAATTTTTTATGTATGTTTAAATTATGCTGTGCCTTCTCAGTGCAAGACTTAAAGAGTTTGGGATGAGTTCTGCATTTTAAAGCATTGAACCTCTTCCAGTGTTTTGACACAACTAATTTGACTAAAGCAAACTACAATTAAACTATACTTCTGGGTAACTGCTGCCAAAAAAAGACTGTACAGTGGAGTCCATTTACAATGTGCTGTTGAAGCAATAAATCTGTGAAAAGAATAACATATGTATAATTTCGGTAAACTTCTTCTTAAAGTTTGGTTTTTTTTGAAAAGGAGAATCTATGAAAGCTTATACATGATGTTGTAATGAACCTGCTGGCACATTACTTAGGAGAAACAATTTTCACCACCATATCTAGCTAGTAACATGTTGCATGCCTTACAATACAGGAAAAGCAAGTAGCATCAGAGACTAACAGATAAAACTAGTTAGATCTAGGAAATTGAGACGAAAAAAGGTATTTTTGTGAAAACAGAATGTCAGATGAATCGATGACCTTAAAATAACAAATTGGAAATAACAAATGGTGTGAATTCTGTTATCCCTAATGATCCTATTATGTGTTTGACTGCTGTTCTGTGATTTCCCACTTCTTGAAGACTTCATTCTCCATGGGAAGCTGGCTGCCTTTCAATGGAAGATGTACATCTGGTGTGACTTTGTATGATTGTTCTGAAGTCCCACTCTCACAAATTTAGCTGGCAGAGTGAGAGACAGGTTTCCAGTAAATTTTGCCTGGTTTCCAGTGTGACTTTTGTTCATATTAATGTGGAGATAAGGCAATGTTTTAGATGATAAAGAGCATATTCTTTTTGATGATTCAGTATTTTTGAAGGAAAACCCCCTCTTTTGCTGGAAAACCCCTGGCCAGTTCTAGTCATGAAGAACCTAGCTTGGATGCTTTATATGAACAGGAGGTGTGATCAGAAGCAACACCTGGGGAGTTGACTTTGCTTTAGTGCTAAATTCAGAGCTGGAAGGCACAGGAGAATTAAACAGACCAAAGGCTGGTGTAAGTGGCTTCTAGTGTGACTTACTACTTCTACACTACATTTATAGATTTGTTTTATAGACTGATGACTTAGCTGTCAGTGACAGCAGGAGGAAAAGATTGTGTATTTGCTGATCACAGGATCATTATGAGCCATTGGGCATGATGTGGGTGTGAAAGATGCATCTAACTGGTGAGGGACATTTAGTGGGGATACAGAAACTTTATTTCATGTCACAAAGTTGCAGTGAAATGATAGGTGAAATACAGCTTGCAATTCTGTTTGCTGGTATTCAGAGAGAGGAACTCAGTTGTGGCTACAAGGATAATTGTAGCAGTAAAACCTGTTTCATGAAGCAACAGTCAAAGGCTGGTGTGTTTATCATCACACAGCAGAAACTGCGATACAATATGATTACCTTTTATAAAAACACTAGAGTGAACATCAAGGAGCCTGGAAAGCTGGCCAAGGAGGAAAATACTGTAGACCCAGGATCAGATGGATCTAAAATAATGGCGATGAATAAATTAAGATTAGAAAATTGGAAGGATTTCCAACTATTAGAAGAGAAAAATCTGAACCAAATTTCAAATAGGAATAGTAAAATAATAGAGCAGCAGTTCTATTGAAACTACTTTAATTAACAGTAACAGCAAAGAAATACATTAACAAGAAATCTAGGCTGACAAAGAATCTGTGTTAGCCAGGTAAGTGTAAGAAAGCCTCTATTTTATGAAGTCTTGAATGCATAGGGGGCTGGACTTGATCTGTGGATCTAACACATGTAAAATAGAAAGGCAATTTGCATTCTTCGTTCTAGACTGTTTCTTATCCTTTATTAATTTTTCAATACTACAGGACTTAAGCAGTGAGAATTAAGGTAGTATGATGAGAATAATGAAATAATGCATGCTGCACATGACATAAAGAGAAAATTGGATTTGATTTAGCAAGTTGAGTTTAGCTGAATCTATTTTTAATATTTAGGTGAAATTTATGAGCAAACCTCCAATTTCACAAATGATGTATAATTCTCTTCATTTGATTTCCTGGCTAGAGTAAAAAGATTAAATGGCTTTTTATGACTTTGAGACAGTAATAAGAAAACTGAAAACCCATTGTGCTAGGTGAGTCACTAGAGGAATTGGCCAATTGTTCTCTCGGCTGCTGCTTCTTTCAAGACAGTGTCATTTTGTTCAGAAAAATGCGCATGGCCTGTGTTAATACCAAGTGCTCCAATCAGCACTGGAGAAGTCCAGATGGTTCACTTGGTAGCAAGCAGTCTTTTCCTGCCGGGGTTTTCTCTCTTTCACAGAATACACAGCTTTTTCATGTATTGGGGTGTGTTTTTCTTTGTCATAAGTGCTTCTTAAGTTTAGGGTTTTTTTGATCCTTTAAGCCACAGCTTAATCAATCAGAACCTGCGCAAGAGCTTCTTGGGCAGGGGAACGGAAAGGGGATTTAAACACATAATTTCAGCATTTGACAATTGGTTTATAAGTTCTACCGAATTCTTCTGGAGATCAAAGGGCAAGTGTACAGTAGCTGAAAATGCACCGACTTTTCTGGAAACAGTGGCATAAGCTGAACAAGTGGACTCCGTGAGTGATGTGGTGATGTGACAGTATTGTTGCAAGAGTCTATAGCCAGTTGATATTTCTAATAGGAAGAACAGAGGGTAGTTGGCATGTGAAGACATAGTCACTTGAACCTGGTGACCAGCCTGTTACATTGCACAGAAAGCTGTGGCACTTGGAGGGACTTGTGTCAGGTTCATGAGTTTCACTGCTGATGGCAGCGACTGAACATCTGATTTTAAAACACCCTCATGAGTTTAGGAAGCAGATTTTGTGCTTTTGTCTAAAAAAGGCACTTAAAAGAAATGAGAGAGATTAGAATTGATAAACTTCATGTATTTTATTTGCAGTTTCATTTTGTGTGTAGCGAATGCCTGTTTAATAGTGAGTAGCATAGTGAGTGCTGCTGGGTAATAACATAATTTTCCTGAATCTATGTGGATTTTTCAGAGAGTGAAGAGTGTGTATTTCTGTGTGTGTATAGTCATTGTAAAACACTATAAAATGGCAAGAGAAGCAAAGGTAATAAATACTTAAGCATTTTAATGTTATTCTTCAAAAATTACAGATTTTTAAACAGTATCTCTTTAAGATGGTGATCATGAAAGATGGATATACTGTGCTGGAAACTAGGGAATTTGTATGTGCTCTGAAATTTGCGTTAATCTTTAGCAAAAAAGGATTTTGTGCCCTTGTGTTCACCTTTGTGTGCCAATTCATAACACACGCTTTTAGGTAATATCTTGATTAAAAAGAATCTTAACCATACATCATGTAGGCTAGACCCCATTTGGTATAAAGTCCATGATATATAAATATGATATCTTCATTATACGATTAGTATGATGATCATGTATTGTATCATGAGCAATATTTCAATTTTTCATCTTTTACATGGATTGTTGTGGATTTAGAAAACTCCATGAGACAGAAGAAAGCAAAAGAGATGAGAACTTTTATGGTAAACCCAGATATCATGGGACCTATGATAAAAGTGACAATGCTGAAACAAAAAACAGATGTGAAACATGGAAAAGGAGATTATAATGTTGTAGTGATACAGACAGGTTTTTGACATAGATCCTTGTTGATATATGTGCCTTTACAGCTTTTCCCTTCCTTTATTTAAAGCTGAAATTAATTGAAACACTTTAAAGCTTAGTGTTGTTAACGAGAAGTTTATCTGTAAGCATTGAAAAGCGTTTTTGAAATGCTTGGAAAATCACAGTTCGAACTATCTACCCTTACGTTAATTTTATAATATCTGTTTTTGTTGTTTTATCACCTTATGATAGGTGTGCAAAATGCATCCTCTACCTTTAAAGACATTGTATTGCAGCTGTGCAGACAGGTTACAGTTTGAGGATTAATTATCTCAGATGTGACATGAGAATTTCCCAAAGTGCCCTACAAAAATTCTGAGATTTGAGACTTGGAGGTGTGATTACTGATCATTAGAAGCTTCAGACTTCACAGCCTAATGATACAAATTATACTGAAGCATTTTTGTCTAACTTCCAATAAAATCTAAGTCCATCACAAAGAATATGTTAAACAGAACTGGGACATTTCTGCAGATGTCTTTTGCATAAATTAAAAATACATCCCAAATGTGAAAAGCTAGCCATGTAACTTAGGGTATTTATACTCTGTAAATGTGGAAATAAGCGTATGTAGAATTTTTTGTGTCTTCCATATCTTAGAAGTACAATCTGCAGTTTAGAGATATACGTTCTAATCTTAGAGGTTTACCTTCTAATCTCCGATTTTTATCTAGGGAAGAGAAATGTAAGCTTCTCATTCAACAGATTGGCACTATTTGGGACTGTTTGGGTGAGTAGGTTTTTGCAGAGCTGTGGCATTCTTGCAGAGAATGTAGCCTGTCACCAACTTCCCAGCTGAAAGTCAAATACCTTTTCTTAGCTTAGCTGTATTCAGGCAAAATGCCATTGGAAGAACTCAAGTCTTTCAACACGATAGGCTGCACGTCACTGAGAACTGAATAACTAAAATTCAGAAGCTGAAACTATGATGGGAAGCTTGTAGGCAGTGAGTTTGGAGCATGGCTATGAAACAATATGTTGCTGGTGAGATATTCTTACCACCAAGTAAATTTGCTGCTTCTCTACCACTCCACAGTATGCAGGAAACTGAAAGGTATAGAACCCTGTACAGGCCAGATAAAAGGTTTTCTTTTCTAGTTCTGGCAGGAAGAGCTTTCTCCGCAATGAGATGCATTTTGTTTTTACTTGAAAAACTATTCTAAGTTAAGTTTTTTTAAAAAAGTTAATGTAGCATTCATGTTGCAGAGCTAAAAAAATAGAATGTCAGTTTGAGAAAAAGTTAATGTTGCTGTTGGAACTTTATTTTGGCAGTGCTGCAATATTTGCTATCCTGGAATTTTTTTTTTTAAGTTATGACTTAACTGCACATAAAATATACATGATTTCTAATGGAGCCGATTTAATGTTGAGTTGGAACTTTTAATTTAAAAGCATAATTCAGAAAAAATAGGGAAAAGTTGAAGTAGGATTCATAGATTTCCAAAGCATTTTTATGGAAAAAGAAAAGGGGTTGAGGAATTAATTCTACCTGTATCTTGTTGCAATTCACCATATATAATGTGATATGTCTTAAAATGGTATTGTTGAATGTTCCCTGGTAATCTTCAGAATGTACAGCTATACTGAATTGATTTAAAAATCAAGTGATAGTTCATGTGTTCCCAGCTGGGTTTCATAAATATGAAGTGTTTTAGGTATGTGACCATTAATAAATATTCTTAAGTTATTTAAAAAAAGGAGTTACAGGAGTGGCTAGTAAATTGCTAACAGGTTACCATTTTAGAGAATGCCTGATAAAATTACAGGTGATTTAATTTACATCCTCCAGACTAAAACATACCTTGAATATCTGTTGTCTTATAATGGCAGTTGAAGCATTAGGAAATTCTACCTTGCACAGAGGCAAGATGCCAACAAGTAGCTGAATGGCAGTGCCTTATGTAAAGAAATGATTTCTTGTTCTTCACGTCACCTGCAAGAAATATGGGCAGTCCAGCTGGCCATGAGGGGAGAGACACACTTTGGCAGTGGAGGCAGGCAAGAAGAAGTATTGCTGGTAAGAGTGTAGGAGATTTTAGGGGTGGTGGTTTTATTGAAATGTGTCAGAATATGCAAACCTGTCTCAATTTTGCATGCTTCACTATTCTGCTTCATTCGTATCTAACAAAAATGAAGAAATCCTTTTGCGTGTGCAACATCAGCTTGTTTTGATAAAAGTAGTCATCAACTTAAACATCATGAGAGCAGCACCCTACAGAGAATGGTTTTCCTAAAGATTCAGGATTGTGTGTATCTTAAACCAGACTGGAAGCAGAGGAGTCTGGAAGAGTTTAAAAGCCATGGAAAAATTGTTTCTACAGATCTTAGATTTGGGGGCCAGTACCTGAATGCATTCTTTTAACTCAGTAGTCTCTGCATAACAGTCTGAATGTTTTTCCTCTGTCAGGGCTATAAGGTATGGCGTTGTGCATATATGTGTACTTCCTTAGGGCGCAGTCCTACCATTTAAAAAAAATCCCAAGAGAGGATTAGATTGAATGCTGTGTCAGCAGCTGAAAGCCAGTCAACAGAGATAATACTGACTCTCTCCCCACCATGACTTCTCCTAACTCTATGCAGCAGAGTGGAGTGAGCAGGTAGATAGAGAAAACCTTTGTGAGAAGTATAATGTGTATGCTGTATGTGCAAAGCCCGGAAATGCAGTTAATTGAAGACAGAAGTTGTTGGCACTTATGAATTGTTTCTTCAGCCTTCAGCAATGAAGGTACTTAAAGATGAAAAGCTGTAGTGTGTTTGAATAACAAGAACATGTGAAGTTCTTACCCTGTTATTTACGCAGTTTGAAAAGTTGTTTGAGCTTGCTTTATTATATGCATTAGCAAGAGCTGGGAAATTTTATTTTTTGTTGTGTTTCAGCTGAAGCCAGGTCCCAATAGCATTGTTAGAATCATGATACTAAATTTAATCTGGACTTTTAAAATCATGGAGGAAAACCTTCTTCAGAGTGGGATACCAATATGCAAATTAAAGATTTTGCCTCTTTAGTCAAGAACAAATCTTCCGTTCTGGGACATTGTACAGATACTACAAAGTCTAAGATTACCAGAACGTGTTTCAAAACTAGTAAGTATAGAACTAGTAAACAAGAACTGTCTTTTGCGCTGTACATTGAAGAAAACCTTTCATTTTTATACTGCAGATGACATTAATATTTTGGTGCTGATGGTTGTAGTATGCTTATTAAACTATATCTACATTTTCTAGATCTGATAGGGATGCATTTTTCCTATGACAATATTGCTGCTTGCCTTGGGCAGTATGCAGGGAGCATGAAGAAGTACAGTTTCGTACAGCCTGTCCTCCCACACTGTGTGCCTCTGCTTCACAAGACAGTGGAGAGTAGACTTCAGGGAAAATTTTTATTGAGGTCATGACGTGGCAACTCTATGTCCCTTTATTACTGAAATCTAGTTTAAGATGCCTGTTGAATGGATGAAGAGACAAAAGAGTAGTGAGAAAACAGGAAAGGTGTAACACGGTGGCAGTTTACTTCAGGTAGAATTAGGAAATTTTGAATCTACCGCTTGTTTAAGGGAACACACCATTATTAGGTATACCTGTGTCCATGCAAGCATGCAGCTGGTAGTAATAACCTGCAAGAAGGGGACAGGTATGTAACTGTGTACAGATAGCCTCTGTGGGATGACACCAGGGACTGCCCTGTGCCGGCCACAGCCAGGCTGCAGCGGACTCCAACAGACCTGCCGCAGAGCACAGCTGAGCCCCTCATCAAGATGTCAATGTCCCTGGGAAAAGGAAAGGGTAAAATGCTGCCCAGCAGTGTGAGGAGTAAGAAAAAAAAAGTGAGAGAAACATCCATGCTAACACCAAGGGTAGAGGAGGAGGAGGAGGATGAGGTGGTGCTCCAGGTGCAAGATATCACCACTGCAGGTCCTCCATGGAGGACTCCAAGCCAGAGCAGGTGGGCATGCCCTGAAGGACACTGCAGGCTGTGGAGAGCCTACACTGGAGCAGGCTTATCCTGAAGGAGTGCAGGCTGTGGAGAGGGAGGAAGAGTGAAGTGCGAGGATGAGGGAGCAGCAGAGAGAAACTCTTGCATGCTGACCGTACCCCCTATTCCCCACCCACCCTGTGCCACTCAGGCTGCAGGCGGAAGGTGTTGTTTTCATTTGTCTTTGTTTCTCACTATCCAAATCTGTTTTAATTAGCAATAAATTAAATTAATTTTCAGCAAGTCAAGTTTAATTTGCCCATGATGTTAATACCTAAGTGATCTCCCTGTCCTTATCTCGACCCATGAGCTTTTTTCTTAAATCTTATTTTCTCCCTCTGTCCTGTTGAGGAGGGGGGTGGGAGAGCGGCTGGGTGGGTGTCTGATGGCTGGCCAAGTTCAACAACCACAGTGGTGAATTGTTTAGTGAATGAAATATTTTGCTTTGACATGTCAAGCTGCAGGATTAGAAACTGCTACTACATAAGCAACTAATGATAAACTGTAGACCACTGAGACTCTTCCTTTGGAAACTACTTTGTTTAAAAAAGTAAAAAAGCCTTACTATTCTGACATTTCTTTGAAGTCTGTGTTATGTCATCTGCCTTTATTATAGCATTTCAATGAATCTCTGTGATGAAAACGACACAACATATTGGCAAAATGCTATTTCATAACTGTCTTGTGGTATATAAAGTCTTTTTGACACGGTGTTATCTGTGCCCCATGTCTTCTCTGGGATATTAAAATGGGAATGACTTAATGTCTGGCTGTAGTACATGCTTGTGGATATTCTTCTGTCATCCTGAGGGGTTTTTTTTGTGATAATGATAGCAAGGGAAATATATTTTCTTCTTTTCTTACTTCTCAATACCTGTTCTTAGGAAAGCATATTATTTTTTCTTATATTCCTTTGCTGCCTTGTTTGTATAAATTCTGCAAGAAACAATATTATGTCCAAAATCTGCATTGTTTCAACTTTGAATGATAACAAGCTGCCACACTGAATTGGTATGCAAGGAAGAGTATGTAAGAGTTTAAAGAAATCTTTGCCAATCTTGACATTTCCTGCCTTATACCCAGTATCTGGTAACTATATGCATAGGTGGTCTTCACAAATTTACATCACTTTTATGTTTGTATAACTTCTTATGGTAATACAACTTTACTAGAAAGAGTAGACTTACTTCAGGTTTTCATAGGATACATGACAGAATGTCAAATCCTTATATATGCTCCAAATGGGGGGGGGGAAGTTCTCCTTTTAGGAAAGAAATGCTGGGCAGAAAAGATTAGCATGAGTGTTCTAACATAGATGTTAGAAATAAGATGGCATAGCAGTTTCTATTTTAATGTCTTTTATCAGGTGCAATTGTCCAGAATATTCAGATATTTTTCATTCTTCATCTCTCATCTATGATATTTCCAATTAGATGTAAGAAAAAAAAAACAGCTTTCATATTTCAGAAGAATTATGATCTGCCTACTTTTTATCATTATTGGCATATTTCAGATGTGAACTATTTTTATTTTAGATAAGACAAAATGTTAGTTTTCATTCAGGGCTAGTGTCTCCACATGGCTTTTTTTGTGTTTGTTTCTTTTGAGAAAGTGAAAAGTCTTGATACGATCTGAGTGTATGTTGTGGGAAGCTTTCATTTATGAGGGCAAGCGTCCACTTTAAAATACATGTGGTGGATGCGAGTCCATTTCAGAGTGTCCATACTTAGTCCCATATAATGCTTTACATCCTCATTTGATGAAGTCTGCCCTGTACTTTACAGTCTCAATCTACTGCATAAAGTAAATAAAATGCAGAGCGAGTACCTAGTTCATCCTTACTTAGGAGGTCTGAGGAATTTTTTGCCAAATGAGGTTGCCCTGGGCTTGAACTCTACTGAGATATATGTGTGCTACATTTAAGTTTTGTTTTATTTCAGGTAAGAAACTTGAAAATGCAGGAATATATGAATGCAGGGGAGGGAAAGAATGGCATGTTATGTTACCTTTGCCTGAGATAAGTCCACCATCCTGGTAGCCTTTTCAGTTGCAGCTATAAGCAGTGGTAGCTTTTCTAATGAAACTAGTGGGAGATGGATTAGTTCCTCAGAACTCATTTACAGTTCCACCCCAGATGCATATTATTTTTTTACATTTTTTTAATCTTTGTTTCGCTGTGCATTTTCATGACATGGAGGTTTTGCCATTTGAACTGTCTGAAGCCTGTATTTGGCCCCTGGCATCCAATATCTGAAAATATGTTGAAACTGTGGTGCTTTAATGCTTTGATTTTTTTTTTTTTTAATGGCTTTGATTTTCTCTGCTTTCTGTCTTTAGTTTTATGGTAGAAGATTTTCTTAACTCCGCTTCTAATGATTATGAAAAAATAAGGGCATGGTTGGCAAGAATATGACTTCATCTTCCCTTTTCTACCTGTGAAATTGTCGAAGAGATGGAGAAATAGTCATGTTTTTTTTCAAAAGCAGTCAAAATGATCACAGAGATTATTTGGTTATCCAGATTTGTCTGAAAATTACCCATTTGAATATATATAACTGAGGTTAATTTTATTGAATAAACTTTACATCAGTGTTCAGTTCTTTAAGTTCTGACTCAGGAGACTGGCAATAATTTTTGGAATTCTCTACCAATGGATTAACCTTCGGTTTATGCAATGAGCTGAAAGAAAACATAAAATGTCAGTGGTCCTAGCACAGCTTCTCAGTATGTTAGTTGGCAATCTGAAGAACAGAATCTTAAAGCCCTCGTTTCGTTTTGCAGCAAAGACAATGAAGACAGAAGAAATACTGCAAATGTGCTATGATCGAGTCTTTGTTCAAGGTGGACTAAGTCCGTGTTTTTTGTAGCTGGACAGACGAAACCTGCAGCACCACCTGATGGGCTGCTATTCCTGTTCTATATCCAGAGTTTATCAGCATCTTTCATAGGCTAAATAGTGATTAAAAAAAAAATCTATGCCTGAGTGAAATTCAACATTAGACATAAAAATCGTATGAAAAATAGTTTATGCATTTTACTAGAACTATGCTTTTAAATAACATTTCATGTAACATAATTTATAGTTTATATTAGAAAAGTTAATTGTTATGTAAAGGTGACATTATTCAAGGTATATAGAATTGGTATCTGGTAGGTGCACTGATGGTATCTACCAATACATAAGTAGCTAATATCTTCTAAATGTGTAACATTTAAAGCTCGTGATGAAGATAAACTGACCTAAAAAGTGAGTACAAAAAGTAAACAAAACAGCCAAACAAATGCAGCTACTCTTAGGTTTCTATACAATGTTAATGATTTCAACGTCTGTTCATCATTCTGCAGCTAGTGTAGCTGATTGAAAAATTAAATACATGTATTCACATTTATTTAATGTGATTGTGCAGGGAGACGGTGTTGGGTTTTTTTTCTTTTTAAAGTAATGCCCACTTATGTTTGAAGGAAATTGTATCTTGTACCACCTGTGAAATTTAATTTTGTTTTTTTCCTTGGATCAGAATTTCTTTTTGATGATTTATGTCAGGCAGATTATCCAATGTGATAATGGCATCTACATAATTCCAGAAGAAACAAAATTCTTTTCTGTTTCTCTCCATTCGTACTACATGGAAACACACAGAAGAGCTCTTTGCTTCTTTTAGCCAGATGTACTACATTGTTTTCTTTCTGTAGCAAAACTGTTTAATTGGTTTTTAAATTTAGAGAATGAGAAAGTTAGTTTTGCTGATGACATTTTCTAGGAGGAAAAAAACCACAAAATCTTGCTGTTTCCAGCTTTACTCTTGATAAGAACTTGTATGTGTTGGCAGCTTAACAATTTGAGCTGAGTTAGATTTGTATGGTATTTATATAAATACGTTTTATAGTATTCTTTTTAACTTTGGCCACACTCTTGTAATATTAGATATGCATCTGGTGTGTTAGCTTTTTATGTATGTTTGTGTATATAAATATGTTGGGGTGGAGGGGGAAGCTAACCAACTAAATGCCTGTATTAGAATGTTTTTCTGTATTAGCTGCTGGCAACCAAGGAGGGATTGCTGCCTTTTTTTATACTTTTTTTTTTTTTTTAAATTTGAAAAAGTGTAAAAGGAGTGTCACGGGATGTCTTTTCCAGCTTCATAGTTGTTCAGGATGTATTCTTATGCCCTAAATTATTCCTGTAATTTCATTAAATATGGTTATCTAAAAATGCGACAATACACTGAGTAATAAAACTAATGTATAGACTTTTCTGTACATGCTGTACATATTTAAATGACCCCGTGGGTCTCCCAAAGCAAACTTTTAACATTCCAGATCTTTTACCGTGCATCTGCTGCTGGCATGCAGCCACCCACCCACACAAATTTAGTTGAAATGAAATTTATTCTAGTTCACTTAAGTAGAAGGGCTTGTAAAATATAAAGGTAGTCACCTTGCTGCTAAGGTTACTAAAACAAAGGGTTTTCTTAAATGGAGTTTTGTGAATTTTTTTCTTCTGCAGGACTGTGCACAATTTCATACTTTCTTAAATTCTTATCTTATGTGTTCCTTTTGTTTTCCTTTGCAGATGGGGTTTATACAGATCAATGAGGACTTCATATTTATTGAGCCACTCAATCGCGCTTTGGCCGTGACAGGTCATGCACACAGGGTGTACAGACGAAAAAGGTCCATAGAGGAGAAAATTACTGAAAAGCCAGCTTCTCAGAATCAGTACTGTGGTGTTGTTACAGGTAATATACAAATCTCACTGAAAAGATCTAATGTAGCAGACATATTTTTAAGATATGTAGATAGTAGTTAAAAACAACCCCCAACACAAGCATATCTGATTATTCTTGTAGCAGTAACTTATGGTGGACTTCGAGGTAGCATGCTGAGGCTGCCGTTTCACTTGTCAGAAGAGGGAACTGTCCATTGAGGAATAGACACTGCTTCTTAATGTCCAATTATATTTGAAAGTAGAAATCTTTGGGTCATTTTTTTACTTCAACTTAATAATTATAACCTATTTCTTGTCCCGCTCTATCTTTGTAGTTGCTTAATTACTTACTATGTGCAGTGCTTGTAGTTAATTTTCTGTTTTAAAACAGCACGGTTCATCCCAGTTTCAGTTAGTAATAAGTCTTGAACTTTAAAATGGGTTTAACACTGAATTGAAATGATTTTTATAACAGTGCTCTTGTTCTATAATTGACACATAGAAGAACTGTATGAAAAAATCCTAATGCATCTTCCTAAACGGCAGGTAGAAGAAGTTGTTGAAGTAGAAGGGTTTCAAGAAAAATTTGGCACATAGTGATGACTTAATAGTTTTCAATGGAGAGGGGAAAAATGGCTTGTGTGAAAGATTACTTTCTGTTGTTCCTGCTTCATCATCAGCTCCTCTTCTTCAAAGGATAGAGGACATCTCAGTCTTTTGACCTCAGCATGAGCTGAGGGTGTTTTTAATATTGTTGTGAGAAATTTTTTTTTCCCCAGGAAATAAACCAGAATGCACATTTATAGGCATTCTTTTCATGTCCCCTATGTAGTGTAAGTGAGATATAGACAAAGTGGAAAGAAATAGCAGAGGTGCACTGATACGGCTAGGGAGCTGGATTATGAGATTTGGGGTGAGGCAGAAGGAACTGGGTTGTTTCAAACAGGTAAAGAAAGGTAAAGGAAGGATGCAGCTGCAGCCTTCTGGTGCCTAAGGGGCTGTGGAGAGAAGATGAAGCCAAACTTTCCTTAGAGGTATGCTATGACAGGATGAAAGACAACAGTTGTAACTTGCATTCAAGGAAATTTCAATTGGGCATAAGGGAAAAAAAATCTCAGCAAGAATGCTTAGCACTGAAGGAGCTTGCCTAGAGAGCCTGTGGAATCCGCATCCTCACACATTTACAAAACATAGCTGGAAATGGCTCTGAGAGAGCTGGTCTTACTTTGATGCTTGCCCTGACTGGAGCAGGGGGTTTGCCTAGCTGACCTCCAGAGATCCCTTCCAGCCTAAACTTTTCTGTGGCTGTGTGTTACTGAACATTTATAGTGCTCCGTCTGTTTTATATGGTTACAGAATAAATGTGACAGTTTTGTTTTTTCCATTTTGAAAGTATTGTTTTTATAATTAGGCATCCATCCACAGGTTGAAATCAAAGATGAATTAGCAAAGCAAGGCTCTTTTTGTAGTCATTAAGAGGGACTAAATAAATGACATGTAACTTCCTCCAGCAGGCTCTGTATTTCTCTTCTAGGCATTGTATTACATTGCCATTGCTTATCTAAAAGTGAAATTTCCTATATTAGCAAAAGTTGTTCATATAAAGTAAAGCTGTTTTTTCTTCCTTATTACTGATATGTGAGTTAGAGCACACATACCTGCATGTGTTTGGGAGTGAGAAAAAGAGAGAAAATGAAAAGTATGCATGATGTGTGCACTGGGAAAGGGGACAGGGGCATCTGATAAATAGCAAACCATGATGTGTAGAAAAATAAGTAAAGATGCAAACTCTTCTGTAAGGGCATTATTTTTCTGTCATGTTCATTACCAGTCATCCTTTCACTTTCTCTTATGCTCTAAAATGGGAAAGTCAGTTTATTCTGTTCTAATAATCTTATGCCCAAGGCTTTGACTTGGTGCAAATAGTATGTCAACAGAGATTCAAATATTTGCTTGAAATAAGTTTCATTATCTCTACTACCAGCCTGAAATTTCAAAATAACTCAAGCTGTGCATAACTGATTGGCATCTGCTGGCATAACCTTATTGCCAGGGGGCCATAAATATCTGCAATTTCTAACTGATGCTGTTGTGCTAGCAAGACCAGTCCCTCACTCTGCTGCTACTAAGCAGGACTGCAGTAAGTTACATGCATAAAAGCTCTGTCTATGCTAGAAGCAATTTGCTGGTGTGACATGCAGCGGTTAATATCACCAAAACAGTCATGGTATGGACACAGCCTTAAAGGTGGATTGAAGCAATAAAAATAAGCCTTTATAGCAATATTTGAGAACTTTAAGTCAAATCCTAAACTAAGGAGGTCAATGAAACAAAGATAAAACAGATGAGTATATAGGGCGCTCTGATACTCTCAGGTTATGCATAGTTGCCTTTGGTAGAGTTGTAGCTGTGTGACACAGAGAAACTATTATCTTGGCAATATGGCAACTTCTTAGCAATATGGACCTATATTACAACAGTATCTCTTGCTTCTACAGTACTTGTGTGTCAGAATAGGTGCTCTGGGACAGGTATTTATGCTGCTGGTTTTGAGCCAAATTGATCTCAAAGCCTGGCTATCTGTCAAGCAAATCTGTATTGGCAGTGATGAATTATAATTATTAGAAGGAATGAATGTCTGTGCTGGAGGTGTTGAAGGATCACTATTGGAAATAATAGCTTTTCATGCAGAAGTAGAAGAGGCAATCAAAAAAGGTATTGTTTGATGTCCGTTACTGTCATGGGCTGGATTGTAAGATGCTACACAGCCAAATTTGTTTGGAGAGAACAAAGAACTTGGTTTTGTGAATGGGGTGGATTTTTCTTATTAATTAGGGGCGGGAGAGAATTGTTCCAACACAAGCAGATGCTTTCTGGATTTGTGAGAGTGTGCGCATATATCCTTTTTGTTGAATGTTTGTGTGATTTATTTACACATGCAAGCCAGTTGCACACACACAGACATCACACTCCACACCTTTCTTTAGCACATGGCCCATGAAACATTTCGAAGCAACCAGTTCATAAGTGTGTTACAGAGAAAATGTGAGAGAAGCAGTTGCTATTAGAGCAAAAGGCTACATTAGAAAGCTAAGCTCTTTTCCTTCTACCTGATCTGAAGCACTTGTTCCAGGCTGAAGTTGTTTCTGCAGTGAACCTAACTCATGGTAAAGGCATGAGGCACTTTGGGGAAAAGAAAAATAATTATCTTCTCAAATGGTCAGTCCTTTTCACACAGACTAGTGAGCGAGAGCTCTTATCCAGGATACGGTAGATCTGAATTTTGAATCCCTTCTTTATTTGGCAGACTGGAAGCCTCTTCCGTTACTTCTCAGTTCTGGCGATAAACAATATACTGTTCTGATTTATGAGCAGAATGTGCTCATCCTCTTAGATTGATGCCATTTTGCAGGAAAAAGCCTGCTAGTTTCACTGGATGAAAAGCAGAAGTTTGTCTTTATGCGAAGTAGATTGGGCAGTCACCTGGGAGAGCTGTGTTGGTTCTTGCTCTACAGCTTGTTTCCATGTGATAAATCACAAAATAAAATGCATAAACAACCTGGGTCATAGATCTAT
Organism: Theristicus caerulescens; assembly: GCA_020745775.1. NCBI lineage: Eukaryota > Metazoa > Chordata > Aves > Pelecaniformes > Threskiornithidae > Theristicus > Theristicus caerulescens. Next base: position 51,818,314 of record CM036583.1, on the reverse strand, counting down.
GAGATTGTACTAGATGGAGGCTGATGCTGCTTTGAGGTATTGGTTTCCATTCCTTCGGTCAGAAACAAGTTGTCACTCTGCATTAAGACATTTAAATCCCTATCCAAACTATAGTGGAGGTATAGCTTGTGGCTTCCTAAACTCCTGAATATTCCCTGCCTCGCCAGAATACTGCAATTTCCATATGGCTAGGGTACCCATTTTCTTTTCTCTGGGAAAAGAAAGCCTGGAGAGTGATGGTGATTGCTCTGTAGTCTGGGCCTCATGTGGGTCTATGCAAGGACTGCTCTTGTGCCTGAGGACTTGTAAGTGTCCAGGATTCCTGTAGTCATAGCCTGTTCTTAATGTTGACTCAGGTACTTTATGCAACCTGTGGTTATAAAAGCTGGATTTTCAGCTCGTTTAGTTTTTTGGGGGGGATTTTTGTGGTTTTGTTAACACTTATTGTTGTTTTCTCTTAATTGCCTATTGAATGTCAAATGTACTTGCTGCAGTATTTCTAGCCTTCTTGCTGGAGTGCTGGAGTATTTCTAGCTTTCATTTCAGTCAGCTGAGTTTAAGTAATAAATTGATATGGAATCTTCGTATTTTCTATAGTTGCAGAAAACATAGAAGTCTTACTGCACGCCTGTGGCATTTATTTTTTATTTTGTCAATGTAATTAAATTTTTAAGATTAATTTATGCATCTTTAATCCCAAGAAGCAGTTTTTTAAGTTAATCTGACTTTTATCTTGTTAGCATATGCATTAGTGATCTAGGTCTGGGTTTTTTACAGGACTTATTATCTCTTACATACTGTACCTTCAATAATGAGCAATTCTTTGGAATTTTTACTTATTTATGAGTATGTAAAGAAACAAATGTTTTTGCCTAAAGCCTGTTTTGCCTGTTTTCTGGCAGTAATCATGGCAGTTGTTTGCATACCACTGGTACCAAAATTACTAATTCCGTTTATTTAAAGGTCTTAGGGAAGAGCTAGAATTTTCACGTAAATGAGATCTCATGTGATGAGGAATTCTGCCAGCAGTTTGGAAAAGGTTGTCTGGCCAAGAAGAGATTGCCCTTTGGTTTGTTAATCCGGCAGATATCTGAGGCAAATGATGGGCACTGTCCCTTGCAGCCAGCTTGTCTACAGAGCTGTGCAGTTTCCTCATCCACTGCAATCCCGAAAGACAGAGGTTTCAACAGTCTGTGGGACTGCGGCGACCTTAGTATTTAGCACAATGCTGTATTTTATTGTGGGCTGCTTACTGTCAATTCTGAATAAAAATGCACTGCTAGCTAAAACTTTTAGAGAGGTGTGTTAGCAGACTTCTCTGAACAGCCATGCAAATATTAAGGTTTTCAGCCACTAGCTGCTGTTTTTTGTAAAGAAGTGCACAATGAATAAACTGTGTTGCTAGAAACTGCACTGGAATCAATCACTGTTCTAGCAGGAAGGCGGATTGACCAGATGGCTCATGAGAGATCTTTTTTAATCCAAATGAGTTTACTATTTAAACTTTGATCTATAGCCTACTCTTGCAGCATTAGATGTTTGTATGGTAAGTCATAGCTGTATAGCTTATAGGGTGTGTTTATTTTGGCACAAATCCTGACACTGAAGTTTCATTAAAAATTATTCTCAAAAGAGTGACAAAAACACACATAATGTTTTATAAACTAGGCTGTAGATCCACAGTTAGCAAACACAAGTAAAGCTAAAGTCTAGCTGTTCGTATAAGGCTGAGCAAGTGACTGAAGGATCAAAATGAGAGAAGTTAAAATTAATTTTAGATAGCTTATGAATTCATAAGTTGTTTCTACTTGTAGGCAATCAAACACCAAATATTTATTTTTGCAGAATATATACTTTTTTCTTTTAGTAAATTTGTATGCTTCTCAGTAAGTCTTACATTGTCACCACTTGTGACAGTTAGCCCTTCTAAAGTGTAACGGGATGGACTAAATCACTCCCATATATCATCTTTAACAAATGACTATGGAAGATAGACAACCTTTTTTTAAGCATGGATACTTCGTACTTTTTACATTGAAAACTATATATCTACATTACTGTTTACATTAAATCTATATTACACATACATTTGTATTAAATCACATCTTCTTTTTACACTGGTATCTTATATTTTAAAGTTAATTTGTCAGTTCAGTGACTTTTAAGGGATATTTTTAGCACTTTCCTGAAGAGTGACTTATTTTTTGGAGAGTAGTCATGTATTATAAAATGAACTGCAGGAACTTTCCTATTAGCGATGAGACTGATTAATTGCAAAACATTTCCTCAAAATTTCTGAATATTCGATTGTTTCCAGAACATGTGTTTATAATTGTCATCTCAAGCATCACTTTTGTTGTAAACAGAGAGCCCAATAGTCCATTGTGGAAGATGGAAAAAATTTCACTTGATTTCAGTGACTTCAATGAGGTCAGTCCCAGAAGTTTTATGTCCTCTCAAGGGGATCTAACAGAATTTGGCTATTACAACACAGAGTTTCATTTTAAATTTTGTTTTAAATTAAATTATTTTAAATATCATTGCTAACTGCTGTATACATATCTGACCACCTTCTGGCTTGAACTGTTTCTGTGTAATTAGTTTTTCTTTTTCCCTGTATACTGTAGTAGTAATGGGGATTTTGTCCTGCTTTTGGAGGAGAAACTTAAAATTAACAACAGCAGTAACCTCTAGCTTACCATAAATTTAGCATGTTTTTGATTTGGACTTTTCTGTAGGTTTAGAAGCCTGTTTCCAGGATTTGATTTTGTTGGTTTACTTTACCTGCTTGTAACGACAGCAGCACTGACTTTGAAGTCATGTTAGTAAAACGTCACTTTTTTGTTTCCAACAAACCTGTATAGAATCACAGTCACAGAATCATTTAGGTTGGAAAAGACCTTTTAAGATTATCAAGTCCAACCGTTAACCTAACACTGCAAAGTGCACCACTAAACCATGTCCCTAAGCACCACATCTACCCATCTTTTAAATACCTCCAGGGATGGGGACTGAACCACTTCCCTGGGCAGCCTGTTCCAATGCTTGACAACTCTTTCGGTGAAGAATTTTTTCCTAGTATCAAATCTAAACCACCCCTGGCACAGCTTGAGGCCATTTCCTCTTCTCCTACCTCTTGTTACTTGGGAGAAGAGACCAACACCCGCCTCACTACAGCCTCCTTTCAGGTAGTTGTAGGGAGCGATAAGGTCTCTCCTCAGCCTCCTTTTCTTCAGGCTCACCAACCCCAGTTCCCTCAGCCACTCCTCATAAGACTTGTACTCTAGACCCTTCACCAGCTTCATTGCCCTTCTTTGGACACTCTCCAGCACCTCAATGTCTTCCTTGTAGTGAGGGGCCCAAAACTGAACACAGTACTCAAGCTGTGGCCTCACCAGTGCCGAGTACAAGGGGGCAATCACTTCCCTAGTCCTGCTGGCCACACTATTTGTGATACAAGCCAGGATGCTGTTGGCCTTCTTGGCCACCTGGGCACACTGGCGGCTCACATACAGACGGCTGTCAACCAGCACCCCCAGGTCCTTTTCCACTGGACAGCTTTCCAGCCACTCTTCCCCAAGCCTGTAGCGTTGCATGGGGTTGTTGTGACCCAAGTGCAGTACCTGGAACTGAGCCTGGTTGAACCTCATACAGTTGGCCTCAGCCCATCGATCCAGCCTGTCCAGATCCCTCTGTAGAGCCTTCCTACCCTCCAGCAGATCAAAACTCCCAACCACCTTGGTGTCATCTGCGACCTTACTGAGGGAGCACTCGATCCCCTCATCCAGATCATTGCTAAAGATATGAAATGATATCCTACATATCGTTCTCTGTCATTGATCTGAAATATTCTTTCATCTTTGCAAATCACTGAATTGTTCCATGTATTTTCTTAATATTGAATTTGTGGCAAATCTATATTTGTCATCTTTTATGCTAAGATACAGTTACGTCATGATGTTTTCTCTGTGATTTATGAAGATGGGCAGGTAAGAATTCTGCAGTTGCAGGGAGACTATTTCTCTGTCAAAACGAACATGAATTTAGTTTTCTCCCACAAACTAAACTAGGAGGAACATAGTTCTTTATAAATATGTTAGGTGAAAGGATGCAAAAAATCTGACTGACTGTATTTGAGCAGCTGGATAAGATTCCTGTTTTCTTGGTGTGAACTAACATTTATATTTAGTACAGGCCTTCAGTCGGAGCCTTAGCATTGGCAGTGCTAAATAAGCATGTATTCGTGTTCATAGCTATTACATTCCACATAATGAGTTGTACCATAATCACAGGTAGCAAACCCTAAAAGTACTGAAGGGGTAGTATGAAGGATGAGTTTGTCAAGCAATGTTTTATCTTACAGACAAAAGAAAATCCAAGAATGAAAAAGTATCAGAAAGTGGAAGAGGAAAACGATACTCTTACAAGTTACCTCAGGAGTACAATATAGAAACTGTTGTGGTGGCGGATCCAGCTATGGTTTCGTATCATGGAACAGAAGCTGCCAGAAGATTTATTCTAACTATCTTAAACATGGTAGGAAATTTAAAATTCATTTTGGCATTTTGCAAACAACGCATGCACCACAGGCTGATTTCATTGCTCCTTTTAATTATTCTGACTGAGCAGCTGTAAGGGACAGTCAGTACATGACCATCAGCAGGCTGTCAAGACTTACTCTGTATGTTTTGCAGCGTAAAACCGTGGGGCTGCAGACTTGTCTGCACTGTCTGGTCTTATATCTTCAGCAATGAAGCCAGAAAGTGAGAGCTGAACAAGCTGATTTTTTTGGCTAGAAGCCCATGACGTTGTTGGGAAGGCTGGGGCATTGGATGATTCCTCATGATCTATGCTTGTTATGAAGAGATGACATTGTCATCGAGAAGGATTGTGTGATCATTGGTGGCTGAAAAAAACCAAAGGGTAATGCACTCGGACAATGACATCACCTCCCAGCTCTATCTGGAGCTGCAGTGCACTCATTTGGTGCATAAGCAGTGAAAACTAGCATCTGCAATGCGCAAGGAAAGATTGTTCTAAAGAAGAAGCATAAGCTGCAGGATAAAGAAAAACTTGTAACTATTCTGAATGATAGGAAGAGTTATTGCCATGCCCTGGCTGAGACCACTCGGGCCACGATCCTGGATTTAACTGAATAGACATTTTCATGGGAATAGTATTATATGCATGTATTTGGAGAAACAGGCTAGAGTTTATAAAGTGGTCATGCCCATTGAGGGGGAAAAGGTCTTTTTGTGTTCCCAGAATGAATACTGTCTAAGCTGTGTTCTCCCTTCAGAAGACCAACACAATATGTTAGCTTAATGTTCTGTTCAAATTATGGCAAATTAAAGCAGTCAGGGTAGAATATGAGAAATTGTTGAGGTTGGTTGAGGTTCTGTTCTTTTTAGTCTACAGTGTGTTATGTGCAATACAAGCACGTATTTTTATTTACTGTTTTTTATCTTAGGTTTTTAACCTTTTCCAGCACAAGAGCCTTGGACTACAAGTAAATCTTCGGGTGACTAAGCTTGTCCTCCTCCATGAGACTCCAGTAAGCATATATTATCTCTGTCTCAGCCTGTAGAGGGTAATGCTACTTAGCTTGGTGCTCCACAAAGGCTTGCAATATTCACCGACTTTAATGGCTGACAAATTGTCTCAGTTAGCTTTTGTGTATTATTTAGTTATTTACACTGCTGGGCAGGCCTGGTAAAGATTAAGCTTCTCCTGCTTTATGTGCTGCACATACTGAGATTTTTCTGTGCTTGCAGTTGGAAGTCAATCAAAGAAAGTTTCCTTGTGGAAGTCAGCTAGTTCTTAAGAAAATCCACTCGTGCTCTGCTTTTGATGCATTCATACAGCTCAATACAAAATCATCTCCTTTAAAGCCAGTGGACAGTAGAAGGAGAACTGATGTTCTTTGTCAGGCAATCTCTAGACGAACAAAAGGTGCCGTGATATAGCAGTATTCTTCCATTGCACCTTTCAGGCATCATTTCAAATCCTGTTCTTCTTTCTTTCTGAAGAAAGACGAGTCAGCTGATACCTTGATTGATACTTGCTATTAACCTGTGGTTTGTGTATCATATTTCAGGACAATGTCAAGTTGATTTCTTGTTGTTTCTACACAATATTGTGGAAATCCTTTCATATTTTAGTTAGTTCATAAGAAAAAGGGATTCCCTTATCTATGCTTCTGATTTTAAAATATTATGTTTTTCCAGTGAATGAGAAAGTATTTCTTTCTTCAGTGTCCTCCCAGCAGGTGGAGAAGTCTCATTTCATGTTCAAATTCTGGATATTCACGTCATTAATCTTTTCTTCACGATGGATAGTGAAAAATCAGCAAATGAATGAGACAAGAGTTCAGGTGAACAGATCCACTGAATGCCTCTCAGTGCACTGTCTTCACCTGTATCTTTAGCATGAGAAAAAGATGCTCTCTGCTCCTGAAGTTCAAGTCATTCTGCCATGAACATATTATGCCATAAAAAGGAGAATATTTTTGCTCACCCAGTCAAAAAATGGTCTTAATTCCATTTACAGAGTCATCATTTTAGTAAAATGAATTATTTTTTATTTCCAGGCAGATATGTATATTGGACATCACGGGGAAAAAATGCTGGAAAGCTTTTGTAAATGGCAACATGAAGAATTTGGCAAGAAGAATGATATACACTTAGAAATGTCAACAAACTGGGGAGAAGACATGTCTTCAGTTGATGCCGCCATACTGATCACAAGGTAAAATACTGAAAGATGAGCACTGGAAAATAGGCAGTGGCCTAATATGAACGTAGATCAAAGGATTTGATGGATGACCAACACAGTTAGGCTTTAGTTTTGCAGTGAGGAAGAGTGCAACTTGAGGCTTGTTTCCAGAGCTCAAAGGTGGTGGTAAAGTGGTGGTAAAGATGGTTCAGAAAGCAATAGTCCCCCAATGGTAACCGTGTGCAATGACAACCAGGTCACTCTCTTGTTTCTTCTTTGGCTATCTAAGGCCATAGGTTGGGTGCCTCTCTCCATGTGCCTTCATTTAAAAGAGGCAGCCTACACAGACCTGTAGATCCTTTCATTCAAAACACAAAAGCATATTTAGACCATTCAGAGCTGGATCAGCATGACACTGAGCACCTTACTGAGTTATGCTTCCCTCTAATGGATCTAGAACTTGTATGTTTCATTGTGTGCTGAAGGTACGTCATGTACACAGTATGTGCTCTGCAGCCACAGGGGTGTGGTCCCAGATGTGCAGTTCCTTATAACTCTTAAGTATCAGGCATTTCACACATTGAGAAGGAAATATGCCTCCAGCTCACCTCTTTCCTCTCAAGCAGATGCTGTCATGGTTTAGGCTGTAAGTGGTGCACAGGGGGATGCATCTTGATGTTCAGACAGCGTACAGCCACTATCCAAAGAAAAGGACAGAATGGTGGTTCAACTGGTCTAGGGTTGGGCTTAGTCCCATCTTTGAGGTGGACCTTGGACTGGATGACCTTCAGAGTTCCCTTCCAAGGACAATTCCTGTGATTGGATATATCGGAATACCATTGTGCCGTTGGTGACATGGTATCTTAAAGCCCTGTGGAATCTTTAAACGTGTGTGTAACCTTATACCATTTATTCAGGGCAATCTCACTAGGAGCTGCATGCATTTTTTTTTAAATTAGATTACATTCTGATTACTCCAATATCTAGAAGGTATTTCAGTTTTCTGAAGCAGAAAAATGCTTCCCTAAATTTCTGTGTTTTGGAGAGCCAGGCACATCCTGGAAGCAGGAAATGAAGTCGTCCAAATTGTCTGTGGTGACAGCTTTGTCACTACTTTTGCTGTTTAATCCCTTCCCTTTTCTTTGAAAAGCCCACACCCATCTCTTCTTACCCTGTGCCATCCTCCTCTGTTTGTCATGTTCGTCTGGTTTATGGATTGTTGGGGCTTTGAGGGGGAGATTAGTTTTGTTACACATTAGTACATTAGCTAAGCAGTAGTCCTTCACACAGGCTCCTCTGAACTACCCTGGAAGACATGAGAAATAATGTTCTCTGTAGGAAATTTCCATTAGCTCATCAGAAACCATACTTGCGATGACAGACTGGAAAGAAATTTTCAGATTAAGACCCAAGACTGATTTTAATAGCAATGAGTGTGTCAGTGGGGGAGGAGTCTAGATGGAGAAGGAAAGGTGTGAGTAGTAGGAAAGAGAAAACTTGGGCGAAGGCATAAAGGGTGGCTGAGTATCACACATGGCAGTGGGTTGATGAGCATAGCTAAAGGGGAACAGACCTTCCTACATCTAGTTGTACTTTGTGACTGTCCAAGGATAATTGAGCGATTGCATACTGCTTGGTTGCTCGAAACATGGGGTTGTTGAGTGACCCTCTTGCCTATCCCCTGGCTCTCTTATTTGAGACAGCAGTATCTGCAGCAGCAGCAGCTTGAGGGAGCATCAAACCCTTCAAGCCTGCATCTCAGACACTGCCAGGAGGGTGAGTCTAGGGCTGCATTCTTCAGTTTGTGAGGTGCATCTCACAAGTAGTAAGGTACTATGAAATAAAGCATGCAACACCTCTCTCCCCTCACTTTTCCATCTTCACTTTAACCAGCCTTTATGGGAAGAGGCAGAAGAGCTCTGAACTGAGGCATTAGTTAAGCAGTCAAGAGGCAGTGGTCTGGAGATGTCTTTAGCAGCCAGTGTGTTTGGCCAGAGAGCTTTTTGAATTTCATGCAGCATTTCTAAATGGCCAAAAAGCTTTTGGAAAATCTAATCATACGTTAAGACATGCTTTATAATAATGATATTCTGATTTGCATTGCCTACAATTTTCACCTGTCAGTTTTAATATCTTTTTTTGGAGTAAATCTCTGACCAGCATTAAGGAAATTGAAGTAGAGATCAGGGAAGTGATTGATTGGATGTCAGATAGTAAGTCAGTGCTGGAGCCAGAAGTTAAAGATCTGTTCTTCTGACATTTTTATTTTTTCAGTGGTATTATTCTCTGGACTATACTGCCTCCCATCTCAGAGCTGCTTTAACTGCTAATAAATCATACCAGTGCGGTTTGCTGACTGTGGGAATGTTTTGCTAATCCAGGCTCCCTCTGCACATCCTCAGGTTTATGGTATAGCTAACCCCATGTGCGGCTCCACATGTGTGTTTTGTTAATTCAGAGTCTCATTCTGTTTTGCAAACACAGAACAAGCTCCCTTGTCACAACTTCCAAAGAGCTTTGAACAGCAGACCTGCTTTATTGAGAGAAATAATTTGTTTTAGACACATGAACACCAACTGCGTGGTGTTTTTGAAGTAAAAATGGAAAGTTTTGGTTACCTAACACAGTCTGTAGCAGACCTCCTAAAACTTAGCACACCTCTTGTTTTGTCTCGCATGATAATAGAACAGCAAGGGTGCTTTGAAAAGGCTTTCCTGTGCTTTCATGTGCCAGTTGTGTCTAGTAACCAAAAGAGTTAGCAATGAAGTACTGAGTATTCTGCAGAGCTAATTTTTAATGCCTAACTATAAAGAGCATGATGTGTACGTAACAGAGACTGTTATTCAACAGTCAAAGAGCCGCCATAGCCTTTTCATGAAAAAGGTACTTTTTAAGACTTATTTTTGCATTTCTTACATAAAGTGGAAAGCAAAACCGGCTTCTCCCCACACCTTTCTCAGCCAAATAGGCTGTCTCTTCTCCCAAGTAACAAGCAATAGGACAAGAGGAAATGGCCTCAAGTTGCACCAGGGCAGGTGTACATTGGATATTAGGAAAAATTTCTACACTGAATGGGTAGTCAGGCAATGGAACAGGCTGCCCAGGGAAGTGGTTGAGTCCCCATCCCTGGAGGTATTTAAAAGATGTGTAGATGTGGTGCTTAGGGACATGGTTTAGTGGTGCACTTGGCAGCGCTAGGTTAGCGGTTAGACTCTATGATCTGGAAGGTGTTTTCCAGCCTAAACAGTTCTATGATTCTATGATATGAATATGCTACCAATTTGTTCATTTCACTTTACTGTAGTCTTATTTCCGCCTGTGAGTTTTTGTTTAGTTTCCCTTTAAATTGGCTTATTCTGATGAATTAATGTCCTGTTTAAAATGTGGTGCCAAACAGTAAAAGGAAGACAGAAAGAAACAGTTTGAATAGTGTATTTAGAAAAGATCCCCAGGGAGGTTATGTATAAGGAGACCATGAGAGTTAAGACAGGAATTGTTTTGAGGACTCTCTTGATAAAACTATCTGATTCACAGTTATAAATTAGCACTACTACTTTAGAGATAGACATATTAGGAAGTACTTTCCTCTGAGGAAAAAATATACCGCGGCACATCAACATCCTCCTTGCCTTTTAAGTTACAGAGTGCGAGTGCACAGAGATAAGCCCTGATTTTGGTGGCTACTGAGGTGATATTACCAGCTGCCAGCTGCATAGGGTGTTTGACCTGAATGAGGTAGCTGAAAGTAGGGCAGGAAAAGGCCCATGGCGTCCGCAGTTGCTCTATGAGGATACTTAAGTTCTTTTATTGCCCCTATTGCAAACAAGGTAATGAAAGCTTCCAAGTGTATTTTTTTTAAAAAAAAAAAAGGATACAAGACTGAGGCAGAATATACCTTCACTTAAAAATTATGCATCATGCTGCTTTTCCAGTGCATAGGTCAATCTGCGTCACAGTGGTTTTTTAGAAAAACATGTAAATATGAAAATATTAAAAAAAAAAAGTTCTGTATTCTCCTTCTCAGAATTGCCATTTTCACATGTGCATGTGACAGAAGGTAGATCTCTGATTCTCCTGCTTTTCAGCAGATATGCAGTGATACTCCATATTCACAGTGTACATCAGCTGTTTGTTTGTGTTGATCTGCAGTATCTGGAATCTCTTTGCTCTGGGTGATCTATAATTGAAACAACACTGCGAGGCATTTTCACTGTAAGAAAGTGCCTCATTCTATAAACGTAGACAACAGCATAAACAGCACTTGGATTTGCTAAATATTACTTCATTTCCAATCATTCCAACCCTCTGGAACGCTCCCCTAAGCTTGGACAAGAATTCCTTAGGCGTTGCTATTACCTTCCAACGCACACAACAAGTACAGTTCCTTTCCTGACTTTGCTTTTTACTTCCTTTCTGACGATGATGATGGTTTGAAGCAAAAACATGTCCTCAAGAAAGTCAGAGGTGGAAGACTGCAAATGACCCCTGCACAGAAACTAACATTACTGCGTCACCCAAAAAGGCTGCAGTGTTTGGCAGTCCAAAACTGTTGAAATGTAAAGGGACAGAGGTTGGGTTATTAAGCTGCTACTGCTGTCCTTAAACTTGTAGTGAAATTCGGCTCTGGAAAAATGAGTTCTTGCAAGTGCACGGCGAGAGAGGAAATTATTCTTAGTTTTGTCTTCACAGTGGTGTTTTTTCATCACTGTAATTTCAATACTGCCAACGCTCCTGATATTTCTTGCAAAGTTTTACGGTGTTTACTGTTTTTCTTTTAACATCAACAGCAGACATCAAGGGAGCTCATGAGAATCTCACATGTCCTTACTATTAATTATTTGCTAATAGGATTGTGGATGCAGAAGGAAGCATGGGAACGTGAAAAGAGCATACTTTAGAATCAAAGGTGTCTTTTTAAAGAAACCCACAATCTCCTGTATTTATCACATTGATTTTAAGACATGTATTTTTATCTTGTGTATTTTAAAAATCCCACTAATTTTAAGTCATCGCATGCTGTTTGTTTTGGTTTTGTTTTTTTCTTCTCTAAGTTCAAGGTGTTTGACTCTGTGAAGTGGTAATGCTTGTAATAATACATGTGAGAAAAATCTGCATGAATTTACCTGTTCCTGCCAGCTTGTTCTTTCAAGCTTTAGTGGTCAGGCTATGTATCTTCCGTTCACTCGTACAGATCTGTTACATAGCATTACGTGGACCTAAACTGAATTTTAATTCCCTGATTATCTAGTGCATGTCCCTGACACTAAATTTGGTCTGTTATTTTTACATTTTATTTTTCTGGTGAATAAGAAAGCTAGACAGTCTTGAGACAAAGATTTAAAAGAAAGGAAGATTAACTGTGTTCTGAAGTAGACCATTGCCACAGTTATTTACTTTCAGAATGGACAGTTGTGTCTTATTTCTAATTTTTGTTACTTCAGCTTTCAACCATGGATCTCTTTATACCCTTCGCTGCTAAAGAGCTGTTAGAAAGCTCCTCTCTATGTAAATACTTGTAGGCTGTGATCAAGTCACAACTCATCTTTCTCTTAGATTAATTTAGAGAGGTTTTTAAGCCTGTTTCCCAGACATGTAATCATTCTCTTAGCTCTTTCCAGACCTTTTGCTATTTTTCAAACTGTTTTTTGAAGCATAAGTGCCAAAATTAGACACAGTAGTGTGTGAACGGTTGTACTGGTGCCACGTCTGACATTTTCCTGCATCTTTATCCAAGGATGCTGTTCATTCCTGCTGCCTGCTTTCAGATGCTCACCTCTTTTTGTTGTTGTTGTCATGCTGTTGCCATATGTGATCGTTTGGGGGCCCAGTTTTGGCTACCTTAAAATAGAAGTTACTCAGATGAGTCATCTTCAAAAATTGATTTGTCTTCATTCTTATTTGTATTCTACCAGATCTCATTTAATTTTCAAACTTCACCAGTAGTGCTCTCCTATTTTCTTCCAGATCATTGTTTAATGCTAATGCTGAGTCTAGCTTCTGTTGGACTCCACTGGAAAACACCTTCCTTGGATTCCTAACACTTGTCTGTCTGTTTTGAGATGTTAGCTACACATTCGATTCAGTTATTGGTTCACTTATAATACTTCTGAGCCTTTATTTTTTGGTTTGTCTGAAACATGAGCTTTAGAAGAAGGCCTATTTATATTATCCTTTTTAATCTCAGTTCAACTTTACAGAACCTATGTGATCTGTTAATTATTTAAAGTATTTAAATATAGCATTTCCTGATTTGCTAAAATACACTGTCCAGTGCATACTGGTGCAGTTGAGGTTTACTCTCAAAATACTAAACAGTTTCTGAAGTAGCATCTACAATAGTAACATTGTCTATTTGTTGAAATTCCCAACTGAATAGTAAATGTGTAATTTATCTTGTGGTTCATTAACCCCAAAACTGATTTTCATTTTATTTTTTTTTAACATGCATTCATTAGTTAGTATGTATGTGCCTAGTTTATATGTGGGAACCATTTCAGAATGTCCTGTTACATGAAGAGACAAGAACATCTGCACTGTTGTCATTATTCACTTAGCATGATGCAAACGTAGGCATTTGCAATGTGATGAGAACGTTATTTGCCATGGAGGCCATTAATTGCAACTATTCTTTATAAAAGCCTTATGATTTGAGAAAACTTGTTGCTTGGGCAATACACCTCAAATACATCTTGAAAAGTTGTAAGTCCTAGAATCAATGACAACAGCAGGAGTTAGACTGCAGTTTCAAGCCTACACTACTTTTTTCAGGATTATGAACATTAGAGAAGTTAAGAAATTGAAAATAAGGTGAAAACCAGAATGAAGATTTGGTAGACTGGTAAAATCCATTATATGTCGTCTTCTGTTTCTTCTTTTCTCCAATGTAGTGTATGGAAGGAAATGATAAACTGGCTTGGACAAGAAATAGGTCTTTTGACTAGTATGCCTAAACCAAGTGTTAAATTTATCTAAAAGGACAAATAGGTGCAAGCTATTTATGAAACATAAGTCTGGATTCTTCTTCAGTCTTCCTCTGCTGTTCTTGATGTCTTCTGTTGTACGTCTCATCTACACATCAGGATTTATTTTAACAAAGATAATGTAATGAGATACTTTATATTTAGAAATCGGATAGTTAGTCTTTGTTTGCTGTGAAGGCCCTTCATAATGCTATATGTGGTCAATTAAAAATGCACTAAGTAAATATAATTTTCTGAAACAATGGATTAGTGGTTATCCATTCCTGCTTAGAATTCTTTTCTAGGGTTAGCCAACTTGTTCAAGCTCGGAAATCAGTCCTAAATCTCATGAAAGCTCCTCTTCTCTCACTTGAATAAGGACTTGTTTTTCCTTCCATGTGCATGCAAAATAGCCATTTAGAGTAATGGAAATTGTGTGCTGGATACTAGTTAGAAGGGGACTTTAGTCTGCTTTAACCAGTTTCTTGCTTTCAGTGTTAGACTCAGTTACTAACTTGCGCTACAAAAGCTTCTATATGCATTAATGGTAATGCTAATATCTTTGCCCTATTTTGCTAAGAGAAGGGAGGAAAAGAACATAGGCAAATAATCTCAGTGGCTTTCCTGAGGGCTTTGTAGTGTACTCTATTGCTGTATTTTACACCTCCTCTTACTTGGAAGAGTCCGCATCCTCTCTTTTATTTTATGTAGTTTCAGTATGCCAATTCCATATATATATATATATATATATATATATAAAGTGTAGAGGTGTGTGTGTATATATATATGTGTATGTTAGATACACACACAGGAACAGAGTTGTTATATGATGGAGTATTTAAGTTACTGTGTGGGAATTAGAGAACGATTTCTGTGAGAGTCATTGGTAGGTCTAGCTAGAGCTGTAAATCTTTACTAAGGAGCGTAGTCTCAAATGTATGTAATGCATTCATATTCTTGGAAATTAAAGGAGCTATTACATTCTTTCAATGTAAATCAGGAACTAAGAATGGTTTATTGTACTTCGCTTTTGCCAAATCATAGCAGTACCGTTTCCCCCAAGTCCCATAACGAAACTCTGGATGCATAGCATAACCAAAGTCAGAGTCAGCCAAGAAGGAAAAACAAAACGAAAACAGCTCAGTAAGTGTATGAGAACAACGCTATTACAGAAGCAGCAACTTCTTGGATATTGGCAGTTTTAAAATGTCAGGTGGTATTCTTGTACATTTGAAGGTATGCTCTCTTTTTTTTTTTTTTTTTTTACTTGTTGTTACATCAGTTAATATTTATGGTAGTTGTATGAGTGTGCGTGGAAGACAATCTATGTCCTTAGATTGTCTTTACACATGTTCTCTTGCTTCACCACAAGTCCCATATTTCTAATCGTTCTGTCATGTTGCTTAACAAGACAATAAGTCCCTTGTGTCGCATAGCACAAAACAAAGAATTGTGTTACAACCCAGTGCATTATGCAATTTGTTGCAGGTTTGAGAAAATAAAAGAACTCCCTTCTGTATCTGATTATAGTTTCTTGTTCACCACCTTTGGCTCAATTTCCAGGGCCCTTCTAAGTGGATTCCCGGAGTTTCTGTATCAGTTTATTCGCAAGATTTGTTTCTAGCGCTGTTGTTTTGCTTGTCTACTCTGTAATTATCTGGCAATGGTGACTGGAGAATCAAAAGCTATATAACCCCATGTCTCTGGCTGTGCGGCCTTTGACAAGTGTCAGAAGTTTGCCAGCCTCTTGAGATTGTTTTTGGGTCTAAATCACTCTATGGGAATAGTCTGTGGGAAACAAACAAACAAACAAAAAGCTCTTGGAGTAGTTACATTTGTAAAAATGGTAAGTATCACTAGTCTACTCTCTCATCTCAAGCATCAAACAATTCCTGCATTTTGTTCCTGGAATATGAGTGTTTCTATATGTGTGTATCTTTATCCATATCAATCTACGCATATATCTATGTAGCTTCATAGACAGAACATAAAAATGAAATCTCCTTGGCCTGTATGGTTCCTCTGTAAAAACAGAGACCATTACTCTGTGGTACAGCTAAAGAACAGAAACTTCTCTATTTGTGTACACGTTGGATTGAATTTCAGGTAACTAGGTTGTATTTTGCTTAGATGCTATACGTGGGTTTTTTTTGTTGTTGTTTGTTCCCCGTTGGTTCCCTCCCCACCTCCCCAGTTCATGCATACCTCAGCAGCCCTATTTTTACTTAAAATAAAAAATCAGCATGAGTTATAAACACTCCAGTAAAAAGAAGCTTTTCTTTTGCTCTTTTGATACCTTTGTTATGTGTCTCTGAGAACATGTAAAATACATGTGAAATTAAAATGAATCCCAAGGCGATGTTGTTTAACACGGAGATAAAATATTTATTCTACTTCATGCAATTGAGCAGTCTTATTTCTAGATCTATGACTGGACTGACATCTATGTTGGTGATAGGATATTCTTCTCCCAGTGAGTTAATTTGTAAGATTTCCACTACTAGAATGGGATGCCCTAGCAGAAATGCTTCTCCAGAATGTATTCCTATTAGTCATTTTAACCATTGACCTTTTAGCACAAAAACTTTCTGACTCTCTCTCTGATCTAAATGCTGGATTACAGTGCTGCTTTTGGATGTGATATTAAGCACTGAAGGTATTTTCATTTCAAATGAAAGAAAGACTAACTTTAGAGTTGTTACATTTCAAGACACTTACCTGGGGAAAAAACCAGCAATTAGGTACAATGCAATTTAAATATATCATACATATTTTGCCACCTGACTACTCCTAAATCTGTTCTGAGAATAAGTTGAAGTTTAAATGTTCTGGGTAATCCTGGCCTTTGCTTACCCATGCTCTTTGTTGGAATAACAGTGTTCTGTATTTATTCATTGAGCCATACAAAATATTTGTAAATAGGTCACACAGTCATTACCAGTCTGACAGCTTGACTTGCTTAACATTTTTCTTTTCCACCCCCAATTCTAGGAAGGATTTCTGTGTACATAAAGACGAACCATGTGATACAGTTGGTAAGTAAACAAACGTAAGACACTGTGTGTATAAACCACTTCATAAGTTGTGTTACATAAATAGACATGTGGAGCTAAAAGATGGCAACAGCGTCTGTTATAGATAACTGTAACTAGCTAAAATACAAAATACATCTCAAATGTCAATAATACTTTGTTAGATTTGTGTAATCTTCTAGCAAAAGAATATGTTTAAGTACAATATTTCTATCTCATTCATAGAGAAAACTTCTAAAACTTTTTAATCTGCCGGTTTAATACCAATTGTTTTAATATTCTTAATTCAAAATACGAGGCTAAACAAATGTGTTTACGATTCTTTTTTCATGCAGTGGATTTGTGTTTGGTGAGAATATGTCTACGATGTTTAAAAAAAGTTTCCATAAGAATATAATGTAACATATAGAGTAATACAGTGTTTATGAACTATGTAACTTCTGAAGTGAACTAATGTGCAAGGCATCTTCTGACATCTTCAATTAAAGTGAGTGCTAGCTGCACTGAGTTTTTCTATCAACAGTCATTAATTTAGTTCACATCCTTTTGGGAAGACAGTTTTCCAGTGTAAAGGTCTGCTGGAAAAGGTAGCAAAAGGTTGAAGTTTTTCTGTTCGGCTGTAGTTCTGGGTGAAGACACTCAATGGAGGATGTCATGGCATGTTTTTACCGTAGAATTTTTTTTGTCAAATAGAAGTCTTTAACAGTTCTATATGTAAGTACAAGTATTCAGAACCTAAGTTGTTTCAGTAACATTAGGATGATAGTAATGGACTATTAACTATTGTCATGCTTGTGCTCCCTCTTAGGTAGCGGAGAAGTAGAATATTTTTTTTTCCTGTTTAATATCTGTGGCAAAGGTTTGAGGAGAATTCTCATGTAAACTGTATTACCTCAGTACTTGCTAGTCTCTTTTCTTTTACTGCTGTATCATCCCAAGTCTATGTGAGTGTGTCTATGGGATGGATATCAATAAAGAATCCTTCTAAATGAAGAATGGAATGTTTCTCACAACAATGACTGGTTAAGAATTCATAGTGTTCTTCTACTAGTCAGTATCTTGGTCTTAGGTGAATTTTGTATGAGTATTTGGTGCTCAGAGGTGTTTCTTTTTATCTTGTAAGTGGAAAAATGTTTCCTTCCAGCTGAAAGAGGAAGCGATGTGGCAAGAAGTCTTCAGCATCTTATGCTGATGTAAGCTGAAGATCAAATCTGGAGTACTTCCCGTATATCTAAATCTGGATAGGGTGCTGTCTGCATTTCACAGATGAAGTGAATGTATTCAGGGATTTTCCTTGAAAAATGTTTCCTCTTTGGTTGAACCTTGGAGGTAATAGAATGACTATTTATCTCTGAATTTGTCCATGGAATTGTAAATGAAATAAGAGTGAACTGACTTAAGTATCAGTCATTCACATTTCTATGATGATGCAACTTGAAAATGAGGCAGTGCGTTAATCATAAGTGCACAGGAAGTAATGAGTTTGCAGTCTTAATGTAGTGATAAGCAAAATGAAGTAGAGACCTTGGCTGTCTAATCTGACATTTTGTGGAATGGCTGTTGTGGACTTTCCCACTGTGTATTGGTGTTTAGAGTTTTCTTCAGGAACGGAAATATGTGCAGTTCTTTCCATATAGCTACAATTGTGCAGCAAAAGCTAAGCTTATTAATTTCTTGTTGTTCTGTCAGTTATTATATGAATTTAATCATTCATTTTCCAGATGAATGTAGTGCCTTTCCATAAATTCAGTGTACCATTTCTTCCATGCACATTTACAGTACTGTAGGTCCATGCTCACTCTTAAGAAGACAATGTCTTTCTGAAGCTCTTGTCCACCATCATCCATGAGCTGATCTAAGGAAGAATGTTCAGAAAGCTATGGAGGACTTGGTGCGTTTCTCTTGAAGAGAATTTTTAAATTGTCTTATTGGCATGGATGTATTACGTCAATATTTTTAGGATTGCAGGTTTATATGCAAAATTGTTGAAAGTACATGTAGGTAGATGGTGGTTTCATTTTGTCATCTTTTCTTTTGCTTTTGCCTTCACTAGGAAAACCCAAATGGTGATTCGTAGTCTTAGATTAGATCATGAATAAAGGTTTGCTGAAATGTAAGGAAGAGCAGTTTGATCTTACTGTACAGCTTCATGCAACATGTTTGTAGGCAAAAGGAGACAGCACATTCCAGGAATGTTTAACATGCTATAGAATTTGCCAAAGAAAATAGATGAGAAAAGCTAATGTAGTATCAATTGAACAATTCCCAGCTGTCCAGAGCTTTCTCCTCCTTCCCCTTAAAAACCACCAAAAGAATACATCACAATACAGACTTTTGTCTACCATAAAGAGTGGAATAAGGCAATTCTCTGTGAAATGTTAACATAACTGTACATGTGCATGAGGCAGTCAAGGTGATCTTTATAGCACATTACACAATCCGGAAATGAAAGTCATGGGAATATTTACAGGACAGACCTCCTTATTGGAAAGGATTGTCATGTTGGATCACAGTTCTTCCCAGTGATGGATACTAAACAGACAAATACTAGATTTATTGTTTATTCATTGGATGCCAAGACTCACAGTTTTCAGACTGGATGTGAGTACCCGCTTAAGCCAGATGGAGTAAGTGCCAGTATTAGACAAAGTTTTCATGTATTTAGGTGGCAAATAATACATTTCTCTGTGCTTCTGATCTTGTTCTAGTCAAAGTACAGAGGTTACGCACTCTTCAATTAGTACTTTTTCATTGTCTCTTAAAATAACAGTGATTTATATGAAGATTTAAGGGTTTAAAGGTAACATTAACCAAGAACTCTGTAAACCAGAAAAAAATGTTTACTCAAAATCAAAAACATGTGTCAAAACTCCCTAGAAATATATAATTTCATTCTTGATTTTTAAACAAAATACATGGTGCCAATCTTCCAAATATTCCTGCAGAAAAGCATTTAGGTGGACAAATACAAGAATTTTCTTCCATCATGATAGAAAATATGTTTTGGTATGTTTGTCAGATTTTTACATTCTTAATCAGGAAAAAGTTCTGTCTGTCTTGGTGATCAAGCACAAAATGTATTAACACTTCGTATCTGATAGTTTTGAGAAATAGGCAGAAACAGAAGAATTAGTTCTGGAATTTTATTCAATTTCCCAAAGTGTGTTGAAGTTTAGAAAGTAGAATGTCTTTATTTTATGCTTTTCAGGGTTATATTAAGTATTATACTATTGCTAGAAGTGTTTGGAATGCTCTGCTGTAGCCAGGGGAGTTGTGGGGCTAGTTTCTTAACTTCACAGTGTAAATCCAGAGTAACTCAAATGAATGCCTTCCTTGACTAATCTCACGTTTCTGTAAAACAATAAGCTAGACTCTCATGTGGTATCAGTCAGCCCAGGTCAGCTGACTTCAGCTAAGCCGTTCGAATTTCAGCTCTGTCAATTGTCACAGCCACTGTCAAATTCCTTCTGGGTGAAGATCCACGAGGCAATTGTTTTAGGTTCAAAATCGACCAGACCCAAGTGTTCTTGAGCTTCCTCTGGTTGGTTGTTTGCAGCACTCTTTTATTTATATTTTTTTCCCCTGCTGTTCTGCTCACGTGTATGCTCCCTGTCTCCTATTCCTGCACAGAAATGAGATCCTGTTGCTGTGCCACTGATTCTCCCAGGTCTTCTGTAGCTTAAAGAGAGAAAGGTTTCAGACCTTGCTTTACTGTATGATACATACTGTGATTAAAACAGAGGGCTTGTCTGGGGGTGGAATAATATGAAGATGTTTATATACAAATTAAATTTACTTTAGCTAATGAAAAAATCGGTTTAGACCTGTAATTGTCCAAGATTCATTTCCCCCAGAAGACAACTATTTTTTGGGATCATGGCATTTCTGTCCTCCAAACAGGTTTTGTTAGCTTAGTCAGAGGGACCTATCTTTTAAATTTGTGGTGATTTGGAGTGTTGTTCTTTTTCTCGTGCTGTAGACAGGTAAAATTATGAGTGTAGATGTCTCAACAAATTTCTGAAAAATCTAAGAAATTGTTCCGTTGTCAATTTTCAGAAAATTAGGTCTGCACAAAAAGAATTACCATGAAACATAAACTGGGGGCTAGTACATGCTGAATTGTTCTTGTGCATGCATCTTCTGGTATTATCATATTTAAGTAACTGAAAGGAGCAATGATTCATAGGGCAACTTGTTAGTGGATTATTGCTCAGACCTTAGTACCATCAGATGGAAATCAACAGGTATTTTCTCACTCCCTGCAAGGATTCAGCTAACAAATAAACACAGAAGGACTATTTCTTGAAGCAAGTGTATGTACATGTGAATTTCCCTTCCTTTGTCTACCTTTTTACTGCAGCAATTAAGATTTTGCATCTCTGAGACATACTTCTTTTGGATTACATTTGTTGTTTGCTTCTAGCTAATGCCTTCTGTGGAAGCGCTATAATAGAGAGTTCTTAGTGTGAAATGTTACAGGCACAGGCAGAACGTAAAATGGTGCTCTTCTTGTGTTGGCATCAGTGTGGAGCCTCATTAATCTGCAGGAACTGAGGGAATGACTGTTTCTAAGGGAGGCCTTGTCCTTTGTGGGCCTACCCTGCTTGGAGGCTGCTCACTGCCTTGTGCCTTGGTTTAGCATCCCTCTACCTCCTCTTCCAGACTTTCCTTTTGCCAGCAAAATGACTCAGCAAATCTTACCACAAACATGCAGTTGTGTTTAGTGGAAATTGTGATTGTTTACTTAACTAGCTGTAAAATTTTGTTTGTAGCTTCCATGCAGCTCACTAGTCACGTCAAAGCCGTAGGTTTAGATTGATGGGAAGGTTCTAGGAGGGTGCTTGAGAGCTTGCTGATTCCCTGGAAGTGTTTAGGGATGCATAGTGTTGTTCTTGCAGCAGCATTGTCTCAAAATGATTTTCAAAAGGCATAGGAATGAGCATAATTGCTACAGCTGGAAATACTGGCAGGCTGAATGACCTGCACAAGATCAATGAATTAGCAAGTGAGAGAATCAGGAAGGGAACCCAGCATGTTCTTCCTCTCTGTTCAGCCTATTACATTGTCTGCATTTCTAGTGCCTATGACGTGGCTTTTAAGAAAATCTAAAATGTTGGTATGCTGCCATATCACTGTAAGTTGTAAAGCTCCAAGTAAATTTATCCTTAAAGAACATGTAGAACTTGAAAATAATTTGCAGACCAAAAATCTTCTATTCTACTATTTGAAAGCTGTTGCTTTAGTAATACTGTCCTATAGTGAATATTCATTGCAGTTCCTGCTGGTAGTTTTTTTTTTCCTAAGTCTTTGTTGAAGATATATCATTCCAGATACCAGACACTAAGCACCTGAATCCTTGTATTATCCCTTGTCTTATGCTATCGGATTCTTCAGGTAATATCTTCTCTCATCCCTTGTCAAAAGTCCACAGGTGTAAAACATGTGCTCTGTAAAGTGTTGTGACCATAGTTACTGTTTTGAAAGATTTATGATAGCTAGTAAAGTGTCCTAGTAACACTGATTGCAACAAAATGGAAAACAAAAAAGTAGTCTTTCCAGATTCAGTTACCGTAACCCTTTTACTGCACTCAGTTTAAAAAATATGCCTCTGTCAAAGGAAGATCAGGAATTTTCTCAGCATGTATAAATTGAGTTCCATTTGACCTACTATGTCAGAATTATGAGTCATTTCGACGATAGCTTTTGCCTTAAATAGAGTGACCTCAGCTGATTGTTTCAATACTATCTTCTTACTGCAGCAGGGTGAGGCTTCTTTTTTTTAAATACATCTCCAGTTGACACACCTATATTGTTCTGCACAAACATGTTTCCTTTAAAGCTGATACCATTTGCTTACACTCTTAGTCCTGCTTGAAATTCCCAAGTAATGGGATGTTTCAGGAATAGTAAATGGAGCTTTTCTGATGCATTATGAAAGACAGGGTTTCTAGCATTTCATTGATCTCAGAGGAGTGTAAATGCAATGTTCTGATTGTGGTCTCCTGGAGAGAAGGTAATTAAATGTTGTTTTCAAACAATATTTCGTATCTTATGATATCACAAAAGAGCAGGGTTTCCTTAAAAAAAAAGAAAGAAAATTATTTTTAACACCTGATACTGTGCCTTTGGATCCTGTACTTTCAGATACCATTTTCAGTTAAAACAACTGTTTCCCAGAAAACTGTTTCCCAAAAAACTGTTTCCCAAAAAACTGTTTCCCAAAAACATGCTTCCATCTAAACTGTTTACTAGAATGCATTTTCCAAGAAAATGCTGACATTGCAATCTCTAAACAGAACTCCCTTAAAAACTCTTGTCAGATTGTTTTAGGGGGATGGTACAAATACTGTATATTATAAATTTCTAACTCTGGTAACAGCTAGTGTTGCAGAGAGAAAAACAATAGTGGAAAATTGAGGCGCCATCAGGTCTTCATTCTGTTGCAAAGGATCTAAATAGCGTGGATACAAATAATGACCGGTAAGGAATCAGACAAACAACTATACAATAAAGATCACAAAACAGAATGAAGTGAAAGAACACGTCTTCTATCCAACTTAGCAAAATGCCAAAGATAGATTTATTTACTTCTCTTTTACAATGTGAAAGCTATAGGTCTTTAATACAAAGGACTTGGCCTTTTCCTCCAAAACTTGTCCCCAGGGACAAAGGTTTAGTCCAGCCCTATGCATTAAGAGGTATGACAGAAACAGGGAATTCGTCAGGCTATCATTGTCCGGGGGAGGTTAATGCTGGAAGTATTGAAGCTGAATGCTTAGGGTCTGTTACCAATGAACAAGCAGCCAAAGAAGTTGCACAGAACACAGGCAGCAGCACTGCAGAAGTAAACTTGGGAAGTCTGTTTCCCTGTGCTTCCTCATCTGTATCCATCCGGTGTCCTTCCTCTTACCCAGAAAATCGCTCTGCGGTAGTCTTGCATAGCTGCCCTCAGCCTAACTAGCTAGGGGAGTGGTAACAGTTTGCTGAGAAGCAGGGTGAACTCTCTCATGCTAAGTTGCATGCCACTGTGGCTGAACTCCTCCGGGCACTTGATGTTGCTAATTTAAAGCTAGTTCAAGTACCTGTGTGCTGCAGAACAGGAGCCCTTGCAACATAAGCGCTGTAGTAGCAGGGTTAGTTTTCCTGCCTCTCTTAGCACTTGGAACGGTTGGGTTCTGGTCTGCGGCCAGAGAGATCGGGATTACTGCACCCTGCACTGTGTTTCTCCAGAGGAAGGGAATGGAGGGAAGAAGTGCTACCACTGTGTTTTCAGTGGGCATATTTGGTTTAACTGGCATAAAGAAGCAAGAGGAAGCCTGTCCCCCCTCTTCTAGGCCCTCCCCACCATCAGAACTGGATCCTGCAGTGTGTGTCTGTTTTTCTAGAAGATCCTAACAAGGGCCTCTGTTGTTTATATTCACTAGAAAGGTTTTGTTTGTTTGTTTCTTCTCTTTTGTTGAGGCACAATTGTGGAAGAAATGCACTCAAGGCAGTTATAGTGTAGGCTGTTCTGTGGCTGACACTTGGAAGGGGGCAAGGGAGATTTCTGATCAGTCAAGGCAAACAGGAATCCAAGCCCTGAGGCTCTGAGGCCTGTAATTTACGGTATGCACTAACATTGACATGCATTTTTGGGAAAAGGTTTCTCCACAAGACAGATAAGGCTGAAAGTAGTGGGTGGGCCAGAACAACATCTACAAAGGACAGAGTATAGAACCTATGCATAGGTCCTGGTCCCTATATAGCAGAGGGGTGGGGGTGAGGAGTTGGTAGTCCTGTCAGTCTTGCGGAGGGAAATGTAGGAGGCAGGCTTAGAGAATAAAATCTCTAAGATCAGAGAGATTAGACAGATGAGTTTTGTAAGGTGTGTGCATACATCTTTTTTTTGGAACATTTTAGCATTGCACACAGTCGAGTTGGATATTGATGAAAAGTGTTATGTTTTAAGTAAAGAAATACTATTTGAGGTTGCCATGTTAAAATCCTGTTGATTGAGTCACCCATACCTGGAGATGTACACCTAGCCTTCCATCTGACCACTGTGACCAGCATTTTTTCTGATATTCATCACTAGTGTAATTAAATTGTTTTGTTTTGTTGTGAATGTTACTCTCCCGGGCACCATGGGGAATTCAGAGTGGGAGCACAAGTAATTGGACGGACAGACTGGATGAGGAGAAGCAACCATAGCACGTTTCTCCCAGTGAAGGCATAGGTGCAGTCTGTTAAACTTTCTAGGTCAAAAATATTCTCTGACATATGTCCAAGCTTGCTGCTGTACAAAATTTGCAAAAGCAGTAAGAGCATTGTAAGCTTTGAGTTTTTGCCCTGTTAATTTGTTTACCCCAAAATACAGAACAGAACAGTATCTCCTGAACAGAAGATACTCTAAACATATCCTGTGTAAAGGAAAGGTAATTTTTGTCAGTAAGATTGCTGACACTCAGAGAACTGGATTCACCATTTAATCTGCAAAAGACTTCCTATGGAGATTTCCAATGTGTGACATAATCTAAGCCATTCATATGACTTTTACAATACGTACAGTTTTGCATTCATACAACATTCTCTTTTACAGCCACCTCATGTTAATAAGTTCACTGACCTCTATATAAAGGAACACCTCATACAGTGAGAGCAGGAGCATCTTTTAAGTGCTTTTGTGGAAAAGCTAGCCATAGAGATCTCACTCAATTTCACTTCATGAACTTTTGTTTTTGGTAAAAGTACTGTAGCTCAGATGTGTATCCAGTAGCTGCAACTGCCTGAGTAACTACAATGTTCACATATGGCTTCTGAACATTGGTTTCTCCTGTGACATTGCTAGGATGTTTTATTTAGTATAATTTGAACTATGTAGAAGTGTAGAAATGCAAAACTTCCCTAGGAAGTGGTATCTATATGAGAGTACAGTATGTCTGGTATACAAATACCTTTAATACACAAGATTTTTTAAAATCATCAGGGAAATTTTGACTTCTACAGTCTAGAATAGACTTCTACAGCAAGAATAAAACTTGCTTTTGTCACTGAGTTACATGTCCGTAAGTACAGCAAAGCAGAACCTAATTAGATGTGAATTCCAATAAATGTAAGAAAACAAAACAAAATAAATAAATAGAATTTGGTCTACCTCGTGTCAGAAAACATCAAATGAATTATGCATGCTCAGTGCAGTTTCTCAGGAAAGCAGGAGAACGTAGAACTACAATACACGTTCTCAGTCATCAAATTCAGATGTCTGCTATTGCCAGCCTTGACTTTATTCCTCTTCTAGATATATTAAATTCAGTTTTAAAAATTATTAAGACTCTTGATTCCAGCAAAACTCTTCAAGATGCAGTCCCATCTTACCTTGCCTCTTGTTTTACTGAGTTGCGCTAAATGGCAACACTCTAGTGAGACCAGAGAGCTAGGTTTTCATGCCAAGACAGCCAAACCTTTGTTTTCAAGCTGTGTTGTAACTCAGACACAAAATAACTAGGTTACAACACAGTAGATTGTTTTATTTTCCAGTGTTTTATTTTGTTTAAAGCTTAATTAATCTCAACAGTAGTAGGGTAACACAGAATAAATTTCTCTGAATGGACTCTTGATGGCAATTTCATAATCGCTGAGCTTACTTTTAATTGCTAACCGCTTATCATACTTAAAACCCAAGTCTTTTCAGCCTTAAATAATTGATCAAGGACTTACTGCTTTGGGCAATTCTTTGACAAATTACGGAAAACATTTGATCATCTTGAAATGACATATATGGTTAAGTTTTAAGGTCAGCACAATTTTTTTAAGGTTACAGAAGTTATGTAAAATTTCCATTTAGGAAGTAGAGACTACCTCAAAACTTATCTTGAAAGCTAGGGGAACTTTTAAAGTACCTATAGTGGACATAGCTCCCCTGGAAGTCTAAAGCCTACCCTTACATCAGCATTTTCATAAACATGCTGTTCTGTGCACTGTGCTTCCTGTTTCCTTGGGCCAGGGCCCTTGACATTAAATGATGAGGCTTTTTTAAATATACTTTAAAATAAAATGTTGGGGTTTTTTTAATGTATTCCAGACATTTAAAACATTTTTAAATTGACCAAGCCTTTCTGTATGTTTTTTTTATAAAAGTATGTTTAAAGTAGTGCTTACATTAAAAAAAAGTAATTTAAACAATTGGCAGTGGCAAGAAAGTATACAATAGCAAAGCTGTAACAAATTATTAGAAAAGGTCATCTTCATAAAATGAGGCCAGTTTGTGTTTCTTAATGCTAGCAAGTATTCAAATTGCAATTTCTTGTAATATGCTGGTATTCTTGGCAAACTAAAATTTCACTTGCCTTTTTGGCAAAGGTACCTCCCTTTGAATTCAGTCTAGAGTCTGTGATTCCTACTTTTCCTTTTAAAGTCATATTGTAGCAGAAGCCTCAGTCTGTAAGCCTCTAAAAAGCTTTGCACAAAGTATTTATACTGGGCTAGAAAATTAACTTCTTTGTCTCTTTCTGTGAAAGAGAACTGTTTTTAAATAGTTGCCATAGTGAGTCTATGCCATCTGTTCCTTAAAGATTTTTGAATGGACAAATATCAGATATGAGTTATCCACTATTCGTCAGGCTGTTTAATCATCCAAGATATTTGTTCCCATGTATCAGGTGTTTTATTTCTCAGAAAATGTTCTAGAAGGAAATATGTAGGTCTGATAATAATTTTCCCGTTACCTGTTTTTACAATGGAACATTTGTTTTTAAATGCATCTGAAGCATAATTTTTCTCTGTGAAGAACTTCACAGAGAATTTCCCACTTTGAAGAACACCTCCATCTCCCTGGCTTTTGAGTGGCACTACTAAACACAGATAGCCACTTCATATCCCAGATACTCTCAGTGGTCCTACTTGCTTCCTGACAGGTTCAGGAGCTACCATATGCTCTGACACGAGGTTAGTTGCCAGCAACTGAACAGAACTTGACTCAGATTGAAAACAATAGGGAAGAAAATGTATTTTAGAAAAGGCTAATTCTGTATGGATGCTGTATCGATCAGTATTACTTTTGCTTCCATCCTTTGAAAGAATATCCTCTGTGGGGAGCAATGAAGTGCAAGCGTATCCGAATCCAATACTCTCTGACCAGGCTCTATTAGATATTCCACATGAGGAGGGTTTAATGTTTAAACCAAAATTTACTTATCTGAAGATATTTGATGTTACATGGGATTTTGATTTAGCAGAGTGACACAGCAATGTACTGAAATCACAGTGCACACACAGTATAGCCTTTGCAATATACAGCTGGATCGCAATACACATCTGCTTCCCATTACTGGCCTTTATATGCACACTGTCACAATGCTGGACATCGCCAGGTGCCGGGAAGGAATATGTGAATTAGTCATCTCAAGCCCATTGCTTTGTTCAAAGTTCATTTTGTCAGTTGTTCAGTTTTTATACTCTCTGTTGGGCTGAGACATATACGTGCTTACCCCTTGCTGGGCTGGCTAACTCAAGAAGCCATTCACACTCTTTTGATTAACTCAAGGAAAAACATTTACACAAGCAGTTAATCCACTGAACTGATACAGGCATTTATCTAAAACAAACCCTCCAGTCCCTTTTCTGTTGAGATAAATTCAGCTTTCTTTGCAACAGCTGTGGGCAGTCACTACCTGCATTCTTCCTGCAGCTTCATAAGCGCATAGCCCTTGACCATCTCATCTGATCCTTCTTCTGTTTTAGGGGTTTATTGACCAGACACAAAAGGTAAACTTTTTTTTTTTAAATAAACAGGTTTATTTAACTAAAGCAGGTGTGGAAAAGAAAAATGAAAGATGGGCTAAATAAGGATCGAAAGAGCAGGAAAAAAGAAAAGTGTGTATATATATGTACACAGAAATGTAGAGACAGTTAGTCAAAGGAATAGACACAGCCTTCATACCACTTGCGCACGTACCACCTTGTAACACTTCATACAACTGTAGGTGCCAATATGGAGTGGTGATGTATGTGGCCACAAAGGTAAATAAATAAAAGGAAATGTATGATTGGGTTTACATATTTTCTAGTCATTGTGATGGTCCATTAATAGCAGTCTTTCCTTAGCTTCTAAGTTAGGATTCATTCTACCATTCTACCAAAGAAAAGCAGAATTCAAGCTCTGCTTTTTTCCATCTAGCATAATGTTTTAAAAGATGTTTCTTCCTAATGGTATTTTTTTATGCTGTATATGTATATAAGAAAGTAATGGACAATAATAAACTTTTCTTTGTAAAGAGTAAATTCTCATTCCTGTTTCACTACAGCTAAACCCAAGATCAGAATTGCCATATGCTTAGATGTCATTAGGACTGGAAATGTCTAGTTCACACAAATAGCTTTACCTGTTCGTTTTTTGCCCCAGGAAAAAATATGATCCCCAGAAGGGGTTGATAGAGAAAGCTGCAAATACAGCCTGGAAGACTGCAAAACACCATTGGCACATTGCCCACTGGTAAAGGAAATGTAATTGTAGAACAAGTTGGAAAACACAGAAAGTGAGTTTGACTTGTTAAAAATATTTCCCGTGGGGTACTGCAGTGTTCACTGTCATCATCTCCCCATCTTGTCTGTAGAGTAACAAGGGTTTTGTCAACGTACAGAAACAGAATTTTGTGGTGGGAAATGGGCATCAACTCTTTATCTGAGGCATATGATATTCATTCAAAGTAAACTGTGTATCTGTTATGTCTGTCCAATGCATCAGTGAAAAGCATATCCTCAAGAAGAATTTATTTATGCATGTATTTGGTGAGAGCTGTTCTGAAATGGCTGGCGCTTAGCTTGAAACCTGTTTCTGGCTTGTTAAGTGACAAACTCCCGCTTTACTTTGGAAAGCCCCATTCAGTTTTCTTGCCAAAGAAGTGAGGTGTCTCCTTTTCAAAGTTACATCTTATTTGTTTGTCTACAGCAGAGTTCCATGAAGCTTTCGTGAGGCACTCTTATAATTTACCTATGTAATTTAAGGACTGAAAGTCTCTATTGTGTAAGTCCTAAAAATAGATTCTTGTACTTCTGTCCAAAAGTTAAACTTATAAATGTAGATCAAGATTATTAATAATTTTCTATGCCATGTAACACAAACATCCAGAAAAATAGTTTATGCAAATCATGCTATGAGGAAGTTAGAGTAATGGATCAAACTAGTTCCATTTCTTAGAAGAAGATTGAGTTATTGCTTAGAAAGATTACGTTTGATTTTTCTTTCATATTAATAGTATGAGAAAATGTGAAGCAAAGAAAATCTTTATTGCATGTTACTCCATATACTGTGATTTTTCACATTTTCTTTTGAACGGAATGACTTAGGACCTCTTCAATGTCAATTACACACAATCTAACTAAGTTTTTTTCTGTTTCTAGATTACAGGTGCAATAGAAAGTCAAATGTGGAGGAAGGGAAGTTGTGATTCTTTTCTTTTTCAGTTTATGTCTTTTTTCTTTTCATTTTCCAGTATGGAGTTTTCTTTTGCATCTTTGTCCTTTCCTGTTTACACTTATTTTTATGGAAAAGTTTTCCATTTGGTGATGTTGCCTTTACAAAAAAAATAAAGGCA
Source organism: Theristicus caerulescens (assembly GCA_020745775.1). NCBI lineage: Eukaryota > Metazoa > Chordata > Aves > Pelecaniformes > Threskiornithidae > Theristicus > Theristicus caerulescens. Next base: position 51,788,038 of record CM036583.1, on the reverse strand, counting down.
ATTAAAAGATTTTAAAAGTATACTGGCTGTACTCAGTGGCCATGTTACAGTGTATTGTTGCTTTAAATTTTTTCCTTTGAATTTTTAAGAAATTTTTTCATGTGTTGCTTAAAAGTTAAAAAACAAGACATGGCAATTATTTGGCAGCTTTTACATTAGAAGAAGGTATCCTTGAATTCAGAGCTGCCTTGCTTCATAAAGTATTTGGAATAGTGGTGGCCTGAATTTGCTTTCATATGGTTTGAAGCATTCTGGGTAGTTCAGTATAAAGCTGACAAGAACAATTGCAGATGAACGTCATGATACTGAAAAGACAGTGAGAGAGCAGATGAAGTTAAGTATTGCCAAATACAAAGTAATGCATATTAAGAAAAAAATGAGTCTTTAGCTTATATGTGTGGAACCGTGGGCTTTGCTACCACTCAGGAGAGACATCAGAAAATGATAGTGGACACTTCTCTGAAAATGTCAGCTCACTGATCAGCTGAGTAAAGTGACTGTTAGGACTCACTAGGAAAGAACAGAGAACGATAGAAAAATCATAATGCTGATCTTTTATTAATCCGTGGTACATCTTGACCTTTTAACTATAACCACTTTTGTCAGAAAGACTGTAGTAGAACAAGAGAAGGTAAGGTATGCAGAGGGCTGTAAGATGTCAAAAAGGTGTGGCTGGCTTCTGCTTGAGGAGTCACTAAATGTGCTAGAGCTTCTGAGTTTGTTATTGAGATAGCTGACAGAGATCTAGGAAGACATAGGTGGCTTTGAATAGATGAATCGAGCTTTATATTTTAATTAGAATACCTCCTATGCAGTCTTCATAAAAAGAGAAAAATGTACTGTTGTACACAATTACACTCTGGAGCTATTTGCCATCACATGTTATGGACGCAAACTCTGAAGCAGGTTAAGAAGGAATACCCAAATTGGGAGAATAAATGCTTTGGTGGCTGCTAAAAATGACAGTATGGATGTAGCCTGTAGCTCAGGGGATCCCCACACCACTTGTCAGCAAAGGCCAAGAGTGGACAGTGGGGGAAAAAGTCACTTACTGTCTCATCTGTGTATTCATCTTGAGAGAAGTGTTTCCTATGTGGGCTGTGTTTTAGAAGAGAATTAGTATCTTCCAGCAGCTCTGCTATCCCATCCCTGTAATAACATCTTAAACATCTGTGGACTGTTCATAAGGTGCAAGAACTAAGGACCTAAAACTGTACAATCATGCATTCAGAATTTCTTCATGCGTATATGGCATACATTGATATGCCCTCCCCATTTTTAGACTTCTTCCCCACTCTAAGGATTAAAGTGCAGCAGTTTGTTTAAAGGGAGAAGAGTAAGCTTAATAGTCTATTCTGAAACATAAAAACGCATACTTATGAGATATTGATACAGCATTTTTCTGGAAGCGTTAATTTTTCTAAGATGTACATAAATCATAAACTAACAAAACAGGTGAATAAAACTTGAGTTACGTTTGCGTAAAATACCACAGAAGTTGATTTGGTTTTATCCCATTTTTTTTTTTTCTAATGTCTTGCATTGGGGTGTATGTGCTTTTGTATATGTACACATACACGTACAGGTATGGTTGCCATCACCGTCGATATCTCTCACTTTAAAAAAAAAAAAAAAAATGTCTAGGCTTTTCTGTTTGCATTTGAGATTACTGTTTGTTAACTGTGTTGTGATTGCTGCTGTGTTTAAGGGCTGCTGATTCACTGATGACTGATGAGACTTTCTTTTTTCCTGGGAATGGTCAGTGTCTGGGATGCTCTTCAGAGCAGCTTGTGCTAATTAGACTTTCAAGTGTCAGCTCTGTGGAAAGCTTTTTTCTTCTGCTTCTTCAGAAAAGCATCTGAGCTGTTAAAAAAAATCATTTGTTAGATTAGTAATCAAGTCTAGTTAAGCACTATCATTTATGCTCACAGGCCCATTGATTTGCAAGTTTAAATATAAAATACTGATGTTTGAATCAAAAGCCAGGTGAGCATTAAATTATGTTTCTATTGCAGTGGCTAACTCGGTTTGTTCATCATCAGTAATTCAAACTAAGGTGATGCTATCAGGAGTGTATCGCTGCATGGCACCTTCTGAAGGGTAAAGACTTCTTTGGAAAGTTTGTGGTTCAACTTGTCATGAGTTTTTCTGCATGTTTTCTATCCATTTCAGGCTTACCTACATTTCATCAGTGTCTTATACTATTGTTTATGAAGCTTGGTGTAGAACCTTTAGAAGAAAATTCCATACATAAAGATTACTTTTATTCATAGCATGTGCTTAAGCAATATCAGTTAGGTGTGTACTAATTTAATAAAAATAGATCCATTGTTCGTGAAGTCCACAAACAGTTTCAATATTCTTGAAATTATATCTAATGTGCATTCAGTAATAATACTGTGCTTCGTTATTTTACCTAGATGACAGGGAATGCAGTAGGCACTGGGAATCTGTTCTGTTTTACTCTTTTTTTGTCTTGGTCAAATTCGACAGTTTTCACTGATGGACAGATAGCACAACAAGGAGTATACTATCCCTAGATTCCTGAGAATATAACATACTCCTTCATTAAAAAATGCTTTAAAATGGAAATGTTGGGTTTTTTTATTTAACTGTGCTACACAAACATAGGCTCTCTTCAGTTCTTTCAGCTTGTGTTTTCAAGGCTTTGGAACAGAACATATGTATTTGTTTTTTATAGAATTTTGCTTTCATACGGACTGGAAATTCAGGCAGACTCTGCTCTTGATCAGCAGTAGAAGGGATATCTGGTTGATCCCCTATCCCTCTTCATCAAAGAGTATGTTACAGGAACCTTGTTCTGTGTTTTTTACGGTCATTATTGCCTTATAATCTGGGGGAAAATAATCTGTTGGGCAGAACATTACTATTCCCAAAAGAGAAGAGCTGTGAAATAGCTCAGGTACGGATTAAGCTGGTGGTATGTGGAAGGGCGTCTTTGTCTTTTAAGGAGATGTAAAATTAGCAAGTAGATTTTGGAGCAAGTATGAGGGAAGGGATTCAGTATAAGCACATAGCTAATGATGTGACAAACCAAGTTTGAATGTGTTGTGAAACCAAGGAAGTTCAGAAGAAAAGAAATTCAGATGTGCTAAGTAAGTAATTTTTGTGATTAAGACTTTCAGAATATGAACTCCATTTCCTTGGATCACTCTAAAGGGAAAAATAATAACCATTCTCTACCCTTTTAGAATGCATTGTTACAAATGCAGACATATCCAAGTCATACTTGCGTGTTGTCTGATCACTGTAAGAAAGAGCAATGTTTGTATGTTTGACTGCATATTTCTCAACATGATTTTGTTTTTTTTACGGTGGAGTTTTCGTTCCTGCAGGCAATGCTGACAGTAGCCTTTTAATACAGGTAGTAACTTTATCTTATGGGCAGCAGGCCATGAATGAGTAGGTAAAGCTGACAAGTTTGTTTGGATACTTTAGTAGGCAACGTGCTTTGTGTAACATCCCTGTGAGCTGAACCACGGCTTTACAACATAGAAGTTGTAAATGCGTGCCTACTTTGAAAGAATAAAAAGTTTGATGATGTGATGAGGATGTTCCTTAAGAAACCAGAACATTTTAAAAAGAATTTATCATATTATGTAGAATGAAATACCCATCTCTATGGGTAGCAGTAATAGTAGTAGTAAGAAACCACTGCTATGACTTTGGCAAAAGTTTTACTTTTCTGAAGCAGCATGTATTTCATTTGGGTATTTACATGTTTGATAAGAAAATGTAGTCCCTTATGTGGTTCTGCTAGGGCACAATGGTAAAGCTTTACTCTCTTAATTGATATTGCATGTATTTTCTTCTTGAGTTAACTTGAGAAATAATTATCTACGGAGTGAGGTAATTTGAATATTTTACATTTGGCATGTATTCATTCAGTGCTTTTTTGTTTCAAAACACAGCTTTCTTTATAGGTAAATAACAGGATTCATCCTTAAATTGTCTGTGAGATGATGTTACTGCTTTCTAGCCAACGCTTTTCAGATACAAGTGTTTTAATGTGAAGCCATGTGTTGAGACTGTGGGGTTCACTGGGAATAGCTTAATCATAACAAGGGAGCAATTGTTCATTGGTTTTTTTTCCTTGTGGATTTAACCTTGGAGCAGTTCCAGCTGTGTTAATAAGGCACAGGAAGCTGCAGTGAACATACATATATTTAAAGAAGAAATTCCTTCTCTTTCCTAATGCAGAGACGACTAAGCAAGAGCAGCTGCTTACTGAAGCCAGTTTCTTTTTCTCTACATGTGAAATTAATAACCAAGGACAAGACATGAAACTAGTTCACGGCTAGTAGTTGGCTGATTTACATCCAGTAGCTGCTGTTGGATGTGGCTTTCACATATGAGGTTGACTTTGTTTAATAGGGGAAAAGTCATAAAGCATTAATTGCATTTGATGCTTTTGGACATTCGTAGAATCAGAAATATAATTTATTCTAAATGAAATGCAGGTCTTATGTGTCGTATGCTACACTTAAAAAGGTCAAACATAATCAATTCCCTTCAAGGAATGCAAGTCTAAAAACATTATTGTTGGTATATATTGAGAATTGTTGAAAATGCCTAGTACTCCTGACTGCTTCTTCTGCAGAATAGGTATGAAACTTACAATATGCATAGTTCTTTGGGAATAAACTGGGGGGTAGGCAGGATAGTAGCCAGCAACAGACAGTACTCCTGTTCTGTATAGCAAGATATTGCTGATGTACTTGAACCTGCCATTTTAGAGGCCAAAAGAGGTTAGGGGACTTCTTTTCCCTACAAGAAACTAGAGAACATCAGACAGTTTTCTGTTTGTACTCAGCATCAACAGGCAGAGGGAGGTTTGGGAATTCTCCTTCTGTAGATCCCAGCAAATAAGTATTATCCAACTGAGGATAGCCTTCATCAGTAACTGTTGTGGTTTAACCCCAGATGGCAACTAAGCATCACACAGCTGCTCACTCCCTTCCCCCCCAGCGGAACCGGGGGAGAGGATTAGAAGGGTAAAAGTAAGAAAACTCATGGGTTGAGATAAAAACAGTTTACTAATTGAAATAACATAACAATAATTATAACGGCAACAACAATAACAATAATAATAATAATAATATAATTGTAATTAAAAGGAAAGCAAAAAAGAGAGAGAAATAAAACCAAAGAAAGACATGTGATGCAAATTAAAACAATTGCTCACCACCAAGTGATCGATGCCCAGCCAGTCCCAGAGCAGCGGCTCCCCCCCCAGCCTCCCTCCTGGTTTTATTGCTGAGCATGGTGTCATATGGTTTGGAATATCCCTTGGGTCAGTTGGGGTCAGCTGTCCTGGCTGTGTCCCCTCCCAACTTCTTGTGCACCCCCAGCCTACTCACTGGCAGGGCAGTATGAGGAGCAGAAAAGGCCTTGACTCTATGTAAGCACTGCGCAGCAATAAACAAAACATCCCTGTGTTATCAACACTCTTTTCAGCACAAATCCAAAACATAGCCCCTTACCAGCTACTATGAAGAAAATCAACTCTATCCCAGACAAAACCAGCATGATAAGGAAGGTATTTCTGAACATTTTGCATTATAGTAATAGGAATGCCCACAACACTTCACAATGCAGCACTGGATTTTATCTATGGAGAGAGTAATTTTTCTATTTTGTGTTAGCACTTTGTAAATTCATTGGCATTGGCTGAAGTCAAGGCTCTGATGTCTGCTTCTTCTGGTATTGTTACCAGCTCTACTGCTTAGAGCTATGGTATTAAAAGCAGCTCTATCTTTTTTCCATTTGGTCATCAAAACTTGAAAGAAAATGCATGTAATTGTGGAACTACAAGGCACAAAATGGTTTTAGAAATATTTTTCTTTTTATTTCAGCTACTGGAGCATAACATTTGAAATAAATTATTACACTTCAGAGTGTTTCTTATTTCTTGTCTTTTCAGTAGAGTTGATATGAATGATACCTACATTTAACATGAGGTGTCATTTGAAGGATTTCCAGTTTTTTGCTTTGAACATGTTTTGCCTTTTTTCCTATCCGAAATGACTTTTACCCCTGCTCCATTTTTTCTCCCTTCCTTGGAAAGATATAGTAAAAGCTGAAGTATTCTGCCTTATTCAAATCTAATTTGTGATTGTTTTGTTCAGTCCTGAACAGCATTTTTGGTCACATGAGTTCTGTGTCCAAAAACATTCAGCCAGCTCTGTTGGGAGCAACACTGCCAGACTAGTGATGGGGTTACTACTTGAATTTCATGTTGTGGATGAGGTGGTGTGCTCACAGACTGACAAATAGTTGGATTGTAAGAAGAATGACTTTTATCTTGTTAACTTAGAATGCTAATTATGACTAAATTTCAAACACTGTCAAACATTTCAAACTTGACCTTTACATGCAAACATCCAGCAAATATGTTGATCCAGAGGGCACCATTCCATTGAAAGGATGTTCCTGGGAAGAAGGCCAAACACTTGAAACAGCGTTTTGATTGCTTACTCTGAAATTTCAAACAACGAGTGACGACAATAGGTCCCTGCTAAATGTATTTGTGGTCTGAAAAAAAATTGCCATTACCCAAATTAAGCTGTGTGTTCCTCAAGCTTTTACAATTAGACACATTCTACATTTTAGAAGCTGAACTTGAACTCAAAAGCCTACCATTCAGGCTTCTATTTTTTGAAAACTTAGGTAGTATATGGTAGAAGCATCATAGCCTCTACAATTTCTGTGTTTGTCAGGCCACAGTCTTCTATGAATTCTTCTGGTTCTGTGGCACCTGACTCTTTTACACATTTTTAAAATCATTAACATGCTGAACACTGTATCAGTACTTAACTGTGATAATGTAGGGGCACGGCTCTGTGCTTTGCATTGTGTTCTTCTGAGTCTGTCAGAGGGAATACCTGTTCAGATTTTTGTCCTATTGTTGTAGACATCTCTTTTCATTTACAGTAGTATCGATATTCATATGTGTGTTCTATCACATCTCATTAAGGTACTTAGCAACGCTTTTAAAGAATACATTTTCTGCACATTGCAGTCAATGTAATCAGGTAATTTTACTATCAGGTGATATTACCACTGCTTGCAATTTCTTTGCTATCTTTTATCCAATTTTGTGCTAAAATCAGTCATTGTAGCTTATGAATAAATAAACCTTTGTCAGATACCTGTTTATATATTTGGATGGCTCTGACCACAGTAAGATTTCCGACCTGTTTGCGGTCAATAATGCCATAATACATACAGTTAGTAATAAAAAATAATCCAATATGGTGGTTATGTTTCCTAGGTATAGCATATCTGAGTGGAATGTGCAGCGAAAAACGAAAATGTATAATTGCAGAGGACAATGGTCTGAATCTCGCTTTTACCATTGCCCATGAAATGGGTCACAAGTAAGTATGTGGATAACAAAGCCTAGTATTTGTTTGCATGTAATATTACTATGATTTGATTAATTTGATGGTATACTTCAGTTTTTCCTTTTTTCTTTTAGGAAAGCTTTTAAATTTGATGAAAAAATTGGAAAACAATGGTTTTGTTATTAATAATAATAGTCACATGTATTGATATATAGTATGTAAATTAAGAAAATGTTTACGACTTGGAGTAGTATAGGAATCTTTGTAGCTACACAATAACTAGGTTAGCTGGAAGGACTGACATTGTCTAGAGGAAAAGCAGGTGTCCCAAGATGTTTTTTCTTTTGGGACTGTGGTATTGTGTATTAGATCCAGCTCTGACTATTGTTGCCAACAAACATTTTCATGAGCTCGTGAGTTGGAAGAGTCCTTATTTAATTTGGCTTTCTCAGGATAGATCCCATTAAAGTGTATAATGGTCATCAGTCATCACAACATTCATATTGTTTTTTCCTCCCCTTAATAGAAAAGGATGACAAAGTGAAGGTGAAGGTAACTATCCTTCACAATTGGATTGGAAGTTGTTACTCATTCCATGAGGAATACTTCGAAGCAAAAGCAAAAAATTCCCATGTTGCAATAATCAAATTTATCAGTGAAAGTTCTATTTGATTCTTGGCTTCAGTACTTGTTAAAGAAAATTAAGTAGGAGAGTTCTTATTTTAAAATAAAATAACATGAAAGGGAGGTGTGTACTAATCTGCCATTTTTACCTGCAGAGTCTGCTCCAGGTATCTGTATATACATTGTCAGAAGAGCAGCTTCAGAGTGACAGCAGAGAGCGATGCTTTGTTAAATCCTTTGAACCTCTGAACATTGAGGTTAGGTATCTTAGGACAAACACTTTGAATTAAAAGTTATTTGCCTTGAATTTGGTCAAAACTGTCTGTGAATGGAGGTCATAGCATCTAATGTTGAAACATGCAGTTGATTACACGAAAGAATTGGAACTTAAAATATTTCTATTTAAAATTTGTCCTGGATGCAAAATAAGCGAATTCAGAGAAATTGTATAACTTGGAGGGAAAGGGTGACGTATTAGATGCTGCATGAAATGGATCTTTTCTGTTTTTTCTTTTTTTGAGTTTTCATAACTGCAGAAAGCAACTCCATGTTACTATAAGCCATCTTATTTGAGTAATAGTTATGATAAAGGAAAGACTTCAAAAGAAAAATGTGTTTGTGTTTTGTAGCCACATGCTGTCCTCTTTCTTTTTTTCACTGTAGCGTTTGCTAATATTAGAAGGGGGGTGGGTGGAGGAAGACTCATTTTCTGTACACTTGTTCTTATGACAATAAACCAAGGATAAGGGGAAAGAAACAATAGCTGAATATGATCTGCAAACAAATTCACTGCTGGAGTAAATTAGAAAATGGTTTGAGGCAGGTATGATAATACCAGATGATTTAGAGAAATCTAAGTACTGCTTTATGCCCTGCACAATAAAAATATGTTTAGAGAATAAAAAGCTTGGCAGAGGAATTACTGGATTTGAAGAAAGAGGCATCGTGATCAACAAGAAGTGTAACACCTTATGCTTCCCGAGAAATGGTGATGTACAGAATCCTAGATGAGGAAAATAGGAAGCAGGTATAAAATTTTTGCAAAGTTAAGGGTGATGTGTTGGTTCTGCACTAGCAAATTTGAGAATGTGGGATGCTGATCTTATAAAGAAGGGTTTGATTTGCAGCAGTCAGACCTATCTTTGACATTCTAAGGGCTGCTGGGTGCCAAACAGTATCTGGAACAAGTTAGACAGGGAAGCTCACTATTGCTGTCTAGCAGTTCTTTCAAGACTGCTGCACAGGCCAGGCTCTGTAAGTCTTGTTGCATTCAGTCCTCAACTTGAAATATTTTCATGGCTTTGCATTGCTGTGGGACTGAGGAAGAGAAAGGACGTAAAAACCGAAATTGCTGATAAATGAATCCTGGGAACAAAATGTTAAAGGCTACGCTATAAACTTTCAGAACTTTCAAATCCCTCCATATTAATTCAAATAAATTTGGAAAAACAAATTGTGATGATACCCCAGCCGTCATATTCTCACAGTCATAATGGCATTTGGATGTCCTTAGAGAAATTCTCACATTTTTCTGCAAGTACTGTAATAGATGTTTAAAAACAATGGAAATAAAGAATAAACCAAATCTGGTTTCATAGTAAAGGACAGGATGTTATTAAGAAATTAAGAAGACTACCACAAAAGTCAAAGAATAGGTAGTCAGAGGTATATAAAGAGCTGCCACAAAAAATAAAAAATAAGGGGAAGCCTCCAGTGCAAAACATGCAGAGGCATTCAGCTTGATCCCTGCTTCATTGTGGAGCCAGGGTTCTTAACCATTGCAATCTAACAGAGAGTGGTCTTGCCCCAAAGAGTGAGGTGACATTCCAGAGACATTTGTTTTCTCTGCATGACTGTCTCTGTTTGCCAGCGTAGCCCTGACACTTGCAAAGAGCACACTAGAGTAGTTGACCCTTTGAGGAGAGACGATATGAAAATATTTGAAGACAAACATTTCAATGAACGTCCCATTGAAAAGGACCCCAAGAGATTCAAATATAAGTAGAGTATTTCTTGCAGAGATTTGTCTTGCTGGTTAACTGTCTCAGAAATGGAGATTAAATGATCACCATCTGGACCAGTCATAAGTCTTCTCCTCTTTCAACACATCATGTTTTCTAGAAAATTTTCACAAATGCTTTCTGAATCTTTGAAGTCACTTAACTGTTTCCTTCTTTTCTTGCCTAATATCTTTAACCATTCTAGTTGCTCTTGTTGTGAAGAGAGTGTTATTCAGCAGCATAGGAGAAGTAAAAACTTTCTCAAAGACATTGCCTCTCAAATTATGAAGAAAAAAACCCTTAATTTTTTTGTCTTCTGTACGACAAATAATATACTTGCCCCTAAATTATCATTCAAATAGACTGAGAGTGTATGCAATATAGACTCTGTAGATTTTCGTTGATCAGCCTAAGCACGTAAAGAAACAAATACCTTCACAATTGCCATTGTTTTGATGAGTGTAAAAGTACCTTTGAAAAAGATAACAGTTTGCTTTTGGAGGGCTTGCTTTTATATGCCAGCCTCCATGCTGATATCTATATATCTGACATTCATTTGTCTCTGGTAAAATCTCATGATCATTTGCAAACTCAGAACAATTTGGCAGACCTCTAATATCACTGACATCATTTGCATAATTACAGGGTTAGGGGACTTTGGGCAGGATGGGGTATACCCCCTGTGCTGAAATCTAGGTTTGCTTGCACAGGAACATAGTGGAACAATTTATTATGCTGAATACTTCCGATACATGGCTGTTTATTAAGCGCTGTGCTGTGGATTTCTTATTTTTTCCAATTAAAACAGAAATACTCTCAATGAAATACAATGGCAAACTAAGCCTTTGCAATACGAAGTGTCTTTGTTCCAGCCATGTATGTCTGAAAGCAGAGGATCTTTTGATGACATTGAGAAATAATGTTGTAAGTTAACTATTGATTCTTGAGCTCCATCTTGAAATTTCAGGAGCCAGTCTTTGTAATCAGAGATTAAAAACTATAACACATTGATGGAGCTGGTTTTAATAATCAAATCCTATTTATTAAAATAAATTTAATGAGCCACTAGGTAATTATATAACAAAGTCATATTACAGAATAAAAACTAACAACAACAAATTAAAAGACATTGTCTTCATGTGGAGAACTGAGAGAGAAAGAGAGAGAATGCTATTATTTCACTTATCGAATAACACTTATACCATCATTTTACTTACATGTATTGCTGTCTGTGGGATATGGCTCCTTCTGAAGCATGGAGAAATAAAGGATAGATGTAAACTGCAGTTATCTGAAAATACGTTAATTAACAATTATTATGTGCTCTAAGTGTACTTTAAAAGTTGTTCTAAATAGTTGAAGGAGATACCGGTGGAATTCCTCAGAATCCATTTTCTACACACCTGCATACTTCTTCTGGTAAGGGTTTTGTGAAATATGAAATGTACCTATTTTTAAAATTCAGGATATTCTACCAGGTATTCTGTAGTTCCAAACGGGAAGTCTGTGGAATTTTTCAGTCACCTACTTAATAACTCATAAGCAAACAACATACCTATTTTTGTGACAATATTCAGCAACCCTATGATATCCAGTGGAACGGGAGATTAGGAAATGCTGATGGAGCATCAGTTACTCCATGCATTTTTGTTATCACAGTCCAAAATATGGTAACAGAACACAATAAAATCAACAAGAATAATAAAGGCAACTGTCTACCAGTTTTTGTGAATGAGTTACTAATGTGGAGTAGGGAATCTCATTAAACTAACTAAAACAAGAGCTATGTTGATATTTATAAAGTTAAAGTAGAATTTTACAGTTGAATTTGTGTTTAACAAGGAACAAGATTAGCACATGGAAAGCAAAGGTATTAGTTAGTTTTGATAGAAGCCCTCCTTACATCTTGAAAACCACCTAATCACAAGGATAATGAGAAACTTCAGGTGCAGTAGCAGTCACTTCCACTGATAAAACCGTGCACACTAGGATTCATATTAGTAAAGATCACTAAGGCATTTGACATGTGGCATTTTGTCTCAGATGTATTTGTTTAGCATTTATTTTGATCTCTTACCATTCAGCTGTGAAAGAACGAAGCCTTACTTGATACCTGGGTGGATATGCATACAGTCCACCCACTCGTTACATTTTAACGACTTTTCTGTCTTGAGAAAGAAGTGTAGAGAGGTTTTACAGGATAATGGCACTTTTTTCCTCTTTCCAAAATACTTATTTGTGGGGTAGACCAAGAATTTTGAGTCTCCTACCTGTTAGTCCAGCAACTTTCTCAAAGGTTACCTTCACCAGGAGAGGGTTTTGGGGATTCATTTGTGAAAAAATAGAGGAAGAAAACTCTGTCTAGTTGGTCAGTGACAGCAGCCTGTCTTATGAATAATGGAAAGAGTTCCTCCCCTTCCATGTGCCTTCCCCTTCTCTGGGACAGCCAACAAAGGCAGAGTTTGTAATTCCTACTAACTCACGATAAGCATAGCTTTCTTTCGTTTCCCCAGACAAGGAAATGTATCTATATTAGCACTGTAATTGTCAGTATCTGTATCAAGAGAACACACTTTCCATTCCTGAAAACAGAATTTAGATGAACAATCCATGATTTGAATCACGTTGCTGAAATTACCTGCTTCCACAGGACCTTTCTCTTCTCACATGAGCTAGGTGACTTCTAGCTGTGCAACAGATTGTACTGCTCTTATTTGGATAATTATTTAATTACATTTATTTTACATTCTGGAAAGGGAATAAGTGGGATAAGGATTATTTTTAGAATGAATTAGAACGTGAAACAGTGACACTGTAATGCTATTTTACCACAAAGGAAGAAAAATACTTTCAATCTGTGGTGTAATTTTCTGCTCTGAGAAGGCAGCTGGATTAATTTTTCTGAATGCTCAGAATATTTTAGTTGATTAAGAAATGAACCGTAAATGAAATAATATATGATCTCAGGGCATTGGACCACAGTATGAAACTATGACGTAAGCAGTTGTTGAAGTTGAAACCTGTTTCCAGAAATAAATGCAGGTGTGATAAGGTGAAGAATAGTTTTGAAACAAAACCTGGCAAAAGTACTAAGGAGCTCATGCTGTAGGAGGTGGTCTTTTGAGGTTCCTCAATTGCAGAAATGTTTCAGTACAAGTACAGTTCCTTTGCAACTGCCTTCGTTAGTAGAGTATGTTTCCCAAGTTTGTCCTGCAATCTGTTACTCAGGCTTTTGATTTGAGTGAAAGAGTAAAAACACGAAACTACTAGGTTCAATGTGACTATATTTTATTTTATTAACTTTCAGTGATCTTTTTTTTCCAGCTTCAGGCCTTCTCTTCTAAAATATTAGAACTTTTAAGCCTCTACTTTAATTTTTTTATTATTTTTTTCACTAACACTGACTTATAAATTATTTCTTTGTAATTAATAAGTTAGGAGCCAATAGGATTTCTAAATTTGTTGATCTAGGAGGCTGAGAAATTAATTTCTTGGCACCCACAAAGGCTTTTTCTTTATTTTGGCTTTACAACACCAACTTTACTGTAGATCAAGACCTTCTTATTTCAGGTTATGCTTTTCTATCTCCCCTTTCCTTGATGTGAAACTGTTCCTCTATTTCTGTCTGTAATTCCTATACAGAAAGACATATGCCTTCTAATTCAAATACATCCTCTTAAAATTTTGGATCGTCTTTGTCACTGTATAATTTGTATACTAGCATGACGGAGACAGGCTAGCAAAATTTTGGAGCCCTATCATTCCAAGCACTGGAACATTCCAATGTGAGAAAATCCCTTCATAGTTATAAGCATAAATAGTAAGTGAATGAATTTCTAGGAAGCATAGACAAATCTCAAAATATACCTGTCTTTTATATGCTGCACATAGCATTTCTCTTAAAATAGATCTGCATAAGAGAGATACCATGATGTCATATATTTAGCCAGCTCTGATTTGTTGATAAATTATTGACTTAAAAGATGTTTGCAAAGTGTAGGGTATTTAACCAAGGGCTGAGCTGACATGTTGGGATAGTTAATCCATTTACTAATAATTAAGCTAAGTCTCTATTCAGTAATGGCCATAATATCACTCTGGGGTCCCTTTCTTTCAGAGCTCTTGCTTCCCAGCATCCTGACTCAGGTGATGTCCTACAATGTCGAGTGTTCCCATGGCAGTGACTACTGAGTAAGAAAGAAGCTGCTGCAGAACTGTTGTGTCACTGGGGATGGTGCTGGTAACCTGTCCCCAAATAATCTGCTTGCTTCCTTCTCTCTCCCATGAATCCCTGATGCCATGGGCTACAGGGGCAATGGACAGAAGGTGCAGGGGAAGTGCCTGTCATCGTGGCCTCCTCCCAGCTGTGCAGACTCTCTCATTTTTCCCCCATTGCTTCTTTCCTTATTTTTTTCTGTCCTTTTTGGCTAACAGTCGAAAGCTGGGTTTCTCAGTCTGAGTTTAGATACGTAGAGACAGATACTAATCTATCTGTAGATATAGAAATATCCATAGATTCAGATAGTTCGATACAGAAGCAGCCTGACTGTCAGAGATGTTGAGCTTTAACTGGTTCCACTGATTTTCATCATTACTGAGTTTTTTGTTCAAAATGAAGTTATTGTTGACTGTCAACTGAAGGGTAGGCACAGGAACCTGACTTTGAGCAATCCAGTTTGAAAAGCACAACCACAGTTTGCAAAATCGAGCTTTATAATGATTTAAAATATACATGCACAGCAAACTGTAATAGATTATCTTTCCCATACACTTATTTGTGTCATTGACAGATTTACAGAGAAATGGCTGTACTTCTCTGAAGTTTGTGGATAGCTGCATAAAACACAGACGTATTTTTATACTATTTTGGTATTGTTTTACTGTCTGTGGTAACATTTTCTGTTCTGTGTGTTCAAAAATGTTCACTTTACAGGAAATTTTATCTATAAACAATACTACTTGTTTGATAAGAAACTAGTTTTATTAAATTTACTTTTAACAAGAAAGATACCATGCTTCCCCATTTCATTGCTACTTAGTTTATTGTTTTGATAAAAAGTAATGGGGGGGTTTCACTTTGTATTGCATTTCAGCATTTTATATTATTTATTTCAAAAATTATTTACATGAGAAACACCCCAGTGGTTTCATCACAAATGCTGCCTTTTTTTCTGTTAGATTAGGAAAAGAATCCATAAGGTAACTGCTCAAAACTATTGCAATAAAAAACCCACAGTGCACTGACGGATCTTTAAAGCCTTTTTTTAAATATCCTTGTTTCTTTTTTTTAAATTTATTTTCATGCAATTCAAAGTATCGATTAGATGTTGAACCATACAAGCAGGACATTTAATATGCCTCCAATGACAGTAAACAGAAAGTAGTGGCAAAAAATAGCATTGTCCCAAAAAAGCAGTCACAAGGTTCTTGAGATTACCTTAGATTTTGTCATTCAGTTTTCATGCTTTAGTAGCTAAGTTCTTTAAAAATCTATAGTCTCTGGTTTTCCTGCAAGCATATCAAAGTAGCCATCTGTGTTCCACAGTCATGAAGGTATGCTGACTTAAATCAGCCTAGGGCCTTACTGGGCAAATGAGTATATCATACCAAACTTCCCAGTGGTCTGGAAATTGTCCAACAAAATACGCTTGCAATTAGAGATGAAGAAAAGGATTCAGTTTTTTACAAACTTTGCATTTCCATTTACTCTTACTCTCCAAATTTATATGGTGGGTCAAAACCACGAAAAAAAAAAATTTTGCTTAGTCCAATTCTAAGAAAGACAGAGGCTCAGGAAAGATCTTATTTTATGCAAAGACATCACAACAATGCCTAGCAGAAATCAAGCCTCACTGGCCTTTTGCTGGTAGCTAGGCAGCTGAAGAAAGAAACAGCTCAGGAAGAAATGAAGCACTGAGACAGTAAAGCAGCACCGCACCAACATTTTTAGTCAGTTAAAAAGATATGCTAATTTTATACTTGAAATTTAGAAGGTTAGTCAACTCTTTCTCTCGCAAGGTATTAAGGCTTCCATTTCTGTCAGACTGTAATGTTCCAGGATGGATTTACAGTTAATTTTTCCTAGAATAGCATTTGTAAACTGAACAGTTAGTAGCTGAACAACAGTCTACAGGATGCATAGGTTTAATTGATAGTCTGATACATGTAAAATAGCTGTGAAAAAGTTGGCAATAGATCATAATAGTGTCAATGGTTTTTGTTAATAAGGAGACTTAAGTTTGGTTTTATTTTTGGTCTATTCCCTGTAATAGCTCAAAGTCTTTTTCCTGAAAATGTATTTTCTTCAATTTGAAGACATGTTAAATGTCAGTGTTTTTCCTTGGCATAAGATTAGTCATAAACCGTAGGCATAATTGTTTATCTTGAAGTACTGCAGTCTGCAGGATGTGGCATTGGTATCGTATTTGCCAGAGGTGAATACTTTTCCTATATTATGTACTCTCTGTAAAAACTTCAGCAAGGGCCCATATGTATGTTCATGTTATGATGCTAAATACATCTGTGATATGAAAGCTTCAAATTATTTATATACTTAAGTCAAAGGACCATGACACGATGCTAGGTCTAGATTCAGCTTCTTGAAGCATGGTGGTAGAAGTGTTGGAGTGATAAATAAGAAAGCAGCTGTTTAGTAAAACTTACTGACTCAGCTGGACACTAGCATGCAGCATATGTTCATGTCCGTGTATTAATATACATGTATTTTTTACCCAATTGCTTTAAGATTGAAAATGTAATCTGAGTTGCCAACATCCTAGAGAATGAGGAATGATTCACAAAAGAGAAATATTCATTGCGTAAACATATTTCTTTTGATTTTTCATTTTTATCATTGAATTATTAACAAGAAGATTGAGCTTTCCTTCTTCAGTAGATTCTTCCTTTGAAGACAAAGTTTTTCCAAAAGAAATCATCTTCTGGCCTTTACCATCATAGTTTTTCTGTAGCTAGGTTACTTGCCTCTCAATTCACTTCAGGCTAAATAATTCATTTACAAGTAGAACCATTCTTATCCCATTTATGAAATGATCTGTGAATGCCTCATATGTTTTAAAACACAAAAAAATCATACAAGAATTATTGTTTCACTAACTGGGATTTAAAAAAAAAGCCAACATACAGTAATGCGTATTTTTTGCATTAATTCTATGAAATAGCTTATAGAAACCTGCTACTAGTCTGTTTGTTTACGTAATTTTCTCTGTAAAGACAGCAGTGTGATAAAACTTTTGTTGAAAAAGTGCAATACCAATACTAACAAAGTAGCGCAGCTTCCATCTCCCTGTTTGTGATAGTCAAGTGAGTGGTGTCATTTTCACTTATCAAGTACATCCCTGTGATACTGTGATATGCAAAATTTCAGATTAGACAAATTGTTGGGACAATCATTTTACTATTAAATGCCATATAAACTTTTAAACCTCGTTGTTTCCAAGTCCATAGTTTAAGAAGTTTTGATCATTCTAACATAGCATTGCACGTAACAATGAAAAAAGGAAAACAGTGGAAATAATAGGGAGGATAACACCTTGTAATTAATAATGATTTTTAATTAATTCTTATTTTTATTTTTTTAAGTAATACAATCCATTATATGTTTGTGTTTTATTTGCTAGAATGGAAAAATATCTATGGCATAATTGTCTGCAGCTTACTAATTGCAGTAAATTTACAAATGCTCAGTAGTGATCATTTATAAAAATATGAATTTTGAAAGAAATCACATGGCACTCCATTCCCATCATGCATCACAGGTATAAACTGGCAGCAGCGTTCAGAGGTTTACTATCTCCTTCACAAAGGGAAAGTTTTTTCAGTCATTTTCATTCTGTCATGAGCTTAAACTGGTACTGTTATTGTGGATCTGCAATTTACCTTCATCTTTCCTCTTCTGCTTATATCTCTTGGGCTGAACTGTTATCTTTTAGGATCTGGGAATCTATTTATTATACTGCATATTCAACAACCTACCCCTGGTTCCTTGGGTACTTGCTCTTGTGGTTTTCCTAATCCATCTCTTATTTCCTAACCTCTCTCACGTTAGTGACTGTACATCTCTGAACAGTAGAGTAGAACTCTTTAATCTTTTTAATTCTAGCTCTTTTTTTATTTACAGATAGACCTAAAGTAGTTAATTCTCCACATCTATATCTGAACTCTCCCAATTAACTGCTCCTATATGAAGTCTTTGACACTACTTCGTCTTTGTGCCTGCATTGCCTGTTTCTAGTTTAATAGCATCATTCTTGTTCAGCTGCACTACCATGCATTTAGGTGGAATGTGGTGGTGATAATCAGGTCATCATCTGCCATTCGCAAAGCACTATGAAAATAAGGAAAAAATAATAAAAAGCTTTCCACCTGGAAGGTGCAGGGTCACTGAGAAAATCCGTGCTGCCATGAATGTAGCACATTTTTGAGTCCTATAGTGAGAAGAAATATAAAATAGCACTTTACAATGTAGACCTAATTCTCTCCAGAAGGTGTGTGCATAACCTTATTTAACTTCTTTAAAAATAGCATAATGATCAAGGACTCTTTGTTGAGACCTAAAAGAGCTTTTATTTCTTAATACTTGGCTATAATCAAATCAAAGCAAAGTGTGGTACTTGGTACTTTTTCAGTATGTGCGTTGGCACTGGAATGTATTTTGTGCCTGCAAGAGTAAAACCTATACCCTTGATGATAACAGGAGAGATGCTGTCGTCTATCTTGAATCCAGCTGTGTGCATATAATTGCAGCAGTATTCAATTGTAGAAGAATTACTTTTTAACTGAAAAAACGGAATATTTGTCTTCCGCTTTCGGTGGCCTGAGTTGTTAATTCTGACTTCTAAGCACAGAGAAATGAAGGATTTTTCTTTGTACTATTCCTACTGCACACTAAATATCAACAGGGCTCATCTTCAAAATTTAGCAGAGACTGTTCCAACTTTCTGCATGAGATCACAACAAAAATCTGGCAGTGTTTTTTAAACATGTTTTAGAGGTTTTATGAGATAAAAGTATTTTTTTAGTTGACTTGACAAGCATGTATAATGTTAGTGGAGTTTATCTGACCAAGGCTCTTTGTCAAAATACTTTTAAATTGAGACTATTAAAATACAGTTTAGTTGCATAGTGTGAGTTGAAATA
The DNA here is from genome assembly GCA_020745775.1 of Theristicus caerulescens. Classification (NCBI taxonomy): domain Eukaryota; kingdom Metazoa; phylum Chordata; class Aves; order Pelecaniformes; family Threskiornithidae; genus Theristicus; species Theristicus caerulescens. The sequence continues at coordinate 51,768,891 of CM036583.1, read as the reverse complement.
TTGCTAATATTTTAGTTAGGGAATGCATTCCATAGGATGCTTCCTACTTTCATATTACATCTGACATACATAGTCTTTAACCAGAATGGGTGGAGCATTTTTAGGTATCAGTGAAAAAATAACACTTCTGTTCTCAAAACAGAATTTGATTTATTTCCTTATGGACACAATCCACTACTTGTTAAAGTACAGCACTGTCTTCTTTCTTAATTATGTTTTTTCTGTTCAGCTTCTTTCTTTCACCACCCACATAATGTGATGTGGTGAATGAAATCAGAAGTCAGGACTACTGCATATCTACTTTTATGTGATCTTGTAATTGATATAAGGTCAGATAAAAGCATGCAGTCATTACCATGTGTCGTGGTTTAACCCCAGCCAGCAACTAAGCACCACGCAGCCGCTCACTCAACCCCCACCGGTGGGATGGGGAAGAGGATCGGAAGGGCAAAAGGGGAAAACTCATGGGTTGAGATAAAAACAGTTTAATAACTAAAGTAAAATAAAAATAGAACAGTAGTAAAAGAAAGCAAGCGGTACACTGTACAATTGCTCACCACCCGCCGACCGATACCCAGCACGTCCCCCAAGCAGCAATCAAACCCCTCCCCGGCCAACTCCCCTGCTTATATACTGAGCATGATGTCACGTGGTATGGAATAGCCCCCCGCCCAGTCTGAGTCAGCTGCCCCGGCTGTGCCCCCTCCCAGCCTCCCGTGCCCCTGGCAGAGCATGGGAAGCTGAAAGGTCCTTGACCAGTGTGAGCACCACTTAGCAAGTACTTAGCACTACTTAACAAGAACCAAAACATCAGTGTATCATCAACACTGTTCTCAACCTAAACCCAAAACACAGCCCCATACCGGCTACCAGGAAGAAAACCAACTCCATCCCAGCCGAAACCAGGACACCATGCTATAGAAGAGATCAACAGTACGTATTGAGGAAAAGATTTCTGAGAATGTTTAAGAGCAGGTTCTGTTGCTACTTTAGCATACTCCTCACATATTCTCCTGCAATTTAATTAGTCGATGTTCACATAATGACCCTTTTGAAGTAGCTATTCATTCTGATAGTCAAAGGCTTCAGTATTGGTCTTCACTACTTGCTGGATATTTTGTGACGTGTACTTAATTTGGAGGTGGAAGAGTGTGGAGGAATGAAACCTATTGGATTAGTGCAGGTACTTTGAACTACATTTGAATGTCAAAGCAGAATAGCAGAAGTGTTACAAAAGTATAGCAGCTGAAGTATTGGAAGACGGTTGGAATTAGATTTTTTTGTTAGTGCTGAATGTTGCTGTTGTTGTTGTTACAAATACAACAGTTTTTACCGCTTCTTACCTTAAAAGACAATGTTGTCCTCAGAATTCACATGCTGCTAGACTATACAGAATGCTTCTGGGGTAGTAGGTTGGATAAAAGGATTACACTGATGTTTGCCTGCAATGGTGACTAGTGGAACTGCTTTTTGAAACAGCAAAGATCTTGGTTCAGCTCAGCACACGTTTTCCTGGGTGATTTTACAGACTGGTTTGTGACAAAGTCTGACTTCAAGAAGTGCTCTTCAGAGTGGATGGGAAACAATTGTAATCAGAAAATATTTCTTCATTTTTTTTAATTGTAGACAAATGTTTTAAGTAACATATAAATGTGTTAATTCCCACTCTGCATAAATGAGAGCCATCAATTCTATAATAAATTGTGTTAACAAGTGTTAACAAGTTTTTGTGTACTTGCATGTTTTCAATGCTTTATTTCAAATAATGGTGTGTGTATATATATATATATATGACACTGATAAATGAGTACTTCTGCAGTAAGGAAGGACATAACTTGAAGAGCTGTAAGCAAAATCTATTTCTTGTGCAGTCAATACAGTAAAGTGTCATTAGATTTTCTGCGTCGTCTTCTGTAGTTCTTACGGATACAACTCTGGAGATGAGGGCATCTCAAATTCTGCATGTGAGGCATTGAAGAAGAATGTGAGGAAAGTGCAAAGGCACTTCTGTGTAGTTGTTTTGTCCCATTCAGGCAGTTCAGGAAAAGACAGAAGCTAAGATGAGAGTAAACAGATTTGTTTACCTCGCTTACGCTGTTTACAGCTAACAAAATTATCCAGTTCACGCAGAGGCAGCTGTTCCAGTGCTCCAGATTGTGGGGTGTACACATCATTGTAAGAGACTGAGCACTCTGACAGGCAAGATAAAGCCCTATGCGGCATTTAAATTAATTTCATTAGTAAACACAAGGTAATGCAGCTTGCAAAACGATACAAAATTTGGTCTGGTCATGAGGGGGTTTTAGGATAGAGTGGAGAAGAAAAGTGAGCCGGTGTTTTCAGTGGTGGGTGGCAGGCCTTTTTTGCCCTTTGGTCCTGCAGTGTGGTGAGACATGGAGAAGCATGATGTACTCTAGTTTTTCTGCAGAGGCGGCAAACTTCTCCCATCTTTGCAGCTCTAAGCGATTTGACTGCTCTTTGGCCGAAGGAATCAATACAAGGTATAAAGCTTTATTCACTCTAAAGTTTTGCTTTTCTGCAGGGCAGACTAGGGCTGCAAAATTCCAGCACCCCTTTGAATCCAATGCTCTGGAGAGTAGTCCCATGCTGATTTACAAATCTTGAAAAACAGCTGAGAATATTTCATTTATTTCTCTTAATGCCAGTCAAGCATGTATCCACTTAGCGAATACTGAAAACTTTATTTTTATTTCAGTCTACCTTTTTCCTGTTTGTTTACTGGTTATGAATGAGAGCGACAGTGAGTCTTCACTTCAGTTCAAGTAGCAGATCCAAGCAGATTTTTAGCAGAATTTTTCATTGCAGTGCCCTATGTGAGAACTCACTGGGATGCATGTGGATGCTGAGTCTTTCAAATCAAAATCCCTTGAATTGCTCCATCAATGTTATTTCTAACAGTAGACATTGAAAAGACATTTAGGTGATTTTTCTTTAGATACGGTAATCGTGCATTAAACTAGTAAGCGTTTTGCTAGTCTATAATATTTCAACAAACCAGTTCCATATGGAATTAAGATAGAATCGCTGCCAAAATACAGAAGAATTCACTGATCTCGAAAAGAAGATTTCCAGTATTATTGCTGTCCATTAGCGAGAGAAGTACAGTTCACTAATGCTGCAGTAGTTGTGCAGTTCTGATCATTCAAAAAGTTGTCTGAAGTATATGTCGAACAGCTGATTAGAATGTAATATTTCTCATCAAATGAATGAGGCTTCACTTTCTCCTTTCAGTATAGAACATTTCCAGACACGGTTCCATGTACTTCTGTGAAAGGTATCCTGGAAAAAAATCAGAAGAGATTTCCTACGTGTAATGTACATGAGTTTTTCATAGCCTCTTGTAAGAGTTTTAACTTATTAGCATTTTGAAAACAACTTGTTATTTTGTTGTGCTTTGGTTTATTTTTAATAACTTCAAAATTCAGCATGGGGATAAACCACGACAATGACCACCCATCCTGTGCAGATGGTCTCCATATCATGTCTGGGGAGTGGATTAAAGGACAGAATCTTGGGGATGTTTCATGGTCTCGGTGCAGCAGGGAAGATCTGGAAAGATTTCTCAGGTATATCATGCAAGAAAAAGAACTCTTACTGTCGGTCATTTACAAATAGTTGCAATAAATATCTGGAAATAAAAAGTTTTCAATATTTTTTACCACTTCTGTGGGAGATTCATGTTTGTAAAGCCCATCAAAATAATTTAAATCATTATGAACTATATAATATTTGACAGATTGATTAAAATTTAACTGTTTTCAGCAATTATTTTTGGTTTTATATTTTCATGTGTTAATGTAGAGGATTATATATACATATTCAAATATACATTTTTTATATATTTAAATATGTTTAAAATATGTTAATATGGTAGGTATTGAAAAATGTTGGACAGTGAATGACCTATGAACATTATGTAGATTCTCTGATCTATGTTGTGCCATTCAATATCAAACCATGCAGTATAATTCTATGATGTTAATTTTTTAAATAGAAATTTACTATGAGATATTTAATAGAGAATAGCATACCTAGAAATCAAATTAAAACATTTAGTTTCACTCAGTATCTCTTAAATAGGATCTGTTCCCTAAAGCTGTGTTCCTTTATTAGGTTTATAAATACATCTGTTGAGAAAGTACTTGCAACATTTAAGCAGTCCTCAAAAGGTCTGCTTTATGACACTGGAATAGTTAGTATAAGTTAGATCTGTCCGTCTGACTCATTTGTACTGAATCTAGACAGAAATCAAAACGGTGACTTGATGCTTTAACAGGTTTAAGTATTTTCAAATATTTTTTCTTCAGTTTTTAAGAAAAGGTAGATTTCTGGCTATCAGCTCAGAAATGTATGTATTTTTAAATATATAGTATTTTATATATGTATATATGTAATCGGAAGTGTTTAATTTGAGGTCCTGCTGGATGTGAAAACTAAGCTACACAACTGCTTATGCATTATAAATTGTCTACTTTTTTATAAGCGTTTACACCTCTATCCAAATCTTAATCAATCAAGTAAATTTCACACGGAAATGTTGTCCAGCACTTTCCTGAATTTCCTATTATAGTTGATAAATTACATTGTCTTCCTGCAAATGTGCAACATCAGAATTCACCGGTAGCTAATATCAAGTAAGCCATATTAATTTATACGGCTTGAATGACAGCCCAATGCTGATGAATAAAAAAATCTCACAAGTCCACATTTTTCTAACATCAAATGCATATTTAAGTCGGCATGACAATCAGACTCTTTAGGATTGCTCAGCGTATGAATCTCTGCATATTGCCAGGTCAAAGGCCAGTAACTGTCTGCTACAAATGAATCCTCAGAGCCTGAATTCTGTGATTATTCCCTCCAAGCTCCCAGGAATGACATACACTGCAGATGAACAGTGTCAGATTCTTTTTGGACCAACCGCTTCCTTTTGCCAAGAAATGCAGGTAAGGATGGCTGTAGACTTCAGAAAATACACCCACCAACTCATTTTTCTGTGAGAGATATTTTTGTGCATGTGTTTGAGAGAAAGAGAACGCAGCACCTTTGAAAGAAGAAGTTTACACTTTGCTTTCCAAAGTTAATATGAACATTTTCATTTGTTTATCTTGTGAGGCTTGCTTTGGATCTCCAAACATCCTGAATCATGTTGTATCATAGCATACCTCTGATATTTTCCTTGTACTTTAGAGATAGAAAATGTCATAGTGTGAAGTCGCCTCATTGCAGCAAATGGGATATTTGCAATTTATTCCACTGGAAGCCGATTTCGCAAGTGGTTTCCGTTTCATTATGTTTTGGGTATTGAACTTCTGTATCTGACCTTCAGTAGAGTATGCTGTGCCTGTGCTAGCTCTGAGGGAGAACGGCGGTGTGAGCTGTGCTGTCTGTGCACTGCTGAATATACCCTGCCTCCCAGCAGGTCCCCTGTGAGCTCTGGCAGATCTGTGCAGTGCCATGGCAGCAGGAGTCCAGCACTTAAGTGAGTTTGCTGACATTGCTTCATGCCATTGCATGAAACAGTGTCACTATATTAACCCTGAAAAGACAACGTAACAAAATTGAAGAGCTCTTCATAATTTTGTGGCCTAATACTAGTAGACACCTGATTGAAGAAGCATTCTAAGAATGGTTTTAACAGAGAAAAATCATCCTTCTTTAACGTCAACAGGACAGGTGCTAAACATGTTGAATGCCCTTGAGAAGGTAAGCAAGACAAGATGGGTGGATGATGTTACGAATGTATAAAGAACATGGAGTATGGGTTGATAGAATGGGGGCTAGGAGGCACTATGAAATAAAATTTCATCAGAGTCAGAGCAGGCAGCCTGGAAAGGTCAGGAATATTTAATAGGAAAGCATAATTCCTTACTCCTTTAGTTCTTCAGTTCTCTTCATCTTTTCAGCTTGGACATAGTACTCTTTCTTTAGTGAGTTTCAGTCAGAGTAATTTTTGTTCTAAAGATTCTGAAAGGAAACATTGCAATACATATATGACTACCACATGCTGAGAGTGGCGTAGCTGAAAAAAAAAGGAGCTGTAGGTTACTTGATTATTATTTCAACTGTCTTATTGAAAACATTCTCACTCTGAGAGATGAGCAGTAGAACTCGATGTAACGATTCTGCAAATGTTCTTAATTACTTCCAAGTGCTTTTTTCATGAATTGCAATGTTTCTTGTTTTTTAGTACTTTGTTTTCAGTTAAAAGATGTGATTTTGGCTTCTCATTCTCTAGAAACGTATTTTGAACAAGAAAATAGTACAGTCTTAGCCCATTATTTCTTCCAGGTCTTCTTTACCAGGTAAAAGAATTTCAAAAGTAATTGAAGAGGTAGTCAAACCTGGAGACTTGCTGTTGCATAATACCTTTATAAGCTTTTCATTTCTCTGGGCACTTCCCTTCCTTTAATACCCTTGTTTTTAATTCTAATTCAGGCATTGAAATTCAGGTAGCCAAGTGGTCCCGTGCCTGTTGTGGTTCATTCACAGATGCAGAGAATAGTCTTCTCTTGGGGTCCTGACTCCAAGGTTTCTTTGGGTTTCATTATTATGTTAGAAATGTTAGGAAGTTAAATTCAGTTAACGCTACCCTGGTAGTGTTCAACTGTTTGCACAGAGAGTACTTGGGCTCTGAGTGCTGGTACCTAATTGTCCATTTCTAATCATCTTCAGTCATTTTCTCCTCTTGTGGCATTTTGTATGTGAGAGGACACATTTCAGCTACATCATTTGTACCATCTTTCTTTTTTTTCCCACTTACTAGATCATTACTTTATATGAAAATGGTTAGTGTAGCAAAAATTCCTATTAAATATTAGTATTAAGGCACCATTGTAGATAGTATCTACAGCAGATAGTATTCTGGATTAGTATTAAGATACCATTGTAACTTAAATCCAAAGACATGTGGGGTTGCTTTGAAGAGAGAACCAGTGGTCCTTTGAACTCCTCTTTTTTTTCTGACAAACTGCAATTTAGTTTTCAGTCATCTTCACAAACCAAGTCTGTTCCTTAATAACCTTATGGTCTTAACAGTAGGAAAAAGAGAACTTGGTAACAGTTTCTGAGAAGAGATCAAGCGGAAGAACCTTCTGCAGTTTCACCAAAATCCTCTGCAAAACTGGTAACTCTGAACCGGAAATCGTATAAGCAAATACTGAACCACAAAATTATTGCAATGCATCTTGAAGAGCTTTGGACCTATTAGAAATTACATAAAAATGAATAAAAGACACTAAGGACAGAATTGAGAAAATATGGTGAGGGCACTGAGGCAGAAGAGAAATTCTCCAAAGCTCCACTGACAACCTCTGTAAAGTCACCTTGTTGGTTTCCCTCTGCATTCTTTTTTCTGGAATCAAAATTTACACTCCCATGTTCCCCCAACAAAAAAATGCAAGAAACTTGATCCTCAGACTGTAGACCTGAAGAGCTAGTTACAGCAAGCTTAGGCAGCCTGTTCAGATCTCCTTCCTTTGTTCCCTGCTGTGGGTCTTAAATTCAGCTCTTCTCTTAGGGAAGTTTACAGTATCCTAGTCCAATTCAATAACATTTCTACAGTGAAGAGGAAGCTCAGAGCAATGGATAGAGCACAGCCCAAAGGATAAGAAAGCCATCCTGCTTTTACATATGGTTTTCCTGTGTATGAAGAGAAGGAAAAAAAGAGTGTTGCAATTTAAATTGGGCTAGAACCAAGCTAGATCAACTTTCCAGAAATCCTTCATGAGTTCTAGTACATGGACTGTGCAACACTGACATTGTCTAACTGTGAAGTGCTGTTAGTCAGTAGCTAATGTTATCATCTGCCTCTGAAATACGAGGATGTTACACTGAAATAACAAATATTTTGAATTTAACCTACCAAATAATTGCATTTTACATATTATGAAGGTGACTCAAAGTTCGCTGTGTTGATTGTGCAGATTATTGTGGCTGCCATCAGAGAAGTCAACATTTAGAAGACTATTCTAAATTGAATATGGTATTTCATTAGTTCAGTATTAATTCATTAAAAGAATTATTTTATTATACATTGGCAACCACTGGATTTTCCATAAAATTCAAGCTACTTTCTTTTATCTCTCTATACTGTCTTCTACTCTGTCAATAACTGGCACTTGACTGTGGTGACAGCTGTTGTCCACAAGCCAGGCGATGAGAGAGAAACATACTGCTTGAAGGTTCATTTAAACCTCAGTAAATCCAACAATTTATAGCCCAGGATTTCTTGGATACATTCTAGTTGCTGAACAGTTCATGCAGTTCAGTGTAACTATGTAAAAGATGAATTATGAACTATGTCAGAGTCTTATATTTTTTGTGACTGGAAGATAATTTGATGACCAGACTTCCATGCAGTCTTTTACGTTAAGCAAGAATGTTCAATACATAACAGCTATTCAGCTAAGAAAACAATTGAGTAATGATGGAAAATAATTTTCTTAGTGATCTAAAAATAATCTACAAATATCAGTGGTACAATCAATAATGCATTTCTGCTGAGATGTAATTTTCTACAAATTTTATTATTGAGCAGCACTTTAGGGTAATTTACAGTCACATTACATGGCAGCCTCTGAGAAACACTGCAGAGGCCAATGATTTTCCCTTGCTATCAGGAATTCCTCTTTATGATTTAATGACTAAAGCAAAGGACTGAAGGATCCATTGAGGGCCTACTCCCATATTTTCCTAAGTGAGCCCCTCCTGCTCCTCTTTCATGAATGGTGTCCAGACTTTATTTTTTCCTTTTCATCTTCATTTCAAAGACTTTTTTTTCATACCCTAAGCAAAATCTATAGAGCCTGAGAAAAGTGTGAGTGGATCTCAGAGTGCAAGATTTATACCATGTCGCAATGCTTTTCTTGTAAGGGAGCCAAGTTTGCTTTTACGGCTATGATGTCTCACACAAGAATCAGTTAGACCCTAACATTGTTTCACATAACAGGTAGTGAGATCATGGCCCGGAAGTAGTTATTGATGAATATATGTGATTGTAGAACTTGACAATTTCATATAATTGTTGAACTATTAAATGTTGGCTTTTAAGATTAAAGTCCAGGATGTGAATGCTATCTAGTCAGTTGCACTAAAACAAATCGTGTCATAACACAGCTGTGATCTTTGCAAAGAAGTAGGAGACTGGTTATATTTCTTGGTGATTTTTAAGGCATTTCAGGGAAAGATCACAATGAAAAGAACAAAAGTCATGGAAATATTATAGCCCTGGTGAAATATCTGTCCTCATCTCGACCACCACACTTCAAACAATCTTGACTTTGCACAATTACAGTTCTGAAATGCTCTTTTTGTCTCTCTTCTTTCCTCTCAACTGGGCCTTCTTTCTAGTTGCTGGTATGACAGGAAAAGCATCCCTATGTTGCACACATATCTGCCTCACTCTTTTCATTCAAAAGAGCCCCCAAAAAGCTGGAGCGACCTCTGCTCTTTCTGTAGTACACTGTGACTTTCATGTTATATTTTACTAGCTTTTGCTGTTAAAAAGTCATGATTAACACATTCTTTCTGAAAAAAATCCTTTGTGCGTGCTTGGCAATGTTTTGTTTTCCAGTGTACACACAACAAAATGTTTTACAGATTGTGAATAGTCTAATATCACGACTGTAAGTTTATCATCTCCAATAACCCTTACTTCCTTTGGCTACTCTTAAAAACTGTAATAGCTTATGACAGAGAACTGGTAAATTTCCGTGAACGTTAACTTAGCTATCCTGGTTTTGACTGAATTAAACTTTCTCCCCAGAGGAGTAAATTTCTCGTTTAGAAGCTTGTGCTTTGATTTTGGAGTGACTATAATATTGACACTGGCCTCCAGATTTCTCTTAGTTTTCAAATCAGTCCTGATCTGCAGCATTGCAGGTTGCTAATGAAGAAACCCAGTTGTGCATTGTGGTTTTTCCCCAGCCACGTGCAGAAATACTCAAATGTCAAAAGTTAAATGGTAACAGGAATCTCCATTTCTCTTACTTCTGCAGCAGAAGTACAATCTCAAGAGTAACTACAGAGTCTATTTGTGATTTGGCTGGAATGGAAAGACCAGGAAAAAAACTTACAAGTCACCCTCCAATTTTAGTAATTTCATATCTCCATTTTCTTGGGTTTGGGGAATCTCAAAGTGTAGGATGAAATATTACAGTAATATTGAATGCTTATTTTAAAAATGGGTGAAGAGAAGTGGGTGTTTTTAGAATATAGTTCACTTAAGGCACAAAGATGTTTCTAGCTGGGAGAGTTAGGTTCATGGTTCATAAGGAGGTGGTACACAAGTATTTGCAGAAATATGCAGATGTATGCAAGATGTATTAGCAAGTCAAGCGTCTTGATTTGATTTACTTTACACAGCTCAAGTTCATCTGTGTGTTCAGGAACCCAAATCCTTGTCAATTTGACTTCATGTCTTGCTAAGTTTAGAAGAATTGTTTTGGGATTTGTAAGGAACTGTAGGTTTGTTACCAGCCATTCTGCAGTCATAGGCTACTAAAACTGAGCACAAGATCAAAGTGTTTAGGAAAAAAAAAAAAAGGATAACATACTTGAAAACGTGATGACATAAAGGAAAATTTGACTTTATTTTTTGAAAACCTGGATGGCTTTTCCTCAAATGTAGTCATTGACAAATGAAGATTAAGGGATATGAAAAAAATTATTTGAATTAGGAACATTAAATTAGCATATATTTTTGTGGCGTTGTTCCATCAGTATAGTCTGTGATTTCATAGCTGGTATGGAAGCACTTTATCATGAACATCTGACACTCTGTCTCTTCTACATTATCTTCCAAAACTGTCCCACAAATATTCTTGCTAAGTTTGGTTCTTGGCAATTAAGTTGTATCTTAAAGTACATATTTAAAAACAATTTTAGAAGAATAAATTCTCCTTTGAACAAGAACAGAAATTACAGTTTGATATTTGAAAAATGCTTGTTAAAATTATCCAGGAACGGGATAGGACTTCTGTAGCTATATTTTAGGGTATGCATAGGCTAACTGTTGTCTCATTAGTTCAGCTTCAGCACAAAACTGTTGCGTGATGAATCAGGAGTGAGTCTGACTGCTGCCATCCTGTCTCTTGTTTCTGTGCAATGCTTCAGACCCCTACAATCTTTGACTTTTTTTGAACGCTGATGTTACAGACATTTTTACATGCAAGACTCCCACTGGAACTGTCCTGTTCTTTGGTTGAGACACAATCTTTTGTTGAATTATGTTTCCTGTGCTGTAAGACTTTTTTCATAGTAGCATAAGATTTATCACACATTTTTCATGCTTTGTGTAAAAGGCACAGAGGCTCTTGCTAGGTTTACCAATGTAACAAATCATTTCAGTCAGAAAAAGCATTGTCTTCTGGCAACCTTGGTTTCAAAAAACAAGCAGATCTTTACCTTTTATCCTCCCTGCAACCCATCCTCCTCTCCTGATCCTTCTTCCCCTCTTTTGGAGTACTATACATATTTGAGGGAATCAATCTGCACATGCAATACCATTCAGACCACAATTGAGCCCCACGTGCCCTCTGTTCACTTCCACCCAGTTTACCAGTAAGGGGGGAACAAGACAGCAAGGAAATGAAAACCATGGGAGAAGGAGGACTGATTAGAGGAAAATAGGGAAAGCTGCCAAGGAAATCTGGGGAAATGTGAGCCAGCATACTTCAAGGCTGTACTTTCTTTTGAAGAAGGTAAAACTATCTTATTCTGATGCTTAAGAGGGACAGAAGAAGCAGCTTCTCTTTCTGTCTCCAAAATTCACTACTGACTAGTACCCCTCTCATCTCCCTTCTCTTCTTCTTCTCAGAAAAAATACTTCATCCTGATTTGTCAATTTACTTTGTGTCTTCTTTGTGAATATCCGGTTTGATTGCTTTTTTGAGATACTTCTGGAAGAATTAATGAATTCTAGAGGAATTATGAATCATTGGAAGAGCGTAAGATAGCAGCAATTATTGGGATGATATGAACAAAGTGGATTTGGAAGTCCTAGGGAAGCATCAAAATTTCGTACAAACACATTTTTACAAAACTCCCATGAACATAGTTCTGTGTAGCTGCACAAAGACTCACTAGTGCCTGTATACAGAAATGGACTCATTTTAAAACCTTGGGTTTTGTTGCTAGTTACAGTGCTATTTTTCTCCCTTTCACTTAAAATGAATGAGTACTAAATAAAAGGAGTAAAAATATGAATTAATTTTAAAAATTACTCCCAGAAATCTCACAACTCTTTCAGTCTCTGGGGGAGTGCATCTGCGCAGTGGCCACTTCACATCATGGGGCAAAGTTGTTCCTGTGTACTTTGTCAGATCTGCCACATGCAAGATTCTTCCCCCTCTCTATCAGCACACCAGCTTGACTTGTTCCATGTGTTCATGATTAAGCAGAATCTGCCCACTTTGGTCTTTGTGCATGTTTAACCTGTCTTTAAACATAGTTCACTACCGTAAAACCGGTAACTTTATGACAACATTAGTGAACTGTATGCAGAAAGTAATTTTGCATAAGATAGATTTTGTGCTTACCTGTGAGTTTGGTTTTCAGCATGTCATTTGCACTGGGTTGTGGTGTAAGGTGGAAAGTGAGAAGGAATGCAAAACTAAACTGGATCCACCAATGGATGGAACAGACTGTGACACTGCAAAGGTATGTTTTCGGTGGAAAAGCAATATAAATTATATTGAACACCTAACAGTTAAGGAAACAAGCTGAATAGGTGTTTGCACTTGTTTGAGTTCCTGCTTACCTCAATTATCATAAAAATCGTACATATATAGTTGAATGTATTATATGTTATATATAATATAATATAGATATGATAAAAAGTACATTTCCCTAAAAACACTGAATTTCAAAAAAAGTTAGCCAAAACCACAGGTGTTTTAATGCTTACACTGTTTTATTTCAAATTTGTTCTGGTTTTGTATCCTATTTATGAATGGAATGCCATTGTTGCACTACTTACTGTAAACAGAAACATAAGCTTTCAAAGATACAAAGTTCTCAGCTATAATTTGAGATTTAGAAATAGTCTCATCGAAGGAATTGATACAGATTTGTGATAAAACTTTTCAGGATAAGCTTTGTAAAGAAATATTTATAGTGTTAGTACATGTAAAAGAGTGATAAATGTCATTAAAAGTATGCCATCAAAGACAAATTAAATGGTCACCTGAAGTCAGACATATTAAATGTCATTCAAGAGCTTTCCTGTTTGAATAATCTCTGTCATCTCTGTATGTAACTGTAAATGAAGATAAAAAACCTCAGAAAACAAAGCAGGAGCATGCATATATCTTGGGATTTTCATGATATTGTGCTGGCAGCAGTCTCCCACGGGAGTGATTTGCTCTGAATCGTATTACATTCACCAGGACTGTCATCATACCCCTAAGAAAGTAAACAAATCAATCAACTGAGCAAGATAATATGTTCAGACAATATAATTTTACGTGCTAAAGGAAAAACAGGCTTTATTCATTTTCATATCTTTAAAATAATGACATTTGCTGCAATCTTTTGATTCTGATAAATGTGTGTAGTTGATATTCTGTCTTATGTCAATACCTAGAAAGTCAGGGACATGCCTTTTGTTCAATGTTGCATTCTTTACATTGATACTGGCATGCCCATGGTATGGAATAAGAAAGCAGCACCTCTTATTAAGACTACCCGGAATTTTTCATTATGAAACCATCACCATCGTGAACTAGGCACCTGAAATTAGTGTGCGTTTTGCATATTAATGTCTGACTTGCAAAAGGTGATAATAGCAACTCATTGCAGAGGACTCATTCTAACTTTATACTTTGGGAGCATTGATATGGTAGTGACATGGGTCCTGGGAAAGTCCAGTGAGGAAGGTAATACTGTTCTCTTTATTGTAGAGCTTAGCTAGTACAGACTAAATTATTAGTAAGGGTAAGACAAAGTACTGATTCTAATTAGAACAGTTCACTGAGCCTTGTGCCAGCCTGCAGAGATACCTTACTTATGTCTAGCAGTAAAAAACTAAGAAGACATTACTGAAACATCTTAGAAGATTAGAAGGGATTATTATTCTTGTTTACTTTATCATCTGTCCAAGATGAGCTTCAGATTACACAAATCTCTCGCTTTGTTTTGGTTTACTTATATTGTAGAGATGGAGTATTGTTGTGTTGGGCTCCTCTTAGGATCTTAGGAAGTGACAGAAATGTCATTTGCATAGCTTGTCCATCTTGGTTGTTTTTTAAGTCAAGGATTTATAAACATCCCTCAGACTCTACATAAAGCAGATGCTGTCTCTACAGAAAAATCCATTTTGCCTATTATATCTGAAGGACTATCTTTACATAGATATGAGCATTTTTGGTCTAAAACATCCAAGAGCATTACAAAATTTGTAGTTTCTGATTGCAAATCCAATATAATGATGGAGCCATCCTATGTGAAGACTTTGCAAAGGTGATATAATTATGCCATCATTGTAATGCCATGATTTAAGAGAGAAAATTAAGATCAATTAATCAGTGAAGACCAGTTTGAAACTGCAGGTTAATTTAAGATCACCAGAGAAGGATCTAGCATAGACGCTGCAAGTAACGGAAGTGTATTCTAAAAGCGACGGAGGCCTTTATTGCCTACATTAGTGACATGTTATGTTTTGCTCAAAATATGAGACTTCTTCATGAACTTTATCCATTGATAACAGTAATTCACCAATAACTGAGAGTGCAAAGTGAAATGGCTTAAGTTACTGATATTAATGACATTAAGTGTTCATTGTCTACTTGCAGCGTTATTGCTTTGCAATTGCTGAAATTTCATAATACATGGGACATGTATTCAGCTGGTATAAATTGATAAAGTACTAGTTTCTGCAGAGTTATGATGCTTTATACCAGATATGGACATAGGTTACAGAGCATAACAATAGTGATTGGATAGTTTCTGAGTGAGAAATTGCAGTTGGGAAATGATATATGCATACAAGATTATTGAGGTGATTACTATTATTTAAATAAATGTCAGAAATTCTCTCGACTTTCTCAACACTAGCTTATTGAGGCTTCCATTCTCTCTTTGAATACAAGTTGTGAACAAAATCTGATTTTCTTTATTACTTGTAATATATTCTTCTATTGAAATTATCACTGGATAATCAGTGACAATGCAGTTCCTGCAAGTCATGTGGGAACTGTAATAGTGAACCAAAGAAGTCCTGAGAACAGCCCTGAACACTGTTGTGTGATCATCCATACAGTTCAGCTGGAGGATGATCCCTGCAGTGGGTTTGAGCTGGACCCAAAAGTGCTTTCCTAGGCAGTGCCCAGGCTCAAATGTAGGGGACAGCATAGTTTGGGGACCATTTCCAGCAGGCTATTCCAGGAGGCATCTTTATTGGGAATGAACTTGTGCTTGAGCTTGTGGACAAGAGTTGCACCTGCTCCTTGGCCACTGAGCCAGAGAAAGGTCTCTGGCTGTTGTATTTACTAGGATAGAAAAAAAAAAAAGCTATGGGGAACAATAGGAAAAATGTATCTGACTCATGAAAACTGTATTGAAGAAAACGTTTATGTTGTGCTTCCCGTGTGCTTGTGGAGCAGTGAATTGTTTTGCATATGCCTTGATTTATTTACCTAAGAGCTGAATTTTCACCTAGTGGTGTAAGGCTGGAGAGTGTATCAATCGGACCTCTTTTGCGGAGCATATGGAGGGGGAGTGGAGCACGTGGAGCACTTGTAGCCGTACTTGCAACACTGGAATCAGCAGTCGACAACGCAAATGCCCTGGGTAAAAACAAGTTCAGGTTTCCATTGCTGTTCATCAGAATTCATGAACAGAATTTAAACCTTATGAGTACAGAAATCCATTAAGATATAGTTGTCCTATACATAAGCAATTCATTTTTATGAATACTGAAAAACACTTAGGAGAATAGGTATTTCAGGGGGTTTTATTGCATGGTAACACTATGTTTCCTCTTTTCTGCTTCTGCAAAAGCTTAGATAACATTAAAGAGAGAATACAACTTTCTTTTTAAGCTTCACCTGAAAAGCAACAGAAAATTAAATTTATAGTTTTTGACTTCCAGAGTGTCAGTGTGTAACTCTAGTCTTTCAGGTTTTTTGCTGGAGAAAATTAACTTATGTCTCATTTGGAGAGCCAAGCAATTGCAACTTTTACAAAGAGATCTTCCTACCAGTTTCACAGAAATTTAGATAGAATATCTGGAAACAACATTTAAATTCCTGTCTTGTGAAAATGAAAACCTTCTGCCATTGGAGATAAATGGAGTTTTACCATTTACTTGAATGGGGTCTGTTTCACCATATCTCAGTGGTGAGCTAAAAGATGCTTTCCTTTTAGTTACTCAGTACCATATCTCTCTTTCGTGGGCCATTTATACACCAAGAGAAAAAGAATAAATAGGCAGATAAATGGGAACAGAGTAGATCTGAGTAATGGAGGCAAGTGTAGAGAAGACTATAGACTAGACTGGACTAGACCAGAGTAGAGTAGAATAGGGTGGAGTAGAGTAGGGTAGGGTAGAGTAGGGCAGGGCAGGGCACGGCAGAGTAGATGATTTAGGAAAATAATAGAACAAAAGGGGGAAACGAAGAAAGATGAAACACAATATAGCAGATTTGAGGCAAAAATTGATGACAGGAAAGACAGAGGGATTAAAAAAGAGAAGTTCGCATAAAGAAATGTGAGGAAAACCTGGATATGACTATAAAAAAGCATGGTGGTTAAAAAGAAGCTTTAGAGATGTGGAATACTTTTATATTTCCTGCCATCTAAACACCACTTCCAGCTGTATGCCTAAAAGCTATTTTTAGAATTTAGGGGTGTCTTAATTTCGCTTTCATTCATTCATTTTTCCAGGCAAGGTTCCAGATAATTAGCTCCAGTTTCTGCAGTTCACTGTTTTTTTACATTTGTTCATTAGGACCTGCAAGCACAACTGGAGCGACCAAAAAGAAACAAAGCATGTTGTCTGAACTTTGCAACACCACACTTGTAAAAAAGGAGAGGTAGCAAATCTGCAAGTGTTGCTTCCTTTCAGTGGCACCTTTGGCTCAGTTCAGCTAGGGAAAAATCACCCGAACTGTATCAAAACTGCAGTTGAGGTTCTCCTTACTGAACACTCCTACTAGTCTTAGTGCTTCTTCGGGGCGAAGTGTAAATTATGGTTTAGCCCCCATGACTCTTTATATGTAATGTAACTGGTACAAACAGAAGGCAAACATGTTTTGTTCTGTGACTTTGATTTTCTGTGGGTGATTTCTTAATGTTATGTGTCAACAAAAAATGTGCTATTTAAATTGAATTTGTGTATAGCATAAATAAACTGTGCTGTAAGTTCAACAAAACATTACCAACAATAAAGCATGATATTTATGCCATCTTTCTAGTTCAGGCCTTGAAGGAGAGTGTCATGGTCCCACGATGCAGTATAGAGTATGTGAAAATCCTTCTTGTCCTGCTGGCGTACCTGCCTTCAGGGACTGGCAGTGCCAGGCTTTCAGTGTCAGGTCTTCATATCAGAAGCACGTGCACCAGTGGCAGGCTGTCATCAATGATGGTAAGTATAAACTGTATCTCCCACATTCGTATCATCTGCTCATATGGCTTATAGCTTCTTGGCATTGTTGTTAATTAAGATATGGTAAAAACTAGAGCAAACAAACAAACAAACAAATTCCAAGCCCACGATTTTTGGTAAGTCATTTTTATTTCATAGACAAGATCTGGTGGTATTTTCACATGCTCTGGAATCTTTTGTCTTATATTCCTATTGAATTTGTCTTTCTTGATATGTAATGACTATATTTGAACTGAAATTCAATATCAGTTTGGTCCTATTTAATCAGAAATGTAGTATGAAGTGATTCAGAAATACAGCTTTCTGGAGGAATGCTCCATCATTAAGCATGCTTGTATCAGTTATACTTCTACCTACAAAGCCAAAAAGACAATATGGATATTGTGTGCTTCTATTTTTGAGGAAGGAGAGAGCACTTTTAGCTTGAAATACTTGAGTATTTCACATACCAGTGTTTGATTTTGGCAGAAATCCATATGTCATGCATACTGCAAACTTAGATAAGATTTTTATACATCCTAACAGGTACTGCATGCAAAGTCCTGGCATTCTGCATGCATGCTTCAGTGTACCAAACTTGCTTAGATACCATATCACTAGGAGCATGCTCAAGTAGGAGTATAGTAATGTTGAACTTACAGTATGTGCAAAGATAATGTTGATGTGAAATATTAGCAACTAGAAAACAAAACATTCTACCCAAGTTCTGGCTAGGAATGTGAACAATAGCTGCCATTCCACTGAATTTTCTCTGAATTGTTATGATGTAATTTACTTAATTAAAAAAAAAGAAAACAAGCACAAGAAAACAACAGAAAGACTTCAGTTATGAAAACAGTTAATTTGAGAAATAAACAAAATTGTAGCAACTGGTGATAAAGAAGAGCCTGGAATGACACAGGAGTACTGTAAGTATGTGTTACCACATTTTAAGTAGTTCATTATTGCCATTCATATTTAACTCTTGAAACAAATTATCAGAAACCATTAGAAAGCATAGATTTTAAGAGAACTATTTTGCTGAATCCCAAAAAACGTGACTTCATTATCAAGTTCTTATTTTAATATATGCCTAGCTAAACAAGGTTTTTTTTTTCTTCTAAGCCTTTTCTCAAGGTGCTAAAGTGAAAACCTGTGAGACTATTTTCATTAGGCTTGTATGTTAGCTCATGTTCATAGTAAGAACTCTCTCCAGCTATTTTATAGGTGCTTATCTAGTGACTTAGTTTTGGTTTGCTTTACTACATTTCAGTTTAGCACAGGAACACATGATTTATATCCTAAGGGATCAAAACATTTCAGCTTGACTTTGAATAATTCAGTCATGTGACGAAAAACCTTGACACTCCTCTGTCCCATCTTAAGGAGAGTGGATGGTTGCTTTCATATAACTTTGTTCTGAGAGATCCTGTTTTCTTGAGGTGTCCCTCAGGAGATGCAAAAGTGGACACCAGCTAAAGAGTTCCAGTTTTACAGAAATACGTTGTTCCCAAATCCTTAATTATTTGCACTTGTAGACACTAATTGTGCACCACATCCAAAATTGTCATTGTATTTGAATGAGGTCTCCTATAGTTTGTTGAAGTTGTCCAGTGTTGTTGAGTTCCTGTCTCTTTGAGTTCAGGGTCCTTAAAATAATGTTTAGCCTGTTAATCTTGTATTCCTTTAAAAAATGCTGATACCTGCTTAAAGCTCTTAGAGAACTTTGGGATTACTATTTAAGGAGTATAACAGGAATGCAGAGGGCACAAACTCGGGCAGAAACTCACGCTTCTCCGCTGGAGATGGCTTGTGTCTGACTGGCTTCACATGTTGGCAAAAGAGATCACATCTGTTTGCACCAGTCCCCTAGAGATACCCAGAAGCTGTGTCAATTTTAGTAAATTATATGTGCCCAGACCCTCTGATGTGTAAGTCAACTGGCACAGAAGTCCTGTGTCCGTACTCTTCAGCTCTCCTGCACTATAAAAAGGATGGTGACATCCAAACTGCTTTTTGGAAATGGTCCTTTGCAGGTGGCAATTTCCAGTCTGCTAGTTAGCAGAGACAAAAAAATGTGGCATAGACTGTTTTACAGTTCAGCTGTATAGACAGTAGAATTCCAGTGCCCATGAACGTTTCCTGGAACTGTTTAATTTACTAATAAAAACGCACTCCAGGAATCTAGAAGTCAGTATGAAGTCAGAGTAGCGTAGACTGTGTCCAAGTGAAATCAGTTTCAAGTTCAGGATTGACATTATCCTTTCAAAAATCTGCAACAGATTTAGAAAGAAGTTCTAAGTCAGTACACTTGCGAATAAAGATATAAAAAATCATGTAATATTGTATTCAATTGACCACTGAGAGGAGACTTAGTTTATTTTATTTGGTATTACTTTGGCAGTGGTGAAGCAAACTTCATTATTTATAAATTATGATCATTAGGAATACATGGATATATAGGATAATATTACTTTTTAATTCTCTTTCAAAATTAGAAATGATTTGCAGAATGTTTTAGAAATGTAGTAGAAAATTGCCTGACCTTGGCAAAAATGTTAGAAAGAATGTGTTCAGTTTTTTGTTTGTGGTGTTTTTTTTTTTTTTCAATATGGACTTTGTATATTTTTCTTCCCAGGGTGTTTCAGTTACTTAATTTTTTTCTCTTTGACCTGCATAGTTCGAAAATCTGGAAAGTATTAAGTTTCTTTTTTCACCAATATTTGTGATCTGCCAAAAATACAGTACAATGAAAGTATAGATTACAACCAAAATATTCCAACAGCTGTGATGTGCATATTCTTAATTGCAACAATGAACATGACATGAGTACTATGTAGGCCAAGTTTATAGCACCAGTATGCTCTAGCAGGAAAAAGAATTTGAGTTTTTCAAACAGATGAGAAAAGGATCAAAATCTTTTCGTTTTCACTGTATCTAAGATAAGTTGTTATGCTAGCATAGATTCATGTCACACAGATAAGCAAATATCGGTTTTAAAAATAATGTTGATAATAATTCTGTATTTGTTAAGTGACGTCTTACCAATTTGCTGTTTTTTTTCCATCAATTGCTACTACAGAAAAGCCATGTGCCTTATTCTGTTCACTGGCTGGAAAGGATCAACCCGTTCTTCTAACAGAAAAGGTGATGGATGGGACTTCTTGTGGCCAGCATGGGTTAGATGTCTGTGCAGACGGTAGATGCCAGGTATGAATTACTTGTTTCATAGAATCATAGAATCGTTAAGGTTGGAAAGGACCTCTGAGATCATCGAGTCCAACCTGTTAACTTAACTGCCTGGTCCACCCCTAAACCATGCCCCTAAGCACCACATCCACACATTTTTTGAACACTTCCAGGGACTGTGATTGTACCACTCCCCTGGGCAGGCTGTTCCAATGCCTAACCACTCTCTCCGTGAAGAAATTTTTCCTAATATCTAATCTAAATCTCCCCTGGCACATCTTGAGCCCATTTCCTCTTGTCCTATCGCTTGTTACTTGGGAGAAGAAACTGGCACCCACCTCACTTTTGAACCTGGACACACAGGCAGACATATGGAAGTGCCTGCATTTGTTACGCATATGTGTTATTTCTCTGATAGCATGTAGCAAAATGCATGACCAAGACTGAATGGCTTTTTTTGTATCATATTAAAATATTTTAAGCTAATTTTACTCAGTGGAACACAGTATGCAAAGTGGCTGTTAGCTTGAGGAATGTGTATCTGTGATGATAAGGATACTTATAACAAACTGCTGCAGAGTGGAAAATGAGTATAACAGATTTCATCTTCTAAGGGAAGCCTCAGCTTTCAACAGGTTGGGAAATTTTGCCATGGGGTGTATGTATGTATGTCTAACTCTGCCTTTTTCAACAGTACAAAAGTTTACATCTAAATAAACCAAGACCAAAGGAGCAGAATAACAGATAATTAACGCTGAATGCTGATGCTATTCCTGATCCTCAAAATTCATTTGGTTCATAGAGGTTCTTTTGTTGCTTTTATAGTGCCTCATATGGAAACTATTCTGTATAAAAACCCCACATAACTGTTTTTTTTCTTTCTCCTCTTCTCATTGCACACATTGAATTCAGCAGAAGAAAACAAACTTTAACACAGAAACAGCATTGCTAGATACTGTAATAACTTCAACAAATTAACTTATAGATCATGCATGCATGTATATGTGCATCATGCATGTATATATGCATACCAATACATATATGTATGTATAGTTATCCTTTCTCGAGTGACTGCGTGCGTGCAACAAGAATACTCTTAAATACTTTGCTGAATTGTGTCTTTAGTTCACCATGTAACAATTACAGGTTTAATCACAAAGATGATATATAGCCCATTTTTCCTGAAAAAATGTCATTTGTTTTATCATTCACTTTTCACAACTCCCTAATAAAGACCAAAAAAAAGCCTTGAACCAAACCCACCTGACTAAGACTGAGTTGGCTTCTTGACATATCAAGGGTCAGAGAGATAGGTGCTAATCGGATTTAAAACTCTAATTTGTAAGGTCTTCCACTTTTTACCCTGTATTCTTAGACAACCCATTAGGAAGAACTTTGGGGACTACAGCTGTAGAGTTAGGTATTTGTATCTTGTAGATGTGCCATTTTGGATACACAGCTCTTTGAATGCTTATGCTGTAATCAATATTTTGAAATCTGTATTGCTTTTTTAGGTAGAACTGTAATAAAAATTCTGTGCATAAAGTGAAGTAACAATCTTAATGTGTTTGGAAATGAGTGACTCAGAAACCGTGGTTTCTGTTCTTAAAGGAATCCTTTATTTTCTCTTTAAGCTAGCTTTTATCTTCATTATTTATCAAACAGTCTTGAAATTTAACTGGTTTTATCAGATGCATTTATGCAATGCACGAGATTACCCTGTGATGACTTCTCTAGACTTTAAAAGGTTTTTATTTCATTTAAGGCCTACATATGATATTACCTGTATTCCTAATGTCAAGCTACCACTGATATTTATTGATAGAAATGTGTCTAACATAGTAATGTGGAGGTGGTTGAGTAAACGTAATTTGTTTTAAACTGGATGCTTTTTAGCAAAACACAAATAAAATTTATATTTACATATTCCAGACATGTTCACATCCTATTCAGAATAAGACATTAAGTTGACATTAGACAGCACTTTACTGTTGTGGGTGTGGCAAAGAACCTCCCATATTTTGAGTAGAAAGCAGTAGAATTGCACATGTTGTAGTCGCTGAGCAGGAGGGCCTGTGGGGTGTGTGTTGCACAGGGGCTCAGAAGTTCCAGAGGTCCAGGGGGGAGGTGGGAACATGGTTGTGTTCCTCTTGGAGAGCACCTGGTATTGTTAGCCAACCATATAGGAAGAGTGAATGCAACAATCTACATAAAATCATGGAACAAATTAGTATGGAAGGGATCTCTGCACATGGACTAGTGCAACCCTCATTCTGAGCAGGGGTAGATCATGTTGGTTAGAGCATCTTGCAAAAGGGTAACATGCCTACTACTAAAGGCAGCTTTATGAAAAACATGGCCTGAGCCTCAATAGCTTTATTTTCTTCTCCCACAGAAATTTGGCTGTGATGGCATATTAGGGTCTCTGGCTCGTGAAGATCATTGTGGTGTATGCAATGGTAATGGAAAGTCATGCAAAGTTATTAAAGGTGATTTTAACCATACCAGAGGAGCAGGTAAGTCTGTTTATTTCAAATACTCAGGAAACCAGTAGCTGTTTAATTACTTTGACAATTGGGAACTTTAAAAAGCTATACTTCTTAAAATTATACAGTTCCTCACAAGAACTTCAGATCTACTTTTTTTAAGATAATAAGACATTTAAGATAAGAATGAATGAGTATTTTTAAATTCAATTGTTCCAACGTTATTGCAAATTGTTTCAATTATAAACTGAAGGAATTTTCAAATTTATCTTCCATTAAGACACACATTATTTCATAGAAGAGCCTGATTTTTAAAAATTCTGTGAAATAAAATTTATACTTTTAATAAATAAATGAACTGTAAATTCTCATAGTGTTTAGATTCATTTAGTGTTCTTCAAAATAAATATCCAAATTATGACCTGTTACCTAGAGTAACATCATTAAACCAAGCCACACAGTGGGAGAACATAAACCTGAATGTGTGAAGAAGTCTTATATCTTTCCATTATTCATTGTTTTATACTAATAATAACATATCACAAAAAGCAAATAGATTTTCTGATGCAGAATGAACATGAGATTTTCAAACACTGCTATGATCTGTTCTTCGAATGAGAATAATTGACTGGCTCCAGCACAATACTGTTGACAGAAGACTGAAATCCTAATAATGTGCACCATGCACCATGTATACCTTCTCTCCAAGTCTTTTCTTTGAAACAGCATTTGGCCAACTGTTTTCAGCATTTTTTTGCCGTTACACTTTCAGTTTCTTGAGTAGAAAATGTGCAGAATTTCAAGACAGTAAGTAAATCACATCAAAAAACACTGTAGCAGGCAGTATATCTTTGAAAAGTCAAGGATTTCAATGCATTATAGACTGAAGTATAGTACTTTTTTTTAAAAAAAAAAGGTTAGGCATAGTCTTCAGATGTTTATGTCTGGCCCTCTCTTAAGCTGGAGGTGATGCAGAGCAGGGATCTCAAACCATGGATGAGTCTGGAGGACTACAAGATCAAAAACTACAAAGAAGGTGGCTGCTAATACATATCACAATGTGTTAGCTCTCTTTTATAGCTAATGTGAATATCCACACACTTTCAAGTTTATTTAGGGTTCTGTGTCAATCCACAATATTGTGGTATTTCCCTCTAAACAACTGCCTAAGTTACTTTCCTTCTCAAAAAGTTGGACTGTCAGCAATACTTAGGAAGTGTTATTAGTTCTTAAGGAAATTAAATAGTGCTGCTTTGCAGCAATGTAATTTTCATGTTTCAAGATTATTGAAAAGGTGTTGTAAATGCTCAGTATTTTGTTATAGAACATTATGTAGCTACATGGAATAAAAACTTGGTTTACTGTCCACTTTTTGAAGTTCACCCGGATAATCTCAAAATATGTTTTTATGTATTTATAACATTCGTCCTTACACAGTGTTTTTCACCTGCATTGCTTTTTCCCCCCTTTTTACTTAAAGCAAATTGCTCAAGAGCATGTCTTATTCCCACACTCTAAGGAAGAAATTGTAATGTAAAGCAAATAACTAATAAGTAGACTTCAAAACTAAAGCCATTCATAACAGGGTTTGAATGTGTTAAAGCAAGAAGAGGGAGATGGAGGACAAAATATTAAAAAACAAACAAACAAACAAACCCAAACAGCAGGAGGGTATTTGGTTTTTAGTGCTATATCATTTGTCTCTACATGCTGAGTGAAGTTGGAATTCTTTTATGGTCATCTGGTGGTGATGATGGCACTAAACTACTTGGCCAGAGACAACTTCTCTGCTCCAGCCCCAACCTGCCCAGCCTCACTAGTTCTTGTTATGTTTTACTTTGCTATACTGTTTTAATTGTATATCATGGTATATATTACACATAATGCACAGTTTCATAGCTTGTTTCAACATTTTGTGAGAACCCTCAAGCCATTGCTATACAAATTATAACGTTACATTTAAAAGGCAAAAGAGGGGAGAAGAAATATAAAAACATAAAGATACACTTTTCTGTGCTTTTGTATCTAACTCAGGACATCTGGTCTCATGTCTAGGTTATGTGGAAGCTTTGGTGATACCTGCAGGAGCAAGGAGAATCAAAGTTGTTGAAGAAAAACCAGCTCACAGTTATTTAGGTAAAAGTCATGTGTTTTAGTGTTCATGTCCTGTTTTGGTCAGCAGTTAAGAGTGCTAGCTAAACATGCTTTTGTGATTAAACAAGACTCTGAGTGGAAAAAAAATCTGTAGAAAATACTTCTAGAGAAAATTTGTAGAAATAACAAAACAAAAGAATGGTTGTAGCACCATTCTTCATATAGGTTTTGTTTTGAACTTTTGGCTCATCTTATTTCAAAGAAAGTATTTAGATGATTTAAGAAAAATTCTGCATACTTTATTTTCAGTGTTTTCAATTTTTTGTATGGAAAGCGCTAAAGAAAATACTTCACATTAAAACTAGTGAAAAGATTTTTATGCTGAAACATGGAATAATTTGTGCTCAGACAACAAAAAAACCACACTGACCAACATATAGCAAATCACCAACAAAGTCAAACAAAAGTTCCATAATTAGACTAAGAAAGCAGAAGAGTATTTCTTTGCATTGTTTTGAATTGTCTGAATGTTTTAATGGACAAATTTAATCACAATTTTTTTTTTTTTTAGTTTTTCCATTTCTATGAACTTTTCTTTCATTGAAAAATATGTTTTTCTCTTTTAATGAGTTCTAAAGCTGTTGTATGGGAGAGTATAATTTGTTAACTATTATTATTACAGGGTTTAAGTGAACATATGAAATATCATAATTAGTGCTGTTCTGTGCTCTGCTTAAGTTTAAATTGAGAGATACTTAGTATGAGAAATAGGACAATGAAATGAAAAATTCTCTGTTCTTAGTTCTGCTCATAAGTAATATCTACATTTTAAGAATTTTACCTGAGTGTTCTCAGTACTTCAATTGAGAGAATGTTGACGATGGTGAATCTTAATTATGACAGCTTAAGTTATCAATGGGTGACTCTTGGTTTATCATGGGGTCTGCACCTGTCCTGTTAAGATGTCACAGGAGATTTAGAGATCTGGATTATTTCATTGTTCCCCAATGGACCATAGAGATGGATATGGAAGAGTGTCAAATTGATAACTGAAGTTTCATTGACATATTTTCTAAATTTTCCAAGGTTTTTTTTCCCTCTGTCTCTACTGTGTTAGCGTATGTGGACAACAGAAATACTATTATTTTTTATTTTTAAGTTGGAATTGTATTTAGGGAAATTAATTCCTTATTCATGAGTAGCAAACTGATTCATCCCTTACCTTACAAAAGGCAAAAAGACTGTAATGCTTTTTATGCTCATGAAATAATGTCAGTCGTGCTGCTTATTTTTGAAAGATACTAATTAGCACATAATCAGCTCTTAATTGCTTGTCACTTTAATTTTACTTTTCTTAATTTCACTCATGTTGGTCTGAATAAGGATCAGCCAGTATTTCATTGCAAATTTTTTTTGTTAAGCCTTTATGGGGAAGCAAGAACATGTTTGCTACAGTATTTGAATTAAAACTTGTGTTGTTGCAACTTTTTCTCTTTTTTTACTAGTGGAAGGTATTTAAACTTTCTTCACTTGAGATTTGTTCTGAAAGCATAAAAATCTGAATTGAAAAGGAGTAACATTTCAAATAGGAACATTTTTGAATAGGAGTAACACATTGAAAGTTTTCGGAAGAAGGCATAAATCTTTCATTTTAGAAACAATATTCTTCAAAATACTGTGATTAAAAATGTGAAATGTAATACAGATTAAATTATCCCATGTTTCTGATTTGTTTTCTATCGTTACAGTTCTGTGAGCTAATTTTATGTTACATAGTGCTTTGACTCTGCATTTCTGTACTTGAAATGAGTCAATACAGTCCAACAGTATTTGTATTTTGCTAATTGCCATATACACATTTTAGGATTAAGTTTTTTAAATAATATAGCTCTTCATATAATTAATAATTGTAGAATTAGGGATATAGCAGTAAACACAATTTAATCCAGCATACACTAAGAGCTGTGGATTAGAAAGTAGAAGCTAATTCAAACTGAGGGAAGATTTGGTCGCCGTTGTACAGCACAGATCAAATGTAGATGTAGTCAAAATGAAACGCCCTTCTCTGGATTTACTTGGTGGTCAGAAAGAAGGGTCACTATGATCTGGAAGCTGTGATGATGTTGCTGAAGTGATTAGTAAAAATACAGCCCACACCAGCAGCATCATTGGGTGATTGTGCAGTTGAAGTAAATCTTCAGAAGAGTCCTTCCTGAACACCTCAGATATCCTCTTTATCTGAGGTATATCAACATACACCACAGTAACAGGAGCTCTGGCATCCTAAGAGAAAAGATAAGGTATAATTTGCAACTGCATTTACTGGGTCTTTCGAGGTCTGTCCTGTTTCTTCTCCTCTATGGGAAGATAGAAGCCGTGATATAGCCAAACACTAGGTATTCCTTCCTACTGAAGTTATATGAGAAAATGCATATGAGATTGTGATTCTTCTTTCATCAGTAGAGTATTCAGGAATAGGAATTATTTGTAGCAGTATAGAGGGGGGAAAAGTGTTTATTTAATTTGAGAATATTCCCTAAAGCATATACTTATTAATTTTGGAATTAGAATTCATTTTAAAATACACTAGCAGTGATAACCTTGTCTGCTTATAACCGTATTGACATGAGACTTGGTTCATTGTCAGTTACTTTTAAAAAATTATCGTAAGAACAGCTATAAAGAACTTGTTTCAAGCATTATCTAAATTCCTGTCATCTAAGATAATACCTTTTCTGCTGCTAAATTTTCATTTATATTTGGCAGATGTCGTTTTTTCAAAAAAAGTTCTTAATGTAGGGTATAAAAAGGAAGTTTACAATATTTTTGTATAAGAGATACACTAGGCTTTGAGATTAGAGACACCTGTATAATCACAGAATCACAGAATGGTTGGGGATCCATGGAGATCATGTAGTCCAACCCTCCTGCTAAAGCAGGTTCACCTAGAGCTGGTTGCACAGGATTGCATCCAGGTGGGTTTTGAATCTCTTCAGAGAAGGAGACTCTACAACCTCTCCGGGCAGCTGGTTCCAGTGCATAAGATATCTGTATGCATTAATAAGATCCCTTCTCAGTCTCCTCTTCAGGCTAAACAGACCCAGCTCTCTCAGCCTTTCCTCATGAGAGAGATGCTCCAGTACCCTAATCGTCTTCATAGCCCTCTACCAAACTCTCTCCAGTAGTTTCTTGTCTTTCTTGAACTGGGGAGCCCAGAACTGGACACAGTACTCCAGATGTGGCCTCACCAGGGCAGAGTAGAGGGGGAGGATAACCTCCCTCGACCTGCTGGCTGCACTCTTCCTAATGCATGCCAGGATACCATTGGCCTTCTTGGCTGCAAGGGCACATTGCTGGCTCATGGTTAACTTTTCCTCCACATGCTTAGAGATGACATCCAGAATGAGCTGTTCCATCACTTTTCCAGGGATGGAGGTGAGGCTGACTGGCCTGTAGTTTCCTGGGTCCTCCTTCTTACCCTTTTTGAAGGTTGGAGTGACATTGGCTTTCCTCCAGTCCTCTCCTGTTCTCCATGACCTTTCAAAGATGATGGAGAGTGGCTTAGCAATAACATCTTCTAGCTACCTCAGCAGTCGTGGGTACATTCCATTGGACCCATGGATTTGTGGGTGTCCAGTTTGCCTAAATGATCTCTAACCCAGTCCTCCTCAACCAAGGGAAAGTCTTCCTTTCTCCAGACTTTCTCTCCTACCTCCAGGGTCAGGGATTCCTGAGGGCTGGCCTTAGCAGTAAAGGCTGAAGCAAAGAAGGCATTCAGTAACTCTACATTTTCTGTATCCTCTATCACCAGGGCACCCACCTCATTCAGCAGTAGGCCCACATTTTCCCTAGTCTTCCTTTTGCTACTGATGTACTTGAAGAAGCCCTTCTTGTTGTCCTTGACATGCCTTGCCAGATTGAATTCCAAGTGGACCTTAGCCTTCCTCACCGCATCCCTGCATACTCTGGCAACATTCCCATATTCCTCCCAAGTGGCCTGTCCTTTTTTCCACATTCTGTAAACTTCCTTCTTCCATTTGACTTTTGCCAGAAGTTCCTTGCTCATCCATGCAGGTCTCCTCTCCCCTTTGCTTGATTTCATACTCATAGGGATGCATTGATCTTGGGCTATATCGATAATGGCATGACAGGTCCAGGCCCCATAATGAATTAATAAGATTGGTTAATGGTATAGAACTATACAAATGACTTACAATCGAAAACTTGACATTTTTCTGTGCTAATTGGAAAAGAGAGAAATTATTTTTTTTCCAGCTGAACTAAAGAAGCAGATTAGCTGTACCATTGTTGTCAAATATGTGATCAAGCTGCTTCAGGGATATAGACCCTTTGGACCTGCAGTTTAACACTGCATGACATTGTAACTGCTAATTCTCTTACAGGTATCAGGTCCATAGGTGTACTGTGTTCTTATCTGGTTTCCTTTATGAAATATGTTTCCTAGTAAAAAAAAAAACATGTTGTACCGTATTTTGGGGGAGGAGGGTGTGGGAAAGCAGATGAGGTCTGACAAATAATACAAAATTCTGAATCCCTCATTTCTGACAATGCTAATAGTTTTAAAATACCGTGGACCAAATCCTTAGGCTGTGTAATTTCTAATTTCAAGGGAAGCCAGTTGAGGACCTGGTCCCATAGCAGAGGCCAGAGTCCACTGAGACTGAACATGTTTTCCTTTCATGTATAGAGGGACATAGAAGATGGTTAATTAGTAACACCTTTTGAAACCGTTTTACATCAAGATGAAACGAATGCCCTGTGTATAAAAAAATGGATTGACTTTACAGAGCTGTCTTTGAAAAACAGTGGTGAACAGATTGAGAGCTTATGGGTAAGAATGAGGGGCCAACCTAACAAAGGAGACTTCGCGGTTGGTGTTTACTACAGGCTGCCCAACCAAGGCGATCCTGGTGACAAAGCATTCTTACTTCAAGTACAGGAAGCATCACACTTGCACGCTCTAATCCTGCTTGGGGACTTCAATAACTTGACATCTTCTGGGAAAGCAGTCCAGGAGACTCTTGGAGGGCATCAAGGATAATTTCTTAATCCAGGTGATAGACAGCCCAACCAGAGAAACAGCATTACTGGACCTCATTGGTTGCATACCAACACAGATGAACTATTTAGAGAGGTCAAGATTAGTGGCAGCCTGAGCTGCAGTGATCATGCTCTGGTGGAACTCACAATCTTGAGGGATATGGGCCAGGTGAAGAGTAAAGCCAGGACCTGAATGTTAGGAGAGCAAACTTTCAGTTGTTTAAGGAATTAGTGGATGGAACCCCCTGGGAAACTGCCCTCAGGGATAAAAGAGCAGAACAGAGCTGGCAGCTCTTTAAGGACATTTTTCCCAGATCACAAGAGCTCTCAATTCCCACATGTGAGAAATCAGGCAAGGAAGGTAGTAGACCAGCATGGCTGAGTAAGGACCTCCTGGTCAAACTGAAGTGTAAGAAGGAAATGCATAGGCAATGGAACCAGGGGGACGCATCCTGGGAAGAATATAGGGACGCTGCCCAGGTTTGTAGGGATGGGATCAGGAAAGCTAGGGCACAGTTGGAGCTGAATTTGGCAAGGAATGCGAAGAATATGACAGGCTTCTATAGGTATGTTACTCAGAAAAGGAAGATTAAAGAAAATGTACACACACACACCCTCCCCATGATAAATAAGACAGGAGAACTAATGACAATGAACGTGGAAAAGGCTGAGGTACTCAACAATTTTTTGCCTCAGTTTCAATGGTAAACACTCTTCCCACATCTTTCAAGTCCCTAAACATCAAGGCAGGGACTGGTGGAATGAAGTCCTTCCCATCATAGATCAGGTTTGAGACCACCTGAGGAACCTGAAGCCCGTCCATGGGACTCGATGAGATGCATGCAAGGGTCCTGAGGGAAATGGCCACTGTAGTTGCCAAGCCACTCTCAAGCATATTTGAAAAGTCCTGGTAGTCAGGTGAAGTCCCTGGTGACTGGAGATAAGGGAATATTTTACCATTTTTAAACAGAGTAATAAAGAGGACGCTAGGAACTACCAACCAGTCAGCCTTAAACTCAGTGCCCGTTAAGATCTTGCAACAGATCCTCCTGGAAGTTATGTCAAAGCATATGAAAGACAGGGGGGTGATTAGAAACAGCCAACATGGCTTCACCAATGGCAAGTCATGCCTTACTAATCTAGTGGCTTTCTACGATGTAGTGACTGCATCAGTGGAAAAGGGAAGAGCAACTGCTGTCATCTACCTTGACTTCTGTAAGGCCTTTGATACTGTCCCCCACAACATTCTTGCTGCTAAATCGAAGAGAGATGGGTTTGATGGATGGACTGTTAGATGGATATTGAATTGGCCGGATGGCCGCATCCAGAGAGTTACAGTCAATGGCTCAATGTCCAAGTGGAGACGGTAAGGAGTGGTGTTACTCAAGGGTCCATAGTGGGACCAATACAATTTAGTGTCTTCATCAGCGACATAGTGAGATTGAGTGCACCCTCAGCAAGTTTGTGGATGACATCAAGCTGAGTGGTGCAGTTGATTCGTTTGAGGAAAGGGATGCCAACCAGAGAGACCTTGACAAGCTCAAGGAGTGGGCCCATGTGAACCTCAGGAAGTTCAACTAAGACAAGTGCAAGGCCGGGGTAATCCTCAATAACAATACAAACTGGGTGGTGAGTTGATTGAGAGCAGCCGTGTGGAGAAAGACTTCAGGATACTGTTGGATGAAAAATTGTACATGAGGCAGCAATGTGTGCTTGCAGCCCAGAAAGCCAATTGTATCCTGGGCTGCATAAAAAGAAGCATGGCCATCAGGTCGAGGGAGGTTATTCTCCCCTTTTACTCCACTCTCCTGAGATGCCACCTGGAGTACTGCATCCGGCTCTGGAGACCCCAGCACAAGAAAGACATGGACCTGTTGGAGCAGGTGTAGAGGAGGGTCACAAAAATGATCAGAGGGCTGGAACACCTCTCCTATGATGAAAGGCTGAGAGAATTGGAGTTCTTCAGCCTGGAGAAGAGAAGGCTGTGGGGAGACCTTGTTGCAGCCTTTCAGTATGTAAAGGGGGCTTATAAGAAAGATGGAGAAAGACTTTTTACCATGGTCTGTGGTGACAGGAGAAGGAGCAATGGTTTCAAGTTGAAAGAGGGTAGATTTAAATCAGATATAAGGAAGAAATTTTTTACGATGAGAGTGGTGAGACACTGGAACAGGTTGTCCAAGAAATTGTGGATGCATCATCCCTGGAAGTGCCCAAGGTCAGGTTGGATGGTGCTTTGAGCAACCTGATCTAGTGAAAGACATCTTTGCCCATGGCAGGGAGTTTGAACTAGATGATCTTTAAATGTCCTTTCCAACTCAAACCATTCTATGATTCTATGAAATACGCATTCTTTAGCATCTGTGATTAAGTTCATATCTTTGAAAGCTGTTAGCAATGCATTTGGCACTTTGTAGTTAGTAACAATATAAAATAAGCAGGCAAGTTCCAGAAAGTCTTGTGTGAGTTTGAATTATTGTCCAGATAGATAAGATTGTATTTTTGCATGTACACATTTTAATGTATTCCAGATTTCTTTCTAGAAATAAATGTTCCTTGTCTATGTAGA
The DNA here is from genome assembly GCA_020745775.1 of Theristicus caerulescens. Classification (NCBI taxonomy): domain Eukaryota; kingdom Metazoa; phylum Chordata; class Aves; order Pelecaniformes; family Threskiornithidae; genus Theristicus; species Theristicus caerulescens. Next base: position 51,735,890 of record CM036583.1, on the reverse strand, counting down.
ATGATGGAACAGATATAGATATGTATATATATACATACCTGTACATGTAGATACACCCTTAATTAAATATAAATATTCCCATGCAATTTTGTCTGATACCAAGAGAATTTGTATTGCAGTTCTGTGAAATAAAAGTGATAAAGGACGTGCAAATAGATCATAAAAACTATGATTGAAAACATGTAACTAAGAAAATAGATAAATCAGGAATCAATTTCTGAATTAAAATTAGTTTTATGTGTGAGCATTGCAGCACAGCAAGCAAAAGTAGTACTCACTAATTTAAGCATAGTCTAGCACTTACTTTTAAGCATGGTCTTGAAAGTCCTTGATTTTCATTAGATTACATATATGCCTTTAGGTGAAGTACTTATAAATTGGTGCCTTTATTACTGTTTAGCACGGAATGATTGGTACAACTTAGAAGAATTAAGTTGGACAGCCTGATTATTCCTAGAAAATGCAAACAGTCTCTTTTTTTTATATGAATTACACTTGTTGTCTCATCATGTCAAAACCTGCATGTTGCTTTCCCTGTTATCAGCTTCTCATTATAATAGCTGTAATGACCTTAACACAAGGATTTTCTTGACGCTAATGACCAGTTGGGGTTAATTAGCTGAGATGATGCTGAAATGCCATCAACGGCTTCTGGCAATATGTAGACCTCTGAATGTGGCACATAATTTGATAGTTACTACTTATAAAACAGAATAGCACCTGTGAGCTTGTGTTGCTTATTCATTGGTGTTATTCACGCATGAATGCAAGAGAGATGTTTACAATCACATCTGTTACTCCAAAAAACCCCACTTCCCAGTTAGTAAATATTGATCATGCATAACAATACTTATAAGTGACTGGTAGAAACATGATTTTCTAAATACAACAAAGATGTGTATGCAAAACAGTTCAGCATGAGCAGTGAAATTTGTATCTGTGAGTTTCTCTGTACTAGATTTTTCCACTCTAATCTGGGCTTATTAATAATAACTGTTAAGTGCCTTAACTATAGCCCTGATTGATGGGGTTTAGAATAAATATTTAATTGCTGGAATATGTCATAAACATTTTTTGGGAATTCAGGAAGAAAATATTCTGTTGCTGACATTTGACAATCTGCTGCATGCCCATTCAATAGCATTTCTTTTTGGTTTCTCTTGTCTTACTTTAGTTTCTTTAACATCAAAACAGCAATTAGGAAAAGACTGAAGAAGCAGCAACTAAAGGAAAGTTTGCTGCAGATGAAAATATCAAGGCTCATCTTTAGTTACTTTGGAGAAAACAGCAAGGAATTATCAACCTTAAAATGTGACCTTGTAGAAGAAAGGCAATGTCCAATAGAAGATTCTTCTTATAATAAGAGATACTATTGAACAATAATGTGTCCTGTATGGTACTAGAAACTGAAAACTTAGTTGCTTTCAGCATCTTTAAGTATCTTCTTGTTTAATAAAAAGTTGGAAAAAATACTTTAAATAGAAAGCTAAAATAATTTAAATAGTTTAAACAGAAACAATAACATATTATGCCAAATTATATGTGACTCTAGATTATTTGTAGTGGCACCATATATGTAAGGTCAAGACAGAGTTTTGTCCCTTGTGGAACGATAAGTTGAAATTTTCAAAAAGTTACTCAAATCTCAAGTCTTAATGTTCTTAAGATGTCTTGAAGGGAACACATGCTAACATGAACAGAATTGAAACAATTCATTTCTTGACAAAAGACACCAGTGAAGGTAATCTTCTTTAGAATTGAATTTCAGGTATTTTTTGTATCTGTCTGTTTTCTTGAGAAAAATAGGAGTCAGTCAAAATGACATTGTTTTGGTACTTTTCTGGAGAGTGTAACTAAATCTTGCACAGAACAAAAGGCAAAATCCACAATTCACAAAGATGTCAACTTCCCTTTTATTTTGGTACAAATGCCTTTTTTCTTAACCTCTCCATAAAGTGTGGCAATTTCAACTCAAGCAAAAATTTCGAAGTTAGTACAGCAGTGCTGTTTTGCAGTAGTATTTTAGAGTTTTCCATAGAAAACAATAAAAGGATTAGTAAGTACAGATTTACCAAGTGGAGGACCAGGACCAGGGCACTGTTGCTCCCCACTGAGCACTGGGAGATGCAATAGCTGAACTGTGAAATGTTGCATCTCTATAGCTGTGTAGCCTCTAGCACCTCATTAAAATTGGAAGACTGTATATCCCTGGTACAGTAATTAAAAAATACATTGCAGTCATCACCATCACTTAATTGTCATTGTAATGATGGCTATTTTATGCTCTGCAGAGATGCACTTGTAATTAGCTCCCTTGTTTGATCACTAAAATTTGAGTCTTGGTTACAATTGCAGTAGGTTTTCCCAGTCTGAGCTTTCTTTGTTTGTCTTTTTAGTTGTAGATGCATTGCTCAATTTGTTCTATAGCCTAAGAGAGGATACACTTGTGTGCTGAATTTTCTTCCTGTATTACATTACTTTGTACAGGAAATCCTCCGTTATCAAAAGCTAAGCAGAGTGGGAGTATGTGTGTAGTGTGGAATAAAACTCCCTGAACTTGCTTACAATATGGGGTGTGACAGAGTCAAGAACAGAAGCTGGACTGCCTGAATCAAAGACTAAATTTTAGGCTTGAGGATACCCTTTCTTACTTTGTTTAACCCCAGTGGCTCAAGTGAGGAATCTGAAAGCAGAAAATGCAAGAGCTGGCATATTTCTGTATTCTGTGGATGGGATTCCAGTCCCCTGCACATGTCTGCATGCTGTGGTACACACATTCATTTTAAAGACAAGACAAAACAATGCAAAGTCCTCTGCTCTCCAGGGAGAGGATGCTGCTCCATCTGAGCAGCATGACCCAACTAGACCTTGGCACTTTTGAGTACATTTGTCTCATTTCACCCCTGGGAAGAGGATTGACCCCTAAAGTTTAAACACTAAACAGAATTTAATTATCATTAGTAATAGAATGATTAAACCTAAAATACCAATTTTTAGTACAGGGCTCTTGTACAGTGTTAATGGGGTTTATAGTCTTAACATTTATTACACAGTGCTGCAGTGGTAGACATCAGTGGTGTCTTACGCAATTGTATTTCTGCCAGTCCATAGACCTATTGCCATTGTTGCCCATAGAAACAAAACATAACAGTATAAATATGAATAGGAGAAAAGATGATTACAGGAGTGACTCACATTAACTTACAACTTTAAAAAAGAAATTTTGGACAAGGCTTAAACTGTTGAGGTTCTCTAACAACAGTCTGATGCCAAACATGCAATTTCAATGAAGAGGAATGTGTAAAACTTCTTGTCCAGAAGGTGACTTCAAGTATATTCTACTTCACATGATTATTTCAGACCTGATCTGAACAAAATAAAATAAAATAAAGTAAAATAAAATAAAATTACAAGTCCTTCACAGAAGAATCTATTCAGTTTACTATAGAAAACTAATGTAAAATCCTGTGCTCTCAATGTATGAAATATATCTTACCTGACTTGATGATGTTTTTGAGTATAATTAGGCCAACAAAAGGAATGATTCAGCCAAAAAGAACAAGCTTTTCCTATCTGTTCGAAGCATCAAATCATGTGGTGTATAAATAAGTGTTTAGGTAGGACGACAGTAGCATTGTCACATTCTAAGGTGGAGAAAAAGGCATATGTAGTTATTAGAGGGGAAAGAATTCTGAACTAGAATTTTTTTTAAGTTTTAGCCTAATTCCACAAATTTTGAAGAGTGTCTTGTGAAAATTTTGTTTCCCATGCCTTTATGGATTATAGAAATGACCATTTTAGGAATATAAAATGGTTACCTTTGCCTTAAATTAATTCAGTGATCAAACTGTGAATTATGCTGGAGCCTGTCAATCTCTTTAGGCATTAAAACATTGATGTTAACTTCAAGTAATGTTAAACACACATGGTTTTGCCAAGCATTCCTTCCAGAAAGTGTTTCTGAAGCATGTTCCAATTGAAATTCATGTATAGTAGGATCCATAAATATCTTTGCAAACAGTTATGTGATTTCACCTACTTGTTAAATTATCCAAACAGGAAGTGAAAGGAGGCCCAAATCACAACTGAACAGACAGCTTTTATATTGGTCTCTTTTCATATATTTTGCAGCTCTTCGAGATGCTGGAAAACAGTCAATCAATAGTGACTGGAAGATAGAGCATTCAGGAACATTCAATATTGCCGGGACCACTGTCCATTATGTTCGGAGAGGTCTCTGGGAGAAAATATCAGCCAAAGGTCCCACAACATCACCTTTACATTTACTGGTATGACAATACAGATTGGGGTTTTTTACCTCATTCCTATCATATAGCATGGTAACTAATATTTTTTTCCAGGCTCCTGCAGATAATGAGATCTATGTGAGATATACCTGCTTTTATATATATAAATATATATACACCTGCTTATATATATAGATCTGTCAGCCCACTTCTAAAAAAATGCATTTAAATCCAAGAATAATATTTATGTTGTTGAGGCAGGATGTAAGGTCTCAGCATTCCTACAAATGTCATAAAAAGTTGATGTGCCGCTTAAGAGAGCTTCACATTAGTATCAGATAGTTTTTATCCTGACTGACTACAGCACAGCATCGCCATTTCAGGATTGCAATCACCAAGTTCTCCTTGAAGAAGTAGGGTTTTGAAGCATTTCAGTGTAGGGGAGGAAATGTTGATAGCCACCAGAAAGAAAGAGGGAGAGATGATGAGGAAGTACTTCAAATGCAAGAAATTGGCTGGTATACCTAAAATAGTTTTAAGTCTGATGCATCTAGGAAAGACCTCCTCTATTTAAGAACACTGAAATCACAGGACATAATCGTCCTCCAGATTTCTGGTGCATTTTGTTTGCTTATTTCACATGGAGGGCTTTTTGACCTGTACATTAATTAAAATAATTTTTCCCATTGTCTTGATTTGGATACACTCATTAATTTCTTCTACAAAATCCATCAGGAGGGTTGAATGGCTGCAGAGCATTAAGTCATTCTGTCATGCTTTTCAAGATGATCTCCTCACAGCTGGGAGTTTGTCTTCCACAGTGTCTGTGTACATAGGTTTTCCTTCTCTGTATCTTGCAGGTGCTGCTTTTCCATGACCAGAGCTATGGTCTACACTATGAGTACACAATCCCACTGGATCCTCTTCCTGAGAATCAGAGCTCTAAAGTACCGGAGCCTCTTTTCATGTGGACTCATTCTGGCTGGGAGGACTGTGATGCTGTATGTGGAGGAGGTAAAATAAAAGAAAAATGTATGAACACACACATACACATATACATTAAAAATGTATATGTATATACAATATGTATGTACATCCACAATACATATATGTGTGTGTATATCTCTCTCTCTCAATGAAAACACATGGTATATTAATATTTAAGACTCTGACGGTCAGTGTTGTATATTTAATAGTAATATCCTCATTGTGGCTTGTATGATTCCATACGATGGTGGACATACTTCAGTCTCAAGTTTCCTGATTATATTAAAAGAATAGTAATAACTGTGGGAAAAGATTCAAACTAATTAAACTAAGTAGAAAAAGATAGTGAAGTAGTGAAGGAACAAAATCTAGATTAACAAAGCAAATTCAGGACACAATTTCCAAGAAGAAATACAAGTGCAAGAGCTAGAACAAGAATAGAAAGTTCACATGCATTCCATTCTGTATTTGGAACTATTGAAGATAAATGATCTGTAAAAGACATTGCAAACTACAGAAAAGCTGAACCCCAATCTCAGATCAGATATGTACAGTTAGTAACAAGTTGAGGATGATCCAGAAACATATGGAACAAATCTTACAATGGCAGATATTAGCATGCTGGTGTGATATTTTTCCTATGTTTATGTTTACAAACCATACAAAATGTGAATTTGGAAGAACAAAATACAGATATGAAAATAAATACTGGAACATGAACAGTATTGCTGTAGCAAAATCCTTTAAAATTGCTGTTTAGAAGTGGCTTATTCAGATAGGTAATTACACTGAAAAAACACTTCAGAGTTTTTTTAATGAATGCAACCTATAGAGATCTGTTCATACCTTCTGCAATTAGTCAGACCTACACTGTGAATACTATGTTGATTTTTGATACCTGTCTTTCCTGCTTACAACCTTGACAGTCATGGTTGCTCTGATCAGCAGTTCTGAAAACTGCTGTGCACCATGTGATTGAATAGGAAGGCCTGGAAATGCTTTACTTTCTCATAACAGCAGCATAAGGAACACAGTGTTCTAGCTCCTTTGACTCTGTGAACAATCCTGATGTCATGACAGATTACTTTAGTTTCCATAGACATGCTTTTTGTGGTTTGGTAAGAAAGCTTCTTCCCTGAAGGTATTTTGTACGTGGTGCTAGTAGCATCCTCTGTTTCTTAGTAGTGCATTCCTATTCACTGGGAGTATTCATGCTTTTTGCAGTTTCCTGAAGTATTTTTAGAATAATCTTAATGCTACCACAATCTCTTGTTATTGCCCCAAATATTTCTAAGGTTACCTGTCATCTGGAGAAGTCTTAAAATGCAGTATGTCAGTAATTTATTCTACATTAATGCTTAAATAAATATTTAAGTGTTTTACTGTAATGTTTATTTATCATATTTTTCTGTTTTAACTGGCCTTGATTTTTTGTTATTGTCTAAAATAGTTGAGTTAATACAAAGTTCCATAAAAGGTATTTTTACTGCAAATATTCTGAAATACAAGTGAAAGATTTTTCTTACTTTAGACAAAACCATTGTAAGTGTTCTTTCAGTTCTTGGCTTGAATATGAAGCAATAATGAAATTAAAATGCTGCAGCTTGTACCCTGTGTAAATATTTCTGTTTCAATTTTTAACATCAATATTTTGATGAATCTGATTAAAGAATATAACAATTATTGGTAGTTTTGCTTAAATGTTTAAAGTGTATGTCAGGATGAAACTATTGATGAAGCCATGTGGTTTTGTGCATGTTTATATATGTAACTGGTCTGCAACCTCCTGTATTGCAGAAAAACTTTCTTTTTGTGGGAGAGAATATGAATACACAGATGTATATGCAAATGCAGAAAGTCAGAAATGTCAAACATTTCAAATGCTGTATATGATAGATTAGTTGCATGTGCTTCCACGTACACATGCACTGTGTAAAATGTCAGCTGTGGTCGCACACATAGTGCACATTTATAACTTAACTGCTCCATCCACAGCCACATTTCTGACCGCTGGTGAGCATTGCATGCTTAAGTCTACCCCGCTCCTGGATGCACCCTTTTTGTCTATAAACTTCCAGATAGAAACAGAATGTTATAACATAACCGTAGAAACAAATGGTTATGAACCTATTTTCTATTAATTGAAGTCTTTATTTCAAGGATTGCTAGTTTTCTAAAAATTAGGCTCCAGTCTAATTACAAGTTACTGCTTGCGGTAGGTATTACGTTAAATTCTAATTTCTAATGCTTTCAGCTTCGAGAGACACCAGGCTCCAACCCACCCATCAGGGCAAAGTTTCTGAACAGAACATGCACTAGGTCTCTGCAGGCAGTACCCAACTTCCTAAATGATTACCCTACAGATCAGGTCAGTTATGTGGCCTCTTTAGTCCATGGGGAGTAGTGCAGGCTCCTTACTGAAGGTTGCACGTGGTGATTTCCTTTAGCTGTGTGCCGGCCACGCCTGCTAGCGTACTGCTAAACCAGGCAGAACTACTAAGCTCAAGCAATACGGAGACGCAGGATCTGTCATTCCTTTCCTTATCTTACTTATTAATGAACAAACATACTTTCTATGTAATTTTTCTTCAAGCCTTTCTCAGCACTGGCGTCTCAGTGGTTGAGAAAGAAACAATTATTCCAGTAAGACTAAGGTTTTGGCCTATGACTAGTTGCAGGAATAAAGCAGCAAAACTCTGTTAACAGTGGTGTGCAAACATTGGATTAGAAAATCACACTGTTCCCTACAAAGTTTAATATCTGTCTTGGGTTCCCTGCTAGCTTTGGTTTTCTTTCAAGATTTTACACTTTTACAGGTTTTACAGGTCTTTTATCCAAACTGTACATGAAATAGCTGTATCTGATAGATACCTTTGTCCTTCCATTTTTTAACAAAAAAGTTGCATATTCCTGGTATCCCCACATACCTGCTTTTTTTTTACTAGGTGAAAGAAAGACAACAGTCTCTTGCACAAAGATTATGAATAAGAATATCAGTCTTGTGGACAGCAAGAAATGCAAATATTTAACAAAACCTGAACCACAGATCCGCAAGTGCAATGAACAGCCATGCCAGACCAGGTAATAGTGATTTGGTTAAATTAAACTGTAATATCTTGATGTAAAAATCTTAAGAGCTAAGAGAGATGACTGCCTCTGTCAATAAATGTGCAGTAAATACATACATCCAAAAGGTTATACTGGAAAATGTAGGGAAAATGGAAACACTGGCTGTTGTTTCTCCCAAGTTTAATGAAAAGGAGCCCTTAAGCACATGCCTAAATCAATTCTTATTCAGTAAAGCAGCTTGTTGCTTTCGTCAGGAAGAGTTCTCACAGACTGATGTGTACTATGAAATTGAAATTTAAATGCTGTTTATATAAAGATGGATTTAATCCTGTGCTTTTAACTAATGATATATTTTAGCTCCTGTGAAAGCTTTCAGTAAGCTCTGGATGTACTAAGTAGTAAATATATAAATAAATAAATGTTAATCAATAATTACATTGCTGCAACTTGAAGTATAAAGAGCCTTCTCCTCGCTCCTCTCCTTGTATGTGGATCAATAGGCAGAACTGGACTGTGATGGTGGAATGGTGGAAGAAGCAGGAGGAGCTTTTTTCTCTGCATTTCACCCCAGAAGGCAGCTGCAGCATGCAGCCTGTGCCCTGCAAAGCCCACCATATTTGGTGTGCCTGCAGCCGAGCTGGCAGCCTGCTCATTGCACTGGCTGTCCAGGCTGGCACAGTGACCGATTTCAGAGTTTGCCATCCTGCTTCCAAATGGCAGCTAAGAATTATGACTAAGTCCCCAAGTATTGTGTAGACTTGGGTAAAGTATGTGCCGCCTTTCAAGGAAGAGGAGAGCAGCTAGCAATAGTTGTCTGGCATCCCCAGGAGTAAGCACTGGGATAGATCTACTGCAGTCATCTGGAGGAGAAGTAGATGCTATTTTTAAAGAAAACAATGCAAAGTAAATAAAATGCAAATATTGTTGAAGAAAGCACGTAAAATGAACCAGAAGACATAGCTTTCTTGGAAAGGATGAAATACTGAAATTGATAAAATGCCAATTACGATACATTTTAAGTAAGACCAAACCACTGAGGTTTGGACTTCCCCAGACTAGGGCATTACAATTCAGAGGGAGTATTTGTATTTCATTATATACATACTTGAGCAGATCTTTATTTTATTTTATTAACATCACTGTACTCTTAATGGATGGAAATGGAAGAGTCTGATCTTTTTCTGAGGGATTGTCAACTATATCTTTTCAATGTTTTGTACTTTTTCCAGCTTATTAAATGAAATGTTTTACATGTTGCTAATTGCTACTCAGAGATGCTGTGCTGAGAAGTATAGAAAGGTATCATGATCCTTAACCTATATATCCAGTATTTAATACAGTGTTAGTGATTCTTACGAAACAAATATTGTTATCTTTCAACAGAAATGTAACTAAAGCATATGCTTGCATAACTAGTTGCTTGTTGTTGGCACTTGAGCAAGTGTCTTAAACTCTATTGCATTATCTTGACAGGCTGTGATTTGTAAATTGAGACTCTGGACTGGTAATAAAAAAAACCTAGTTAAATATTTTATTTTCTTACAACAAATGCATGACAGAAGGTTGGAACAGATTTGTTAAATCTCAGTTTCCTAAAAACTCTCCCTTGCAATCTAGGTCCCCTGAGATACACTTGTGTACTGCATCAGTGGCAGAGCTGTTTGATTTTTCAGGGCACATGGCCATAGTCTGGAGATACAGAACATTTAGGGAAAATCATGTTCTAGAGTGATTGCTCTCCAGGTATGTGGGCTCTGCCAAGCTGCATCAGCCTTCCTTGCTGCTGGGATTTAAACCACGCAACCTGAGTTAGGCCTGACCCTGAAGAACATGAAGAAGTCTGAGCCTTTATACTTCCTCCAGAGCAACAAGCCTTTCACACAGGAGTGATTCTGTCTTGCAACTAAGTATTTTCAAAGAATGCTGGACTTTTTATGTGCATGGCATGCATTTGACATATAGACAGTCATATAGATAGAGAATAAGAGACAGGCTGATCAGTGATCTGTGATATTTAAAATGTATGTGTATGTTGGAGGTTTTCTAATAGGAATTATAGTGGAGGAGAGTACTCTGAAAATATAGGGACAGTGGGCTGGGGAATGAAATTATATGAACATTAACACCTTATTTAATGTAAAATTTATTAGATTAATAAGTAGCCCATTAACAAAGTGAAGTTAAACGGAGGCAGAAAATATGCAAATATGTCTGCGGTGTGTGTACTGGTAAGCAAGAGAGTAAGATGATGTGATGGTACTTTCCCCTTCCTGATTTCTTGTTACTGCATTGCCTGTATTTCTTTTGTAGATGGATGATGACAGAATGGACTCCGTGTTCAAGGACATGTGGAAAAGGGACCCAGAACAGACAAGTAGCCTGCACACAGCAGCTCAGAAATGGGACCCTGATCAGAGCTAGGGAGAGGGATTGCCTTGGGCCAAAGCCTGCTTCTGCACAGCGCTGTGAAGGCCAGGACTGCATGACTGTGTGGGAGGCGGGAGTCTGGTCCGAGGTGCTGCATTTATTTATACAAATAGTCCATACGTATTATTTAAGCCTTACTATTTTCTGGGAATATGATTTTGTCAGCGGCAAGTGGCACAGCTCAGCCTAATGATTTTCACGGTCCTCATGCAATGATTTGGCAAAGGGATCAGGGACTAGGAGAACTAGCCATGTAGAACTACTACATTTTACCTAGTTAATGTCCTGGAACAATTTCTTTTGGCCAATTTTCAAGTACATATAATCAAGTATGTCCTGACTGTTGTAGTAGTGGGTTACTAGGGGTAAATGGAATTAAGGCCATCATTAATCAGCTACCAGACCTTGTGTTCGGAATGGGAACATCTCTGACATACTTTTGTACCAAGGATGTTGATCAGCAGATGGTTGCTGCCATTCTGCTGCAGAGAGGCTCTGAGGGGAGCTGCTTGACGTTTCCTTCCTTTCCTCTCTCTTCTTACCTCTTTTTCCAAGAACAGCACAAGCAGTGGGCAAAAGGGCTTGTAAATAACACAATTTTGCATACATTGCATCCTGAAGCATTGCTGTAGAATGTAATTATTTTTCAAAAAGCTTTATTAATTTAAGATCTTTTAATGTGCATGTCCATTTGGCTTTCTTCTAAAAAGCTATACTACTTCTAAAAGTAACTGACTGTGATGGAAGAAGGGTGGTGTTGTCACTGCCATCTGGACCAGCTGAAGGGGTTACCTGGAGCATCTTTCTCCATTGGAAGAGCAAAGCAATTCTGATGGCTTCCCATACCAGATGCTGTGCTATGGGTCCCTCTGAGTTCAAAATACAAATAGCAGCTTCTGAATGTGGGTGCAGTCCCTTCTTTGGGCTCCTCTGCTCAGCAGCACCCCTTGATCCCCAAGGAAGAAAGACCTAAGACATAGGGAATGTTTTCAAAGATGAAAAGTAGATGCTAAGGTAGAGATAAGAGAAGTAAATAGCAGCAGTTCTTGGTTTGGTACACAGACGTTTATAATGCAAGGGCTGGCTGTGAGAAGAATGGTTTTCACTTACAAAGGTGCGAGAAAGAAACCCAGACTGTTTAGTTGGTTAGTTTTACTTGAGAGATGAGAAATAAGTAAGCATGTTTTTGTTGGAAGCAATAAATATATTTTGAAGAGTGAGGTGTTTCCCATGGCCGTTCCTACTATCGCCATTATATTGGAAGCTGGCCATTACTGCTTCCTGCAGTTATAATCAGCTTGGCAAAGGAGAGTTTTGATCTGCAAGCAGTGGGATGATCAAAAGCAATGATAATGTTTTGAGAAGGAAATGGCATAATTTTTGGCAGTGTAAGTGGGAATGGTGGAAAAAAACATAGATTAAGACCTTCTGTGCAACTGAAAGAGAGTTTTCACATGCTGTATGTGCAGTGACTTTGAATTTTCAAATTCAGTCTGGATTCTTGCATAGTTTTAGAATATTTGCTTTTCCATTTTAACTTTTTTCCCTCCCAAAAAAGGTCTATTAGACAGTAGTAGAGTTTTTCTGAAGTTGCTTCATATCTTACTCTTATGAACGTTATTTAGATTTTCTTCCATTGTATTTCCTTTCATTCATAGAACAAAGATTGTGTCATTTTTTCAGTATAACATTTTGCATTCACTTAATCATAACTTTTCAGATGTTTCTTTATCCAAAAGCCTAGTTTTTCATTAAGCAAGTAATTTTTTATCTAATTATATACTTTTAGCTGAAAACGCAACAATTATCATTCTGCCCCGTATGGAATTTTTGTTCATTTGTTAGTTTTTAACAAATACAGTGTCTATGCAATTGAAGATTGCGTCAGGAAATCACTGAAGTTTTGAAATATTTATGTTAGCCTGGCAGAGGTCATTAGAAGTGAATAACATGAGGTAGCTATGACTTTTGTAGAAACCTGAAAAACATCTTTTTCCGACAGTGCTCTGTAAAGTGTGGTAAGGGAGTACGGCATCGGACTGTGAGGTGCACCAATCCCCGCAAGAAATGTGTTTTGTCCACAAGACCTAAAGAAGCAGAGGACTGTGAGGACTATTCCAAATGCTATGTCTGGAGAATGGGAGACTGGTCTAAGGTGAGGCATCCTTGATACTAGTGCTCCACAGCATAATACTTTTTGCAAGCTGAGTACTTTGTAAGAATTGCTTTTGTCAGAAGTGTAGGAGTCTTCCAGTTGAGGGAACAATACGGCTACAAAAAAAAAAAAAAAAAAAAAAAAAAGTACTCACACTGAGATACGGTATCAATAAAAATTAGAAATATGAAGAAAGCGTGAGAGGAATCTTCAGTATCATGCAAATGTGACATAAATTTACTGTTGTCAGTACGCAGGCAGACAACTCCAGCAACTGAAGAGTACTGGGCAGAGTCAGGCATGTGAAGACACCTATCAGGATTATTCCATTTTCAGACCTGTTTGAGAACAGTAATGACATTTGATTAAATGAAGTAGCATTTATGTTGTCTGTAGTCTTTGCTTATTTTTAGTTTGACTTATTTTCTTGCCTGCTTCTGGCTTGATGTATTACTGAGACAAGGTGCCATATGCATTGTGTATTGTGTTTGGCTCACAGCAAGAGCTTTCTGATTGTCTCTGGATTGCAGAGTAGAGGCTATCAATTGGCTATGTGTAACACACACTTTGGTGAGATGCTTTGTTGTATTTCTTTGCCTCTTCCACCTCCATTATAGGCTGCCAGGGACCTAATGTTTGTTGTTCTCTGTCCTGATTCTGTCATGCATTTCTCATGGTGATATGGGATCTATTTTAAAGGATTGCTTAACAGAGTGGTTCTGAGAAGATAACTTAATTTCCATTGCTAAACATTTAGAATACTTTGCTTTGGCCATCCTACTGGATGTCCCGCTGCCCCTTTTCCCAACCGGGGCAACATATTGTTTGCCACTTACATGTTATCCAATTATAATCAATTATAATTCTTTTCCTCCACTGCAGTTCACTCCAACCTCACAGTTTGCCCATTTCATTAATTTGTGTTTGCACATTTTATTAATTTGTGTTTCCAATAAGTCACACCCTCCAGCCTTATAAGAAAGCGCCCTTAGCCTATTAAATTTCCACATAGACCATTTAATATCTGGGAAGCATCTATTACTGTCTATTCTGAACACTTGACGTAGCTGTCAGTGTGTTATTTCCTTGGAATATGGGTTTTGATCTTAGTGAGGTACATAAGCATAGGCCAAACTGTAACAGAAAATATTGATTAGGTCTGTGATTGAATGTGTTATTGGACTGGGACCTTGAACATCTGATACACTTTAGAATATCCAAAACATGCTGAAATACTGAAAGTGAGCCTTAACGGTCAAAGTTTTCTCTTGCCATATCACAGACCACATTTCAGCAGAGATTGTAATCTTTTTTTTTCCCTTGCTTCTGTTCATAACTTTGCACACAACACTTCTACTTTCAGTGCCTAACATTATTGCAGCAGTTTTTAACTTGCTTTTATGGAGAAGTATTTAATGTATTTTTAGTTGTCTTTCATGTGATGTAACAGCTGGAAACAAGGACTAAAGCCAGAAGTGTACGACTAACCAGCCTTCCAAGAATTAGCTGCAAGTACTCTGTGGGCAACTAGTGTTTCATAGAATTCTGCTTGGGAGCTCCCATTTTATGATGATAGGGTACAAATTGTCACTATCACATTACTATTTATTCCATTTTCTTTACTTTTTTCACATTTAAAGGATAAAGGATAGTGTCAAATGATTTTTTTTTAATAGTGGTGATCATTTGAAATATTTGGAAATATTTTGGAACAGCCTTGCGAAAACTAGGAAGATAACCCCCCTACCTTAGCTACTTCAAAAGCACAAATTGGTATAACCATTAATTTTTTAAACAACAGAAGGTACTAACCTTCAGTAGCAGGGTTACTTTTACAAGATGTGTTTGGCAATAAAGTTTAGTATTTGCATTTCCATACCACAGAACTGCAGTAAAAACCTGCATCATTTAGCACTAGCACCAGCAGGGAGTAGACTATGGAGAAATGACCATCTGCTTTCTCAGTTGAAGCAGTCATTCAAATCAGGGTTGCTGAGGCTATGTGAAGATGCTTAGACAGTTACACTGTAATCCCAGTTCCCTCTGGAAAAAAGAAGAGCTTTATTCTCTAATTCAGTACTTTTCACAAACATCCATGTCATAGATGAATGTACAAGAACTTACTTCTTCCTGTTCTAAATTTACTGACATCTTGTATGTTCTGCCTTCCTCCTCCAGTTAAAACTGTAACACTGTCACCTAAATTGTACTTTAAACTTCAAAATTAGGAGATGAGGAAATATTTCATATGGAATTGAGAAAACCTTTTGAACAATTAACATACAGCCTGACTGTGACTCGTGCAGCTGAGATTTTCCAAGATTTATACCAAAAAACAGATACATTAATTTCTCTACAGAGACATGAGTTCAATTTAAAATATACTTGGATTTCCTTTTTTTTTCCCTGTTACTATTCTGTTCCATTGGTAGAGTATATAGCAACATGAAGTCATGGCATACATGTTACTGTCTGCAATGGGGGAAACAAATGGAAAGCTCAGATAAATGTTAATCTTTGCTTGCTGTTTTTTTCTAACTCAAAAGTTCAGTACAGCCTTCTGTGTTCACTGTTTTTACTCTTTAGGATTGTTCTTGACATTGACAGAAGGCTGTTCCTTTGAGCAGAGCCAAGTTCCCCGAAGCTAATGCCAAGACTTGGCTTGAAAAATTTAAATGACGCTTCTCACACGTTGAAACAAGAGGCTTAATGTGATCCTTATTGGCTTTGCTGTTCCCCTTGAACTCCTAAGGCATAATTTTAAATGAAGCTTAAATTGCACTATTACTGGAAAGATAACATTATTAATAATCATAGTAGTGCTGTAATGGAGTTAATTTGTTTTAGAGGTACGGTCACATAGAGATCAAATAATTCTTCTGCTCAATGTTTTAACAATAATACCAAGATCAAAGAAAATTTGACCAAAGTTGCAAGATCCAATAGGTCAATAAACACATCAATCCTTCTAAAACTCTGAATTAATTTAAAAATATGCTGTATAACCTGGCCTGTATGCAGCATTAAACTCCATAATAGCTTTTAAGTCAGCAAGGTGGCTCAATATGCTTATCATCATTGCTGTTCTTAACATCAGTTGGGGTCTGTGCCTGTCCTCGTGAGGAAAATGAGTGTGATGAGAAAGTAAAGAATAAAGGCTCAAACTGAGCTTCTGGAGCCAGCATCTAGCAACTTTACCACTTACATTTTCTTTTCCCAGTGAATGCCGTCCTTGGAATACCATACTTAACAATGTAAAAGTTACATTACGGGTGCTCAAAGGGCAGGTCTAGGGTACTTTACTTTATGTAGGAAGCTATGTATTTTTTTTCTTCCTGTTATCTAGAGTCTTCAGAACATTGGTGGAATAAATGAAGCATGAGAGGCAGGATGAATTTTGGAAGGGAAAATAATTTGGGGAATGAGTTTTGAAAATAAGAATTAAAAGCTTAAATTTGATATGATATTATACCAGAAACTTTTGGAGAGATTCAGCAGGAGATAATAGGAACAAAACACTGGGCAACAGAGTAGAATTTAGGAGCAGCCATTTGTAAGCTGAAGAAATATAAAGTATGTGTGTGTAGGAGACCAGAGAAGATAATATGGTATAAGTTCTAAAAAAACATTTGGCTATGGAGGCTGAAAAGAGAGTTTCAGCAGAAACTAAAGAAGCAGCAGCAGCAGAATTTCTAAATAGTATCTATATGTTAGACCAGAGATGCAGAGGAGTCAAATACGACATCTGGGATAATGGTCCCAATGGTTGGGATGGAGTTCACTTTGTCTATAGCCTGAAGAAGTGAAAATGGGGAACAAAGGTTGATCTGCTAAATTTTTTCCAGTGAGTCTGAAAGGACATCTGAAGCAACTGCTTAATTTTTACACCAATGAGTCCCAGAATTCATGTCCTATTCCAAATTATTTATTTAAGACAGTACATGCAGTGCTGTCTAGAAAGTGTGTGTGTATCAGGGGGGAAGTCAAGTCTCCAGCTATTGGGGGAAGACAGAGTGAACCCAACAGGTCATAGAGAGATCTCCCAACTGAGTGGTACAAAAAGCAGCTGTCAGTGATGAGCATTGCTTCTCTTCTGTCCCAATCAAAGAACCTGTGAAAATGGAGAGAGGAAAAAAACCATTCTTTTTTGCCAACTATTCAACAGCATGTGTCATTCAACCTTTAAACTGTGTGCTTAAACATTTAAACAACACCTACATTTCCATAGCAAATAGACTCAACTGATTTCATCTCCTACAATTAAAAAAATAGAATTTGGATAATATTAACATTACGGTTTTACTGACAAAGTAATTAGCCTTGGTTTTATTCTTTGGATCCCCATCCAAAATTGTTAGCTCTTTTAGATTCTGGGAATGGAACAGTGCTGGCCACGAGACAAAATATGACACTATTAATAGATTTATGGACAAAGAAATAATGTGACTTTTGTGAAATAATAGAAGTCAAAATAATACTGGCATTATCTTAATAACTTTTATATTGACTTAATTATACAGTTAGTTTCCAGCAAATGAGGTATGTCTTTGTTTCAGAAATGAGCAAATCATATGGAAGATGTCAATATAATGAAATGACAGTAGGGAGTTTTTTGTACATTTCTAACCAATCCTGTAATATTAACATCATTTTTTTCAGGTAAAGTTTGATTTTTTATAGATCAATGTACTGTAGTATTTTGCCTGGAATAAATGTAGTGTCATGTTACTTTCTAGAAAAACAGAACAAGACCACCCTTAATAACAGGCAAAAGCACCGATAAGACTGGAAAGGATTTTAAAAGTAGACATTACCCATTTTGCGCACACACAAAATGACACATAAATAGGAAATTCTGGTATCTGTATCATACTTAGGTCTACTAGGACATCTTTGCTGGTTTTCTGCTACAAGCCTCTTTAGGGTAAGCAAAGTTTTTGGGAATGCCGAACTGGAATCAAAAGGTAATTATGGATAGATGTTGTGTTGTCTCTTGAATTGCACTATCTGTAATTGGGGTGATTTTAGAAAAAAATTAAGTCGTGGTGCATCAATAGTTCCCATCGGGATTGAGCCCTGCTAGGCCCCATAGAAAAACAATGCAAGAACAAACAAGAACGAAGGAAGCTTACAGTTCCTGCTGAAAGATGCTTGCAGTTTTATCTGACAAGTGACATGGTAGGGGGAGAACTATATAAGCAAACAGGTAATGAAAAGGAAAAGAAAGAAAAAAACACTTTAAATCCACCTGATAACAGCTACTCTTTTTTTCCCTGTGCATCCCAGGAGAGGGTCTCAAGCAGAACATACAGCCTTTATACATTTGTTTTGAACATTCCCTTCAAGAAGTAAACAAGTGGGTGCCCATAATGACCTTCTCATGGAGTACGAGAGATGGTATAATGCAAAAAGAAGGGGAAAAAATGAGAAAAACCCAACACTCATAGCTAGAAGAGGATGCCTGGAAGATGGCAGCATGTAGCATAGGCAAATACAGCCCCATGCTTAAGTGGTTCTGTACAGCCACAGTCTCATTGCACGATGTACAGCGTGCTGCAGGGTGCCATCTGAAAGAGTGGTATGGGGAAGGAGGAGATTCACTTACACAGCCACTGTTGTTGCCTGTCTGAGAAAGTAAAGGTTAACATCCATGAGTTGAGCAATTGTATGAAATTGCTTTGGACTGTGCTGATTTTAAAGAGTGGTTTTCAGGGAAGCGTGCTGAGATGCATGCTAGGGACACAAATCAATAGTGAAAAGGTTGACTTCTAAGTCACCTTCATAAACATTAACAGTTAGGGGAAGTCTAGGAAATTCCAAAAGAAAAGGAGATCTGAAATGTACCTGAACAAGCTGGGTTTTCCTTACTTCCTAGTAGTAGAAGTAAAGTTATAAAATTGTACATTTCCAAAATGCTAATTTATAACATTTTTTTTTGTCATTTTAAAAATCATCTTTGACTATACACAATGAGGTAAAAAATTTGAATGTCTAGAATGGTAAGAATATTTTTCAAGCATTCTTTAAAATTAGAAATTAATTGCTCCAGCTCCCAAAAATTAAGCTGAAATGTTTTCATGAGAAGTGGATTGGTCAAACAAGATACTGTCAACTGGATAAGTTCTTGGAATGGCTTTTTTGGACCAACTAGGTGAAAGGCTCCTTGAGATTTTACAGAGTAATACAAAGGTATGGCTTCAGGGAGAAAGCTTGGTTAAACTGTCAATCATCATGGCATTTACTGAATGTCTTCACAAAGAGAAAATCATATGTGTACATTTGTATTGCAACATTAAACTTTGATACTGGATCTTATTTTTAAAAAGGAGATGGGCAAAAAAAGGGGAGAAAAATTGAATTAGAAACTAGAAAACTAGAATTAGAAAAAAGAAAAACACCTTAGCTATAATTATTAGAGCTAGAAGTACAAGTAGAATGCCTTTAAATAACTGTTAAGTGTTTCTACTACAGAGAAGATATCAGGAACCCACTTGCTTGTGCTGAGGCTTGCTCAGTGCTGTCTTTCAACATTTGGACGTTGTGATCTCTTGGAGCAAACAAGGCCAGGCGAAGGAGAAAAGTTAACACCTATCAGGAGATGTGTCATGCAGCTACAAAGGCAGATGTCACAGAGGATACCAGTAACAGCTTCCCATCACCTCCTTTGCCACTCCTGCTGTCCTCCAAGCCATTCTAGTGCAGTCTAGATCAGACCAGATACCAATTCCCAACCTTTTCTGGTTGTGAGCCTTACAGTGCCGGGCCAGGCATTACTGCTGCAGGGGACTTACATATGCACACATATGCATATAAACATAGATTTAAATAAAGAAAAACATTCTTGGGAATTGCTGAATAGAAGCAATGTCCTATACCTAGGACTTCCCAGAAACACCTACCAATTTTTGTTGAGGGCTGCTGCGATCTTTGAACGTCTGGAAGGCTGATGCATAATTCAGCAGGTAGATAAATCATGCTTTACCAGTGAAATCTTTACTCTAACACTCTACTACACAACCATTACAATGCAGAACTTTATAGCCCAACTAGCAGGATGCTTATCCCAGAGTACTGTTCTGAATGAGGATGTGTAGTAACACTGAGCATCCCTTCAGTGTCCTTGTGCTGACACCGATTCTTGCTCAATCAGGCTCAGTCTAAAAAGATTATTCTCAACAAAATTTTATAAGATAGGGACTATACTGACCATCAGAATTTCAGTATCCCAAGGAGCTATGCTGAATTTATTTGCAAAAAATACCATCACATAACATCACAAGTAAGTAAGCAAGAAAGGAGCCAATGGAATTCAAAGGACCATTGGACAGCAAAGTGCCCCCCAAGACAAACAAGAGCAACGACTTCTGTTTTATCTTCTCAGAATTTCACTTAACTGAAATGAATATGTTGTGTATGTACAGCCCATTCTACGTAAGGATCTCCAGTCTCTTTACAATAACTGATTATGCACCTGAGGTTACATTGTAAGACTACCTTAGTATACAAACTGGAAAACACTGCAGTTTGTCTGACTTTACATAGCTGGTCCTACACGTTGGAGAACACCAGTCCCCTGACATTTTGAACCATATACTTTTTTTACCTTTTCAGTGTAGGCTTTTGCTGCATGTTCATTACTCTAATTTCTGTCTTCATGTTCTTTCTTGCTTTTGCTTAGTGATACACATTGGGCAAATCATTTGATTGGTCTGTTCATGATAATGCCTGGATTTTTTCTCTGATAGCTGACAAGTCATTCCAAAGTTGTCAGTGTGTGCAGGAAAATTCAATTACTCAGTCCAGTGCTGAGACTCAGTCCAGTAGACATTCTTTTGCCTCATGTATCTCCATCTCTAAGATCATCTCTCTCTCTTTCCAAATGTTTTCCTCAGTATCTCTGACTGTATCATCTGCCAGCATGTAATTCATTTAGCCGGTTCACTTGGTTTCTGTTAGAATTTATGTAATCCTTCTGCTCTCGTGGGACCTAATTGATTTTTGTGTGTTGGAAAACTTTTCTTTCGTGCATTTTTTATCCTATCTTTCATGCAGTTAATGTAGATAATACTGCTTCAAGTGTTCATTCTTGTGATAAACTTGATCTTCTATGAAGTCCTCATCTTGTCACAAAAGTATTTATTGTTGAGGTTTTTTTTCTTTTATTTTAATTTGTGTGATTCTCACTTTTTACTGTTTTCTAACAGCTTGTAACTAGTTACTAGCTGAAAATACTTTAAAAATATAATTAATAACTAATTGTTGAAAATTTCTTTTGAAATAATTGTTTCAAATCAAAGTCTGATTTCTGACTAGCAAGACAGAATAGCTACTTAACATTATTCATTTACCAATTTTAAAGAATTACAGGCAATATTACATATTTTTAAATACTGTAAGAAAGATTTACTTTTCTGCTTTATCTGTGCTGTTTCAGGCTGTTGTTCATAGATTTATGTTTAATCTCCAGAGTTCCCTCATCTAATCTTGCCACAAATACTTCCAATAATGTTGCCATAAACCAGAATTCACCTAAAAGTAATGATCATTCTTTGGTAAGTTTATCACAGGATCACAAGAACTCAGGTCAACATTGTCTGTCTCCTGGCCCTCTGATAGCTCCCTCAGGACAGTCATGCTTTTGGGTGACCTCATTATACGTAATGAAAGTGTTACACTTCAGTATGGTTTTCCTACTAATAAAGCAGATAGAATCATTTTCTGGAAATCCATTTTCTGCCAATGAAGAATGTGTTTAGACATTTTGAAGAGAAAATTAACCAGTGAAAGTTTTATTGATAGTTGTAAGTTATTTTTCTATTTCATTTTCTCTGTTTCTCTTTGACGGTTTTTATTTCAAAAGTAATGACTCATATGTGGGATCATGGTATTTCAGCGAAAAAAAAGTCCTTAAGGTTCAGTTTCCCTATAAACTTTCAATTTGTTGTGGTTTTTTTTTTTTTTTAATATCCTTCATATCCATTTAGCTGAGTTACCTGCTATCACTTCAGATCATCTTGATTTAAAATTCGGTAGATATCATCATAGAATTATAGAATGCTTTGGGATGGAAGGGACCTTTAAAGGTCATCTAGTCCATCCCCCCTGCAATTGGCAGGGACATCCACAACTAGATCAGGTTGCTCAGAGCCCCATCCAACCTGTCCTTCAATCTTTCCATTGAACCCCATTCTATGGGGTATCTACCACCTCTCTGGGCAACCTGCTCCAGTGTTTCACCACCCTCATCATGAAAAATTTCTTCCTTACATCTAGTCTGAATCTACCCTCTTTTAGTTTAAAACCATTACCCCTTGTCCTAGTGCTATTGGCCCTGCTAAAAAGTCTGTCCCCATCTTTCTTATAAGCCCCCTTTAAGTACTGAAAGGCCTCAATAAGGTCTCCCCGCAGCCTTCTCTTCTGCAGGCTGAACAACCCCAGCTTTTTCAGCCTTTCCTCATAGGAGAGGTGTTCCATCCCTCTGATCATTTTTGTGGCCCTCTTCTGGATCCTCTCCAACAGGTCCATGTCTTTCCTGTGCTGAGGACTCCAGAGCTGGATGCAGTACTCCAGGTGGGGTCTCACCAGAGCAGAGTAGAGGGGCAGAATCACCTCCCTCGACCTGCTGGCCACGCTTCTTTTGATGCAGCCCAGGATATGGTTGGCTTTCTGGGCTGCGAGAGCACATTGCCAGCTCATGTCCAGCTTTTCATCTATCAGTACCCCCAAGTCCTTCTCCTCAGGGCTGCTCTCAATCCCTTCGTCCCCCAGCCTGTATTGATACTGATTGATACAATATCAATATTGATATTGATTGCCTGGCTGAAAAGGACCTGGGGGTGATGGTTGACAGCCACCTAAACATGAGCCAGTGGTGTGCCCAGGTGGCCAAGAAGGCCAATGGCATCCTGGCTTGTATCAGGAATAGTGTGGCCAGCAGGACCAGGGAGGTGATAGTGTTACACAGTGATACTGTGTTCAGTTTTGGGCCCCTCAATTCAAGAAGGACATCGAGGTGCTGGAGCGTGTCCAGAGAAGGGCAACTAGGTTGGTGAAGGGTCTAGAGAACAAGTCTTATGAGGAGTGGCTGAGGGAGCTGGGGTTGTTTAGTTTGGAGAAGTGGAGGCTGAGGGGTGACCTTATTGCTCTCTACAACTACCTGAAAGGAGGTTGTAGAGAGGTGGGTGTCGGTCTCTTCACCCCAGTAACAAGCGATACGACGAGAGGAAATGGCCTCAAGCTATGCCAGGGTAAGTTTAGGTTAGATATTAGGAAAAATTTCTTTACTGAAAGAGTAGTCAGGCACTGGAACAGGCTGCCCAGGGAAGTGGTTGAGTCCCCATCCCTGGAGGTATTTAAAAGACGGGTAGATGCAGTGCTTGAGGACATGGTTTAGTGGTGGACTTGGCAGTGGTAGGTTAATGGTTGGACCTGATGATCTTAAGGGTCTTTTCCAACCTTAACAATTCTATGATTTTATGATACCGGGGATTGCCCCGACCCAGGTGCAGGACCTTGCACTTGTCCTTGTTGAACCTCATGAGGTTCACACAGGCCCATTTGTCCAGGTTGTCCAGGTCCCTCTGGGTGGCATCCCGTCCCTCTGGCATGTCAACTGCACCACTCAGCTTGGTGTCATCTGCAAACTTCCTGAGGGTGCACTTGATCCCGCTGTCTTATGTCATTGATGAAGATATTGAACAGCACTGGCCCCAGTACGGACCCCTGAGGGACACCACTCGTCACTGTTCTGGACATCGAGCCATTGACCACTATGCTCTGGAAGCGACCATCCAGCCAATTCCTTATCCACTGAACAGTCCACCCATCAAATCCATATCCTTCCAATTTAGAGAGAAGGATATTGTGGGTGACTGTGTCAAAGGCCTTACAGAAGTCCAGATAGATGACATCCGTAGCTTTTCTCTTGTCCACTGATGTAGTTAATACATCATAGAAGGCCACTAGGTTGGCCAGGCAGGACTTACCCTTGGTGAAGCCATGCTGGCTGTCTCAAATCACCTCAATGTCCTCCATGTGCCTTAGCATAGCTTCTAGGAGGATCTGTTCCATGATCTTCTGAGGCACAGAGGTGAGTCTGACAGGTCGATTCTTGTCCCACCAGTACTTCTTTAAGCGGACTTCCTAAATGAACTAGTAAGTCCAACTGTCCTAACAAAACAATCTAGTTTCATTGGGACAATCAAGATTTTTAAATCATGAAGTAGGTGACTGCATTTCATTAGTTCATCCAAGAAAGAAATTGGGGAACTGAACCTGGATTTCAAATATAGGCAAAGAATTCGCTATTCGCTAACTCCGAGCCGAGTCCAGCGAGTCCGTTAAGATTGAAGCCTATCAAACCCTACTGTTGATTCAGAGTAAATGAGTAATTATATTCTCAAGAATAGATTTGTATATACTGTCCTAGAAAAAAAGTAGGCTTTGTTGTTTCATTAATAATCATATTACACCAAATTCTATGTGTTTTTTCTCAACCAAATTTTACTTGTAAAGTTTCAGTTGCTTCTTGTCTTGTTAGCTAAGGCAGTTTCGCATCATCCACCGAACAACTTCATTGTTCTACATGGGAAGCTAACAAGGATTAAAAAAAAAAAAAAAAAAAAAGGAAAGAGAAAAGAAAGGTCCAGATTCTTGAGATGAGGTGATGAGGTGTTCCTCCATAAGAACCCTATCTCTGACCCAGTTTCTCAAGGGTGAGCTGGGGCTCTGTCTATCTTACTTTAAAATCTTATCTCTCTTTGAACAGTTATCCAGTACTAATTACTACGGCAGAAAGAAGAGCTAGAAAAAAAAATGAGGGGGGAAAAAGAAGAAAAAAAAAAGGGAGAAAATAAAAAAAAAATAAATAAGGACAACTCAAACTTGCTAAACTTAGGAGAGACCAACAGCAACATTTTTTCAGCTAAACTTAGCACAAGTTCTGAATTTTAAATTTGGCATTCACATACTGAGGTGTTGGGTGTGTCAGAAATGAGAGAGGCAGAAAAACCTTCCTGGAAATCATGCATGGGAGAACTCAAACTCCATCTTATGTTTGGATCCATTAGTCCCTCTTTTGGTATTAGTTACACTATTCACAAATGCCTTTATTAAAAAATAAAAAAAGTTCTTAAACTAACTGCAGATTATTTGCTTTATTTAGTAACCTTTAAGAATATTGCTAAACTCAGTATAAAGTCTTTGTTGAAAACAAATGCACCACTTTATCTACTACCTGTCTTCAAAAGGAAACTTCATAAAAATACAAGATACATGAAATGATTGCCAGCATGTCAGCAAATGTGAATCCTGTTGCTGAAGTCTGATTGCTTGCTGTCCTTGTTTCATACTCACTTTATGAAAAGGTTGAAACTGCTTAAATGCTGGAACTGATGAACCTATACATAAATGATTAGGAATGCTCTGCTAATAATTTCCAGTAGAACTCATCACTGAGTTTCCTTATGAGCACATTGCTCTCCACTTTGAATGCTACTTAGACTTGTAAAAACCTTTTATTGAACAATCCATTTATTCTTGAAAATAAATTGTCCAAGTCAATTCTGTTAATATTGTCACAGATTGAGTTTTTCATTGTGGATTGTATCAGCCTCTACAGTGATTGCCTGTTGTCTTGGCAGAAAGATGCATTTTGACCGTTACTGTCTGCCAGTGACAATTTTCCCCTTAATTTAGGAATTCCTACTTCTTATGAAGGCCAGCTGGAAGCAGCTAAGGCATTACAGCACCTTCCTCAGCTGTTGGCCTTGGGAATATGTATTCTCTCCAGAATATATATCTTTGGCAGGGAACAGAAAGAAGGAATCTTGGGTAATGGGTGTGCATGCCAAGTGTAAGGATTGTTGTATTTAACGCCTAGGTTTCAGTCCTTGAAATTATGTCTAAAAGAAGTTCAAAAGTAGGACAAAATTCAAACAGGATGGGTAGATTTTATTTGAAAGAAAGAAAAACTTTCAAAAAAAATAGCTGTTAACTATATTTATCCAGGAATTTTTTGTAATCTTTAACAGGAATGTTTTACATGTCTTACTGCTTGAACGGTTTTACAGTACCTTTAGGACTATGTCCAAAATGCACAGATTAACAACCACATAAAAAACCTCTGGCTGCATATTAGAACATTTAGTCTAAAACTGCAAACACAGTTGTCCTATGGGAATTTTTGCTAATCAGCTACATGGCCTTAAAGTGTAGGTCATCTGAACAGTCAGAAGTAAAATGTAATTAACCACCACAAAAATAAAGTGGAGCATTGTGCAAGAGTAACATTGGGGGGGGGGGGAAGGAAGAAGAGCTATAGAAAAGTATTCTTCTTTCACTAATAATAAAAGCTGTGGGTTTAAATTAATCTGAGATCTGCTGAACTGATGAAAGTTGCTACAGATAGGTTTGGAATGTGCATTTTCTGTAAATTTTATATAAGAAAGCTTTACATTAATATATATATTTATATATAAAATGATGGAAAATACAAGCAGTTTTGACAGATAGATTGCTTTCTGATTACATTCACTGCTTAATATGTAAAAGTGAAAGTGCTTTTTGTTTGCTGTAAGTTGAAAGCTTTGTCACAGTTTTAAACATGGAAACTCCAGAGTTATACAGAAGCTATGCAGCTTTAGCTACATACCACAAGTGCTCCCTAAAATGTGACAGCTGCACATCCAGTGAGAGGTATTTGCCTCCGGTTGAATATTTTCAGAGAGAGAAATCCAAAATGAGGCAAGCTTAGGAGACAGTTTTGGAAGAGTCTGCTTCAGCTAGAATGTACACATGCATATGCAGTAAAATGAGGGTCAGAGCTGTTGCTCTGAGTCACTGCTAGCTGGTTTGCAGAAGTTAAAGTATCTCCTAGTGAAATTGGAACAAGTCCATACCTTTGCATTGTGAAAAAGAAAAATATTATGGATGCCTTTTATTCTCCAGTATCCAGTGGCTGTTCTCAGTTATACCAGCAGCTGGCTGGTGTGTATGCGGCACAAATTCAGGTTTAAGACCACTTCATGAAGACAAACAGAAATCTCACTGTTTGTCTGTGTAGCTAGCAAATGCACTGCTAAATGCCATACCTGAAGTGTGTTTTCCCTATTTCATAGTATTTCATACGACTTTGAATGTGAAGTAATACAGATAAAAAAGATATTATTTTTTTCTGGCTTCCAATCAGTAGAATTCTTAATTCTGAAGTCAGACACCACTGATGATGATGATGTGTGAACAGGGAAGAGCACAGCTTGAGTATCAGATCCCTGGTTGATTTTAAAACACGAGTGGTTTGGAAAAAACTCTCTTTACTTGTAAACTGATCAGGCTGTCTTTGAAAGTTTTGGATTGCAAATTAATGTGGTAGCCCTGCCTCTTCACAATTTCCCCCAAACATCTTACAAGACTTAATAAAAATTATCAGTTTTATAAAATAAGAATAAATACAAAGTTAAAAATTAGTACAGTTCTGTGAAAAGAAAACAAGATAAAACAGAAGGCAAATTTCTTATTTCCTGCTTCGCCACATATTTCCTGTACGAAGTGAAACATTTCGTTTTATCATCCTTTAGTGTTAGTTTCTTCCTCTAAAGCTGGGATGTTAATAAGTAGGTCATGCAAGACTAAAATTAATTGTTCGCAGGATGTATACATCTTTGGATAGAAAACTACAGTATAATGCTTCATAGCGCTCTTTAAAATATCTCACAAAAGCCAGTAGCAGCTCAGTCATTAAAGGAATGTTAATTCACCAATTAAGATTTTAATGCCAAAATCTTGCCAAATTCTGCATATAAATTCAGGGCCTAAACACTCATTAGCCAAGAGACAGATCTGTCTGCTTGTTGCATATTGTCTCAGTTGCAGTCACAAGAAGCTTTCATGACAGAGCTCATTTGATATAGAGAAGATATGACTGCTCTCACAAGTGCTCTCAACAAAGGCACCTGCATACATGAATTGTTACGCATTATCAATTAGTAGATAAACCATTGCAGCCCATTTTGTCAGCAGAAGTCTAGAGTTTTCAAATTCCATTCTCCCTTCCAGTACTCCAGATGGCTAGGTTGCACCTACTCATTTTAGGATAACCAAAGGTTAAGGGCAGACGAATTATTTTTAGGAGATCTTATGTACCAGATCCACCTGCCTGTCCCGTCCTCCTCCTCTGATAAAAGAAGATACATACATACTACAAGCTCACACATACCCTAGCTTTGGTTAATAAACATGCAAGTGTTTTACTGAAGAGAAAAAAATACAATAGTGTGTGCAAAATTACTCTAAGATCATTGTGATAATCTTTAAAGATTATCTTCATCATATTACCTTCATCTTTCCTTCACTCTCAGGTTTTGGGCTTTTTTGTGTTGTTGGGATTTTTTTTTAATTTTGCCATACCATTGTCTCACTTGCTATTCCATTAAAATATTCCAAAGAGAAACCTCTCTGAAATTATGGAGAGAGGAATCCAAGAAGTGGCTGGAATTTTGCCAAGATTAAGAGTGATGTTGTGGCTGCTATTGGTGATTAAATTTGGGTATGTATATCTGTGATTATACATGTTTACCATGTGCATAATGTTGGCCATTATAGGAAGTCAGATCATTTTTAGCTACACAGGGAAAAGGCAGAGAATTTAGGAAAAGGAATTCTGTTGAGAGGCTTTTTCTCATGCAATTTAAAGCAGTATACTAAATTCAAAGTTGATGACAGACTTCTACTTTGAAAAGACTTCAGTACTAGCTGGATTCCCTCCTGTAAACAGCATATTTGTTCATATGTTAAGCTGTGGTTGCTATTGAATAGAAAATTATGTATTCATAGTTGAATGTCTTTGCATGCCTTGGCTCCTGCAGGCTGTATCTGATTAACTTTGCAAGAAATTATAATTTTTTATTGACTTTATGGAGTTACTCTTGATATACATCACTGAAAACAGAAGCAAAATCAAATCCACTTGCTGCCTCTATAGAATGCCAGTGTTTGATTTCATGTGGTTACAAGTTGAAGTGTGCTTTGAACCTTGTTCAGTCCCTTGTGAAAACACCCTTCAAGTGTATATCCTAGTCTCTTGTACCTCTCTTGGAGTCTCATGAGTCCAAAAGACATGAGTCTCACTTCTCTCGATCTACATATTTGGGTGCAAGCCCTCTGTTTTCCATTTGGCATGTGTAAATGTGTCCTCCAAGTAACAGTGTTTAAAATGTCACTCAAAAGCACATAGATAACAAAACTAAAGAGTAAAAAGCCCTTTAGTGTTTCCCACAGTCAAAATTTATTCTTTCTTTTCAGAAAACTATGCTTCTCCATCTCCATCTTGAGACAGGATGGTTGGGAAACCTCTTTTGCTGTAGCACCTTCTCCTTGTCTTTCTCTCTCGTTTCAATATTTTTTCATCTGCTTCTTGAAGCCTCCCGAGGAAATGGGTTCTGAATATTTATGTAATTAAGATTTTTTTAGAATAAAAATATATTTCAGAATTATGTGGATGGTAGTGGCATAAATTTTCAGCCAGTACTCACATCATTCATTGCAAGAATTTGATTAATATTTGAAGATGTCCTCCATGGTAAATTTCTCCCAAACTTAATGAAATTTGTGGGTACTTAAGTCAAAATCATTAGCAGGTAGGAGCAAATTGCAATATGTAATTTTCTGAATGAATTTGTAGTTAAAGCAATAGAACATACGTCAATGGACACAAAAATAATTCATGCCATGTGAAATTTTGTTCACAAAAAGTCAGCGAAGGGGAAAGCATGTATTTTGTTGGTTTGGAATAGGTTTTGTATGCATCTGTACAGCACTGCCTAAGTTTTCATTCTAATATATTGTTACTGTGATAGAAGTAGAATGTTACCGTTGTTACAGTGCTCAGCTGTTTTGTTTTCTTACCTCACTCTCTGTGGCAACAAGATGGAAACGTTGATTAAAGGCCAGGCAGCATGTCTCATGTTGTGTATTTCATTTGTGGGAAAACATGAAGATGTGACGCAAAGACAGGAGGCATACACTCTGCTCAGTAGAAAGAGCACTTTTACACTGGCAGGAGTAATGGCTTAATTAAAAATGCTTCTCTCTGTCAGTGTCTGTGAGCATTTTCTTTTATTCCATCACTTTCATCTCTAATAAGGGTAAATTAGGATACAGATACAGGAGAGCAGTCCTGGCTCCCTTCAGGCACATTGCTGTGTTTCAGTTTCGTGACAGGCTCTACAAAATGGACCTTGACAGCAACAGTGTGCTGGAATCAGTCCTTCAGTAGATACTGCCAATTTATTTGTGCTTTTTAAATTGATTTTCATTTAGTTAATGGAATGGAAGGCAGAGATCTTGGAATGCTGACAACTGAAGGAGCAGCCACTGACATCACCTGGACTGGCATTTCACCTTCATGTTTACAGGCAAAAATACCTTTTGAATGAATGTGTGTCTTCTGTGTGTTCCAGTGCTCCGTCACCTGTGGCAAAGGGATGCAGTCCCGAGTCATCCAGTGCATGCACAAGATCACAGGAAGGCATGGCAACGAATGCTTTTCCTCAGAAAAGCCTGCAGCCTACAGACCCTGTCATCTCCACCCCTGCAATGAGAAAATTAATGTTAACACAATAACATCACCCAGGTTAGGTAAGCAGTCAAAATGACACATTGCTGCTAGAAATCTCTTTTTAGTTCTTTCTCTCCATAGAGTAATGACGATCCCAGTTTAAAAACAGAAGGCTAGGACTGAGGAGATGTAAATTCTATGCAGAGACTCCTCTCTCTGCCTCAGTTTTCCAGTGTGTACATCAGAGACTGTACCTCAGAATGGTGAAGGGTTTTGTTATCCAAGGAAGGACCATATTACGGGACTGTATGATATTATGGACACAAAACGTCCAAGATGAAAATATGTTTATATTAGAGACATATATACATATTATAAACATATTATATATGTTTATATATATTTGTCCACTCAATTTTATCAAACATTTCTGAAGTTAGAAAATACCTTGTTTTCCTCTTAAAAGCTCTGCGAACTATTCTCTCGTGATATTTGTGAGATCAAGGAGGCCCTTATTTGTTCCTCAAATACAAATAGCAATTTCCACTTGTCTTTAGTTCAAATGTCTACAATGCCTGATGGATTAGGACATGTGAAGGAAAACTACTAACCTGAAGAGATTTGCTGTTCCTGGAGGAACTCAGGTCTCTGTTGGTCTTAAAGAAATTATGTTACTGCATAACTACAGAACTCTTAATTCTGTTCATTGTTATTTCCTAGTGGGTTGTTGATGATGGTCTTACCATTAGCTCCCCAGATCATTCATTTGCTTCTTGAGCATGACTGGGGAATATTCAAAGGCTTGCTGTAAGACAGCATACCCTTCCCAGATGATTTTCCAGAGCCCTTGTTAAGATAAACCCTCCTGTCAAATAGATTACTCCTGCATGGAAAGCAAATCTAGCATTTCAGGCTGTGTGTAATCCTTCCTTTAAGTCAGTGAAGGGTATTTCTCATTGAAGTTTTTAACCCTTAAACATTTCTGTGTAGTAGTCATTGTTTCAGTTTGCTGGATGAGATGGCAGCTGTTGCTGCTGATAAAGTACTTCATACTTTATCTTTCTTTGTACAACAGATCTCTCGGAAACAACAGGCCATCACTCCATCACTGACACTTTCCCTCTGGTGAGGTATAGGCAGCTTTGTGTCACAGAGTAAAGTGAATCACAAATTTTCACAGAAAAAATACAGTGTTAGATTCAGTAAAATTTGACTTAATGTGAAGTGCACAGAAAAAGATTGGGCTCTGTTGTCCTCGTAGAATGGATTATGTAGCACTGATGTTAGTAATATACAGGTGAACTTCATCCAGCAGGAGTCAGAATCCAGTCTGGTAGAAACATTAACATCTCCAAAATACATAATGTGGTGCTTCTCTTGAATATATTGATCATTTTGGCCTCCAGTTCCATTCCTATTATGCAGTATAGATCCTCTAGATTTGGGGGTAGGGCTAGTGGAAGCTGATGTGGATTGCACCATCTTTAGTCTTTTACAAATATGCTCTCAGTTTCTCTTTCCCTTCTAATAAAAAAGGAGAGTAACTCAAATCTTCTGTGAGATTTACTTTTTTTTCCGTTCAGTGTTTATGATGATTTTTGGATGTTGTCTTTTTCTTGTGCCCTATTTTTCACTGTTTTCCCATATCAATTCCATGTATGCACTACAGCTTGAATAACTGAATGTGCAAAGACCCAAATTTGGTACCAGGGTATTTCCATGATAAGCACTGTAAGAAGCTTTCATAAGTGAAACAGGTGGGTAGATTAACAGATGGCTTCACAAGAAAAAAGACCACACGCATGAAAATATGCCTGGTTTGTACAACAGACATACAACAGAAGTCAGGCTTCTGCATCTCACTGCTTATGACTGCTAGAGAGAACCAAATACTTATAACAACCATGGGAGGAGGTAGAGTAAACTAAACAGCGGGTTTTCAGGTTAAGGTGATGTCCCTGTCATTTTAGAAGGTTTCTGAGGAAGAACTTGGTAGTCAGGGATTCCCACAGTTAGAAAGCAGTAACAGAGTACTGCAACCTGAATAACGGGATGAGGATAAGACATGAAAGATGTGAAGGTAAGGATTAATAGCCTGACTTTGACATGGAGGAGGGAAGACCCATTGGAGTGATTAAAAAGAGGGTGATGCAGTCAGACCAATGTATTGGAAGAAAATTTAAAAAGAAAAACATTTTGAATGTACTTGGAAAGGAGAGAAAAAAGTCAGAAAGGTAAGAAATGCACAGCATTTGTGCATTTGAGAAGGACAAAATGCAATAATTGGACCTGGACAAGTGTATTTGCCAACATAACAACTGTCATTGATTCCATACTGTAAGTTTCATTTTTATAGATAAAATGGATTTGCATTACGAAATGTACCATGGGACTTGCAAACTGTTTTCAAACCTTATAAGAGTGCCTCATAGTGTGGCATCTGTAGAAATTGAGCTAACAAGACAATATATTTCTGTTCCTTTGAACAAAGAAGCCATCATGTAGTTTTGTTCAATTTCCATTCATTGACAATGTGGCACAAAGTCTTCATTTCTTGAGCAAAAGCTGATCAGAAAACCAGTAGCAGTCTCCATGCTTTAATTCCTACATTTCCTTACCTGCCTCTGATAAAAAAAGATCCCCTTACAGGTGTCATTGAGAATGCCATCCTGGTATTATTCAAGCTGAGGCTTCCTGTTTTTCCAGTGACAACTTCTGTCTTAGACCAAAGGCAGTTTCAGCTGGAGCTGCTGCTTTGTGTGGCTTTGCTAGAGCTGGCTCTACAGCCCCCACGTAGCCCTAGCCCTAGCCCTAGCCCTGGCCCTAGCCCTAGCCCTAGCCCTGGCCCCGGCCTGCCTCTCTATAGGGCAGAAAGATGGGCATCACTTTCTCGTGAGGAGACAGCTGCATGACATTAAACCAATTAGTTTCAATGCAACTTCATCCAATTTATAAATTAAGGTGGCCTTAAAAACTTGTAATGTTGAAAATATTGACAGCAGGAGGATTTTTTTTTGTCTTTCTTTTGTTCAGTATCTACAACTATTCTCCTTTCCCTTCCCCAGATACACTTCTAGTGTCCTTGTCACCTTTGCTACCTGATTCTTCACTAATAAATGTAACAGTAATGTATATTTGATTTTGTTGTTGTTGTTGTTTCACAGCTGCTTTAACATTCAAGTGCCTTGGAGACCAGTGGCCTGTGTACTGCAGGGTGATAAGAGAGAAGAACCTCTGTCAAGACATGAGGTGGTATCAGCGGTGCTGTGAGACGTGCAGGGACTTTTATGCGCAAAAAATGCAACAAAAGAGTTGACCTCTGTCAGGCTGGCTGGCTCTCAGCTCTTTGCAATCTTATTATTTATAAACACACACACACGTACACACACACACACGCACGCTTCTTCAGACCAAATATTATCAGATTACATATAATTTAATCAAATTAATTTATTTTTGCCTGCCAGACATCCTTAATTGTTATGGTTAGACAGCCAACTTGTTTTATCCTCTGACATTTTCGTAATTAATTTTTATATGAACAATTTTGGATACATTTATCAGAATTTTTAAAAAATAGTAACTAGTATTTTAAATGTTTATTTTCAGTAGGGTCGTCTCTCTGTTGCCAAAAAAAAAGTCATGTTATCTTGAATTTATTTTAATTTAGCTGAATAGTTTTGTTGTATATGGAAATAAAGCGCTTTTTAATTTTATTATATTTTTGGCATTCAGAGTCAGAATGATCTTGTGTATTTTGCAACAGATGTTGAGGTGAGTAAGCTAACATTATTGAGCAGGTTATTACAGAATGTATTGTGAAATCAGTTCATTTGATTTAGGAACATACTGAAGGGGATAATCTACTGTAATTTATAACATATTATAAACAAGAAAATTAAAATAGCTAAGTAGGGATTTTGATCATTCTCATGGACACATACTTGAACACAAGTATTGAATCAATGAAACACTGTAGAGATTTACACTGAATCACTGTTGCACTGTTTGAGGTAGTGTAGAGAAATGCAGTCCTAGAACTTGTACCATCCTATGAATCCACGTCTGTACTGTTTTAACATGTCACTTGATTTTAAACGTTTTGAAACAAAAAACCCATGCCCCTCTATACCTTTGTGTGTCCTCTTGCAGATTTACAAATGGAAGAGTCCTTCCTCCTGCCACTTGTATGAATTAATCCATTAAACATTTTCAGTTCTCTGTTGACAATTTAGAAAATAGCTTTGTAATACTACTTTAGTTTTATCTTTGTTTTATGAAAAAGTCTTTATAAAAATGAAATGTTTTACAGTTTTGTGAAACGTTATGAAACAGCTAAAATTTTCCTTATGAGAAAATATTGTACATGATTCACATGATTTTTACATTTTCAATAAAAAGTAAAGCTTCTTTTGTTATTTGCATTTTTCCTGTTTTGGGCATCCATGTCTGGTAGCTGAATCCATCGAGGCTGCATCGCAGCAGGTACAGCTACTGTGGTCCCTACAGCAAATGCCTCATGCCTCTTGACTTAGGCACTTTTCTGCAGCTGCAGGCAGACAAGCCACTCTGTGAGCCTTGATATATGGAATGTTGGGTATAACAGAGTAATAGTCAGTGGAGGAGAAGTTATTTATCTCAGGTGAGTTCTATAGCCACTGAACTTAGCAAGAGGAGAGGGGTAGGTCCTCTGCCTCCATTTTATGATGCAAGCCTTTAGGCATGCTCTGAAAATATGTAGGAGAGCAAACCCTGAAGGCAAGACAGCCAAAGAAATTAGTTTGAAAGGCATATTTTCTACTCAAAGCAAAAAGGGAATGCATCTTCATTTGCGTGATTTTTCCTTTTAATTCTCTGCAAAGAGTCTACTGTATAGATGTGATGTAGATATCCACACAATTTAATAAACTGAGGCTCCCAATCAGGACTGTGACTCTGTCCAGAAAGAATACTTAGCCTCAGTGTTAACTCCTGTTGAAATAAATGTATGTGCTTTCAAATAGCTGTATTGTCAAAATCTTTGGTTTGGCATCTTACTGCTGCACATTCAAAAACTGCAACTTTAATGATGTGCTAAGATATGATTTTAAATTAAGTATCTTCTGGCTTTAAAAAGTAAAGAAGGAAAGAAAAATAACTGACATCATGGAATGTGATATTGTATTTTGTATAATTAAAAACTTTCAATGCACAGAAAATTGAGTTGCTCTTGGGCATAACTCCTCAATGTCACAAGCACACATTTGAAAGTCTAATAGAATTATTGTAGTTGGCAGGCAAAAGAGACAATCATCATTTTAAATTTTCTTCATACTTACTTAGTACGCAGTCCTGCTAATAATCCTGCACTCACTTCAATCACAACAACTAAAAATCAAGCAAAAGGAAAGATGCCTCCAGACTAGGGGCCAGAGGAGAGTCTTTTATCAGGCAGTGATAACATCAGCACAATTCTGAATGTTGATGCTCTGCTGTTTCTGAATATTCTACTAACAAGAGTGTCAGCTTTATCTCAAAATGGAAAAGTACATTTTAACTCTGCCTGTATCCGTTCAAAACAGATGAGTGACTTGTACTGAAATCATCCTCCCATCACCCTTATACAACATCATAAAAGACAAGACTTTTGGATGGGAACCAGGGATGGGAAGTTGCACAATAAAATCATGTTCTTTTTAAATGTAATGAGTGAAATTGGGATGTTATAATGCTGATAGCTCTGGCTCTGATTCCTTCAGCATCTGTAGTACAAAACTATTAGATGTGTGTGAATCATTTTGAAGCAGCTTTGTGTCTACATAGCAAGAATGTCTCTTCCTTCTCTGCATGAATTTGAAAGCAAGTTAATTTTACTGCTTTGATACACTCTGTCATCATTCAGAGAAGCAGTACAGACCAAAATACCTCTTTTGTCAGAAAATGATAAGAACATTTTGAGAACGTGCCCAGCCTGTGGCCCAAGTCCCAGCACACTGTGGGGGTGTGCGTGCATGTGCCTGCCGTGCAGAGCTCTGCCACAGCCCAGGGTGACAGCAGGCAGCCCTTTCCAGCTGTGTTCAGGGAAGCAATAGTCCTCTGCACTCATAGACATTCTCAGCAACTGTCCCTCTGCATTAGTATGTTTTCCATGCAGCCTGATGAGTATGTAGAATTTCAACCAATGAATGTCAAATCAATCAAGTTCAGCTGACAAGTAAAGGTGAAATTCGCTCCAGCTCACAAGGGCTAGAGTAGACCTCTCTGCTAATTAAATCCCACTTAGATTCTATTTTGTTGGATTAAGTGTCATTTAAGTGGCGCAGAGGGTTTGTGCTAGGCTAGTGCGCAGTGGGGCTTACTTCTTCCCAGACACATGCTCACTAGCTACAGCAGTGACCAAAAGTTACAATAGTTATCACTTCTCATACCTTTTTTAAAGAAAAGGAATACCTAAATTTTGTGTGGTCATTTATTCTGGAGGGAATTTACTGCTTTGTTCTGGAGGATGTGGTTTAGGGTTTGGGTATTTTGGGGCTTTTTTCATTGAGTTTTCATTGTTGTCTTTAGTGACAGAGAAGCAGCCATTTGCTTATTCTAAAAATATATTAAAAATGGAAAGCAATTAAGAGTGCTCAGAAAGAATTTGAAGAGCTCTGTAGAAAAGATGCTCAAGCTAGTAGTAAAAGGGACTTCAAATACATCAAAAGCAGGAAGCCAGCTAGGGAGTCAGTGTGACCATCTGATAACACAAGTGTCAAAGGGACACTTGGGGATGATAGAGCTATGAAAGAGAAGTCCAGTGAATTATTTGCATTGGTCTTTCCAGCTGAAATGTTTTGCAGGGGTTCTCATACCTTGCATGTTCCTTATAGCAGAGATGTCAGAGAACAGGTATCTAGGGTGGCAGTCATGTGAGATTCCTCGAAGAATGCAATTGGGAAGTTACAGAACTGCTTGCTGTGGTGCATAAGCTGTTACTTCAAACAGCCACTCTGCCAGAGGACTGGCAGATTGCAGTGTAATTCCTGCCTGTGGAAAAGGACGTCTTTAGGGGATCCTTTGAACTACAGAGAAGGAGTCTTGAGTTCCTTTTCTGGTGCCATAATAGCCAATAAAAAAGAATAAGATCCTGAATACCTGGATAAGCATGGGCTGTTGGGAGAGAGTTGGCATGGCTTCGGTTGTGTCCTGAACAAAGAGGATCAGATGGACACAGAAGTCTCCAACAAGGTTCCATGTTACAGGATATCCAAGAAACTACATTCACACAGGACTACAGGAGCAATCTTTATGGCTTGAGAGCTGTTTAAAGGATTGGAAGCAAAATGGTCATCCTTCAGGATGGAGAAGAGTCAGCAGTATGGTTCCCCAAGGAATTATGCTGGGTTTAGCTTTTTCAACTTTTTTCATCAATGGTATGAGGAAGAGAGTAAAAACAGATCTGCAGCTCTCCAGATGACATTAAGCTCCTCTGGTTAACCAACTGTTGCCTCACTTGTCAAGAAACTCACAAAACTGAGTGATTAGGCAAGATGTTAGCCAGTAAACTTTCATGTGGGTAAATGTATGGTAGTATAGCTATGGAAAATAGCCTAAACTATTCCTACAAGATAGTGAACTGGCAACTGACAGTCAGAGAGGTGGACAAAAAACGTAGTGTCATTGGTTACTGTAGTCTGAAGTTATTAGCTCTGTGAGAATAGCAGGAAAAAAAGCCAAAAACTGATGGATGTTGTCAGAAGAGAGGGCATCATTTTTCCTATTTTTCGAACTGTGGTGTATCCACAGCTTGAGCATTGCATTCATTTATGGTTGCTGTGTTCTCATGAACAATGTAGTGGAATTACGCCGTAACACATTAAAAAAGGCAAATAAATGAGCAAGGGGATAGACCAGGTGGCTTATGAGATGAGACTGAAAAAGTCAATACTTCAGGTTGGAGAGGAAGAGACTGAGATGAGCACGGTCAATGTTTAAAAAATTCTGAAGGCGATTGATAGATAAGCTGCGCTTGGAGCTCTTGTTCTTAAAATCCTGCAGTACAACAAAGAAGGCATCCTTGATAAAACTAGTATGGAAATTAGTTTAAAACACATAAAAGTATGCACTTGAGACAGACGGTTATGACATTCTGAAGCTTGCTTCTAGAGGAGGTAGTATCAGAAGATTTGAAAAGCAATTAGACAAATTCATGGACAACAAGTCCATAAATAGATAATAAAAGGCTTGGGAAGAGACATTCTAGCACAAAAAATTGTGTGGCTTCGGGGGGAGTAAAAGGAGAATGAACTGCAGAAAGTAGCCAGGTGTACACAGTCTCCCTAAACAGCATCTCTTCTTGCCTTTTTCAAACACAGTGATAGATCCTGGGCTTGGGGGGTCTGACCTAGTGAGACTTTTTTTGTGTTCTTCCGTCATGTCTAATGAAACAAAATAGTGTCGATAAGTAAATTCACACAAATGCACACCACATCATATGCTATGTAGCAAGTAAGAATTCTGTGTTCCGAGACACACTGGAAAGGGTATGTATGTTTAAGAAAGCAGGCATGGTTGAATATATCCAGCTATTTTAGAACACAAATTATTACTGTCTTAGTTCTGCACAGAGAATAAGGGGGACTACATCTCATGGTAAGCCTAAAGCAGCAGCTTCATGGTAGTCCCTTAGGGTACACTGTAAAGGTGTGTTAGTGTTTCAGGGCTGCAGTACACTGGGGACAAACAATTCTAAATGTAGCAGCAGGTTCCCCAGAAGCATGCACGTCCACTCAGAAACACGGTCACTACTGTCTCTTCTGTAGCTGCTCACAAATACTCTGAGTATCTACTTGAAAGGCAACATATTAATAATTTTTAACAGATACGCTGTAAAATAATCGCCAGTAAATACATACAAGGAAAAATCACGAGCTCTAAGTAGATAAGGGTTTTAACTTATCTGTATATCAAAGTATTCATTTATTACATTAGGATCTCACAGTAATAACATTTTAAAAAAATAGTTTACTGGGTTTATTTTCTTTTTAAATTTCAGCAATTTTCTGTAAGGAAAATAGATTGGTCTGATTCTCTGGTCTAAGTACAAGGCTAAAATTTTTGTGATGCCCTACTTCTCAGCACTAATTTGATCCAAAATAGGTTTTCCTGGACTTCAAACAATGAACTTTCAAAAACCTATCCTTTCTGGCAGTGTCACCAAAAATGAAACGTAACATAGAAAAACAGCCAGGTTTGAAAAAAAAGGGTTAAAATAAAAATAAGGAGACTACTGTTGCTGGTTGTAAGTAATGGCCATGATGAGAAGGGGAATTCCATTAGCTGAAAGTCAAAAGAACTTAAGACATAAAATGATGATGAAAGTATCATATATCAAAATAAAATAATAAAAGTGAAGGGACTGAGACTACACCATTCAAGTCAGTAAGAGTTTTTTCCATTCACTTGAACAGGAGCAGAATCAATTCCCTGAAAACTTCTGTTATCAATTACTTGAAACAATCTAATATTTCCCAGGGTCAAGAAGAATTTACTGCGAAAGAAATCCCTGAACCTAAAGAAGTGGATGTCATAGCCATCGTGGTAAACAGTACTGACCCACACAGCACAATGGAGCCTCTTAGTAGTGCCACAGAAAAGGAGGACTTGCTTTGCGCTGGGAGCTGCTTCTAATTTTCTGCGAAAAAAGCTTGCTTTGAAGTATTGTAAGCTTGACATTTTTGGCAGGTCACTTGAGGAAGTGCTGGTATGCATTTAAGTGTCTCATGCATCTACTCACTGGTACTCTGTTAGCTTTAATGAGCACATATGTATCTATCAAAACAGACCTTGAACTTGAAAACTTAAGCTAGGCACTTACAGAAACATGTCTTGTCTGCTCTGCCACTTCTAAACAATCTTTTATCATTGGTAGATGATATAAGTGAGTCTGACACCAAACAGGGGGCAGATACAGTTTCAGGAAACTGTCGTATCCGTCTTCACGTCATTAATAATAGAAGGAGCATGCACAGCCAGGAAGCAGAAGCTGGGGCTGTTTTCATTATTACTCTACAGGACAGAAACATGGACTTCTCCGTTTTGCCAAACAACAACCATCCCGATAAATTCCTGCAACTGGAGGTGAAGTCTCTAGAGAAAAACTCTGCCTTTCTACAAGCCAGCCTGGCAAAATTCCCAGAAGCAGCTTTACCTGGCGTGCAGCGGTGGCACAACAGGGTCTATTTACAGGTAAGGTCCAAAAGAGACTGACATTTTTCCTGATTTTTTTACCTCGTTTTGGGGATCTGGAAACAAATAACATGTGGCTGAGACTTCAGCTGTGGATTCAGCATCCCGCATCTCTGAATCCGAGTCACTAATATCTCTATAAGCTTTCCCATTGACTTCAGTGAGGATCAGGCTCCAAGAGAAGAGTCACTCTCCTCAGGGCTGTCCGCTGACTTTATTTCACTACGTTAGGCTTTCTACGGCTCATTGTAACATTTTCATAGCATTTCCCAGAAGGTGTATTGATGTCACATACTGATTCATTGTACTAAAGGGGAAAAATAAGAAAACCCCAGACTTAAACCTGAAAGCCAGGCCATATCCCTCGAACTCATTGAAAAGGCACATTAGAGAAAGCATCAGAGATTCTTGCTAGTGTCTTGTGAGCTTATATATGTCTACATAGTTCAATGTAGCTTCCTCTTTATTTTGCCTTGTTTTCCTCATCGTACTTTGACCTTCTGTTATCCTGACAGACAGCTTTTGAAAGTGTGAAACACAGTAACTGTATTAATCCAGGTTATTATAAAGAGGCAGCAGCAGTTTCTTGGTGAAAATGTAAATGCGTGCTGCCTAGTAGAGGCCCTGGAGTCGGCGGCAGTGAAGTTCATGTCTGGATCAGCAGCAGTACAGCTGCATCAGCTCACACCCCTCTGGGCCCCACTTGCTGCTCCACAGCGCTCCTTTCGTGCTGCCCAGGGAGCCCCTCGCCTTCCCCACCCCTAGCATGAGCAAAAGCTCCAAGGTCTGGTTCTTGTCAAGGAATGGAGACACACAAAAGCAGTTGGGGCAGGGCTGGGGGGGGGGGTCTGTGGAGAAAGGTCTGCATCCTGAGGATCCTCAGGGTGCGGGTCCAATTTCCCAGGGGAATGAGGAGTGGGAGCCAAAAAACCATCAACCTGGGGGAGGGGAAGATAAAGAGCCTTAAAGTCTCCTACAGCTCCTTCCAGTTGCACTTCTCCCTTCTCAGACATTTCTCCCCATCAGTCCCCCAAGCCCCTTTGCTCTCTCCCAGAGTCCATTCCAGCCCTTATCCACACGCAAGTCCTCCCCCTCCTGACACCTGCCTGCATGACCCCCCCTTACCTTCCCTAGCCCCTTCCCACCCCAGACACCCTGCCCTCTGCCTCCCCCAATGCCTCCAGCTGCCTCTGCTTGTATTGTATAATCTTTGCTGGCGATTCCCCAAGGAGAGCTGGGAGGGGGGGGACACATGGTCGCCCGTTGTCTCCCATGCAAAGAGCCCTAACCAAGGGAAGGAGCCTGCGGGATCCCAAACAATGGGGTATGGTGCAATGCTGGCCTCGCTCCCCACCCCACGTAAGCCCCTCTTTTGTGCAGGAGGGAAGCAGCCACACACAGAGCCTCCTCCACAGCAGGGATCCTTCTCCCTATTGTCGTTTAACAGGACGCACTGTCAACAAGCCAGGGCAGCAGAGCAGCGGAAGGATTAAAAATGTGTGGGGAGCCCTGTGCTTTTTCGATTTGTGCTCTGCCCTCCGCCACCAGCGAGAGGGTTTTCCTGGAATTCTGTTCCCAGCCCTGGGATGGCCATTTCAAAGGAAATGTCTGTGCTCACCATGTCTCCAGAAATGCAGTTTGCATTTCATAAATGTTAAACCTAGGGCACAACCTATACTTTTAAGTGTATTCATTAGTGAATTCAAACTGTCCAGAAAAAATTCATTGTGCCTTATTCTCTCCCTTATGAGCTCGCTTCCTTTTTTCCCTTTTGCTGACAAG
The DNA here is from genome assembly GCA_020745775.1 of Theristicus caerulescens. NCBI lineage: Eukaryota > Metazoa > Chordata > Aves > Pelecaniformes > Threskiornithidae > Theristicus > Theristicus caerulescens. The sequence continues at coordinate 51,693,460 of CM036583.1, read as the reverse complement.
CAAATAAAGGGAAAAGAACTGACGAGTTCCAGACATTAGAATAAACACGATGGCACAGTGGAGAACTAATGGCGCAGGAATAACATGTTTTGCTTTAAGATGAGAGACCTAATGGGGTTAAGGGTTAGTTAATTCAGAAACGGAAATGGGGGGGCGAGGGACAAGAATCCATTTCAGAACATATATGCGTGTCCTACAGACTCCTAAAGTCATTAAACCTTGAGAGTAGCCTGAAGTCCCTGTTCAGAAATTCATTTTCTTTTAAGAAACTGTTGCTACTCAGGGCTCCCTGTGTAAAGTGACTTCTCAGTGGCGTGTTTGTGGTCTCTTCCAGACCTTTATTATGTGATCATTTAAATTCAAGTGCACTTAAGCGCTTATGTGTTTTCTCCACCTATAAGACTTTAAATTTATTTCCATTATAAAAAGCAGCTTGACCTAACAACAGTTCCTATTGCTGACCAAAAAGTTGCTGCTCTTTCTCCTTACTTTCCTCTTCTGTATCAGGCAACCTGAACAGCTTCCCTGCTTAGTGTGTTTTTTCATACTTTGAATAAAACAAACCATAAAGCAGTCCAGGAGTCTTGGCCCTCCCTTGTGAAAAGCAGCTTGAAAAGCACAGACTGTTTCTCCTGCAAATAGCTAGCTATTGACGGCTTTCTGGTTGCCCTGAAAATTTCTAGTCCCACTGGACTATCTGCCCCACAATATGTTTTCGTGTTCGGCACACACCTGATGATTAATCCTCTATACCTGTTTCTGATAGCTGGGGTGCATATCTCCCCTGTAGTCTGCCTGGTCATTTTCTGCAATTCTTGGACTTCTTTTTCCTGCTTGTATTTCCCTTTTTTCTCTATTTCTGGAAGACAGCAGAGTGCATTTGGTCTTTGAACACTGTGCTACTTCTTGTCATGCTGCTCTTGCTTAGGAATTCACAACTCCGACCAAATTTTGACCTGCAGGTATTATAGTTACCATGCTAACTGCACTCCTAACCCCTCCTTGTCTCTCATATGAGCTAATGCCTGTGTCTTACCTTTGCTTGTTTCTCAGTGTATCCGGACAAGAGATTTTTTTTACCTATAAGTTAGGTACGGGGTTACAGTCACTTGTTTGTCCCCTGGCTCATACGTGCATTACATACCTCCACACTTTCCCTTATTCTTCCCTAGATATCTGCAACTGGCCATAATCAGAGCCAGCTGCAAGGTTGGCAGGAGCTTTGGTCTGACACCATACAAAAGTTTTTATATAATGCACTCACAACCCTGCAGAAACTCCATTACCAATGACAGATAAAACAGCTTTCTTTAAGTAAACAATTCATTACGAGGACAGAAGTACTCTCAATGTTGCACAATTAAAATAGTCCACATGAATGCCTACTTTTCTCTAAATATTCCCATCACTCCAGCTTAAGTGTTTATAACCATCTACTGATCTCCTTCCTATCCATGTCAGGTGGCTTCCCAGGTTGCTTTGTAGTACCTCATACTGACTTACGTCTCTGACAAGCAATTCTGATCCCCTTCAGTTCCTTCGATATGAAAACTTGCATTCTCAGGAGTTCTTGATGTGAGTTGTCTGCCCTACTGCCTTTCAGATCTCTTTACCTACCCTCCGTTACTCCTTGTCTTCCTGATTCCTTTTCCATAGCATCCCCTATGAGATCAGATTTGTTCAGGAAATTCTAAAGAGCTAATAATTATTTATTCTGATAAATGGGCATTTTTTATTGACCAAATGCCTAACAATACCTATTCAGTTGTTACAACTATCACAGGGATTCTTGGATTACTACCTAACAGCTTTTTCTCTGTTAGACCTTTTGCCTGTCTTAGAAACAGGTCTCTACATCAGAAAAACGCCCTTCCAAGTGCTGGGAGAGCCCTCCAGTGTACGTTACAAGGCTTCTGCATAACAGAGGGTTATAGTTTTAAACAAATTACATGCAAATATAATAATCACCCTGCTACACACTTTCACTAGGATTGAGGCAGTTGTTACAAAACAAATCCTGCAGTATCTGGTGGTCCTGGGTTTTTTGAGGACTCCCTTGGTTAAAACTTTTAGGTGTAGCTGCCCATCAACAGCATTTGTCACTTTCATTGTGTATCTCCCCTGGCTGCAGCTGGAGACCATGGCTGGCCATGGGACAAGAGGAACTAACTCTCTTTGGGAAGGAGTAAAGAAAAATTTGACTTGCAGGAAGTAAATTTCCTTAATTTTTTAGATGTATCCTTGATCTTTTCTTGCAGGTAGATGGGCTTGACACCAAGGCCTAGCCTTAATTGTTGATGTCCTGGTTTTGGTGGGTAATTAGCTTGATGTCTCATATCACAGACTGAGGAAAGAACGGTTAGACTCTCAGGTTGTTTCAATGCTAACAACAACGGCAACAGTAGGAACAAAAGGATGAAGTCAAGATAAAAATGAGATAAAAATCTTTCCTAGCAATATAGATTAATTTATAATTCTTAATTGTATATATTGTAATGTATCTATATGCATAATTTGCATTATGAAATAATCAGCAAGAAAAACCTGCGGAGAAAGCACATTTTGACCCAGGTATGGGACTAACATTGACTCTCTACAGATCTTCAGGGTTTTTACAGAATCCTCTTTTTGTACATGTCAGCCCTCTGGGTCTGTCAAAGCAGGACAAACTGTTCTCAGTGAAACACAAGTTATAAACCGTAACAGCTTTCTTGCTTATGAGCTATATGTAGATCAAATACAGTTATGTGTTTGCAGAGTTGAGCATTTTTCATCTTGTTCCATGAGTATTTCGTCAACACATTTCAACTACAGTTTCTCAGAGTTCTTCATAACTATTGCTGCTTTGAGTATTTGCTGTTCCCTCCTTCCATTCAGTGAATAGTAACATAAATCGCCTCTGATTTGATCTGTTCCACCCTCATTCACACTGGCTTCTTAGTCCCAGTGTATATCATATAAATTCTTTAACGCATATGGATATCTAAGTTTACAATACTTTCCCCTTTCTTTGAAGATTTGCTTCATGAATCAGGATCACAACATAGAAGTCTGTGAAAACTGTTGGGAGATGTTTTGAATCTTAAAAGAAAAATTATGTAGTTTTTGCTAGAATTAATACTAGCAGGCATATTTTTATTGTCTAATCTCCTTCTGTTTCTCTGCATCTAAAAATGCATATGTTTCATGCAATCTTCTTCATATTTCTCTGTATCATTTCTTGGACCTAAACCTTTTCTTTTTGTATGTGCTTCAGGCTTCTGTCCTTCCTTTTCCCTAACTAGTCTCTAGGACATATCTACTGCAGAAGTTTCACAACCAAGCCTTTGCCTGCACTCAAGTGCATTCCCCCGATCAGCTTGGCACTTCAATGTCTATTCTCTAAAATGTCTGCAAACTACCTCCTTCCTCAAATTCCAGTCCAGTTCTCATGGTAAAAGCCTGTTGCTCCTTCCATCCTATTCCCTTTCTACCTCTGCTCCAGGCTACCACATTCTCCTGTTCTCAGGCCCATGAAAAGGAAGGTAAAAAGGGGCAAAAAGTTTTGCTACAAAGCACTCTCTTTATGAACAAATTTTGCCTCATGCCATCTATTCCAAGTTTTGGAGCATTTTATTTAAAACAGCTTTAGAAATTACTGTCAAGTCACATTCTTTTCACAACATTTTAGCCTAGGGAGACCAAGCATCCCCGATGAGACAGTTTGCGTTCTTCAACAAAATGTTATCCAAGTTCAACTATTTAGCAAGCCTGAGGGAAGCATCATTAAGGTTAATCACAAATTTTAAGTAATAAATAAAATAAAATAAATAAAATAAAATGCAGTCAGAAAGAAACTACAGTTAAAAACACCAGCTCAGCTGAAATCTGGATAGTACAACCCAGAGAACTTCAGTGCCAGCTATAACTGCAATGCAAAGAGTAATATTGTCAGGGGATGTGTCGAGGCTAAGGAATGACATATGGAAATTATGAACTAATAGAGGGACTGGGAGGGCACTGAGAATCCACCCACCTACTAAAGGTAATTATTGATGAGAAACATGCTGAGTCACTTGTACACGATTTAGTGATAAGAATGCCAGCATGATGCTTCCTCCTAGGGTTTCTTAGACAAAGGCTGTTGTTTTCTCTTCTCCACCTTATTTTCTGAAGGAAATCAATCCTTCCACTTCGTTCTACACCTGCCTGCCCTAGACCAACTCACACATGTCTATGTGCATGCACAGGCACTGAGCCATAAAGTAGGTGATGACATGTAGCAGCTGGCTTCCAACTGAAAGTGGATTCACCAGCCCACAAAGGGGGCAGAAAATTATTCAGGCAGAAGAAGCCAATAGTTTGCCATCAGCTTAGGAACCTGCACTGGCTGATGTGGGACCTGAGCAGCTCCCAGAGACACTGTGCAGGAGGAGGTGGGATCCCGTGGGATCCCATCAGAAAGGTGGAATGAGAAGCAGGACATGCCCCTAGCAGCAGCGAGCCCTTCATCTGCTAAAGTCCGTCCAGCCCATGGCACCTTAACAGCAGGAGATCTCAACAGAAGTGAAATACCCTGAGAAAGATGTCCTTTCAGGGAAGGAAGTTTCTCAGGTCCCAGCCTCTTCACCGGCTGTTTATGATGTGCACTCAGCTTCTGGGAGTCTGGCAGTGGGTGCTGCCCACACCTTTGTGATTTCTGAGGGTGGGAGAGGGCTGGGGCATACCCCCCTCCCAGCACACCTGCTGCAGGGCCACCGGGTCAGGCCAAGGCTCCCCTTGTCTCAGCATAAAGTTCCTAAGGACAAAGGTGCTACTGGGGAAGTGGTGTTTGCTAATGAGGAAAGCTGAATTTACACTCACTGTGATGGTTCTGTAGAAGCAGTCCTGAGACAGGGGACAGGTGTTATCATGAGACAAGGGTTGTGCCAGAAGCAGGTCCCTTGGGAAGCTGACGCACCGCCGGAACTGCAGATCGGTGACAGATTAATTCAAAGTCTTGGGAACAGAAGGTTGTGGTGAACCAAAATGTTGAACACCTTGAATTAGAGAGTCTGATTGCATTCCTCCATGCAATTACAGATCGAAAAATGTGGTAACTACCATCTTACCAGCTTCTGAAGAGGCTCTTAGTGCTGTGTCAAGCAGCAGCTCGCGAGTTCTCCAAAAATATGATCCCACCAGAGTTGTTCGTCCTCCTCCCTTGCCGCCCCCCTGTTCTAAAAGGTCTGATTTAACAGTTATTGCTGCTGGGACACTGCTCAGATATTTAATTACCTTTGAGTTCTGGCAGTGCCTGAATTAAGGACTCTCCCTCAGTTGAATCAAGGGCCTCTTTGACATCCTAACATGGGTCTAACATTCAACAGCATCAGCAGAACTGCGAATCACACCCCTGCTGTCAAAGGTGCAGCTCCAGTCAAAGCAGTCCGTTACACACCATTACCCCTGTGCTTCATTCTGCTTTGTGCTTACAGCTCTGCTTCTGCATCGTATGCCTGTGGCATTCATCAGAACGGCATCTTCTACCACAGTGCTCCACAGCGCTGTTTTGCTGAAGCAGAGGCTTTATTTCAGCAGGCATTATAATGCAAGTTCACATTTGCAAAAGAGTTTAATGTTCAGATTGTACCCACGGCCTTTCCCCAGATGGAGGAAATCTGCCCAGAGTGAACAGTCAGGCTGCCTTTACTGTACTGTAGAAGTTTGCCAGAACAAGAAAAATTGTTGCATGTGAAATTTTAAAAATTATTCTGTTGTATTACAAATGATAACTCTGGAAGGGGACCCGTGTCACAGGTAAATTAAGATGAAAGCCAACTTCTGATGTAACTTGTGCCTTACAGAGAGAAAAGAGAAATGTCACTGAGCTACCAGGCTTAGACTCAAATGAGGTCAGTCAAGAAATGATAGACAAAGCCCTTGGGAAACACATTACACCCATCACCCTGAAATCCACAATCAAAACCAACCCCTTGTATAGTGATACCCAGGTGGATGACAACTGGGAGGAGAAGAAAAAGACCCCTTCCTGGACCGTGCAAGACTATGACAGGCACTCACTGCACTCTAACTTGGCCAGCCACATAAAGGTAACGCGCTGTTGCACTGCGTTTGAGCAAAGTGAATTGCTATGAGCTGTGTGGTGTGTGCACGTATCACTGAGCAGCCCACTTGGCTCTTTTTGGTGGGATTCCAGAAGTAAATATGGTTGTATTTTCCAGTACAGACATGACACTAACATGAGTCTGATCAGGAAAAGAAGTCTACGTATCTGGTTAGACTCCAAGAATTTCAGTTCTGCAGAACACGACCCGTGCATCTAGAGAAAGTCTTAAACCACAACACTCCGCAACTCAGCTTCCCTGTTTGTACAGGGAAGAACTATAAAGAAGGCACTTAAATACTACATGCCCACTTTCATAACTGTTCATAACGTCATTATGTTACCAAATAACACACATTTTCTCAGCCTCATCCACACTATGCAGGATTCTGCCTGCCTGCGGGTTGGCACAAATCACTTTTAAGGTCACTTTTGCGAGCTTTTTTCTGCTGTTCCCTTTTTTGGAAAGGGACTCAGATCTGTGTTTATAAATCGACATCTCTTCTTGAGAAGACAACATGGTTTCTTCTGGACTTTTAAAATCACATTTCAATGGCTGGTGTCCTACATTTGGTTCCTGGCTGAAAACTGTGGTTTTAATTTTCCCCAGTGGAACATTTGCAGCATCTGGCAAGTAGCACAACCTATGTTCAAGTGAAAGTTTCTTGCATTTGTGTTGTGATGCCTTAAATTCATTAATCACTATCTGATGATAGCCAAAATACTTCTGGCTATGTTCTAATGACATTATGTGCAAGAGAAAGGAACTGAGTTCATTTTCTGATTTTTCTTTTAGGAAAATCCTAATGATCTACAGTTCTGGATGGGGGATATTTATACTCCTGGGTATGATACCTTATTAAAAAAGAAAGAGAGAGAAAAAAAGCATTCCAAATGTTGCCGAATCATCCTGCTCATGGTACTGGCTGTTTGCATCCTGATTACCATAGTCACGCTCAGCATTTTACTTACTTAGTACAGCCAAATGATGTTGATGGGAATTTTTTCAATAAATATTTTTATTAAGATATTCCCCTCCCTTGTTTTATTTGAATTCCAATTTTTTGTCACAAGTACAATTTGTTTGACATCACTATTTTACAATGTTCCTGTGCAGCATAAGGAATTGATCCTGAAAAGAGACAAATACTGTGAGCAGGGCAGAATGTCTCCTTATTGGTATAACTAAAAAAGTAAACTACAAATATGCTACTTTTTTTAGTGCTTTCTTCTTTGGACTAGTGATTTGGGTCCATATGCATGGTACGGTACATATAGTATGTACAGACAACCAGCTGACTATTTGTCCTGATAAACATCTACCATCCTGTTCATCTTTTTATGATGGCTATTATTGGAATATAGAAAAATATGATGAAGTGGCATTCAAGATATCCCAAAGAATTCTAAAACAAAAATTTATGCATTACTTACTTAGTAGCTGAATGCATTGCTGCAATGATGCAGCACTTAGTAAAAAGCTAGCCTAAATGTTTAAATGTTTCCTTACACTTTTTCAGAGAAGAAATAAAAAAAAAATAGATGGCTGAGCTTCTATCAAGAGAATTCCCTGAGACCTGAGACAGAGTTTCTTCATCCCTGTGTCATGTTCTTTGAACATGTAGCATCTCTGTCACCCCAAAAGATGAAATGCCAATATGTTTTTTTAATCTGACACGTCAAAAACTGGAGCAAAATTGGTGGAGTACTAGAGTATAAACTGGAATTAGAATACACCTTAAAAAGATTAAAGTTATATAGCCACGCTGTGAAAAAGGGTCTTTGTAAATGAAAGGACCAAAATTAAATGTTAAAAGCACTCAGACAGTTAAGTTCATACACCTCAGGATAATTCAGGAGGATGAAAACATGAGATAAAATGACAAAATAAAAAGCAAGTGAACAGAGAGAGAAAAACTTATGTCTTCCCTTTTTGAGAAAATACTCTGGAGTGCTCTGAACCCTTTGTACCTCTATCCTAGGGCAAGGGGGTATGAATACTATTGAGATGGGTATCTCTCACTCCCACAAGACAATCTCACAGATGCATGAAAGCTGGAAATTTGGTGTTATACCAGATCCACCTCTCTTCACACAAAAAATGCTTTGGAATAGGTCAGAAATAAGACGAAGGTAGCAGGTGTGTATTATCCCCTCTGAATTCTAGCACGTGCTCTACTTATAGCAGCTTTGTCGTGCTTTAACTCAGATCAAGAAGGATTCATCTTCAAGTACAGTGTGACAGTAAGATAAGCGTGTTAAATTCCTTCCTTCCTCACGTGGTCCATGTTTGAATCTCATTTGTGCCATAACTACTTGGGCCCTAGTCTACCTTGTATTGTAACCGGTTAGAAGACCCAGGGTAAAATGGCTTACTGCTTTAATCTGATGAGCAGTCAACAGCAAAAGTGTAGCAGCATTTTAATGCATTGACATAAAATGAGTATCCCTATTGCAAAACTTCTGTAAATATACAGGGGAACTCAGTCTCCTTGCTTGCTGCAGTTTCAGTGTAGATGGGTGTTCTGGTCTGAAAGATGAGGTCCATTCAGCTTACGAAAGTAAGAACTTGGGAGCATTTTACAAGACTAATAGCTGACATTATGAAGTAATTATTCACATTAAAACAACAATACTTAACTGTTTTTTCCAGCCCTAGTACATTTGCTTTAAGTGCATTGCATACAATGCAGAGACGTATTTTTGTAAATTATTGAGGCCTGTAGGCGGGAAGCCTAAAAGCAAAGGGCTCTGTAATTTCCAGGAAAACAGCCAGTAATGCGAGTTTCTTAACTGCATTGCTCTCTGAGGGTTTGGCAGGAGGGAAAAAATCGTTTTCTCCACAAGCCCATTACTGGCTGTTTCAGTCTGGTTTCGCTGCTGTCATCTAGCGGACAGTCAGAAAAGAGGAAAAATATTTCAGGCACGGAGGTGGCGGTTCGGAGTAATTTGCCTCCCCCCCTTCTTCCCCCCCCCCCCCCCCGCCTTTTTTTTTGATTCATTTTTTTATTTTCCGCTCGCGCCGTTGCGATGCGGGTTCCTTTGCTGACACCTCGTGGCGGAGCCCGGCGGGTGCGCGGGCGCGCGGGCGGGCGGAGACGCCCCGCGCCGCCCCGCGCCGCCCCGCGCTCTGCTCTCACCCGCGTTTTCAGTTTTGGATGTGTAGCACTGCTAGAAACTGGAAGGGAGAAAAAGGCCCATTCATTCTCTGCGGGAGCATCTGCCTGGCCTTTAAGGAGGGGCCCTCTGCTGCTGCTGCTGCAACACTTGAGAGAGCATTCACTGGGGGACAGCCAATTGTCTGCCTATATGTGAGCTGTGTTCTAGGGTTGGAGAAAATAAACAACAATTGAATACTTTGGGGGAGTGGGGGGAACCCAACAGATTGAGAGACCAAGGCCTCTCTTCAAGGGGGAATGGTGGAGCCTTGGGATCCTTGGTACAATGTGCTTAGTCTAAAAACAATTAAGGAGACACCCCTTCCTTAACCACTTGATGCAATATTAGGTTACGTGTGTTGTGTAAGAACACTTTTAATTTTTGGTTGGTAAGATTGCTTTGTGTTGCCTCTTTTACCGTGTTTGGTTTTTTTTTCTTTCTTTTTCTTCCAATTCAATAGTGACAGGGACTGAAGCAGAATATTCATCACGTAACGTTTATAAACTACGATCGGTATTGGAGTCTGGAGAACAGAATGTTTAGTGTATTCCAAAAGTGCTTTTAAAACTGGATGAATAAAACAACTCTACTAGGTAATGACATTAAAATGGCACATATGGCATTTTTTCCGTGGTAAGTAATCTCTTGAGATCTACATTCATTGGTCTCCTCCTGGCCTGAGAGAACGCATACACATACACTTTGTTTGATTTCAAGAGGATTTAAGCAGGTGCTTAAAGCTGAGAAAGTAGTCAAATTTGGATCAGAACAGAAACAAATGTTGGCATGGATTTAAAGTTTTTATTCCAATGGTAATCAGCTCAAATGGCAGCAAAGTCTCCTCCTTAATAGTCAGTAAAAACTCTTTAACATACAACGCCAGGTTGATACATCAATACCTTACCAGCAGCTACTCATAAGATGTAGAACAAGGATATAACTGTGCTGGAATACTACCTTTGACTGGGAAAATGGACATTTGCAGTGAGGTGTAGCAGGGATTAGCTCTTACAAACTGTATGGGTGCAACCTGGAAGCAAATAAGAGCACTCATTCATGAAGATTCTGCCAACTTACAATTGCACTGGCAGTTGCTGTGTTTCACAAGTGATTTTAGAAAAATTAACTTCCTTCTCTCCAGCAAATAAGGATTAGGTTTCAAAACTACCTAAGTGATTGAACTTTATTTTTTATTGGCTTTTAGTACAGCTCTCCCAAATCACTAGAGCATCTTGGAAAATTCTGATGAGGAGATGCCCAACCTTCCTCTTCTTCTTCTTTTGCTACATTCTTCCCTTCCCAAAAGTGTCCATAAATACACAACTGAGTTCTCATGTTATTTGCTTTTAGCCTGTGAAGTTGCTGAACATGGGCTCCTGCTTGGCTCTGGCACTCCAACAGCCACTATTTGGGGAACTTAGAGCTACCACTCTAAAGTACAGAGCTGGCACATGGAAAGGATCTTGCAGGGCTTGTTGCTTTAGCAGAGTACATGTTTTCACACTTCCCAGCTTCATTTTTGTTCTTCTGCCAATGCACTCATTAAACAAGACAAGGTCTAAAAGAGGAAAAGGAGAGGAGGAAAAGAGACATTTTTGAGTTTGCCATGGGCAAAGTTACCTTGGTCACATCAGGATTTGAGAAAGGAAGATGCAATGTGAGTTGTGAGATGTCATATATTATAAACTTCTCCAGGCAAGGCAGAAGTTACTCCTTCAGTTATGATGTTCTGGTGTGTGAGTGCTGAATTAATATTCATTGGAACAATAAAGAACCGTAACAGCAGAACCTGTGTGGATGTTAAACATCTCTGCTATCTATCACTGAAAGATCAGGAAGGTCCTCACAAATTGCCCTACCCAAGGAGAGTGTCCCACTCATTAGTTCAGAGATGTTTTCAAGCAGATCAGACTACAGAATCTGCTCTAAGGGCCTGGCTCTGCATGGTTATGCTCTCATAAATGGAATAATTCACTGAAATACAAATTCACAGGGATACTACTCAGATGAACTAAGCATCAGACAGCTTTCCAGCACAACAGATGTGATGTTCCTGTCAACTATTTTCTCATGTGATTTTACTGGTTAGCAGATGCTTCTACATTTAAAAAGCTAGAGCAACAGTTACCTGCTGTAACAAGCGATGGGTGTGACATAAGGTGTACCATCTCTTTCTGTTGCACAAGAAAAATTTTAAAAGTTTTTAACGCCCAATATTTTGGGTGGATTACACTTTTTGGTTTAACAACAGCACTTTCCTCCTATATAGTTTCCTTCATAAAAAGTGCTTTTTGCATTACATAATTATTATATTTTTTTAGAATTTCCCGGAAAGCTTTACCTCGTGGACAAAGAAGGACACAAATCCAGAGCATTTCTATGGATTCATAGTTCTGCTGTGACCTTACCTGTAGAGCCATAACCTGATGATTTGCATTGCGTAGGAATGCATTAATAAATACAGGAGAGATTCTTGTGTCTGACATCGGTTCAGACTCAAGCCACTGCTACATGCAGACTCAGGGTACCTGGATTCATGGGTAAGAATGTGCCATGGTTCAGTTCGTTTCTCAGCAGCCTGGTGGCACTGCAAACCCAGAATTGTAAGTCAAGTTTGACAGGCCTGTGCCCATTTCCAGTCCGTTGGCTGGAAGGAGAGCAACAGAACAATGGCTTAGAGAAAAATAAATCTCTTCCTGAAATGCTTGTCTGTAAGTCTATGAATCTAAATCTGCAAAAGATTTAACTTGCAAGATTCAGGATTTGGGGGGTCTCTCCTCTCCTCTCCTCTCCTCTCCTCTCCTCTCCTCTCCTCTCCTCTCCTCTCCTCTCCTCTCCTCTCCTCTCCTCTCCTCTCCTCTCCTCTCCTCTCCTCTCCTCTCCTCTCCTCTCCTCTCCTCTCCTCTCCTCTCCTCTCCTCTCCTCTCCCCTCCCCTCCCCTCCCCTCCCCTCCCCTCCCCTCCCCTCCCCTCCCCTTCCAGTGAGTTTTATTTGCAATCTTTCATTTAAGTTCCCTAGGGCGGGGATTTGTGTTTCTGACAGGGACATGACCTATACCATTGAGCTAGGCTCAAGCCATAAGCTTACTAAGCTAAATCTTGAAAATGGCTGTCTGCCTAGGTTTGAAGGTCCTCAGTGTCTCCAGACATGTCCAACTGCAAACAGCAATAGGCGATGGTTGCAGCTGTGCACATACAATCATCACAGGACTGCCCCTAGATGGGTACTTCCCAAACACAAACACAATCCAGGCAGATTTCTGCTGGAGTACAGAGGCAGTTCATGTTTGAACTGAGGTGGAGGCTGAGTGCACATGTGGTTTAGGATAAAGAGCTTTTGAGCAGGTCCCCCAGATGGTGTGACACTGACTTCTCCCTTTTGCAGCTGCTTTTCAGTGGACTTCTGCCTGGGAGCAGCCAGTCTGCTGGTCAGTGGTGGTGGTGCATCCTGACAGGCAGCCCTCTTCCTGACAGAGGGTCCTGTCAGGATTTTCTAGTCATGGAGGCTGACTTTGTGAATCTCTGCAGCTGGCCACGCTTGGCAATGATTGTGATACTGCTTTAATGCTGACCACAACACACTGAATCCAAGAGTCAGAACATTTAGTTATGAATGACATGTTGTTAAGGGTTTTTTTCATCCCCAGACCTAATATAAGCCATCTGGTTGCGGAAAATAAATGCTGGACACTCTCTCCTCTGATATAATACATTCTTCTCAGGCAACCCAGCAACAAAATTCCCATACACAGATGTATTTTCAATGCATTACTGAAACAGGCTGGCAGACAGTTTTTGTGTTGCGTTGAGAGAGGGGAATAGTTAATTCATAGCAGTATGACATGCTGTATTTTCAGGAGAACATGCAAATCCTGAGCTGGTGTGCATTAGTTTTTCCACCCACATATTTAGCTTCACAGACAACCCAACATATGAACCAGACTTCCCCAAAAGGGTTTGTTTCCCTCGGGGTTTTCCTCTCTGCCAATTGTGCTCTTCTTGGAAATTCTCCAAAAGGCGACTTCCAGCTCAGAAATCAATTTGCTGCAACTGCTGCAGTAAACGGAAACTCTTGTAGCTGTAAGTGGGTTCACCTGTGGGGATTCTCATTGCATGTGGTAAGCTTAGTCTTGCTGGAGGAAGCACTGCGGAGGTAAGGTGGAAGGCAGAGAGTTTTATGACAGCACGCAGCACAAACCTACTGGGTATCAGGCTTATTTCCTCCAAATCTGGTAGACTTTTGTTCTTTAATACCTGTGGGTGTGTGGTATATGAAGCAAGTGTTCAGCCTTTAAAGCTGCTTCTCTCTAGGCACACCTGAATACTGAAAACACACGTATAAATGTGCACGCTGAAGCAGTGTTTTGTGTTCAGCTGTTTGGGTCTCTCTCTTCTAAATAACTTGGTGCTTCCTCAGAAAGGGAAGTGATGAAGATGATCCATAGTGAAGATGACAAAGGATGGTTTTGTTGTGGAAGACGCTTGCTTTTGTTCCAAGTCTGATTTCTCTTTTTCACACCCTCCCCTGCTTTTTTGTTTTCTGAACTGCAAGCACGGTAACCTTTGGAAAGTGCTTGGGATATAAGACAATCTGGAGTTACGGATGTAGGAGCTGTAAGCAAATAATGATCTGTGTATGGCTAGCACTGTTAGTGGTAAATTGCTAAGGGAAAGACTGTGTGCCTTATAAGAGTAACTGTTAGGGTAAAATAAGCACAGGGCCTTCAATCTTTACATTGGTATTAGTTTTTTTTCTTTTTAATGAGCAATGTCATAAATGCTGCCTCATCTCAATGAGAAGTGAACTGAACCAAGTATGAGTAAATTGGCATGTGGGTAATCTACTTAGTCAGGAGCCAAAAGTGCTGTTTCTTTTTTTAATTACTTTCTTTTTTTTAATGGCTGTTTCTTAAGATTAACTGCACTGAATTTCAGAACCATTTGTGTTAGGTATGTGGGGAAAATGTCAAATCAGGAATCGGAAAGCTCTATTTTGCTCTGAAATGGTGTGTGTTGCTCTAAAGATATGAGAAGTTATTGTATCTTCATTGCACCCCCTAAAAACTTCTGAGACGCCTGCAATATTAAGTTACCATATAGCAGATTTTTCAGTACAATAGAAAGTGAGAGAGCTTTTTAATCAGACCATTTAAAAATAAAATAATGAGAAAGGAAAGGGGAAACCTCCGAATTTGTTAAGATTAAGCTGAGGATAAAGAGACAGCCATGACATTAAATCAGGCTTTGTCCCTGATTGAAATGTGACACAGAAAGTGATCTATACTTAGAACAAGAATAAATCCTGAACAAGGCACGTAGAATTGAATGAGCTGATACAACAGCAGCTCTGGCTTTGTGCGTATGGCTAAAAGTACAAAACATTAGAAGTAATTAGGTTTGAAGTATAAGATTATGCAAGATCAAAGCCAGAGAAGAATGGGCTCTCCTAGCAAATGGAGTAAAGATACTGTTTGCAGCCTGAATGCCAATGCATTAAATTGACAACTTGTCAAATGCCCAGGCAGTAGAAAGCAAATGAGTAAAACCTAGCGTTTATAGCAGTCATGTTGCAATGAATGTTGCAATATATAATAAACGGGCGAGGAAGAGAAGAATTCACTAAGGAGCTAACTGCATGTCTGACCTTGAAGTGAGAAATCAGCTTCTTCAGGGGTTTCTTGACAAAGAAAAATAAAGGTATGGGATGGTAGGATCCACATAGTGACACCCATGACATTTTACCTGACTGACCACGTTTAGCTGTATGTGCCTTGGTCAGATACTTTCCCCAGTGCTGTGTCCATACCCCTGTGACAAGCGAGGAGGCAGTGACCTTGTTTTTACAAGGCAACTCTACCACCAAAAAGCCTGTTTCCATTCTGAGTGAGATCTCCTTCCATCAGGGTAGGTTATTCCCTGCTCCCCTCCGTTTAGACATAATGATCATGATGACGGGCCAGTTAGAAGCTGCGAGCATGCCTGGCCTTCCTCGCTCTGCATCCCAGCAGCAGGGAGCTACCAGCGACCTCTCCGTTAGTTTGATGCCTGTAACATTTCTTGAAGGCTCACTCAGATATACCTCTGGCTCAAGGCATGCTGCCCAGTGCATTTTCAGCTTCTTTCTTGCTTGGTGTTTTTTGCTTTTAGGAGTGACCCCATGGGCTATTCAGCCACATAACCAGTTTGCCCAGTCATGGCTTTGGGGTCAAGCTTTGCCTCCGCTGCTACCTGGAACAAGCGTCTGGGCTTCCCGGGTTACAGTGCATTTTCCAATGAAGTTTGGTGATACATGCATACATATGTATATGTACTTGTAGGTATGTGTATGTATACATACGTGTGCATGTATGATATATACTTGTCTCTGTGTGTGTTTGTGTATATGCACTTGAAAAAAACATTGGCCCTGTGAAGCTGTTACCTCCTAAAGTATAGGTGATGTGTTTTTTCCAGCATCCAAAGCAGAAAATCTCCGGTGTCAAGAACAATTTTGCTTAAGAAGCTCTTAAGCAATAATTAGGGTATACTAAGACAGACAAGACCCAGAGCATAGTACTTGTGAAACAGACGGCGTTAGTCCCTTGTTATGCATTGTTAACAACTACTGCTCCTTCTTTGAGGAAGGCTGGCGATCAAGCAGCAAGGGAAAGCAACTCGGGTGCCAGCTAGAGACCATCGCATGACTTCAGTTTGCTTGTTGTAGATCTGTGCTGAACATCCTTTTCCACTGGTAAGCCCACTTGGGAAAGAAGATGTGAGGAAGTGGCCTTTTGAGATGTTGTGCTGTGTAACTCATTGGCAGCTGGAAACGAATCCGTGACTTACGCAGAGGCCTCTGAAGCTGCATTTTCCACGCAGCTGCGAGTCAGGGCTGCGCAGGGCACACAGGGGTGCAGGCACCCTGCCTGTCAGGCGGGCAGCTCAGACAAGGAGCTGGGCAGCTGGACGCTGCAGCAGCTTGGCAGGCTGTACCGGCACCTGCAGGAAACCAGGCAGGCAGCATTGGCCATCTCTGCCTGCTCCCGCTGAAACTTCTAGTGGGATCAGCTCACTCCAGAGAGATGGCATCCTGTCTCTTAAACAACTAAAAACCCCTTCATTTTCTCACCTGCAAATGTTTTTACATGTTATGAGTAGAGGCTGAATGCTTGCTGAAATAAAGCTTCTTTTTGCTCTTGTTTTCTTAATCCATTTCGCCTGCATTATTCAGCCCAATGATGTGGACCATAAGGGTGAGAAACAGTGTAAGCTCACCAAAACCAAACTCTTATGTATTTCTGTGAATGATCAGGAGTTATTTAGTGTTCAAAATCAGTTTCATATCTAGTTATATATAGTAGTTATTAAATAAACTGCTGACGCATGCTTATGAAGTATTGAAGAATAAGCTGTTACTGATCGTATCAGCAGAATCCATTTGAGAAAGCTGTTGATCAATGAGATGATGAGGAAGGCATTCATTATAGAGTTATACAAACTGAAAAGAGCTAAATTCTGTCCTTAATAGCACAGTGGTATACTAAACTAAATTGACAAATACTGAAGTCCAGAAGGCTTTCTCTGCCTGCTCTGTTTTTCCCCCTTTGTTAGGAGTTATGCTTCTAGGTATGCCTTTAAAACTTGACAATGACTTGGGGCATGTGTTGCGGATTCCTCCTAATGAATCAGAATAAGGTCCTTCTCATAAAAATGTGCAATAGTTTCAGAGTTTGTTTGTTTTTCCTTTCATAAATGATGTTTAGAGAGGATGTCGGGACGTCCAGGAAGTTGTTCTTCTGAACTTCAGCAGAGCTGTTGTCGTTAGATAAATCATC
Organism: Theristicus caerulescens; assembly: GCA_020745775.1. Taxonomy (NCBI): domain Eukaryota; kingdom Metazoa; phylum Chordata; class Aves; order Pelecaniformes; family Threskiornithidae; genus Theristicus; species Theristicus caerulescens. The sequence continues at coordinate 51,676,403 of CM036583.1, read as the reverse complement.
CTTTTACAGTATACTTACAGGATTCTTCTCAAGTTTCCTTTATGACACCAAGTTAGCTTCCCCTTACCGATCCATCCTGGTTGTATCTGAACATGCCAACGGTGTATTTGGTGTATTACCTGCCAAAGTTCAAGTTTGTGGAGCCAGCTACATCCGCAGCTTGCTTCTAGTGCAAGCCAGTTTGTGTTTGTGCTGCACATTGGCAGTATGCAAGTCTGGCAAGCACACTTAAGCTTCAAAATAATTCAGTATATTTTTGGAGCTCCCTCTGACATGTCTTTTCAGTGCACCGTATTCACACCACAGGCAACTCAATATTCTCCAGAGACTGGCTTATTACATTGAACTACCTCAGCCAGGGTCTTGCCAGCTGCAGGTAAGATGCACCAATGGCTACAACAAAGAGCCAGTTGAAAGCTATCTACAGCTCTGCATTAGGGCCAGAGACCTCAAAAAGTGGCCATTATGCCTTTAAATAAACAGACTCCAAAATAAATGAGTAAAGACTGATGAAAATAGGTAGACTCTGAAACATGATGCTCTTGGAGGCAGGATGCAGGTGATCAGGTGCTGTTAAGCAACGGTCCAGGGCCGCTTTGAGAAGCAGGGAGGTGGGACTCCTTCGGAGCTGGCGGCTCTGGCTGTCACTAAATCCTCACCCTGATCCTGGGGTAATGTAGGAACACAGCAGGAGCTGAGAGCTGCCTGGCACAGAGACACTGCCTTAATTATCACCATGCTGCTTCTGACAAGAAAGCAGTAGGTGTTTGTGTATTTTTTCTTTTTTCTTCCTTATACTCTGTAAAGAGGTGAATAATTTTTACTGGTCTCACATGTGTCACTTCAGGCATGCAGTAACCCTGAAGCACAAAATGACTCGCTACCCATTCCAGAAAAAGAAAATGAAGGAGTTCTGAGTAATTCAACAGGATGCTCATAAACAAGGATTTTGTTCTGCTTTAATTATGCTGGCAGAATATGCCAAAAACCTAGATGCTCCCAGTGTTTTTCAGTAGGTAGCACCAGACTGTTCTGCCTTGCAGCCTGGTTCTGCCTTCTAAGGCCTCTGGCTTTGGAGATCCAAAAGAAAAGAAAAGAAAAAAAAATCTGAAGAATATACAAGCTGTTTTTATAAAGTAATTGACTGTAACTGCTATGCATTATAATTGCAGGGTTGGGTTCTAATTTATGTTCACCTTTTTCTTCCAGAAGAGTATTAACACATCAAAGAAGGCGATAAATTCTATTACTTTAGAAAAGGTCTGTTTTGATGATATAACATAAATTTGCTTTCCACTTAGTATAACCTCTCCATCTACAACTAGAATTCTCAGATGATAATTTATGTTAAAGTGAAGTCTTAAGCAAACAGCTATTGCCTTGATAAAAATACTGGCAGCAAACCAGGGAACATATGTGTGACTACTATTGTATTGTATCATTTCTTAAATCCTTAAGCTTTCCTTCAAAGCTTAATCTGATGCTTTTTTTGGAGGCATGTCGTGGTTTAACCCCAGCCAGCAGCTAAGCACCACGCAGCCGCTCGCTCACCCCCCCCACCGGCGGGATGGGGAAGAGGATCGGAAGGGCAAAAGGGGAAAACTCGTGGGTTGAGATAAAAACAGTTTAATAACTAAAGTAAAATAAAAAATAGAACAGTAGTAATACAAAGCAAGCGGTACACTGTACAGTTGCTCACCACCCGCCGACCGATGCCCAGCACGTCCCCCAAGCAGCGATCGAACCCCTCCCCGGCCAACTCCCCTGCTTATATACTGAGCATGACGTCACGTGGTATGGAATAGCCCCCCGCCCAGTCTGAGTCAGCTGCCCCGGCTGTGCCCCCTCCCAGCCTCCCATGCCCCTGGCAGAGCATGGGAAGCTGAAAAGTCCTTGACCAGAGTGAGCACCACTTAGCAAGTACTTAGCACTACTTAACAAGAACCAAAACATCAGTGTATCATCGACATTGTTCTCAACCTAAACCCAGAACACAGCCCCATACCGGCTACCAGGAAGAAAACCAACTCCATCCCAGCCAAAACCAGGACAAGGCAGAAATAACGGAAGAACCAGGAAGAAGAATGCTAATTGTTAGTTTTAGAGGGCTGATCTTTGATTTTATCATTCCATTCCTTATGGGGGGGGGGGGAACCCAAACCTCAACAAAATAATTGAACTTTGTCATTGTGAATTAAACTTTTTTTGGTATGAAATGCACCTTGACAAAACTTACTGCTAACAAAACCTGCAAATATAAAACTAGTCCTTTTCTCCTAAGACATCGTGGCATTTCACACCTTGAATAAAAACTTCAAAAACCCCAAACTTATTTGTGACTTTCCTTTTGGAGACTGCTGTTAAAATAAATTATTACAGGCACTGTGCTTGTAACCTAGATAGGGAATGGCAGGTAAGGAAGACAGCTTTTTGGAAAGAATTCATTGATGTCAATGTACCAGCAAATGTTGGCTAGAAATGAGCACAAGCATGTTTTATTGCACAGGGTCAGAGAGTGGCGTGTACACCATTGGCATGGCAGAAAATCACTTGCTCTGGCAGGGCATTAGGGCCTCCATGTAGAAATCTCAACAGGAATCTTTGGAAAAATTAATTCAAGTTCAGGAGTATATAGAAGTACTATGGAGGTGCCCAGTGGAACTAGCAAGAGAAACTGAGGTCCCTTGAGCTTAGACAGAAAGCAGATGGGAGCTCCTGAGCAGAACCAAGGTGGAGGGCTTTTAAAATAAAAACATCAGTGCAGACTCTTAGTTTTCAATGTCAGTCTCAGTAGAGGACCTGAAAAATCTGAAGGGAGTCAAAGAATTAGTACTAAGAAGAATATCTTGAATTCCCCCTGCTCTAATGGGATTTTTGAGTGACTGAACCCGAGTCATCTTTGAGAAATGCCAATTTGATTATACGAAGCACCTTAATGTTTCAGGACATGCTTTGTTGTTGTCAAGAGCAAACAGAGATGGGCCAAGCACAGCCTCCTGTGAAGCCCTGCTCAGGAGAGCTTTCCACTCTCAGCTCTTGTTATGTGTTTACATAATAGCAAAGTGGTGTGTTTGCTTCAGGCTATTCTCTCTAGAAGCCATAGTTAGGCAAACTGATCAATTTTTAAACACCAAATTTATAGTGGCCCTGTTCCCTCTTCTTAGCATCTCACCAAACTCGCTCTTCTGAGATAACTTCTGGCTTTACAGCCGCTTCCCACTCCTCCAAGCATTCTAAGATGAAGCTTTGCAGTTTCAGCCGACCTTAGCAACATCTAACTTCTGTAAGGGCTCTGTCTGGTATCTTCTTTCTCTATTCTAAGCTGAATTCTTATGTCTTTGGTGCTGATACATACTGTGTTATCAACTGGTTCACAAATAGCCTCTTCAGTGAGAATTAATGAAACAGGTAAATATGATGGCATTTCAAAGGAAAGAAAGATATAATGAGTGCTCACTTGCACACCCTCCGGCCTGCTCAGCATCATTGCTTTCCTGACACACGCTTTCTGTGTGCCTACAGGATAAGTTCTTGTTACCTCTGATACCTGTTGTTATCTTGAACCTTTTGATGCTTGATGACATTTTCACCTTTGTCTTCAGTAATTTGGCTTATTTTTCACTTTCTGCATTTAAGGCACCTTCTTTTCTTTAAAGCATTACAGAATGTACAATTAAGTCAGGTTGGTCTGTTATTGCACATAACAGTGGGTGCACTGGAAACGCACGTAACAGGAAATTTCTTTCTCTTAGCCCTGGCACTGTTTCTTCGAGGAACCGCTTCTTCGCTTCCTTTACCTCCCAGGGGATTTTTGCCTGCCAGTGCTCTGAGCTTATTCAAGCCTGCCAATTCTGCAACCTATCGCTCTGCTCAAAGCAGGTGTCAATGGTGGGCTGTCGTCTAATTCAAAAAAGAACACCCCCCAGTGCTAATGTCAGCTTCATTGAAAAGGAAGCTCTTTTCCTGCCGTTGAATCTGTCAGCTAGTGTTTATGCATAAAGCAGCACGCTGAGCCCTCTTCATTGTGAAGAGGCTTTCAAATATAACTCTGAAAACATAAGAGATGAATCACTGAGTGTATTGAAGGTGAAGAGTGAAGCTAAATAAATAAGAGAGAATGGTGAATCTTAAATCTTCAGTAGAATCTATAATTTCCTGTCTGACATTGCAAGAGACAGATAAGGAATCCTTTGCCTCCCCTCTGCTCAGGAAATCACACTTTGGGAAAAAACGGAGTATGAGAAGAGTTGAGGTCAGTACCTTTACATCAGAACAGGGAGGTCAACCTCTAGCAAATGGTCTTCTCCAGCAAGTAAACTGTGCAGTCTTACGTTGTTTGGGGAATGCTACTCCCAAGGTAGTAGCAGGGTTTTTGATGTGTACTCGATTAGTCTAAGGAAAAATACTTACAAGTTACACTTACTGATTTAAGTATCAGTTGTTTTAGCATGTTAATCACCTTTCTTACCGTGGCAGCAGCTAAAGGCTGCAAATGACAGGGCATGGTTTATTGGATGCGATCTTAGATTGCCCTAGCTGCTGAATAGCTGAAATCTCTTTCAAGTATTGTTAAGAGAAAAAAGTTGTTAGCTGACAAATATAAGCTCTAGCCTTGAAATTCATAAGAGTGATTACTTGAATGAAAGAAGCCAGAAATAAGGATTAGTGATATAGACACAGTGAGAACAAAGCAATGCTGATTCCTTACTTGCTTTTTTACTATTACTGGTGAAATAAAGATAAATATAGCTAATAATAGACTTGAACCACTAACTTTCACATAAAAATATCTTTAGCTGACAATATCAAGTGTCCATGTCCCAGGAACAGGGAGGAAAGAGTTGTGGCCCCCTTGAATATTTGCCCATTGTACTGCACAGCTATGCCTTCAGATGTATCTCCAGCCTTGCAAAGTTTGGTTGGTTGTTTGTTGGCTCCCTCCCCCCCCACCCCTGCCCTTGCTCTTTAAAAGATTTGATTGAGGAAAATGACAGAGGGTAACCTTTGGCAACCATTGCAGTCAGTCTTACCAGTCCAGTCAAGACAAGCAGTGCATTCCCTCCTGCAGGACTCTGTGTGGCTGTTTCCTTTGGGTGGCCAGATGGTACCCCTCTGTATCACTCCTGAAGTGCCCTGGTCCCAGACATCTGGAAAGAACTCTGCATAATGGAAGTGATGGACTAGTTTATTTGAGGAGTGATTTCTAGGTCACTGGTGTGTTAATCAAAGGAAATCCACAATTTATCCTTCTTGCCCCAGGGGAACTTCCCTGCCTTTGTCCACAGAACACTCAGCACATCTTCACAACCCCCTTCTGCTATGGCTGCCACATATGCCACAGCAGCCTGGAGGCACCAGATATAACATGGCATATAAAGTTCTTTGGGTTTGTTTTGTTTTTTAATAATGGTACAGCGTGGTTATTAATTCACCTCAGCCAAAGGCTACAGTTTTGCTTAGGACAAACCAGAAAGATCAGGAGCCATTTGAATTTTCTAGCCTACGTGAAAAGTCAGGATGCTCACAGGAAAACACTAAAAAGTATGCTCACAGCCTTCTTTGTGGACTCTGAATGCTGTCGGTTTCACCTAAAATAACACCCTGACATTCTGCCTTGAAGCAGAGCAGTTCAAACAGACTGGTTTACTCTGGGCCAAGTTAGTGTCCCTGTCAGAACTGCTCAGAGAGTGATTTAAGTGCTATTTAATGCTATTTAGGTGGTGCTCTGAAGGATCTGTCACCAAGCGGGGCAAGAGCAAAGCCAAATGCTCTAATGGGGCATGATACCCTGGAGAACAATGGACTTCCTTGGTAGGCATGAAATGAAAATTCACCTGGATCAGCCTACTGTCATGAACCTTGCATCTTCCAGCCTGGAAGGAGGGGTTTCCGGGCAGGACAGGAGCCAGCGGTGGCACAGCTGTGGGGTGAGCCATCCTGCTGGGGGGGGGAAAGTGCCAGGAGAGCAACCGTGGCTGTGTGCGGGCAGGCAGCCGGCAGCTGTGATCAGCAGGAATGGATCTGGGTTTTTCCACCGCCCCATAAAGAACAGATCTTTATCTACTCTCTTTGTGCATGCTTGCGAACACTTCACCCCGTGAGGGGGAAAAAAAAAAAAATGTTGTTGTATTAATGGTGATACGCATACAGCCCCTTCCCTACACTGAAATGAAAGGCCAGTTTGGCCACATGCCGACACATGAAACCCCAGATTTTACTTCTCTTTCATGTTTTTGCTTTCTCTTGTGACTAATCCACTTGCATGTACAAAAACACATATGCCTGTTATTCTGTGTTTGTACTTGATCTGAAAGCATTGCTGGCATTTGGGGGGGATTTTTATGAGCACTTTCAATGGTAAAGAAAACTGGCTAACTAGACTAACTTTGAAATCCAAAGCCTTTTTGCTTTAATCTAAGTTTTGCATAGCCACAGTTCTTGGAGACAGCCATAGTCATGATAATCCAAAAGAAAGTAAGACTCACGGGAGTATTTTATCACCAGAGGAATTTATTCATGTTTGTCTTATAATCACCTGGAATTTTAAATGCTTGCCCATGTGGAGATACCTCTCTGAAACTCGTGAGACTGTAAATCTGTAAATTTCCTGCACTCTCACCCCAAGGCCACAAGCTAAATGGACAAACTCTTCTGAGTCCTGGATATTCGCTGCAGTTTGTTAGATGATGATGTTCAACAGCGGTGTAAATGGCAGTTTCCCAATAAGCAAACTTTCTCCTCACAAATTTTGCATAAAATACAAGGAGTTATGTAAGCAGCGGGATTGTGCAAAGCAAATTTGCCACACCTCAAACTTGAGGCCATTGCTCTGAGAATGTTAGTGGCTAAATGCATAGGAGTGACAAACTGTGAATTTCATAGTTTCTCTCTTCACTATAGCCACTTACAGTGTAAAGATTCATTCCACTGGTAAACTATATTTTGAGCTATGTTTGAATGTGTTTAGACTTAAGAAAATTCTGAACTTTCTTATTAAAAAAAAGGTAATAAAATGGACATAATTTCAAACACATCCTTTTCATAATCACAACAAGCTTAATACCCATATTAGTGATTTGGAACCGGTGCTTCTAAATATAAATAAGTATTTTTACTTTGTAGCACCTCTGACATTTTCAAATGACATAGCATTATGAGCAAAATTTTGTGGCATCTTCTTAACTTTATGCACAAAACGCATACTTCTACACTTTTTGTTTTGAGATCTCTAGAATCTAATGCCCTAGTTCCATTGGGATTGCTTCTATGCTAAAAAGAATAGATTCTGCTGAATTTGGGCCACCGTGTGCTGGGTAACTGAGTAGCCAAAGTATGCCCCAAATTACTCATTAATCAAATGAAAGTGTGGAAAGGAAATGCGGGATGATTCTTAAAGAATCTTTAACTGTTGGGTTCTCTTCAGCCAAATGCAGGTTCCAAACATTAATAAACCAATCTCCTATTCCTAATATAAGTAAACAATGATGGTAAAAATCATGATGTATTTATTTTATAGGATGTATTTTTAAAATAGAGCAACTGTTTCCTTGTAGAAGTTTGCTGGAGTGATTTAATGATTCATATTTCATACACATACTTTTACTCACACAAACATCCTATCTTTTAAATCAAAAAAGCTTTTTTCAAATTGCTTTGAAAATTTTTTTCTTCTTGAGTGTAATTATAAAATGATAAAGCATACAATTTACCTTTCCCCTTAGAAAATTCCCTATGCCTGTAGAATGTTTGTTTGTTTATTTGTTTGTTTTTTCCCTTCAAGATTCTAGATTCTCTGGACAAGACACTTTTATACAAATTGGTCGATATATTTGCCAAAGATGCAATTCTTTTGGGAAAACTTCTGCTATCAAGAGTTATCTACTCTTTGCACAACTTATTCCAGCTACATGTGGCAGGAAATCAGCAGGTAAAAGATGATGTTTTCAAAACTGTAATGGAATGTTCAGCAAAGAATTCAGAAAGCAGGTACAGAGGCAGCTTCTTTCAAAGTCTTTTCTAATAAAGGGTGTGAAATAAAATGGTGTAAAAATAGCTTGGTCCCAAAAATATTGCATGATGGTTTGAATTGTAATGAAATGCTGCCAGAAACCATCAGACCACAGCACTGTTTCACGAGGTGGCACAATTAGTCTTCATATTGTGCATGTATATTTTTCCTCGGCCACCAATGAAGTGGTTAACATCTCATCAGCCTCCCAGTGTAGCTGGAAAAGAGCCTGCTTGTATTCAATTGCAGGAAGCATAAGCAAGGTAGATAGTCTTTGGGCCCAGACCAAGGCGTGTTGAAATCAATAACCTTTCCAGTGTCTTTGATGGGAATTTAATACTTCATCCACAGCATTTTTGTAATTGCTTTTAACCTTCAACAGTGTTTTTACAGAGATAATTTTCTTAAGGACTGCTTACCCTGGGTACACTAACCTACCTTTCTTTCTTTGCTTTGAATTTGACAATTATTCCATACTGTTATGCAGCAGATAGGACACACTTTCTGGTGCAATACATTACGACCTGAACCCACTTGGACGAATTTGTGTAGCAGTCTTGTCTGCTGGGCTTAACGATCCTACACAGGCTAAGTAGCTCTTTTCTGAATTTGGCCATCACTCTGAAAGCTGATCTTGAAAGAGGAGAATATAGTGTTCATCAAGCATTGCAATTGCAGTTTGAAATGATAACTGCACTCAGTAAACCAGAGAGGTCATTTGAGCGATAAATAAGGGAATACCATGAACAATAACTATTTGCCCCACTCTACTTAGCTTCAGTTCTGAAAAATTCCCTCAGCTGATCAATTCAGGTCCTTTGAACAATTCCCTTTGAAATAGGCACCTAGACACAAACTTGCCTTGTAATTCATTACTTCTGTAGAAATCTTTATCTTAGCCAAAAGGCTACCAGGGACCTAACCGAATAACCCAATTAATATCTGTTTTCAGGTGAGGAATTCACCTCCCCCTGTCTGGCACAGAATTCTTAAGTCACATGAGTTTCTGATGCCACTAGTGCACATGGAAGGGATGCAGCCATCTCTCAGCAAGCATCACTAGGTGCTGATTTGCAAAAGCAGAAAACATACTCTTCATTATATTGAGTATCTAGATTATACATTGAATAGAAAATGTTTAGGGGGAAGAAAAAAGGGAATTTAGAGTTACAATTCTGCTGTTTTCCAACCCCCTTTAAAAGCTGTCCTGTCAGGCTTTCTAATCCTCTGTGTGATTAGCTACAGCAGCCAACATATTAAACTTCTCAGGAAAAATAAGCTCATAATGCTTAGCTCTCATCTGGCTTTTTGGAAATCTTAGTATGATCACTAATAAACTCAGCTAGTAATAAGAACTAGAAGCTGAACTGACACACTCATGATCCTACCACATTCAGTGAGACTGCTTCTAAGTAAATTCAAAACACACACCTACTGCAGAAGTGGGTTTTAATTAGAATCCGTGATATTTAGCTCTCTTAAAGTTTCAGTACGATACTTTATATTCTTAATTCAAACACTGGAAATTCATCTCTAGGATCAGGAGGGGAAAGTGACATAATAATCAAAGCCGGTCTTTTTCCTATATAACAATTACAAACCAATGTTATTGCACTATTTAAAGCAAAGAGTGAGTCTTCTAAGTAGCATTATTTGTCCTTCATCTGGACATTTCAAGTTACAGACTAGGAGGACATTCCATTAGATGACTTTGATGCCAAGTCTTGCTTGACTTGCGACACAATGGGATGGCCTGCTCCTGTGCTTTTAGACGGTGCTTCTTCAAGACTCACCAGCACTCATGGACACCTAAGCCCTCAAAAGCAGATTCCCAGGGGACACTGCTAAAGGTTCTTGGGCTGCCCTGCCCTGGTGCTCGGGAGCGGCAGGCTGGGAGAGCACGAGGGACACGTCGCCTGCTGCAGCACTTAGGCAAAATGACCTCCCGGTGCACTCTGAGAAGTTGTCCCCTTTGGCCTTCCCGCACACCGAGACAGTGTTGGAAAGCATTCCCTGCAGTGGGTTGCTTTTTGGTCATGAGACACACACGCCCTGGAAAGCATCAAGGTGTTTATTGGAGGTGGAAGAGGCAGATGCTGAGGGGCCGCAGCTGCACAGTGGCATTGTGAGGGTCCGGAGGAGCAGCAGGGCCAGCCGGGCGCTCGGCTGCACTTGGTGGGGCTGGCCTCCGAGAAGCGCTGGGTGCGGGAGCCTGCTGGGAGGTGGCGTTGGAGGGCCCCGGAGCTGCACCCCGCCTCTGTGCGCTGTCAGTCCCCGCAGGCCCCCTTCTGCCAGCCGAGGGTTGGTTGTTGGTGGGCCGCCTGCGCAGGTTGTAGCGCCGCTGCGGGGACCGGCTGCGGGCCCTCTCCATGGCCATCCTCCTGCGCAGGCGGGCGGGCAAGCCAACCACGTACTCCTCGTAGTCGTCGTCCCCTCGCACCGAGTGCAGCAGCTGCTCCAGAGGCTGCCTGCAGATCGGGCAGGCATCTCTCCTGCTGGCCCACCGTCGGATGCATGCAAAGCAGAAGCAGTGCATGCAGTAGGCCACGTAGGCTGCCTTTTTGATGTCTCCCAGGCAGATGGGGCACTGGGAGTCTGCTGCTGCCTGCGCCGGCCCTGCGTGGGGCGGCTGGCTCGTGCTGCCGTCCCTTGCAGGAGAGCTTCTCTCCCCCATGGCTTCCTCAGCACACGACGCTATATCCTGCCAAGAGAGACGTGCAAAGTGTTGGAGCTTGTCTGGCGGGAGGGGAGGCACTCGGGCTTGCTCTCAGCCCACCGCAGGATGCATGGCTAGGAGCACCGCTGGAGGCACGGCGTGACAAAAGCTGGCCTCCTCCCAGCTGCCCAGGCAGATGGGACAGCGCTCCTCCAGCTCCCTGGCCATGGTCTCCACGTGCTGCGGTGGGCTGGGGGAGCTGGGGATGTCGAGCCGCTCCCTCTCACCAGCGCTGCTGCAGCAGCGGGTGTCACGCCAGGAAAGGAAGAGAGGCCACAGTCGTTGGCTGGCCTGGGGAGGGGTGGAAGAAATGCCCGGGTCCCTCAAGAAGGAAGCCCTCCCAGCTCCCCAGGGTGAGGTTTCCCCGCCCAGCTCACCTCTGCTGCTGCAAGCGTGCCTCCTGGCTGCCCCGGTTGCCTGAACCTGGCAGGGCCAGAGAAAATCCTCCAACGGCTCTGGGGTCGGGCACCGAGAGCTGCAACGACGAACAGCTCCTCGGGCACAACACCGGCGCCGAAGGGCTCGCTCAACACTCCACACCTCGCCAACTCGCTCAGCTGGAGTGTGGGCACGAGCCGGCTGGGTGAGACTCGGTGCCCGAATATGAAGAGTGAGGGATGCCTGGTCACAATGCCTTGCTCGGGGACGTCACAATCCATCGCTAGGTGACATTGCAGTCTGTCGCTCGGGGACGTCTCAGTCCATGCCTTGGTGACATCAGAACCCATCGCTTGACGACGTCGCAACGGGCCATCCTCGCCCATGGCGCTCGCCCCGGCAGCGCTGCGGCCCCAGCACACGCGTCTGGGGTTAGCGCAGCGCCACTGCCCACTCCATCCCCTCGTCTCTTGTCTTGTGCTCGCCATCGGTGTTTCGTGTGGGGATGTCTCAGAGGAGACCCAAAGGCGGGGGAAGGAGATGGGTGAAGTATTCTTCTCTTCTCTTGCTTTGCTTCGCTTCGCTTCATTTGTCCTCTTCTCTTCTCTTCTCTTCTCTTCTCTTCTCTTCTCTTCTCTTCTCTTCTCTTCTCTTCTCTTCTCTTCTCGATCAAATGGTGGTGTTACCTTTGGTATCACGACAATTAGGAAAAGCTATTAGAACAAGAACTTTTTCTGCCTTGTGAACCTATTTTAAAATTTTGGAGGAAAGCACTACACAGGTTCTTTTCCTGGTGTAGATATTGTAGGGAAGTTACGTTAAGCAAGAAAGGTTTTTACTGTCAATCTTAATCTTTCTCCGTACAGTCAGTTCTCAGAGTACCTTGAAAACCAAATGTTTCTGCCAAGGTCTTTAAAAGAGAGAGTTTCTGCGGTGGTCCTTACGAGTGTAGCTACGTCTTTACCAGGATTGACGTACATGCCTTTCTGTCTGTCCCAAGCGCATACGGAGATGCAGCACAGTGCCGACTTTCTTTCAAAGGGCAGAAATTACTCTGCTTCACCCTTATATCTGCCACGAGAATAGTAGGCAATAATGTGTGACAAAAGTGTTAATACTGGAAACGCCGCATTCTCTGGTATCAGAAATGTGCAGGAACCTATGAGAAACAGCTTCCTTCTGCCAACAGTTCCCTGGGATGAACAGGTCCTCACTTCCCCTGAAACGTCCTCCGGATTCCCCCTCTTGGGATTCTTTCAGGAACATTATCCCGAGCCACCCAGGTAAGGCGAAAGCACACTTCTTGGGACGACAGTTGCAGAACACACTCCAAATCTGGAGACTTCCAGGTTTTGCAGGATTTTGGAAAAGTTTTTACGCCTGCAGCCTCTACCAGTGCCTGCATGCTGTGGCCGCAGAGAGTGCTTCCCTGCTTCCAGGTGGGAGCATCTCTGTTGGCAGAAGAGTTGCCCATGCACTGTACCATCTCCTCCTGCGGCTTGAAAGGAGAAGATGCCGTGCCTGTGGGCTGGAAGGATGCCACAGTGCTCTCCGGCCACGTGCTTGACCGGGTGTCAGGATCAAAGCCTGCGGTGTGGTCCAAAACATACCTGCATTGCAGGTTAGAAGGCATGAGAGCACAATGGACTTGCGATGCTGGGAAAGATGCACCTTTCCTAACTTGTCTGAGTATTTCCTGTGCAGGTCAGCCCCCGTGGGGAGAAGTTATGTACAATCTCCTAAACGCGTTGAAACCACTTGAGACTATGCCTTCCATACAAGTCCACAGCTATTGTGGCACCAGAGGAGGAAGAGAGTAAATACTGCTCTCCACCACGTAGCGCTGTTCAATGTATCCCACATGTAGGTGGGAGCTCTCTATGGATGTCTGCTATTCGTAAGAGAGAGTGATTTAGTCTCATTTATTCGTGTTCTGAGATGAGATGGAAAACTAGTACAAAATACAGAAAAAATAAACAGAGTTTGAAAGAGGAGCAAAATAAAACAGGTTAAGTAAAACTGACATAGAAATTGCCAGTATAAACTCATGTCATAATAGTTCTTCATAAATAAATGTCGCAAACGTTAAATCTGAAAGGATTTTCGTAAGTATGGATTTCACAGCCTAGCCTATCATGCCTGCTATTTCAATTTTGGCTTTAATCCAGAAATGAATTACAGGAGGATGGAGTTCCAGGTTTACCTTTCATTAAATTGCAGATCAAGTGCGTTTGTTTCACAAGTAAAAGACGGGTTTGGTAACAGCTGACGTTGCAAACTCATCTTGAATCTAAAATTCAAGTTACTGCTGGATTTTCAGAACCGCATCCAATTCTGGAAGATATGAGGGGTTTGCTTTCAGTAATGGCTGTTGCACTTCACTGATCTCAGGCTGGAGCAGGACTGAGCACGTGGAGCTTCAGAAATGGCTCTGTGGACAGTAGTGAAGGAGCAAGGTCCTGCAGTCGAATTCCTGCCCCAGGAGCTGGCATTGCTCTGCAAGGAAATGGTGGTAAGACCGTAAGTACTTACGGATGTGACTGAACGTACCCGAGGAGCTGATCTCTCTTGAAAGTAAGGGCTATATTTACGCAAGATTTGGCTGGGTCCAGTGCCCAGTAAAATCCACAGCAAAGGCTTTAATCAAATTCAGTCGAATGGCTGTGAGGGTAAACAGATTGGACCAATAACTACTTTCCAAAATCGAACTGTATGTAGAAACGTAAATGGCTATAGAGTCAGCTGTTGCAATAGTGCAGGCACCACATAACAGTACCAAGTTCAGCATAAACACCCTGGAGCTTTAGAGCATAAGAATGAAAATAAAGACAATTAAACTATTTCTTAGTTAATATACCACTGTTGCCGATGATTACCCAGATGTATCAATGAATAAATATATGCTTATAAAAAAGTCAAAGAACAGTTGGCAGTTACAACTCCTGCTCTGTAAGTGATGTGCGTACGCCCCCACAATAAGACTGAATGCCCAAGGAGAACTTCAAGCTTAATGTTTCCAGAAGTTTGCTCTGCAAGACAATTGCAATTTCTCTGTCTTTTGCAGATGGCCGTGCTAGCTCTGAGGTAAGCCATTCTTGTGGGGTGGGCCCATTACGGTCTATTGCTTAGAGCCAAATGCTGGAAACTGTCTGTAACCTCACACACGTAAAAGGAAGCTATTCACTGCTTCCTGGTGATATTTTAAAGAATGACAGTGAAAAAGCAGTGAAAAAAGTTGTGTTTTGGCTTCAAAGACTGAGACCCTACCGCAACATTTTGAGACCTCTCTGATTAGTGATACTAATAGCTCCAGTCCTTGAGTTCCTCCTTTCTTGCATCAAGCGCATCCATTTGTCACCATTTTTTTTAGGCTTTCTTGTTTTGTTTTGAAAATGGCATTGATCGCCATCACTCTTTCTTAGCTTCCTAACAGAGCTCGAGTTGATGGTAGTGGCTGCCATAACATAACTTGAAGGCATCTCTAAGGCTGCTTTTTGCATTCACACCGTATGTTATCCAAGATCCTTTTAAAAAGAACACAAAATAGACATCTGAAATAGAAATAGACATCTCTGAAATTCTCTAAACCTGCCCTTAGTACCTCAAAATCTAAACAAAAAACCTAACTAGACATTAAAGGTTGATTTTGGTCTGCCTTGGGGGAACCATACATCCTATGACTTCCACAGCAACACACATACAAAACAAACTCATGTGGAGAGCTGAGACACTCATCATACTGACAACCCTGAGTAAATGGCCTCTTAGCTGGAATGGCACTACGCTGCTTTATCGACAAATATCGTAACAGCTATTGATCTTTGGCACGTGTGCCTGCATTTACGTATATATTTAATCTTACTATTCCATACAGCTCTCTTTAGAGCAAAACTTAGCATAGTTAAGGGTCAGGAGTTCTAGCGGAAGTAACAGCTCTACTACAACTGGAACAATTAATTTCTCCTCACCGTCGCGCTTCCCGTTTTCTTTTACAGCCGGCATATAGTACGTTTTAGCAACCGGCTCCTAATGCAGAAAAGAAATCCTGCTGTTCTAACAGACCTGTTTGTTGATGTAGGCTATCTGGGGTTGAGTGAAATAAAGCGGGAACAGAATTCAGCTCAGGGAGCTCCTTTCTGATGGTGGAATTAAATCGGATGCTTTCTCTTCCCTGTTCAGCTCCAATCCGCCCCGCGGCTATGTCTGTTTCAGCTGATCAACCTATACCGTTAAAGCGTCCTTCCTTGAGATGACTGACACAGGACATGGGAGCAGCAGGATAAAAGACTGTGCCCCAAGGTACAGTTGCACAACGTACCCTCAGCCTCCCTTAAAGCCCAGCTAGCTTTGGTCAGTGCTTTTCACCGACGGCTGCTGCAAAGAGACTGCGAACGGTGCTGGGGCTATCTTGGTTTAGATCCCTTTACACAATAGTTACAGTCTGTAATCTGCAGCTCAAGTGTCAGCATCACATTCGGATGTCTCAGCAAGCCAGTTGAGTGAAAACATCCAAGACTGCACTCGAGATTTACCTTCCTTTATTTTCTGTCCAGTGTTGAATTCGAAGCCCGCTAATCCTTCCCAGCAACCTGCCACTGGTGGCTTTGGACTTGCACCTGAGAAGGAAAACTAGTAAGACCACTACTAAGGCATAGGAGAGGAAGTTTGGGGAAAACCAGCTTTGCTGCTCTCTGATGCTGCAGACGTGTCAACCACCCCCTCACTCCGGGGCTTTGTGCCTGTTGAAGACGAAATGACTGGGTTCTGTGTGGCCAGAATGACTTTCAAAAGAGGAAAGTGAGAGTGAGAAGTTGATACTCACCCATTTGAACTCTGGCTTCTGGTGCTATCATTGTGTGAGAAAGATTGGCCACTTCTTCTAGAGCTAAAAAAGTAGTATTGTAGTTTTAAAGTGTTGCCAAGGTCAAGGATACCCCTGTGTTTCTGCAGTTCCTTCATCAAAGGCCATGTGTGTAAAAAGTTGATCAGAGGCTGTAAAACTATGGGGGTGGAATGGGAGATTGCATTTTCTACCTTTTTTACAAGACAACCCCCCAAAATGTTAAGAGACTCCCCCGCGATTATAATTAGAAACACACGGCACAGTGGTCAGAAGGCAGATTTTCTCATTTCCCATCCAATTTTTGTTACAAAGTGATCTTTCAAGTTTTTGAAGCTATCGCCTGGCCCTGCCCTCTCCCATTCCCTCCAAACACACTCAGTGTGACAGTGGCGTAATGTTCTTACCAAATGCGTTATAACGTGTAACAAGCCACGGAGACATGAACTCGCAATACCCAGCTTAACAAGTTGCTACATCAAGCATTTATTTTAATTGGGAAGGCACGCTGCGTTCCACTCCTTTACTGAACACAGACACAGGACTCTTTCTCATTAACCACTAGATGCCACCGTTGCTCCTGTAGAAGCCAGCCCAGTCTGTGCCTTGGTCTGTCCGTAGAAAGCCACAAACCTCCAACAGGTTTCCCCACGGTCTATCAAAATGCTGGTAATGCATGGAACTGAAAAATAGAAATGCAGGTACACGCTTGTAATGTTTGTGCTCCAAATATCCTTATACGCAATTCCTTTATAAACTCTCTTGATAACACACAACACCTTAAGGTCCATTTTCATCTTAGAAGCATGTGAAAGGCTTTACGGTCGCCTCTCACGGGTCTGCCTGCTCTCTTTGTGACAAAAAGAAGCATGGTTTCCCCAGCCGTCACAGCTGAGGAGTCAGCCCAGCTGACACTGACTGGCGCCATTTCAGCGTCTGCAGAAGCAATGGAAGCAGCTTAGTGTCATACACTGTGTCTGTGCAACCCCATAGCGGTAAGTTGTCTGAAAACTTAGGGCACCGTGACGACGGGGTTGTGTAGGTGTGAAGGAGCCCTTACTACTGGAGGTCGTACTGCGCATGACTTGCTGGGACCCAGCAGCCCCCAACTGTTTGCGGGGAGCGGGGAGGGAAGGAGCGGGAGATAGCAGTTTTAAGTGGAAGACTCCTCTGGAAAGCTGAAGCACTCGCAAGACTGGAAATCCCTCATGCCATGGTGAAGGCGCTCCGAAGGGCAGCCTTTCCGCCTTAGCTTGTTGCCTGTTAGTAGCTCGGTGAAGAGAGACCCGGGATGTGCCACCCTGTTGCTCGCAGAAGATCTCGGGTGGTATTTCTGTGCCCGGACACACTGCTCGGGCTGCTTTTAGTGGTGCCCACAGAGTGAATACGCACACATGCCTGGTACCTAGCGCCTCACCGCTTGGCATTATACACGCTCCAGCCTGGGTGCGCGTAGAGAGGAAATCAATGACGGGCTGCTTTGGAAAGGATGCTCAGCCCTGGGGAAGCTAGAGGGTATGCTTCCTGAGCCTGATGCTCGCGCACCTCAAAGCCACAAAGAGCCCACAGCCTGCTCCCTGCATGCGGTGGAGGCAGAAGGGAAAACGGAAAAGTACTTCAGTAAGCGACCTCTGCGTAGATAAAGACTGTGCAGAGTAGGGTCTTCTCCTCTGTCAGGTGGGCAAAGTAACTTCTGTCTTTTGGGAAAAATTGTTTCTCTCATGACTGTTCTGTTACTTTTGCTAGCATCAGACAACACCAGCTTCCCCACTCTTCCTCTTGCCTTGCCGTACGCGTCTGACAATCGATAAAGTCATGTGAAGTGACAGACAATCCCATAGACTTAGCTACAAAAACGGGCAGTTTTGCTGACAAACAAATAAACGTCTGCTACTGGGTCTTCAGTAACTCGGACGTATGTGAGTGAAACGACAAATGCACGCCAGGAACAATTTTGGCTTTTGCTGGAGATGAGCATCTTGCGCAATGAAATCAGGGACGCACATAAATACGGGGGATATGGGGGCGATCTTAAACTTCAGAATTGAGGCTCTGTCTACAGGCACAGCGGCCTGAACGTTTAATTCCTGTTGCCAGTCATCCTGGGCCGCGGTCAGTGCAGTCACCCTGAGGTCGGGAGGACAAGGAGGCTCTGCCCCAGCATCTCGGAGCTTGTGGTAATAAGAACAAGCACACACGCAGGCTGTGGGAATCCACGCCACGGGAAAAGACGCGGCCAGGGAGGACTGCAGCTCTTGGCTGGAAAGTCGTTAGCCATTCGGGGCCGGGGAGCGGAGGGTAGAGCAGGGGCGAGGAGGCGGCTTCCCTCCGCCTGGCGCTGCCACCGTGACCTGCCTCTCCGTGGCGGCCTTCGGATGAGCAACGAGGGCAGGACGGTCCCAGCCGGCGTCCCGTGGCCGCCGCCCTCGGGTGATGTGAAGTCGCGGCCGCAGAGTAGCCCGCGGCCGCAGAGTAGCCCCCGGCCTCTCCCGACGCGGCGGTGGGAACGGGGCGCACCGGGGCGCGGCCGGGGCCAAGGGGCGCGGCCGGGGGCACCCCCGCCCCACCGCCCGGCGGGCGCCCGGCCCCGGGCCCGGCCCCGACCCCGGCGGGCGGAGGGCGGCGGGGCCGTGGCGCGGGGGAGCCGCGGGCGGCACCTAAAAAAAACCGTTTCCTTCCGGAGCGGCGGCGGCGGCCGCCACGTCCCCGGCGCGGCTCGGGCACGGGCGGCGGCGCCCTCCAGGGTGAGGCGCTCGGAAGCCGCGGAGGAAGCCGCTGAGCGGCGAGCGCGGAGCAAGGGCCGCCGCCGCCGCCGTGTGGAGGAGGCTGAGCGGTGGGAGGGGCGGGGAGGGACCAGCCGCCGCGGCGACAAGGTGCCGGCGGGGCGGAGCGGAGCGGCGCCGCCAGGGCTCCCCCGTCCTCGCCGCCGCCCTCCCGCCCGCAGAAGTTTGAGTCGGGAGCAGCGCGGGCGCCCGGGCCGCCGCGGCGGGGCAGGGAGCCGCGCCGGGAGTCGCCGCGCCCGGGACCGCCGCGGGACGGGGGTCGCCTCCAGCGGGAGGCGGCGGGGGGACGGCGGCGGCGCTCCGGGAGCCGCCCCGCCCGCGCCATGGCAGCGCGGTCCCGGAGACCCTGGCTGAGCGTGGCGCTGGGGCTGGTGCTGGGCTTCACCGCCGCCTCCTGGCTCATCGCCCCCAAAGTGGCCGAGCTGAGCGAGAAGAAGCGGCGCGGCGCCAGCCTCTGCTCCTACTACGGGCGCTCGGCGGGGCCGGGGGCGGCCGGGGGCGCGGCGGCGCCGGGCGGGCAGCAGGCGCCGCCGGAGGCAGCGGCGGTGCTGGGCGGCCCGAGCTCGAGGAGCAGCCCCTGGGAGCTGCCTCCGCCGGCGGCGGAGGAGGGCACGGTGTCCGGCCCCGGCGGCGGCGGGGAAGGGGAGCCGGAGGAGGAGGAGGAAGGCGGCGAGAAGCGGAGCGGCCGGGCCGGCGGCAGCCGCAACGGGAGCGGGGACTGGGGGGGCGCCCCGGGCTGCGCCAAGCCCCGCAACTTCCTCTACGTGGGGGTGATGACGGCCCAGAAGTACCTGGGCAGCCGGGCGGTGGCGGCGCAGCGGACGTGGGCGCCGTCGGTGCCGGGCCGCGTGGAGTTCTTCTCCAGCCAGGGCTCCGCCGCGCCCCCCGGGCTGCCGCCGCTGCCCGTCGTCGCCCTGCCCGGCGTGGACGACTCCTACCCGCCGCAGAAGAAGTCCTTCATGATGATCAAGTACATGCACGACCACTACCTGGACAAGTACGAGTGGTTCATGCGGGCGGACGACGACGTCTACATTAAAGGTGAGCGGGGCGCGCCCCGCCGGCGAGAGGGAGGGGGGCAGCGGCCCGGGGTCCCGCGGGGGGCGGGAGAGCCGGTTCCCGCTTGCGGCCCGAGGTCCCGGCGCTGCGGTCCCGGCGCTGCGGTCCCGGCGGCAGCCCCGAGGTGCCCCCGCGGGGCCGGGCCGCCCCTGGGGAGGCCGGGGCGCGTCGGGGGGCTGAGGCGGCGGCTCGGAGAGCGGCGGGCGCGGCGAGCGGGCCCTGCGTGGGGCCCCAGGGCTGTGGCCCCCGCGCTTGCCGCCGGCGCGGCCCTCCGGGCGAGGCTCTGCCCTGGGCCGGCGGAGAGGGCCGGGCCCGGCGGGGCTGGGCGCGGGCAGGGGAGCGGCGGGGCGGCGGCGGCCCGCCGCGGCCGGCCGCGCAGCCGAGCGGCGGCCGTCCCGCCTCGGCCCGCCGCCCGTGCGCAGGCGGCGGGCGGGAGCGCCAGCGGCGGGGAGCGCTGCCGGCCGCGTCCCGCTGCGGCCGCGGCTCGGCCCGGAGGCGGGGGCTCGGCGCCCCTGGCAGCGGCGTTTTCGGCGCCGGCAGCAGCTCTCCGCTGGCTCGCTGGCGCTTCGGCCGAGCAGCCGCCGCCGCCGCCGGGGGCTGCTTGTGAAGCTGCCGTTCTCCGCAGCGCCTCCGCGCCGTCTCTGGGAAGCACCGGCCCCGTTTCCCCGCGAGCGCCGTGGCACCGTGAGGAAACGACGCTGCGCAGCCCGCGCGCTTCTGGCCTGCGCGTGCTGCTGCCGTTACTCGCGCGGTGCCCCGCTCCGCGGGAAGGACGAGGTGCTGAGGGCGCACGCGCGGGCCCGGGCGGCGAGCGCGGTTCCCGCGCTGCGGAGAGCGCTACTGGGAGCCGGCTGGAGGGAGCTGTGCGCTTCCCTCTTGTCACTGGGTTTTGCTGGGGTCGCTTGGTGCTGCTTGCCTGTCGGCTGTCGTTCGGCTGCGACACGCTCGCGCACGTGCAGGGGTGTGTGCATGGATAGATATCGGGTCGCGGACGTCGAAGTTGTCCAGGGTTTCTCTGGGCTCGTTTCAGAGTTGCAATGAACCTGTCCTTAACTGGTTCCGAGGTAAGCCTATCCAGAAACCTTTAATTTCAAGTAAGTATGAAGTCGCGGTTTCTTAAAAGAAGCAGTTCGGGGGGTTGAAGGAGAAGGGCGTGGACACTGCAGCACTGGAAATCCTGTGGAAGGGGCCCGAGTTTTACCTTGTTCCAGCAATTACTCTGTAATGAAACATCTTGATCTTGGCTAATTTTGGTTTGCTCCGGTCTCTTCAAAACTGAATCCAGTTGAAACAGTAGCGGGCATTTTCCCTCCCCTCCCCTTCCTCCCCAGCCTGGAACTATATTGGCAAAGTGTCCTACTTTAGGGAGGGTTTTAAACCGTCAAAGGAGGGCTTTCCATCAGTATGGGCTGAGCAGAACAAGGTTCGCTGGTAAAATTAAGTTCTGGTCGTATTCTGGCTTTTGGCTGAATGAAAACGTCATTGTAATGTTGATTAATAATAAAACCCAAGGGAGCCTGTGAAAGGTGGACTTGTACAAGGATATTTTCAATTAGGTATAGGGTGCTGCGTTGGAAGTGATTTCCCGTGGCAGTGTCAGGTGCCTGCTAGATTTTTTAAGAAAGCTCGCGGTACGGGAAAAGAGATGTCTGGCAGAGAA
This sequence comes from Theristicus caerulescens, assembly GCA_020745775.1. Lineage (NCBI taxonomy): Eukaryota > Metazoa > Chordata > Aves > Pelecaniformes > Threskiornithidae > Theristicus > Theristicus caerulescens. The sequence goes on along the minus strand of CM036583.1, from coordinate 51,654,959 downwards.
ACTACAGTAATCTTTTCTCTTTTTCAGGTGAAAAACTGGAGGAGTTTCTTCGCTCACTGAACAGCAGTAAACCCCTGTATTTGGGACAGACTGGTCTGGGTAATATCGAAGAACTTGGAAAACTCGGGCTGGAGCCTGGCGAGAATTTCTGCATGGGAGGTCCGGGAATGATCTTCAGCCGGGAGGTTCTGAGGAGGATGGTGCCCCATATAGGTGAATGCCTTGGAGAAATGTACACCACTCATGAGGATGTGGAGGTGGGCAGGTGTGTCCGAAGGTTTGGAGGAACTCAGTGTGTTTGGTCGTATGAGGTAGGTGACAGTGGAAGTTGCAATGTGCTGTTTGTTTACAGAGTTTTACGTCTTGCAACGTAAGCGGCTGTCTCCGCAATCTCTCTCTGCCACAATTAAGTTTTAATGCATGCATCTGAATGTAGACTGCAGACTGTAAGGAAAAAAGAGAGGGAAACATCCACAGCACGTTGCTGCAAGCATCTTGATTTCTGCTCGCGTGTTTCAGTTTTCAGCGGTGACAGTGACTGCAGCCGTGTTGTCAGTATTGCTATGCTCTCTAGTTGCTAAAGCATTACTTCGAGGGTTTCTACATACAGTCCTTGACAGGATGCTGCTGTATTTGACGTATGCTGTTCAGGTTGGATCTTTTTAAGAACTTGTTTTCGGGTAAGCATGCGGCATATCTGTTTGTTCTTCATTGCAGGTTCTTAAAATACGTTGTGGTGTTTGGAGAAGAATTGCCTGTATTTTCTTGATGACTCAGATGTATTTTAATGGAGTTCATTACTGGCAAAAGCAGAAATAGGGGCTGGGTTTTTTTACTTCTTGTACAGAATGAAATTTGTTACACTGCTTCTGTCTATGATACACTTTTAACAGCGTTTTTCTTTGTGTAAGAGTGTTAAAATGCATCAAGGACACACATAGTGTGACCAGTCTTTCTACGCTGAAGTCGTCGTAGGAGCGAATGACTTCATTCCATAGTAGCATTTTCTGGAGTAATAAAGCTGTATTGCAGCACCCAAAAAGTTTGTTTGCAGTGCTGTAACTAAAGTTCAGGTCTCTTCCTCTGGAAATGTTGTGGTTAGTGGCAAGGCTATCTTTGTAGGTAAAAATAGACTAAGCCAGAAAGGGCAGAAGGTGATAACTAAAATCATATTCATCGTATTAGCTATGTTGACCGGTTCTTTAATGTTAATATATGCTTGCCCTTGTGGCAGTCCCTCGTTAAGCAGGAACAAAGTCATGTAAATGGGCCACTGGGAGAGGGTATGCGCTATTAATGACAAAAAGACAGGAAAAAGGAATTAATTTTGTGGATAAGTCTTTCTCTGAATGGTCTGGGGAAAGGTGGCCATTTTAAAAATGGGTTTGGTAGGCTACAGTGCATGTAAAGAGGTGAGCGAAAGTAAATTCTGAATAGTTGGTACTAACTAGGTAGAAATCGTAGAGGTGGAAATCTTATCCTTTACTTCACAATAGAAAGGTGTTTTTCGAAACTGTTTCACTCAATGTTGTAAGTGCCAATGTAAAATAATACACCCGTTGCACTAGTAGAGCAGGGAAGGCATTTATTGTGCAGATGGATATCAATGTAGGAGTAGCGGTTCTTAATCAGACTTCCAAACAGCGCACTACGTTGGCAGCTTAATCTTTCGCTCTGATGTGTTTGGGCTGTGTCTGTACAAGGTCATTTTCAAATCCTTACGGGCATGGGATGCCTGCTGATGTGTATCAGATAGCAGAATTCCGGTTCTGCCTTGACAGCTGTATCTTGGAAGGGGTTTTGGTTCTGTGTCTCTGGTTTGTCTTTCTGGGAAGAAAACTGACAATGGATAACATTATCACTATGGTTATAATTTATTTTGATGTTGAATGTCAGGAAATTTTGGCTCCAGGCACTGAGCGTAAGTGGGATAGAGCAAACACATATGTTTTCTTTCTTCTGTTTCAGAGACTGAGTTATATGACTGCCCAGAAGGTCAGCTTTGCATGGTAGGACTGGGGCCTGGCAACAGAAACTTTTTGGAAAAAACGTGTGTTTTTGTGGGATCTGGAATAGAGTGACACCAGTCTTGACTGCCAGTTGCTCTTGAAGGCCCTAGGTCTGTACGATAAAGAATGGAGAAAGAAAAAAATGTGTTAGGATTGCACTAGCAGCTGCTCATTTCTGACCAGTGTTTCCATCTGTTAGAAGAATCTTTGACTCTGTTGCTGGTACAGGTGATGCTCCGGAAGATGCAGATGATTGAGACACAGCTGCCTAGCGTTAAATCTGTGTGGAAGGGAAGGAGCGCAATAGGGTGTCTGGAGAGAGAGAAGTTGCATTCGTGCTTTGGTGCAGTTTGTGTTGTGTAGCTGGCTGTTTCAATCTGCACCTGAAGAGATTGGCGTGTTGCGGGTTGGTAAATTAGTTGGTGACAAGGGTGACTTTTTTCCTAGGGCACTGAAACTCTTGCTGTGTGCTTTTTCATTCCTGCCTTGGATCAGCAACGCTCTTTGTGGGCTAGCAGGGGAATTATTCCCTCAGACACACATGGGCAAAACCAAGATCGGGGCCGGTGCTTTCTGCATAGCCAGCTGCACTTTTGTCCTGAAGTCCTCTTGTCGTATGTATATACTAAACCAAGTCCTGTTGAGCTGCGAGATTTTTATGAACTTCACTGCCTTTGGGAAGATGCATAATTTGTATTTAGTATGTGTTGCTGAAGACTAATATAAGCTGTAAACGATTCCATTAAGATTCATAGAAGCAGAAAAGCTCTAGAAGAGTTGAATCACTGTTGCATCATTTTTTTTCTGAGTTTTCTTTTCTAAGAACTGGAATGGAAAGTCTCTTTTTGGTGAGGATGAAAGGAATCAAAGTGTTCAAGAGAAAACCTGAAATGCTTAATCTTTGCTGGGTGGCTCAACTGGCGTAGGTAAGACTGGCTGCCTGTCAGGGTTTATTCTGCTGCCGTCTAGAGTTAGCTAGTAAGCTGTGCTAGCTTATATGCGTAATATGCTTGCTGGCAAGAAGAGGGTTACAATGTGGAATTTTTTTTTTTTGGCAATTTTTTTTTTTTCAGAATGAATAAGAAAAGAAGAGGTGTAAAAGCCTGTAGCGAGCCACTCTTATTCTTGGGTCTTTCTAGAGTTTAATTTTCGTTCTGCCAGATTTGAAGCCAGAGCTAGAGGCTGTGTCTTTCACATACCAAATGACTTATGGCTGAGGGGATGAGTCTCCCTCTGTCTCTGCTGATGGAGCTCCTCCGCTTTAAATAAAGAATTAGTCATCGGACTGCTGAGAGAGCGAATGTAATAACAGGGTTTTTAGGGCACTTGTGCGGATTGGGGGAGACAAACGCCTGCCCTCAGGCTGCAATTTGGCAGTTGCTCTAAGCTGACATAAATACGGGCTTTCACTGAAGGGTGGTTGCTCCTTTTGGTTGCTCTCCTGTTCTGCAGGACTGGTGCAGCCCTGTGGTGAGCTGGAGCAGGGGCGGGATCCACTTGAAACCTGAACCTGAGCAGAAGTGTTTTCTTCAGCTGAATGGGTAGCCAGGGCAAAGCAGGAGCATCGGAAGAAAGAAGAGGTGGTCAGGTTCAGCCAGGAAAGAAGGGGCAGGAGAGTGTCAAACTGCCCTTCTTGGCAGCAGCTTACGTTTGAAGTGGCTGGAAGCAACAGTTGAACTGCATCCTAAAGCTAGTACGTTTCCTTGCAACATGAGGAAGCATCTGCTGGAAGCGTTGTGTTTTGGATGGCTCATTTTCTTTCTACAGAAGATCCATCCTTGTTCTGATACATTTACCAGCTATCTCTTAATTTATTCTCCAGTTTTGATGATGCTGTAATGATTAAGGTGTACTAAACCTGGCAAATTTGTCTAAAATATCTCTGTAAAAAGCCTTTGTTAGGTGTTAGTGACTTCTGCTTCCCCAAGTCAGTAACAGTAGAGATGAAAAAGGGCCTTTTGCTTTTGTGCTTTCAGAATCCCTATTTCAAGCTAGCACTCTCTCTTCCACTAATTTTGAAGCCTTGAAACGTCTTTCTTTAAATGAATGAAGAGATGAGCTTGATTTTAGTGACTCGTCCTTGTTTTATTCTTTGGAAACAGAAATATAGCTAAAAACCTGAGATGCTGTGTTGTTCCTTGCTTTGCTATTTGGGGGAGACTTGGCTACAGAGGGCCATTTGGAAAAAAAGGCTGGCTGCTTTATTGCGTCCTGCCCCCCCCCCCCTTTTTTTTTAATGGTTTTAGAAGACCATTTTGTAATTTGTAACCTGAGTTTGTAACAGATCAAATAGTGTAGTTCCAGAACAGGACAAAATCAAATGCAACGCTTGAATTAAGGGGCTGTAACAATTCAAGCAGCAATCAAACATTGTCGGGGTATAACTACTGACTAGCAGAGAAGGTTTTTCTTCGGAAAATGAAAAATGACAAATGCAGCATAAAAAGATTTAAAGACCATTCGTCAGTGTATTTGGGACATTTATTCTAACGTAGCCTTTTTTTCCCTTTCTGTGGGAGAAAGTACCGTAGAGTCATAGAATATCTCAAGTTAGAAGGGACCCATAAGGATCGTCAAGTCCGACGCCCGCTACAGTCATTTTAATCTTAAAACCTAGATTCATACAAAGAACTACATTAATATAAAACACCCCATATACTTTTGACCTTTTGGTAACGCATAGGTTGATATTGAGAGAATATATTGTACTTTGTATGTACAAGCAGTCCACGTTAATGATTGTGTCTGTTTTCCCATTGTTTTTTTCCTTTTACAAAGTTCTATGACAACCATAGAATAGCATCTCCTTACTACAATGGTTTTTTTTGGAATAATACAGCTCTCTAATATCCTCTTTGTTGTTGATTCCCAGTAGTTAAAGAATACAGTAAATGTCCTGGCAAAATGCCTATTTGGATCAAACTGTATGCTCCAAAAGGTTCCCTTTGCAGTGCACTGGTATCGTGACTGTCTCTGGAGGTGCTGGAACCCTTGCAAGCCATCTTCTGGCTTCCTCTAAAAATACTCTCTCTTTTCCTTTTTAATGCCAGTTTTCCTTCCTGATGTATTTTAATTTTTCATTCGAGGCTTTGTCTCTCTCTTTGGTGACAATATTGGTGGATCACAACTCAGCTTTGAGTGGAACACTACACCAAACAAGCATTAGAGGTGGATTTGCCTTTGATGATGATAAGATGGTATTTTGCTCATTTGGGTACTGGAATGATCCGTCTTGAACCAGCGGTACCTCCCCCCCGCCCCCCCTTAAGCTGGTGGGTTTGGGCAGCTTCATTAGGTAGTTGTGTAAATGCAGCCATCAATTTCAGAAAGCATAGAGCGAGCTATCAGTCACCCTAGAATAGAAATGCGTGGAAGAGTGGATAATTAAGGTTGTAATTGTAAAGCTTTAGGAGGATATACACACTCGAGGGATGAACAAACTGGCCAAAGGGTTGTTCCATACCATATGACGTCATGCCCAGTATATAAAGCTGGGGGAAGAAGAAGGAAAGGGGGGACATTTGGCGTGATGGCGTTTGTCTTCCCAAGTAACCGTTACGCATGATGGAGCCCTGCTTTCCTGGGGATGGCCGAACACCGCCTGCCCGTTGGAAGTAGCGAATGAATTCCTTGTTTTACTTTGTTTGCGTGCGCAGCTTTTGCTTTACCTATTTAACTGTTGTATTTTATTTTACTTTAGTTATTAAACTGTTCCTATCTCAACCCACGAGTTTTCCCCTTTTGCCCTTCCAATTCTCTCCCCCATCCCACTGGTGGGGGAGTGAGCGAGCGGCTGTGTGATGCTTAGTTGGTAGCTGGGGTTAAACCACGACACCTTGGAATAAAGATCACATAAGTTAATGTATTGTATATTTATCTACATACATAAATAAACTCTTCTTGATAAAAAGAATATTTAAAGTAAACTTTTCTGCTAAAATCTGTGCAGTAGGTAATTAAATACTAATGCGTTTTACAAAACTGATAGGTTTAGAAACAGTCATTAAGCTGCCAGCCACTGTCATTTGGATGATTGAGAAGCTTGTACACGAAGTACAGCCTTCAGGCCAAAAACTGTCTTTGCATGTGTATTTACGGCTAGCAGAGGTTATTCTCTCTGCTGCTGAAAAATTGCATTGCAGCTGAGATGCAAGGAATGCTGTTGTTTCCAGAGAGTTCACAAGACAAGGCCCTGACCCAGCTGGGGACTGGGTGCTAGCAAAGCCCTGCAGCAGGGAAGGGCTGGGAGGGGTGGGAGCATCACATGCGCAGCTTGTACATCTGAAGACAGAAAGCGGGAAGCTGGAAGGCGAGATTGTGACATGTTGTTAGCAGGCAGAATGAGGATCCCAGAGCAGATGCTCACTTGCAAAGTTTTCTACGAGCTCTTGAGAGACAAAAAGGAGAACGCCGTGCAAGAGTGTCGCCGTCGTCTCCCACGTAGGGGGAGCGGGATGTGACACAGTGAGAGCTTGAAAGAGGAAAGCGGAGAGTAAGGAAAAATGTGGTCATCTAGGAAGGGCTAAGAGCAAGTGTGTCTACTCTCGGGTGACATGTATAGCTTTGGGGCAGGGCCTTGAAGCTGAGGACTTTTGACCAAATGTTGTTAGAGCTGGAAACAGAGGGAGGCTTTCTGTGACTGTGAGTGACTTGTTTCCAGCAAAGGAGATCCAGCTGGGGCTCTGGTAAGTAGGTGAAGAAAGGATGAATTGGAAGGACTGTTAAATGGTAATACCATCAAAAGGCAGTCAGTTTAGAGCATAATGGTAATGGTGATGGGATGTCTGGAGTGACATTACAGTTTCGCTGGTTAAGATGTGATATATGTTTGGCAGGAGCAGCTAAGGTGCTGTCTCTTATTCTTCCAAAGAGCCAGTTCATTAAGGGTTCATACCTCACATAAATGAAACTTGAAGGAAGGGTTTAGTCGACTGTAGTTTTAATAACCAAAAATCCTCTCACAGAGTAGCTTTAACAAATTGGAGATTTCTTTACAGCTTTCCAGGTTAGTTTAGTTTCTTGTTTTTTTAAATTATTATTTTTACAGCAGAGGTGTTAGGCACTCAAATCAACACAAGACAAATAAAGCTATACAAAAAAGCAATGATCGTGCATGAAAGTAAAGTGTGGGAGTAAGTTTAAATGTATGAAGGCATGTTTTAGAGTGATTTGCTGCTATTGCTGTTTCTTTTATGTTGTTCTTTTTCTTTGTTTCCAGTTTAATGGATTAGTGTTGTCACTCAGGCGTTCTTGGTCTGTAATTTCTTGGGACTATAAATGCCCACCGTTTCGCTATTAACAACAACAGCAACAAGAACAACACCAAAAAGTCTCGTCAGAGTCTGTGCGGCAGGCTGCTGGTATTGTTCATCTTCCTCACTTTCCGAATACACACATGCATCTTGTTTACTTGTAGAGTGCTGGATTGGAACACCCGGTTGTAGCCCCTGGTTGCTTCACCAGTTAGGTCAGGCAGGACTGAGGGTGCCTGTCCTACTAGGTCTGCCTCTGGTTAGGAGCCGAATTTGTTCTTCTGTAAAAATTCGTGGTGTGGGTCCAGTCTAAATGGGCAGCAGGGGGAGAAACCAAGGATAAAATGGCAGCGTTAATGACTCCTAATCAGCTTCTGGCAACCATTTCTAGGTCGAAGTTCTACTGCGTAGCTCCCACTTAATACCTGGTAGGCTCATGTTTTCCTTTGGTGGTTGCTTTTCAGGCATTGGATAAAAGCAAAGCTCTTCTTCCATAGTCCAAATGCACAGTTTTTGGAGAATCCCTTTTTACAAGGAGTCACATGGTGAGGACAAGGGGTAACGGGTGCAAGTTACTGCCAGGGAGATTCCGATTGGACACGAGAGGTAAATTTTTCACAATGAGAACAGTCAGTCATTGGAATAATCTCCCCAGGGAAGTGGTTGACTATGCTACGCTGAACACGTTTAAGACTCAGCTGGACATGGTGCTGGGCCATCTTGTCTAGATTGTGCCAGAAAGGTTGGACCAGATGATCCTTGAGGTCCCTTCCAACGTGGTATTCTATGATATGATTCTATGATCCTCTCGTCTTGGCAAGTTGTCGGTTTTTGCAGGCTGCGTCCTGTGCGGTACAGAAGTAGAAAAGCAAACTAACTTTGGAAGAGCTATTGTGTAGAAATAGATGAATAGCAGCATAGTTGATCCCTGTCCCAGCATAGTCTACAGACCTGTAGGGTTTTTAGTGGCTTGTCTAAAGACAGTAGGTTTAAATAGTGTGTAAATTGTTTAGTGCTTTATCTTAATCAGTTTTAGGGCCTTTTCTGAAAGCATTTTTCTTTATTCTCTGACATTGCCACTCCCAAGAGTTGTCCCATAAAGAAAAGGCAGGTTTGAGATGGTGCGCTTTGCCGTGTGAATTGCCAGCTCTGTGAGAATTAGGTTTATTTTTTTAATTCTAAATTTTAGTCTCTGAATATTTTAAAGTATCTAGGATGCACATGACACAACACGGCCTTGCTGTCCCTGACTGACTTTCAAACGACTATTTTTGCAGACATTCATTGTGCGTTTTTGTCCCACAGAGTTTCAAAGAATGAGGCTTTGCTTTTCTTTAACTGCAGAAGGTGCACGTTTGCCTTTGCTGGACTTTTTTTGTGCGAATCTGCCCGAGAAGCACAGAAGGAAAAAACCACAATTATTTGGTCAATTGTAAACTGATTGCATGTTTAATACTCTGAGCACTTTCCTGCTTCATGATTACAGTATCAAGACTGTTTCAGTCAAGGTTTTATTTGTACCTGGTCTTTCAAGTCTGTGTTAGTATGTAGGGGATGAACTGGCAGCAAACTCTGTTGAACACATAGCAGAGATGGGTAGACTTTTTCTGTGGCGATACATCTTCAGTGATGGCATCTCCTGGTTTCTAACAGACTTCCGTAAGTGATCCGATTGGTTCACTGGCAGTGGTTTAGCTATTATAATTAGATTAGTTTGTTTCTGGTGCACTCAGTTCATAATCAGTAAGTACCAGGTGCCTTTTCTCCTCTGCCTTCTCTGAAAGTTGACGTTACAATGGTGTTCTCTAAAAAGGTTGATAAACAAAAGTATTCTCTTACTATTTTGGCTACTATGGACTTAGACAATGAAATACAGTTGAATAAAAAAGACTGATTCAAAGTAAAAACCTATTTAAGAAACTTGTTGTATATCATTCTATCTACCCTCAGCTTCTCACCTTCTTGACACTTCATTAGTTTGTTTACATTATTACTGGAGAAGATGGAAACACTATGTGACAATTGCAAAAGTGTTAAAAAAAATTTGGGGAGATCTCCAGTACAGACTGAAAGTGTCCTTTATATCAATATTCTCTGTGTTCAGAGAGTCATTACAAGTGCGAATAATTTGCTTTATCTGCATCAGGAAAAAAACTCCAAAGACCAAAGTTGGGGAGAAGCCCTCTTTCTTCCCCAAAGGCAGTTAATCCTTAAATTGGTTTCAAAGCATGTTATTTATAATGTCTTCTAAGCCCTCTGCTATAAACATTCTATCTTTGTCGCATTCATTTGTGTATACAAAGTGAGTTGTATTTCAGTCCGTTAGTATGGCATGAGAGCAGGCTAGATCAGAAAAACCCACTTCGAATATTTGGTGTCAAGCGAGACAATTCTTACTTATTGCAGGAAATACAGTAAAACCACAGGACAAAAACAACAGCAAGGAGAATGCGTGTCTTGTATGTTTTCTGCCAGTGGTGAAATAGTTGCAGGCAACGCTAACATAGACTGCAAAAACTGCTTTTACATTCTGAGTTTGGAAAGAAAAGGCATTTTCAACAAAAAATGTTTCTGTAATGCTATGAATTTGTCCCTTTTGCAAATTTAGTTTTGTCGATATTTTGGTTTTCTTGATTTATTTATTTTTTAATTGCTCACGCCTCATTTAAATGGCATGGGTAGCTCAGGTATTTGCTAATGAAAACGCCATTGCAATGAGCACACACTCAGGAAGATGTCACCACCATTCTAGCCATAATCTTTAATATTTATACTCCGTATCTTATGCACAAATCATTACCTGTTTTGAAAGGCAGCCTGAAATGTTTTCCCTGGAGGAGTTCTTTTTCCTTTCCTGTAGTCTCCAGTAGTTTTTTGTGGTTTTGAGTAGCCTCTTTACTTAGGTACCAGGTTTAGATGTGCTAAATATAAAAGGTACCAAAGAAGGGAGATGACTGAATTTACCAAGGTGTGCACAGCAGGAAGGAGTTCTCCGGTTGTGTTGGGGTGAGCAGGTGTTGCACACTACTCAGACAGCTCAAATCCTCAGGGACGACTGCAGAACATTCCCCAGAAGAGGCAGGTAGCAAGGAAAACATGCAAAGGGAAAGAAGCTAATCAAAACGAGTTAATGGTATTGAGGCAAGCAATGCTTGAGCAGTGTTACCACCTCTGTGACGAAATGACAGGCTTCGCGGATGAGGGGAGAGGGGGGGGGACTGTGTTTCCTTTCACTTGAGAAGACTTTGATGCTCCCGTGCTATTCCCATTTGTAAGCTGAAGAAGTATAAGCTGGATGAACAGAGCGCTAGGTAGGCTGAAAGCTGGCTGGACTGCTGGACCTAATGGATATAAGTGATGGTTCAATGTCCAGTTAGTGTCTGGTGAAAAGGGATGTACCCTCAGGGTCCAGTTCTGGGAGCAGTATTGTTCAGTATCTCTATGTAGAGCCTGGTCGCCGAGATGGAAAGGAAGACTGTACCCTCGGCAAGTCTGCAGAGAACATGAAACTGGGGGAGTGAGAGAGACGGAAGAGGGGAGGTGCAGTACAGAGGGACCTTGAGACACCTGAGGAGTGGGCCTTCAGAAACCTCGTGAGTTAAACAAGGAATATTGCAAAGTTCTGCAGGCGGGGTGAAGTAGCCCCATGCTCTGTACAGCCTGGGAGGGGAGTGGCTGAGGAGCAGATGCGCTGACAAGGACTTGAGGTTTCCAGTGGACGCCAGGTTGAGCCAAAAAAAAATATGCTCCCATTGCAACTAGAGCATGCCACATGTTGGCCTGCATTAGGAGGAGCATGGTCGGTAGCCTGTGGGAAGATTTGGTCCCCTCTATTCCCTTCTGGAACTATTATGCTCAATTCTAAGGGAAATGTAACAGTGGCCTTTTAAAAATACTAGAAGGACGGTTAGAAAGATGACAGATCTGGGCTCCACGCAGTGTAAGAAGGAGACAGTTGTCACAAGGTGTGGCTTGGGAGGTTTATGTTGCACATTGGGAACTTTTCCAGGAGGAGGGCAGGGCAGTAGTGGGCCAGGTTTCCCTAGGGGTTGTGCAGTCTCCATGCAGGAAGGTTTGGCAGCTGTGCTTCAAGCCAGAGGCTGGACTGGGTGATCCCCTAGGCCCCTGCAAATCAACGTGTCTGTGAAGAGAGGGTGCTCTGAAGAACGGGGAAGAAACAGGGCACGTTGGATGATGGTGAGATCTCAGCAAAGCTCACGTGGGGTCCAAGTCTGTAATGCAGCACACTCTTCAGGTAGCTCTGAAGCAGCACATAAGGGTCTTTGAGCCAGTTCTGCTTGTGTAGTATCTAAAGCAGTCAGCCGCTGAAGAAAAGAGTGAGTGTGAGATGCATTGAAAATTGCAGGCTTGTTTTTATATGTGCTGCTTCTACCATAAAAGAGTAACAACTTCGTTATACGTCTGCAAAATCGGAGCACGAGCTAATCCAAACACCTGATGGAGTCTCAGTGCATCAGTACAATGAGATGGTTTCTTCTTCTCTGGAACTGTGTTTTAGGAAAATGCTAACGTGATTTTTGAACAAACCCCTATCTTAATACTGCATTTCTCTCAGGATGAAAAGAGTGTTTGTTATATCAGTTTGAAATTAAACTTCAGGCTGGAAACAGGTGTGGAAATATGACAGCAGAATGGAAACAGGTCATGATAACTGAACTCTTAGTTCCTAAGAATTTTTTCTTTTATTTTTCAAGCTTCTACCAAAGGTGACATTTTTGTCAGTGCTTGACAAAACTTAGAGGCTTGATATCGTCTTGAAGTTTTGAACTGCCTAATTAATTGCAAGCATTTTTAGAATATGTTTTTGCGTCATTAATATGCTGCGCTTGTGCTTCATGAGCTCCCAAGCTGCAGCAGATTCTGTAGTTCATATGGAAGAGTGATGCTAATTTATAGTTTACATTCTTTGACTAAGAATTGTAATGTTTGTATTTGATAAGGAGAATGTAGTGTGGTTTCTCTGCATTTCCAGGAAGCAAATTTCTTCCGAAATCTCTGCTAAAAATGGTTTTGATATTGTAATGGCCATTTCCAATCTCTGACAAATATCTAAAGGAAGATGGATTTATTTGGCAGGTGGATTTCAACATGGTAATTTTGGTCTTTATGCAGAAGGCAGCCAATCCAGCGCATTATCCGTTAGTTTCCTTGACCACAAAATCGCAGTAGAACACTGCTCTGGTTAGTCAAGGGATCGGGGCCTGGTGAAGGCTCTGCAGGTCTGGTTGGTCTACAGAGGCAAAATGTTGAAAATGGAAAAAAATGTGTTACGTTTATCACCTTGCATTCTGCGTAATGATACAGCTGTAGGGAGTAAATTAGTCTGGTAAAAAGTGGTTTTGGCTGTATCTGAGAGTAGGCTTGCTCCGTGTGCCTGAGGCAGATGAATGGGGAGAACAACAACATAGTAAGAAAAAACTGGGGGAGGCTTGGAGTGTAAACCTGTTTGAATGGCAACACTCAGGGTTAAGCAACGTACAGAAAAAGCAGGCAAAAACAGGTACTTTTTTTTTCTTAATAGAAAATACTAAGTGGATGGAAAAGGTCGATTCTATGGGTTGCAAACGCAGGCTTGGATTTACTATTTAAGCAGCAAGAAGTAGGAATTGAGTATTGTAGGTCACTGATGTTTGTTTACATAGTCTCTGCATACCAGCTGTTTTTATTCTTTGACAAAGGAAAGACATGTGCTCTGCTTGATTACTTGCCGGCCTAATAATGTGTACTTCTCTGTTTTATTTACCATGACCAGACTTTTAGGGAAGGCAAATCAAGTCTTTTATATTGGTAATTTGAACAATTTGATAATAATCCTAAGTCATCATTTTAATTCTTTAATAATAAAAACAATATAACAACTTTTTTTTTTTTCTGTTCTTTCTTTTTCTTCTGTTCTGTTCTGATCTCAGCAGAACATTGTCACCTCTATGATGTGTTCATTTCTTCCCCATTAAATGCTGTTTAAACAGAATACTGTTTTTTAAATGTGATGGCATGTCAACCTCCAATTTCAGAATTTGTGGGATTCCGTTGACTGGTCAATAGATTGCGTGTAGGAACTAATTTGATAGGTCCCAAAAGAACACTAACATGCTGACCCTTGCCAGTAATTAACCTACAATGGTGTCCAGTGCTAGGGAGATGTGTCCAAGTTATGAATTGTTTGGGTGAAGCATCATGGCACCAATGTTATCTTTTGCAAGTTTGTATGACTCTGCTGTGCAAATACAGCATGCTGGACAACTATCTGTGCAGTAACAGGCATGTTTCCTGAAGTACATTTACCCTTACAAAAAATAACTATGGACCAAGACAGGAACTTACTTGAAGAGAAAATAGTGGGGGAAAATGGGTTGTTTTCATAATTTGTAGCACTTTATAACAATAAAGTTATGGCCCTAGAATTCCCCAGGGTATTCAGAAAAACTGAGCTTTTGGCATTCCTATGCCCAAAGTAGAGAGAAAAAAGAAATGCAACTTAAGTTTGCGAAAGGCAGAATGATCTAAGTCAGTAGCTTAACTATAGTTACTAATCAGAGTGGAGCCTTGTAAAAAAACGTAGGAAAATGTCTGGCTTTCCATGACACTTCTAAATGGCATCCATCGTTTGGTTGAATTGATTGGCCATTTCATTTTAATTTTCATGAACTTGGTTCAGGCACAAAGCAGGATTATAGTACTTTTCCAGTACTCATAAAGCCCACTGAGACTCCTTCTTTCGTATTTGTATCTCAAATTTTGCTAATTTTTGCTAAGGTAAAAGTAGCGTTAGTTGCATAAATTCTTGGACTTGCACTTCTTGATAATCCCAAATTGCAGCAATACGGTGTCTTGAAGAAGCTGAACAAGGACTTTTCTTTGTCAGATTGGCCTTCAGTCATAGAGACTTGGTGGGGTCACTTTTCTGCCCCTTTTTTAGCCTTTTTTTCCTCATAGTGTTGAGAAGAGGCTCATTTAATATGTGAGATTATTTGGGACGGAAGATGTTGTATAATAATGTACAATTAGCAAAACCAATCGTCAAGATATGCAGCAAACCCAAATGTATTAAAAGATGAGAACGCACAGTTGTCATCAGAATGAAGTTCTTTCTGTAATAACGGTTGGTAGTAATATGCATTGACAATTAAGGTTTGTGGTCTCGTGGTATTGATGATCACAAATTAGACTACCAGCTGTTGTCTCTTTCTTAAAGACATGCAAGCTTTTCTTTCCTGCTGATTGCACCAGAGTTGAGGTTAGCTGAAGAAAGTGGGCCAGAAGGCTTGGCTGCGTTTAAAACAAGAAAAGAAAACCTCACAATTTTATAACAGAAACAGTTATCCTTCCTTTCTTTCCTTTCCTTTTATAGGAAGGATAACTCTTAACAGTTTTAGTAACTATAAAAATAACATGGCAAATGTTGCAGTAACCTATGAGAGAACTGTAATCCACTTTTAAAGCTGATCTCAGGAGGTTTTTGGGTGGGGTCTGTCCCTGTCCCGTCCCCGTCCCCCTCTGCCCTGGCTGCATTCTTCAAGCCTGTTGATCAAGCACAAGTGCGTGATTTCTGTATGAATATTCCCTTGGCTCCTGTCACAAGGGAAGCGTGTATGCCAGGTACCTTTATTAAAGCTTTGCACCTTACTACTCAGAGGGAAATAATAGAGTCGCTTATATAAGTGAAAGATTCAAGAAAGTTGCCTGCACATTTATAATGGTATCTAGTGCATAGTATGAACAAAGAAAAATGTGTGAACTGGACAGTTTGATAGAAAAATACTTTTCTTGTTACAGGAGCAAAATCTCCAAACACTAAATAACGTGCATACCTTGTTCTATGATACATGCAGAAAAACCTCCCTTGCCTCTTCTGGTTCTCCAAAGGTGGTTGTTTCTCCTCTCTGAAGGAGAGGGGGGAAAAAACCCAACAATTAACCCGGAAACCAATTTTTAGGTATAATTTATAGCACTGCTGTGTTGTGTAAGTTGAAATCTGTTACAGCTTGGTTTCAGACACTTGGAAGCCTTGTGAGGACTGAGTGAGCAAGAAAGCTGACTCTGTGGATGAGTCAGATTGCCTCTTTATGGAAATTTCTGTTACTTAAATGTATTTGTGCGCTTTACAAACTAGTCTGAGGAAGCAAAGCCTAAGAAAGGCTTTCAATACAGAAACCAGCAATTTTGCTGAAACTATGAGTTGTGTGTAATCAGGATACTGCTAGAAAATATGAATTAGTTGGAATTGGGTTACTGCAAAAGTTTATGCTTGAAGCTCTTTCAAGGAGCTTTCTTGAAGCTCCCTGGGATGGTCCTGATTCAGTGGTCTGGCCAGGTTCTGTGCAGCATGAGCACACCATCTTCGTCTCATGCCTTTGTAGAAGTGTTGATCTGGCAGAGGCAGAACAGAACCGAATGCCCTCAGGATGAAAAAGAGTGGCAATACTGGACCATATTTTAAAAATGCAGTAGGTGTAAATGTATGTATATGTATTATTGATTTTAAATTACCGTCTGTACAAAACTCAGCATAAGTAACCTTGCCTAAGTGTGAACGCACAGAGAAGCAGAGATGTGAATCGCGTACTTAGTGCTGCCACATATTTCAACCTTAGAAAAGTTTAAACACTCCGATGTTTGAAGAGCTCTCTACTGAAGCAACTTCCTTAATATGTTTTTTTAAGCTTCTTGCAAATCAGAAGTTATTTGGAAGTTATTGAAAGTAGTTACTGGGGATTACTGTGGTTAATTCCATTTTTGTTAGCTCTGCTATATGACAGGGATATGCGTAATCTCCTGAAATAAAGCAGACAATACAAGAGCTGTACAAACCACAGCAGCTGCAGGAGTAACCTTTCTGCAGAGTGTCGTGGGAGAGAAGAATGACATGGAGACCCTGCTGTGAAACACTACACTTCTGAGGACAGTAAGAAAATTCAGGGATCTCTCTCCCTTATTATGGATTCCTTCTCCTTGTGTCTAGATCAATTAAAATAACGCTCCAGCATACACTGCACTAAAAGAAAGATCATGGAATGAAATGTGGTCAAATCATACGACTTCTAATAAAAGTTGTCTGAGCTGAAAACATAAAAGGAATGTAAAAATGTTTCAGAACTCGATGTGGCTTCTTTTTGCATTTGTCTATCGTATACTAAAAACTGGAACCTTTTTAGGAGAGAGATGTCCTCAAGTATCCTGTTTAAAAACCTGCCGTTTGCCATTAAGCAAGGCAACTCTATGTGAGTTTATGGGTCTAGAAGAGTAACAGGGTGATGTGACTCAAAGAGGCATGACGAGACGGTGTAGTGTATTCTAACAGGAATTCAGAATTCAAGGTGTGGTAAATCTTACCACCCTGATCCTGCTCGGAGCTAGATAGTTCTGTCACCTGCTGGTAAAAGTCTAGCGGTGACTTCCACGATGGTGTTTTGCTCCCTGGTGGCAATGTTAGGTCTCTACCAACTCCTGGGACAAATCTGTGTGACAAGGCTTGTGTCATGTTGTGTGTTGTGGTGGGTTCTTTTAAGCTCTGCACTAGCTTCAGTTATCATGGTAGGTTTTAAAATTACTGTCAGTACAGTGAAAGCAAACAACCGAGTGTACTTAACTGGACATCCTTCTGAAATTGTGCAGTGAAACTTGATTCTGGAAGCTGCTTAGTTGTTTTTGTTTTTTTTTTTTCTAAAATGATTTTCCATTTGGCAGTGAATTAAAAGCATATATACAAAGCAAAGAAACCCCATCTATTTAAAAGCATTAGGGTTGCTTTGTCAAGCCCTTAAAACTTGAAGCACCAGGATGCAATTTAAGTGCATCTTGTGTGTGTTAAAATAGAATTGCTAATTACAGACTTGCATGCAGTTGTTCTTTCAGTGGATAAATGTAAAATTTTGCTTCCAAGGATTTTCCCCTGTCCTGGTTTCAGCCGGGGTAGAGTTAATTTTCTTCTTAGTAGCTGGTATAGTGCTGTGTTTTGGGTTTAGGATGAGACTAATGTTGATACACAGATGTTTTGGGTCTCGCTAAGCAGTGCTAAGCTGTTGCTAAATAGTTGCTAAGTAGTGCTTACACTGGTCAAGGACTTTTCAGCTTCCCATGCTCTGCTGAATGCACCGGGGGTGGGTGGGCTGGGAGGGAGCACAGCCAGGGGGGCTGACCCAGACTGGCCAAAGGGCTATTCCATACCATATGGCGTCATGCTCAGTATATATGCTGGGGTAAGGAGGAGGAGGAGGAGGAGGGGGACATTCAGTGATGGCGTTTGTCTTCCCAAGTAAGCGTTACGCGTGATGGAGCCCTGCTTTCCTGGAGATGGGAGAACACCCGCCTGCCGGTGGGAAGTGGTGAATGAATTCATTGCTTTTGCTTTGTTTGCGTGCGCGGCTTTTGCTTTACCTATTTAACTGTTGTATTTTATTTTACTTTAATTATTAAACTGTTCCTATCTCAACCCACGAGTTTTCTCCCTTTTACCCTTCCGATTCTCTCCCCCATCCCGCCGGGGGGGAGTGAGCAAGCGGCTGTGTTGTGCTTAGTTGGTAGCTGGGGTTAAACCACGACATCCCCAAATCTTAAACAGGTGGAGCATTCATTACTGCACAATAGCATGTAGTGGCCTTGATAAGGTATCAGATCCTGTTTTCCCTTGTCTCTAATATACACCTCCTCACAAAGGAGGACAATCCTAGAAATGGGGTAGTATGCCAAATAACTGATTCTTCTGTCTAATGCATATTCCTAATCCTTACGAATGTGTTTTGTAGCCTATAAAACAGGCTTTAATTAGAGAACTGTGCACTGTGGTTGACATTTTCTACGCAAGAGAGCAAATAAAGGGCAAGGTAGCCCTGTACTCTGTTTCAGCATGTGTGTGAAGTCAGGGGTCCATCCTGATTTGACAGCATCCTTGACAGTTTCATAATTTTGTAGTTAAACGATTGGGTGCATTTCTTCCCACTCCACCGCCATGTTGTGACATAAACTTTCTCATAAGATTTATTTGAAAAGTCCTTCACTTATTTTGAATGAAACTTGAATAAAAGGAATAAGGGAAGAGAAGGAGAGGCAAAATGTGGCATGGGGCATTGTCATGAGACTGTTTGCCATAATGAAGTCTGAAACCGCACTATTGGAAAACTTAGTGTTGCTGCAGTACTATATACTAATACTGCGGCCCAAAGGCGTATTATTGTAGGAAACGGTACGGCACTGGAAGAAGACTTTATAATGAGAAAACAAAATATTCTAGATATAATTTTTAGAGCAGTAATGCATCTTAAGTGGACAGAAAGATATTAGAATGAATATTAGAATGAATAGTGAATTCCAGAGTAGAAGATAGGATAAGAAACCTTTAAAAAAAAAGGTTATGAGTGCAGCAGGTGGAGGTGTGTCTGTGCTGGTGTCACCTCATTCCTTGTGTAGCTAGTGCAGATGGCAAGTGGGATGTGGCTCCATGCTTTTTGTGTGATCTGATACATTAGATGGCCATGCATAATCTTGTACAAAATAGACCTTGCTCTGACTGTTATGAGCTAGCCAGCTCACCAAAGCACACTAATGAATATGTAGTGACTTCCAGAGGCGCGTTCGAGCAGCTCAGGATGCCTCTGACTCGATTGTCCAGAGGAGAACATCGTGGTAGATAGAGCAAAGCCGCCTGGGGAGCAGCGCTTGTTCTGATCTAGTGTAAACACAGTCACAGTTTTGGGTGAGTCCTAGTAGGTAGTGGCTGATGATGCTTTGTGCTTGATGCCTTCTGAATAGGTCTGAATAACTGAAGAGTCCGTTAGTGTAGAAAGTGTTCCTGCTTCCCATCCATTCGCTATATCTAGCCTTTCATGATGTCTGAAATGGGAGAAACTTAGACCCATGGGCCCTGTTTTGTGGACCATCGGTTATTTTGTAGTCAACTGCATCTTTGAATAAAATTGTGTAGTATTGTCTAAATATGTCCTGTTAATTGCCTGTTCATTTCATTTGTCGTCTGATGAATCTGCACATTATCTATTTCTTGGCTTTGAACTTTCAAAACGTGACAGCTTTGACAGGTTGATAAATGTAAAATTACTTCTACAGAAGAACAACAGGCAAACCTTGCTGGCAGTGCAAAACCGAAGTGCTGCTGGTCTCGACAGCTCCAAGACATCTGACTACAATCTGCTTTGTCATTTCTGTTTGCATTCAGTCCTACTGAGCTGCCCTTCAGATAATGCTTTAAGAGAAAATAAATGCTTTAAGGGAAAATAAGTATTGGTTATGACAGTAGAGTATTCTCAAGTGGCTGGAACCATCCCTTCTAAAAACAGGATCTTCAAACATGTCCACATTTATTTTATTTCCTTTCCTTCCAGAGTTCTGTCTGTGTCCAACCTGGAACTCTACAATGATAAACTTTCTGAGGGAGAAGCGTTACTCAGGAGAGTTCAAGGAGATGAAAATACATTTACCCATTTCCTTGCATGTCACGTAAATTTAAAGATAGTTGGCAAGGTCAGAGTTTTATTTTTGTGCTGCTTTTAAGTGAGACTCTCAGCAACCTTTAAAAACACGCAATGCTGAAGGAGAAAATTGTTGTCATTGACACTGTTCTGTGGAGGACTGTACAATGACTTTTCCACCTGGCTGATGTGACGTGCGTTGCAGTGTTAAAACAAGTGAGAACAGAGAGCCAGCCACAAGTTGTTTTTGAGGAGTTAACAATTTCTGTGTTACTAAAGGGTAGTTTAAGTATGGATCTTTCATTTCAGAAGGTTCCGTCTTCATAACAGCTGAATTACTTGCTTTGGTTGTCTTTGGGCTGCAGCAGCAGGGGCAGCTGGGCTCTTACCGCACTAGGCAGTGTTGGCTCCGGAGAAGCACTGGGTGCAGGAGCCTGCTGGGAAGTGGTGTTGGAGGGCCCCGGAGCTGGACCCCGCCACTGTGTGTGGTGGGTCCTCGCAGGCCCGCTTCTGCCAGCCAAGGGTTGGTCGTCAGTGGGCTGCGTGCACAGGTTGTAGACCTTCAATTTCTGTGTCCACAAATGGAAAGTCACTGTTCCCGCAGTCATGGTCCTCCAACTCAGAGGACCGCACAGCCCAAGGTCTATCATTAGGATTAAAGACTGAGGCAAAAAAAGCATCGAATGCCTCCGCTTTTTCTGCATCCCTCTTTGCCAGGGGACGTTCTTCATGCAGTATGGGTCCAATGCGTTCCTTGCACCACCTCTTGCTATTAACATACTTAAAGAATGCTTTCTTGGCTGGCACAACAGTAACCAGCTTCAACTCTAGTTGAGCTTTAGCCTTTCGTCTCTTCCCCCTGCAGAGGTGAACCACAGCTCTGTAATCTTCCTGCGAAGCCTGGCCCTGCTTCTAGAGATCATCCAGTCTTGTTCCTCCTGAGTCCCAAGGGGAGTTCCCTGCTAAACCGAGCTGGTCTTCTGCCCTGCTTGCTTGACTTGCGACACAATGGGATGGCCTGCTCCTGTGCTTTTAGACGGTGCTTCTTCAAGACTCACCAGCACTCATGGACACCTAAGCCCTCAAAAGCAGATTCCCAGGGGACACTGCTAAAGGTTCTTGGGCTGCCCTGCCCTGGTGCTCGGGAGCGGCAGGCTGGGAGAGCACGAGGGACACGTCGCCTGCTGCAGCACTTAGGCAAAATGACCTCCCGGTGCACTCTGAGAAGTTGTCCCCTTTGGCCTTCCCGCACACCGAGACAGTGTTGGAAAGCATTCCCTGCAGTGGGTTGCTTTTTGGTCATGAGACACACACGCCCTGGAAAGCATCAAGGTGTTTATTGGAGGTGGAAGAGGCGGATGCTGAGGGGCCGCAGCTGCACAGTGGCATTGTGAGGGTCCGGAGGAGCAGCAGGGCCAGCCGGGCGCTCGGCTGCACTTGGTGGGGCTGGCCTCCGAGAAGCGCTGGGTGCGGGAGCCTGCTGGGAGGTGGCGTTGGAGGGCCCCGGAGCTGCACCCCGCCTCTGTGCGCTGTCAGTCCCCGCAGGCCCCCTTCTGCCAGCCGAGGGTTGGTTGTTGGTGGGCCGCCTGCGCAGGTTGTAGCGCCGCTGCGGGGACCGGCTGCGGGCCCTCTCCATGGCCATCCTCCTGCGCAGGCGGGCGGGCAAGCCAACCACGTACTCCTTGTAGTCGTCGTCCCCTCGCACCGAGTGCAGCAGCTGCTCCAGAGGCTGCCTGCAGATCGGGCAGGCATCTCTCCTGCTGGCCCACCGTCGGATGCATGCAAAGCAGAAGCAGTGCATGCAGTAGGCCACGTAGGCTGCCTTTTTGATGTCTCCCAGGCAGATGGGGCACTGGGAGTCTGCTGCTGCCTGCGCCGGCCCTGCGTGGGGCGGCTGGCTCGTGCTGCCGTCCCTTGCAGGAGAGCTTCTCTCCCCCATGGCTTCCTTGGCACCCGATGCCATGTCCTGCCAAGAGAGACGTGCAAAGTGCTGGAGCTTGTCTGATGCTTGGAGCAGAAAAGCGAAGGAAGCCCCAGAAGGCCGTGGGAGAGGGAGGCGAGTGCCTTTCGAGGGCTCTCCTTGCAGGTGGGAAAGCAGCAGCCGCAGTCCCGGGGCAGGGCAGAGAGATGCGGGGCTGGGCTGGGCTGTGCCCCTATGTCTGCGCCCCCCTTGGAGGTGGGCTGCAGGGAGGGAGGGAGGGTCGGAGAGCTGGAGGGGAAGCTCCGGTCTCTTCCAGACCTGCCCAGTGCTCAAGCCGGGGTGGGCGAGATGTGCCCGAGAGGGGTGCACTCTGGCGAGCTGTCGGGGGTCCCTGGGGGAAGAGCCGCCATGCTCTGCCCTGGACACCAGCAGGTTAGCGCAGGGTACCTGCAGTAGGTGGTCAGGGAAGATGGAGGAACTCACCATGAGTCTTCACTGCTGCTGACATCCCCAGCACCATCACATCCACCCCCTGGGACAGGCATCGATTGGACCTGTAGCACTGCGCAGCCGGGCAAAGGGGAGAGTAGCGCTGGAAAGGGCTGCCTTTGTGCAGTGCCAAGACCTGCTTTTCTCCCCCATGCCAAAGCTGGTAGAGCAAGCCGAAGGTCTTGATGGAGCCTGCACGCCTTGTGGAACCTCCCTCATGTATTTCAGTTTGTGCACGCTGGTCCTGTCTCTGGGTGCCCCTGGACATAGCCTGGCTCCGTTGTCTTCGCACCCTCCTTTCAGATATCTTTGCAGCTTGATGAGATCTGCCCTGAGCCTTCTCTTCTCCAGGCTAAACAGTGTGAGCTCCCTCCACCTTTCCTTCTGTGGGAGATGCTCTGGTCTCTTCATCACCCACAAAGATATTGAACAGTACATGTCCCAGTATGGAGCCCTGAGGGACACCACTTGTTACTTGTCTCCATTTGGATACCGAGCCATTGACTGCAACTCTTTGGATGCTGCTGTTCAGCCAGTTCCTTATCCATGGAATAGTCCATCCATCAAATTCATATCTGTCCAATTTATCGGCATGGATGTTGTGTGGGACTGTAGCAAAGGCCTTACAGAAGTCCAGGTAGATGACATCAGTTGCTCTCACCTTATCCACCAACGCAATTGCTCCATCGTAGAGGGCCACCAGATTAGTCAGGTATGATTTTCCCTTGGGGAAGCCTGTCACCTCCCTGTCTTCCATATGCCTTGACATAGCTTCCAGGAGGATCTGTTCCATGATCTTGCGGGGCATAGTAAGTTTCCAGGGTCCTCCTTTTTATCCTTTTTAAAAGTGGGTGCAATGTTTCCCTTTTTCCAGTCACGAGGGACTTCATCTGACTGCTAGGACTTTTCAAATATGCTTGTGGGTGGCTTGGCATCTACATGAGCCATTTCCCTCAAGACCCTGGGATGCATCCTGTGGGGTCCCATGGACTTGTGTATGTTCAGGTTCCTCAGATGGTCTCAAACCTGATCATAGGCGACGGGAGGGAGTTCATTCCCCCAGTCCGTGCCTTAAGATTCAGGGACTGAAGAATGTGGGAAAGAGCACTTGCCTGTGAAAACTGAGGCTCTTGCTCTATATTTGTGGGATCCTGCTTTCTCTTTCCTCTTCTTCCTCCTCCCTACCCTCCCTAGCTAGCATCTGGTAGTCTGAATTGATTCAAGATGCAAATCATTTTCATTTTTTATGTTTCTCTCTATTCCACTCCCTCCCCGCCCCCTGTTAAATGTCGTGAGCTAGACTTACCCTGTAACTTCTTCCACATCTGCGTGAATACAAGCTCCTTTTGTTCCTGTATTTGGGATGAGTAAAACTTGGATCTAACTGGCATGACTGCACGCTCCTGAACACCTCACTGATACACAGGCTTTGTCTGCAGCCGTGGTACTAGCTTCTGTTGTGAAACCTGGTTTCGTAGTATGTTGCAAAAATGTTACAAATATATTAATCTTAACACACTTTTTGTTGTGATAGATCTAGATAGAGCTAGAAGTTCTTAATGCATTAGAATTTTAAAAATAAATTTTGACACACTCCCCCTTCCCCCCCAGTGAACAATGTTAAACTCTCCGTTGGTCATTTTCGTGATTCGCAGTGGAGTGTTGTCTGCAATATATCAGTATTGTTGGCATTAGCACAATCCTGTGTTTCTTTGAAGCAAGTCTTCATAGTATAAAAGTAGCCATCATTTCTTGAATGCTGTTGATAATAAATAACTGAATTAGATATAAACTCACTATTGAAAGATTTCTTCTTGAATTTATTAACTGATGCCATTTGATGATGCTTATTTTCTGCCACCCATTGCTAGTCTTCAGTTGACGTAAAATCCTTCTATTTATTAGGACAAGCGAAATGAATTTGGAGTTCCTTAGCAAAAGGATATTGATTGTCGTTAAGACAGAATTACCGTAGAGACCTTTAAGACTCTCATTAACTGGCTTATGATTTTCTAGAGTGGCTATTAATTATACACAAGACACTGGATGAACAAAAAGGATGGTTCAAAGACAAGCTGTCTTGACAGCTGGTTTTGTCCTTAGGCATTGCACCTTTTTGCTGACAGGTCTTAATTAAACTGAATGTTTAGACTTTGCTGTGATAAAGGGTCACACCCAAAATTGTCATTTGTGTTTGGAATCCTTTTAATTTAGTCTGTTGTCAAGTCATTTATCCTAAAATCTTTGTTGGAGGCTTCCAATGGCTGGAAAGCAGCAGCCAGAGTTCAGAGTGAATAAAATGTGATAAAAAGAGAGATCCCTCTTAATGTGAAATCCTACCCAAGCTGTAAGTGATGCTGACAGGCTGTTAAAAAGTGCTGCTGTGAGTGATACTGTAAAATGTTACTGTGTTGTAAAGGCATGCAGTTCAGGATATAATTACACGTTTTATGAAGATGCGTTAATGAGTATGCTGTGCCTTGTTAACCACATCATTTATGAGAAATTTTCTGTTTTGTACTTGCCATGGTTATATAGTTGAACTTGGTTTTGACTGCATGCTTTAAAAAGGAAACAAGGTGTATCTTCAACAACCTAATAATAAAATGAGTGAAAAATTAAATTAAATGGCATTTGAGTGAAATTTAGAGGAACCATGTGTTAAAGGCCGTTTGTTCTTTGCGTGGGGAAGAACTGACTGATGGGATCTCCACACTCTACAAGTCTCTTGGAAGGCTCAAAACTTCAGGTGGTACAGGATAAGGAGAGACAGGTGAAAGATTTAAAGCGGGGGCAAAAGTAGCTTGTTACTGATTGGAAGCACCAACAAAAAATATGCTTACTTAAGGCCTTGACGTGCTAATGCTGTCTCACTTGATGTGTTTGAGGAGAGATTGGAGGAGGTGTGATATAAAGTAGGCTGCAATACTAAAGAGGGAATGAATTAGTTTAAATTGTAGGCAAACTAGGCCTGTTGAGAAGATAAATGAGACAGCAGGGTGGTCTACTAAAAAGCAGTAAAATCCCAATGAGTTCATATCCTGACAGAAGAAATTAGGGAACTCACTAAATAGTGGATGATATGTGACTTCTAAGCTTGAAAGAACACATGCTAATGTTTCTGTTAAAGTTGCTGTTGTACTAGGGAGAAAAATGGGAAAAGGAAAAGAAGAAAAAAAGCAGTAGCAGAAGATAGGACACCCCTCCCTCTCCCTCCCGTCTTTTATTTTTTTAAAATGAAATGAGGGATGGATGGAGGAACTCTTGTTCCTTCTTCGTTTCCCTATTGTAAATCACTAGTAAAAATGTAATCATTTATATTGCATTAAAAAAGAGGAAATAATGTTTTGGAAGAAACATAATAATGAGAATAGCCTTAAGTAAAGTTCTCTTTCTAAAAACCTTTTGTATTTTAACCTATGGAGCATCGTGGCTCTTTGTGTGTGATCAGACATGTTTCTTTGCATTTGGTAGTGATCCTAAAGTTGGGCAGGTCAAATGTTTGTCAAAACTTGGAGTTGCACCCAGTCTCTTGGTTATTTCTGATGAATACTGTTGTGACCAGCTGTTATTTTTGGGTTGTGCATGCCCCTGCTAGGATCGCCACTTTTCTGCTTTGGATCAGGACAGAAGCTCAAAGACGTTGGTGTAGTGGTTGGGAATTGGATCCACTAACGCCAGTGCTCTCTGTAATAACAGAAGCTGTGTCTGCCTGAGAGGATGAAGAATATCACGTGGACTGAAAACTTAGCGGACAACTCTGGAAGCAGTGTCTGGATGGAGAAATGGGACACTGATTTTAAGGGCCTTGTCTTTGCTGGGAGAAATAAATTTTTGACCCAACAGGTTTGAGTGGATTTCATAAATGTTGCTGAGTGGGTAACAGATTTTAATATTTATGGTAGTTCCCGAGATGGAAAGTGCCTATCTTGGCTCTGAGCCTAGTCTAAATTTGCAGTACTTCCAGTTAGGAAAGCTTTTTGTCTACCACCTGAGCAAATTTTGCATGGAATCTATGAGACAAGATAAATAGTGAACCCCCAAATGCTTTTTCTAGAGTCTTCTTTTGGAACAGAGACACACTTAAAGGTCATTTCTTTCCGAGGCACGTGTCTTTTAGAGGATTGCAAGCCAAATACATGTTTTCATATAATCATTATAATCCAGATTCACATGGTCTTCAGTTGGCAAAGCCAATACCGGTTTTAGAAATTACTTCTGGAATAAGGCTGATTTTGCTTTTGATGTTGCAGGAATTGTTCCAGTGGGCAGAATGATGCAATTTCTGTAGTTTCAGTTCGTGTGTGTTTCTCATTCGTATCCATGAATAGAAAGAAGAAAAGAAACAATCAAGTGATCCCTTTACAGTTGATGAATACCTACATGGGAAGTATAACTGATGAGAACTTAATGAAATGCATCATTGCATCACAATCACAATGTGAAAGCAACGGGTGTATGAGCTCAGATTCAGAATAAGATGTAAAATGATGGCCAGAAGGAGGAAAACCAAAGCATTTTAACCACTTGCCTAGGGAGCTGTTTTGGTTTTTTAATGAAGGCTAGATCTCTTCCTATTAGCTAATAGCTATATACATGCATGACTATATACAGCAATGGAAATCAAGATTCCAATAAAGTTTTCTTATCTGACCTTGTACAAAAGTTCAGATTGCTATAATACTTTTTTTGATGCTGTTACAGTTGTGGTAGTGTCAGTGTTCGTACTGCATTAGGGAGTTCAAATGGGAGTGTGTGTTTGTTTCTGTGGAGATTAAAGGCGTTCCCCTTCACTGAAGCTGCGTCCTTCCAAAGCACAGCCATTTTATAATTCCCGCCACTGCCAGGGTGTTTGGGCTCTCGCTTTGGAGCTTGTGTGGCTTGTAGCGTGCGTTATTACAAATTTAGAGAGAGCACAAGGGAGCAGTGGTATTATGCAATAGAGAGAAATCAATCTTTTTAACTGTGGATTTCCTTCTGACACGCACACACAGACAAGAGACTCTCTCTCTGCAGCAGAAGCATAGTCAGTCCTGCTGTTCACTGGTGGCTAGTGGTTTGTTTGGACTTTTTAATTAGGTACTTGAGGGCAGGCTATTGTCCTTGCTTGTTTGCAGGATGGTCAGACTTGTGGCCAAAAGGCATCATTCCTGCTGCTTTGCGTCACGTGAGGGAAAACCCAGTGCCATGTGGATGTCAAGACCTGTAGTTGCCAGGGTACTTCTATGTCAGATCATTCATGAGCATAGCACAAATATTTGTGCTGATCTTAAAATGAAGAATTTCTCAGGCCCCATTTTATGGGCATCTCTGAGCAATGAAACTGCCATTTTTGTCTGGGTTTGAAGTCATGGTTTGATAGTGGGAAGTTTATGTAAGTACTGCAAATGGAAGAATAGCAAAGGGGAGGATCTTCAGTCCAGGGAAAAAAGTTGTTGGATTTTTTGGTTTTAGTTATTATTATTTCAGGTAACTTTGTGTAAGTGTTCATTGGCTTTTGAGCTGTGTCTTGTGGTTGCTCAGTGGAAGCAGGCACCTATGCTGTGGAGCTGCTGCATGACCCGTGAGGGGACGGTCTCACTGGGGGAGCCCCTGCATGGTCCTCTGTATTCTTAGCTTCACTACATGGTGAGCCAGCAGTGACTACTGCCTTCTTCTGTGAGCCACAGGGAGGTTAAGCCTCAGGGAGACATTGCCATTTTCCAACCTTGGGCTACTCCCAGGGTTTTCCATCCACTTGAGTTTTGGAAGTTGTGAGTCTTGGATGCATGAAGTTTTTTCAGACAGTCAGAATGATTTGCCCCCCTGTCAAGTGGCATATAAATGGTGTTGGGAGAGCTTTTTTCCAACAAATGCAATTCTGCAGTTGGAAAGAAAACTGTTTTGATGCAAGATGCGTCTATTTTAAGCACGGCTCAGTTTGGTCAACTGGAAGTGCGTGTGGGAGACTGGGAGTAGCATGCTTGGTCTGCCTGCAGTTGGAGTCCCAGTGATTGCTGGCTGACTAGACTATGCTTTTTCCAGCAATGCTGATCAACTCGTATTTCCTTAGCACTTAGTGGGGGATGTTTTCATATTTTATATTAGATCATAGTGATGTGACTTAAAGCAAAGTGACTAGGGCACAGGTCATGTTTTCAATACAGCAGTGGGTCTTTGGGAGACTTGTATTTTGGACACATGAAGAAAAATCAAATTGCAGGAACTGATTGACTTGGATCATTACGATACAGAAACTTCAGCAGATCTTTCCTGCCATATTAATTCAAAAGCAGAGCACAGCATGCTCCGAAGAACTGAAAAGTATGTAAATATCTCCAGCATGTTGGAACTGGGCATGTGTGTGTTTGTTTTTTTTCCAGTCAAGTAGCTTAGCCACAAGTATACAGCCTCTGGAGCATCAAAAGGTGTGTGGTTTTCTCTTTTGGGTGAGTTGACATCAGTTTCACTAAGTTAATTGAGCTAGTGGGAGAAACACCTTTGCCTGCTCCAAAATCAAAAAGTTGTGATGCTTTTGTTTCTTGAGTTCCCAAATGACTTTGCATTTGGAAACTAATTTCAGCTTTCTGTAAAAATACGTAGCATGCCAAAATAAAACTTTCAACCAAACAAGGTATCTCATTCAATCTGAAACATACTGTGCTTGATTTGTCATTTGTAAAACAAGTCAGGACTTCCATTGAGCCCAAAGTCATTTGGCAGGCACAGCTCTCATGCCAAATGTTATAGTAATTCTTACTGGAATGCACAAGTTACATTTTTGTGTTTTAAATGTGCTGCAGCCACTGGATGGGCCAAGGTTGGGAAGCTTCTTACCTGCCTAATTGTTGTGAATAGGCAGCACCAGCTTTAGGACTACAATAGGAAAAAACATTACTGTTGCTAAGAAATGGGATGGAAAATCCAAAACCAGAGTATTGTGTCAGTAGGTGCCTGCACCCCTTGACAGGCTTGGTGAAAGTGCCTGTTGGTTATAACTTGCAAAAGAAATGGTAGCCAGAAGTCAAGAAAGACTTAGAAAAAGCAGACATAGTAAAAAATTCTTACTGAGACTTTTTTCTTACCAAGAATTGGAAAAAGAGTATTGCTACTGACCACTCAGCAGTCAGTGCTAGTCAATTTATAGAGAAGTATACAGATAAAATGATAAGCATGAACGGAATGTCAATTTTTATTTTAACCTCTTGCATGTTTTCAGGTAGAGGCCAGCAGTGAAATTGAGAAGTATCGAATTTAAAAACAATAAGAGGACTTTTCAGTGCAATGTGTGTGTAAGCTCGGAAACACAAGCCTGTGAGAGACCATGGTCAGGAACTTAGGAAAAAAAGATAAGTTTTATGGATGAATAGCATCTACAGTT
The DNA here is from genome assembly GCA_020745775.1 of Theristicus caerulescens. NCBI lineage: Eukaryota > Metazoa > Chordata > Aves > Pelecaniformes > Threskiornithidae > Theristicus > Theristicus caerulescens. The sequence goes on along the minus strand of CM036583.1, from coordinate 51,625,485 downwards.
ACATTAAGGATTATTTTAAAAAATATTACTCTAAAGCCTTATCACTTATAGCATAAATTGGCTTTGATTGCCTAAGGCAATGAAGATACTTCCTTTGTGTGCATGTGTTTCATGTATGTTTCGGGGCTTCTGGACCTTCTTCTGAACTGTCTGATATGTCTAACATGTCTAACTGAAAGACAGGATACTGAATTACATGAATCATGGTCTGTTGATGACAGTTGTTATGAGCCTAATAATAGACAATAATAGACAGTTTTTAAGATCCTAATTCTCATTTGGAGAAAGCATGACATAACAGTTGGACTATTTGAAGAATTATCTGCTATCATAGTCACATGGCTAGGACAGTTTGAAATAGAAGTAACGAGAAACTGCAAGCTCTGTGTACTTTTTTCTTGTTTTGAAGATGAAGCTAGCATTAGGTGGATGAGAATTATAACTGACCTTTAAAAGTATATTGCTTTTGTGGTTCTTTTAAATTTGAAAATGTAATATAGCTAAGTGTAAGTAGATTCAGATTTATTTGTGTGTGAGAGACAGACTGAAATTGTTACTTTCATGCTACGGGTCTCTGATGTTGCCAGTTCTGATGTTGCCATTTCTGTACAAAGCACACAGAACAATTCATCCCAAGTGTATGCAATATAAGCATATGTACACAGAGACACACATCTGTTTGTTTTCCAAATTGTGTATACGTGTCCATGTATTTTCATGCTTTGCCTGCATCGGTACATAATGTCTTCAAGATGTGCTTTCCAAAACTTTGACCTGCAGTGACAGAGCAAATGTTCTTCTCTATGTAAGTAGGAAATGTTGATTTTCTATATCAAAACTGTTGTATTTTTTCCCTGCCTATATGGGGATGAGTACTCCAACCATGGCTGTTGTTAAATAAACACATATACTTTGTAGTGTTTGTGTTGTAATTGACCAGAGAATTGTACAGTGTAATTTTGTAATTGACCAACGCATTTAGTTATCTTTCTCAGAAGGATAGTTGCAGAGAATGATTTTTTTGGAGGTCTGTTCAAGACTAACAGAATCCATTAGCATAAAAACCGGAACGGTACTGTTATGCTCCAGGGCTCTAATCCAGCTCTCGCTTGACAGTGAACTTTAACATGCTGACAAAGTTTTATAAAATAGTCTGTACAGGCTTCTACAGAGGCAAGAAAACATTTTGTTTGACTTTTCAGTTATAAAATTAGCACTGGAACAAAAAAATTTGCTAGGAAAAGCCTAAGCAACAGAAATAGCCAATGCTTTATAATATAGTTGCGTGTAAAATAGCTGTCTCTCTCAACATACATGATTGCGCTGCTTACAGTCACTTGCATATGATGTTTGCAAGGCCTGGAGCAGCCATAAATGAGCCTGTGCTGAGCTTGCCTGCTGAGTTGCTTGGAGTGCTCAGGCTTTCCGAACCTGAACAAATACCAAACCTAAGGCCCTGTTTTTTTGCAGGATACATACTGACACAGAGCTGGCTTCTGATTATCTGCTTCAGTGAGGATGTGCAAAACTGTGCTACAACTGTGAATGCAAATTCTGGATCTTGTTCCTTCTTTGCATTTCACATTTGAAGTTAGTTAGATGTTTTATGGAAAATATTTCAGAAAGGAGAAGTGCAAATATTCTTGTGTCGTGGTTTAACCCCAGCCAGCAACTAAGCACCACACAGCTGCTCACTCACTCCTTCCCGGTGGAACAGGGGAGAGAATCAGAAGGGTAAAAGTGAGAAAACTCATGGGTTGAGATAAAGACACTTCAACAGGTAAAGCAAAAGCTGCGCATGCAAACAAAGCAAAATAAGGCATTCATTCACTACTTCCCATCGGCAGGCAGGTGTTCAGCCATCCCCAGGAAAGCAGGGCTCCATCACGCATAACGGTTACTTGGGAAGACAAATGCCATCACTCTGAATGTATCCCCCCCCTTCCTTTTTCTTCACCCTTCTTTATATGCTGACCATGATGTCATATGGTCTGGAATATCCCTTTGGTCAGTTGGGGTCAGCTGTCCCAGCTGTGTCCCCTCACAACTTCTTGTGCACCCCCAGCCTGCTCACTGATGGGGTGGTGTGAGAGGCAGAAAAGGCCTTGACTCTGTGTAAGCGCTGCTCAGCAATAAGGAAAACATCCCTGTGTTATCAACACTGTTTTCAGCACAAATCCAAAACATAGCCCCATACCAGCTACTAGGAAGAAAATTACCTCTCCCCCAGCCAAACCCAGAACATCTTTGAAGCCCTGAAAAACTGCTCCCTCAAGTGAGAACGCATGCTTGTTTTCCTTTTGTGGTCCTTTCATTTTTTTCTTAGTGTTCCCGTGTGAATGCTGGGTGCTTTGCTTAGGGGCTAATAAATGGGTGGAGACCTTTAATCTGCGATGTGATACTAATGAGAGTCACATTAACTTGCTGGTGTTTGTAACATATGAAAGTGTGCTCCTGTCAAACCTTCTGCAAATTGACAAAAAGCTCTGTAGAGCCATGCTGTATGAAGCAAGTTAATGTAAAGCAGTGAAGGATGAAAAATAAAAGCATGACCCAAAAAACCCCAAAGCCAACCACAATGAAGTAAGTACGTGCTCGATATCCCAAAGAAGCACATGAAGTGTACCTGCAGTTCAGGTCCTAGAGAAAAACACTGAAGTGCTGATATCCATGCAGTCTGTGTTTCGCAGGCTTCAGCTGTGTATGAAGTCCCATGTTGCACTGACATATAAAACTCCCTATCTATAATGATGATCGTATTCCCTCTTCTCCGTTACCCTCGGGGAAAACCACTGCTAGCCTGTGATCCGACTGTATTAATGTAAGTAGCCTACAGAAGTAGAGGGCGAACGGTGGTACATCTTCCACAGCGTGCGCATAACGTGTTTAACTTGTGCTAGCCTGCACAGTTGCTCACAGAAAGGTTGCAGGGTTGGGTTTGTTGACTGAGAGAGGTGGATTAATGTTTCAGGCTTCTGAAATAAATCCAGACATTCCCATGGCGAAAAGCAGAGTACGTTTTATCCTTGATATGAGTTGGAGAATCTAGTGGTTTCTTTCAGCAGTATCAGAGCAAAAAAGAGAAATAAGATGCTCAAAATACATGCGAAATACGAGACAGTCTGTTGGTGTTGCGTTTGTCACAGTCAAACAAAGGGGTATTTTTCAAGCACTTCTGATACTGATTTTGACAGTTGAAGTATATCCTAAATGAGGCTGTTAATTGTTTGGGGTTTTGAATTTTTGCAAGAAGATAGAGAACTTCTACAAAGTTGTTTCTAACTCTCCAGTCCTATTTTGCTACTGTAACAGGGAGACTGGTGTAGTTTAGGGAATATAAGAATGTATCCTTGTTAAGATGGAAGTGCCTTTCCCTAGCTTGGCTGATCTCATTCCTGATAGCTAGACTAGTCCACTGACTCCCCAAATCTTAGAGTTTATTTGAATTTCCCTGAGCTTTTAAAGGCTTTTGCTCCAGCTTTGCTTTGCTTCTTCTCCCTAACAGTGAAGTAAGTGTTGTGTGTTTAGAATACCATGTGTTGATCCCATGGAAAGTGTTGTTGTTAATTGTTGAGCATCTGTGGTTGTTGTCCAGTGTCGGGCGCTAGTTTACTTTTTTGCGAGAAGATCAATAAAAGACCAAAATCTCTAAAAAAAAAAGAAAGGAAAAGGAATGGGTATGCTTTTACTGTTTTATTGCTGAGTTGTAAGGCATAGTCACTGCCTTGCCACCTGCAGCAAAATTACCAGTAGACTGGTAACAACTAGCAAACTGTCAGAGCTGATGACAAGAGAAAGTTTCCTGGAGAGGAGGGGAATGAGCATGTTCATGTATACTGATCTTGACTAACAGGGCTTTATTGCCAAATACCCTAGAGTGCTCTGCTTGAAATGGTAAAAAGTACAACCGTATGTTATGGTTGACTAACCATAACTAATGACTGACTACAGAGGGAGTAACAGTGACATCTTTCAAGAGGGTGTAGCAGGGTTGGGTGCCAAAGGATCCGGGTACTCTAACTGAGATGGCAGGAGAAGGTTCCATTTCTGTGCATGAAAATAAGCTCGTCAGAGTAAAACAATTATGCTTGTGAGAGTCTGAAGAGCTATTATAAAGATCATTCTATGTAGTCATTTATATTTAAAATTTTGTAAGTTGTCTTTAATCTCTAGTGTACTCACTTTAACGAGCACACGTACAATATAGAAGTAATAGTACTCAGATACTGAAAAAATGGCTACTGTAACATACTTTAAAAATACTACAAGTGTTTGTGACGCTAGAGCTCTGTTCTGACAACCTTGAAGTGACAGTTAAACACCCAAATAATTATTGGCAAACTGAGCAACTGCCTGTTCTTTCAAGTAGCGCCTAACTTTACTCTGACTAATTGTTAATGTTTTGCTTTTGTGCTTTTAGAAAGGCACTTCTGAACTTAGTTTTACTATTGCTTCTCTGAAGCAACTCCAGTTGCTGGTGACTGACTCTTTGATTTCAGGACAAGAAAGAGCACTTGCCACAGATAGGATTTGTAAATCCTCAGGATTATACAGAGAGAGATGGAAGCACGTACATTGTTGAAATTTTAGTTTGATTTTAGTACGATTAGGTTTCAAGCTTACGTTGTGCTCTTGAAAGCTTGGGGGCTTTCCCCCACAAATGCCAATCAACCACCACCTCTCTTGCTCTTAGCTGGAAGGATCTGTGCTCACTAGTCTGTAAATCAATTGTAAATCCATTGTAATCTGGGCAGTAGAATTATCTAGTCCCTTACATAATTTGGGTATATTCAGGAAAGGCATCAATGAAAGATCTTTCAGCCTTCATGAATCGCTGAGCAAAGCACAGTATTAATTGTGTGAATCATCCATATGGCACTTGTTATCTTTTAAGTGCGGAGGTACTGTGACAGGTGGCCGGTTGTACTATCAAAGGCAGCTTTCTAAGTTACAGCGTCACCATCAGTCCTTTGGGAACCAAGTCATATATTGGTTTTCCGTGAGCTTTTATGAAGTTATGCAGTAGCTTCCAGACAAGATGCACTTCAAACACAGGGTTAGTCGAGTTGTAAGAAAAATTGGAAGTCACTGTACCTTAATCCAAAAGTTTCAGTTAGCACGTGCTGTTCCCTCCTGCTCAGGCTGTGTCACAGGTCAGTTTACTGAACAGAGTATGTGGGGTGTAGTAATCAGAACCCAGCTTGAATTTTTTAACTGCAATATTTGATATCATGATGTGGAATAATAGAGGTCAATATTTTGAAACGTTTAGTCCTGAGTTAAGCAAATGTATGAACTGAAGTAGGGAGAAAATATGTAATCAAGTAGTCATATGATTCTGGGTATCTTGTCAAACCACAATTGCTCTTCAAGTGTTAATTCCAGCATGTTCATATTTGTTTATTTATTTCTTAGTTGTGAATTTTATGTGTGCCTTGCCTATATGCAGTATAAAACTGTGGTATATTCTTCTTTTTATAGAAACAAGCACAGCTTTTTATAGACACAAACAGAATCTCTACACATGTTGCAGAGAGTTTGTTCTGGTGATCTCTGCCCAGGACAAACAAAACAATGTTTTTATTTCGAAAGCCTTGGCCTTCTACAGTTGTTCAAGGCTTGTCTGATGACAGATATTTCACAGCTGTTGGTTTCTTTCTCAGACACCTCAACACTAAACATTGACTCTCTGACTTGCAGCAACTAAAACTAAGGTCCAAATTCTATATGGGATGAACTTAGATGCTGAAGACTGACATGGGCATACTCCCCTATCCTCCTAGGCCAGTAGAAAATCATAAGCACCTGGTGTCCAGGGCTTTATTGTTATTCATGTCCAGAAGCATTTATTTGGCAGACCTTAGCAGATGCGTTCGTATCTGAGGCTCTTTGGATTTAACGGTGTGTTTTAATGCTGCAAATTTTACATTAGTGTTAATGCCAAACCCGTCACAGAAGCGCAGTCAGAGCTAACATCTTTCTCTACTCCAGTAGGTATCTCCATCACAGCCATGGAACTGTGATCCCTTTCTGTTCTCATCAGTTTTCTACTTGGTTTTTTCCAATGACACCTCACTTGCAGCCCAAAGTCCTGGGGAACAGTAAGATTTCAGGCATATCCCTCTCTTAGGTGCCTCATTTGGCTGCCTTAATCAGCACACTGAGGCAGGGAGAGGGCAGGGATATTTTAGATGTTACAGTTTTTAATTTTTTTTTCTTAAGCTCTATGCCCTTTTGATGACTTGTGCAGGGAACTTAACAGGGTAATTTGGGAAAACTTGTACTTTACAATGGCAGAAGCCCAGGAGTTAGGCACTTCTGTGCTCAATATCATCGTGTGTTAGTGTTCTTTTTTGTATCTGGTTCTAAAAGGGTATTTCTGGAAACCTGGTGAATAAAGCCTGATGTAAAAACAATTCCCCCAAGTATGTCCCTTGTCCTTCTTGTGTACGTTATTAGTTGGCACAGACTTCTGTACAGCTATGTTGTCCAAGGGTAAGTGATCACTGAGATCGAAGGTGACGGCTTCTGGCATTGGAATGCAAGTCCTAAAGCCCAGAAAAGAGGAGGGGAAAAAGGCGGGAAACAGCGTAACAGCCCTCTGCAAGATATGAGGCAGAAGACTCTTGGGTAGTTTTTCCAGTAGGATAAGATATGGAAGGAGCCATTTCAAAGGACAAGATGACTGTGCGAGTTCAGCATGACATGGGCTTTTAAACCTGGCCCTTGATGCTGCTCATCGTGTCTTGCAGAAGGCATGTTTGTTTGTAACATACTTGTTTTTCCTCCAAAACTTTCTTTTGTTGCTCTTCTAGCAGTGTGTTTTAGTCTGTTGTCTGCTATCTAGATGGTAGTTATTGTATTTTAAACACTTTTTAAATCTGAAACTTTCCTGAAGATTGTGAAACATATACTTTTGGTTCTCTACATTCACAGCTCCTCCTGTCGGTTCTTCCACCATTAGTCTTGTGTTTTGTTGGGAACACTTACATTTCTTATTTGAACCTCTTCCATGATGCATTTTATGAAGTTCTTAATACCTAGGTGTGTCAACCAGATACAGTCTTTTAGATAAGCGGGCCCTAAAGCAATGACTTTTGAAGTGGCAGTCTTGCAGCTGTGTCTTGCGACCAGTGCAACTACTGATTGCTTGTGTGATGTTAAAAAGTGGTATGTGTATATCAGAAGTGCAGGAAGAACTGGCAAAAAAAACCCTGAAAGACAGAACAATAAAGTTGGTTCATGACATTTAGAGGCAGCTATTGCGTACCAGGGAGTGCAAAGTGTCAGATTTTAGGTGTTCCTCAAGTGTAAGTGTGGAAACACTAGCACAGGGGAAAGGAAGATCGAATGAAAGGAGTTTCTGCTATGTTGATGGCTACTTCCTGGATGCGATTTCTTGATTTTTGGCCTGAAATATTAGGAATTTTTTTATTAAATGAGAAAACAATTTTAACTCATGGAGTTTTGAACTGCTGTGTGATTTTTTTTCCCCTTGAAGCCTTGTGCCTGCACAGGAAGAATTTCTTGTAACGTTATGTCTTGTGCTCTCACTCTCTGGATGACATTGGACACCCCTAAATAATGCAGGGCTTCTGCCAGGAGAAGACCATGAAGTTTGGCCAGAAAACACAGGTCCAAAGCAGACTATTTTCCAAAAGTCCTGGCATCTTTGTGTAAAGGATAGAGGAAATTCACATAGGCCAAAATTATTTCCATCTTGAAAACTGGAGACACTTTGAACTAGAGAAGACATTTTGAATTGGAAAAACAAAATATTTTGTCTCATACTAAGTAGCATTTGCCTTTATGTTAAAATAGAAATATTTCCAGTGTGATTTCGTCATCACAGTAGTGCAACACAGTGGGTAATTACTACTATTAATTCCACTTAATTAGGTATGGTTTTTTTTAATTCCATCACAGAAGAGGATTTAGAAATGTGGATTTTTCTATCATCACCTTTAATTTTAGTCCATGCTAGAGAATGGGGTATTAGAGCATAGAAATTTTTAAGTCCAGCTGAAGACTTTGGCAAATTAGATTAGTATACAGCAATGGCAGATGAAAAATGAAGTTTTCATTTAGCTCAAGAAAATAAAAACTCAGACCTTAAATTGTGCTCTGGGTGTATTAGCTTAGTATTATTTTTTTAAATAAGACTTATTAAACTAACTTCTGTTTCAATTAAAGAGAAATATATTTAATGGAGATTCAGGAGCTCTTTGAGTTTTCGTGTAGGGGTAGGATTTCGTTTTAACAAGAGTAACAGATCACTTTTCTGCTTGCATTATGGTACAGCATAGCTGCTGACATAAAGGGACCACAAGTGTGATCCTCCTCTATGCTTTTTCACAGCATATGGTGTAATTTTAATTCAACATGTTGTTCCATCTTGTGATACAAGAACAAATTAGCAATAACTGTCAATTTTTTCAGAGAACTGCTTGACTTTTTCAAGATTTAATTTTAAATTAAATTAATTTAAAGATTTAATTTGTGGAATACAGCTTTTTTCAAGGCTTGGCACTTGAAGTGTAAGTAGTAGAACTTACTGAGGTCAGTTTTGTAGTTGGGGAGAAGGCATAGCTCAATGGTAGCTGCTGCACCCTTTATTTAGTGCTTTTATCCAGGTAAGAGTCCCTGCAGTGTGGCTATTGAGAATATTAGAAAAAACTAAAATGATGGGGGTTTTGTCTTCCAGTTGAAGCCTTAAGGCCGGAGTTTATATGATGCTATATTAGAAATATAGAGATATAGAATCATAGAATCGTTTAGGTTGGAAAAGACCTCTAAGATCATGGAGTCCCACTGTTAACCTGGCACTGCCAAGGCCACCACTAAACCATGTCCCTAAGCACCACATCTACCCGTCTTTTAAATACCTCCAGGGATGGGGACTTAACCACTTCCCTGGGCAGCCCGTTCCAATGCTTGACAACCCTTTCAGTAAAGAATTTTTTCCTAATGTCCAACCTAAGCCTCCCGTGGCACAACCTGAGGCCATTTCCTCTTGTCCTGTGGCTTGTTACTTGGGAGAAGAGACCAACCCCCACCTCTCTACAACCTCCTTTCAGGTAGTTGCAGCAAGCAATAAGGTCTCTCCTCAGCCTCCTTATAGAGCTTATGGAATCAGAATATAGGTGTGAATTGATTTGCAAAATAGGTTTTCTTATTTTAGCTCTCATGCTGGCTTGCAGTGTTTGTAGAAATATGAGTTAGCTGTCCCAGATGAAAGAATAGAAGCATAAATAGATCTCTGAATATCTGTCTGACAGCAACCCCCCACAGAAAAGACGGGTACTAAGTCTGTCTAGCTTTCCTCAGCATTTGTCAAGCCATTTCCCTTGTGTGTCCCTGAGTTTTGTTTAGGTACTAAGAGTAATAATGACTATCACAGGACTCGCTGTGTGGTTTGTTTCAAAATTTTATTGTTTGCTTTCCCTTGAACTTTATTTTTCAATTATAATCTTGCCTGCTACCCTTGTTGTATAAACAATTATGCTACAGCTATGCCTATGGCATTTCTCTGAGCAGCATGTCAGTGTCATCTATCCTAAGACAAATTGTCCTTACTTTGCTCTTACAAATACTTACAGAGAAATAAAGAGGTTAACTGGTGTTAGGCATTTCCTTGCTTGAAATAATTTCCCTTTTATTGTAATTAGTCATTACATTCATTGAGGCATTGCTCTGAATTTTAACAAACATTAGTAGCATTTGTAGCAGATTTTATTACTAAAAGGTTGTGTGAATGACTGCAGCATTTATTATAAATGTGAAAAATAGCATCATTTGTCAAAAGCATAAACCATGTTAGCAATAGGTTCCATCATTTGACGTAATTGATTTATATGAATACTATCGTTGCAGTGCTGATTTCATTTTTTTTTTTATTATTACTAGATATAAGCCAGTGTAGCATTTCTGCATTTGGAGAGGAAAAATGGAAGTTGGCAGGACTGAGACTAACCAGAATTAATCCTATTACAGTCTCTTTTGCATAGAAGTATAGTGCATAAAGGCTGGTGACATGTCAGTTTTCTTCACTATTTATTTATTTATTTCCCTTTTCAATGTTGTGTCATGCTAAGAATGGTTGTGTTTTTTTTCCTGTGATGTTACGGGGTTGGATTGGATTGTGGGGAAGCATTTTTTCGTTCTTATGCACTATTCTCTATTATTTGGAAGGGCATTTTGAGTGACTGTAATGACTTTGCTGCAAAGGATCCCCGGCAGTGGCAGCTCACTACACATCAGTAGTCTGTGTGTTTGGAAGGTACTGAGAAAGTTAGTGTTCTGCAAGGTCCCTAGGCAGTGCTTGAAATCAGGTACTGAAGAGATGGATTGCTGTGTTGCTCTTGACTTTGCTGTCTGGAAGGCAACCTGAGTAAAGAGGTTGTTGTCTGCGCCTCCTAGACTTAAGTCTCTGACGTTGTGCTCCCCGTTTTTTCAGCCTGCTGACTCCATACCTTTCTCTCTTGCATTGTCTTTCTTGAGGGAATCAGGTTAAAAAGAGGTCGGCTGCTTTCTGCAGCCTGCTGTGTCTTAGTCATAGATACAGGACTCTAAGCAGGGAACTTCAGCCCTCTTCTGGCCTGTGTATGGCTATGGCGGGTAGCTTGTGGTGTAACACTGGTCACCTGTGTTCAGGAGAACACAGGTGTGTACTTTCAGTCTGTACACTAACTTAATCTTAATTTCTTCTGTTCTCTTCCCATGTGTAGAAATTGACGAGTTGCTTTTATCCTCGTGAGCCTTTAAATTTTAACCGTGTGTTGTACTTAGAGTGGGGAACAAGTGACTATTCCCTGGGTATTTATGTATTGGTTTTTATTAAGCAGCTACTACGGGTTCTTGAAAGGAGCTTTCAAGTTCCTTTCCAGCATCTTAATGTTACCAGTTGGTCACTGGGTTTCCATTTTCAGTTGTCTCACAGATGAAATGATTTCTGTAGGCAAGTAGTCTTTTCTTAAAGAGCAACAAGAGACTTCTTTTTTTCCCCCGTTCCTTTTTAAGCTTCTCTCTCTTGGCTGCTTTTCCCTTCTCTTTTGTCCCAGTTGTCGGCCCAGCACCTGGACTGCCTGACTCAACTCTCTAACATTTGGTCAGATGTCTTTTGGGACTGGGAGTGTGGGAGGATGTTATCTGAATAGTCTTCACACTTGTTCCATTAGATGCACACATGCAGTTTCTTTTGTGAGTCCATGGTGTGTATTTGGTGGGGACACCTGGATTTTGCAAATTCTGTCAGTTTTATTTTCAGGAATCTTAAACACCTCTGAGTTGCTCTCATTCATCTGGGATGTGAGTGTCTTTTTCTTCTGCAAGAATGGTATCCTCCTTTCCCTTTAAAGGTCTTTCACAGGTTCCCCTGTGATTGTTTTGTGCAGTCCTTTTATCTTCAGAGTTATCCTGTGTGAAATTATATCAAGGGAACCCGGTGTTTCTATTGTTTTCCCTTCTGACACAATTGTGCACTTGCTCTTTTTTGAGCATCTGAGGATTTAGATCAGTGCAAAAGTGTATTTCTTGCAGAGCAAAATTATGGTGATGACATTCCTGTTCCATTCAAATACATTGGTAAATGGGTTTTTCTGTACTGCAGACTTCAGGATAATAAAGAGCTACATGAAGAAGCTTAGATAACAGAGGTGCAGAAGGCATGGCAGCATGGAGTTCGCATGCAGTAATGTAGCCTGCATCACTTGGGTTTCAGTAAATTATCGGAGGGTAGCATACAGCGTACTGCAACTGTGGAGCTCTAAGCCATGGAAAGCCTGTTACGCACAGTGTAGAAGTCAATTTATACTAAAATAGGGTAAGAACCTGAGCCCTTGAGAAAAAATGGGATAACTATTTTTTATTCTTTATTTCTGTGATGTTTAGTATTTAACTCCTATCACTTTCTTTCACAGCCTGTTTCAGGACAGGGAGGAGTAGGAATTGAGACTCCTTCTTTCCCCTTTGTTGCCAGCAGTAGTGAAAGGTGTAGTAAAAGTACAATTGACAAGCAGTTATGTCCGTAATGAGACTGGTCCATCTATAGTGATGGTGTGAAACTCACTGTGTTCACAACTGATTTAGAAACAGTCCTGGTAATTCTTATGGACGAGTCACTGGCAGGCGATTGCCCCAGATCTTTGTTTTGCTGCAGGGCATGAGGTTGCAGTTGCACAGAAATGCGTAATGATGATTTGTCTCCGAAACTGTGTTAGATCCAGGGCAAGATTAGACTTTATTAACGTACTACAAATAGCGAGGAGTTTTACTCTTGGTAACAAGTTCTTGAGGTGTACTTTATTGTTCATAATACAAGCATAATGTTTGGACAGATTTTTTAAGTTCAGCTTTAAGAATGGAAGTCATCATTGCTCAAGTCCTTTTGTCCTCGAGAAGCTGCTGATTCTGGTAGCCTCTAAACCTTGCTAAGTTTGTTCTCAGTAGGATCATGCTGGAAAGGGGGTATCACATTTTGCAAGCATTTTCTGTTCCATCAAGACTGGCCAAAGTGAGGCATGTTTTAGTAGCACTTTGTATGTTTCTTTTTCCTTGACCAAGTTTTAAATTTTTTTTTCCTCAGCGAACTCATCTGTCACTTTCTAAAGCTGCAGTTCAGGGTAGTGTTTTTGGAAACAAAAAAGTTCAGAGAAGCCTTAGTGTTAAGAACTGACAGTCTGATCTAGTTCTGCTTCCTCTAAAAACTGCATCTCATGGATTGGAGCTTCTGTATCTGAAACCGATGCTGTAATCCGTCAGTTCTGTAATCGCTTCTAGAAGGTGAAGTTTAAAACTGCAGGCTATCAGTGTCTTCTTCAGTGCCTTTTTACTGACTGCCTGGAATTTAATCCTTTTAAATATGTACTGTCAGCACAGCCCACCAGTATTTTCTGCCGAGACTCTGTAACAGTTACCTCTTGGAGCCTCGTGCATTATTGGATAAACATTATACCATTAAACATGACTAACGAGAAGTTTCAGTCTCTCCTTTATGGTCTTCACTGAACGCAAAATGAATTTTTCTGTAGTCTGTTTCTCTGTGATCATCTGAGCTGCCAATATTTATTCCAAATGTGTTGCACTCAGAAGGGAAAAAGATTTGGTCACATTACTTTGCCCTCTTTTGAGTCAAAATCCTAAACCATGGGAAATAAGGAATGTCTTTTTCAGGATGAACATAAACTTTCTGAAAACATGCTAACTCTTTTATTGCTGTTACCGTAGCTGTTATTTTAGGGTAGTCAATCTCTTTTTCCATCCAAGTACCCATAGGGTTACCTGTTTCCCATGGTACCACTCAATCTGTTCACATACTTATTTAGAATGGGAATAATGTGCATTTTCATGCAACGGTGGTGTTGGGCTCTGTTCTCTCACACCTCACCACAAATATGTCACTGTCAGCAATAGCAGTTCTGCGGTACTGGAAGGAGATCAACTGCTACAAGGCACCCATCTACCGTAATTACCACACAAGGACACATACTCTAACTGGGCAAGTTACCCTGTGCTGTCAAGGGTCAGTTATCAGCCCTGTGAACAAAGAGAAGTACAAAACCAGGCTCCTGAAATGAGCTGAGCTCTAGGTGTGGAGCAGAAGAAAAAAGATTTGCAGCTTTGAAGGTGTATTTAAGGAGAGGGAAGTTGATGGGAAAAGAGATGGCAGCTAGGTAACATGTAATATGAATTATAAGACCAGAAAAGGTTTTTAGTGAAGCATAAATTGTGAACACTATTGTTCAACCTTTTCAACCAAACTCATTAATATATTTCTTCTTGTTCCTATAAGCTCATATGGACTTTGGAGGTGGAATGTACTTCAAATGGACTTTGGAGGTTTAATTTACTTCAAAATACGATAGGTCATTGCTTGATTTGTAGTTCTGTCTTTCTCTAATTAGCTGTGTGAAAAAAATGTCTATGGATATACTTCTATATGATAGGGAAAGTGTGAAGTATATGGTGGTGCTTCTTATGGGAACATATTATTTACAGGATTAGATTTGATACCTTTTGTATCCTTCAGCAGATGTAACAGTCTGTAATAGATTGATTTACTGTTTGAGAGCAGAGATAGTGAGAGTCATGCTTTCTCCCCTTGAGCCAGAATTAGTCTTTCTATTTTTTTTCTAATGTAACAAATCCAGGGAATTCTGTTCTGTTCAGTGTCTTAAGTTTCATGCAAACATTTTTGTTCAAATTGCTTTGGAATTGTTTGGCTGTTTCAAGTGCTTGTTTTATCAAATAGCTTCTGGAGCCAGTAAGATGATCTTGTATCTGCAGACTTCCCATGAAAAGTAGTTCATAAAAGCTATGTGAGGATGCCCTTTTTAGTGACCTTCCACAGACTCTTCAGTGACCAGCGTAATCTCCAGGGAGAGGAAAAACAGTTTTTCCATGGACATGCTGCAGGAGCATTTGAAGGGGAGCGTGTCACTGTTTGAAACGTGCAGCGCTGCAGTGTTCTCATATTGAACAGGGATGTTTGGCACTTGAGACCTTGTTCTTTTTTTGTAGTCTACCTCTTTGGGGCACAAGCTTTGTTCTGTGGAAAAATAATGGAAGGTAAATGCATTTTTACAGCTGCTCTTCTTCACTGAAAATGCTAAAGAACCATTCATTTTATTCTTATTTCTTTAGTAATGTGTGTTACTGAGAAGAATCAAGAATTCACTCTACAGAAATTGTTGGCAAAGTTAAGGAAAAAATATATGTGGGTACCTGTGGCATGATGTAAATAAAATCTCTGTACTACTAGTGCCATGGCACCTATTCACCCAATATACCTGAGTGTCTAAATTACTGACCAGGCTGCAGGTGTCAGAGACAGGATTATGTGACCCTGTGATGTAAAGCAGAAAAGCTTCTGCAAGGAGTAAATCAAATGCTGCACTGTATTGCCGTAAAAGTAAGTCCCTCTGAGGACAGATAAGCAAATAAAGGCCTCGTCCTCTTAAGGTCGGGGACGGTAGTCAGATATTCGGAACAGAACAGAACAGAAATTATGAAGGTTGTGTGAAGCTCAGCCCTTTTTGATTGAAAAACTACTTACAAGAATGGCGAAATTTGTTGCTGTCGATGTGATAAGGCAGAAAGCTGTACAAGATTTCCAACAAGCAGGTAACTAGCTCTCTGCTCAGATGCCTTACTTGTGGCCAAAACAAGGTGAGCTAGAGATTTGCTTGAGCGACTAGAGAAAGTTACCTATTTTTGTAAAAATACTGAATTCTGATGGAGGTGTGGGTTGAACAGGAGAGCTAATTCTTAGTTGTTGTGGATTTGGCTTTTCCCCCAGCCCGCCAGTTGTTATATTTTCTGTTTTCTCAAGTAATGTCACTGAAGTGTAGAATTCAGAGAGTGTTGTCAGCATCTGCTTCAGCATTTCATTGTACTGTGATAGGGTGTACCATACATACTAGCTTGAGCGACAGCTTGAGGATTGTAATAATTATCAAGCCAACTTTAATTAAGGGTAGCCTTTGTTAGATTGGGTGCCTTAACATTTAGATTAAAGGCATGTCATTTTACTTTGCTTTACATTTGCCTAAGGAAGGTGTGTATGTAGAGAATATACTGTACACTGTTTTGTATTTTTCATATTTTATGTATTGTATCATATGATACAATCCTGTGTCATGCACTATAGAACATAACATTATCTATTTTATAGTTTACTGATACTAGTATGAGTATATACGTATATGCACGTGTAATGTAAAGTGTGGCATATAACAACATTGACCTTAAATTATTTGAAGACTGCAGAGCTGAACTCTTACCTTGGAGCTGTTCCAGAACTAACAGGACCAAATCTGTGTGCCAATGGCAGGAAGCCAGTGACTGCTCCATCACTGTGGACAGAGAACTGTCGCGTTTCACGTCCCATGGAAAGTAGAGGAGAGAAGCAGCAAAGTGGGGTATAGCCCTTGGATGAGTTACTATGTGCTATATATTCTGTGGAAGAGTGTGTGGCTGTTGTTTTTGGGCTGAACCTTTTACAGTAGCTGAGCAATACAAAAATTCTGGGCAGAAGTTTGGTTTCAGTTCTCATGAATTTAGACTATTTCATTTTTTTAATTATTTGAATCAAATATAGCTGCTGTGTTATATTTGAAGAAGTGAAGAAAACTAAAAATTAAAAGCTAGGTTTTCTATGAGGTCTTAAAGTTCCAGGGTATTTGATACACTTGTGAAATCAGACCTTTTGAATAGTTTCTAAATTTAATGTTTAGGTCTTTATAAAACCTTGAAAAAAATTGCTCCCTGACTGAGAAAAAGGACAAAATCTTAACTAGAAATTCAGTAAAATGAATTTCACTGCAATGAAGTAGTTGTCTTTCATTTTATACTCTATTTGTATTTTTTAAAGTTAGGGATATGCATAAATTTAGTTTGTGGAGAAAAAATGGAGTATATTTGGTGCCTCAGCACTGTCTAAACCCAGCATCTTGACATAATTGGTTCCTGTAAGAATTAGTGCTCTGATATGGATATATTTTACTGCTAACGTAATTCCTAGCAAATTGTATGCCTGTACTTTGCAAGGGTATTGCAAGGTTATATTTTCTTCTCTGTGGGCTAGTAATTGATTTGAAATATTTATCTGTGTACATCATTTGGGTTTTTCACCTTATTTTCCTAAAAGCACTACTGTCTTTGTATTGTACGCATCAAAGTCTGGGAATAGCTTGTAATTACCTGACCTTTTGGACGTAGAGGAATACTGCAGAATGTGATATGAGGAAATATGGGCATTTGAGAGTAGAAAAGCCTATGGTCTTAAGCTTTCAAGGCTCTTCATATCTTTGAGGCATCTCACCAATGTCAAGTAAAGCCAAAGACTTTAGCATTCTGCCGTTACAGGTTCTGCCATTACAGATATCCAGCCATTTGCTTGTTTTGTTAGATAAAAATAAGATTTTCGTGATGTGAAAAGGCCAGTCTCTCCTCTAACATTACATACAGCTAATACACATTTTACTTATCAAGACCTAAAATAATTGAAATGCAAAATCACCCAAACTCTAGTACGTTAACTGGGCTCCTGAACTTAACAGTGCTTTAGCCTTAGCACAGTGTCTTATGTATTTAGTCACTCATAAATTAAGTCTGCATCTCCCAAACTAGAAATGCAGAGCTAGTGCATACTTGGGATCTTAATCTGTTTCTTTTCCTTTATTTGTTAAAGTGGGAAAAATTTACAGGTCTGTTGTGAGAGGGAGAAGGGTATTAATGTTTGTGAGGCGTGTTCACTGTAGCTATGGTCACTGCAGAGAAGCATAGAAAAAACCAATCATTGTTACTTCAGAGCATAACTTAAGTGATACACAATAAGACCTATGGAGAAAGAAGGGGTAGTGAATAGTTTTTCATTGACAACTGCAGTACATTTTGTGCCTTCGTGGAAGTGTCAGCCCTTTTGGAGGGATGTATACCCAATACTGTATTCTAGGAATACATGTGATCTAGACTAAGGCTGCATTAGGAACCTACGTTCTGGTATTTCTGAGCTTTTGGAATGTTGGACTTTGCAACTGCGGTCCTTTAAATGTTATAGAAAATGTTTTGTCTTTTAAGAGGACTGTTTTGCATGACAATTTTTCCAAACGAATAGCAGAAAGCAACATCCCTTTCACTCAGTTTCTGCCAGATTTCAAGTATCTGCTTTCTGCTTGCAGCTTTGCCAGAACAGGTCTCAAGAATTTTGGTATGATCAAACAGTGTTTTGTTTAGTTGTCATGACCTTTCCCTTGTCTGGCCTCCCTCCTTTCTTCCCCAGAAAACAACCTATCCTGAGGTAGACATTGACAATTTCCATGCTGAAACTTGGTGGTGAAGAGCTTGATAAAGTTATATTCCAATGGACGAAGGGGTGGGCAAACCCCCTAATTGCTCATTAGTATTTCCTGGTCATACCTGCCACTGACATGTGGCATGACAGCAGCCAGGTGTCTGTATCAGCCTTTTATCCACAGCAAAACAGCATCAATCCCTATATGCAATTCACAAATAGATTTCTAAAGCATTGCGTAGCCTTAGCATCCAGACAACATCCACAATATGTATCTTCATACAGTCTTCCTTCCAGCTTTTTCTTTCCAATGAATAGGGTGTTGGAAATGAAAGTGTTCAGCATACTGAATGAAATCAAGTTGATTTGTGTATTTTTTTAATCAGGCTTACTTAGTCTCTTAATGTCTAAAGAGCAAAGGAAGACAGTATCATCAGCATATGATATTAAAGATGGTAAAAACTAGTTGTATCTATAAAGAGGCTGGTTTATATTTGCTTCTAATCAGTGGAGGTAAGTGATACATTTAGTAGTCACTAAACTGAAATATTCTGCTTCTCACTTGACTTTGGTTTCCTGCACATTGCTATTAATATGACATTTCTTTAAGTTTTGGAGAAAGTTTATGTTGAAGACATTACAGTAAGAATCTAGCATTTTTAATAGACAGTTTTACAATCAAAAATACTGTGAGTATTTAAATGACTATGCCTCCTAAAAATCCTTTTAAAAGATTTGTATAATTAGCAGCTCTCTTGTCTGGGATTTGAGTGTATCTGAGCTGCCTCTTTTACCTCAGTTCTTAGTCAGATTGCTTAAATGTGTAGGACCAAAACAACCACCATATTGATGGCAAACAGTGTAAAGGCATTTAAGATACATAACAAAGCCTGTTGTAAGAGGCCTGGCTCTTCAGCCAGTTCTCAGTCCACCTTTGTCTGCTCATGCAGCCCATACTTGATCAGCTTTTCTCTGAGGATCTTCTGTGAGACAGTGTTGAAAGCCTTACTGATGTCAAGGTAGACAATACCCACTGCTCTCCCATTGTCTGCCAAGATGAATGGTATCTGCTTCCTAGCTGAAGATGAAGCTAATTTTCTGTTACATGTGAAGGAAACACTATCATGACAGACCTTGAAAACGTATCATATCTTTTTTGCTTGCAGTTGTCTTGAAACTTTGTATACTAAAGCCTGTAACAGAAGAACTTCTCTCAGCATATTTGGAAAATAATCCAAAGTGAGAAATGATAGAGCATGACAGTCACTGGGCTATTGAGAGGACTGGTAAGTTAAAACTGTCAGAGAAAGTTTTTTCCTGGGAGTTAAAGACTGTGATGTGGGAAGCTCAGGCTGGTAAAAAGGAATGAGTCAGTGAGACTTCAGAAAAGATGTACTCAAGAAGAACTTGAAGAAGAATTACCTCTCAGATTATTAGTGT
Source organism: Theristicus caerulescens (assembly GCA_020745775.1). Taxonomy (NCBI): domain Eukaryota; kingdom Metazoa; phylum Chordata; class Aves; order Pelecaniformes; family Threskiornithidae; genus Theristicus; species Theristicus caerulescens. Next base: position 51,606,254 of record CM036583.1, on the reverse strand, counting down.
GCTCTCTAAGCGACTTTTGTTCCACAGGCAGATGGTATAGAAGAATGAGTTGAACTCAGAATCCCAGAATGGTTAAGGTTGGGAGGGACCTCTGGAGGTTGTCTAGTCCAACCACCCTGCTTAAACAGGGTCACCTAGAGCCGGTTACCCAGGACCATGTCACGATGGCTTTGAAGATCTACAAGGATGGAGACTCTGCCACCTCCCTGGGCAACCTGTTCAAGTGCTCAGTCACCCTCACAGCAAAAAAGTTTATCCCGATGTTCATATGGAACCTCCCGTGTTTCAGTTTGTACCCACTGCCTCTGGTCCTGTCACTGGGAACCAGTGAAAAGAGCTTGTGTCTGTTTTCTTCACACTCTCCCTTCAGGTATACCTTCACACCCACCTTTCAGGTATACACGTTGATGAGGTCCCCCCCTGAGCCTTCTCTTCTCCAGGCTGAACGGTCCCAGCTTGGCTCAGCTTTTCCTCATAGGAGAGACACTCCAGTCCCATCATCACCTTTGTGGCCCTTCAGTGGACTCTCTCCAGTAGCTCCCCTTCTTTCTTGTACTGGGAGCCCAGAACTAGGCACAGTACTCCAGCAGTGGCCTTGCCAGTGCTGAGGAGGGGAAGGATCACCTGCCTTGACCTACTGGCAGCACTCTTCCTAATGCACTTATTTCCCCTCACCTCCCAAGTCAGTTGTTTCATGGTAGAAAGTTACTAGGTTTGTCAAGCATGACTTCTCCTTGGTGAATCCCTGCTGACTGCTCCCAATCCCCCTCTTGTCCTTCATGTGCCTTGAAATGGTTTCCTGCATTAGTTGTTCGAGCACCTTCTTGGGGATCCAGGAGCGGCTGGCCAGCCTGTAGGTCCTCCTTCTTAGCCTTTTGGAAAATAGGAGAGGTGTTTGCTTTCCTCCAGCCATAGAATCTCAGAATTACAGAATGGTTTGGGTTGGAAGGGACCTTTAAAGATCCTCTTGTCCAATCCCCTTGCCTGGGCAGGGACATCTTTCACTAGATTAGGTTGCTCAACGCCCTGTTCACCCTGACCCTGAATACTTGCAGTGATGATGCATCCACAACTTCTCTGGGCAACCCATTCCAGTGTATCGCCACCCATATAGTAAAAGATTTCTTCTTTATAGTAATCTAAAACTGTCCTCTTTCCATTTAAAACCCTTGCCCCTTGTCCTGTCACTACAAGCACTGGTAAAAAGTCTCTATCCATCTTTCTTGTCAGTTCCCTATATATGTATTGAAAGGTCACAAAAAGGTCTCCTCAGAGCCTTCTCTTCTCCAGGCTGAACAACCCCAACTCTCTCTGCCTTTCTGCACAAGGGGAGGTGTTCCAGCCTTCTCATCATTTTTGTGGCCCTCCTCTGGACCTGCTCTAACAGGTCCATGTCTTTCTTGTGCTGGTGACCCCAGAACTGGATGCAGGGCTCCAGGTGGGGTCACGCGAGAGCAGGTAGAGGGGGACAATGATGTCCCTCAACCTGATGGCTGCACTTCTTTTTATGTTGACCAGGGTATGATTGGTTTTCTGGGCTGCAAGCGCATATTGCCAGCTCATGTCCAATTTTTTCATCAGGGCTGCTCTCAATCAATTCGTCACCCAGTCTGTACTGATATTGTGGATTGCCCCAACTGGCGCACTTTGAGTACCTCTCCCAATTGCCATGATTGTTTAAAGATTATCAAAAGCGGCCTCACAGTGACATCAGCCATCTCCCTCAGCACTTATGGGTGCATCCTCTCTGGGTCCATGGGCTTATATATGTCTGGTTTACTCAAGTTGTCTCTGAGCCAATCTTCTTCCACCAAGGGTGCATCTTCCTTGCTCCAGACTTTCCTCCAGGTCTCTGGGACCTGGGATTTCTGACAGCCGGTCTTGCTTGTAAAGACAGAGACAAAGAAGGCATTCAGTACATCAGCCTTTTCCATGTGCTGCGTCACCAGGTCACCTGCGTCATTCAGCAGTGGGCCCACATTTTCTTTACTGTTCTCTTTGTCCCTTACAGATGTAAGGAAGCCTTTCTTGTTGCCTTTGGCATCACTCACCAGATTCAGTTCCAGGTGAGCTTGCAAGGCTCTCTGGGAAGACGACAACTCCTGCAGCACAGCACACCACTGGCCAGCTTTGCCACAAGGGCATGGTGCTGACTGGTCCACCAGGCTGCCCATGCCCTTTTCTGCAGAGCTGAGATGAGTCATCCCCAGAAACCCTGGGCAGGGGCCTTGCAGGCTGAAGGGGGTCACTGCCTCCAGTGCTGGAGGCATCCTTTCAGGATGCAGAGCAAAACCACTTAGCTGTGCCCAGACTTTCCAGGGTGATGTTATTCAGGGGCATGCAGTGTTATTCAGTGGAGACATGCAATGCTCATACAGGGATGTCTCAGAGGAGACCCAAAGGCGGGGGAAGGAGATGGGTGCAGCTGGATGGGGGACGCAGCAGTGTGGAACGAGACATGGAAAATGATGAACTCCTAGGAAACTGCAGGTTGCAAAGGACACCAGTACCTGTCAGTGCCTTAAAAAGAGGCATTTGGACAACACCTTTCCTAATAGACTTGAACTTTTGGTCAGCCCTGACGTGGTCAGGCAGTTGGACTAGATGAGTGTTGGAAGTCCCTTCCAAAGAAACTATTCTCTTCTCTCCTTTTTTCTTCTCTCCTTTTCTGTTTCTGTTTCTATTCTGTTTCTCATCTCTTCTGTTTCTTCATGCCCTTTCTCTAAACTGGAATAACGTTGGCCAGCTTCCAGTCAGCGGGGACCTCCCCAGCCTCCCAAGATCTTTGGTAGATGATAGAGAGGGGTCCCACCGTAACATCCACCAGCTCCTGCAGTACTCCGGGATGAATCCCAGCAGGCCCCATGGGCTTATGAACATTCAGCTGGTAACAGCTGGCCCCTTACGATTTCTGTGTCCACAAATGGAAAGTCACTGTTCCCGCAGTCATGGTCCTCCAACTCAGAGGACCGCACAGCCCAAGGTCTATCATTAGGATTAAAGACTGAGGCAAAAAAAGCATCGAATGCCTCCGCTTTTTCTGCATCCCTCTTTGCCAGGGGACGTTCTTCATGCAGTATGGGTCCAATGCGTTCCTTGCACCACCTCTTGCTATTAACATACTTAAAGAATGCTTTCTTGGCTGGCACAACAGTAACCAGCTTCAACTCTAGTTGAGCTTTAGCCTTTCGTCTCTTCCCCCTGCAGAGGTGAACCACAGCTCTGTAATCTTCCTGCGAAGCCTGGCCCTGCTTCTAGAGATCATCCAGTCTTGTTCCTCCTGAGTCCCAAGGGGAGTTCCCTGCTAAACCGAGCTGGTCTTCTGCCCTGCTTGCTTGACTTGCGACACAATGGGATGGCCTGCTCCTGTGCTTTTAGACGGTGCTTCTTCAAGACTCACCAGCACTCATGGACACCTAAGCCCTCAAAAGCAGATTCCCAGGGGACACTGCTAAAGGTTCTTGGGCTGCCCTGCCCTGGTGCTCGGGAGCGGCAGGCTGGGAGAGCACGAGGGACACGTCGCCTGCTGCAGCACTTAGGCAAAATGACCTCCCGGTGCACTCTGAGAAGTTGTCCCCTTTGGCCTTCCCGCACACCGAGACAGTGTTGGAAAGCATTCCCTGCAGTGGGTTGCTTTTTGGTCATGAGACACACACGCCCTGGAAAGCATCAAGGTGTTTATTGGAGGTGGAAGAGGCGGATGCTGAGGGGCCGCAGCTGCACAGTGGCATTGTGAGGGTCTGGAGGAGCAGCAGGGCCAGCCGGGCGCTCGGCTGCACTTGGTGGGGCTGGCCTCCGAGAAGCGCTGGGTGCGGGAGCCTGCTGGGAGGTGGCGTTGGAGGGCCCCGGAGCTGCACCCCGCCTCTGTGCGCTGTCAGTCCCCGCAGGCCCCCTTCTGCCAGCCGAGGGTTGGTTGTTGGTGGGCCGCCTGCGCAGGTTGTAGCGCCGCTGCGGGGACCGGCTGCGGGCCCTCTCCATGGCCATCCTCCTGCGCAGGCGGGCGGGCAAGCCAACCACGTACTCCTTGTAGTCGTCGTCCCCTCGCACCGAGTGCAGCAGCTGCTCCAGAGGCTGCCTGCAGATCGGGCAGGCATCTCTCCTGCTGGCCCACCGTCGGATGCATGCAAAGCAGAAGCAGTGCATGCAGTAGGCCACGTAGGCTGCCTTTTTGATGTCTCCCAGGCAGATGGGGCACTGGGAGTCTGCTGCTGCCTGCGCCGGCCCTGCGTGGGGTGGCTGGCTCGTGCTGCCGTCCCTTGCAGGAGAGCTTCTCTCCCCCATGGCTTCCTCAGCACACGACGCTATATCCTGCCAAGAGAGACGTGCAAAGTGTTGGAGCTTGTCTGGCGGGAGGGGAGGCACTCGGGCTTGCTCTCAGCCCACCGCAGGATGCATGGCTAGGAGCACCGCTGGAGGCACGGCGTGACAAAAGCTGGCCTCCTCCCAGCTGCCCAGGCAGATGGGACAGCGCTCCTCCAGCTCCCTGGCCATGGTCTCCACGTGCTGCGGTGGGCTGGGGGAGCTGGGGATGTCGAGCCGCTCCCTCTCACCAGCGCTGCTGCAGCAGCGGGTGTCACGCCAGGAAAGGAAGAGAGGCCACAGTCGTTGGCTGGCCTGGGGAGGGGTGGAAGAAATGCCCGGGTCCCTCAAGAAGGAAGCCCTCCCAGCTCCCCAGGGTGAGGTTTCCCCGCCCAGCTCACCTCTGCTGCTGCAAGCGTGCCTCCTGGCTGCCCCGGTTGCCTGAACCTGGCAGGGCCAGAGAAAATCCTCCAACGGCTCTGGGGTCGGGCACCGAGAGCTGCAACGACGAACAACTCCTCGGGCACAACACCGGCGCCGAAGGGCTCGCTCAACACTCCACACCTCGCCAACTCGCTCAGCTGGAGTGTGGGCACGAGCCGGCTGGGTGAGACTCGGTGCCCGAATATGAAGAGCGAGGGATGCCTGGTCACAATGCCTTGCTCGGGGACGTCACAATCCATCGCTAGGTGACATCACAGGGGCCATCCTTGTCACCAGTGCTCACCTCAGCAGCACTGCGGCCCCAGCACACGCGTCTGGGGTTAGCGCAGCGCCACTGCCCACTCCATCCCCTTGTCTCTTGTCTTGTGCTCGCCATCAGTGTTTCACAGCAGTAACTGAGGCCTCGTCCGTGTCTTCCCAGGGCCCCATCAGGTCGCTCTGGCCATGGCCAACGTTTCCAGGCACATAGGGCAAGAGGGTTCACTTGGTAGCACCTTGTGTCTTCCTGGGAGGCTGCAGGTCAAGGTCCCATAGGCTCTCCCCACACCCCAGCACTGCTGGCCAGCCCTCTGGGCTCCCCTGCTTCCTTCCATGGGGGGTCACAGGCAGCACTTGGCTCGCTCTCACAGGTTTTCTCCTATCTTTTTCCCTTAGGCAGAGGCACAAGGGTGATCCCCTCTGCTCAGCACCCATCAGGCCTGGATGAGTCCCTACATCCTTGTCCTGGTTTTGGCTGGGATAGTGTTGATTTTTTTTCCTAGTAGCTGGTATAGTGCTGTGTTTTGGATTTAGTTTGAGAATAATATTGATAACACACTGCCGTTTTAGTTGTTGCTAAGTAGTGCTTACACTGGTCAAGGACTTTTTAGCTTCCAATGCTCTGCCTGGTGCACAAGAATCTGGGAGGGGGCACAGCCAGGGGGGCTGACCCAGACTGGCCAAAGGGCTATTCCATACCATATGATGTCATGCTCAGTATATAAACTGGGGGGAGTTGGCCAGGGGGCAGCGATCGCTGCTTGGGGACATGCTGGGTATTGGTCAGCGGGTGGTGAGCAATTGTATAGTGTATCACTTGCTTTGTATATTATTATTGTATTATATTATTATTACTATTACTACTATTCTATTTCATTTTATTTCTATTATTAATTTCTTATCTCAGCCCACGAGTTTTCTGACTTTCACCCTTCCAATTCCCTCCCCCATCCCACTGGCATGAGGGGAGTGAGCGAGCAGCTGTGTCGTGCTCAGTTGCTGGCTGGGGTTAAACCATGACAATCCTCTTTGGGGTCCCGGAGGCAGGTTGACAAAGCAGAGGGGCTCAGGGGAGGCAAGGAGGGTCTGTGGGGCTGGGGCTGGTTCAGCATGGAGCAGAGACGGCAGCGGGGCACCTCACAGCACACCCCGGTGCCTTTGGGGAAGACATCAAGGGGAAGGGGGCAGGCTCTTCCCAGCACTGCCTGGTGGGAGAGTGAGAGACGGTGGCATCTCCTGAAACTAGAGAGGGTCAGGCTGGAGATAGGGAAGAAAAAAACAAATCCCTGTGAGGATCATGAAGCACTGGAGTAGGTTCCCCACAGAGGTTGTGGGATCCCTGAGCCCGGAAGTCTTCAAGATCTGAGTGGCCACCACCCCGAGCACAACTGTCACAAGCCCGTGAAGGGATGCTCGCTGAAGTCCTGCAAGAGAAAGCATTAGCAGTGGGTTTTCAAAGGTGCAACAGCTTCCAGAAGGTTTCAGCTTTCTAGTTGCATTTGGTTTAGCAGCTTTCACAAACATTTATTTAGGATAGCATAAGAGAGGATATGAGAGGATAGAACAGAACAGACTTGAATAGAATAATTCCAGTTGGCAGGGACCTACAGCAATCCTCTAGTCCAACTGCCTGATCACTCCAGGGCTGACCAAAAGTTAAAGCCCCTTATGAAGGGCATGGTCCATTTGCCTTTTTTAAGGCACTGACAGGTATGGGGCATCAACCACCTCTCTAGGAAGCCTGTTCCAGTGTCTGACCACCCTCTTCAGTAAAAAAAGGTTTCCCAGTATCAAGTTGGAACCTCCCCTGATGTAGCTTTCAATCATTCTCACGTGTCCTGTCGCTAGATCCCAGGGAGAAGCGCTCAGCACCTCCCTCTCCACTTGCCCTCCTCAGGAAGCTGTGGAGAGCATTGAGACTGCCCCTCAGCCTCCTTTTCTCCAAACTAGACAAACCTGAAGTCCTCAACTGCAGGAGATGGTCAGGGAAGATGGAGGAATTTGCAGGGAGTCTTCACTGCTGCTGACATCCCCAGCACTCTCCTTGTGCCAGTGGCCCTGGGACAGATGCCAATGGGACCTGCAGCACCGTGCAGCAGGGCAAAGGGGAGGGGAGCATTGGAAGGGGCTGCCTTTGCACAGTGTCCAGATGTGCTTTTCTCCCCCATGCCAAAGCTGGTAGAGCAAGCCGAAGGTCCTGCACGCCTTGTGTGTGTGCCCACAGGAGCCCTGGACAAAATGTGACACACAGAGGTTGAGACTGCTGAATACGTAATGATTCAGAGAAGAAACACGAGTTTTAAAATCACTAAGTTAATTACAGTGACAGTTCAGTGAATATCTTTTAGGTGATTTGTGTCTTAAAAGATAAGGCAAGCATGTGAGTATTTGAACATAGTAATAGTTTCAGATACATTTCAGTTAATTTTGCTGGTAAGTATATTTAATTTTATTTTGACAATGTTTAAACATTGCTGAGGTGTGTTACATCGGTATACTTAAGTATTTAGTTAAGATTAAATAACTAAGTTTTTGTTTAAGTGAGTTTTCAGGATTACTACTTTAAAAGCAGCTTGTTGTTCACTGTACACACAGCGCAATGTAAATTATTGACACATTCATGGCTGTGCTTGGATTTGCATCAGAATTTGAAGTAGCAGCTCTCTTTCAAGTATTCTGGTTTTGTAATGAGGTATTGGTTCACTTTTTTGTAGTTCAGTTTTACAGAGCGCTGCTTCGTTCGTTCAGCAGTTTAGTCTCTGCCAAGAAGATCCTGATGAGTTCTAGTTTTCCTTTTGAAGAACAGAAGCACTTGAACACTGCAAAACAAATATGCTTTCAAAATGATTACCGCTAGCTGCTGGCACGGTGTCTGTCGTCCTTGTCCATTTCACTGCGAAACAGAGTGCGTTTATACAGAAGGCTTTCTATGGTAATTTTGTTAATACTAAAGATGCAGGTAATGTTTAATAAATGGCTTCTCCATTTTGCCACACCTGTGAACCTCTGTTTTGAAGAGAGGAGTGGTTATTTCTATGAGAGCATTGTCACCTCAGACAGCATTTCAGGCAAGTTCTGCAGCTCACAGAGCATATGTATAGTACTGAAGATTCTCAGTTCTAACAATCCAAAATCATTGTATTGGTTGGTAGTCATGAAGATTTCATACTTCTTGTGTTGTAGTGTTGCTGGAGAGGACTTTGTAAAAAATGAGATTACATAACAAGATAAATGTACTGTGAAACTTGAAACTTTGGCAATTGTAAGGCAATGTAGCATTTGTATTATTGCTTTAACACATAGTGAGGTTTTATATAAATGAGCAGTAAACACAGAACTCTGTGTTCTTAAAGGTGACTGAGCCAGTGCAAGCATTGGGTGAATATATGTAAAGGTCAGTATAACATTACTTTAAATAACCTTATTTTCTAGTCCTTTAGGTTATTTGAGCAAGCAGACTTACTTCCTTAGTTGTGTGTTATGCAATAGCATCTGATTTATAAAGGATTTTAATGTTTTCATTATGCTGGACACACTGGGATTCTTTTGTGTGTATACTGTCAAAAGAAGCTGGCACTAGATAAGAAAATAGAGACAGAACAAACTAAAATTATAAAAACAGTGGTGGGGTTGGTTTTTTTTTTATTTCTCCAAACTAAAACTGTGTCGTGGTTTAACCCCAGCTGGCAACTAAGCACCACACAGCTGCTTGCTCACTCCCCTGAAGTGTGATGGGGGAGAGAAGCAGCAGGGTAAAAATGAGAAAACTCGTGGGTTGAGATAAAGACAGTTTAATAGGTAAAGCAAAAGCTGCACACACAAACAAAGCAAAACAAGGAATTCATTCACTACTTCCCATCAGCTGGCAGGTGTTCAGCCATCTCCAGGACAGCAGGGCACCATCATGCATAACCGTTACTTGGAAAGACAAATGCCATCACTCCCCTTCCTTCTTCTTCCCCCTACTTTATATACTGAGCATGACATCATATGGTCTGGAATATCCCTTTGGCCAGTTTGAGTCAGCTGTCCTGGCTATGCCCCCTCCCAATTTCTTGTGCACCTCCAGCCTCCTCGCTGGCAGGGCAATATGAGGAGGTAAAAAGTCCTTGACTAGTGTAAGCACTGCTCAACAGCAACTGAAACATCAGTATGTTACTAAAATTATTCTCATGCTAAATCCAAAACAGAGTACTATAGCAGCTACTAGGAAGAAAATTAACTCTATCCCAGCCAAAACCAGGACAATATCCACCCATTATTCTATACCACCTACGTCATGCCCAGGTCCCACACTTTCCAATACATCCCAGTTAATCACCACCACGTTTCTTGTCTTTTGATACCTACACACAGATGTTCCCTTAGTCTGTGGGCCATCCATCTAAAATGTCCATTAATGTAGTCCATGACTTTGGGCTCCATCTGTCATAACAGTCCTTGGAGACTGGATGATCTTGGAGAGATCGTAGAATTATAGAATCATTAAGGTTGGAAAGCACCTCTACGATCATCGAGTCCAATGGTGTGTGCTGTTGGATTGTTGCATGCTGAAGCCAGTTCTGGTTCCATCACCGCTGCATTTGTCTGGTTCTATCATCGCTGCACTTGCTCGGCTTCATCAGATTTCATTCTTCATTAATTTGGGTGATTCTTACTGCAATACCATCGATATGGCACATAGTGACAGTAGTAGTGCTGACACACAGTATTACATAGCAATTATCATCATAAAATTCAAATTATTGGCTAGTCTCGCCCAAAATCAAATCCCTTTGAGGTACACATCAGAATTCCCCATCCTTCCACATCACCCACCAAGTGCACCCATGTTCTTGAGCAAAAGCAATCCCACAGATGGATTTTCCTTTGCCCAAGGCAGGAATAACCCACACTGTCTTCTCCAGCATATTTTTGTGTGCACTACAGGGACTTTATCCCCTTCTACAGTATGTAAAAGTTTTGATTGGGCAAGGACAGCTCTATTGGCAGATCCCCTAGTGTTGACTGATGAGGTAGCTTTTTCTAAATGTGTATCCCAATGTTTGAATGTCCCACCACCCATTGCTCTCAGTGGAGTCTTTAACAGTCCATTGTATCATTAGATTTTCCCAGCGGCTGGTGCATGATAGAGGATGTGATACACCCACTCAATGCCATGCTTTTTGGCCCAGGTGTCTATGAGGTTGTTTCAGAAATGAGTCCCGTTACCTGACTCAGTTCTTTCTGGGGTTCCATGTCGCTATAAGACCTTGGGTTCAAGGCCCAGGATAGCATTCCGGGTGGTGGTATGGGGTATGTTTCCAGCCATCCAGTGGTTGCTTCCACCATTGTAAGCACATGGCGCTTGCCTTGGCGGGTTTGTGGGAGTGTGATATAATCAATCTGCCAGGCCTCCCCATATTTATATTTCAGCCATCATCCTCCACACCAGAGAGGCTTTAACCACTTGGCTTGTTTGATTGCAGCACGTTTCACATTCATGGATAACCTGTGCAATAGTGTCCATGGTCAAGTCCACCCCTCAATCATGAGCCCATCTATATGTTGCATCTCTTCCTTGATGGCCTGAGGTGTCATGGGCCCACCAAGCTATAAATAATTCACCCTTACGTTGCCAGTCCAGATCCACCTGAGCCACTTCAATCTTAGCAGCCTGATCCACCTGCTGGTTGTTTTGATGTTCTTCAGTGGCGCAGCTCTTGGGTACGTGAGCATCTACATGACTTATTCTTACAACCAGATTCTCTACCCAGGCAGCAATATCTTGCCACAATGTGGCAGCCCAGATGCGTTTGCCAGTTGCTCTGCTTCCATTGCTGTAACCACCCCCACAAGGCATTTGCCACCATCCATGATTCAGTATAGAGATAGAGCACTGGCCACTTTTCTCAGTCAGCAATGTCTAAAGCCAGCTGGATGGCCTTCACTTCTGCAGATTGGCTCAATTCACCAGCAGTTTCTGTGACTTGTCATTTGGATTGCATACAGCAGCCTTCCACCTCCGATGCTTTCCCACAAGATGAGAGGACCCATCAGTGAACAGGGCATATTGCTTCTCATTTTCTCGTAGTTAATTATACAGTAGGGCCTCTTCAGCACGCGTCACCTCCTCCACTGGCAATATTCTGAAATCTTTGCCTTCTGAGCCCATTGTGTAATCAGTGTGACCCACTTACTCCACATAGCATTAGTTACATGTTGCGTAGGGGGGATCATCCCTTTGAACATCCAGCCCAGCACCGGTAGTCAGGGTGCCAGGAGGAGCTGTGCTTCAGTGCTTCAGTACCAACCACTTTCAAAGTGGCTCGAACCCCTTCATATGCTGCCAATATCTCTTTTTCAGTTGGAGTGTAGTGGATCCTCTGTATCCCCCACTCCAAAACCCTAGGGGTGGATCTCGAGTCTCCCCTGGTGCTTTCTGCCAGAGGCTCCAGGTAGGGCCGTTCTCCCTGGCTGTGGTGTAGAGCACATTTTTTACATCTTGTCCTGCTTGGACTGGCCCAAGGGCTACTGCATGAGCTATCTCCCGTTTAATTTGTTCAAAGGCTTGTTGTCATTCAGGGTCCCATTTGAAATCATTCTTCTTCCAGGTCACTTCATAGAGAGGACTTACAATCAGACTGTAATTTGGAATATGCATTCTCCAAAAACCCACAACACCCAAGAAAGCTTGTGTTTCCTTTTTGCTAGTTGGTGGAGACATGGCTGTTATTTTGTTGATCACATCCACTGGGATCTGACGACATCCATCTTGCCATTTATTCCTGAAAACTAGATGTCCTGTGCAGGTCCCTTGACCTTACTTTGTCTTATGGCAAAACCAGCCTTCAGAAGGATTTGAACTATGTTCTTCCCTTTCTCAAAAACCTTTTCTGCTCTATTGCCCCATATGATGATGTCATCAATGTATTGCAGGTGTTCTGGAGCTTCACCCTGTTCCAGTGCAGTCTGGATCAGTCCATGGCAAATGGTAGGGCTCTTTCCACCCCTGCGGCAGTCAATTCCAGGTGTACTAGATGCTCCTCCAAGTGAAAGCAAACTGTGGCCTGCACTCTGCTGCCAAAGGGAATGAGAAAAATGCATTAACGATATCAGTTGTGGCATACCACTTGGCTGCCTTTGACTCCAATTTGTATTGAAGTTCTAGCATGTCTGGCATGGCAGCGCTCGGCAGTGGCGTCACTTCATTCAGGCCCTGATAGCCTACTGTTAGTCTCCACTCTCCATTAGACTTTCGCACTGGCCGTATGGGACTGTTAAAAGGTGAGCAAGTCTTACTGATTGCTCCTTGGCTGTCCAGTTGATGAATCAGCTTATGGATGGGAATCAGGGAGTCTCAGTGCGATATTGCTGGCAGTGCACCATTGTGGCAGCAATTGGTACCTGTTGTTCTTTGACCCTCAGCAACCCCACAACAGAAGGGTCCTTTGAGAGACTGGGCAGGGTAGACAGCTGTTTAATTTTCTCCGTCTCCAAGGCAGCTATACCAAAAGCCTACCAGTACCCTTTTGGGTCCTTGAAATACCCTTTCCTCAGGTAGTCTGTGCCAAGGATGCACGGAGCCTCTGGGCCAGTCACAATGGGGTGCTTTTACCAGTCATTTCCAGTTAGGCTCACTTCAGCTTCCAATACTGTTGGGATCCCCCTGTCATGCCAGAAATACAGATGGGTTCTGCCCCTTTATAACTTCATGGCATTAGGGTACACTGTGCACCTGTGTCCACTAAAGCCTTATACTCTTGTGGGTCTTATGTGCTAGGCCGTCAAATCCACACAGTCCAGTAAACCCAGCTGTTCCTTTCCTCCACCTGGCAGGAGGCAGGGCCCCTCTAGTCCTGGTCATAGTATTCATTACTTCCTGTAAATACAAATCAGAGAAGTAAAATCAGCCCTTTTGCTCTATCTGGGGAACTGCTCATTGGCAACCGGAGCAGCAATTTTCCTGGAACAATCCCTTTTGTGATTGTTTTTCCTTGTAATTCACGTACCTGTGCCTCTAGGGTCAAGGTAGGTTTTCCATCCCACTTCCTCGTGTTCTCTCTGTGATCAGGCAGGTAAAACCACAGGGTGGCCTGTGTTGTGTACCCACTATATCCTCTCTCTTGAGCAAAGGAATGCTTACTCCTAATGGCTGAGATACTGGTCCGTACAGGTGGTGAGTAGGGCATATCGTCTTTGAATTTCTGGAGCTCCAGGGACAGTTTCTCCACAGCCAAGAGGCGGGCCCATAGGGAGGAAGAGAGACTTTTCTTCGTATTACGAGTTGGCCAGCCAATTCTTCCACCGCTTGTCCCTCTCCATCTTTCTATGTCATTACTGCCAGTGAGCTGGCACATGACGATGGTACGCTCTGTACAAACGTTGGCCAGATGGGTTGTGTGCACCTGACTTTGTCTGTATCTTTGGATAGCTGCTCATTGTCCAGGTCATCATAAATCACCTCCAGCATGGCTAATTCTCTCAGGTACTGGATACCTCTCTCCATGGTGGTCCATTTGCCTGGGTGAAATATAACATCTTCCTTGAAAGGATACCTTTCCTTCATACCTGACAGGAGTCGCCTCCAGAGGCTAAGGACTTGTGCCCTTTTTCCAATCGCTTTATCAATGCCCCCTTCCCTAGAAAGGGATCCCAGTTGCTTGGCTTCCCTACCCTCTAATTCCAGGCTACTGGCCCCGTTATCCCAGCATCGGAGCAGCCAGGTGACAATGTGCTCGCTTGGACAATGGCTGAAATCTTTTCGCATATCTCGCAGCTCACTCAGGGATAGGGGTCAGATGGTTACCACCTTGTTTATGAGTTCTACCTCTTCCTCCTCCTCTTCTCCTGATGGCCCTGCTTCAGAGTAGCCTGCCTTGTCCTTTTCTTCCACCTTCCCCTTCTTCCCCTTCTTCTCCTTCTTCCCCTACTAAACGAGCTGACTTTTGCATCCAGTATTTCTTCCTGTGTATAGGGGCGACTGATACTGGCAGGGGTTGGTTCTCTGGTTCAGCTGCAGTGCCTGTTGCGAGGGTTGGAGTAGCTGCAGTGCCTGTTGCGGGGGTTGGGGTAACGGCAGTGCCTGTTGTCGGGGCTGGAGTAGTCGCAGTGCCTGTTGTTTTGTTGTCAGATCCAGAGACCTTCTCTTCCCCTTGAAGGTTCTGAATAGTGTTGAACAGGGCTCAGTAGGCGTGGGCCAGGCCCCAGCATGTTACAGTTATTTGTGTCTCTCTGGAATTGCCAGGGTGACAGCATACTTTTTCCAAATATTTTACTAGCTTTTCAGGATTCTGCACTTGTTGAGGGGTGAAGTTCCAAAACATTGGAGGTGTCCACTGTCCTAGGCACTTGCTCGTACTATCCAGCCTTGGGGTAGATCTCTGGGTTGTGTAACCTTAAACAAGACCTGAAACACATTGAGGAGACATGGCAATAGGAACATGCTGGTTTGAACATCCCAAGGATATACAAAATTCTCAAGAGCTATTATAAGTAGCCTGGAGGAGAAGGGGAAGGGGAAGGAGTGGGGGAGTGTCCCCCCTTGTCTCCCCCATAGATAGGCTCTCTGAGGAGAAAAGGTAAAGAGTGCAATTATTAATAGTTTCCGAGAGATGGTTCATGAAGTACGGAGATGATGGCAGTGCTGAGTACAAATACCAGATTAGTCTCGCAACCAGTAATTTTATATCATAAACCGGTGTTACACAGTACAGCAAAATGATAACCTTAATTCAGCCCCCAGAGGTCATAAACAGCACAACAGGTAACACATACAGCAAGTAAGGTGTTATCTAACACAACTCTGAGACCAAGGACAACTCTGAGAGCAAATAAATCAACATTGCGACCAGCAACTGTTAACCTAATATAATGAATGCTTATAACAAATCTGTTTTAACACGCTCTGGTCAGATCTGTTGGTTTATTTGCTGTCAGAGATTTTAACATCAGGTTGTGGTGACTTTCTTGACCAGTGCTTCCAACTGTTGCTTTAGGAAGACATGTGTGAACCACTTCAGTCTCACAATACATTAATCACTAACACAGGAAGCTCATTGTCCATGATATCACAAACAGAAATATGGCTCTATTCCTGGAGGCAACACTGTATTTTGAAAACAACAAGATATTTGTGCATTCCCTTGGAGAAAAACATAGTTGTGTATGAAATAATTATGGCGATTATATTGCAGTTTGTTTTCAGTGTTAAGTTTCTTGGTAATGCTGTTTCCCATATCAACAGTAGAAGCATATATTATGCCTTTAATTTCATCACCATGGGATATCACATGCCACAAGAAAAAAAAAAGGAAACCTTTTAGTTTATCTAACTAATTTCTATCGTGTTTTGTTCTTACAAATGGTATTTTAAAATAGCTGTATTCTTAGACACAGAATTGTGGTGGTTTTGCAGTTTCATAATTCTGAGATTATAGGTGCCTGCTATTTATTTGAAATGGTAGGTGATCTAATTCAGTGGATAATGCTTTCTTTTTTGAAGCTGTGCTTATATTCTTTTTTGTGCATTATGTTTAATTCAGTCTGCTCACTTATTAACATTTCTGCTCAAGAGAGAGGCCATCACTTTTGTTTCTATAGCGTATTCTGTCATGTAAGCTGTGTTTCTCTTACCTCATAACATTTTCTAACACTTTCCTTTTTTGTCTGTGTTCAGCTGCAGTATAATAACTATGTCCATGCTGACTTCCGATACTATTCTTCTCTGTTTTAACATATCTGGAGGTCTCTTTAGGTCCTCCATGTATCCTCCTTTACATTCGAGTTCTGTGGGTTGCTTTGGGACTTTATACCCCTTCCTGTTTTCACTCTCAGTGTTGTTCATCAAGTCATACTTCCTATCCATCTCTAAATTATCCTTATTGTTTACATCATTGTTTTACAATGATGGATTGGTTTTATCCATCATTGCTTTCTCCTATGTAAAAACATAACCTTTCTTTTTCATTTGGAGAAAAGAATCCTTTTCCTGGACTTTTTTTTTTGGAGGTGATTCTTTGCTGCAATCTCAAGTGCATTTGGTATTACATTTGTCACGCTATAGTGTTTTTATCAGAGACTGATGTCTGAGAAGAGCTGTTTAAAGTCATTTTTCAGGTGTACTTTCTCCAGTCACTTTCATATTTATATTAGGGATTACTTTCCCTGTTATTCTGTGCTTATGCTTATCTTTTACTATTATTTTTTCTGTAATTTTGTTTTTCTTATTCTTTTGTATTTCTGTCAGCCTTTGTTGAAACCTTGTCAGTATTCAGTGTCTTCTGATTTCTTCTCTCATTTTTCTTTATCATGCGTTTTGGTATACTTTCTTTCTTTTCACTTAAAAACATCACCATTTTATATTATGGTTTGGGGATTTTTTGTTTTTTAGCTGTGCTTCATACATAATAGTAATTCCAAGTATTGAATGTTGTTCTTTTTGCTGCCTCCCTTGTGGTGATTATCAATGGTGGTCGAAAAACACTATCTTACCACCTGTAAAACGCTTGTTTGCACAAAAGTGTAAATTACAATGAAATGGTATTTTTACCGAAAATATATTTTGGTTAAAAAAAAAATCCCTGCACTTCACACTGTACCTATTTAGGTGTTTTGGGTTGGTGTGGGGTTTTTTTTTTAATCTTAGCTCTGACTCATCAGAAAAATATCATCTGTCTGGCTGTTTCTTTGAAAATGTAGCTATGAGACTATTCATAGTGCTGTGCATATGTGAGAGACAGAGTGATTTGGTTTTTAGGCTGCCTCATTAAGCATTCCATTCCACCCCTTCTTCTGAGTTGTCCCTTTAATCAACTCCAGCAAACTGCTACTTGTGAGAACTGAATCACAAACATATTGGCAGTTTTTCTTCCAGTGGCTTAATCAGGGTCATGTTCTTCCCAACTAGCTGATGTCAGAGCAACCAGACAAGAAATTTAATAAAGATCAGGCTCAAAGTTGGTTGCCCAGATGCTTATCAAACAAGACCATTCCTGAGGATTTTAAAGGAGCTCTGAAGAAGCTCATCAGTCTGAGCAACACACAGCAGGAAAGTCATGGTTTTTTAAGAGTAGTTTCTAAATATTCAAATAAGTTGTTGACAATGACTCTACAGATTCTTAACACAGTCTTCTATCATACATGATCTAGTTTATCACCCTGTGCAAGATAATGTAATTATACAAATATTCTGTGACTAGTCATAGCAAAAAATGTAAATATGTAAGTATAAAAATTAAATACATTGCTAATAATATGTGGTTTATTGAGAACTGTAGGAAATCAGAACTGCTTAAAACTCTGTGGATATGAGCAAAAGGCAAAAGTTTCCTACTTTTTCCTCTCCTATTCTCTCCAGCAAGTCTGGATTGCTGAAATGTTTTGATACTTAATGCAGTGCACAATGTAGTATTATATTGTTCAGGTATTGTTTAAGTAGAAAAAAGAATCAAAATTATAAAGATATACTTGAAATCTCTTTAATTAGAAATGTATTAAAAAATTGCATGTTCCACTGAAATGTTTTGAGTTTGATTTAATAGAATTTAGTGGAAGCTATATTATAAAAAGTTTTTTAAACAGGTTTTAATTTTTTTTTAAACAATTGGTTTTTTAACTGTTTTTTCTAATTGCCAATAGCCTCAAGTTTTAGCAGCGAAGTGCTTTATATTGCAGCTTTTATTGAATGGAAAAAAAGTCTCATAGAACGTATTTCAGGGAAGAATTTTTTTAAAGCTTACTTTGTACGTGTGTTTTACACAAATGTAACTTTGAATGCTGTGTTGAGTGGAAGTCAGATTTTTACTTAATTTTCATTGCTGGATATTAAGATACAACTAGATTTATTTTTTTCTTCCCACTATATTTGGTTGTTTGGTTATTTTGTATGATTATTGTAGAGTAGCTTAGTTGGCAGCTGTGAGGTGTGAGATGGCAGGCATGAGGGTCAGTACTGAAACAAGCACCACATTGTTCAGGTAGGTAAACACCACCAAGGGAGATGCCTGCTCAGAATTTTCCTTAAACAGTGTGTAATTCAATTCATGGAGTTGTGAGAGCAAGCCTCTAAACTAGGTTGAGGTGCTGCTGAATAGCTGCAGTTAGTCATCTATTACAGTTATAAATCTTAAGAAACATTATGCTTAGGGTAAAATGAAGGAACTGTTTCTGCTGAAAAGTCTCCTGAAAAATATACTTTTATTTGTACCTATTCTAAAATTCGTGGCACTTGAAGATTCTGTGCTTCCTTTTTCAACTATCAGAGCAGACAGGACACTGCATGTACTGTTAGCTCATGGCAAATACCTAGCTTTTTGGCTTGAATTTTAAGATATGCTTATACCTTGAACAAACAAAGAAATGATGAGAAGTATACTACTCCTGCTTTTTTTTCTTCTTCTTTTTTTTTGTGTTCTTTCTAATTTTCATGGTATCTTTTAAATTATGGGGCAGGAAGAGAAAACAGAGGAGCAGAAAAAGTTTTAGAACAAATGAAGTATCTGTTTGAATCCAGAAAAAACAATTTTGAATGTTAAGAATGTTCTGCTTGAAACTGGGAAATTTCAGAAAAAAAATAATTTCTCACTAGTTTGTTGGAAACATTGAAACAGAGGTGGTTTTGTTGTTTTGATCCCATTTGACAAAATCCTGATGAACTCAGAAATTGATTTGCCCGAAGTTTTCTTATTTTTAATTCCTGAAATAGTTTTAGTTGGAAATTTCATGCAATTCTACTGCAAGTCAAATGCTCTTCCTTGGTTTATATTTCTTGACTGGGACCTTTATTGAAAGCACATCCACTTTTTTGATAAGTGTATTGAAATGTCCTCTAATAGTTGTCTTGCACATGTGGACTCCAGTATTACTTCTGAAATAGTTCTATTTTCTGAAGATTTTTAATTTCTCACACTATTTTTGATAAATTAGTGTAGGATTTTTGAAGGGTTTTTTTTCCAAGTACTTGTTATTTGTTACTAAAGATGAATTGAATCTTCCCATTTAGCCTGATACATTCTGAGAACCAGCTTGGCTTTTTATATGAGTTGCAACATTATGAGGTTGAGGTCTAGACTGCGTTCCATATCCCCTTTTGTCTAGTGTATTGCTTTAATCAGATCATCTCATTTCTTCTAATTAAGTTATTTCCTCTCTGGAGAATTATGTTTAATTGTAAAGGGTTTCAAATTTTCTCTCTATATAAGACATTTGAAGTGTGACTGTTTTTATCATTTACTCTTTCTGCCCTCTTTGCTTGATCTGTCTATATTTTTTGCAGAGGGAAGATTTATTTATCCTTTTTCTCCTCACTACCAGGTTTGCTACAACATACGACAACTCAGTTTTGCAGCTCTCTCTTTTGCATTCTTCAACTATTTTTATTTTTGAACCTGGAACTAAATGGAGTGGGCTTTCATTCATTATTTATTTATTCTGAAAGGCAGTCTGTAGGTTGAGTCATTTCTTAAATACATGTCAGCCCCCATCGAATTCAAAGGAAAACTTCCTGTGGCTTAGTTTGGCATTTGGTGAGTATCTTAAAAAATATTAATATAACACTTCAGATTTTTACATCTTGTTTAAAGCACACAGAAGGCACACCTGAGATTTTATGGCAGCTGTAGGCAAAATTACTGTAACACTCTCTTGATAAAAAGAATATGCAAGAAGCAAGAGTTAAATGAGCTGGCTGGAGAAGGAAAATGATTAATTCATCTGACTGTTGGATTGAGTTTTACAACTAAGTGAAGAACTTAATATTTTCATTTTGAGGCTTTTTCAATCTAACTTCAGCTTTTCTAAATGTGTGTCCTTAGGCTACCCATTTGCCTTCATCCCTCTCTGTTTTCTGTTGATTTTTCTTTTCCTCTTATGAAAAAAACTCCAAACTTGTAAATATTGTCCCTGAAAGACTGAAATAAGTATTCTTAGTTATTAGCTGAATCGGAATAATATTTTTGTATTTTGCTTTATAATTTGTTTTTTCAGGTGTTGTGGTTGAAAAATTTCAGAAGCATCATTTTTATTACTTTTCAGTGGAATTACTGTTTAGAAAGAGTGCTATTGCCAGTGCTGTTGCCCTTCAGTTATGGCAAGACAGAACCGTCACATATTAAACTTCTATTACTCTTCACTTTACCTGCCATTTTACCATAATATTCAAATACCCTAGATTGAAAAGTGATTTTACATAGGAGTGAATATTCAAATGGCCTGTAGCAAAACCAAAAATGACGCATGTACTACGTACTGTGAACTTTATCTCCTTGGGGCATTCTGCTTGATCTTTAAATTTTGATTTAATTTTTAAGGTATTTAATAATTTGGATTTCCTTTGCATCTTAAGACAGTATTTTGGTTCCAAAACAAATAGGGCTTGGAACTGTAGCTTTGCAGGAAGTGTGTATTTTTGGTTCACAGTTCCTGGAATATGTTTAATGTTACCAGTAAGAAAATACTGAAACTTGAAGCTAATACTTGGTATTGCATACTTACCCCAGTTCTGTTGTATTGACAGAGAATACCAACTGGGGTAAGTGGGATTTATTATATGGTTGAGTGATAAGCTTTGAATAAGAATATGGTTGTGCAACTGAAGCCTTTGATAGCAGAGCTATGAAGCCAGCGCCTATGTTGTTGCCAGCAGTCAATGTTAAATAGAAGTGTTCACTGTACTGTATGTTAGAATGCTGAATATGGACTTCATTATTTGGGCTAATTCTCTGTCAATCAGCAATCTGTTTCTAATACTAATACTAATACTAATACTAATACTAATACTGACATCAATCAATCAGTTTCCAATACTGGACCTTGTTATGTGCAGTCAGTCTTACAAAAACAAAACCAATCAGCCAAAAAACAGTTTATATTTGATCTATGAAAACAATAACAAAATCTTGAAATTAAATATGTGATGTAATAAAGGTTGTCTCCACAGAGATTATAGAAGATGCGTTTTGCCAAATCATTTATTTCACTGTTCTTTGCCAATGAATTGTACACTGCATAGATTTGCCAACAATTTGCATTTCATAGCCTTTCATTGCATACTACAGCATGGCTTTAGTTGTCAATGGTTAGCTGTAGAACTATTTCTGCTTTGTATTAATGTTTCAAGATGACATATATTTCATTATTTAGAATTAGTTTAGAGACATTAACTCCTCTCTAGGAAATCAACAGTTCTAACAGTTGCATGACTGCAAATGCTATTTAAAAACTGTCTTTTTTTGTGTCTGTATTCATTTAAGGTATCAAATAAGCAGCTAATGCTACCATTGTTATTTTGGTGTTCTCTTTAGGGATGCAATTTTTAGCGTGCAGGCCATTGGTTAACTATGACAGGCTGCACAGATATTTAGGGTTTCTGCTATTTCTCATTTCCATACAGGCAGTATAAATGAGCACATATGCATAGAATCAATTTAAGGACAAAATATTCAGAGGCAGATCCAAAATCCAATAAAGTGGTTAAAATACATTGACCTTATTTTGGTCAGACCCCAATTAAATTAGCAATAGTAGAAAAAAGGGAAATGCCTTCACAATACTTCTTTTTCATATCATCTGTTAGCTTGTCCAGTATGTTAAATAAAAACCAATTTATACAGCACTCAAGTCTCTGTTATTGCTTGGTTGTAGTCTTTTGAAGAATAATAGGCACAGGTACATGAATTTGATTCAGGGCAGCTGAAGAAGTCTGTTAAGTGTTTTGAAAAAGTTCTGAAACTTCAATTTAAATAGACGCTTTAGAAAAAAATAAGGAAAAGTAATTTCTTTGCTTTTAAAATAATTATTACAATTTATATATTTTTTTTTCAAGTTACTAACTATCCAGATAAGAAAATATTTTCCCATTCTCTCTCCTATCAGACAGTTTATTTTTGTTATAGTCAATTTCCCTCCAGTTTCCACTGTCATTTCCGCTGGTTTTGGCATGTGGTGAAATCTGAAACCCTTTTTTCATGTAATTATGTGACGTTAATTTTAAAATTTGTATTAAAATTTCTGTAACTATTTTTAAAATGAAGCCCACTAATTTGGTCAAACAATTATTTGAATTGTGATTACAAGCTTGTAACATGATTCACTGTGATGCTTCACTGTGAGGAAACCTTATTGAATAGCAAGTCAGTGACCATGAGAAGCCTAATGTTAGCTGCATATTGCTTCTCTCCACAAGAAATGTTTTCAGCAACCAGGTGTTCTTTCTGTCTTTATTATCATCAGAATTAAGTTATTAACTTAAAAATAGGTGCTTTTGCAGAGGCAAAACTGATTGAATTTATTGAACAGTTTTGTTTAAAAGGCTGGGATGGAGCAAAAAATGATTAAACGTACACGTTCTCTCTATCAGTATTGCTGTACTGTTAATGAGAAATGAACTCTGACTTGGAAAAATCTAACTTCATATCATGTATGTCAATAAATGGGAAGTTCCTCTGTGTGAAGCTCTCTAATAATTGTCTCACTCTCTATAATAAAATAGTATATATAAAAACCTTTTGACCATATCTCTTATAACACAAAGCTCCTATTCAGTGATACTTGTAGCTTAATTTTGTTTTGGGTTGTGGTAGCTTAGTCCTTCATGTTAACTGTGTGGAAGATACAGTAAAGAATTTGCATTTTCATTTTCTCAAAATGTGTGAATTTCATAGATAAGAGTTGGAACTCTGGACACCGTTTGGGTGGAAAGGGGAAGGGGCAGCTGCTAACTGCTAACTGTTTGAGCAAGGTGTGTAGTCTCAGGGTTTAAGAGCCACTTTATCTTGAGTGTCTCCAAATAATGTGGCAGGAAATGTGTACCAGAAGTTTTTAAAGATGTTATACTTTATTCACTTGCCTGGAATTCTGTTTTTTCCCTGAAAACTGTAGTTCGCCTCCTGAGCTCTTGCTCTGCAGATCAGTCCATATCAACTTGGCAGACTCTTTACACTGACAGAGTTGCTTTGTTACCGGAAAGCGGCAAAATAATTCACTCCCTAAAACTTATTTTGGAGTTTTAGAAAGCAGGCATTCTTTATTGCGGCGCCGGGCAGCACTGGGGATAGTTCCACCATAAGTGCTCCCAAGGCTTGATGGACTTTCAGTAATTATATACTATGAAAATATACATATTCATAGGATTTCTACATAAACATGAGCTTTCCTGGAACTTATTAACATATGTAAATGTCCGATCCGCATGCGCAGTCATCCTCTGTGGTGGTCCTCAGGTGGTCTTCGGGGGTCTTCAGACGAAGGCTCATAGTCTTCCTCACCGTGTTCGCTGACTGACCTTTGCTTCTGCGCAGACTCAGTTCTTGTGTCGCCTAGCTGTCTAGACGGGAGTGTTCAGGGGCCCAAAACTTAATTATCCACAAGGACTCTCCCTTGTTATGTAATGGGAGCATTCAAGAGCTTTGTACCGGAAAAGGGGAACACCCAGGAGCCTCAATCCACATTCTCAGGTATCACCTTAAGCTGCATAGTTGCATTTATTGAATTATATTATACCTTCCAAATGTTTCTGGTTTTTTTGGGGGGGTGGAGGTTCCTGAGTTTCGGTTTGGTTTTTTTAGCATGGATGGAATTTCAGAACATTATCTCTGAAACAGTTTCTTTAATTAAGTTCCATTAGGAGTTGGACTGCATGTTTTGCATTTGAATTGTGGTTGAACTCTTCATTCTGCAGAATATTGAGCATGAGTTTAAACAGTTACTATGCATAATAGTCTTCTTTGATGATTTTGCCAGTTTAATTTGGAAACTAAAGATACAACTTCTAATCGACAGCATTTGTAAAAACCTTAATGGAAGATAGTGCATCTGCTAATGCAATCTTAGAAAAGCAATGTAGTAATATATGAGCATAATCAGAATCAGATCATAAGAACAACACTAGTACTAGAATAGGTACATAGAAATACATTGTATATTAACCCACCTTGAATCTCACTAGCTATTCATACTCTTATCTGCTTCCAGTACTGGAAAATTATATTATCTCACTAAAAAATTAGCCCTGCTTGTTTTAGAATTGGGCATGGCCACACCAATGGTGGTATTTTCTGCTGAACTTTCCATGGCCACACCAATGGCAATATTTTCTCCTGAACTGTCTGTAAATAAGAAGTTAAAAAGGAAACTCTGAACAATTAATTTAAATTTACTTTTTATATTTTAGTTTTTTCCTTGAAACAGTACTAGTTTAGAAGATTAGCTGATGTGTATTTAGTGATTCCTCAGGCCAACAGTTAATAAACTTTAAACTTTATAATTCTGACTTGGATTTGACAGAGTTGCAGTTAAATGCAAAGCAACAGTTCCACTTTTAAGAGAAGAAAAGAAGCTTCTTTTCTCTGACTCATACTTGAAACTAAGGTATGGTTGCCATCTCTTGCCCTGACAAGCCCTGTACACCACTCTACTTTTTTTTTTTTCCTTTTTTTCTTGGTGTGCATGGAGTTTCTGACTACTGAGTCTTTAAGCAACACATTATCTCTGAAACTCTTTAAACTATTTAAACCTCCTGTACACACCACACTCTCTCGCTGTGGCAAGCCCCAGCACAGTGAGCAGAAGGATGGGTGAACTGTCAGGAGATGTCCTGACTGCGCTGGGCCCTGGTTTCCTCCCTCGGCCGCCTTGTGGAAAAACGCAGGATACCAGCAGTCCACCACTGTTCTGGTGGATGCTCTTGAAATCTTAAGGGAATGTAACTCGGTTTTCAGGAAAAAAAAGCCTAAATAATTAATTTTAACACTTATTTGACAGCAAAAATTGGTTCCTTCAGTAAGATAATGGAACGAAATGGGTGAGACAGAAAATACTGTATAATAAAATAATTTATGACTCTTAGCCCTTTTGACGTACACATATGCATTTATATGGTTGAGGCTTCCCCCCCGCCTCCTTACACAGGATCATCCCCTTACAAAAAATGACATTAAAAAGTTAAATTATTTCTCCCATAGGTGAACTGAGAGAAAAAAATTGTTATCTTTGTTAAATACTTCCTAGGTGTCCTTGTAAATGCGTAGTGGGCATAGAGGTATATTGGTTCACAGTTCTTGCAATGTCTATACTGTGTACTGTTTAAGGGATAAGATGTTTTTTAAACATTGTCTATTTTCAGCAGTGAGAGTGTCCTCCTGTTCCCAACAGGGGAAAAAAAAAAAAAAATTCCATTACTATTTCTGTTTCAATTAAGGGTGGTTTAGTATTAATGGCAGTAATTTTTATTCAAACCATGTTTTATTTTTAAGAACGGGCTGCATTTTTTCAGTGATTTGGTCTGATCACACTTTACTTTTCCACAGACCAGCTGAATGTGCAGACTGAATGGAATGTCCTTAAAAATATTCATAGCTCTGTAGAAACGAGTTGAAAAATCAAAAAGACAGTTTATAGAAAGAGAAAAAGAAAAGGAACTAAAGCATTAAGATACTAGGGAAAAAAATGAAAGTTAAAAAAGAAAAAGAAAAACCACACCCAAAAACATTTTTCAACTGAGGAGCATTAAATTTTTTCTTATGATCAGTTTTGATGGTAAAAACCAAAATAATGCTAAGGAAAAAAAAAGGAATTTACAGTATTTTATTCTAAAGGGGTAATTGAGTATTAATTTGAATCTTCTTAGTAGTTGTCTTATTCAAATGCATAGGAAGTCTTTTTTTATAATTACACATATGTCAGCTACAGATATTAGCATCAGATGATTTGTTCATAATAGCTTTAATAATAACTAATATATTTTTTCTTAGTGTGTAGCTTATTTTAGGAGAAAAATGCTTCTCCTTAAAAGTATTTTCCGTTTCAGTTTGATTGACATAAATAACTTAGCTACCTCATGATAACTGAAAATCTGAAAGTTTGTTCTGTGAAGGAGACTTTAGGAATCAGCAAGAAGCTGAAGCAAGGCTTTGATTCTGTGAAACAATCTGGAGGATGTTGCTCAGGACTATTTTGGGGAAGGAGCTGGGATCCAGCATTTGTCAGGAAAAAAATAAAAGCCTTGACAGCAACCCTTCAAATGCTACTCCTACAGAGAAAGCAAATTTTTATTTTGGATCTTGAACTTTCATCTTTTCCAAGAAGTCTGTTTTGGAGTTTCTGCCTTAAGTTATTGGCCAGCGTGCATGGAGTCAAACAGTACGGCAGGTTCTTTCTGCAGGTTCTTTCTGCTTCTTTCTGTCACTGTAGCTGTCACAGACAAAGTTCTCACTTCTACAGAACTGTAAAGGCTTTAAAATATCCGTGTAGGAGTATGTCATAAATAGGATGTTTAAATAGTTCTAACAAATGTAATGGAATAAGTTGGGTTTTTTTAAAAAAATCATTTAAGTTTCCTGAGTCTTAGCGTTGTCTTGTTGTAGAGAGGCTCAACTTTATAAGGGGATGTGTGAAAAGAGAGATTCAAAGCCTCCGTCTTCAGTCAGAGAAATCACATTTAGAAAAGCTTTCCTTGTTTTGCCTTTCTAAGTACTAGGGGTCATTACCAGTCCCTGTGGTGAGCCCCACTGGAAAAATGAAATTTTATTTCCAAATTTACACTTCATTAGTAATGTTTTATTCTTCAGTTTTTAATTGGAAGAACCTTAAAAAACTCAATTATAATATTCAAACAGATTTTTTTTTTTATAAATAGTATTCTAACCATGGATTTTAAAAGACACTTAGCAGATATTTCTGGTTTAATGCTGGAATAAAAAATCAGATCCTGTGTTTTCTTACTGCCAATGACAATCTATCCTGCATGAAAGGTGTTATAATATGAAGCAGAGTCACAGCAAAAAAAGTATAGCAATACAGTAAAAGTGTATGCACATTATTCTGATCAGTGATATCTTGAAATTTCAATCTACCTCTCTTCAAAATTTAAATTTGGGGATCAGCTAGCTTTTTCAGCTTTGACAGATGCCTCCTTTTATTTTCCAGCTCAGAAAGATTGAAATTTTATTTCCAGCTTTATAAATACTTGTATTTGAAATGCTCTACAATGCTGGTTTCCAGGGTTTGTTCAGTTCCTAGATTACCTTATTCTGTAATACTGTAAATTATTTGGAAGAAAGCTTGTGAAAATTATCAAGATATATTTAATTTTCATCTGATGACCTGCTTACAATCATTAAAAGGTACAAGCTTAAATAGTGTCTTGTTTTTGCATCTACATGATTCTTACTTTTTTCTTGCTTTTGAGGAATGCAGCTGAATATTTGTCAATAAAGGTGTATTTTTATGAAGAGACTTAACAATAACTGTGAAAAAAAAATCATGACTTCCAGTGTGTCTGGACAGTGCTCAGTTCAGTGGGGTTCCAGTCTTGAAGGAGATCTCTAGGTGTTACCAAAAATTATGCAGTCACAGGTCTAGCTTCAGAGCATATGGGGGTGGTTTGCAGAACCACTGTCTGCATCCGGGTTTCAATGAGTGTGGGTGGTAATAAAAAGGGAGGAGGGTGGCATCTGCTAGCCTGCATACATTTTAAAAAGTGCAGTGCCTCAGCAGGGGTAAGAAAATCCAAGGAGCAGATACCTTAATAACCTTATTCTGGAAATTCTGGTTAGCTGCAAAATGAACACAACTCTTCTTAACTGTCAACAGCCAGGCTAAGAAATACAGCTTTCAGTTGCACTCTTTGTTGAGGGATTGCTAAAAATAAGATGGTAAGGATTTTGGTATGAGGAGAATTATTAGAGTCAGATGTGAAAGAAACCAAGGGACTTCTTAAAGTTCAACACGAGATGTCTGTCAGGCAAGGGCAGAATCCACATTTAGATGTGGCAGTAAGTCAGAATAATAAAGTTACAGAAACTAACAATCAAACGTGAAGGTTTTGATCATGCCATGTCCTATTATTAGTGTTCATTCAGCACACTACCAATTTCAGTTTTCCAGGATGTGGAATCATAAAATATTTTCCATCCTAACTTATTTGCTTGACTGTTCAAACGTGCATTACATTGACCTCAGCCATTCATATTATCAGTATACAAGACTTAATCTGCCTTTTATTATGCTTTAATCTCTCTGAAATTTATCCCCAGAAATTAATATTTTTTCCTTCTTATTTTCAGGAATGCTATTGTTAATTAACATTTTAAAATCTTTCTCTTTTGATTATGATTGTTGTGGTTTAACCCCAGCCAGCAATTAAGCACCACACAGCCGCTTGCTCACCCTCCCTGCCCCCGCAGTGGGATGGGGGAGAGAATTGGGAAAAAAAAAGTAAAACCTACAGGTTGAGATAAAGACAGTTTAATAGAACAGCAGAGGAAGATTATAATAATAATAACAACAACAACAACAATGATAAAAGAATATACAAAACAAGTGATGCACAATGCAATTGCTCACCACCAGCTGACCAATACCCAGCCTGTGCCCAAGTAGCGATCACCACCCCCCGGCCAACTCCCCCCAGTTTATATACCGAGCGTGACGTCATACGGTATGGAATAGCCCTTTGGCCAGTCTGGGTCAGCTGTCCTGCCTGTGCCCCCTCCCAGATTCTTATGCACCTGGCAGAGCATGGGAAGCTGAAAAGTCCTTGACCAGTGTAAGCACTACTCAGCAACAACTAAAATGGCAGTGTGTTATCAACATTATTCTCATCCTAAATCCAAAACACAGCACTATACCAGCTACTAGGAAGAAAATTAACTCTATCCCAGCCAAAACCAGGACAGTGATAAAAGTTTTAATTTTATTTTTGGCTCCAGACTGATTCCGTGAACAAATTGTAAGGAATGTATTCATATATATATTGTACATATATATATGTATATAAGTGTACTAGTTTACCAGCTTTTAGAATGAGGTTGATTGTTAAGTCTACCACACACGTTTAGGACAGGAAATGGAAAAACAACTTTTCAGTTAAAAGGGGAAAGGGTGTCTGCTACAGCACGTGTTGATTCAACTTGAGTTGGGATTGGGGTACTGAGTTTGTTAGATTTAAAAGGGGGAGGACATGAAAGGAGAGAATCTGCCTTTTAATTAAATCTGCTATGTAGTTGGATTAGACATATTGTAGATATATAGTTATACACAATGTAGAAATTCAATGTCAGAATTCCATCTGAACATAACCTCGAATGACACTTACTGCTGATACAATTTAGTCAGGCATTAGTGGCATACTTGATCCTTAATTCCTGACTGACATCTGTTTATAGAAGATACACGATTTCAACCTTTTTCTGTTGTAGCCAGTTTTTGCCACACGAGCATTAGCTGAGGGAAGCTTGAGGGTGAGAAGGAATCCTTACATTGTAGATACATGTATGTCCTTATCCTCTTACTGAAAATGCTTTGAAGTTTCCTTCAGAGAAAGTGAGATTTTCAAGATTCAGATTCAGGTTCACGGTTAGTAATGCAATAAGAGAAGCAGCGAAGTGGGGTTCTTTGAAGAACTATTAATAATATTGTGTGTACATCGGTGTGTATGTATACATATTTAATTAATTAAAACATGTAAGAATTTTCTATAACGTCCACACCAACTCATGCATCTTAAAACTGATTCTTGGATTCCTCCATGCATACTGCTTATTGTTTAAAAAAAAGAAATAAAACAAGTATTCAGTTTTTGCCTTTTGGTATCATTTGTAAGTGAAGATATGATGATTAGATATGAAATATTTAGCACTGAAATGACAAGCATTTGCTGGTGTGGAAGGAGCATAGGGAACGGCTTATTATCAAAGCAAGAACTTTAGAATCTTAAAATCTTAAAATCTCATTTTTAAAAGAAAAAACCAACACAGTTCTTTCTCTTTCAGACACATACCCGATGTATGTCAATGAGAAAGGATCATTAGCACAGAAAATTCAGCAGTTAGGTTGTTGTTTCTAATGGTAGATTGAAGATTCTTCGGGCATACTTGTTGCACAGCCCCACAGAGCTGACTGTGAAACTGACTTTACAAGTCAGGCAAACAGGATACTGAGCAATTTCTGTGAAGCTCAAATGCCTCAAGCAGCACAAGAGTAGCATTTGTTTCCATAGCTTCTGTTGAGCAGTTCTGTAGAGACTGATGCAAAGTATAGATACTTTTATTGAATTTGATGGGTGTTTACAGAACTGTGTGGAAATGTTGCAGTTTCCCATTAAATTGAATAGGAATATTCTGTAAGGAAAAGCAGTTTGCATAAAATGTAGGCTGGAGTTAACTGTGCATCTTGGAGAATAATCTGCCAGATCTTTCATCTGAGGGCCAGTGCACAGGGCTGTGAGTGTGTCAAATCAGCACTGCTTAGCTTGTGACAAAAATACCTGGCAGTCTGCTGTAAAATACTAAAGCTTTTGCAGCTTTTCTGGCCTTCTGAAGAACTGCGGTTGGTCTCTGCTGTTTTTCCAGAAAAGCAAGTGCCTGCCTGTGCCTCCCACTGTAGTTAATGCCCTGTGAGATGCAGGGCTGCGTTGGCGCTGCTGGTACCTCAGCAGTGCGAGGCAGTTATGGAAACTCTCTCCTGCACCAAGTGAGGTTTGCAGCCCTAGCAGCAGGCTTCTCTGCCTCTAGCTTCAAGAAGTGGTACCAAAGTAAGCACGAAACCATGTCCTTCAGATAAGTGGTAGCATTTCTTCTATGTATCAACTGGATCCCATTTTTTTATTAAATAGGACCTATTTCAGCAACCCTGCTGCATAAGCCCCTCCAATGCTTTGTTGTCTTGGGGTGAGTGCATTGCCGCAGAGATGACTGCAAAAACCTGTCTGCTATCCCAGGCATCATATAGAAATAGCTACCAGAGGAGTATTGCTGATTCTCCAGGTCATCCTTGAAACGCTGAAATGTGGTGGGTCCATGTTTGTAACACAGCAACTGAGGAATTTCAGAGGCAAGTGATAGAAAATTCCTGGGTATTTTCTGCATAGAGAAGTGTGAAATGATAGAGTGTGTCTGTTTTAAGTCTGAAGAAACCATTATTGAAATCTAGTCAAATCTTGCTCAAGAATCAGTTCCAGAGTCTGTGTTAAGCCTATAATTTGTGATTGAGCTAAACGGAATTGTTCCTTTCAGTTGCTCATTTTTTTTTCTGAATCACTTTTTATGAATGCATTTCATGAGACTGCTGTTATTTTATGAATTACGTTTGTTTTTATCTTTGGAGTAGCTTGCATATTCTTAATAGAGATGAATGTATTTGATGGCATGTCAGGAGGATTAGAATTCATTTCGTGGTGACTGTCAAGCCTTTGAAATTTGGTTTTGTTCTGCAAATAGAGGTAAATACCTAACAATGTTTCAGAAAAATAGATTGTTCGGAGGTTTGAGTGTATCTATACTACATCAAGTAAGTAGTGACTATTTTGCTGCCCAGTACCTGGCATCTTTTTCCACTGGTGTCTATAAATGTCTGTGGAGATAGGCCTGATTAAACTTTTGTATGGGGGCACCCCCATCCATGGGCATGTACGCAACAGAGTGGAAGAGAGGGAATATAAGATCCCTGTTAACTGTGGCCGTTGATTTGTACTAGGCACCATATAGGTTTGTGATGTTAATTCTGTCTTTAGATTCTTTACATAGTCATCTGTCCGATTGTATTGTTATAGTACCATTAAATTTTTAAAAATCTGTGGTTACTACATTCTGTGAAATTTGATTGTAGGCCAGCAAATTGTCAATATCTCAGATGGTGGCATTTTGGTGAATATTTGCAAACAGTATCTTTTATGTGAGTCGCTTTCTACCTAGCTACCTTGTATAGCTAGTGTGATACTTTGGATTGCGACAAGACTGTCTGCCCTTCACTAGATTTAGCACCTGGTCTAAACTTCATCTGCAAAAATTTAATTAACGCCTGCTATGGTAATCTTGTGATGGTTTTTTGTGTTTTATTTTGTATTTGTGTAATAATGATGTTATTTTGTGAAAATTTCCAAGAGAATTCTGAAAATGCCTCCTCCACCTGTACTCGGTCTCCTCCTGCAGAACCCTGCTTAAGGCAGGAGATGGTCTGGGCAATGAGATTACTAGGGAGTGGGTAGTGGAGAGGTACATCTTGATATTTGAAAATATTTGTAGTAAAGGGAAACTGAGCGTGGAGAGGTCTTTCTTCGTCATTATTTCCAACTTACCATTACGTTAAGAAGACACAGAGGATAGCTTTTGGCTGCATTTGAAAAGCATCATCTCCATATTTTTCTTTTGACTGCTTTATCAATTTCCAGTTATGATGGAATTAGGTCTGGATTAGTAGAGACATAAGGAAAAAAAAAAATTCTTTAAATGGGGTTGAGAGTAACATTGTAGACTGAAGTGTCTTCATTTTGAGGAAATAGTTTGTTAAAATTGTATGTACCTCTTGATTATTGCTTGAGATACCTGGCCCAAAACAGTGGACAAAACAGATGTATGCTATGTGCTGGCCAGAGACTGGGCCACATGCCAGCAATGTTTATTATAGTATTAAGAAACGTATTTGGGTTTTTAGAAAGTTGCAGTGTTTTGTTAAAGAGAATTGAAATATCGCTTGTTCTATATCTACAGGAAAACTGAACGCTCAGTAAGTATCTTTTCAGAGAGAAAATGAACAATATATATTTATTTAGCAACTTGACTTGTATCAAAGAAGTTAAAAGTTGTCTGTCATGTAATCCAGTTTACCTAATTTGTAAGTTTAAAATCAAAGGAGTACTACAACTAGCTTTTAATATAGCCAGGAAAATTGAATGTGCGCCCTGGTTCAACAATAAATATATACCTTCTGGTCGGAGTAAGGGAAGTCTCTGTCATTGGGGCCACCAGAGGAGGAGCAACTTGCACAGGTGCTGATGGAAGGGAGACTGGACACGTGGGCAGGCTAAAACAGCCTGGACTCATCAACATAAAATGCCATGGCACTGCAACCTGCAGTGTGTTGCAGCCAGTGGGGAATGCATTTACATGGGCTACTTGACTGTTTCACCAATTTTGTCGCCTGCCACTTCACATTTTTCAGTTCTTAACTATCATATGGACTTATCACTGTAGCAAATTAGCTATGAATAGGTTGAAGTGCTCAGGGGAGTTTGTTGTTTTGGTTTGGTTTTGATATAGATGATACAGATTTTAATGTTAAGTTAGACCTAAATAAAGAAATAATTTATTCAGGTCAGTCTTGTTGATTCAGCCAAACTCTGACTCAGTGGGTGTTACATGCTCAGGCCTTTGAAATCCAAATTTAAATTCCCACATGAAACGTAGTTGTCCTAATGTGCATAAGCTATACTGATTAATTGAATTAGTAGCTTCCTTTAACAGGTTTTCATGGACTGTCAGATTTTTCAATACTTTAAATGCACTTTCTTATTC
Organism: Theristicus caerulescens; assembly: GCA_020745775.1. NCBI lineage: Eukaryota > Metazoa > Chordata > Aves > Pelecaniformes > Threskiornithidae > Theristicus > Theristicus caerulescens. The sequence continues at coordinate 51,572,988 of CM036583.1, read as the reverse complement.
ATGATATGAGGATACTTTTATCCTTTTCACTGTTTTCAGTTGTAAGGGACACAACCTTTTTGTGAACCTGTAGGTCACTTATGAACTGTGATTCCTATTTGCATACTGAATTCTAAAAGTATCGCAGAATTTCATCTGCCTCAAACTACTGCACAGGCCTGTTACAGAAAATATAGCATCGGGCTTTTAGGTGGAATTAATCAAGAATCTTGTAGGACACATTAAAGGGAATGAAAGTAAATCAACTGAAGTTCCAAGTGAAGTTGATTTAAAATAAAAGAATGGAAATACCCAGGGTTTTGCTAAACGTTCATATTTCTCTAGTTGTCTACAAAAATGTTCTTAATGTAAAAGGAAAATGGAAATGCTGGCTTGCATGAAGTCATGGCCAGTAATTGTAAAATTATAAATGAGCTGGTTCATATTCTATTCATTTATTCAGGCTTCTACAATTCTGAAAGGCACAGGCTGAACTGAGAAGAAATAAAAATCATACACTTCTTCCCATTTTATTTCTGCTTTTTCAATCTGCATCTGAGTTAGATGAGTGATTTCAACTCCACTCAGTTAAAATGCTGCTCTCCAGAAAGAATTTTGATGATGCATAAGTAACAGGGGGTTTTTGGTAGCAAACTGAGAAGAGTTTTTCTTGGAATATGGCTGAAATTCATACAAAGGGTCTACTATGTTGCATAATAATTTCGTTCTCTATTAAAATGATTTGTGAGCTTCATATTCAGGCATTTGCTACATTAAAATTCTATTTTGAAATTTGTAGTTGCAGAACTGTGTAAAACTCTTTAAATGCTCCATAAATAGGTCTCTTAATTCAGTACACTTCTGCATACTATTATAGAACAGATTTAAAAAATCATTGTGAATGTATGTTTTCTCGAGCCCAATAACATTTGTTTTGAGTTTATTACAAAGACTTGCAGTAAATTTAATAGATTTCAGGTTGATTGCTTTTGCAGTTTTCCTTAAATTGGATAGGCTTTTGCTTTCTAAATTTATAAAGGCCAAAAACCAGTCTCACAGGTTGTGTTCAGTTTGATTTTTTAAGAATCAGATATGAGAAGATACTTTCTGTAAGAATTCGAATTTTCAAAGTTACTCTTTCACAATTCTAGGAAAGCATTAATGGTGCATGCATTTTATACTATATACATTTTATTCCATTATTAGAAAACTGATTTATGTGGCATTTAGGTTTATTACCATTTCTTTTCCTTAGTGAAAGCAAGTGATTTTTTTTTTTACTTCAAAAAACCTGCAAGCCAATTCTTTATGTTTCCCAGAAGTATTCTTTTTACATCTGTAGAATGAAAAACATTTTGAAGTCATTAGGATAAGATAAAGGTCATTTTGATTGAAGCACATTAGATGAAATGCAGAAATGACTTTTGAGACATCCGTTTACAAAGCCATTAACTGCACCCATTCAGTATATTGCTGAGTAATACATGCTTTTATTCTCAATCTAAGTCTATAAACAGATTTTGAGTTTTAAATGATGCTCCTTCTGATGGAGATTACAAGGAGCAATACTACAAGTATAGAAGCTGCTAACAAGATACTTGCTACACTGTGTAGTATACTTAATGCATTTAATTAATCATGTATAGTATTTCAGCTGTTACTTGATATTTGTTTATTTTTGAGGGAATGTTAGTCTTTTTCAGTAGTTTCCTTTAACATTCAGGGATAGATCAAAACTAATCAACCGGTGTTTCTATAAGTGTTTCTGCCTACAGTGTCAAGATGGTTGCAAAGATTCCTCTGGTATTTTCTTGTTTGGTTGTTGTTTTTTTTTTTTAATGCATATTGTCTATAAGAAAATTATATATGAAAAAGGAGTGCCCATAGAAGAAGAAAACATTCAACATTGCAATGAGGTTTTGAGTGTTTATAACACTTACCCTTCTTGTATTATCTGTCACACTATCTTGTTGCCTAAATAATATTTACCACAACTCAGGGCACTACGCGGAAAAAAGAGAAAGGGAAGATGAGTTTGGAAACTTTGTGTAAGAAATATGTGCACAAACATTCAGTATTCACATAAGAATATTTGCTATTTGAAGCTTTTCTATTATAGTTAACTGTAGAGCACAACATCGTGTATTTCTCAGAGGCAAATGCACATCAGCACTCATAGTTTGAATAATCAGCTTTGTGTCATGCTTAAAACTCTACATGGTTTTAATGTACAGTGTAGGGTTTTTTAAATGTAATCAGAGCACATACTAAAATCTTTATCTGGAATTGCAGGAGTAGAATTCTGGTCCAGCTGTGGAGCTAAGAGCAAAACTTCAGCTCACTCCAAGGCAGAATTTAATCATAAATGCCAAAGACACACACTCAGCAGGCTTTTTAAATACTCTTAGGCATGACTGCGTGAACACTGTTGGCAGGTCTGTTCACATGCTTGAAGTTGGACATTTTAATTATTTGAAGGCTTTGATGTTTTTTGGAATGTCAGAAAGAAACATTATGGATGGTTAATGTTTTAAATGTATTTTGCTGTCAACCGCTATTGTGTGTCCAATAATCAGTGATATTAAGTACAATGATACAAGTTGCAACTTTTTCTATTTGTGAGGTACCATCCCTGTGGTCAGACTAATGGAGAAAGAAGAGAAACCGGTCCTTTGGCAAGGCTTATTCTAAAGCTGGTCTTGCCATATTACTCCATTTCCCACCTCTTCTTAAGTGAGAACCAGTCTGAGCATCAAATATTGGTGAATTAAGCTAAAAGTTGTTATAATTAATCTTTACTATTTTACCCAGAAACAAAATATGATCTGATTTATAATAAGAAATTTTAAGCAGTGTGGAAGTGCACAAGGCACTGAAATAGAATCAGTATTATGTAGCCTACACTGCACCTTGAATTTCAGTGACACTGTATAAAACTGTTCCATTTCATTTGTTCAGTTGTTCCTTTTCAGCCTAATTAATCAATCTCTGATAACAGATGACATGTGAGATTCAGTATTCTTCAGTATACTACCTCTTATTTAAGTGTTTTCTTTACATGTTAATCGATGCATGACAGGTACTTTGTCTGAGTGGCTTGGCAGTTGTGCAGTCCCAGAGTATTAGCACCCTGAATTATCCAATTAAAAGAACACTTGTTTTTTCGATGTTAAGATGGGAACAAAGGGCATTCTGAGAACATGAGGAGGCTATGTTATTTAGATAATTGCCCTAGGGGATCTGTTTCTTTATTTATGAGTCATCAACAAGGAGGTGAACTGCATATTTCAGCACTGCATCTGAAATGAAGTTACTTTGTTCTACTGAAAGTCTAGAAGAGCCAAACAGTAATTTAGTTCATGGTTATCTTGCATTAGATCAAAAGTTGCCATTTGAAAACTTTTCTTCAGGTTTTGCAAGACCTTACTGGACTGTTATCTTTCTGCTGAGATGTGTTGCTATCTTGAAAATCCCGCGCTTTTGTTTCATTTCTGTGCACATCCTACCTTCACCTCAGTGAATGCAGTTCATTGACCCAGAAAGCCTTTGATGGCAGCTACTGGGCACTTGAAGCAAACTGTCTGGCTCCACTGGTTAAAGCTGTGCCCTATCAAAGATGAGAGAGAAAAGCCTGACAGTATGGTGTTAATGCAAAAATAAAGGATAAGGGATAGCTCTGTGTAGCTTTCTGTGTTAAAGGCTTCTTTCCTGCCTCTTTTTTTCCACAGCTGTTTTTACTGCGTTTGGCCTAGGCTATTAGCATTATAAAAACAAGCACTCTTTAATACAAGGGAACTACTTGATGCATGTGAATGTTTTGGTGACAGTAAATACTGGTGCTTCTAATGCCACACAGGCTGATAGGTATCTGTGCTTAATAACTTATTAGATTATTTAAATGACTACATAGCAACAAAATAAGAGTATTAATCATCACAGAAAAGCATATCTGCTGTCTTTTTGCTTGTGGAAATTAATCTTACCATATTCGTATTAGAAACCTGAGGTCCCCTTTCGTGGATACCCCATCTCTCAGACACTCAGAGTCATATTTTTCTAACTATTATATTGTATCTTAATTATGAACTGCTAAATGCTTGATTCCACCACTATAAGTATTCTGTGGAAAAGCATATTCTCCAATAATTTCAACTGAACTAAGCACAGGTTTGTGGCCTGCACTTCCACTTGCACTTAGATTTCAGCTTCTCAGTGTCTGCTTACCTTATTTAAAATACTTACTTTTTTAATCATGAATTAACTACTGACAATTGTTAAAAATATAAATAAAAGTGATAATATAGCAGAAACTTTACACTGCCATACCACAGCTTCAGCCCTTAACTGCACGGTAGTGAAGCTTTTGGGGCTCTTATACTTGCCCATGTTTTCTCTGTGCAGCTTTTCTAAGGTCAGAATATACTGTTTTTAAGAGGAAAGTTGAGATTTTTATAAATATGCAGGCTGAAGGCCATCACTTCCTATTGCCACTGTCATTCCAGGGAAGATCACTTTTCTCTGCAACTATGGTCCCTGGAATTGCACCCTGCCCTGTTTCAATGAAAATGAACTGGATTAATTTAAACATTAGTTTAACTTAAGTAGCCTGACTGATAAATCAAGGGGCCAGAAGTCTCTGGCAGTGATGGGAACTTTGAAGTGGTATTGCTGTCACATCAGCTGGAATAGCTACCCCTAAAGGGAATCTGTGGTCCAACCCTAAGCTGGCCGTTAGCTTTATCAATCACCAAATATTTGGCATGAAAAGCACAAGAAATTGATATATTTAATTATACTGTTTTACAGGATGAAACTACTTAGCAGATACTAGTTTTACTTTTCCTAAGCAGTGTATAAACATTAAAAGTTTGTCCTTCCTAGAAACCAGTTATATTGTAGCTGCTAATTTCTTCAGGTTAGAGCAGATGAAGAGACGATTTTGAGACTCTCTTAAAGCTCATTTAGCCTATAAACACTTTTGTGGACTGTAGCATTGAATAATTTTTGTGAAGAGACATTACATGTAACTTGAGGTCTCCCATTTAGAAACAGGTGTCTAGGAAAGCTGGCCTTTTGAGACTAGCTAGACAGACATTTTAAATGTAGAAGCAACTGTAGTCTTCTTCCTTAGGAGCTCTAAGACAGCTGAAAAATAAACATGGGAAGTTAGAAATAACAAGCAGAACACTTGGTGAGTTAAGTCCCTACTTGCAATGAAGCCAGTTTTCTGTGAGTAGCAGATAGGCACATGGTTCTTTTTGCCATAGGTATAGATTAGTATTTATTTGTTAATATTACAAAGTCACTTAAGCATCTCCTTGTTTAGTTCTCAAATAATTTATTTTAAATTTGTTTTAAATGTTAATCATTAACAACTGTCAGCTTAAAAGTAGTCCTATACATTACTTATGATAAAAAATATTGTTGGGAATTACACAATCTCTCTATTTGACAATTAGTTTGAGTGGTAATTGTGATCATGAATGTCTGTGGATTCTGATATATGGATATAAAATATGCTTCAAGAGTTTGTCTGTTGGGGAGAGATCCCTTAATTAACTCCTGTTGTTTGTGTGTGTCTGTATTTATTTTGAACTGGTTTAATCTAATTCCAAATTATTTCAGTTGGAATGAGGGTATTATTCATATATGTATACACGTGTGTATAATTATATAAAAGTCAAGTTAGAACAGCTCTTAGTTTTTAAATTCTATTTGATTCAATAGACTTCTGTAGGCAGGCTTCAATATATGATACACTGTCCTAAACTGGGAATTATTTCTTCATTGAAGAGGATCTGGTCAGTATCAGCAATATCCCATTTTTATTAATTATTTGGCTTTATAGTGTGGCATTTATAAGAAATGCAAAAATACTTTTGCATTTTATGTTATTCCTCTTCTGCTTTGTTTGGAATAGCATATATTGCTTATATCTCCAAACATCAAAAACCCTGGAGCAAGTTTTGAATGTAGTTTATAAAATTACAATTATGGAAAAGGTAGATTTCAAAAAGTAGTATTTTCTGTTATTGCCTTCCTCTGTTCTTTTGCAAACAATGTGCAGATCCTTCTCAACCACGTTTTATTTCTACATTTTAGGTCTTACCAGCAGCCTAATTCAGTAAAAATCCATGGCTGCTTCAGAACAGAGCTATAGTTATTCTGGCAGACAGTGCTCTGATGAGGTGGTTCATTTTTAGGAAATGGCTTCACGGAGTTCTTTTCATAAACATTTTCACAGTTGCCATCAATTCTAAGAGAAATTAAAGAAGCTGTGTTAATTTTAATAAAAGCAATTAGGAGAAGGCTGTTTATGTTTAACAGTGGTTTTATAAAGGCTCTAGAGATTCAATACAGAAGTTACATAATGAAACAGCTTTTTTACTTTAAAAGTAATAAAGCATGTAAAGAAATAACAAAAATAAATTTCAACCAATGTCTTCACGAACCACTTGGTTACTACTGTCTTCATAAGTATGATAGCCTTTCTGCTTTTTTAAACTTGGAATGTAACATAATTAACCAAAACGCTGACAGAAATCAGTGTTTATTATCATCTCTACTGTCATAACTGGTTTATGCTCTTGATGTGTGAACTGCACATTTGGAACATAAAGAGCAAAAGCTGAGTAGATTGACCTCTCTGGGTGAATGAAGAGAAGGATTAATCTTACAATATTCTTAGAACTTCCTAACATAATTAATTTCTATTTTTGATGCATAGTTCATCACTGTGGCCCCGGTAATCTTATAGCATTAAATTAAGGTTGTATTTTTATACTCTTTTGAGAAGAGTTGCTGAAATCAAATAGCTTTCCCATCAGGATAGATAAGCAAGTTTGGGATTTGTTTTTCTACCTAGAACTTCCTTCACAAAGACTTATAAAACAGTTAACCACAAACAAAATAAAAATCTGATTTTAATGCTAAGTATTAAAATGTAGCACCTATGCTCCATTAAGACCTGTCAATTTTTTCTTCTGCCTTTATGAAAATATTCATTAAGATGATAAGCTATTGTAAAGATCATACTCCCAGTTCTTCCAGCATTATGGATAGTTCTGAGTTGTTTTTACAGTAGAGAGAAAAGGAGAGTGAAAAATATGAGGGTCAGACACACAACAGCTTTATTATTTATTTTTCCTTCTGTAATGTTAGTGTGAAAGAGATGGTGAGAGCACCAGGCCTGCAATTGTTTACCTCTTTGTTTTAAGATTCTTATGAGTCAAACTGAAAAGTGCCAATTAAACTCTTAGGAAAAATCTTGATTGTCATTCAGAGGGTTTTGATTTTAATTTCATGGTGACTCTTGTATAATGGAAATATACTGAAAATGTGTTCTCGGGATGAAAGTAATATAAATGCCTATGCTCTTACTATGCAGACTGGCAAATGGTTTTGCAACAGTAGTGGCTCTTTTTGAAGTTTTGCTTATTTACAGACCTGACAGTCTAAGTAACTGTAGGCAGCAGAAGATACTTCATTAGCTGGTGGCGTAAACAGGGATGTGTATACCTTCCATTTCTCATAAACCAAGGAACATTGGACAAACATACTATGCAACGTTTTTCTTTTTTGATTGATTTTCTTACTATGTGTTGTAAATATAACTTGAATTGTGTGCCTTTTTTTCGTTAGCACAGATTCAGTATTTGGCTGAAACCTATATGTGTGCATTCCTCAGCATAAATGCACTCTTCTTTGCATAGGTTTTTTTTTTTTTTGCATTGGTTTTTTTTTTTTTTTGCATTAAGCATATTAAAATTAGTATTATTTGTTTGTGAACCACAAGCTATTCTGTTACTGGCTAAACAGCCTAAGAAATGTGTTTAGATTATATCTGCGATGTTTTTTGTAAAATTCTTCTATTTGCAACCTTGGAATTCCACTTACAAGGATAAATTACTAATAGTAAATGATGCACAAATTGTTTGGGAGGGCACCATAATACATGAAAAAAAAATAATGAAAACAATGACTTAAAATTGAGCAATGAAAGATGTTGCATGCATCCCTTTTTTTCTGTCACCTTGGTATGTATGTAGTTGAAGTTAGTGGAAAATATTTTATTTGAATCCAAAGTGGGTTAAGTCTTCCACCTGTTTTCTGTGCTGGTATATATAAGGAAGTTTAATTATATTTGCCAGTTGCAGAGCCATTCATTCCAGTCATTGTTTCCTGAACCATTTTGTCCTTAGACTTAAAATATGATGTACGTTGCCTAAACTTTACATCCCAGCCATGCCACGTCCCCATACACAGGATAATTTTGCTTCAGATGTCAGACTTTGGTGTCTTTGCGTTTACCCTTCACATCACAATTCTTTCTTGCTTAGTTGCTTTCCTTTTTGTTCCAGAGTTCATATTTGTAAGATATGCTCATTTATAAAATTACTAGAAAGGAATATCTCATTTACATCACTGTTTAATAAGGGATGTTAATATAATTGATGTTGCTGTAACTTCCATTGTATTGTTACTCCATGGAAGGACTGACTAAATTTTGACTTCTGGAAATGAATGTTGTAAAGTTTGGCTATTGAGTAATTTAAAATCCTTTGCCAAAATTTCCATGGTAGTATTATATCACCTTTGTTTCACATGCATTCTACTGAATTTTAGCCTGATAATATTTAGGTAAGTACAGTGTTGAAGAAAACACATGAACCTAGGGGAGAGGTTTCAAAAGCTAAGAAACAGCACATTACACAGAATTAAAGGAATAATCCTGGAATTGTATTCTGACTTGGATAATGGACTCTCCCTATAGGATGGTACCTTTAAACATTTGGGTCCTGTAAACTACACTTTTTAACATTGTGCAAAAACAGATCATTACACAGAAAAGCTTCCAGCAAGTGTAGCATAAAATGACCACATTCTACAGGTAATTTGGTGTCTGTGATAACCCCCACAACCAAGCTTCATCTTCTCACTCTACATTTAGAGCAGTCCAATTAATATGTGCCATTAATAAGACATCAGCATACTTCAATTTGGAAAGGGAAAGAGCTATTTAAAATTAAACAAAGGATAAGACTTAATTAATGGACAACTAGAATATTCTTGTATGAACTTGGTTCATTGATTTCGAGCTAGTTGTTCTTCAGCTATCATATGCACCTAGGTTACCTGAACTTCTTACGTAAAACCAGACAGAGCAGTTTGGTGTTGTATAAAAGGTGTCAGCATGTCTTCTGATAAATTTTTGCCTGCTTCTTGAAGATGTTTTGTATTAGTGGGGAACTTTTTTGTGGTTTCTTTTCCTTCCCCCTCCTCACCAATCTTAAAGGCCATAAAATAGTACTTGTGTTATAGCAACAGTTCTCAGTTGAGACCTGCAGAGTACTTGTGTTGCTGTTATATCGCTTCTTTTCTTCCTTTTAATTTGTGAGCATCACTACGAGCAACCATATCTTTTATGAAGAATCGTGTAGGCTAAGGAGAGACAACGTATGGCTAATAACTTCTAAAGTCAAAACAGTGACAGGAAGAGACAGCTGGGAAGAGTAAGGATAAGGTGATAAATAAATGAGCTGCACCTTGGTTTGGAAAACAAGCATGAGAGCTTATTGCCTGTCTGTTGCAAAGCATTGTGATTAAGTACAAGGACAATATGTTTGCACGTGAACATGTTCTATTTTCAGCTTGGTCATGATCCAGTGGATAGAGTAGTAGCCCCGCACTCTGGAGGTCTGGGTGTTGGGCTGCTAAGCACTTCCGTAGTCTAGAGAATGGCAGTGGGTCCTGTTGTTGCTGGCTTCTTCCATCAATAAAAATGTTTACCCCTTCTTACTGACAATGTTTGTTCAATGAGAGAATACAGGCATTGAATTAGCAAGATGACTTGAAAGTAAATCTTTGATTACTGTTAAAGTTTTTAAAAAGATTGTTTTTTCCCTAATTAGGTTTTTAAGCAATTTAACATACTTTCTTTGACCAGGGGAAATTGTTGCTTTTGAAAATGGAAAATGGATTAACTTTGCCTCCCTGGTTCTGCTTAAAAATGGACATATGCACATATAGCCTATTGTTAGCCCTGTGATCTCACCCGTAAGCCCTTAAAGAAGTGCATTTGTGAACCCAGCTGCTCTGTGTTAACTTAAAAGCATCCCTTCCTTCAAGTCCACTCAGACACCACATGGCTTGCCAGCCTGTGCTATCAGCTATGTTGGGAAAAAAAAATCCTTTCATAAAATCAGATGCAAGGTTGTACTGCATCGGTTCTGACTTTTAAGGATTTTTCTGTAGCCTTTCAGATTCCATGGCAGGGAAATACATGGAATACTGACCATTCCCAGTCTCGCCAAGAGGATTTTGCCACTCTGCTTTTCTTTCCAAGTCTGTCAACATTTGGTCTTAAAACACCTTATAGAAGGAAAGCAGAGAAGCATGATTCTTCCTGTTTTTTGGTGTTATATATGTCAAATAAAAAGAAAAATATATCTGTGGGATAAGTCAGTTATTTTGTCTCATTTTGTACTGTTTTTGTATTGATATGCTTGAAAGCTGTTGGAGGGAGACAGTTTCATCATCATGCTGGCTGTTCATGAAAATGTTTAATGCCTAGAGTTGTTAACATTAGAAGTATGTTGTGGAAAAAGGATGGCATTGCTTTGTTTTTCAGTCTTATCACTGCTTAAGAAACCTGAAATGTTAGTTTAGAAATACTGTATGTGTCGTCTTGTCTGGGTGGAGAGAAGGGATGTAATAGGGAGAGTTCATTTTGGTTTTTGCTTATGAGAAATATCACATCCGTCTTTATTTGCCAATAATTTCAGAGAAACTCTGGAAGTATTAAAATAGGATGTCATCAGATTCTGAAACTTGCCAATATAAGGAGGAAGAAAATTTTGAGACTATTTTCAGAAAAGGGTTTTGTTGACCCCCTGTTTAACCTTACTTCTTTTTAAAATTGGCTATTGTGCTTGAGCATACTCTAACATGAAGTATTTTGACTAGTGTAACTGTACCTTTTAATTTCCTTAATGTTAGGTAATATGTTCAGTGTACCTTTGGTAGCTGGGTTTAAGAGGCCTTTTGTTAAAGGTTTTTCTGAAAAGAACTAGATGAAATTATCCTTAATGCTTTTATATTCCAGATGATTCTATATTTTTATTGTAAAATGCAAATACACCTAACAGAAGGAAGTCCTTCAGCATATTTCAGAGCACTGTTACAAATCTCAAATATCTTTTCTTCTCCACTGCATCTGTAAAGGAAACAGTCAGGAGGAGATTGGTTTATAATTAAGTTAGAGATACTTATTGTTGAACTGTATTGGCAGTGTTTTTCATCTATAGCAATGTAAATGTATAATATTTTAGAAAGTAGAATTGCTTTTTTTCCATCTCGCACTATTTTGTTTATAAAATGAAGAACTTTAGTGAAGCTCTTTCTGAATTCTGAGCTGTTGTACCATATCTCTGTAAATTTCTTGTTGCATCTTCTTTTGAATATTTTTGTTTGAGTTTTTAAATTTAAAAAATGGCCATCTGAAAAAATACTCTGTATGATGCACTCATGGGAAGAAATTAAGTTTCTGTTTTTAAGGTGCTTGTATGCTTCATGTTCTATTAACAGTTCTGTTTCCTTCTCTAAGGAGAATTACTTACTATGGTGTTACAGGTTTGTGTTGCACGAAGTCAACACAATGAATTAACTGACATTTAAAAAGATGCTGAATATATGTTAATTCTTATACAACAATTAATTGTCAGGAATTATAATAGCTAATGTTATTCCTTCGGAAGCAGAACTCTATGTGATTATCCCTATTTCATAGAATTCATCCATTTTTCCAGTATAATGTCTATCTTACATCAGCTCCTAAGCAGTTAAATGTGATTTCCTAAATGTAATGCTGTATTTGTGTGGATAGCAGAGCCTGATCTGTTCTCGAAGGCATCCATTTGTATGCTTTCAGCATCACTGTACAGGCCTCTGCAGTGCAGAGTGTAATTGAGCCAGATGAAAAGACTGTAGGAATTTGGACAGTGAGTGTTAGGTAGAATAAAAACAACAGAGTTCAGGAGAGGAATCCAATAAAATGCTGTGAAATGCTGTAATACACCTCAAACTGTTACTGGAAATTTTCAAAAGCTTTTAAACTTGTTAGGAGTCCTACTGTGTCCTCACTAACCTGTATTCATAAGATCCCACCTAAAGCTGTGTGAGATGCAAAAATCAGTTTTATGTAAATAGAACTGAGAAAATACTGATCTTGTTGCATTTTGAGCTGAAGGGGCTTTCAGGCTTACCTTTACAGGGACACTGAGCTTTACACTGCAGCATGTGCTTAAGACCATATAACAGACAGGGTTTTTGGCAAATGCCTTTTTTGGGTGTTGCGCTTGGCCTGCCATCGATTGGACCATTGGCTTTTCTGAATACTCGTCTAGCAGGTACCTCTATGTGTGACATTACTTATACCATGGGTCCTACTTCTGGAATCAGTCTTGTAGGTATCTCCATGTGCAACCTCATGGTGTCTTAAGTTCAGTTAGAGAGCGTGCTATAAACAATATACAAATATACATATAAATATATTGATAATTTTGGGTGCTATTATCTAAAAACCTGGGATTTTTGACCACTAAATAGTACACTGAAATTGAAAAAACATACAGGTAGACAGCTGTATATTTACATACACTATGAGAGCCTTTCCTAATCCTTCCAGTACTATGTGAAAATCAGTGGAAAAGTGGAGATGGAAGTGCAGATAAAAAAAGCAGTTTGTTTGTTGAAACATTAAACACAACAAATCTATGATAATTAGAATTAGATATCCACCTTGCATGAATTCAGCTGGAGAACATTCACTAGATTTTTTTCAGTGCTACCTACTAAAATTTTTTGTATCAGCTGTTAAGATACATGTTTGTGGAAACCACATGTGAAACAGCATATCTTCTTTTTCTCCATCAGGGAGACTCTATGGTTTCATTTGCGTAAGTAATTTTCTTCTATCAGTTGGTCTACAGGAATAGTGAAAGAATTTTATTTCAAACGTGCTGTAACATAAGTTCTTGCTTCATAGAATAACTATATCTTTCTCTCTTCACGATAAGACATGATTTAATTGCTCTATCATTTGCTGGTTTTATTCTGAAATGTTTTATTTAACTTTCAAGTTGGATAAAGCAGACATTGAGACCTCTACAAAATAGAAGTCTATGAGGTTGAATAACACTTCCTGATTTTCCTACTGTAATGGTGGGCCTTTATCAATGTAGAGTTAGCTTGTCATCCACAGAGAATATTCAGTCATGTAACTGTGAAGATAAGAAAGCTGTAATTTTAGTTTTGGAATTGTGATGTTAACCTGATGATTAATTTCAGAAAGTATTTGGTTCTTTAGAGTAATATATTCCTTTGAGTAGATCTTCCCTTATGTATACCTGCATATTTTATTTATTGATTTCACCTAGCTTAATTTTGTACTGTTGACAAACTGAAAATAAAACTTTTCAGTAAATTTTAAGATTTACTGAAATGGATGCCTGGGAAAGCCCACTGTTTTGAGTGGATTCTGGCAGCCTTAAAAAAAAAAAAAAGCTGCCTTAGCTTTCAGCTGCAAATCCACTGCACGGCCCAGTGATGTTTGTAGTTGCAAATGGATCCTTAGCAAATGTGAAAGGAGTCTCAGTTCTAGTGTCCTTGCAGTTGCTAGAATAGCACCTCAAATTTTCTCCTTCCCTCCATTTCAAATTAATTACTCACAACCTGCCAGTATTATCACCTTAGGAGAATGTGATCTTATGATGCTGCTAGTATAGGCTAAAGAATATCCAGAAAAAATAAGAAAGCTGGAGAAGCTGACCATTCCAAACTTTGGCCTTAGCTTATGCCATTTATCATTGAATATTGTTGTAACCCCTATAATCTTTTGTATGAATCCTTCACACTGCATAGAAAAGCAGACAAAGAAGCATTTCCGCTATGTAAACCTGCAGAAGTTTGATCTGCTGAATTCAACAGTAATCATTGGGATTCAAGTGGAATCAAAGCAGATTTAGTGAAAAAATGTTCCCTGATCTATTTATTTTTTCGTCTTTGAAATATAAAACAGCAAGAAGACATTCAGCAGTAATTACCATATAATGACATTTTCTTTTCACTGTTGTTCACAACGTTTTTGCTGCAAGCTTATCCTACTTCAGATCATACTAACCAGTAGTATAGAGATACAGTACATTTAGATAGACTTGGATATAGAAAGAGTACTGTTTATTAATGGAAAATGTTGACTCCTTTTTACTTTAAATCTGCACTTAATAGAATTTTTCATTCCTATGAAGAGAGTGAAGAATGAGGAGGAAAATACAAAGGCGACTAGGTTTGTCTTCATTGAGTTCAATGTTCTGCGGTTTGAAGTGGCAAGTACACTTATATATATATATGCACATATATATCTTTATCTACCAATAATAAAGGTGAAGCAGATAGCAACTGTGAGCTCCAGTTAGTAAAGAAAATGAGATTTAGTAGAACTTACTGAAAGAGCAGTCTCCCAGTTCTTAGGTTGTTAAACATAAGTGATCTTCTCTAGCACATGCTGCAAATCAGAAATCTATATTAAGTTTTTAATTTTGTTGGTTGTTGTTATTGTTCTTGGCGTTGCAACAAGGAAAAGGCATATTGTTTTAAAGGCATGTTCTGATGCTATTTATTGCCAACACAGCAGAGTAAAAAAATTATTTTGTCTATCATGAAACATTTTGCTAATGAAAAACACTGTCGATTGTTATGAATTTAGCTAAGAAACCTATTGGAAACAGGACAGTTGGAAGGGAATTGGACTTGTAGAAGTTGGCTATCCAGTAGCTAGAGGATATTGTTATTTTTTAAATTGCTTAAATCCGATGTGTGTTTTGTGTGTTACTGAGTACACAGGTGTATTCTGGATTCTGTATTATTTCTAGTTTTCTTGTTTGTGATTGAGTTGCCATGTGGACGCTGCAGCTGTACTGCATTTATGATAGCAAGGCCTGGCTATTACTGCAGACGCTGGAGTGCAGACGATGCTCAGGAAATGCAGGCTGTGCTTATCAGTGATGACCACCTTCTGCTGAAAGGGTGGTGATGAATTCCCGTATTCATAAGGCATCTGAATTTGATAATGGGACTAGAGGAAAAAAAATTGCTTTTTAATTTTGGGCTTCTGCAGCAATACCTATTTTTGCCAGAAGAGAAGTGGGGGACTGGGGCGGGGGTTGTGTGTGTGTATGTGTAAGCTTCACTCTGGCTAATGTGGTATTGCATTGCCAATTACTGAGGTACTGGAGAATATATTTGAGTTGTGCAAGAAAAGAATACTTACTGTGTAATTGAGGCTGTTAATCTTCCAGGTAGTTTGTGGCTATCTTGGTGCATGTGCGCACACTCACACGCTGTGATGGGTTGACCTTGGCTGGCTGCCCGATGCCCACCCAACTGCTCTTTCACTGCCCTTCCTCAACAGGACAGGGGGAGAAAATAACAGAAAAGCTCGTGGGTTGAAATGGACAGGGAGATCACTTACCAATTAGGGTGACGGGCAAAACAGACTCAATTTGGGGAAAATTAATTTTGTTTATTGCCAATTAAAAATACAGTAGGATGGAGAGAAGCAAAGACAAAACTAAAAACACCTTCCCCCCAGTCCACTTTCTTCCCAGGCTCAACTTCACTGCTTTGTTCCCAACTCTTCTGCCTCCTCCTTCCCCCCAGATCACCCTGTAGATAGCAGAAATGTTTGTATTTTGGCTATTGGGATAATGTTGGCTCCAAATTATCTTCTGATTTCAAAGTAGACTATCTTGCTTTGTTTGATGTGTTTTATTACTGTGCTGGTCACTATCAGCCTCTACCATTTGCAACAAGTATACATATTAGTCATATTGTGTGTAGAATAAATTATACATATTTCTCTTTTATTTCCAGTGGGTGTGCTTTGTTATTTTAAAATTACCTTTGCTATTTCTCACACTGGGAGATTTTCCACTGGCTTTTAAGTGAAAGATTTATTAAACTTTTCAGGTGTGTTATTGATGAACAAATTGTCACATAAATTTAATTATTTCTACTGCCAAGTTTCCAACATAATTGTTTCAGTGATAGTGTGAAATAACCATCTAAAAATCCATCATGTTATTTACTGCCCAAAGCAGCAACATAAAATTGAAATCATTCTATCATCTCCGAGTTACATGGGGCCTAGGTTTATTCTAAGTGATAATACAACTTAGAATTTGTCTACTAGCTTAAAGAAAATTGAAATGTAATATTTAAATATTTTTTACTTGTAGTATAAAACATTCAGGGGGAGAGGGCATTTGTTCCTTCAACTATTACATTGTGAAAACTTTTAATGTGTACATTCATCAAATGGCAAAGATGTTTTTTTGTTTCATGAGTAGTGCTTCTTTTCTGGCTCTAAGTGATACTTTGATATTAATTTAGAGTTAGTTAATCCAGGATAGCAATCTTTTCTCAACCAGTGTAAGCACATACAAAAACCGCTAAATTGATAAAGTAAAATTTCACAAGTGTATACATGACTGTGTCTCATTGCTTAGGTAAAATAAGATTAATATTGCCCTTTAAAATATTCATAACTATGTTCTTGAGAAGTTGTGCTGAATTTTACTGAGTTGGAAATTTATGCTCTAGACTTCATCTTCTGCAAATTCAGTATTAAAAAAAAAGATGAAGTTATTCATTTGACTATGTAGATACTATATTCAAAGGTATGTTGCACAGTCACATTTAAAAATGTGTCAATGTGAAAATGCACCATAGGAGTTTAATTTGTTCCCCTCATTCATGTGCATTATCGTGCAATTTTCAGTTTTATATCCATGTACTTTTTTACCTGGATACGGGAAAAATAACACTTAAGAAGTAAATAGATGGAGCTCTTGCCAGTGGAACAAAGGATAGCACATGATGAGTGACATAAGTGATTGCAAGCACGAAATAGGTTTATACCCCAAATTAACATAAACCTAATCCTTAATTTCTCTGCCATAGTTCCTTCCTTTAAAAAAGAGAAAATTATCAACTTATACGGCATATTGAAAAACTGCAAATTTTCCCATTGTATTTGCTGGGAATAATGTGGTGTATGTTAATATGTATGGTTTGAAAAAAGTAATTTTAATGGGGTACAATTTTCTTTAGTTTTTGTCTTATTTTCTCTGCGTCACTTTCTTCTGCACAAGTTTTGTACAAGTAGACATGTAAGTATACCTGTACCAATTTTACATCCTATGATAGTGCTCTGTATCATTGGCTTACGTTTAACTCATAAATCTACCAGGCTGAGATAATGTACTCTTCTGATGACAAAATACATGAGAATTTGATTTTAACACTTGATAGTAGAAGACTTGGAAAGAACTTGCCTTTTTTTCTCTCTTTTCTATGTTGTTTGATGGTTATTTTTTGTTTGGTGAAGTATTGCAGAAAAATTACTGAAGAAATTTGTAGATGGAACCATATCTTTGGGAAACACAAGTCAAGGGTTGCTGTATTACATGGGAACAGATATGGAGGGTGACATGTGACTTTAACTTGATTACTAAAATGTGACATGTGTACATGTTTTAAACCTAACAGAATAAATTATGATCTCTGTGATTTTAGTTATTTTAGAGCTTCAGATGAAACCCAACCCACCCAACAAATAACCCTGTATCTAAGTATTAGACTTTCTCAATCACTTTTCAATTCAGTGTGCTTTTCCTACTCATCTAGGACAGTCAACAATGTGTTGCTTTAGTCAAACCTTGCTGCAATATTTGTATGGGTAAAAAGTTGAACAGATTATTATTAGTATTGGTGAATCAGGGATTTTGTTGTTATTGCTTCTATTCTAATGTAGGTCTAGTTTAGGCAGTGATGCACTTATGTGTGTGTTTAAATAACACTTCTGAGTTTTGCTGCATTCAAAATAACATTTTTCAATAAAGTCTATATGATTTTTAGATAGCTTGGTTTATGGGGTCATCTACCAGTAAAGCAGAACATACAGTGAAATAAAGCTTCCAAAGCACATGGGTTTTAAGTACAATTTTTCTCTATGTGTAAAATCCTTGTGCAGTCTCAGGAAGGTAGACAGTAGGCAAGTGGAAGAACTCTTAAGGAATCCGTTTTCACACTTCCATGTTATGTATAAAAGTCACAAGACTAATAAGGGGTTTTCTATTTATTATTTCTGAATGCCACTTAAGAAGTCTAATGTGATTTCCTTCTGTTTTGAAAATATTTTATGAAAGAGAATTCACTGTAAATAAATGTAACAAACTTTCAAAAATCAATCTCAGTCTGTAGGAATATGGAACTGTTGATTAAAAATAATATATGGTAAATATCTCTTGTATGGTATTTAAAAAGTATTTTCGGGTGGCAGGAATACCAAATGTGAAATCTGAATAAAGCAATAGAGAATTTTAGTTTGGGTACTGTGAACAATGTCATTGGCTTAACACAACCTACGTTGATGAATGAAGGTTTATTTTCTCTTCCTTCACAAAAAAAGAAGTTATTCCATTTCAGGGGATTTACAACAGCTATAGTGATGCTTGAAGCCACTGCATTGGACAAAATACACACTGGCCCAGCACACCATGAAAGGAGTAGGGATCACACAAACAACGAAGAATTCTGTGTTTTAGGAGAGACTGGAGACAATGCTGCATGCAATAGCTGCATTTGCAGATTTTCAGACTTGCGATGGGAACTGATGTGACATGGTCACTCTAACATACAATTTCTTCAGTATAATATTGATATCAAACCATATTCTCTCACAGTTTCATGGCTACAGTTCCTTTCAATGCAATATTCTGGCCTATGATTGGTGGAGGGTGAGTGGGGACATGACTGGTATCTTCAGTAACGCTTTCAAACTAAAGCACTCTTTGCTTTTTTACCTTTTTTCCCCCTGATATTTCCATTTCAATTATATCTGTACTGTTAATAGGAAAGGAAAATAGGGAATCTGCATGTAAGTAATCAAAAAGGTGAATGAGTAGAAACAAATGGAAGAAAAAATAGTTTGTCAGATACTTCGCCTAACAGAGGAGAATCCAGTTATGTAAGTATCAGAGATAGAATCCATCCAGGTAGAAATAACAGTGAAAGTAATCAAGGGTGAGTGGAACAAGCGGTAATCTGAAACGAGAAATTTGAAACAGAGAGAGTAGCCTCAGGATAGGAAAGGCAACTGGTGAGAATAGAGACAATCCAATTAAATGAGAGCACATCTAATGAATATAACAGAAACTAGTGCAGGATGAAAATACAATTAAATACTGAAATAAATATCTTCAGATGGATTTAAATAGAACTCATTGTGGTGAAATATCAGTTTCATTCCTAAATGTAAACCTTTGCTGATACATATATCTACTGCTGACAGATATGTTGTCTGTCTGTCAACATAAACATGCCAGTCCAGTAAGTTCATATTTAT
The DNA here is from genome assembly GCA_020745775.1 of Theristicus caerulescens. Taxonomy (NCBI): domain Eukaryota; kingdom Metazoa; phylum Chordata; class Aves; order Pelecaniformes; family Threskiornithidae; genus Theristicus; species Theristicus caerulescens. Next base: position 51,553,544 of record CM036583.1, on the reverse strand, counting down.
TATCAAGTAAATAGGTTCCTGTTTATACCATTTGTCCTTCACTTTTATGTGAGAGGATTTTACAGCTGTCATAGACTGAATAATGCAATACTTTACTGTTGTTTTAGCTCAAACCATAGTCAGACTCTCCAGCATAAGGTGTGGGGTTTGGGTTTTTTTGAAAAATCACTGTAATCTGTATTTTCCGAAGACAATGAAGTATTTTGCTTTTAAATTATATTAGTTACATCTAGAGCTGTCACTGATAACTGAAGTGTTTGTCTGCACTGTGTGCTGACATTCTACTAGTGATGGATGTGAACGTGATGAGAGTGTTTGCACCATTTACTTACAGATTGCCCAGCATACTCTTACAAACTCTTCCGGTACTTTACATGGAAGGTTTGTTTGACAAATTATAGTTTTAAACTAGCACCTTCAAACTACATCAGCCCAAATGACCCTCATAGAGCTGGAGCAAGTCGATGGATGATTTTGAGGTGAGGACACCTGGGCAGGAGATTATTGGTGGGGAGATTGTTCTGGAAATCTTTTAGGTTTTTTGTGGTTACTTCGGTATTAAGTTTGATTTGATCAAAAATGATTGATAGTGTATGGTTTTTTCAGCCTCACAGGGTGCTGGAAGTGCACTTTGACTGTAACAGTGCAAGGTTTTTACCTTAGGTATAAGAGAATCCATCCACAGTGGAACTTTGCACAACTTGCTAAAATCATTCATTTTTATTCTGCTTTAGTGGTGGCATGCAGTGACAGCATGGTTAACAGAGGTTTAAGAGAGCACTGTTACAAAAAACAAGAATGGTATAGGTTATTCAGGTTACACAAAACAAGAATGGTATAGGTTATTATATCAAAATAATACTAACAAGATGGAAATATCTGTTATGTGTTTGAGAACAGAAGAATCCATTGATTCCATGTAAAGCACCTTGTGGCTGTGCCCTGCATGGCTCTCTTTGGATTCAGCCTGAGATGACACAGCCCATCTCTGCAAGCTTGGGGATGGCAAAGTTCTCACTGAGAACCACCTCTCAGGTGCAGTGTTGTTTGCTGTTTTCACGTCCTAGCCTATAGAAAGGACAACTGAGGCTTGTCTATAGGAATTGCGCAATGTAGCATTTTAAAATTTATTTATCCAGGCACCACACAACACAGAGAGGTCTTGATAATGACTAACCTGGACTGTTCTTCTCTTGGGCAATAGCGTTCTCTGCTGCTGCAACGTATGCGTGTGCACATGGAGAGGTACCCACACATGTACCAGCTACAAAACTTCCAGTTGAGCTCTCCACCACTGGAAAAGCATAGGAGCCCCCATGGGATCAAATTAGCTTTCTGTGCATGGAAACTAAGGCCTGTTTTTCCTCTCAATATGTTCTGCGATTTGTTGCAACCAGCAGTTCAGGATATCCCTGTGGTTGGTGTTTCCTTGAGGGATCTCTTCTGTCTCAAGTGGATGTTGGGTTTTTATTCTTCAGTGAACTACACACATGAGAAAATTGCTATTTTTAGTGCCTCATTTTAGAGCAATTCCTAGTTAATAACTTCCAATAATTTCAGGTAGGCAACTTCAATAACAGAATTCTATTGTCTATTTAGCTATGAATAATGTGTTGTATCAATATATTATTAGTTATAATAATAATAATAATAAACAGAAAAAATTAAGTAATTGGGTTCAGATCCAATTCCTTTGTTGTCCAGTTGCTGTTCCCGTAAAGAAAAGCAGGCTGATAGGAATTTCCTGGGATACATTTATTCTGTATTTGGAGACATTAAAATGAAAAACTTGAGATGTTATGAAATTGGAAAAGTGTATATAGTACCAATGTTTCCATCTTTTACTGCAAGTTAAAGCTAATGAGGAGATTACAGTTTTCTGGGATTGGCAGTGCGATACTTATATAAGAAATCAATTAAAAAATTAAGTGGTTACTGTGGAAGTCTCATGTAGTTTCCACTGAAAACAATATGATATGTAACCTGTAATGCTTTTCAGCTGTTAATTCTATAGAAGGCAATGATGATAATTTAATGATTATATCAAAACTGCAAGAAAATAAGCAAAAATAACTGATTACTTTGTAAATATTTACTAATATAGTATTATTTGAGGGAATCCTTGTCTTTATTGCAGTTAGAGATTTAAAAGTAATTCCTCCAAACTTTCAAAAAGCACACAAGGCTTACTTTGTTATTCTTACCATATTTTTTATTTAGTACTACTGAAGTACTATAACAAGAAAGTTATAGTTAAATAGATCTAGATTTCTTTAATACCTGCAATAGTTATAGAAGTCACTGCAATTTAAATGCATGTTTTGGTCTGTGGGACAAGCCTGGAAGACCTACATTAAGCCTGAAAGTGTGGGAAAAATCTTCCCATGGTCACAAATCTTGATTGCATGTCCAAATCTTGATTGCATGTCTATGATTAATAGCAAAACACTGATTGTTAGCATTTAAAAACACACCCCCATTCCCTTCCGGTTAGCATTTTAATTGTGGGAAGGGTGTGCTTTTAAAGTGAATCTTTCAGTCATGGCCACTTACTGCATCATCCCTCTCCTGACTGAACAGATTTTCACTTTGGCCTCTAAATCCGCTTATGATTTGTTTCACAAAGTACATATTTTTATATGAGTATTTAGCTTCTAAATATCTGACACATTTAATATAGTTTTGCCCCACTACACAGTTTAGTGGTAATTACTGCCTTTGCTCATTAGTCATCCTTAGAAAAGTTGAGGGTACAAACTTTTGCCTATGAATGTTGTCACCCTGAGGTGACAGCCTGGACTTTTGAGCTAGCTCAGCACAAACATACTTTTCTTCTTCTTTCTCTGAAGGCATTTTAATTACTAGGCCAAATCATGGCATATTATTTTTTAAGTCCAACAAGCCTGTAAGTCTAATGTAATATATTGTCCTGTAGAACATAGCCAATACAGAGCTTTATGTTGAGTAATTTTCAGCTGGATGGCTCTGTGCTGTTGCCACAAACTTTCCCATTGACTGGAAGCTTGAAAAAAAGGAGAGTTAAGTTGTGCTTAGTGGCTCCATAGTGTGAGTTTGACTGCTAAGGCGCCCATCTGGATTTTAGATGGTGTAATGCTGCAGCCAGAAGCAAAGCTCAGAGACAGCGTCAGGCAGGTGTAGTTGTGGTGCAGAACCAGAGAGTTGGTAGCAGAGTAGCTTCAGTGGCTTCAGCACAGCACTAAGCCTGCTCTTAGACACTTCTCAGCTGTGTGAAAGCCAAATAGCAGCAGACGAGAGAAGTGTGACTGCCCTCCATGCCTACTTCAGTATCTATAGACACAAGAGCATGGCTCTTTCTTTGTGTAACAGGATTGTCCACTGATTGGAAATGGAAATTGGTTTATCAGAGCACTGTGTGTCATCCTTCTGAATGAGTCCTGTTGATCTGTGCAACAAATAGTGAAGTTTTACAGATCTGTAGACTCAAAATATTTAGAGTTAATTTTTACTGTGGAGAAAAAAAGAGTGTAACTAACAAGTCTAGTTAAAATATCAGCACTAAACATTAAACTACAACATTGTGTTTTCCTGTGAATCTTCATCCACAGAAAAATATTTCTGCTTTTCTAAAAATACTGATGTAATTTAGAAGGTGATCATCCACAGAATGCCTGGGGACCTTGTATTCTTGATGTAGAATAATTTTTTTGTTTTTGTAAACTAATTAATTGCTTTTATTTCTTCTTTTTCCCCTCTATAATCTTGTGATACCAAACTGCTGAATTCTGGTGACGTATCAGCCAGAAGGTATAGCGTGCACTGTTCGTTTCAAAGAAATAAGTTAGAGTTCCTTTCATAAAACAAAAAAAACCTAAAACCTCTTTGTCCTCCAGAAGGAAGACATGAAAATGTTTTGAAATGAAATGCCGAGGTGTTGGAAGCACTTCACTGCAAGACACCCAGCAGGAAAAAAAAAAAAAAGCAGTTTATCAGCAGGACACAAGTTGTTTGCGTCCATCTGCTTGTTTTCTCCCTAAAGTGAAGTTTCTCTGCAGTGCAGTCCTCAGCAAGTCAGAAAGCAGAAAACAGGTTATGTTTTGTATGTTCACTGTGCATGTAGGTCTCCTTTGGCAAGTTCTTGCATGACGTATTGTTGCAGATATCTGATTCTCGCTGGATTAGAGAGATTTGAATGCTGAACAGAATAAAAAAGATGGAACAATCTCCTCAGTCTTCACTGTTAGTGCACATAGAGGAAGAGTGTTCTCTGAGGAGCAAGCAATTCTGTTGCAGGTTATAAAAGACCTAGGAACAGGTTCCTGTAACCAAATGGCATATCCAGAGTTTGGGCAGCTCTCACCCTTACCTAAGCTGAACACCTTTCCTAAAATTTTTTGCTGAAGGAGTTCTTTTATCCATTAGCCCTAATGGGAGCTGTTGGTGCTTAAAATTAATTCTCATCCCTGTGTGAAGTCAGATAGTGCTGACACCAGAGCGATGGTCATTGGTTTCATTTTAGGTTTGTTTGATCTTAAATGTGGAAAGCAGGACCTGCTATTTTTACACTCAGGTTAAGTGAGTCTGCTCTCTCTGCAGTTCACGGGAACATATGAAGGAAGGCAGAGATAGCAAGTGAAGGTCAGAAGATTTACGATCACTTAGAAAAATAATTTTGAATTCATTCCTCTAAAATTTCAGGCAGCAATGGCTTGCAAAATGATTCTAAAACAACACAGTTGTAACAGCCTTACCTAAATTGCCCCAGCTAAAAGCTACATTTCAGGCTTAGTGTGTTTGGGTGGAACTCTGAAAGATGCACTGCTGATTTATTAATAGCATCTTTAAGTGTTTTGCTATAATGGCGGGAGGGGTGTTGGGGGGAAGCCTGAAAATATGTGCTGGGAAGAGTTTCAAATTGCTTTAAGACCTGTAGATTGTTAAAATATATAGTGCATAGGCCATTTCTTCTTTTCTTCAACAGAATGTACTGGAGCCAGATTGGTTTACAAGAGCCTTTCCTTGAAAAACATCTTGCATGATAAAATATTCAGTTTTTAAAAGAAACCTAAAGCTTTCATTTTTTGATGCTGTAAATTGCATGTTGAGATCCACACAGAAGAGTGAAAATTCTTTTATTAGTGATGCAAAGTGGAAGACAGCAAAAAACCTACTCTTTTGAAGTGATATTTATTTTATCCCATTGGTTCTCAATGTTATCTTACTCATTGGCATGTTTAATTTTCTGTTTTCTGTAAACCAAAAAACTCTTCCTAGGACACACAAAATCCAGTGTCTCAACTGCTCTTTGCAATATTTTCTCCTGTACCATCTTACTGATGTGTCTCACCAAAGCGGTACATCTGTTCTCTTTTATACCCTTTCATAAAATTTGCTTTTTTCTGTGGCACCTACTTAAAACTGATTAATTAGTAAAATGTGCTGATATAATGAAAGGCCTGCATATTTTTATTATTATTACTATTATTTATTTGCTATTGTTTATATATTAATTACTTTTTAATGAAATAGGAAGAGTTTTCTTCTGAGCCTGAAGAGTAATAACAACAGGAATTGCAGCTGGATATTATGCTAGAGGAGAAGGAAGAATTTATTGAATTTAGCATTAAGTATATATAACTCGAAATGTGTGTAGAATACATCCTCCAGTTTTCTTTACTTGTAAGTTAAATCCTTCAGATGCTTTATAGCTAGGCAGAGACATACTTTGGAGTACAGGTAACACTTTACAATTTTACTACAGTCAGACAGTGGTATTTGCCTGTGAACAGTTCCAGAATAATTTTCAGTGTTGTCACATGTGATCTTGTGAATCTAGTCTTCATTAATAGCTTTCCATTCTACTAATTTTTATATCAATATTTAATTGCTTTCAATATTCGAGGTCTTCATGGTAGCTTATTTCCTGTCAAGAGATGACATTTAAATATAGTATATTTAAATATTACATGCAAGCTACATATTAGAATCACAGAATCATAGAATCATTAAGGTTGGAAAAGACCTCTGAGATCATCGAGTCCAACCGTTAACCTAACTGCCAGGTCCACCTCTAAACCATGTCCCTAAGCACCACATCCACACGGTTTTTTAATACTTCCAGGGACTGTGATTGCACCACTTCCCTGGGCAGGCTGTTCCAATGCCTAACCACTCTCTCCATGAAGAAGTTTTTCCTAATATCTAATCTAAATCTCCCCTGGCACAGCTTGAGCCCATTTCCTCTCATTCTATTGCTTGCTACCTGGGAGAAGAGACCAACCCCCACCTCGCTACAACCTCCTTTCAGGTAGTTGCAGCGAGAGATAAGGTCTCCCCTCAGCCTCCTCTTCTCCAAACTAAACAACCCCAGTTCCCTCAGCCACTCCTCATAAGACTTGTGCTCTAGACCCTTCACCAGCTTCGTTGCCCTTCTTTGGACACGCTCCAGCACCAAAATGTCTTTCTTGTAGTGAGGGTCCCAAAACTGAACACAGTACTCAAGGTGCAGCCTCACCAGTGCTGAGTACAGGGGCACTATCACCTCCCTGGTCCTGCTGGCCACACTATTTCTGATGCAAGCCAGGATGCCATTGGCCCTCCTGGCCACCTTAGCACACTGCTGGCTCATATTCAGCTGGCTGTCAACCGTCACCCCCAGGTCCTTTTCAGCCAGGCAGCTTTCCAGCCACTCTTCCCCAAGCCTGTAGAGTTGCATGGGGTTGTTGTGACCCAAGTGCAAGACCCAGCACTTGGCCTTGTTGAACCTCATACAGTTGGCCTCAGCCCATCGATCCAGCCTGTCCAGATCCCTCTGTAGAGCCTTCCTACCCTCCAGCAGATCAACACTGCCACCCAGCTTGGTGTCGCCTGCAAACTTAATGAGGGTTCCCTCAATCCCCTCATCAAGATCATTGGTAAAGACATTTAACAGAACTGGCCCCAGTACTGAGCCCTGGGGAACACCACTCGTGACTGTTCGCCAACTGGATTTAACTCCATTCACCACCACTCTTTGGGCTCAAATCTCATTTTGGGCTTTACTAAAGTCCAGGCAGACAACATCCACAGCCTTCCCCTCATCCACCAAGCGGGTCAGCTTGTCATAGAAGGAGATCAGGTTGGTCAAGCAGGACTTTCGCTTCATGAACCCATGCTGGCTGGGCCTGATCTGATTGTCCCACAAGTGCTGCGTGATGGCACTCAGGATGATCTGCTCCATGACCTTCCATGGCACTGAGGTCAGGCTGACAGGCCTGCAGTTCCTCGGATCCTCCTTCTGGCCCTTCTTGTAGATGTGTGTTACATTAGCTAACTTCCAGTCAACTGGGACGTCCCTGCTTAACCAGGACTGCTGGTAAATGATGGAGAGTGGCTTGGCAAGCTCCTCCACCAGCTCCCTCAGTATCCTCGGGTGGATATTTGGATATTAGTATCCAGATATTTGTCTCTTATTTTTTATGTGTATCTTAGCTGCAAAGTTCAAAAGTGAGTCGATACTGGAGGCCAAATAAATCAGGATGATGAATGGTGCGATGCAAGTTTTAAGTAGTATGATCTTTTAAGTGAGCACTTTAAAACAATGCCTTGTGTTCCTTTTGTTCTTTCAAAAGTGCAGAAGGATAGGCTTAATAAGCAAAGAATAGCACCTTCAGAGACAGAAGGGTACAGATGGGAATTTTGTGGTCACATACTTGTGAGTCTTCATATCAGCTTACTGCATATGAGGTTCATCAGCTTATCTTCCTGGACTCTTTCTACACTGAGTGGAAAAAGATGCCTCCATCTTTTTGAAGGTGATTCAGGGAGGGAGGCTAAATTAGGTTCTTCATTTAGACAATTCAACTGTTTATCTTCCAGAGCCAGATGCTTTTTGCCCTCCTTCCACTTCAGTTCTACCCACTGTATAAGTTATAATCTGTCCTGATATCTGTCCAGTCAAGGATGACAAGGAATTCGATGCTGGTGGCATGTCACTGACTGTGACAGACCCATACTGTCCCTTCTAGCTGCTCCTGGGTCTGCCACCCCCTGTTTCAGCCTAGGGGCTTGCCAGTGCAGACACTTCACACAGACGGGCTTTGCTGTACTGACATCCCACTTCTCTGGGGCCTCTTAAGCCTCTTGCATTATGTTGTCACGTAGATGACCTTAAAGCAGATTTTAAAAATATCATCTATTAAGAGGAATCATCGTTTTCTGAAAATATTAGGAGAGTGCTCACATAAAAGGTTGTACCCGTCAATGGGATCTATACAGATTTAGGTAACTTGATCCACAAACTTACAGTACAAAGATGGCAAAATGCCATTTAACTGGTTTCCAAACCATACTGCATTAGACAAATATGGCAATACTAGCAAAATTTATTAATGCTGTTTCACAAAGCTTCTCTTAGACCTAAAGAAAGGCAAGGTCTGGGATCTTCGTAGCATGTGGCCCATTTCTGTGGCTGTCGCTCTTACTTGCATGGTGCAGAGCTGAAGTGCTGCCGAAGTTCAATGTCTGTATGCATTCAGAACATGCTGAAATCATGGGTAAGAAGGAAATCAAGGGTAAGAAATTCAAGGCCTATTGGTGTTTGTAGTTAAAGTGATTCAAGTTGGTTAACTCAAGTTAAGCTCATGAAAGTTCCTTTACAAATGTTTAATTGGATTGTAGTGCAGTTCAGTTTCATTTAGCCTCTGTTAATAAGGAATTTATTTGGGTAGGCTGAATTCCTGTTATTATTTTATTTATATTACACTTTAAGGTTACACTTTTAGCCAACCTGTTAAAATTGGCTTTTACAGAAAGCATCTGCTTTTTTAAAAAGTGTGGTGTGTATAATGCAGTCTGAACCAATGAATGAGCTAAGGAGATGTGCCCTGCGACAGTAACCATGCCAGTGAAAAAAATGTATTACTTAGGTATAAATCCAGATTCTGCCTGCAGGGCTGTAGGTCACATTAGCCATGGAAGTGTGCATATATATAGTTAAAAATTAACAAGACAAAGACACATCTGAGACAGGAACACTAAAACGGTAAATCTCTGTGTTTCAGAATGTCAATATAGAGATATTGCTCCCTACTATGGGTTTCGCCCCACAGAGGCACCAAGAAATAAGCTTACTTGCTTGTAGAGTTTGCAGCATGTATGTGAAGTTGTGCATTCAATACAGAAATATTAGTTAAAAGGCATAGTCAAGAATTTGTGCTCAAAACTCTGCAAACACACATGAAAAATGTTCTACTGTCAGACTCTCCCTGCAGCCCATCTGCTGGGCTAACGCACTGCATGCCCACATGCTAGCTGGGTGCCTGCCCTGTGTTTAGATCCAGGCAGCAGGGGCTTTAGATGCATGATTCTTCAGATGAGTAGTCAACACCACCACTGATTTGCTTCAAACTTGCAGTTGCTGATGTGATTGAAGCTTAATGACCAAGCCCAGACTGATGACAAGCATTAACTGAACTGTGCATAAAATTTTATATAAGGAGGAGGCTCTTATTACTTAACCTATTAGCTGACAAATAATCAAGTGGGTGATACTCAGTATTTCAACTTCAACATTGTATTTCTTTCCTGTCCTGATTGATTGCTTTGTTACCTTTCATATATCAAATGGCATACTGGGCCTGTAAGTACTGTGAGAAGGGAATGATGGTTTGGGTTTGGGAAAAAAAGTAGTGAGGCAGCAAGTACAGTTCTGAGCTGGAAGAAAGGCAGAAAAGATGAGAGTGGGGAAAACAGTTTGCAATGAGAAAGAAACAGGAGAGCGACCAAACTTACATTCCAAAGAAGAGAGAACAGGACTAGTAAGAAGAAATAGTGTGAAAGCAGTAACTTCAGCGTTGTTTACTAAATTTTATATGATACCAGAGTGAATAATAAGTGATCAAAAAGCTTACACAAATACACACAATCATGAACAATTTGTCTTCAAAATATTTTTAAACAGCTGTCCTCTTTCTATTCCAAGACTTAGTCTTCAGTAAATAGTCTAGTCATTATGTGAGAATAATGTCACTGAGCATTTTTTTCATATGTTTTATTTTTAATTATTATTTAAAACCTACATTCTTATTTATAGTCATGGATTTTCATTTCACTTTTCTCATGATCATGGAAGGTTTGGCTTTGCCTACCTGAGTTTTCATAAAGACACTAATATCCTTGACTTTGTGATCCATGTTCTTCTAGGTACCTTGTGCCATATGTATTTTAGTTACAAATGGCAGAATCCTTTGCTAGTAATTTCTGTTTCATTTTTTTTTTCCTTTTTCCATGTTTTCTTCATTCACATTCCATATAGCTATTTTTCTCATTCATCTCCTCCCTTCCTACCTCTTATTTGTGTGTTCACTTCCCTTCTGTTCTGCTATTTCCTTTTCTAAATTTATAACTAGAGGAAGGCTAGAAGAGCACTCACTGATTAGGATAGTGACAGTTTCTATTTTCTCTATCCTTGTCCTTTTATTTCCTAAAATTCTGTCTGTTGTGTTTGACCACAACCTAGTACTGATCTGAAGGTTTTATTAGAGTACCTATTAAAATGCCAAGATCTTGCCTGTAGTTGTTGGTCATTGATTTGGAACACACAAAAGCACATAAAAGCTCTTTCTCTATGATTTGGACGTTGCATGTTCCATGGTGAGAGACAGTCACATTATGACATTTTCACATCACCCTGAAAATGTGGATAAAGTGGCTGAAACTTTTATTCATTGACAATTTGTTTATGAAAGAACTGAGTGGAAGAAACTCAGAATGGTGTGTCATTATGAGCCCTGAGTTAGTGTGACAGTGGCACTGGAGAAGAGTGGAAAAATTAATGAAAAGCGAATATTATAGTGCTGACTTCACAGGTGGGATTTCCAGGTATGCCTGTTGACATGGACATGTTTTTCCCCACCCAAGTTGAACTTAACAGTACCTCTCTGAACATGAGCTGCAAAGAGCTCTGACAGGGTGTAATCTCAGTCCCTGGAAGGTTGCTGCTTGTCCTTGATATCATATTGGTTCTGTTCAGACTTCTGACGTCTCACCGACAGAAATGTGTTGGAAGGTATGGCTGCTGCACACATGCTGGAGAGCTTGAGCTCTTCTAGGCAATGTAGTATTACAGCCTTTTTGCCATTTGATTATGAATGAGTTGCCACATTGTCGTGGTTTAACCCCAGTCGGCAACTAAGCACCACGCAGCCGCTCGCTCACTCCCCCCTGGTGGGATGGGGGAGAGAATCGGAGGAGTAAAAGTGAGAAAACTCATGGGTTGAGATAAAGACAGTTTAACAGGGAAAGCAAAAGCCGCACGCACAAGCAAAGCAAAGCAAGAAATTCATTCACTACTTCCCATCGGCAGGCAGGTGTTCAGCCATCCCCAGGAAAGCAGGGCTCCATCACGCGTAACAGTTACTTGGGAAGCCAAACGCCATCATGCCGAATGTCCCCCCCTTCCTTCTTCTTCCCCCAGCTTATATACTGAGCATGACGTCATATGGTATGGAATAGCCCTTTGGCCAGTCTGGGTCGGTGCCCCTGGTTGTGCTCCCTCCCAGCTTCTCCTGCACCTGGCACAGCACTGGAAGCTGAAAAGTCCTTGACCAGTGTAAACTCTACTCAGCAAGAAACAAAACATCAGTGTGTTATCAACATTATTCTCATCCTAAACCCAAAACACAGCACTCTACCAGCTACCAAGAAGAAAATTAACTCTATCCCAGCTGAAACCAGGACACACATGTTGTCTATCCTTGGGAGCATTTTAAAAAGAAAACCTTGGATTTCTCCTCTTTACAAAGCAGTCAGTAAACAGGACCAAAAAAGCAATGAAAGTTATAAAATAAACTTCAGTACCTCTGAGCAAGAGTTTTGTAGTGGTCTTCAGGAGGACAAATTTAAGGGAGAGAGACTTTGTTCTGCCTGACGTATAAAAGGTTTGATATTTTCAAGAGCAGATACAGCACTTCTCAGTTACTACATGAAAGGCAATCCTCTGAGGAAACCATGAATGTTTTGACCTATCTTTGTATTTTAGAGTCAAACAAAGTACAGCCTTTGAGTTAGAACCAATTTTTTGTTGCTGAGTATTGGGTTTGAGCAGTTTAGAAAACTCGAAGGTTACTGGAAGTCCTCCAGAAAGTATATGGTATTTGTCCAGATACTGATGGTCTTACTCAGATCTTATACCAATCATTCACAATTTTCGGGGGTTTTGTTTTGTTTTTGTTTTTCTGTTGTTTTTTTTAATTATTGTTGATACTATTTAAAATTCAGAAGTTTTTATAAAACTGTATCTGTATAAAAGTAGATGTTTCTGTATATAAATTATTAATTCATGAATCCTCAGACATTTTTAAAAAGGATAATTTTTTAACCTAGTTCACTGTTAAAATATATTTAATTTCTGGATTATTCATTCTGATATGGGTACATAAATTTTTAATGGCTGAATTTAACATATGGGTCTAAATTTCCAGGGATATTTAGCACATAGAAATACAACTGTGTGAAGGTCATCTGACCTCAACTGACTCAGTTCACTGAGGCCTGCTTAAGTCTACTTTGACCACCCCTTATATAAATTTAAGAACACAGAAATATGTTCTTAAAAGGTTCCCAGGTAGGACATTCTAACATATCCTATTTAATTATGTCATGTAGTTTTTCCACTGTATGTATAACTAAAAGGCCTGTTTCTAATGTGTGAGCAAAATAACGTCGCTGCAAATTAAATCCCATTCCTCATATCATTTCCCTGGAGGCCCAGTAGACATGAGGAAACGTTCATAACTACATTCTTGATAGTGATTTTTTCAAATACTGGAAGGTTGCTACCTTATTTTCGCTCATTCTTCTCTTTGCAGTTCTCTCTGCTTTCTTTAGCTAGATCATGTTTCCAGCATGAGCTGGTTTTGTGCTTCCCCAACCTCTGCAGGTTGTTGATATCTTCATTAAAAAATTATGCCCAAAACTGAAGGTAATATCCAAGGTAAGGTGTCACCATACAGAATATGTTTCAGAATGGTTTTCTTAGATCCCTTTAGCTTCATTTAAACATGATGGTCAGCATACCACATGTGGTCTGTCTTCTGAAAGCTGTATCTGTGAAAGCAAGAGCATCTTAGGCTATGAATTGGCTAAATTAAAAAAATACTGCCTTTTCTTTTGTCCTTTTCTTAAATAGGCAACAAGGGTTCTACCTGTGTATTATCTCTTCTTCCATGAGAGACGATGATCACTGGTATTCACTGCTATTGGCCTGGATAGAGGAGGCTTTTAACATTAACTCTTGGAAAAATCAGGCTTGTGCAGACCTTCCAAGATCACTTAGTTCATGCTTGCAGGATCAATTCCTATGTTATTGCAGATAAATTTTTGCTTAAGTTCTTTTTAGAAACCTCCTGTGAGGGACATCCCATAACCTCATTAGGAAGTCTATTTCAGTATTAACCAAGGTTCCTTTTACTACCCTTTTTCTCCCTTCCTCTCTTATGCTGCAGTTTAATATTAATATTGGCCCAATCCACTATGGAGACAAGGAACATCTCTTTGCATGAAACAGCATGTTACTCCTCGGTCTTTTCTAAAGTAGTGAAAAAGACTTAAATTTAAAGATTGTGTCTCAACTAGGATTTCTGATGGTGTTTTCTGTAGAAAATATTTTCTACTCTGTCTCATTTAGGCTTTTGAAAGATTTGTTGGAAAACAGTATTATCAGAAGAAGCAGATGATTCCACCTGGATCTCCAAATGGCTTGTTGCTTTCTTCTTCCCTTTCCAGTCTGGGAAAAGATTAGACACTGGACCGTCTAGGAATGATGATGCACAGACCTCATGTTATATATTGGCATTTCTTCTCCTTTTAATGCCATGTCTGGGTAACCTGTTCTCTTTCTCCATCCTCTCTTCTGGTGGATGTCTACTACTCTTCTCATCTGCATCCTGTGTTATGACTTCCAGTTTTCAACAAACACAAAGGACCTTGTCATCATTATGTTCCCACTGGCCTAAGTGGCTTTGTTAATGCTTTCTGATTTACACATACTATAGCATCTTGAGAAGAAAGGTGAAACCTGATTTTTGAACCTAGCTGCTCCCTGCCTTAGGGTCATATTAAAAAAAAAAAAAAAGTGTTAAAAATGAAGAAGCTGTATACCCCTCACTGCTCCCAAACTCCACATTTCTTCTTGATATCTTCACATACTCTATAATCTAATTAGCTCCAGGCACATACAGCTATCCTGTGTTGGAAAGGAAAGAGTAGGGCATATTTCTAGGGTCGTTTTGGTTTTGCTTTTTTTTTTTATATCTTTTGGTGGCCATTATGCAACAGTTGTTTTATTAGGTCTAGAGCATTGAATGCATATAACCATTAGAGGATTTTTCTTTTCTGCTGTTTTGGAGGTATTAATACCAATACTGCTGAAGCTTGGCTGAGTGAAAAGCTGTTTTCTAGAAGAATTAAGGAACAACTGTTAGTTTATCTGTCACTTTGTGTCACTGAATTCTGTCTCTAAAAGAATGCTCTATGGGTTTGCATATTTTCAAGACGAGGTCAGCCGTCACTTAAAAGGCATATTGAAAAAGATGTAGACTGAATAATGTCAGTTACATCTTTTACTAACTTAGATTCAATTTATTCTTTCATCCTAAAATGAGTGTTTCATTATCATTTGTCCACTAAGCATATTTTATCAGCCAGGTACTTAGTGGGCTGTACTTTGTTTTAGTTACATTGGGAGAAATTTAAATCTTTGCTCAGATATAGGTATTGGTCAAGGTCTTACGTAGATTAGTAAACCTAGGATATATCCAGAATGAGTTTTGTTCTGGTGCAGTCTCGAATTCTGGGTTCAAGCTTGCTTTCAGCTTACTGGCTCAGTGATCTTGGTGATATGTATCCTGGCAGCTCCCTCCAGACAAACTTAGAAAATTAGGTCACGAACAGGCCTTGTGATGAAATATATTGTTGTGTCTGGAATGTAGCAGCTTTTCATGGTAAAAAAGTGTTTGGAGCTATTGCTCTGGAGGTTGCCCTTGTAAAACTGGAAGCTGCTTGTTAGGCATTGGACCCAGTGTGGTGGGTTAGCCTTGGCTAAGGACCAAATTCCCACCCAGCTGCTTGCTCACTCCCCTGCCTCAGTGGGTGGGGGGAGAAAAGATCAAGACAGGGAGATCATTTACCAATTGCCATCATGGGCAAAGCAGACTCAGCTTGTGGAAAATTAATTTAATTTATTTCCAATTAAAACGGCATGTCCTTCTCTGACCTTGATGTTCTCTCTCCTGTTTGTCACTCTTTTTGTTCCCTCTTCCTTTCTCTGTCCAGCATTTTTTGCCTTTTCCTAAATATGCTTTCACAGAGGCACCAGCAGCATGGCTGATGGGCTCGGCTGTGTACTGCAGTGGGTCCACTGGAGGTGGTTGGAACCAACTGTTACTGGCCATGACAGGCACATGGCACTGTGCAGCGCCCTCCCACCGACACCAGGACATGGACACCCCATACACCTAGAACATGGAATCTGCTACGTTGTATAAAAGCCCAGGTTTGCAGGAGCTAGAAGATACCTCTTGATACAACCTATCCTCTTGATACAACACTCCAGATTTAAATATTACCGCCTCAGTGCAAATTACATTTTACTTTTTCACTTGGTGGATTCAAAGGTAACAAATACCTGGCTAGCTACTGGCCTGAGCATGTAGAAATGGTGGTATTTTCAGCTTGTGAGTTTATGGTGGAAAGAAGACTGCATGCTGGGTGGAATTTCCTTTTAAGTCTTTTTTACAGCGCAATATAAGTTTGTGCAGCTCATATGTGGGAGAAAGGAAAACCTTTTCTGTTTATGAAGATATGCTTGATTCTGTGCTTAAAAACTGAGCAATGATAAATTTGTGTTTTTCCTCAACGTACAGGTTATAAATTGATGTAGAGGGTTTCATGTTTTCTTCATGTAAATCTCTTCGCAATTGTGGCATACTACTAGCAGTGGGATGGGTATTATTAGAATTTTCTCCACCAATATCATTGCTAGTAATCCAGTTAGGGCTTATTACTGTCTAAGGCACTCTGTAAGCCTATTTTTTAAGATTCTTTTAAAGTGTTTTTAATAGCTTAAGCTAATTGTTGTTAATAAGTGCAACCTGATTTATCGAGAGCTCTGTTCTCAATGAGTTGGACCCCTACTTTGCACTGAAAGGCTTTTGCCTCTTCTGGAAGGCAGAGCAAGACCTCATTTTGTCTCTTGTTTGTTATTTTAGTTCATATAAATAATTGAAACTTCCATGTCCTGTTTCTTGGCTGAGAAGCCTGTAGAGAGCACACTGAAATAGGCAGTGCTTGCGTCTCCAGCATGTATTGTTAGAGCATGTTGTCATCTACTGCCAGCATCTCCAGACACAGCAGCTGCTGGTTATTCCTGCAGAGCTGCCTGCCAAGATGAATGAAATGGAGAGGGAGGAGAGATGTGAGTGGCAGATGTTTGAAAAAGCAGAGTAACAGTAGGATTATGGGAGCTTAACTAAGTGTGTCCTATCCTGTGACGTACAGCTGGCAGATGTATTTAATGTCATAGATACATAGTGTATAGGGTGGAAGGATGTACATGCTCTTCAAGCTGCTTCAGTGATCCATGCAAATTTCCACTCCTCGCTCTGAAACCAGCTAGTTTGTACCTGAGAGCAGAAAAATGAAAAACATCTGGGATAAGATGCTACTTATCTGTTGCATAAGGAATTATCTAGGGGAACTGTATATGCCACAAATGTTGTGTGGTTTCTGGGTTTATGAAACTTCTGTTTTCTTAGATCATCTATTTGTAAAATAATTTATTTTTGCATAAGTGATGGGTATCGTGCTCATCGTGTGTATTTGACGGCAAAGCAGATGTGATTATCCATGGATGTGAGACTGAGTAAAAAAAAAGAACACATAGAATCGATCTGGTTCCTCTTACAGTAATGCAGTAATGTATTGTAATTTTATGGCTAAAGTACTGTAATTGCCAAGCTCCTATATGTATATGTATACATTTAGGATTCTGAGAGCTCTTGTTTCTGGAAAGGCGGCAATGTAAAAGAACGTCATGTGTATTTTTTTTCCCTTTGAGATTTGAATCTCTGGTGCCTAATGATACTACCATAAAATCAGCATCTCTCTCTTGGTGCGTTCTTGCCATATTAGCTATATTGTTATAGTCAAACACTTTTAGTAGACTTAGGTTGTGTGGTAAGGTGAAAAGGTTAGGAAAGTGAAAAGGTTAGGATATAACCTAGTCTTTTAGAATCTGAAATCTAAACAACACAGAAAAGCATCCTATTATATAAAGATTAGATTCCCTTGAAACAAATCTGGATGAAACAGTCAAACTAATGACCACTTTTAATGGGACTGAAAAGTAATCAGTGCAGAAAAGTAAAATAAGCACTGGGGGGAAAAAACAGCATTTATTTATTTGTTGCCATAGTCTCTGAAGAAGAAATAAAATATTTTGAAATGTGTGTTAGAGTACATTTATGCCTTTGTCCTTGTTGGATACTGACACCACTGGAAGTTAGATCCAGAGGAGATCAGTTGTCTTAATTTTTAAACCCAAGGAGATTTATTTACAAATTGTGGGTAGAGAGAACATTTGGTGGTAAATTCAGGCAGATGTTGCCCTAAATACTCTTGTTCTGTTTATGAATAGGGTAAACCAAGAATGACAGATTTGCTTTCAATCTTGAAAACTTTCTTGGAAATGGAAATAAGCTGAATAATATGACAGTGTTTTCACCCCTTTCCAGAATATATTTTTAGTGAGCCTGTTTATTTTGCTGACCTTGTTTTTTTGTGAAGACTGTTGTATACAAGCTTACGACCTTAATATCTTATTTACTATAGCATGTATGGGTTTATATTATTCAGAGATGTTTACATAATGTGCAGGAAACGTTAATCTGGCTAAGCAGTATTGTACCCTCTTGTTGGCTTTTTCTTAATGCTATATTCCTTTGTCCTTCACTCTTTTTTCTTTAATGTCCTTACTTGTTCAATTCCTCCAGTCTTTTCTCATTTTAAATTCTCAGAATCTTAAGTGTTCTCCACCTCTGTTTTTAGGAGTCAAGTCAAGTAAAAAAATTATAAAATCTACTTTGTAGATGAATCAGTTGTATACTCTTAAACGTGTAGGCACAAATAGCCCCATATTAGGCTCAGTTTCCTGAATTGGATCATTTGTGATCCCTGTGTTATAGGGGACACTGGTGACAGTTTATGGTGTCATAGGTGTCAGTTTATGGTATGTTTAATTTTTTTGACTTCCAGTGAATGCTGTATGTATTGTACTTATCAACAGAAATGATTTCTATAACATGAGTTGCAATAAACATTTATTAAAAATCCTTTTTAGAGGGAGCTGCTAGTATGTTAGGGTCTGTTCTTGTGATCACTTTGTGTGATCCCTGGCGGACTGCTTGTATGATCACTAAAGGTTATTTTGTGAGTCACACTTTCCTGATAAGATATTATCTGATTAATATATTCAATGCATTTCATGAACCTGTTTCATTGTAATTATAGTGCAATTTATTAAAAAAACCAGTCTGTCTTCTCCCAGCTAACATATGCAGCAAGCACTGCACGGTATTTAAGCCATTTATAGTGGTTTCTTTCTTTTTATTTTCTAGGTAGCATATATCTGACTCTAATACTTCATTTTCTGAATAAAAATGAGCTTTTATATGATTATGTTTTACTATTTTATAGTAGTCTGTGCATTTAATGATAAACTGTAGAACACAGGGTAAGATTTCAGGACATACCTTAGCTACAGGCTTTTTGACAGTATGCTCGCAATAGTAGATTTCAGCCAGGAGTTTCAAGCATTAGCTCAAAAATATGATGTCATCTGGTAATAGGATCTCCAACTATGAAATAACAAAATTTACTGTAAAAGCACAGTTAGACTGGTTATTTTGGCTGCTGGCCTCAGCCGGTTATATTCAGACAGAAGAAACTTTGTTCACTTTGGAGGTTTCACTGTTGCAGTCCACAAAATGCCTATTATCTTCTCTCAGGTTGTGGCCACTCTGTGCTTGCCTTTATAATTCCCTGACCTTGATACTTTGTGATAGTTATTCAGCAAAAAGTAAGAGATTACTGTGCTTGAGACCAGCTTGATGTTCTCAGTATTTCCTGTAACTTTGTAGGTGGATTCTGTACTTAACGGGGATAAGAAGAGGGAGAAGCTTTGGCTGAGACAACAAAGAGTGATTTTCATTTGAATTTTTTTTATCAGTACTTTCATGTCTCTTTAAAAAAAAAAAAAAAAAAGAAAAAGAAAAAAAGATGCCAGTAGGCATGCCATTGAAATAGTGGTGTGGTAAGACCTTACTTTTTTTAATTAATAACTTTATGAAATATTTTACTGTATTAGATCATATCATGTCTGTCATAGACTGGGACAAGTGTTTTGCAGTTTCCAGGTAACTTTCTTATATGTTGCTGGTGATTTCTTCTCTGCATGTCCATAGAAAGATTGTCTTACTTTGTCCTTGTGTTGTGGGATGACACTAGGGAATCATGTGCCCTGCAGCCTTTTCAGATCAAACTCATTTCAAAGTTTGGTAACACAAAGGAAATGGCTTGAACACAGCTTGTTTTGTACTCTGTTTCAGAGGGATTCTGCAAGCCCACACATTGGCGGCTCTAAGTCCCTGTTTGCTCCTCCATCGTGGATTGTACTTCTTTCATAACTTGTTTCTGTAAATTCATTCTGGAAACAGATTAACATCTTTAAGTTCAATAGTCCACTATTAGTTGCAATTTTTGGAACAAAAATGAATTAGAGTTAAAAGTGAAGAATGCGATTAACGTTCATCAGAACTGTTACATGGAAAATAAAAACTGTCAGCCAGATTCAACTGCATCACTTGATGAGATCCAGGTTTGCTTAAGAAAGGTAAATTGTGTAGAACTAATGATTTTTGTTAACTTTTTAATACTGCTTTGCATAATTTTTCTTAATGCCATTATATGCTTTGAAGAGAGTACATGTTAAATCCATTAAGATACAATTAATAACATGTCAGATCTTTAAAAATATTTGTCAACTGGGAGAAATCATAAGCAGTTGTTTCTAGGAATTGCGTTTTCTGCTAGGCCTGACACAGATGGTGAAAGGCACAATTGAAAGATAGGTTAAAAGAGAGAAGAGTGGTGGTAAATTTGACCAGAGTATGCTTTTAACCAGGGCAAGTGAAGAGTGAGTGCTTCAGGAACATGGAAAGGAAACTGTTCCTATAAAATATGATGGGAAGCTTTTTGTCCCTGAAAACAGCTCCATTCAGGATTCAGGGGTCAGAGGAAAAAACACTGAACCTGAGTTCACAGTGTGGCCACCAGAGTTAGTGAAATCCTTGAAAATGGGGAAGAAGCAAATGGAAAGGAGGTGGGTTTACTTCTACCAGGAAAACCTGTGAATGTCACCTGAGGGTGTATAGCACTTGCATTTTGAAAAATGAGAATAATTTCAGAGAACCAGAAAACTGTTCAGCAGTTAGAGAAAATGTCAGTGGGGGTGAACATAGGAGTTCAGTGGCTTAGCCTATAGGAAAGAGTTGGAGACATGACTGGATTACTTGAACACAGAAGTGAAAAAATTACTGCTGCTAAATGGTTCTTATCAAAATAAAACAAAACAAAAGCAAAGGGCTGAAAGGTGCAAGCAGACAAACCGAAAATGAAAAATTTACAGTGTTAAAGGGAACATGTTTAATTCCTGGATCAACAATTGAGGCACACAGCAGATGATACTCTTCCCTTTGAAGCCTTCACATCAGGGCATGCCTTTTGGAAAGCTACTTCTTTGCCAAAGATAATACATAGAATTTAATACTGGGCTTAACTAGAAGGCATGTAAGCACCTGTGGTTTGTAAGCTTGACTGTGTGCTCTAATGGATGTTCTGGTCTATTAGTCTGTCTATCAGTCCATGAAAATGGATGACCCTTTTTGGCTTACTTGCTGCCAGGTTGCTCTTGGATGTATTACCTGGTTAAACTGCATTTCTCATATCTTCCTGCAGTGAAATGAAGAAAATGGCAAGGGCACAACACCTCCAAAAACGATGGCAGAGGAGACAGAAGGAAAGTATGCATGATACTGTAGAAAATGAGAATACCATGCTGGCACTAAGATGGAGTGAACTGGGAAGGAGGTGGGGCTCAGGAAGTTGGGTGCAGTGGTGAAGTTGATCACTTTATAAAGGAAAGAACTTTAAGAACTAGACTGAGTTCTTGGGAGTGGTGATTAAAAGAATGCGGAGATAGCTACTGATACTTTTGCTAATAGAAATAAGCAGGGTAATAATTTTAACAACAACTGAAGGAGCATATTAAACAACTCAGCTGTGTTACTGTAACTTCCTGGCGGGCTAAAATAATAACATAAGATAATTGAAATCAAACAACGGTTCAAAACTGTTAGCACGAAAGGCAAAAAACGAGCAGATTGGCACTTGAAACACAAGGTAACTATTATTTGATCAGAAGAAAGCAGATATGGCATGGAGAGATCTGAGACTTTGGGAATGAGATCCAAACAGATGAGGTGACATGTAAGAGACAAGCTAGGGCAAGATCTGTCCTTTGGGTCCTGTGTGTGGCTGTGGTCACCCAAATGGGCAGCAGCAATACAGTGGGGAGTTCTTCAGTTGCAGCAGTAAATCTGGTTTTGTATCAGTACCTTCTTTAAATGTGTTGACCTGTGTTTATGGACAGCAGCTGACATCCGTGCTATGCTGTTCATTGTTCCCACTCTGAGCTGCAAAGTGCTTAGAGGAGGGAATATGAAAGTGCAGTGAGAGACGAGGTTAAAAGGCAGTAAAAAGAAAAAAAAAAATTAAAAATTGAATAGATACAGTAGAGTTCAACCTTTCTGTTCTAGGTACAGTCAGGAACGGCTCAAAGCTAGTGCACTCACAGGAATATGAGAGGCATCCAGTAAGTGATTAAAATAGACCCTGGGTAGCAATATTTTCAGTCACACACACAAAAAAAAAAAAAAAAACAAAAAAAAACCCAAAAATCAAACCTTTATTTTTTAAAGAGCACATTGTTCCAAATCAGTATAAGTGCATTTCTAACTGAGATGACTATTTGAATTCATGAGATTGCTTCATTTATCACAGCATCTTTTTTGGTTGAAAAACATTTTACCAGACAGAGGCCCAAATGATCTACAGTTCAGAAAATATACAATAGATGGTGCCAGACTAAGAAGAAGTTAGTATATTCATTAAGCCATGTAAAGACTCTTGTCATTCCTTCTCAAAACCGGTGTAGAAAATAGGGAAGTCAGCCCTCCCTAACTGCCAGATTTTCCTACTGACTTCATTTCATCTCAGGAGTTCTTCATTGGTTTCCATACCACATGAAGAGAGAAACATGTCAGTTTAAATACATCTGAAAGTGAGAATCTCTGGGGTTTGCTTGTCTGTACAGATAGCAGATCTGCAAGGAAATTGGTGGTCACCGTTGTATGTGCATTTTACTTAAGCAGTCTTACATTTTCCGTTATTTTAAGTGATGCTTCAGAGCATTAAGACACTGTGGTTGCGTTTGTAGGAAATTCGAATTCCTGTAGCTATTCTTTCACTAACCATGCTAAGAACTTTTATATTTTATATATTACATATAAACTATTTTACATATTAAATATACAATTTTATATAATAAGGCAATAGATCTTTATAAAATACACAAAGAACTTCATGTGTATGAATTCTTTCATTTTCTTCTCTTACCCACCCTGCCATATACAAAACCTCTCTCTTTTTCCCACTCCATGCATTAAAAGTTTATGTCTTTTCCACAGCTTTTCCTTTAACGGCAGGACCATGTAATTTGTTATCTTTTGAATTAAGGAACAAACACGTGGTGGAGAAAAGGAAGCAGGTTTTGTTGACAATGTCTAAAGCTGTATTTTGTTTTAACCCTGCTGATCTCGATTACAGTTTAAAAAGGTGAAAGAAATTATGTATTTACTAAAGTTTCAGAATATCCAAGTATCTCCATTAAAAGCAGAAAACACAGAAATGTCTTGCTGTGTCAATCCAATCTTTCTAAAGACAGAATTCCAAGAAGAGACAGTTTGATTTTCCTGTTATTTCTATGACTGAGAATCCAGAAAAATCTCTTTCAGAACAATAACACAAACCTTTCTAACTTTTTATTTATGAAATTGAGGTAACAAGGGGTAAAACGATTCTTTTATTCAGTGATGAAATACCTAACTATAATCAGGCTCACAGATGCTGGCAATTCAAATTTTGACATCTTTCTTCTGGAGTTACATATTGTAATGGAAAACTTGATGCTGAAGGTGCTGTATGTGAAAAGGGACTAAATTGTATGAACTATTGAAATGAAATAGCAATTCTAAGTTTATGCTAGTTGAGAATCAAAAGGTATTTACTTTTTAGATACCAGTGCTAAACCTTATGACATGCTGTTAGAGTGATTTGCAAATTTGGTCATCTTGAGTTTCTTTGGCCTTCAAAAGCTAGAAATTCCTAAAGAGACTAATGATCAAAAAATAGTAGTTAGTTAAAACTTTCAGATAATTTTATTTCTTCCAGTATTGGCTTGGCAAGGAAAAATAACCAAAACTGTAAGTATCTTACAGTTTTCCATAATCTAGTTATTCCTCTGTAAATTGCATTTTTTTTATTCTGGTCTGTACTGCTTTGTAATGATATTCACAAATTGTCTTATTCTTTGAATCTTAAGATGCTAAGAATATAGAAGAAAAACTAATAGTTTTCTGTGGAAGAATAGAACAACAGTCAGTTCATGTTTCATTTTTTTTTTCATATTTGAAAGACAAATGCAAAGTTTAGAAAGAAAGAGATATCAGGCACAGCAATATTCCGAAAACAGAACACCTGTCACCTTATGAAGCAAAACCAAGGAAATTTTGCAATTTTTACAGCTTAGTCTATTTTCTGGGAGTGGGTTCATGAATTCTTCTGAATGCCTTGAAACATGTTTCCAGCTTCACCCATTGATGTTGTCCTCCTGCATTTCTTTCCCCTTCTCTTGAGCCCAATTCTTCTGCTCAACTGAGAATAGCAAACATTTAACTATTTTTTTCAATTTCTGTTCCAGATGTCTGTCTGTCTTTTCTTTCCTCCTTCCCTTCTTCCCTTCTTCCTTTCTTTCCCTCTTTCTCTCAGTCTCTCTGTCTCTCTTTCTCTCTTTCTTTCTTTTTTTCCCTTGTATGGAATGCTGCCTCTGCCCTTCTTGTTGACATTGCCTTTCTTCACTTCAGATTGCTGTGAGGTACCCGGTCTTGTGTGTTGTCTGCCAAAACTCAGGCAAATAGTGCTAATTTAAGAAGCCAGTGATAGAACTTGGTTATGTTCTCCTGTCATTTGGGCACCATTGGTTAACATAGATTTGAGGTCTGAGACAGTATTTTGTATACATCTTTGATGTTTAGCAATGTATAGGGTCTGATTAAAGATTTCATGAGACACAAGAACAGCTGGGGTTTTTTTATAGTGATCAAAATTTATCCTTTTTTCTGTTTTGAAAACACAGAGGCTTGTTTACTTCAGAAGATGATAAAATGCTGAAGACCAAAATATTGGCTGAATCAGCAGTCAACTTTGGTCTTTGATAAAACTAAAAATGTGATGCACTGCTTCCAAGTAATCCCTTTGCAGGTTTGATTGGTTCTGAGCCCTTTTTAAAGCTCTATTGGTAAGTTTCTGGAACATTAAAGTCAGACTGATTTTCTGCCTTTCAAATTACTACTCTGTATAGTAAAAAAGGTAGACAAAAGGAGCAGTTAAATGATAAAATAATGTGTACCCAGATCTCCTGTAAATACTGTGAATTGTATATTCCCAAGAGAGGGAGAATTAGACATACATAAGCCACAAGTATGAACAGTGAAATAGAAAGTTGAACACTTCTTGTATAAAGAAGAAATTCTTTCTTCCCTCTTCCTTTACCCACGCACTTGCCCTTTTTCCCACTCTCAGAATGTCCAGCAGTATTCAGTTGTTTTAAGTACATATAAATAATTTGCTAAAAGACACAAATATTTATGTAATTCTGGGTGGAAGTGCTGGAATTCCACAAAACTACCTCCATCTTACATTCCCCAGGCATTCCTAATCCCTTTTCATACTTCAAATTTTGCACGGGTAGAATGTTTCGGATTGGTGAACACTTTTCAATCCCAAAGGCATTGCAAGATACAAAAGCAAACAAAAGTGTAAACAAGACAAATTGAGACAGGCAGCAAGGCACAATGCTTAGTAATTAAGGCAATTAACTGTTGAAATAATTTATGAGTGGGTATGTAAGCTTTTTGTCTCCAGATCTTTTAAGATTGACAGTCTTTTCAAAAGATGTGACTTAATCAGAATTTATAGGGTTGTGTCAGGAATTTCATCATAAAATGTTGTAGAATATGTAATATAGAAGGCTAAGGTAAATTATCATAGTAGTGCTTGCTGGCTGGCCTCAATATCTGTGAACCTATTGGAGGGGGGGATGGGGGGGAGCTGCTGAAGACTCTTCTGTTAGGCTATTCAAGATACCATCTTAGCAAGTTTCAGAAAAGTGGTTCTTGGATCCATTTCCACAATTGATCATGGTATATATTCTCATGTCTTTCCTTTGAGGTGTCCTGTGGCTGCATCTCAAAGTTCTTCAGCATCTGTTTTTAAAACCTGTAGCATTGCCTTGTTCTCACTCCACTCCCAAGACTACTGGCAGCAGTCGTGATTACATGATGGTCAGGGAGATTGTTAGAGCTGGCCTTGGAACTGCGTATTAAAGCACAGGGATTAGTGTGATCCTCTCACTGAACAATACTAAGCATCATACAGGGGGTTTGGTACAGATACAGAGACTTGTATCTGTCAAATAATTGCTACTTAAGCCTTTTAAACACTTCATTAAAACACGAAAAGAGGGAAACCACTAAATCACTTGAAACACAAAGTTTTAAGGAAGGTTTGCATTTTATACAGTCTCCTTTGTTTTCTTTTTCTTTAACTGCAGAGAATTGTTTTGTTTTGTCTTGTTTTTAATGAGAAGGACTGCTCTTAGCATTCTTTTGGAAAGTTTTGGAGGTGGAGAGGGGTGGAACTTTGTTGAACTGGGCTGTGTTTTAATTTTACTTCCGTGAAAATCCCTTTCCTCTCACTTCCAGAGAAGAGGCCGGAAAGAAAAAGAGCCCTGCACAATGGGGAAGAGAAGAACAAGGAAAGATACGAACAGGATACAAAAACAGAAGTCTCACATTCCTGGAGGTAGTTTGGATTTAAGCAGAAGCCCTTGCATGAGCTTGAGCTCATCAGATCTTTGGGGGTCAGTCCAGTGACACCCAAGCAGTATCATGGTGCATCTAGAGGTGTACCCGTATTTGCAGTCACTGCCGCTTGTTGCCGATGTTATTTAGCCAATTTATTGAATGCTTTTTCACAGTCGGCACTGCTCCATGCAAGCACAAGGCTGGGATGAGTACCTGCAAGTATTGCCTTGGGTATATGCAAGCATTAGCATAAGCTTTAAAATTAACTTCAATGCAACTTTGGATTCTAAGTGCCAAAGTCTCTATTTAGTGCCTTCTTGCTTGTGTCCTTTAGTTTTTTCATCATGTCTCAAAGTGACTTGTCTCAAGTGTCACCAGTAGATTCGTGGTGGCATAAGGAACTGGATAGGAGTTCCTCAAACTGTAGTGGCTGAATCGTGGAACTGCCATTTCTTTCATTTTTATTTATCTACTCTTACTCTCTTTGCTTAATGAACATTTGAGGTACAATGAAGAGGAAGATCACTATTTTTACAAATGTTATGTCAGTCCATTCCTGGGATGAATACACCTCGTTTTCAAAAAGTCCTGTTTAAAAAAAAAAAAAAAAAAAGACAACATTCTATGCACCCATTATGCAATCCATAGCAGTAGATCTTTCAGTAATATGTTTCTGTGGACTTAGAAAGGTTTTGCCATCAGGTCTGCTACCTAAAGCAAATGAAAGACATGACTGACTCACTCTTTATGAAAGAAGCAGGGACCAGTAGGGAGTATGATAAAATACGTTAACATAGCAGCAAGGTTTCATATTTTGTCAAGCATTCTGCAGCTGCAAGGTGTTCCCTAATGGAAACCTGAGGTTAGTGGTTCTTAAGCAAGTTTGGCACACAAGTCAGAGGTGCTGGAGAGTAGCTGCAGAAAAAGCCAACCTTAAGTAGATGTCTTGTGTTAGAAAGTCAGCAGAGAAAAGCTGAAGTGTTCTCTTTCCAGTGAAAAACTTCTTACTTCTAAGCTCAATGTGATGGTTTTTTTTCCCCTTGCAGAATCATTGAAGCCCTTTTTCTGTATATGTTTTTGGCATGTCAGAGTAGGAGTTAGTGTTACACAGTTATTTTTCAGAGTTTCCTTTGTGATACCCAGTGTTAGGGTCCTGTGGGTTGAAAAAGCAGAAGGTAGATGATAATAAGCATTTTGGGGGATAGAGATTGTTTATATGTCTTTTCCTTCTGGAAATGTTATTCGAAATAAAGGATCTTATTTACAGTACTGAAATAGTGAAACAGTATGTGGCTATCCGTAATGGAAATAAATTTCCAGATAAATTCTAAAGGATGTTTGAGAAACTCTGCACACAAACACTTCATATTCTACTTCATGTTGAAAAAGCACTTGTGAACTGTAATAGAACGTGACAGCTGAAATAGATATCCTCATGGTGGGTTTGGTTTTATGTATTCTGCTTTTTTAATTATAAAAGAGCCATCTTCAGTCCAGGACCCATAATGGACAGCCATCACCCCCTTACCTTACCTAAAGATGGGAGTCCATTAAAATATACTAGCAGCTGGGGAGAGCTAGTATTTACAAAGCATTGTTTAACACATTTGGAGGGAAGAGTGATAACAGGAACTGTTCTAAATAGTATTTCTGCAGTTTGAACACTGGAAATAGGTTTTGAATTATACTGAAAAATATATTTGTCCATCATTAGGTTACTTTATTGCCACATCTTGATGGTATATGTAGTTGGAGAGCAGAGTTACTGCAGCAAACTAACCAGAAAAATGTAACTTTGAATTGGCAGTGGACACACACAGCAATCCTTAGGGTTTTTTTCCGGATTTCTAGTAATTTTTTTTTCTATATTCTCTTCTAACTAATGATGTTTCATTTAGAAATTGTTTTTGTCTTGAAAACTGGAATTTGAGTTTCAAAAGACAAGTCATAAAGCTTTTGATTCCTTTCTTTTAGTCAGAGAACATAAGTATTGGAGTAATCCAGAAAAGTAATAAAAAGGGTTACTTCTCCTTTTCTTCCCTTCCACTTCATATGTGGAGGTGACTCTTAAAGTGCAGTGAGTGTACCACTACAGTTTCACAATGAGAGTGGATGGTGAGATAGGAGGTAACGGAACGCAGTTTCCTGTATGCTCGTGATTGCTCACATGCAACTGGGACCCTTTTGCTGCAGAAAGGATGGGTAAGTGCTCACAGATTCCCTGCAGAATCATTGCTGCCCAGTGCTTCAAGTGGGCTGTGATTTCATCCCTAATGCTTCTGCTGGACAAAGTCAACCTATTTGCCAGAGGAGAATAGTGTTTGGCCCTGAAGATGTAAGACCAGCTTTTTTTTTGGTGGCTTTTGAATGATTTTATGATTTGAGAGAAACAAGCCCCCAGCGTGTTTCCTTCCAAGATTTTGTGAATATCCATAACCAGCTGTCCATAGTTAGGTTGTTAAAACCAAATGCTTATTAAGCCATGTTATTTTTTCAGTCTTGAAAAATAATTTATCTGTTAGATTTAATACCTCCATTAGGTATATCTGAATATTAGAACAAAGAGTGAGGTACTCTGCCATATGAGTCTAGAAATTTGAGAACCCATAGCATCTTCAAACCATAAACTGGCAGTTTCTCCCTAATCCTTTAGTGAAGGTAACAAACTCTAACACTTAATGCAGATATTGTAACTAGATATGAATTTTTAGTATACTCCTTACATCAGGTTTTCAATGTAGCACATGAATTCCAGTCTTGGGTCACCATTACAGTTTTTTTTTGACACTGCAAATAGTTGGAAAAGAAATGTAAACAGCAAATGTGTTTCTTTTTTCTTTAGCATGAAAACAAGCATTTCTGTGGAGCATAGTTTATGTGAAGCAAAAGACTACAGAACACAAGGAAAACAGTTTTGCAAAATAAGTTGTGTTACTTTGTGCTTGCAGATAAGGGTATTAAAGAACAATTGTGTTGTGATAGAATCTACAAGATTGCTGTATTTCAATTTACATTTGTGATACAATAATAATGATTGCTATATTGTTACGGCGCTATTAGTTGCTCTCAACCATCTTTTAGCTGAAAAGAAAATTCAATTTGTAGAAAACTGTTCTTTTTCCTATTATGTTTTGCATGTGAGAAGCCTACAACACAAGCTGGGAAAAAGCATAAGGAGGTGGAAAAATATGATGATAAAATCATATTTTGATCAGATTAGGGAAATACCACTGGATATCAACTCCCACAAAAGTATTGCAAAAGTTTTGTGATAAACCATGTTTGTCAGTAACAGGCAGTGGTCATATTTATAAAAGAGGAACTAAGTGAAACACAACACAGTGTTTTAACCATAGTATGTAAATATAATCTGAAGATGTCTGACTCAAATGGCTGACTTCATTTTGGTTAAAATGTGACTGTTTTGATCAAAGTCTTTTTGTGCTTTTTTTTGTGTGTGTGTGAGCGCGCTTTTGTGCAAATTAACATGATCTGTGCTCGCGTTAAGCCTATCCTCTTTAAAGTGCAGGAGTGCTTAATTTTCCAAGTTTATGCATCCAACTTTGTAAGAAAAATAATCAGTAACTTAGGCTCCCTGCAGTGTTTATTTTGAGATGTTCCTTCAAGGATTCAGTAGGTTAGGGAGAGGTTTATGAACATGGATGCGTGTCACCCTGGGCTTAACCATGTGTTACAGCGTTGTCAGTTGTTTATATTGTATGTTGAATGTACCGTTACAGCAGATTACCAGCTCTGATGTTATTGCTTGATATTACTAGAGTCTATATAATAAACCAAAATAATTCAGTTGTTGCACGCAAAAATGCCCCCTGTTCAATTTTAATGACTTAAACTGCAGTTTTCTTTTTAAGGTTTTTGATGGATGAAAGACAAAAAGGCAGTCTAAAAGGCAGCTCAGCTACAGTAGCCATCCCAAGTCAAGGCAAAGGGGGAAAGTAATGGTCAAGGGAAGTGACAACTCGTGACAAGATTCATAACTAGCTAGTATTTCCAGATGTGACGTTAAAGCTTTATCTTAATCAGATCTCATCGTATTTATCTTCTGCTCTGAATGGAACACTTTCAGATTCTTTGAATTATTTTATTTCCTGGCACAAAATACTAGTCTTGGAGGAAAAAAAAACCAAACAACCAACCAAAACCTGGTTACAATTGATTCCCTCTCTCCTTGTTTAGGGTTTCATTTCATCATTTTATGCATACTTGCATGCTCATCCCTGCTTCTGATTTTAGCTTTTGAAAGTTTTACCTTGGATCAAGCTACAGTAATTGCAGAATATTCAAGAAATTATTTAAGGTTCTGTCTTGAGGAAAGTAGGAAAAAGAAGAGAGAAATACATGATTCTATGTAATAGTCTGTGAAGCTATCAGATTAGCTACAGGCTACTGGACATTAGCTTAAAAACTTAGCTGCTGGTATAAACTTATTGCATGTCTTGGTAATATCATTTTAACTTCATCTGCATTATTTGGAAATCTAGTCCCATATTTACTTGAAAGTAAGCCAGGTAAGTCTCAGGTTATGCTCTGTGTGGGCTATACAGTGCATATTTGTTTATCTCTTTTGGGGGGAAAAAAGGTGTTGAACATCTGGTTTACCAGGATATCGTTATAGAAGCAGTGTTTCTTTGTAAATAGTAACTAAAACAGTCTCAACAAAATCTGAAATAATTGTGTTTAATCACCTTCTGAGACTCCTGTTTTTTCAGAACTTGGTCTTGGATACACCTCACGTTGCACATTATGCCGTGTCTGTGGTGAGACATGACAAGGATTTACGTTGGAATTCTGCAGCAATGGTCATAGGTGATGTTGTTTACATCTGGATGTTTCTTAAATCTTAGGGTCTGAGAATAGGGTGATCAGCTAAACTATTTCAGATTATTATTTTGAGACTTAAGAAATTCTTAAGTTACAAATTCTCAAGTTATAAATTCTCTCCTTTGTTTTTTCATGCTGGAATTTACTATCTTTCAGTTTTGTCTGTTTTCAGTGAATCCTATCTTACTGAACATCTTTATAGGTGTTAGTTTTCTGCAAAGTACTACACTTCGTCTGTTATGTATTTGTCTTGTCTTGTTATTATCTTGCTTTCTTTTCTTTTTTGACTTCAGTATCAAGGTTTCTAAAGAATGGTTTACTTCTGGTTTACTTCTGTTTTAATAAGGAGGGCTATGATATCCTTGTATAGGGAAAGAAGAACCTTAGTATTCTTTTACACTAGCTAACACAGGAAATCCAACCATATATCTTTAAACAGCTAAAATACCTAGAAAAAATCAAAACATATAGCTTTAAACAACTAAAATAAATAGAATACGAATGAGAACATTTTGGGAAGCAGAATCATTAAAAAAGTTATGCGTAATGCAAAAGCCAATTTAGCATTATAGTATCCATCTTTTTCTGTTGTTGTATTTTTCAAAACTTATATTGTTTTCTTGGATCAAATGCTATTTATGTCCTGCTTGGAGCAGGGAGATGGCACAAGGGTGATTTATCATGCACTCTTTGAAAGTAGTATCTGGTTTTCTCAGAGGTTTAGCTAATTTAAAATTCCTTACAGGCTAAGAGGAATCCTCATTTCTGAGTAAAAGCAGCATATACAAGGCACTGACCTCATCAGTTGAGGTACACATAGAAGGAAGGGTTTCATATACATATCAATAGCCTGATTTGGGGGGGGGGCACCCCTTCTAGATTGTAGGAATTCATCAGTATGTTGATGCTGTGAGTATGCAGTCACGAAAAATTAATGTGCTTTTGGCAAAGACATGCAACAGTGAAACTAACTGAAAAGTTTGCCTGTGTGAGATAGCATGGGACTATAGTGCTTATCATTCTCACTTTCTATACATATATACACTCCTTTGTAAGTAAAATAAGAAGTGTTTAAAAGCCATTTGCAAACTCTATGGAAATTGTGGTAGACACAGCTACGCATAAGAATGTGAGTAATCATCTCTCCAGTTGTCACACCAGAAAGATCAGAGAAATCACTTGCACTTTGCAGCTGGTGGATTTTGTCATTTCCATTGCTCAGGCAGCAGTCAACAAAGAACACACCTGCAAGTTTTAAAATACACATAAAAACACCTTTGGACTTGAGTTAGTGGTCTCCAGTCCTTCAGAAATCAGATTTAAAATGGTCACTGCAATAAACGGTGCCTCTGCAAGCAACAGGAGACTCCATTGCTGCAGTTCCTGGTCTTGCGTGATAGGTGGTGCAGCTGGCTTAGAGGACATGTTTTCTGTGCTCCCAGCTCTCTTGCCGGGTTCTCACTTGAATTAATCAAGTCTGGACTATCTGAGCTGCAAATTGAATGTGGCACGGACAGGCGCAGGGAGCTGGTCCCATGCCAAGCTGGCTCAGGGCAGGCAGGGTGTATTTGCTCCAGTGCGTTCTTCATCGATACAGCCCTGTGGCTCCCAGGTGGAGAAGTGGTACAGCTGCTGCGCGGCAATGCCACGCTTGGGCTGATAAACCTGTAGCAGGTGGCACATAGGCCCATACAGAAGCATACCTACACAACGCCATTGGCAGTCTGTTCCCACTGCTGTCTAATACTGTGTGATCTGTTTTATCCCATCATTGCAGGAATCCTCTTCTCCTTTCTCACCATTACTCAAGATAACAAAGGTGGACTGTCATTGGTCTTGCCTTTTACCCATTTTCTGTACAAAAATCCTTGATTTGAGTTAAGTGGTGATTTAATAAGCTAACATCAGGCAGCCCAGGTCACAGTGTGAAGAGGGCCCTAAAAGCCGCACAATGCTGACAACTGAACAGTAATTTAAGGGAGCTGTGGAAGCTGGAGTTACAGAAGTGCTCGAGATCGCAATCATGCTGGCTTCAGTACTGATTCATAGGATGACTGCTTTCACTTGGGCTAAAGTAAGGAGAGTAACTGAGGTATAGTAACTTGAGCTAACTGCTCCAATAAAGCCCTTAGCCTGACTTAACAGGACTGAATGAGGAAAATTTGCTTGATAAATGATTTATTTTTGGAAGACTTTCTAATGCTATATGATTACTGGTATGAAAGTGTGATCTTAATTTAAAATTAAGATCAAGCACAGCAAACTACAGTTTTTTAAGTTTTTCCTTGGTGATGATTACAATGAAAGGGATAATAATTCAGTTAACATAAACCCTGTGTTCTTAGTCAGTGATGCACTTCAATGTGTGCAATCTGTCAGTTCCTAGGGAAGGATCTTCTCAGTTGTTTCTCTTTCTAAAAAAACACTTCAGCTGTCATAAGATGGCTAGCAAGTTCTTATATTTCACAGGAGCTCTGATATAAATTAAATGTAGCTGCTGTTTATGAAGAATGGTAGCATATAGTTTTTGCTTTCTTCCATCATTATTATTATATCAGTGTGACTATTGCTAGGTCGAATGTAAAAGATGCGGTTTTGGGGGTACAATTTTATCCCATTTGTATGAGTCTGTTGAAAAGTTACATGCATTCTTAAAAGACTTTCAGAATTTGGATTGATAAACATATTACCCTGTGGCAATATTACTGCTTTTCTGCAGGCTTTGTACATCATTTTGCTTTTACTAGAATGTCACCATTGAAATGTAGTTATTTCTTGGCAATTGCTCTTGCGAGAGGAAATGATTTATGAGCTGTAGTGATAAATGCTTATGATGCTTTACACTCCATTTAGTTGGAAACATCTCACGTGTAGAAAAGCCAGGATTAAAAAAAGTACTGGAAAATATTTCATCTGTTAAAGCAACCACGCTAGTTTTACTAATTCAGGTGGTCAATTCTAAGGAGTTAACTACACCATTTTCCTAAATTTTATATATTTGCATACGCAACCTCCCAGCTGTGAATTGTGAACGGAATCAATTGTACTATTTCTTTACTGTTGCTCTGTTTCCTTATGACTGTTTGGGCACCTGTGCCACTTAGACAGGGTTGTGTTAAAATCTTGAGAACGTTCATAACAGGACCCACATTATGTTTTATGGCTTTACAAAAAAAAGACACATTCTCAAGGCAGAGCACTGCTAGTTTCTCTGTATGTGCAGAATTATATCAAAATCAGAATGAGTCTGTCCAAGTTTGAACTGGGAATGATACTAATTGTATCTTAGTGTTTACATTAAAAAGTGACAGTCTTTTTCAGAGACCCTGAGATAAGAGTTTGTGGATTTGCAGAGACAATTGTACTGTCATTCTGGGCAAGCTTTATGCAAAATGAGATGTGATCAGACATTGGATTAGTATATATATTATTTTGTCTCATCAACAAAACTGTTTTTTACAATTAGCTGATAACATATAGGGGCTAGTAAAGGGAACTGCAGTTGCAGTTCTTACTCTCTGCAGTTTGTTTAGTTATTTGTGATGTTTGTTTGGTTATTTGTGATGACATGTCCTATCTATGCTGTCTTTAAAAGATGCATCATCACTTTCATGAGGAAAATGAAGTTATTTGCAGTCCTCACTATAGGTAGTAATTAAATATATGGAGATGGATATCTTACTAAAAAGGGAAATAAATCAGTAATTAAACTGCACAGATCGAATAAAGATAATTGAAATATATATAAAAATTGGCTTTACAAGCCATGAAAAGAAACCCATCTGCTTTAAAAGAAAATATAACCACGTATAAAATCAGTTTGGCTTGTAATTTCTTTCATAGCTCTTGAACATCTGTGCAAAGCACTTCGCTAGTGTAAGTGATGGAGGGTTTGCTTTTATTGGCAAAGATTTCATTCATACAAGTAGAAGGCTATAAATACAATACACACTACTACTGAGCCCACAAGTGTAAGTTGGTCTGCTTCCATCAAAGGTTTGTCACAGGGGTGCTGCAGTTCTGCTTTGAGGCTTTTATTAGTGCAGGCTCCTGTCTCCATGTCGCATCCTGCTGGAAGGTCATGGAAACAGTCATGGTCCACATGATCATGCCTTCTGAAGAAAATAGTATGTAGGAATTCATTCTGTGAATGAATTTATTGCATTACTTTTCCCTCCAAATTTTGAATGTATTTGCACAACAACACTGTATTGGACATTGCCTTTCTTATTTTCATTTTTTGACCTTTCAGGACTTAAACTTACCTGGTCCATAATCCAAAGAAATTCCCTTCCATTTTTTCTTTTGCTTAATTGTCATTGTGGGGTTTTCTTCTGCACTTTCAACATAGTTCAAATCTGTGGTAATACATTGCAAGAAAAATCACCGAACTTCAATTATGTATTTAGTGCCTGCAATACCCGATATTCACAATTCTAAAGTACCCAGTGTACCTTTGGCTAGTTAGCTGGAACCCAAAATGACTCCTCTCAAAAAATGCCTGGCCAAAACTGAGGAGACCTAAATTTTATAGTTAGCTATTAACTGCAGTGTCATGTCCAGAGAGAATAGTTCTTTAGGGATGAAAAGAACACTGAAGAGCCTTGGGTAAATACAGTGTTTTCTGCAACTGGAAGTCTAAAGGAGCAGTTGCAAATATCAAACTTCAAAATCTTCAAAATCTTTTACTAGCCACAAATATAAAAAGTATTGGCTAATCTCATCCAAACATGCAGGAGCAGTTTCCTTCAAAATTAATTAAGTTTTCTAATAGAGGGAAATAAACGATGTGTTTTCCTATCAAAACTTTAAAAATCTCTGGTGTGAAATGAACATTAGATTGATCTAAAATTTGGTTAAAGCCAGGGCATATTGTTTCTCTTAATGGGGAAAAAATCTGCTATGACTGTGGTTAAAAGGTGGTAGAAAATAGTGTAAAAATAGAGAAATATATATAAGTAGAATGATAAAAAAAGAATGAAAAAATCCAATATTTTAAATCTTAAGCAAATTTTAAAATATTAAGGAAAATATTTAAAATCTTTACACAATGAAATTAGTACTCAAACAGCTGCAAATCTAGCCACAAATCCTGAGGAAGTGAATGCATTTATCAAGCACAGATCCTATAGTAATAAAGTGATAGGAAATTTTGGATAAATCAGAATGCATCGTGTAAACATGCCTGGACTTCTGATCGAAGACATTTATTTGTCTTTTGCTTTAGTGAGCAGAAGGAAAACTTAATTCTGTATAAGAAGCCCAAGGTTGCCCCTGTTCTACAGAGTGTATGCTATTATTTAGTGTAGCTTGGGCTAATTGTGCTGCTGTTAATTACGGGCTGCATAAATCTTCCTAGAAAAGGGCTTTATTTTCTTTGCTTGTAGTTTTTGCCAGATTTGAACCATTTAGTCTGAAATTTTCTATGCCATGAACAGATTTGTTTAAATTTTGTGAAAAATGTTGCTGTCCTTTGAAGAAAATGATTAGGGAAACTATATTGCTGATATGTATTAAGGAAAACAGAAATGCCTTCTTACTGATGAATTGCTTCACATTCATACTTGGGGGTGGCTACTTGAAAGTTAATGGGCTGGTGACCAGGGTGGAGATGTGTACTTACCATCACTGTGAAAATTTACCTCCAAACTGACTGTGGTTTGGTAGGAAAGATGGAGGCAATGACACTCTCCAAAGGTACCATTTATTGGAAAGATGTTTTGCTATCTGGCAGTTCCTGCCTGCCAAAAAGACTAGTTACTCATTACCCCACCAAAGCACGACAATGCAGTGACTCGAGGGGGTGAGAGAGTGTGCGGGAGTGGGGAGCGGGGAGGGACACAAAATTGCACAGGAATGCGGATAGGAAAGGAATGGGGGAGTGAAGACTGCAACTGGCAGAGGAGCACTGGCCAGGACCAAGGCTCTAACAAGAAAACACAGCAGGAGTGATCACAGGTACCAGTGGGGACAGAGACAGGAGAACCTGTAGGTTTTAGAGCATGCACCTTTTGGAGCCGACAGCAGGAGTTCTCATTTCTACACTCCTTTTTGTTCAGCAGTAGCTTAAAGCAGACTGGAATTTTTTTTCTAATTGGCCTTCATTAATTCAAAGGATGAAGCACGTGCTGAGGATCTAGGAGACCAAACTGATTTAATAGTAGCAGCCAGGAGTCAAAATGGCTCTACCTGGCTATATCTGGCCCAGGCTTGAGCCTTTGTGCTTTAAACGCTCTAATCTTCCAGCCCTAGGCTGCCATGTCCTGTACCTTTGATCCTGAACTTTCTTGTGAAGTCCAAAATTGGACAAGAGCAATTATTCCTGTAGTATGGATGGGATAGCAGGTAATTGTTTTTAATTTTTGTTTCTTGGCAAGGAACAGGAAAATTACATGCAGAATTTAGTAAAGAATAGAAGCACTGAAATCTCCTACAGTCAGAAATGGGGGAAGGTCAGGCTTAATTCTTTCCTTGCATCAATACTTTTGAGTTTTTATAAGAGAAAAGTTGTGTAGGGAGACATAATGCTGTTTATTAGATCTACTTAATATAGGTAGAAAAATAGAGTTTGGACATACAAGCCCTCTTCAGGTCTGCAATACAGCATTAATTTCCAATTAAATACAACTTGAAAAGAATTATTTGGCACTTCATTATATGAAATCGCTTAGATCATCTGAGAAAAAACTGCAGCAAGTGGGAGGAAGTGTTGACAGGGATGGAAAGGTGATGAAGTAATTTATTCCAATGGAATGCTATGCTATGGGTGATCTTTTTGCTTGCAGAATATGGGAAGTGAATGATGTTTTAATCCTTTTAAAATACAATCACTTAATATTTTTCTGAAGGTCCCTGTGTTTCCTAACTTCTGAATCTTAATTTGCAAACTTAAAATTATTGTAAATTTGGGTTGTAATTTGTGTAGAGTTTCTGGGAAATGCATATTTTAGCTACTTGTATTTCCAAATACTACATTCATGCAGGTTTTCATTCTTTGCAACTTTGTTCACTTGGGGTTATTGAGCTTATTGAATTTATAATCCATCTCTGGAAGGCAAATGTGTAGGTAATGGAGAGAGTTTTGAGGGTGTTGGCATGCTTACTGTAATTCTCAAATGTCAACTTTAGAAAAATAGTGTTGGTATCAGGAGATTTAAGTTAAGTGTTCTGAAAATCTATTTGTTTGATTATGGTGAACAGCCTTTACGGTAGTGTCTGAACTGATGACTTCTGGGTCATTTTCACAGATCCTAAATTGGAAAGTTACTCATGCATTGCACTGATATCTTTCGTAGCCTTTATAAAACGAACTGTATAGTGCTTATTTGAAGTAAGAACAATAAACATCTATGTTTTATATACACCTAGATATAGTAGAACTGGCAAGCAGGTGTATTGCCTGTACATACAATGCAATAACCATGTAGAAAATGTTTTCAAAGACTAATGAAGACATTACACTAACAATTCTATATATTACTTCTCATCTTCTGTGTTTATTCATACAGAGTCAGGAATAAAGCTGTCTGGCAGTCAGTGAGTGTCCGTTAAACTAGTCATGTTACTAGCCTATGGAGAGGTGGAAGGTGATAAATAGAAAAGGAATTAAGTATGAAATATAGTCTAACCTATTTACAGAAAACGAGCACCTTTGTGGATCCTGCCGTCTTAGTTTTGGTGGATATGACTGTTGTCCAAGACAAAGGTGGTATTTGTTTCAACTGAGAAATGCTGATCCACTGTTTCTCTGAACTTACTAAGTAAAAGTTGTCTTATTTTTTGGTGTTTGCTAAGTTGATATACTTAATCTTTTTAAAACTGAAGGCTTTTCCAGATGCTAAGTGAAGACTTTGGAGGCCAGCGAAAGCAGGGGCCTGTGGCTCTCCTAGCTTAACAAAAGTCACTTAAAATAACTTAAAAAAAGCTACTGTGGGTCAGCTTTCTGGGAAGTATCAAATAAAATATTTCAACTCCTTGAAGGCAGAGTTACATGCCTATGTTTATACGCATTTGAAGGCATTATAAAACTGCTATTCAAGGACCTCCAGAAACAGTCTTTAATAAGAAGCAATGATTTTGGATTTATATATTTTATATTTATATATTTTAAGTGGTTTTGGTTTTTTCCTCTCATAGTTTTAATCTAAATCAACTGTATGACATTAATAGATCAGACTACACTGAAAATATACTTCCTGTCACAGAAATTGCCCATGTTAAAGCAGTGATTAAGCATAATTGTTTGTGGATGTTCCTTGCTGGGTGTGCTGCATCCAGGTTTTGCTTTCTCGTCCAGGTCTTGCATGGGAAGGATTTTTGGGAATGAAATTGATGAAAATTCAGTAATTATGATTCTGAATTTATTTTATACAAAAATAGATTTCATGTCATTATGTGCTAAGGCTTCTAATGTAGGCATTTTAAAATTAGGGGTTGGTAAGGAACTACTTTGTAGACACCTGTCTTGGAAAGAGAAGTGAGGACCAGTTCATATGTCTACAGTTTCTTTAAGCTGAATGAGAGAAAGAATAAAATTGTAAAATGGGAAAAGAGGTTTTTCAGTTTGATTCAAGTATAGAAATGAGTTGATGCAACTTACATACTTCCTAATTATGTAAATACAGAAAGATCATTTTTGCTAGGTGGGTTTTTTTTCATTGTTGTGGTGTTGAGCAGTTCTATGTCACCACTGTAACTATAATTCAGACTGGTAGTGATCGAAATACATCAACATATAGCAGCTGTTGCATAGGGAGGCTAAGTAAGTATGAAAAAGCTTAAATCTGAGTTACTAACAGCATTATTTTAACTGTTACACATAGATTAAATACAACATGCCTATTTGGTGAAAGAGGTCACTGCAGTTCCAAATGCTGCCATATCTGTATATTAAGATCTCTTTTTGAAAGAAACTCCTGTTGGTGATATCTGTAAAGAAAATATGTTGATAGATGTTATAAGTGTTGAAGAACCCAGCTGACACTAAAGAGAGAAGACCAAAACTAATTTCCAAAGTGAAGATAGCTGAATCTTCTGCTTGCTTTCTGAAATCTTTCAGCAAACAATTGATGAGTTCAGCATAATCACAATAGTTGTAGGAACAATAACCAATTATGTCTCTAATTCCTAGTCTTAGTGCATTTTAGCTTATTAGCAGGAATTACCAATACATTATTTCTGTCTTCCTTTTTGATTAGATTTGTGAACTCCATATATGAGTGAGGTCATTTGCACATGATAGTATCTAGTTTTTCTCAGAAGGCAAAGCCTACCTGGTTTTGAGACAGATACAGTGACATTTCAACCCATCCTCCTAAACCGTATCTCAGTGCAATGACTGTCGATACCCTTTGTGCCTTACTGCTTGCATCCCCACATTCCACATCTGTCTTCAGTCACAGTACAGGAAAAATAATTTTGTTGCCATGTTTTTGAATGCACTTATTCCTGTTATCATCTCTGTCTAAGGTTCTTTTTTGTTTTCCCCATTTTGTTCAGTATTTTAAACAAACGTCTGGTTTTACTCTTTATAGGAATTGGTAGGCTGTAACAGAAATAACAGCTCCCCGTAGGCGTACATCCAAGAAAACAAATGTGATAATCCTGTTAGGTGGGTTACAAACAGCTCTGTAATGTTTTTTCAAGCTGATCATAAAATGAAATTGTGTGAGAAAGAGTTTATCTTACTATATGGTGTCACCATCATTACGAAATAGAACTATTGGGCCACCTTGACAGAGGAGTCATTTTCTTAATAGTCATCCTATTAAAAATAAATGTGATGTTATCCTACAGAAATAGCTCCAGCTCTCTATAGTTCTGGTCTCATCCCTTCAAGGTATTATAACATTTTACAGTGAGAGACAGGAGAAAATTAAAATGAGCTATTGCACTTTGTGTTAATTTTTACTCTCCGTGCCCTGTTCCCTTCTGCCCTACGTCCTCCATTCAAAACACAAATTCAAACCAACCAACAATTTGATAAAAACAAGAGCCAACTCATTTTTGAATTATTTAGGTCAATTGTTTGGTAAAATCTGAAGTCCTTAATTTTTTTTCTGAAGTGTTTTCACCAGGAATTTGTTCCTCTTGACTATTTCTCCAAATATATCAATCCTAGCCATTTGCCGTACCCCATTGCACTTCCCCATTTGTCATCTTTTTGGTTTTGGTTTGTTTTGTTCCAAAATCCTTATGGCAAGCATTTATAAAATTGCTTTCTGTATATTTAATTATGCTATGACAGATTTGGTATAAACAGAATGATGTGATATAATGTTATACAAGACGCAGTTCATGTAGATTATGAGATTCCTTAA
Source organism: Theristicus caerulescens (assembly GCA_020745775.1). NCBI lineage: Eukaryota > Metazoa > Chordata > Aves > Pelecaniformes > Threskiornithidae > Theristicus > Theristicus caerulescens. Next base: position 51,512,107 of record CM036583.1, on the reverse strand, counting down.
TGAGTTAATCACCAAGCTAGACATGCTTTTGTGATTTGTAAGAAAATTGGTAGAGTTTATTACTGAAGATCCAATGAATGCGCCGGTCTTTTGCTACCTGAAAAAAAAAATTAGTTTGCATTCTATGAGTTGAATTAGAAATTGCCATTGGGAGGGTAATACCACTTTTTTCATAATATATATCTTCAAATGTGTATTAAAACTAGTAACGTTTTCAGCCATAAAGACATTTGAGGCAGTATGAAATGGGTTTTAAATTACCACTCTGTAGCTGAAAGACTTTTTCTTTTTACTAACCAGCATCACTTCCCAATTCAGAAATCCAATAATCAAGTATCTTCTTAAGAATATTTTATTATATTGGGAGGATGAAGAGTCACTCTTTGATGCAACATCTCCAGCCCCCATGAAGGATATAACTCAGTAGGCTTGGATTTTGTTTATTTTTAGTGTAAGACTAATTCTCAGTCATGTTGTAAGAATACATTCATGTTAATTAATGCTATATTTTCATCCCATCCAGTCAGAAAACACAGCTATGCCTGTGGAAAAGTATAATGGCAATATAATTAGGATTTCTTCTAAGAAAAACATTGTAACAGACATCCTGCTGTGCTTATGTTATTTTAATCGGATGTTTAGCTCAAGGGTGGTTCATAATTTATCATAAACTTTAATGTTAATAAAATCAGCTGGAAGGAAGCTATACTTAATCTCCTTGATTACACCATAAGAAGTAAAATCTTAATTTAAACGTCTTTTTTTTTTCTTTTACTGACAAAGCAAGAAGGGAAAACTAGGTTGACAAGGAGATCATGCTGTTCACTTCCTCATCTGCGTAATGACTCAATGTAGTATGAGTGTAAGAAAATTAAATCAAAAAGAGATTAAATCTTGCCTATCATGGAGGCTATCAGTATGCAGACTGCTGAGCAGCTTCTATGTCAAGGAAATGGAGAAGTATAACAGAAAGTCTTACTGTAGTGATTTTGCCTGCTGTTTATTTGGGAGAATTCTGACTTTTGGGGTACTCTAGCTCAGTCTTTAATTCTCAGTGGTAACTTCTGGGAAACCACTTTTAGGTTTACCAGCCACCAGAACCAGGTTTCAGTCATTCCCAAATTTTGCAGAGGTTGCCATAAATTTTATGTTTAACTTTATTGTAGGAAGGGAGTATTTAATCAGCAGAGATGGAATAGAGAGCCTTGGTCCACACTAGATAGGTCTGCTGATGCTTCGGTTTTCTTACTTAACATGAGACTTGAAAATGGGACTTTACAGTGTCCTAAAGTATTTCAGAGATGTGCTTACCAAGTTAAAAAAAAAGTTCTTTTTTCACCAGTCCACGTTTATTGTTTTGTTGTCCAAAGGTACTGAAAATCCTGTTTTCAGTATGTTAGTGTGATGTGATGTCTGTGAAAGCGGTCAAATTCTCATTTTTTACTAGATAAATTTATCTGGGAAGACTTATTAATACTGCATTCTGTAGGCTTGATCTTCGCAGTGAGCTCATGCTGAGACCTTCCAGTGGGGTGTTACTGAGCTACCAAATTGCTTTTGCCCCAGAGCAGCAAAGGGTTCTCACTGCTCTTGTCCCTTATAATGTCATTTTGGATGTTCTTATTATGTGTATTTTTAATCCTTTTAGCTTCATGCTAAGTTCTGAGCTTCAATAATGTTAAGAAGCCTTGGCTCCCTTAGGTACTTTATCACACACAGACTTTTTCCTTTTCTCCATTTTACATCTGCTGGTCTTCTATTTCTTTGTCCTAGTAAAAAAGACATGTCTGATTTCCTTTATCTATTATTTGTAAATTATTCCTGTGTTATTGTAGCTGCATGACTGAATGTTTCCTCTGTAAAGTTAATAATCCTAGCATTAGAAAAATCAGGCTGGAGGCAGGTTTTAGTTCCAGTTATCTTCAAGTCTCTGCTCCCAGTGCCAAACTCAGTCACTTGCCCCTGCCTGGGAAGGATAGACCCTGCACCCAGGCAGGCAAGACCTCTGCATAATGGGAATGCAAAGCCCCACCACTAGTTAAGTGAGCAAAGAGGGGAACCTAGACTTAACCTCTGCAGAAAAGGGCTCTGTAAATCTCCTTTCTCTTGGCGATACGGCGTCACGGCTCACTGAACACTGTATTCACACCTGCATCCTCAAAGATGAGTCCAAATGTATAAAAAAGGTCTGGACACAGCAGACAAACCCTGTGGCATGGACAAAGACAAGTGGAAGAAGAAAGATTACCTCCCTCTTACCTCGTGCAGATAGAAGGATATGGCAACCTGAGTGGGGCAGTGCTCAGTGGCGTGCTGTAATGATAGAATTTATGCCTATTTTTTCAATCGTATTAGAAAGTTCAAGATTACTAGTCAGCAGTATTTCCTGCTGTGGACAGCCTTTTGTCATAGCTCTAGGTCTCCCAAACCACTTCCATATAAATGTATATAAATAAATTAAGTCATGGCTGAGTGCTTAAACACACTTCAGTGCTTGTGTCATCTGTCATTTGTCTGTCACACCTAAATATACTGAAATCACATGAAGTGGGATGACATTTGTGGTCTCATATCCAGACAAATGTATGCAGAAGGGGTTGTAGCTTCTGCTGGATTTAAAAATTTTGTTGTAGTTTGGTTTTGGTTTTTTTTTGGGGGGGGGGGGCGGGGTGCAGGTTTTTTTTCCCCTGGATGCTGTCTTTCAGGACTCCTCTGCTCCAGCACGTCCATAACTGAACACCTACTCCACCCAACAGCTTTTGCAACATGCCAGATTTTGAGGGCAGTTTGAACAAACACACAGGTTTCAAAGCAAATCAAATAAATTTAATGCCCCTACAGTTTTAAACAGAAAGTCAGTGCTCTGCTACAAGTGCTGATTTTTATGAGATTGCCTGTTTTTATATTAGCAATATGCTCTTCCTTGTAAGTCTTAGGTACACATTAGCCCTGATCTGTTTGTCTTTTTAGTTTGCCAATTTCCGTCATCCTTTATTCCTTTTGATACCCCAGATTTTGTCAATTTTGTCAATATGTTGCATTTATTACCAGAAAACAGAAATCCGAACATCATGGCCTGAGCTTGAAGCAAGGAAACTAGTCAGCTAAGATGTCCAAAAGACTTCCAGGCAGCTTTTTAGGTCTCTCAAAGATTTTTTCCCCTAGAATTCTGTTTATATTGTCCTTTTATGCTAGTTAGTTAGTTTTAAAAACAGGTATTACCTCTATCTCGAATTCTTGCCTCTGTCCTTAGACCAGCACTGCATAAAAGATTGCAGTGAGTTTTTATCTGATGCTGCTTAGCTGAATGTAATTTAAAATGGGTGCTGCACATTGAATCCTTATTCTCCATCTTTAAAGATATAACCAAGTATCACTCCTATGCTAAGCTTTTAAGTTTTTCAGTTACGTATGTCTCTTTAGAATGCTTGTCCTTTCTTTATTTTGTGTGGAAAATCTATCCAAATGAGGCTAATGGACTGGGGAATTGAAATACTTAAACTAATTCTTTGTGAAATATTGCTAATTGTGAATAAACAAAGACATTTGAGGCCAAGTGTTTTCCTACATTGTTTTTGTTGTAGGTGTTTAGACATTAATATGAATAAATGTGTAATATATTGAAACAGTTGACTTGTTTGATCAAGTTTTTAAACACAGAATTTGTGGCGTTACTTAATGGAAGTTATGGGTTCTGTTCTTCATATATCATTTCAACATCTGATAGTGCTGGAATATAAATCTGTACTTAATTGGTTATGCAAGCATTTATTGAATTTTCTTCAAATAATTAAAGGCTTCAAAAGCTTCTTTAAAGGGTAAAACCAGCAGTTTTCTGGAGTAAACTATTTGCAGCAGAATGATAGCTTCTTAAGATTAGAAAAAGAAAATTGTAGTTGGTGAACAGTAGAGAAGAAAACAAGCTTCATGCCTGTGCCTCAAGAGAAATAAAATTTTAGATGCATAATTATGGATTGTGTTGAAATACAGATAGAGTTATGGGATTTTTTCCAGCCAGTCTCATTTTTTCCTGAGGACCTCAATGACTTTTTAAACGATTTTTCTCATTTCAGTGCTTGAATTATTTTTATATTGCTAATCTGGTTTGCTATTATGTATTATGAATATTTTCAGATATGAAAAGACTTCTTTTCAGATGTGCCTGTATCTGAGGAGAAAATATCTCTAGAAATAATCAGACAAGCAACAGCGAAGGCAAATGCAGCATTCTCTTATAGTTCTTCTTTGCAGATCTGTTCAGAGCAGATTTGAACAAACTCTGTGTTGAGAAACTCGCCAAACTCCCTTCTGTTTGGTTCCAGTCCACAGGGGATAGCAAGCTTTAATCGCCTGGCATTTCAGGCAGGGACCAGCACGGCTCTGGCTAGCAGTCCCAGGCCCCTTTGCTGTTGATCTTCTGTCTAGCAACCCCTCAGTATTAGAAAAGCTGCCTTTTTCATGAACCTCGTGCTTATTTCTCATGGTCCCCTGTAGGTAAATCCCCTAACTCCAGCTGTGTGAGCATTGCTGGTATGGCTTAACTTCCCAGTGGGAGGAGGTGGGTGTAGTTGATGTTGACGCCTGATGTTGCAGCAGTGTTAGGACCACACCATTAGTATTCACTTGTTAACATACAGAATACACAGTTTCTGAAAAAGCAAACCCCATGTGCAGTTCCCTGCCTTGTTGTCTTTACCATTCAGAAGCATTTTATTAGCAGAGGAGATATCTGCTGGTGCACTGCATTCTTCTATAGGGGGCAAGATACGTTTTCTGATCGAGAAATACCTTCCAGTGTATCTTTTTTTTAAGCTGCATGGAAGTGCAGCTGATGAAATTGCCATTGGTGTCATTTTGTTTAACTGGCAGTGTACAATACGTTTGTTGAGACTATGTATTTCATCTTCAGGAATGTCATGGTACTCTTCTCATAGGGCTCCTGATACATAATTCCAGGCCTATATAAACTATTTAGTTTTAGACCTACTGGGGGGGGGGGGGGTGGGGGGAGACAGACTTAGGTATCTGATTAAATGGTAGTGTGTCAACTAAGCACAGTAGAATTATTATTTTTTGCTGTATCTAAACACTTGCCAGAAGTCTGCAGAAGAGAAAGACACTCCCAAGAAAAGAGGTAGGTGAAAATTTTAATTGTACATAAGATCAAGGGAAAAAAGGATAAATGGACAGAGGAAGTAGCGTCTCTTTAAGGCTGAGTTACTAAAAAAAATTTTGAATCATGCTATATGTTTCCCTCTCCATATGTGCCATATAACATAGGTCATGTATTAACAAGTTAAAAATACTCTGAATTGTCAGTGTTTCCAGTCTCCCAAAACTTATATTTTTGTGAAAGACTTTTGGAGGATGCCAGGTGCACTTTCCCTAATACTGGTAGTAGAAATACTGACAGTAGAAATTTCTGCCACATGTTCCTCTTCAAATTATGTTTCGTAATATCAGAATACTTATTAATATAGAATTGTAGGGTCATAGAACAATTTAAGTTAAAGGGACCTTAGGGATCATCTGGTCCAGTCCCTTGCTCTTCAAGCAGGGATCAGCTTCAAGGTTGAAGATCAAACTTGCATCAGATTGCACTGGATTAATGTTACTTAGCAAGTTCCCAAAACTCATATTTTTGCAGAAAAAAAGGTGTTTGGGGGTGACAGAATGATGTGGTAGAATGCCTGTCGGTGTGTAAAACCAATTTATATTAATTAGCTGTTAATAGTTAATTGTGATGCCAAGCTTAAAAGGAGAACGTTTTTGATACATGGCTTGTAGAGATAAATCCTTTGGTTGCAGTAAAGATGTTCCCATTATTTCTTTTAACATTTATGGAAAGTGAAGTGCTGTTTCCAAATAACTGTGGACTTTGGGGAGCATAGGGCTGTTCGTTTTTGCCATCTTTTGTATCAAAATGGATTCTGCCGAACATTAGGTAAAACTGAGGGAGCAATAAAAACAGCTTGAAAAAAATATTTTTTGCTTTCATTTTAGCATCAAAATTTAGCCTCGAACAGTAATACTTATTAAAGACTCTAAAACCCAATCAAACAAGATGAGGAAAAACCTTTTGTGTCCCAATAATTGACTGCATTGATACATAATACCTCAGAGCATTTCCCTTTTGTAGGCTATAATGATAAATATACTGTGAATATTAAACACAAATAAATGCTTTCACTTACAACTTTTTATTTAGCCAGAAATGTGACCAACTAGTGAGGCAGAGAAGCATTTCTACTTTGAAACAATTTACCTCAGCACTTAGATCTCAGGGTTTGTAGCCCTGAAGCTTGTTTTTTAGTATTTTTTTTTCAAATGAGTCAGAAATGATAATGGCTTTTTCTCAATGTTTTCTTCAACATTTGAATTGCTGAATTACTTCAAAAGTAAGGATACTTATGACTGAATCAGTTAAAGAAGACCTTTCGAGCTCCTGCAGAGCAATGTAAGATGCACATTTTCTGTAGTGAATAACATGTTCAGTAAGGTTCAGGCATGCAGATTCTTAAAGTCATAAACACCAGGGAACCCTTTGTGTCAGACTGTTGTAGTTTGCACAGATGCTCATCTCCCAGTAAGGAGGATTTTGCCTTGTAAAATATCACTACTGTAGAAGGATTTTTCATGAGAAAGGAGCTTCGTACTGTTTATAGCTAGTTTTGTTACTGGGGTGAGGGCATGTGTGGAGCTGCTTTCTCTTGCTATATAAAATTGTTCTCTTCCACTGTATTAAGATTACCCACTCAGAGTACTTGAAGCATAAAGGCTATAGAAACATTAAATTTTTATATTGCACAGTAAAATTGAGGCACAGAAGAAAATCTCCTCATTCTTCATTCAGCAGTAGAGACTTCATACATTGCACGTGGCAGGGTTGTGAGTGGAGGGAGTTACTTTCCCATGTCAGGCGATGTGACAGGAGCGCAGATCACGTGCTGAGGCTCTGTCCTTGTAGCAGCTTGTATGATAGGAGTGAAGTCATGGCATGAAGCACAGCCACACAGCGTGGCCTCAGGCCTGTTATAGGATGTTAATTCCCTGGCCCCATCCGCAGCTGGCTGTCATGAAACAGGGCTAGATGGATGAAGGCTGTCAAACGCATCGTACAAGAAGATTGGTCTCTACAAGTGAAGAACAGAAAGAATGCATTACAGCTATTTTTTTAGGAATAGCTCTAGCTAAGTATCTATGAAATACTGTCCCATGCACCTTCGTATAGTCATGCAACAAACTACTCTCTGGTGTAACACTGTGAAGAGCTTCAGCCTTCTTACTGTGCTGAGTACATCCATGCTAAAAACTGTTGAGATTTGGATGGTTTCTTTGGAAGTCCATTTTTTTTTTTGTGGGAGGGAGGGCTGTTGGGATGAGCTGAATATAAATATATGAGTACTGCTGGGAACATGAGAATGGAAAGGACAATATGCATTCATTGCAGATTATTGGCAACAATGCTAGGCAAACACGTACTAGTTGCTTGATGCACAAGGGTCCAGAGGACATCCACACCGTATGTCACAAGCCACAAAATGTTCCTTAATTCCCTGTAATAAAACACAGGATCAGAAAATCAAAAGCTTGAAAAACTCAACTTGTCATGAAAATAATGGACTTGCCCATGATCTTTGTCTGTGTAACAAAAGGGAAATTGTTCAGTAAAAATTCCTTCTTGATTAATCCTGTAAAGTGGGCTGTGTTGCTAGTCCAAATGTGATATTACCCATATAGCACAAAAAAACCCAAGTTTCCAGTTTCTATATAATTTGTATATGTGGAATCAGCTTTTTTGCTATTTATACACTTACAAGAATAATTACAGTGTTCAGTTCTTTGATCAGATACACAGATGCAGGACTCCATGTTTTACTAAAGTTTATCATTAAACAAATATACTAGATCATTTCATAAGACACACTGAAATGATTCAGAAAAGATCATCAGTCTTCAAATCACCATTTCATTTTTTTTCCATAATCCAAAGGATAGAATTTGGTATTTCTGACTAAATATGTGACCTTTAAAGACTTTTCCATTTTTTTCTGATGCAAGTGTTGCAGGCTAATAATTTAACAGCTTTAAATGTTTTTGCCTGTGTATGGCCAAATCTGTCACACAGCGAGAAAGTTTAAGGTCAAGAAGTAAAAATACTTACACAGTTCAAAATACATGTATTATGTAAAAAAAGTTAATTGTAATTATTTTAATAAACAATTCATTAGCCACAGTAAACTTTAATTACTACTATTTTTGCTAGCGGAAAAACTTGGGTTTTAATTTTATGATTCAGTGATGGTTGTAAAGTACCTTCAGCAATGGTCTACACTTAAGGATAAGATGTTGGCAAAGTAACTTTCCTCTTCTTTTGCTCCTTGAAGTTAACAAGTAAGCATTTTTCTCAACTGCATACTAAAAAAGTGTATGTTTTGTAGGTAGAAATATTTTTTAATACTCTGATTAAGTATTGTGTGTGAACCTTTGGGAATTTTTTGTGACTTACACTGAAGATGTATTTTTCTTTTCCTGTAAGTGATTATGGATCACTTTTGTGATTAAATTTTGCAATGCCTTCTTTTAAAATATAATATGAATTCTGTAAATAATAATGCAAGTATATAAAAAAGCTAGTGTTTCTTGTAGAGTGTAGTTGATACAGATTATAGGTAACTAGCAGAACATCATAATGAAATTAGGCATGCTATTTTAATGATGAAATATTTTAAGGACTTGATACAAATGCTGAAAGAGTTAATTTTTATTGTTTCTAAAATGCTGAATGAAAGTTATGAAATGTATCTTAAAATTTGTGAAATACTGCTTATTAATCAACTCTGCACCTGTCTCATACTGTATATTTAAAAGAGAAATCATTGAAATCTACATCTTAATATTTGGAATGAAAATTCATTTTCTTCACCTTGATCCCAGCAAATTATTTAAGGGCTCAGCCTAAGAGCATTTTACTGTACTAGTTGTTGATCCTAGAACAATTGTCATAGCATTTACAGTCTGAAGATAGTTTCAGTATGTAAAGAAATGTATTTTCTGAATTATTTATATCGATACTGCTGTAGGATGTTACACAACTTTAAGTTCTCTGAGCTGTATACAAAGCTATTAAAAGGACATCTTGTTTTTAGGAAAACTCCAACCAAAAAGAATTGATTGGGAATAAACGTTAATTGTCAGCAAGTTCAGGCAAGAAAAAAACAGTTAGTGAAAGTCAACACCTTTGACACAGTTCTTCCAGATCTGAATTTTTTTTTAGAGCTCACTGACAAGTAGCAAACAGCTATCATCTCTCCTTTCTTCCGGAGATGGAACAGTTTACTCAGTAACCAAGGCAGCAATCTCATAAATCTTCCAATGGGGTACCAGCTATCAAATACTGGGCATCTTTCTTTACTGCAGGAATGAAATCAGAGTCCCTGTTTCTGGGAGACCTTCCAGACAAAATACGTGAGGCACAGCCACGACCAGCGAGTGAGGGGCAGAGCCCTGGGGAAGGGGGGTGTACAGGGAGCTGCAGCAGCCTTTGTGGCATGGCAGGAACCTGGGCGAGATCCAGTTTGGCAGTACGGCCCTGAGGGCATGGAAGGGTTTGGCTTGCACGAGTGTGGATTCGCCCTTCACCTGACTGGGAGGAGCCTGAGAACAGTTTTGTCATTTGGAAAAGTTTTAAGCATGGACCTGTTGCCTAAGGAAGTGCATGTGTCCTGCCAAGATCTTCAAAAGGATATAAAGTACGTGCATGCTTAGGGCTGTTGCCTGGATGCAATAGCAGGCAATGCTACTGTGATAAATCACCTTCAGTAATGAGGCAAATGAATGCTAAAACTGCAGATGGACTTACCTGCTGGACTGCAGGTATATTCAGTCAGTGCTGAGGAGGGCATGTTCAGCTCCCAAGACTCATGTTGTAAACATATAGCTGGTCTCAGTGCGTTTGCCAGTGTCTCACTGTAAAACTCCATGAGAATGTGGATGTGCTTTCCTCTCCTGAGCTTTCTCAACGACGTGAGGATGTAGGAGCAACCACAAGTCTGAAGATCACTGAATTACACAAAGCTTAAGCTATAATAGGAAAATAAATTATACCTTCTCCGTGATCAGTTCTCCTTTTTCATCCAGAATAGGGAATGAGTCAGATCTTCAGTATCAGCAAAACCTCTGAGCCAGCCCTTTGCCTTTCACATGCCAATGGAAAGAATATTGGCAGAGAGTGGGGGGCTGTTGTTCATTGTCACTGTTGCACTGTTACCAAATTGTTAATCCCTCACCCCTTCCCCATTACCCTTGGAGCTCCTACTCTGAAGGCTGGTTTGTGCCAAAGAAGGGGGTTAGTGACACCAGGCAAACCAAACCTGAGCAAGCTGAAAAGGTGACAGCCTAGTTTCCTTAAACCTGTTGACTTCTGAAATGCAGCCTTTTTTACAATTGTTCCAATTAAATAATGCAGAGGGTAATTTAAAACATTTTGCTGTTTTCTTGCATGTATGCTGCTTACTTGCATGTCAGTGCTGTTTAACTTGGCCTGTTTACAGGCTAAATTACAGAAGTTCAAGTATTTACCATTCTTTTTCTAACATACACTTATTTTGCCTGTACAGATTTGTTGGATTTTATTACATTGTGTGCTTGGTGAAGTATCCCTATAGCAGGAGGGTAGCTAGAATCATACACAAAAGAGCATGACTTTATACATCTTTCTTGTATTGTCTGTCCTACATTGCAGCAAAACTTTGGGATTTGGAGTGGGATTTTTTAGTTTAAAGCTATAAAAAGATGCAATGTCAAAAAAGTCTACTAATATTAACAGAGCAGCACTGTTTCATGAGTGCTTTATTTTAGCTTTTCTTGATATCACTTGGCTTACAGCATGCTGAGCTGATTTCAGTCCAATGGTTTGACTAATGTGAGAAAGGAGGTGGGGGGGAAATGGTCCAAAAGGGTTTGCTATGAACGTTTATTTATTAATCTCATTAAGATGAGGGCCAGCAGAAGAGTTATAAATAACAGTCTTACTTTTAAAGAGTCTAAAAAAATTAGCTCTTTTTTATTTTGATCACTACATATCATACCTAGCTAATCTGCAAATAAGAAGTTAGATCCCTTTCTGTTGAGTGAACAATCCTAATGCTGACGAAACTACTAATTGAATTTGTGGTGTGCGCTTGTAATTTTTCTGCTTACTATCCCCTACATACCAGAGCTGGAATCAATACATCAAGTTTTGTTCATTCTGGGGATGATGTCAGCAGGAAGACTGTTGATTCTGGTGCTTAAGTTATTTAATGTGTCTGTTAATGATGTGTGAAATGGAATAGTATTCAGTGCTTTCTTCTGTGGCTGTGTTGGCTCAAACTTAGTTCTCTAGGAAGAATTAGCGAATATGCCTTTAATATGCAGCAAGATGTAACTCTTGTACACATGGTGTTTTACTATCACTTATAGATTATAATTACACTCCAGTTTTCCCTGTTGTTTCTGGGTGCATCATATGCTAAAGTGATGGGCATAATAAGCAGCGGGTTTTAATTCCTTAAAATAATTTGAATAGTGAAACAAGAATCCTTGTTCTGGTTTTGCGGCAAAATGCTTCACAGATGCACTATAAACTACAAACAAATGGTTGTGTTATAAAGCTATTACATTACCAGTCCTCGTTTTTACAGATATAAAGCTGGTTTGTTAGGCATTACACTAAGTGGAAACATAAGGAACTACTGTTGGCTGAGGACTGTGAATAGAAAGGCAATGTTAGGTATTTTCAATGTAATGTCTATTTGTAGGAAGGTTGGCTGCTGCCAATTAATAATATGTAATTAATTCTTACTAAAAACCAAACACTGTATCAATATGAAAAATTGAATGGATCTCTCAAGTCATTGATTCCCCTACTCACAAGCAATCTATTTATTTATAACCTGATTAAATTGTATGCATTACTTGTATTGAAAAACTGTTCTAAACCCTTCTTCTTCTGACAGCTAGAAATTTTCCTTTAATTTCCTGCCCAGATAAACCTAAGGCTAGTTTGCTTTCGTTATCTCTTCCTTATTTCCTTAATATATTTAGAGACAATATGATTTTTATCCTTCATTTTGCAAGGTTAAACAAGCCAAATAACATTAACCTCTTCTCATAGGATAGTTTCTGGTCCTGGCAGATCTCTTTTGCATTGATTTGGTCCCACGCATTTGATAAAAGATGCAGGTTCAGGATTGTGTGAAATTGTCCGCTGTGTCTTTCAGAAATATTCTGACTGATGCAACACAAAATCCTGTTTTCCTTTTCTGTGGAGGATTCACACATGTTTCATAATCTCTACATGTCACCTTACTGTCTGCTAATATTCTTACATTCATATAGTTATTTCCAGTTTAAAAAGTCAACTTTCCTAAGATATTTAGGCACCTAGCTCTTAAAACCAGAGGTGTAGGATTGTGTGTGTTGTATTATTACAACAATTGAATCTCTGCAGTGTTGCTTCTCCAAGTTCTCTGGCTCTTCTTGTGGGGTGTCTTCTCCTGTTGTCTCATCATGATGTCCTCGACTTTGTCTTGTGAGCAGTGACCCATATTTTGTGCCAGTGTCACTAGGTATGATGTTGTTCCTCAGAAGCTTCTGTAATGACTTCCCTCCAAACTGACAGTTCCCCATTTAAACATAGCCAGTTATTGCTTCTCTGTTATCCAGTTAATATGCATTTCATAATTCCAGTCTTAATCCTTATCTTCTCCAGGCTGACAGTTTTTCTCATAGCACCATACCAAATGACTTGCTGAAATCTGTTTTCTTGTCCCAAAACTTACGATCACCCATAGCTTAGTGTTGCCTTTTATTATAGTACACATTATTGAGAACATCCTAATCTGCCTGTAGTTACCTGATTTTTTAATTTTTTTTTTTTAACTCATCCTTCAATTAAGGTACTCAGCTTGCTGCTGTTCAGCCAAACAGTATCATCTCGAACACATCGGTTTTTCATGTGTTCTTTATATGGATGAAATGCCCCTTGAAGTCACTGGAAATAGTGAATAAATCTTCATCCTTAGGAGAGCTAAACTCTAAAGAGCAGGGTGAAGAAAGACCAGGAATAGTTCCTGTTCATCTTATTTCTAAATTTATTAAAAGTCTAGTTTAGATAAAATGGTCAACAGTTTAGTACTGCTGTAGATTTAGGAAGCGCTAGAGTGGATAGAGGATTAAGTTCCGTGTCTTCTGTGTTAAATGGGAGAAATTGTTCTTAAGCAATGCTCAAAGAAAAATTGTGTTAATTTAAAAAGCACCATTTGCATTCAGTCTTTTAATATGTGATGGTCTTGCAATAATAAAGTAGGTTAGTTTGAGCTTTTGTGTATAAGTAATAAGAACTTTCCTTTTTTATTACATCAGTAAATCACAGAGATTACAATGATTTCGGAGCTTGCAATGCAAATTACATTGTGCTTATGTATTAGCTATTGTATTTCTCTGCCACTATAATAAAGCATTGCCTTTATTCTAATTTGTTTCTTCTTATTTTTTTCATTCCTGCTTGCAGTTCAGAGTTCCTTAGAGCACGATGAGATTTTTCACATTTCTTGCCAACTTCTAGTTTCAGCTAGCGTGAAAAGGGGCAAGCAGAAGTCCTTGCCAACTCATGCATTAGTTGTCCTGTAAGAATTGTTCAGAAGACAGCAAACTCTTCAGGAAAGTCACAAAGTCATGCAGTATGAAAATTTTGTGTCTCCATGTATTGTATTGAATTGAAGACAACTTCTCCCATACACTACTTTCAGAGAATGTAAAGTAGTTGTATCATGTCGTACTAAACGTTGGTTTGACAAAATACCCTCTCTCTGAAGTAACCAGTAGAAGAAGCCAAGGCAGGGGTGTAAGACAATAAAGACATATGGTGATATAGGCTCAGCTGGGGCCCCAGGATTCTGCAGTACAGCAATGTTGTGGAGAAAGTGTACCTTTGTGTTTAACATAGCGATGATGGAAGTCTCCCACTAAGCTGCTGGCTCATTCTTTGAAGCCATGCAAAATTTTACCATCGGCAGCTTGCTGTGCCAGTAGGTTCTGTGGTTGAGCTACGTGAGTATTTCCTATTCCATTTTTGAATCTCGAGAGCATCATTGTATGTCTCATAGTTCTTTATGTGAGAAGAGACGGTGACTATTCCTATCCATTTCCTTTATGGTGCTACTGATTTTATAGATCTTGGGGTTGGCCCTCTTTGGATTACGCCCTTTCGCCCTCTATTCATCTAACAATCCACATGTGTGATCATCTGGTGGCCTTGCTTAGTACCTTTCTACTCATATGTTATCAATTTCAGATGGGACGTCAGGATATTGACAAGGTACCTGCCCACAGCCTTCAAGATTCAGGTGCACTATGGACACAACCATATAATGAAGTTTCTGATTCACTCTAGACTTGTCCTCATGCTATTTGCTTTTCTTTTCATTGACGTAACATTTGCACAGAATTGCCTACTGAGTAACTAGGTTCTCTTTCCAGAGTTCTAACAGCTTGCACACAGTCTGACATTCTTCAGGTATAATTAGGATTGTGTTCTTCACATGTGCTTTGCATTTATCTACATAGAATTTAATCTGCCATTTTATTACCGAGACATTCAAAATCATCACAACTTTTGCAGGCAGCTTTACTTTTACCGTGCTGAATAATTTTAATTTGTATTCAGTAAATCTCGCCACCTCCCAAATCACCTCCTTTTTCAGATCACTTATGACTGCATTGACCAATTCAAGCCCTTGCACAGGTCCATTCTGCAGCAAACTTAATCATCTTTCCCTTTGCTTCCTAGGCTTGACCACCTTGCTTAGAAATTTGAAAGCAAAGTTAGGATCACATTGAATTGCTTTCATCTAGGTGTTAATAATTTGAGTTGTAAAAAGACATTTTTGTCCTGCAATATTGAAAACGAATTTCTATGTGGCGCCAAGATTAAAACCTGCTATCTTCAGGAAGAGTTTATGATTTCAGTGTCATATTTGTTCAGAACTGTTTTCTCTGTATTGAGATCTATTAAAAGTGTTCAGTAACATCATTTAAAATTGATTAGCACAGTATTGTATATGTGTGATAATACTGTATTACTGAGTTAATTCAATTTTGTTTTTCATTGCTGCTGTTAATCTGTTGTTGATTATCAAAAGCGAAATCATTAGTATAATGGAGTACATCCTCTCACTATAATTTCAGTGGAGCATATCTAATAAACGAAGGCATCTGAAATTAAAACGTTGTAAAAATGTGGTATGTATATTAATAGAATATTCCTGAAATGAGTGCTGCTAACAAATCTGCTGTGAAGCTGAGCTTGTAATAAGTCAAGGGTTACAGAAGAATTTGCACAGTAGGAGGACAGCATTTAGTATTACAGCGACAGTTTGTCATCTGTTTAAAATCTTTTGGATAAAATACATTATACTACTTCAAATAAAACTCACTGTAAAAATTCAAGTACCATAAGTTACATGTGTAAAGGTAGTTAATGGCTATTTA
This sequence comes from Theristicus caerulescens, assembly GCA_020745775.1. NCBI lineage: Eukaryota > Metazoa > Chordata > Aves > Pelecaniformes > Threskiornithidae > Theristicus > Theristicus caerulescens. The sequence goes on along the minus strand of CM036583.1, from coordinate 51,496,573 downwards.
TACTCAAATACCATTCTTCATTGTGGATGAAGAAAAACTCAAGTGATTCTTTATGATTAGAGGACTTCGGAAAGAGTGGAGGGTTTGTGGGAAAGGACGCTGATACCATTCAGCAGCCAAACAGCCTCTCCTTTCTTTTGTTTTCAGTGTTATAAATTCTCTTTTTCTTTATTTTCCTATAAAGGGATTTTAATATGAAATCCTAAACATGAAAATCATGGATTCAACTTTTTCCAGAAGAAGTGGAGAATGCAAAAGAACAGTCACGTTGCAGAGCACACAGTAGGCAGCTTTAAATAAAAGAGGCCAGGAAGAGAGTGTGACTTATAACTGCAGAGGTGGAAATCTCACCTGATCAGCTGATCTTTTTTCGTTATTCAAAATGTAAATTGTAGAGGGAGAAGGGAAAATGATTCTTCCAAAGAGCAAATATCCTCACCTAGCCCTTTCCCAGGTGCTTTTCTCTAATTCAGTCCCTAATCTCTAATCTGCCTGTCCTGCCAGTGTCCATCTCTTGCCCTCAAGGAAGCCATATTTCGATTTTGCCAGCACTGGTGGGTAAATGCTGATTCAGTATTGCTGGTGTTGGTTCCTGTTCTCTGTGATAGCAAGGAGATCGCTCAAACCCTCATGTCCCTGGTTCATCTGATCTCACGTGACAAGCAAAATACCCACCTCCCAAGACAGAAGAAATGTGCTCTGACAGCTTTAGGTAGGAGTTCTGTGAATAAGGAGTATTTGAGTCATTTTGTAACTATGTATGCTTTTTCATGCTCACTTTCACTTTAATTTAACAGACATATCTGTTTTATTAAAGGCAAATTTAAGATAGCTTAAGGTAGTTCTCAGAATTAGGCTGTTGCTTTTCTCCACGTTGTATGACTGTAGCCTCAAAAATGCTGACCTGACTAATAGTATCATAGAATTATAGAATTGTTAAGGTTAGAAAAGACCCTTAAGATCATCGAGTCCAACCATTAACCTCTCACTGCCAAGTCCACCACTAAACCATGACCTCAAGCACCACATCTACCGTCTTTTAAATACCTCCAGGGATGGAGACTCAACCACTTCCCTGGGCAGCCTGTTCCAATGCCTGACTCCTCTTTCAGTAAAGAAGTTTTTCCTAATATCCAGCCTAAACTTTCCCTGGTGCAGCTTGAGCCCATTTCCTCTCATCCTATCACTTGTTACTTGGGAGAAGAGACCAACCTCCACCTCTCTACAACCTCCTTTCAGGTAGTTGCAGCAAGCAATAAGATCTCCCCTCAGCCTCCTCTTCTCCAAACTAAACAACCCCAGCTCCCTCAGCCGTTCCTCGTAAGACTTAAACTCTAGACCCTTCACCAACCTTGTTGCCCTTCTTTGGACACGCTCCAGCACCTCCATGTCTTTCTTGCAGTGAGGGGCCCAAAACTGGACACAGTATTCGAGGTGCGGCCTCACCAGTGCCGAGTACAGGGGCACTATCACCTCCCTGGTCCTGCTGGCCACACTATTCCTGATACAAGCCAGGATGCCATTGGCCCTCTTGGCCACCTGGGCACACTGCTGGCTCATGTTTAGGCGGCTGTCGACCATCACCCCCAGGTCCTTTTCAGCCAGGCTGCTTTCCAGCCACTCCTCCCCAAGCCTGTAGCATTGCATGGGGTTGCTGTGACCGAAGTGCAGGACTCAACACTTGGCCTTGTTGAACCTCATACAGTTGGCCCCGGCCCAATAATCCAGCCTGTCCAGGTCCCTCTGTAGAGCCTTCCTACCCTCCAGCAGATCGACACTTCCACCCAACTTGGTGTCGTCTGCAAACTTACTGAGGGTGCACTCAATCCCCTCATCCAGATCATCGATAAAGATATTAAACAGGACGGGTCCCAATACTGAGCCCTGGGGAACACCACTCGTGACTGTTCGCCAACTGGATTTAACTCCATTCACCACCACTCTCTGGGCTCAGCCATCCAGCCAGTTTTTAACCCAGCGCAGAGTGCACTTGTCCAAGCCATGAGCAGCCAGCTTCTGCAGGAGAATGCTGTGGGAGACAGTGTCAAAGGCCTTACTAAAGTCCAAGTAGACAACATCCACAGCCTTTTCCTCATCCACTAAGCGGGTCACCTTGTCATAGAAGGAGATCAGGTTAGTGAAGCAGGACCTCAAGTAGTAGTATTGTAGTAGCTACTACCTCAAGTAGTAGCTATGTTTGCTCAAGCAGAGTCATTTGGGATCTGAATGGGGTGGGAGGGAGATTCTAGAAATTTTGTACTAAAATTCTGTTTTTCTAAGTATGACAATGTGTATTTCTCATACATGCTAATGGATTTTAAATAATGTCATGGTTCTTAGCTTTGTTAGGAGTTATTTTCCATTTATTGCCCTATGCTTAATATTATTTCTAGTAGCAAAACCTTTGTTCTAGAAAGAATTGCAGTAAAATGAGCTAAATGTTTTGAGTCTGAGACATTGTGTCATCAGACCTCACCTCTCTTGATCTCCTCAGTGTATAAAGGAAAAACTTCAATACCCATCTCAAAATCTGATTATAGCTCAAGCTTACAACACTTCCTTAAACAACATTTTCTATCTAATTAGCACATTTTCCTTATATATTAATTACAGACCAGTCTGTTTGCAGATGAAAAAGAGCAGCCTCTTGTCCTTTATCTGCTACTCATGGGAAATAATTCTGTTTCTCTGGAGTTAGTAGGTGTTAGCTTAGCAAAGAGTGGTGGGTCTTAAATGTATTTATGACGTTAATATTTTACTCCTCCAGATCACTTCCCATTTAAGAATAAATATTCATCACATTAAATTAATAATGAGCTAAGTTTTCTTTTAGGTAGGAAACTGAGTCAGAGAAAGTTTTATGATTTGCTCATAGTTTAGCTGTTAGCACAGAAAGGTATAAAGGCCAGATACTTTAAATCCTAGACCTGTGCTTCAGCCATTAAATATCTCTCCTCACTGTTTAGAAGATATTACAATTACTAATTTGACAGAAGTAGAATGTCTTTTCTTGCCACAGAAGTACATTGGAAACTACTCAGGGTGAGTTATACTGGCAGGATCTATAGCTTAATTGACATACTCTATTGCATGTATCCCTGCCAAAACACATATTCCAATGGTTATATTTCAGTCATTGAATTCTTTGTCCATATGGAAAAAAAATAGTTTTGTTGAAGTCCATTCAGTTTTTGACTGTTAAGTAGCACTATCCATTTGCATGTGTCTGTAGGAAATAGAAGCAGCTTTGTGCTCCATGAACATAAATCCAAGGTCCTCTTAAAAAACATCATCAGTGTTGGCTAACTTTTCAGGAAGGATCTGTGCTAATAAGGGTTTAGATGTAGGTGAAGACTTAGTGTTTCATGCATAGCAGCATTCAGCCTGCACCTGGGAGCTCAGAAGTATTACCTACAGACCTTTGGTTAAGTATTTCATTTAGTTTTGCGATTAGATGAAGTAAAGATAAACGCAAGATACATGCCCTTCTCTTTAGTTAGAGGGCAATATTTGCCTACTGTGAACAGTACTGAAACTAGGACCAAAACACTGTAAATAATTCCTACTGAATACTTTGAAGTTCTGTGCTTAAAAATAGCCATGATCTGTAAGAACTGGTAATGGTCAAAGTACCAATATGTGTCCTTTTGTGGGTAGAAGTGCTTCCACTTAATGTCTTTTTTTTTCCCTCTCTCTCTCTTTCTAGATGCAGCAATTATTCCATGAAAACTATGAACACAACCGCAAGGGTTACATTCAAGATCTTCACAACAGCAAGATTCACACAGCCATAACACTTCATCCAAACAAAAGACCAGCCTACCAATACAGGCTGCACAATTACATACTGAGTCGCAAAATTTCCGAACTGCGCTATCGGACCATCCAGCTCCATAGAGAAAGTGCCCTGATGAGCAAGCTCAGTAACAGTGAAGTAAATAAGGAAGATCAGCAACTGGGAGTGATACCATCTTTCAGTCATTTCCAGCCACGTGAAAGGGATGAAGTCATCGAGTGGGAGTTCCTGACAGGAAAATTTCTTTACTCGATGGTGGAGAACCAGCCACCCCGGCAGAGCCTGAACAGCGTCCTGCGGGCTGCACTGGATGACACTGTGATGCAAGTGATGGAAATGATAAATGAGAACTCTAGATCTAGAGGAAGGCTCATTGATTTCAAGGAAATACAGTATGGCTACCGCAGGGTGGACCCTCTGCATGGAGTGGAGTACATCCTGGATTTACTGCTTTTGTACAAAAGGCACAAAGGAAGGAAAGTTACAGTACCGGTGAGACGCCACGCTTACCTTCAGCAATTGTTTAGCAAACCTTTCTTCAAAGAAGCAGAGGAGCTGGATGTAAGAAGCCTGCTGGAGGATACCAACACTGACACTCAATCTTTCTCTTTCCTTTCAAATTCTTTAAAGATTTTTTCCTCATCGTTCCAAGGCACCAAAGACACTGGGGGACGCAGTGACAAGAAAATACATATTCTTGTCCCTGTCACAGGAAGATTTGACATTTTCTCAAGATTTATGGCTAACTTTGAGAAGACTTGTCTGATTCCCAGGCAGAATGTAAAGCTGGCAATAATTCTCTTCAATTCTGAGTCAGGCCAAGACTCCAGCAAACACATAGAGCTAATGAAAGAATACAGCATTAAGTATCCCAAGGCAGATATGACCCTGATTCCGATGGCAGGAAAGTTTTCTAGAGGTTTAGGTCTTGAAATGGCCTCATCTCGATTTGACAATGGCACTTTGCTGCTGTTCTGTGATGTTGATCTGGTATTCACACCAGACTTCCTCCAGCGATGCAGAGATAACACTATTCAGGGAGAACAGGTTTACTACCCTATCATCTTTAGCCAATATGATCCAAAAGTAATATATGGAGGCAGCCCTCCAGCTGACAGTAGTTTTGTTTTCACAAAAAGAACTGGATTTTGGAGGGAGTATGGATTTGGAATTACCTGTATTTACAAAAGTGATCTACTTACTGCTGGTGGATTTGATACCTCAATTCAAGGCTGGGGACTTGAGGATGTAGACCTTTTTACCAAAGTGATAACATCTGGCTTGAAGGCTTTCAGAAGTCAAGAAGTAGGAGTCGTCCATATTTTTCATCCAGTTCAGTGTGACCCCAATTTAGATCCAAAACAATATAAAATGTGCTTAGGGTCCAAAGCAAGTACACTTGCCTCTACCATGCAGCTCGCTGAACTCTGGCTACAGAAACACTTGGATGTCAGGTACAATCGAACTCTCTCCTGACATCTCAGCCTATTTGGCCTTTCTAGGGGAGTTTACCTCATTGTTGTTATTGTTATTTGATTTTGCTGTCATAGTTTTAAACTCCCTCCTCATTGTCTTCCGCAGACTGTTGACCTCAAACACGATGAGGCTGCTGTTCACTGATGTTTCTTATACCTACTGAACTGGTGAGGTGAATTCCTTCATATTTCCTTTATTTGAAATTCAGTCAAGTCACAGCAATCATATGATCCCATGGAGCACATCCATCACAAGAGACTGCATCAGAAGAATGTTCTCTTCCAGCTTTGGGATGCAGTATCATCATTGTTGCATTTCTCAGATTTAATGTGATACAAATATTTACTGGTGAAGGTACCACAAAAGTGCTTTATGCTTCTTCTGGGGATGGAACTCTGTAAGATAAACTTGAGTTTTATAATTTATATGAGGACTTATATGTATAAATGCTACTTTTCTTCATCTTTAGAATTTTTAAAGTAAATTAATAACTATGATTGTACCTTTATTTTTTAAAAAAAAAAGAAAAGCTGAGGAGCTACTTGCAAATACAACTGGTACTGGCTACCAAGGTCCTTAAATGTCTCATTATGATAACAAACTCCTCATTGTTGTTCACTCTAAGTGTAAATGAACTTTATTTTCACAAGGAACAGGATTTAATCAAATGCTCATGTACACTTCAGAAGATTTGTGAACCAACATCCTTCATTTGCAGGCAAGAAGAAACTATGACATAACATGGTCATTTATGATAAAGTGCAGGCATACAGTATTCTTTTTCTGAAACACATAGTATAAGTTGCTGTTTCTCTTTTTAGAATGAGTCTCTAATACATAATTTTCTTTTACATTCCTTTCATAAAGCTGCACTTGATACAGAGTGTTAGAAGTTAAAGCTGTATGGTTTTGGGTTTTTTTTTACATTTTCCATGAATATTGGTACTCAGTAGCAATTTGTTGTTAAAATTACAATAATTGTAGAATAATTATTTAAGTTTCAAATTTTACTCTTGCTGGTCAAAGTTCCTTGCCAATATATTTATATTAGTGGAGGTTATAAGACTGTGTTAAGATTTATCTCTCTGGACAGCCTGAAGTTGTCATGTTGTGGATTCACGGAGTAAAGTATTTAAAATTATACCAACATAAGAAATAAGAAAAACCAATTTCTGTATTTTAAAGAAATGTTTATATAGGGATATATATGTGTGTATGCGGACGTGTGTGTGTGTATGTCCCTATATATATATATAGATATATAGAGAGAGTAATTTCAAAATGTGTTCCTGTTTTCAGTTCAGGCAGCAATTTCTTACAATCGTTGTTATTTTTGCCACATGCTTGAAACGTTCCATGTTGTACTGTGGTAAGAGCTCAAAGGCATCCAAGAAACCATCAGAATTCAGCCAAACTTAAATTAATACAGTGGGTACATCTAATAACCTCAGTACCTTTGATTTCAAACTATATTTCAAATAGAGCTGGGAAAGAAAAAGTAAGCAATTATTGAATTTAAGTTTGTAATTTTTTCAACTGTAACTGACTCCTTCTGTGTTTCCTTTCAAAAAACAACTAAAAGATTGGAATTCACTGGCACATCTATTGGTATGAAGATACCCGGATAAATTTCCTAAGGCACGAGGAGGGTGTGTAGGTCAGTTAATGTCTCTTATCTGTGGTTCTCTGTTCTGGATTTACCATGCAAGGAAAAAGGCATCCATGAAAAGGAGTGAGTAAACTCAGAATTAAAGGGCTGGCCATAGTTTTCTGTGTGCTTTCAAAAGGGCCATCCCCGTTGCCTTGAAGAAGGTAGTAATTGTGGTAGATGAGAAGAGATAGAAGGTAATTCTTGCTTGTCTGCCCTCCCCAAGGAGACTTCCTGGCTTGTTACTCTCCTGGAGGCTCTTGCCTACCTAGCTCAATATTGTTAGCTCAAATGTCTGGAGAAAGTAAAATTCACTGTTATTATGAAATAATTCTTGGAAACCGCTCTTTAAATTAAGTGCAAAGGTCATGCTTTTTTCACTTAGAGAGCCAAGAATAAGGAACATACAATTTATCTGATCAATCTCAATTAACTGATGCAACTCGGATTGTAAATATCAAAAACTGAATGCCTGTTGATAAATGTTTGTGACGATTTCATAAACATGAAAAAAAATATTGATTTACAAAGACATCTAAGGAAATCATTGTCTGCTGGGATGTATTCCAGTGCTTATTTCAATTACTTAACTTAGTGGCCTGAAAGTATTTGCTCAGCTCAAAGTAAAATAGTAGATTAGAACAAGAAATTAAACCAATCATTCAGTGGGGATAAAGACATATACAGAGGGCTTGCAGGATCAGGTCCTACATGACATAAGTAAAATGCTAGTATTTACCAGTACAAGTATTTATTTAGTGTCTGACTGATTCATTTGTTTATATGATGAATTACTTTGTTTAAAAAATGATTATAAATGTTTATTATGAAATATTGCATTGTCTTTTGAAAGAATTATCCTGAGATAACTTGAGAACTTGTGTTAGTTTGTTTAAGGAATAATATGCCTTCTAAGGAGATCATATTAAAAGAGAAAAAAAAGCACAAAAGTGTTAGAGTAATGTTATGGATGTGTAGATTAACATGGGAATGTCTGTGCTAATCAACTGTTTGCTTTTGTCTAGTCTGAATCATAATCTTTATTGTAAAATGAAATTTCTATGTGTATGATGTCCCTTTGTAAATGCGTACCGAATGAATTCACAACAGAACATAATGACCAATTTTTCCAAAACCTCCTTACCCTGGGAATAGGTTCCATGGTTTCATTGCTGGGAAGTGGGTTGCAAACTTCTCACACTTTGGCTTTTCAGACACTGCCTTTCTTAAAAAAAAAATCTCAGCAATCCCAACAGAGAAACCTCAGAAATCCCCACGCCACCCCCATCCTGACATGTTTTCCCATTCACAGTACTTAATTTAACAGAGCATTTGCATCTTCTGAATGAAGGAAAAACATCAGGTTGGGCATCCTAAGACTTGTTGAGTATACTCTGCATCAGGGTACTGGTTCTCAAGCTGGAGAAAGGCAGAGGGCCAGGGGCAGGCGTGAGACTCAGCCATGGGAGTCGGCGCCTTCTGCCCGAGTCACCTCCTTGCTGCCACCAGCGCTGCCAGATGCCTCTCCTTGGAGCTGCAAACAGGCAGCACAAGCCAGCGCAGGAGAAGAGCTGTGCTTGCTGCCACCAGCTGCTTTTGGGAAGCAGAAGGGCCATTGTAATAAGGATTTGGGAGGAGTGAAAGGAGAATGCCGAACTGAGGTTTCATTGGGTTGGGGTGGCAGATCTCGTGCAGATCCTGTGTCTCGCTGTCGCTGGGTGGAAGGGGAGTCTGGTCCTACACCTCTTCCCTGTTTCCTCTCAAGGGGCATTGTGAAGGAAGGGGCAAAACCAGCAGTCCTTCCACTCAGTGGGGCTAGTGGTCCTGGACCACACACTTGGAGTCCTACCATATCATGGGACGTGTGGGAAAAAGGTGCCAAACAGTCTTCCCAAAAAGCAGTACAGAGAGAGGCACCTTCTGCACTCACCAGACACCAGAAGGATGTGCACAAAAGTGCCTTTTGGAGCCTTTGTACCAGTGTGCGCTTAACAGTGCCTAAAGACTCTTGCAAAAACTATAATCCTGGTAAAAGGGCTCATAGGAGTGTACTGCGGATCCTGAGGCACTGTGGAGACTTCCAAGGGGCATGAATTAACAACCACTTTCTTTAAATAGAGCAAATAAGTAATTTAAACTTATTTTGGTTTCTTAAGAAATAATTCTAGTGATTAGTTAAGATGTAGTTGCCACACAAGATTTTGCTCCAAAGAACAATGCTAGCTTTAAGATATAAAAAAAACACATGTGCAGTCTAGATCTGATTTTCCTGCAACTTGAAATAGGTTAAAATTTTTGGAAAAAAATATGGACTAAGAATTGGTAAGCCGCTGACTGGAGGAAAGTTTTGTGTTTCTGCTCTATTTTTAAAGGAGAATCAGATGAGAAGAAAACAAAAAATGTCTATAGTAGATACACACAAAAATCAGCCATCATGTGAGGGTTGCAGTGATGATTATGGTCCTAAACTGCACCACAATGAGACGTTTCACAAAAGTCTAACTATTTACAATAACTGAATGTCACCGAAGGTTATACTTTGTCATAAGTCTGTAAGTAACATATAAAGTTAAATCAGTCCATTTTTAATTCTTTCATTTCTTAGAATATTTTTTTTTATATATTCTGTCAGCATTTATTCACTTGATTAATGAGCTGGCTTTTCATGACTCACTCTATCCTTCCTACTTCTCTTTTCCTTGGGTCTTCCCATTTGCAGTATATATTTCTACAGTATTTGAAACTTTTTGAGCTAGCACGGTATTTCTGTTACGGTTTTATGATGTCACTGCCATATAAAACTGCTGAACTAGAGTATTTTGCTGAATGAGTTTCTAGTCCTGCTTCAGATGGTTTCCATTTGCCTGTCACTGTAAGTTAAAAGTGTTCTGAGTATTATTACTTCATCCCTTCCTCTGGTCTCTTTCATACTGGAATCCCACCAAGGCAAGGAAATGCAAAAACTTTCCAATCCTTAAGTCTAGGAAAATGAACAGAATCTGGGGATTTTCTTGATCTCTTTTGTTTGTTTGTTTGGGCTTTTTTTGCCTTCAAATCTTTTATCTAGAATTTCAGAAGCATATTTGTCAGTTCTATAATTTTAATAAAATAAATAATGGTTATTAAGATGTAAGACAGCACATATATGGACTACATAACACAAACTGTAATTTTACATCCTTATTTTCTAGGCATCTAATTATTCAACATGTTTGCCATTTATAGGAAATTTGAGGATAAATTAAAAGCATCCTTGCTGATTTAGTGCTTATTTAGCATTAGTGGAAAGCTTAACCATGTAGACAGAGATCAAAAGATACACTATATACTGTAGGCTGCTGGGGTTTTATTTCTTTTGTAGTGCTGGTGGGAAGATCTCCTCAGCTCTGCATAGGATGACTGCAGTGTGGTCGTGTTCTTCACAAATCAGCCGTGTCTACCAATGATTTTAACTGACTGCAAAGCTATGGGCATAGTATCCAGCTTCGTAACAGCAGGCAAGACTTATTGGGCTTACCCAAACATGTGCGAGACTGATCCTCACATTCAGAGGGACTCGGTGTGGCATAATCAGATGGTAGGTACATAGGTCAAATACATCTGGGCACAACTTCTGGGCACACCCACTGAAGGCATCCCTTTAAAAAGGAGGCCCCAGCAATGCAATGGGCTCTGTGAAGATATTCCTAAAAGAGACGTATGCTAGCTAACGTAGGTGCCAAATACTTTTGCTTCGAGCAGGTAAATTGCCTTTAGGTGATTCCATCAAAAAAAGGATAGAAAGAATAAGATTAATGATGAAAAAATATGCTTGTGCTTGAGATCATGAACATTTTTATTATTGGTTATTTTGGAAGCCTTCATGACTTGCTCTTGCCCTTGCTTAGGGTAATATGGAGCAATAAACTATGCTTATTTTACACAATTGTCCATACACTGCTGACTAAAGAAAAGATAAGCTGACTAAATGCTTTGAAGATGGTTGTTGAACCATGAGTGACCAGAGAGAGAACTGCTGAGCGTAGTTCAACCTCAAAACCAAAACTCAGATCTTCTCCCAGGTAAGGACAATTCTCCTGTCTTGGACAGGTGTAAGTAGAAGCCTGAGTTTTTACAAAGCATCATGGTATCCCAGGATCCACCTTCATGCTTTTAGTGTGTGACTGCTGGGAGCAGGCACAAAGTCCAAACACAGTGCTGCCACCAGCTGAAATAAAAAATGAGGAATGCAGTTAAGTGAGGAATGCAGTAAAAAGTGTTTCATGGGTGACAGGATGGATAGGAATGATGTAAATCCAGAGAGGTGTGTGTGCCTTTGTTATGTTAAGAGACTGGAACACAACACTTGTTTTAAAGTAGAACTCAGCTTTCCTTTCTTCCTGAAAGCTTTTTGCCTTGCTTTGCTTTCCACTTCTACATGCAGTGACAAATGCTGAAACTGTTTGGATCAATACCAAAACTGTAGACCTTTCACACCTGGTTTGTTCTGACCAGCAAGCCCAAGTTCACTGCAGTGATAGTTTAACTGGCAGTTATGACTTTTTCCTGTTCTCTTTTTAGACATGACACACTTTATTGTTATTTAACTGGGAGTGAGATCTTTGACAGCTTTGTTCTATTTGTGCCTAAGACGCTCTAGTCTTTCTGTTGTAACTTGTGCTGTTGTGTGGCACTGTTTTGTACTGTTACGTGGCACATGACTGCTTTAAATAAGAAAGAGTTTCTTTAAGCAAAGGCTTCTGGACAGTAGTATACAGCTGGTGTCACCTTGCAAGCACAGTTACGTGGTTGAAATAAAGTATGTTCACCTATGGTCTTTTATTTGCTGCATTGATAAAATGGTTTTGCTTGATGAAAAACCCAGAATGAATATGAGTTACGAGTGAATATTTTCTGTTGACAAAGCTCAGCAAATTTATTTAAATAACTGGGGCCAAGTGATGAGCCATGCACCTGGCATGTGCTGATACTGGAGGATATCCAGAGATTATAGGTGCTTTTAACAAAACAAGTTATAGGAAGATGTCTCTGGTAAAAGTGAATGAGAAGTGCTGTGTTTTCCACTCCAGAACTGCCAGTAGCAGAAGATTTGTATTGCTTGTAGAATTATATCAGTCATAACTTCTGCCATGACCAACAGGTGTTTAAGGGAAGGGCACAAGGGCAGAACCCTAGATCTTGCCCTCGTGTACGAAAGAGACCAGAGAGATCAAGATTTATCCTAAAACACTCTTAGAAGAGAGCCCACTCTGAGAGAAACATGGGGCTGGCAAAGAAAGGAACATGCAAGAAACCAAAGAGGAAAACCAAAAAGGAGATTCCCTGTCTTCTTCTTTTTACTTGACATGTTGCTGTGCTCCTCAGGGAGCTACCAGGTCTGGCTGGATTCAGCTCAGCACCAGATGGGGAAGCCCATTCATTAAGCCTTGTGGGAAGCAAGCAAAAATGCTGTGTCTGTGACAGGAGCAGATACTGGTGGGCGATGGGAAGGAAAGTGCATGGGAAATCATATAAGGAGCCAAGAAAATGGATATTTTTTTGCTTGTGAAGTAGAAATTCAGTCTGTGGGTAAGCAATTTTACTAGCATTGATATGTAAGGGCAAGAGCCAGTAATAAAGAGACAGAGAAATAAGAGGACATAAATTTGAAAGGAAGGAGAAGATACAGACACAGTACAGAAAACAGACCACCTGTGTAAACATAAAATTTAATTAAAGTAGACATTAAAATAGATGGGAAAAAGTAGCACAAGAAGTAGAAGAAATAGAAGGAAAGCAATTGCAGGAAGACGAGAAGAACTTAAAAAGGTTTAATAAAAAACAAGTGAAGGACTAGCATAGATGTAAGCGTTAAGCATTGGGTACAGAATACTTTGTAGTGCTGTTTGAGAAGCATGGGAAACATTTCCGCAGCACTGCACCCCACTGCCTTACCTGGAGGTGTCTTAAGTAGCAAATGCCAAGCTAATATTAAGATATTCCTACTTTTGTTTGCTTTTTATCAGAGCCTAAAATACTGCATTTGTTTTCATGTTGGTTTACCCCCACCCTGTGTGGTAAATATCTATTCCAATGCTGTGTTACAAGGATTTTCTTTTTCTGAACAGAGTAAATAAGATGGGAGAGCTGTCTTTAGTACTAACAGTTGAAGCATAGTGGTAGAGAAATGGCAATACCAATGCTACAGTACATCTTCTGAAGAAAAAAAAATTTTTTTTGAGATTGTAATGTCCGGTGATGACAAAAAACTGGCAGTCAGAGGGAGCTTCTGCAGTCTTGTCCCATCTTCCTTCCCCTTCCTATTCCACCTTCAGTTTCTAGCTTCTGCTGTACTTAGGTACTGATGACAAACTTAGAGGGCTAAGGAAATCTATTTCCTTTTTAGTATCGCCAAGCAAGGAATTAAATTTTGGGCACAAATTTTATTGTGAGGTTATGCGTTTAAAGCAAAGTTATATATTCCAGGTAAAATTCTTTTTCAACACCTTGATAGTTTATTCATACCAACATGATTAAGTTAGACACTGTAATGATGTCACTGCTGTGTAAAATTTCTAAACTACAGCACTTTGTTGAATTAGTTCCCAGCTCCATTGCAAGCCATTTCCATTTGCCTGTCACTTCTCTTTAAACTATCCTGAATTTTATTACCATTTCCCTCAGTCTCTCCTCCTGACATCATGAGTTTCTTGCCAGGAACAGGAACACAAAACCTTTCCAGACTTTAAAATGCATCTTGAAAATTAGGGCTGAAGCATACAAGATTCACTGATTCAGCAGATATTAAAGGGCTCAGTGGCACAGAGAAGTGAACCCTTGAAAATGGAGAGAGAAAATGTTGAAGAAGCGGGAGGTGCTTAGCTCCTGAGACACATATCAGACTTTGTGAGGTCACATTTTTGTAATACTCTTTCTGCTGCTAACACTCATGACAACTATGTTGATTTATTACAGACTTAACTGCTAAGTGTTGTCTGACAGTAGTATCTGTAAGTAAATGAAGTACTGAAAATGTCAGAAAAGGTGTTTCGGAGAGAAACGAGGAGGAAAAAGGCACCCATACTTCTCTGCTGCAAGGCTGGTTCTGTTAGTGCTTCCAGACTGGTGGGGTCAGCAAGGCCTCTGGAGGGCACCCTCACTTCCATAGTGGGGTTGGGTTCCCTGAAGATGAATAAGCACCTTACTAAAAACTCTCGTGCTTGTATACTGCACTTATTTTACAGAATTGCACACAATCACAGAAAGGCTGAGATGGGAAGGGACCTCTGGAGATTATCTACTCCAAACCCAAAAAAAAGCAGAATCACCTAGGGCAGATTGCACATGACTGCATCCAGTTGGGTTTCGAATATCTCCACAGATGGAGAGTCCACAGCCTCAAAGGGCAACCTGCGCCCATTTAACTGAACCCACTGGGCACTACTCAGAATAGCTCTTGTCTTCTTTATTCCCCCCCATCAGGTATTTATACATATGGATAAGATCCCCATGAGCCTTCTTTTTTCTAGACTCCCAGTTCTCTCAGCCTCTCCATGTATGACAGATGCTCCAGTCCCTTAATCATCTTTGTGGCCCTTCACTGGACTCACTCCAGTATGTCCATGTCTCCCTGTACTGAGGAGCCCAGAACTGGACCCAGAGGTGTCTCACCAGTGCTGAGCAGAGGGGAAGGATCACCTTCGTCTTCCCCCTCACAATGGACTTCCTAATGCAGCGCAGAAGGCTGTTGGCCTTCTTTGCTGCATGGGCACATTGCTGGCTCATGGTCACCTTGTTGTCCACCAGGACCTGAGGTCCTCCTCTGCAAAGTTGTTTTCCAGTCCTTGTCAGCTCCTAGTGTGTACTGTTGCCTGGGATTATCCCTGCCCATGAGCAGAACTTTGCACTTACTTTTGCTGAACTTCATAAGTTTCCTGTTTGTGTATTTCTCAAGCTTGCCAAGGTCCCTCTGAATGGTAGCACCCACCTGCTATATTAATTATTCCTGCCAGTTTTGTATCACCTGCAAACTTGCTGAGAGTGTGCCAGGTCCCATCATCCAGGTCATTAATGATGATGTGAAACAATGTTGTCACTGGTATTGACTACTGAGGTACACCACTAGTGACTGGCCTGGATCTGGACTTGGGCCTGGCCATTCAGATATTTTTCAGTCCACCTCAGTGTCCATTTATCTAGTCTGTAGATCTTCAGTTTGCCTGTGGGGATGTTATGAAAGAGTTGAAAGCCCTGCTAAAGTCCAAATAAACAACATCCACTGCCCTCCCCTTAGTCACCCAGTCAGTCATTTCGTTGTAGAAGGCTATCAGGTTGGTCAGGCATGATGTCTTCTTTGAAAGTCCATGCTGACTACTCCCAGTCACTTGCTTGTCCTTCATATATTTGGAAATGGTTTCCAGCTTAATTTGCTCCATCTGCCCCCCGGGATCAAGGAGAAGCTGACCAGTCTGTAGTTCCCTGAATCCTCCATCTTGTGAGATGGGGTGCCATTTGCTTTCTTCCAATTCTCAAGAACCTTCCTTGAGTGTCGTCACCTTTCAAAGATGATCAAGAGTAGCCTTGCAGTGACATCAGACAGCTCCCCAGGTACTCCTGAGTGTATCCTATCTGGTCCCATGGACTTGTGTATATCCAGTTTGTTCAAATATTCCTTAACCTGGTCCTCCTCCACCTAGGGTAATATTTCTTGCTCCAGACTTTCCCACTGGTGTCAGAGGCCTGGGATTCACAGAATCACAGAATTGGTTGAAGTTGGAAGGGACATCTGGAGGTCATCTAGTCCATACCCCCTGCTCAGCTCAAGCAGAGACACCTAGAGTTGATTGCCCAGAACCATGTCCAGACAGCTTATGAATGTCTCTAATGATGGAGACTCCACCACCTCCCTCAGTAATCTATGCCAGTGCTCAGTCACTCTCACAGTAAAAAGTGATTCCTGATGTTTATATGGAACCTCCTGGATTTCAATTTGTACCCATTGCCTCTTGTCCTGTCACTGTGCCGCCTTTGCCACAAAGGCACAGTGCTGGCCTGTGTTCAAGTTTATGTCCACCAGGACCCCCAGGGCCTTTTCTGCAAAGCTGATTTCCTGCTGAGTGGCCCCCAACATACATTGATGCGTGGGGTTGTTCCTTTCCAGGGGCAGGAATTTGCACTTCTCCATGTTGAACTTCATGAGGGTCCTGTCAGCCCATTTCTCCAGCCTGTCAAGGTCCCTCTGGATGTCAGCATGACCCTCTGGTGTATCAGCCACTCCTCCCAGTTTTGTGTCATCAGTAAACTTGCTGTGGATACACTCTGCCTCATCTTCAAGATCTTTAATGAAGATGTTGAACAGGGCTGGACCCATTATAGACCCCTGAGGTACACCACTAGTTACTGGACTCCAACTAGACTTTGTGCCACTGATCATCACCCTCTGGCCCTGGCCATTCAGACAGTTTTCCATCCACCTCACTGTCTGCTTATCCAGTCCACACATCAACAGCTTATCTATGAAGGCAAATTCCTGAAGGCAAATCTTAACAGAGTCCTGAAGATTCCTGAAGGCAAATCATAATACTGAGATGTAGGCAAAGAAGTCATTGAATAACTTGACCTGTTCCATGTCTTTTGTCATGATGTTCCTTGCCCAGTTCAGCAATGGACCTGCATTTTCCCTTCTCTTCCATTTGCTGATGATACACCTTTAGCAGCCCTTTTTGTTACCTTATGCTACTTGCCAGGGTCAACTCCTGGTGGCTTTGGCTTTCCTAACCCACCTCTGCATGCTGGGACAGTGTCTCCCTATTTCTTATGGGTTACTTGTCCCTGTTTTCACCCTCTGTATGCTTTATGTTTAGTTTTGTTCATCCATGCAGGCCTGTTTTTCAAATGATGGTATTCAGGCAGCCTTCCAGTAGAAACCACTGATTTCTCTCTCAGTTAGTAGCCTGAATGTGTTTTCAGATGTAATTTGTACTGCTAAAAACTCTGCTGGATTGTTAATTGAAAAACATCTGTGGAGTGAATACATAGGTGCAAAATAGGTACTACAAGCTTCTGTCCAGGACCCACCTTGTCCTGCAGTGCTAAGTAGGATACCCAATGATACAAAGATGTCACAGGGAAAAGACCCAGGGATGATCAGGCAGAAAAGATATGGAGCATCTCAGGGAAGTTTTTTACTGATATTTCTAAGATAAACTGCAGTGCTGCTGTTGTTAAGAAGGCAGTTACCTGCTGAGGACTGAACTGAAACACTAAGCTGACCAGCTTGACTACCAGCATGGCCAGAGATATCTGTTAAGTGCTATGATACTCTATTGATTAAGCCATTGCATATTTGGGGTTTGAAAACCTGGGACTGTGATCCCACTACTATTAAATGGTGAATTTATTTGCCCCTTTCATGTTCTTTTATAATAATGTTAGGTATTTATAGACAAAAGTTTGGCTTAATTTTGATTCCTGAAAACCTAGTCTAAAGCACCAAAGAGCAATAGTAATATCCTGATTACAAAAGAAAGTCACTAAGGTGAATGTCACTGACACTGATGATTGATAGGAAATGTTCTGTATATATTGCTATCTATTAGGATTATAGAAATAAGAGAATCTGTGTTTTGTCAGTTCTTGAGGTTTTTTTAGGCAGTGACATTTCCTCTTACAAAAGGGAACAAATGGCTCCTTCAGTTACTGCCCAATATAATCTCTTTCTTTTTTTGTCTACTCCGGGTCACTTAGACTTGCTAAATGTGGTGGTCATTACTAATGGCGACAAATATATGCCAAATTGCCCTCATCATAAGGCTGTCAAAACAGATTCACCCAGAGACCAATAAAGGTAAAAACTCTGGAGAGCAGCAAGTGACCAATTAAATTATTGCTGGTGTCATTTAACACTTAGGAAGAGGAAGAAATGACAATTTTGTGAAGCTATTAAGGAATACCTCTAAGACTGAAGCATCTGTTAGAACTCAATATAGAAGTTCTCTAAGATTTCCTATAACTAAAAAGCAACTGATCTTGTAATGGCAAGCTGTATACTCCAGATTACTGTAGCAATTTCAGAATGTACAGAGTAATACCAGTAATACAGAGTGTGTATTTTACATGTCTCTGGAATTAGAGGACTTTTCCCTATAAATATACTCAGTGGCATATTCACACCATCTTTCTGGCTAGTTCACTTACCTAATTTTGGCATGAGTCAGACCACATAAAGTTGTCTAACTTCCAAACAGTCTTTGAGAGCATGCCAGCACTAAAAGAGAAGCATAAAGCTAATACGATTCTTGCCCAATGTGCAGCATGAGAGAGTGTGGCACACAGTTTCTGCAACTTGATATAGGAGCTCAAGTGGTATCACAGTAGTCTTGCTCAGAAAATAAGCAAAACAGATGGGTTGGGAATGGCTTGACACTTGTAGAAAGTTTCAAGGCAGCCACCCACTAAAACCACATTTGGACAGCACTCAGGATCTGGTTCTGTATCTACCTTCTAATGAAATAAAACTTTGCTTAGGAAGCAAGTCTTTCAATACTGCCAACAAAATATGTTTAGATGTTCTACCTGTCTTATTCTTGCAAAATCTTGTCTTTCTTTTCTTCTTTTTTTCCTAAAATTTTTAAACATTAACTCATGATTATTTAGTATGTTGCTGATATTTTGCCCTCCAACAAAACTTGATGTGAACCAGAGTTTCCTGTTCTTTCTCACCCACCTTGAATGGATGAGATTGGTAGGGGGTGGGGAGACATAAGCTAGCTGAACTAGTTGCCTTTTCTAAAAGCTCCATCAGTTCCTGAGAAACTGAAAAGCAGTCCTTCACAGCAGGATATATTTATCCTATTTTGATACAGAAGTGAGCTTCTGTATCAAAGGACTGTATCAAAGTGAAGCGATTCAGAAAGTTTGCAGCCAGATAAGAATCATGAATCAGACTGATAAGACAGATTGCATAGGCCATATTCTGCATAAACCATATTTTTGTGATGCAATATATCCATTTTTTAATAAACTTTTAGAAAGTATTTTTGAAATCTGTACCAATTTCATTCAGCCATATGAGAAATCATAGTTGCCTCTTCATGTGCCCTCACTTTGAGAGTAAGACAGAAGGAATTTCTGTTACTTCATGGGCCATTTATAGATGAAGCCATCTTTACAGAAGGCTTTGATGGAGGATTTTAAAGATTTTCTGCAGTGAGTTTTTTATTAAAATGGAATTCTGCAGGGAAGGGGAATAGAGTGAAGGATGAATGTCATTTGGATGACATTATCTGGCAGATTAAAGCTACACTAGACGTCATTTGAAACTCCTGAATTGTCTCAGAAGCTTTGCAGCATCTTTGCTGTTGTGGTAAGATCAGCTTTTGGAAAAGTGGTGTAAAAAACGTTGGCTAGGACAAAGCAGATAATGATGAATGCAAAGGCTGAGATTACTTAAGTAATCAAGTACTTACTTGAGTTTAAAGCCAATTTTCTTGTGAGCTCTATCACTCTTTATAAAGCTTCAGCCTTAGTAAGGAGGTGGTGATTGCTGAGGTTACAAAAGGCTGCACCCAGCTTCAGAAAAGGGGGAGACAGGTGGCTTGAACTGAACAGGTTTGGAGGCAGCAGGATTCCTGCAGCTCTTGGAAGAGAAGGACTGTGAACTATCCACTCAGGTAAGCTTCATTACTGCAATTACAATCTGCACCTTAAAGGTTTTGAGAAGGAGAAAGCAAGATTGACAGTGCACATGTCTGTAGAGTGAGAGAACAGGAATGATGGCTGCCAACAACACACAGCGGGGCTGTGAGAGGTTGTTAGGGCCTATCTTCAGCTTTTCCTGAACGGATGGAGTTAGCAAAACCCTCTGAAGACATTGACAAAGGGTTGCTATGCTAGTGTCACACAGCTGGTGAGCACACACTGCAGCAACCCTATACCTGCTCTAATTTATGCCAGGACTGGTTGGGTCACATGAGATCAACTGATAGTCACTAATTGCGTTGTTGATATCCCACAGGCAACTATGGCACTACATTTGCTAATAGGCAACTGGTGCTTCCAGGCCTGGAGAGAAATACAGGACAACTTGAGGAAGCACAGGGTGACAGCAAGAAATAACTGCTGTGGAGGCGTTGTGCCACCTCTTCCTTTACCTAAAGAAGAGAAGGATTCTTTGATATGGCCAAGTGTCACACAAAGAAAGGACGGTCTAGCTTTCAGGCTTGTGCATCAGGGGGTGCAGGAAAAAAGGAGAGTGGAAAAAATGCTGGAGGTGAATTTTGAGATGAAATTCCCAGTGGCTGGAGAAGCATAATGACAGGGTATACACAGTGCCTACCTCCATGAGGTCTGCGACCAGCCCCCTGCATGCCATGGTTATGTAGATAAGAATAAGAAGTCAGGAAGAAATTTACTGCTTACCCTGGAAAACAGGTTGTTAACTTGTTCACAGGAAAAGGTGAGGATATAAACATCACTGAAGCTAGTAAACTTTGAGAAAGCCCATGCTATCAGAGCTGAAATGGCTCAAAGGACCTTGCTGGCAGAAGCTGGCGGAAAACTTCTCCAGTCACAGGAGTTGTTCTTCAACAAATGCCAAAGGAATCAAACATGACTCACTTTGTCAACTAGTATATTTTTGATCGTGGGAACAATTGGTTGCAGCTCAAAGTTTAATCAAAGCAATGCAATTTGACAACCTGCTAAAACGTATGAGATCAAGATGCCTTTCCTAGAAATAGGATGCCATTAAACATCATCATCACCATCACCATTGACCCTTTAGAAATCCCCCCAGTTTCAGCATTATCAGTTTCAATTAACAGTAATGGTTTGTGGAGGATACCTGTCTGGCTTGCGTAACCTTTGACTGATTAACAACACATGCTCCATTTCGCATAATGCAGTTTTCTGAAGTTTTATTAAAGAGATTGTAACTCACATGAAGTGTACATTTTTGACAAGGGCAATTACATTTATTGTGCGAGGAAAAATTTGGTAATGTCCTTATTTTTTCCTTGACAAACCTAATAAATTCAGTGGAAGCCATGCTAGAACTCAAAGTTAGGATGAGAACCATTAGAAACCCAGGCAAATCCAAAACAGAGTACGGAATAATATTTTTTTCGTTATGTACTTTGAGTAAACATAAGTTGGGAGCTCAGCACCATGCCAGCCAACCGTCTTCTGTATTCCTTAAAATGAATGCTGCTTTTCTGCACTTCTGGAACTGAGCTCACCTCCATACATACCAGCTCTCTTTCGTCATCAACATAAGATATTGTGGCCAAACTCTGTTGTTAGTTTTTTAAACAAGCGTCTTATACAGATGTCTGGAGTGGATTCTACTTGACATTGGTGACTAATACATCTTAATTTTGTTCCTTTCCTCTCTTATTTGACACATGGCTAGTAGGCCTCTGAGGTCCATGCTACTTCTTGGCCTGTGTACTATGTACAATAGGCCACCAAGTCTGTTTGTGGGCTTCAGTGCACCCCAATAACAAAAAAGCCTCATATGATTTTTGCCTTATATTGTATTTGTGCTTCACCTTTTAATAAAATTATACACTGATTTAGGATCTTGTGAGGTTGGCTTTGCAGAGATAATGCTTTTATCTATAATATGGTAGCATACAATCTCTTGCAAGGTATGGAAACACTAATTGTAGAAATATGAACATTACAGAAATTTCTGTTATAGTAACTTCAATCACTTTACCTCAGGTATAAATGCTTCAGTTGGTAGAAATACTAAATAACAAAAAATTACTTAACAGCTATACATACATTTGCAAAGAAATATTGTTTCTAGCCATGCAATTTGCATTAAGATCAATGAGTTCTGCAGCTAAGTCCCCTTGCAGCTCAAAGTCCAATTCAATGGTTCTGGGTTTAGAAGTTTATAGCTAGCGCGTTCAATGGCAAAAAAATGTATGTCCCAGAAAACTGATCTGTGTCTGCTGACAGAGGCTTACCTCTACCACTCTGTCGATCTTCCACTTTAAGTGCCCTTCTGTCAGGCTCAAGAGTGCAATTAATTTGGTCATATAGAAACTGCACAGGGTTTTTTTTAATGGTTTTTTGTGTTTTTTATGTCTCTTGCCTGAAAAAGAAGGGAAAGAAACAGTGCCAGTAAGAGGGCAAGAATTTGTCTCCATGGATCAGTAAAAAAGACAACAAAACAAAACCAACAAAAAAACCCCACCAAACAAAAACACAGTTGTCTTATAAAGGTTGTCTTTAGATAGGGTCACTCTACCTTTGAACATACTTGTTCTGAAGCTGTCAGCTGGAAGTTATGCTCAGAACAATATTTATGTTTGTAACTGTTCAGCATTTTGCTTTTGTCAGTTGGGAGTGAGCAAAATATATCACCCCTAGTCCATCCCTGCAAGTGTTATATAGCTAAAGCCTATTCCTCCTGGCCACTGGCACTGGCAAGCAAGCAGTGACATCTGATGCCTAATCAGAAGCAGGCACCAGAGAATCGTGCAGGGAACTGGACTGAAGCCACAACCAGGTCCAGATAAAGTGTAATGAATTCTGTTTTTTTCTCCTTCTCTTCCACATGTGCTGGACATTGACCTTTCTTTAACTCGCATCAAAGCCTTATCTCCTGAAATAACTGCACGAAAGTGGGAGCCATGATGTGGATACCTAATCATTTGCATCTGGTGGGGTATTTTAGTCCTGTGTTAACTCCATTTGCAACTCCTGGAGTCATCGCCTTCAATTCAATAGGATGAAAACATGAAAAAGGGACACTGCATGAGTTTATCAAAGACTGTAGAACAAAATTACTGTAATTAAGAGGCACTGATGAAAGAACAAAGTGTAAAACTAATGACATGCTAATACCAAAAGGCAGATTGAAAGCATTTCCATAATCTGAGATGAGCTGACAACTGTGACAAAGTGAGAGGGGGAAGGGGAAACCTGTTAATGAGCACAGCTCCCTGCTCTGTCAAGAGTCCCATCTTTGTCTCATCTCCCACATATTTTCCATGCTTTGTAAAGTGAAGGAAGTGCACAGATAATGTAGTGTAGTATATCATCGTTGTGTTGTATTTCTGGGCCACTGTAAGAAACTAGAAACTCTGATGGGTTTTCTTTATGGAAATTGATGGACTATGGTGTTCATCTTTGTTTGCATGAACGAGTAACTTTCCCCCAGCTTTCTCACTGCTCTTGCAGTGCTTTTTGAAGCCAGTAAAAATGTAGCTTCATTTGCTGATTAGTTTTAAGAGAACAAAGGCATAAAATCCCTCACCATTTTAGCACTGAAGTTAACTGTTTGTTGAGCAGTATCTGACTACATAAAAACGAGGGAGCTCTTTTCTTATCACTCATGTTAATCTTTTTTTGACAAAAATTCTCTGTCTGTGTCAAGAGATGGGTATGCTTTGGCCCTACGAAGAGACATTCACGTATGGGAGGAGTACCTCTGAAAACTAACCATGTAGTATTGAGACTTGAAGCAGGTACCTAGACCAGGTGCAGCAGAGCTAATTTCTATTGAAGTCAGTGGTCTTCAATATTTATTTTAGGTTTGATTCTGACACAGGTTACACTCTGGGCCTTTGGAGCATCTCCTAGCTCTGGAAGGACATTCAAGCCCTCTCCCAGAACCCAGTGCAAACAAGATTTATACACACAGTGGTTCCCCTTCCATCCTCACCTACCAGTGGGTGGGGGAGCCATGGGGCAGTCGGAGAGGGTCCCTCCCCGGACCAGCTCATGCTGTGATGTGTGCGAGGAAAAGTAAAAGCTTAGTGCAGGGCTGCCCTTTCCTCTGGTCACCTTACCACCTTTGTGAACACAACAGTTACAACTGGCAGCAGCACTGGTGCCCTCTGCTCTACCCCGCACACCTTGATGTTTTGTCAGTCTTCATTTCAGCATTCATTTAAAGCAGTGGGGAAGGCTATTCAAAAGGGGCTAGCAACTAATATCTGTAAGTTTTTCTAATTCTTTTATTTTTACATCCCCTCTTAGATATTAGAATAACTCACGGTTTCACTTCAAGCCATGGCAGCATCAGTTGAAGTCTTGATATAAGGTGGGAATCTCAGTGTATGTTCTTCCATTTGATTTAAAATTTTTATTCCCCTCTTCCCCAGATAAATCTTTCTTAAAATCAATTTTTTAATTCTAGGCCATAAAAGAACATGTTCTGTGCCTCTTAAATGAACCCTTAACATTCCTCTGGTTGTTTCAATGGATGACATTTTACAAGCTTTTGCTTCTTCACATAGAATGTTGCTGTTTGCTTTTTGGAAAGAAAGCATTTTAGTAACTGGTGACATAAGCGTGAGTTGAAGATAATTGCTGTCTACTTTCCAAACTGCATTGCTCAATTCTACCTGCAAAACGTATCTGTAGAATATTTTCACTTCATATTTACAATCTTTCACGGATTTCAGATCTGAATCAGTTAGTGTTTGGGATTCCTATTTGGATTTAAGGATTTTCTATGAAAAGAATGTACATATGTTTAAATATTTTCACTATTAGTAAGATATAAGAAATATTATTAAGTTGGGTTTTTTCCTCCAGAGAAAAGGAGAAATGTAATCCGAAGTGTCTAATTTTAACATCAGAATTTTCAGAGTTGCCATAGTAATTAGTGCTAGCATTTTTAGTGTTCACATATTCCCCTTCAATTTGACAGCCTCTGTGTTTACAAGAAGTGACTCCTGAAAAGAAATGTGGTTACAGCATCACAGTGTCAGCTGGCTGGCAGTGTCTGATAGCATTTGCTATAGTTACAAAACAGGCCCTCAGAGGAGTAAGGATGGAGGGGACACTTTCAGCATACTTTTTCAGTGACCACTTTGTAACTAATTCTGAACTTATTTATGCTTGTGCATTTATATGTTGGTCCTAAGTGATAGTGCTGTGTCATATTTTGCTCACAAAGTGAATAGGAATTACCATACTGATTCAGGCTGTAGCATTTCCAGTACAGTATCTCAACTGACCTCCTTGAGGGGAGGGTTCAGAGCTCGTTGTAATGGGAACTAGGGAAAAAATGCTTTAAAATTCAGAATGTCCTGACAAATCCTTACAGTCTGACAAATTTGAAGTTACCTTTTTCCACTTCTGGAATCTAATGGTAATTATATTAGAGCCTTTGAATATGTAATTTCCCAGTTAACAAGAACATAAGAAAATGTGTCAAGAGCATTCATTTACAAACTAGATGGATATATCCCTGCCCTCTTCTACTCTGAGAGGAATGCTGTGAAGAAGCCTATGCAATTGTTTCGTCAGGGAACGATGCATTTAGCAGTAAGCACATACTAGAGGGTCTGGGAAAAATGCAGTATTTCCACATGAAGGATAAAAACATGTAGCTTGAAATGGGAAGGACAAAGAATGACAGAAATGTGCTTCCAGAGTCCATAGTCCCTCTTGATTTTAAGAACAATGGCTTGAAGAGGATTAGCCCTCCATGTACTCGTCAGCACACTTCTTTGTATGACTAGAGTAACATTCATGGCTCAGCTTTCATGCTTTTCACTATATTGCACTGCCAGAATGCTAGATTTCCTGGAGATAAAATATAACAAAAAAGACTTTTGGGCTGTCCTACATGCAGTGTATAGTCTTACTGAATTGAGTGATGGTCACATTTCTAAACAATGCTGGGTTCATTTTTAGGACTTGAACTAGATAATGTGACTCAAAAATCCTACTCATCCTTTTAAAACTTGAAACCCCAGCTTAAGTAATTCTGGAGAAAACAGTAAACAGGTTTAAAAATGAGATAAATAAGCATGATACAAGCTATATTTAGTTGCAATTCCCTTGAGCAAAAAAAGAAAAAAACTTTACAGACACTGACTTGCATTCAAGTAAAAAAATGTAGACAAATAGATAAGGGGGTTACCCAGCACTGTTTTTAAGTGTTCAACAATCTTTATGCCTTTTTCTGGGAGGGAATGGCTCTATGAGAGAGTTAAAGGAAACTAAATCATCTTTCTGTCTGCTCATAAAAAAAGACCAACTGCAGGGAGAATTTGTGATCAAGCCAGCAGGAGCCTGCTGCAGTGCGCTTAAACTCTGAGTACTAACAGAGGCTTCTGACATGTATTATGCAGGCAGAGACTGTATATGTTAATTTCACTTTTGCCACATTAGGAAAATTTGAGAAAATCTAACATATTATGAAAGAATTTGAAATTAATCTCCCATTGTTTAATTATCATGAATTATTGCATGCCATGCAATAGAAACTACCTGTGGAAGGAGTAATGTTGCTTTCCCTTTAATGTGTTGCCTTTGCAACACTTTATCTTGCTTTCATATTTCTGTTTTCCTAACTGTGTACTCTGCCTTGATTGTATAGAAAAAGTGGCTTTGTACTAACATGTGGTGTACATATCAGAGGGGCTCAACATAAAGTCTTAGAATTGCTGGGATACTCCTACTCTCTGTCACATTTTTTCTGCTTCAGGCTGTATCCTCAGGGTGCACGTTTGGGCCATGGAGAGCACAACACTTTGCAGAGCAGGAAAAGCTGAATTTCAAATTCAGTGGAAGAATATCACGAAAGAAAAGTTTAGAAGAAAATACCAGCACACGTATAGCTTCTTCAAACCATAGCCCCTGAAATGAATAGGACTTATTATTTCTATTGCACATAGCTGAAAGCCAAGGGTTTAACCCACTTGCTCTACTATGGTTGATAGAAAAATAAACTAAAAGTAATATAGTCTAATAACCTAATTACTGTCAATTAATTTGGTCTCTTCAGTTTCTCAAGTTCAACATAGTCTACAGTCTTTCAGCCCATGTGAGATGTCTGAATAATCTTGCAGGCATGTCAGAGATCTTCAGTGTCATGTCATTCCTTAGAAAACTGCTGAAATTTTGTAAATCCCTCATCCTTCCTTGATTTAGTGCTTTTTTTTAGTTAGCTAGATCTGCTTAAACTGCTCTCTGTCAAAACAGAATTACTTATAAACATTAGTGAAGGGCAGACCTCAAAAGGATTACTAGTTTAGGTGAAGTGCTCTGAAGTTTAGATTCTTATCAAAGTTCTTTGGTTGGGACATTGGTCAGAAAATCTCCCCAAGAACAGACTTTATCCTGAAAGGCTTATAATTTCTGGGCAGGAAATGTTATGGCATCACGTTGCCTTGCTATATTTCATTATCTTCATTTCTCTGAAATCAGGTATATGAAAATGGAAGTAATTCACAGAGACTGAAAGAAATTATGTAGAACCACCAGTAGAATTCAAAGATAATAGTTCATTGCAAAAATCACATGCAATCAGAACATCCTGTGACTACGTCCTGTATCACCAGCTGAGAAGATACTAAATTAGTTTCAGCACTAATGCTCAGATGTAAACAATAAAT
Source organism: Theristicus caerulescens (assembly GCA_020745775.1). Lineage (NCBI taxonomy): Eukaryota > Metazoa > Chordata > Aves > Pelecaniformes > Threskiornithidae > Theristicus > Theristicus caerulescens. The sequence goes on along the minus strand of CM036583.1, from coordinate 51,469,305 downwards.
AAAGTGACTAACAAAAGGATACAACTTCATAAACATGTTTGATTTGCTTGAAACTAACTGTGTTTCTATTGTTGATTCATGAAAAATTGAGTAAGACTGGAGAAAAAACAGATGAACACCCATTTCTTTATCTTGTCAGTGAACCCAGTTTACTAATGAGGAATGTATGTTCATTCTTTTGCATTGAGAAAAAAGTATGTGATTCTTCTTCTCGTATATCACATCAGTTACATCAAATGGCAACATTTGCAAACCCTAAGGCTCTCATGAGCGAGTTCATACTTATGCTATAAAGTAACTTCCATATAATACTTCAAGTAGGACAATACCAAAACTATTGTCTGGCAAAGAACAACAACCCTGAAGGTGTAGAAATTACAAAGGAAAATGCTTAACTTTAATTGCTCCAGGTGAGACAGTGAAGAACTGTGCTTATGACATTTAAAGTCTAGGAGTAAATATTCGTGGTAGATTTTCATACACAAATTCTCACCAGCTACAGATGAAATATGGGATCATAGAATCATAGAATCATAAAGGTTGGAAAGGGCCTCTGAGATCATTGAGTCCAACCGTTAACCTGACTGCCTGGTCCATCTCTAAACCATGTCCCTAAGCACCACATCCACACGGTTTTTTAATACTTCCAGGGACTGTGATTGCATCACTTCCCTGGGCAGTCTGTTCCAATGCCTAACCACTCTCTCCGTGAAGAAATATTCAGTAGTATCAAATCTAAATCTCCCCTGGCACAACTTGAGCCCATTTCCTCTCATCCTGTTGCTTGCTACCTGGGAGAAGAGACCAACCCCCACCTTGCTACAACCTCCTTTCAGGTAGTTGTAGAGAGCAATAAGGTCTCCCCTCAGCCTCCTCTTCTCCAAACTAAACAACCCCAGCTCCCTCAGCCAGTCCTCATAGGATTTGTTCTCCAGGCCCATCACCAGCTTCGCTGCCCTTCTTTGGACATGCTCCAGCACCTCAACATCTTTCTTGTAGTGAGGGTCCCAAAACTGAACACAGTATTTGAGGTGCAGCCTCACCAGTGCCAAGTACAGGGGCACTATCACCTCCCTAATCCTGCTGGCCACACTATTTCTGATGCAAGCCAGGATGCCATTGGCCCTCCTGGCCACCTTAGCACACTGCTGGCTCATATTCAGCTGGCTGTTGACCAATGCCCACATGTCCTTTTCCGACAGGCATCTTTCTAGCCATTCTTCCCCAAGCCTGTAGAGTTGCATGGGGTTGTTGTGACGCAAGTGCAGAAGCCGCCACTTAGCCTTGTGACAACCTCATACAGTTGGCCTCAGCCCATCAATCCAGCCTGTCCAGATCCCTCTGTAGAGCCTTCCTACCCTCCAGCAGATCAACACTCCCACCCAACTTGGTGTCGTCTGCAAACTTACTGAGGGTGCGTTCAATCCCCCTCATCAAGATCATCAATAAAGACATTTAACAGAACTGGCCCCAATACTGAGCCCTGGGGAACACCACTTGTGACCAGCCACCAACTGGATTTAACTCCATTCACTACGACTCTTTGGGCTTGGCCGTCCAGCCAGTTTTTTACCCAGAAGAGAGTGCACTTATCCAGGCTATGAGCTGTCATTTTGTCCAGGATACCCCAGGTTTGGTTTCCTCAGCACCAGAACTATCTGGGGACCCAAAACCAAGGTGGCACTAGCATGTGTTTCCCCTCATAACAAAACTCTACGACAGTCTTTTGTGGAAATGGGGTTTGCTGTCATTTCTCTCGCACATTTTTAGTCCTTTACATTGGTTAATTGTTAATTACTTTCTATGTAAGAAAATATAATAGAATGTGAAATAGTAAGAGGTGTGTGACAGACATGAAGCTTTTGCATTGGCTGCTAGTGATCTCATATTTATATCTATAAGATCTCCTAAGCTCACCGCCAAGTCTGCTGCACTTCTTTTAATGTATAAGGTCATTTTCATAAGTCTCTCCAGGTAGCACGTTTCCGAGCCATTTGGCTTATGCTCCCCTGCCTTTCAGTGCTACTGCAGGCTTGTTATATTTGCCCAGAAATGCATTGCTTGATTGCTGATTTATTTCTCTTTAAAATGTGATACACACTGGCTTTTCTTGCATGCAGATTTTCTTGTGCTATAAACAAAATTAAAATCAAGAGGAATGGAAATGGGAACAAAGAATAGAGTGTTTGCCAATGTGTGCTCTCAGTTTACAGGAGAGCTGGACCTGAAGTGATGTTTCCTGTATTTTTCCTTTGTAGTCATTATGGGCTGTTGATTAATGAGCCAATCTCATTTCAAAACACTAGGATGTACTATATTATACATAAACATTTCAAAGCCATCTTTTGGAAAAAATGAATAATGAAATACAGCAAATAAAAGCCCCAGATAAAAAATGTGCCACCTAAAAATAATACAACAATATTGTAATGACAATGATTTTAAAACTGTATGTTTCCATTGTTTGAGTTCTTTATGCCAGTATAAGGTCAGGTGTAAAACTGCACCCACGCAAAATTATGTAAAAGCTATGCCTCAGCTGATGGCTGTATCTTTACAATTAGGAAGCATCATCAGAATCCTAAAGAAGAATATTATCTAAAAAACCAAATTTATTTCTGTCATTGAATTAGTTATTCGCAGTTAATTTCAGTCCTCAAAGATTGCATATCTTCCTTTGATTAAATTGTGTGTTGCTTTATAAGTAATATTTGTCAAATCTACAGATGTGGCTTTGAAAGCTTTGTGTTCATGAAAGACCAACTTGAGTCTTTAAAATCACTGAAGGCAAGACATTTCTACTTTAACTACACAGAGGGTAAAAAAATTTATGGTGTTCCTAGGCAAGTGCTAATCTGCTCCAATCATTTTTGTTGAAAAAAGGAGAGGTCACCCATTCATCCTAACCATTTGTACTTAGAATATTATCATTTGAATATTGCAATAACATCAAAAAAAGTCTACTTTTTAAAGGCATTTTTTTTGTGGGGGAGTCTGTTAGCGTGCTGGCAAATGCCAGCCCCTTTGAATGCAGCCTATCAATACTTTTCATTAAAGAATTCATCACTACATGTGACTTTTGAAGTAAACACAGCAGGAGAAAAATAATAATAGAGTTTCTGCAGAGGCCTGATACTGTATGTCAGAAGCACTTTCTAGAGCTTTCGACAGTCATAGTGTCCTGCTCTGCAATACGTGAAGAACTTTTAATCCAAAATATCATATGCACGTTTGTTAGCCCTGCCAATTTGTTAAGAAAAGTCTAAAACATTTATTACTCTGTTACAATACCCCAAATTGTCACCAACAATGATCAGTGAGATAAAGCAGTGCAGGCTCCAGGTTACGCTGTCATGAAGCACTGCATCACAGCCAGCACCCACTGCTGAAGCAAGCAGACAGGTACATATGAGGTGTTCTATAGTTCAATAGCTCTGAAATGGCCACTGTGAATGTGGGGAGGAGGAGTAACATTAATTCAGAATTCCAGGAGAACCTTTTTAATGAAATATTAAGGCTTAAAGGATGACAAGTGGCTTAGTTCAGATGCTGTATTGTCTTTGAATCATGCAAATGGTGATGTGGGTTCACATGACTTTTTTTTTAAGTCCATCATTTCTTATGTTTTAAAGCATTTTTCTTTCTCAGCGTAAAAAATTCAGTTAAACAGCAAACGAACTGAATAATTTATTGGTTTATGAAGACAAGCTTATGAAATTCACTGAATACACACCAAAGTAAAATGGTAAAAGTTCTGTAACATCCCTTAGTTTTAGCTCCTCAGTGTAAGAAAAAATGTGCCAGAAAAATGATGATTCAAATATCTGCCAGACCTTTGCAAAGTGGTGTTTCCAGGTACTCTCCAGGTATATTTCGTGGAAGTCTAAGTAGCTTAAGCCCTTGTGCCCCCAATGCTCTGTAGGGCTTGTATTATTCAAATTGAACAGTCCCACAAGGACGAGCAGCAAATTCTGGATGAGAAGTATTCTGTATTTTTGAATGTAGCATCTTAGCAGATTCAGTCCTCATTAAAAAGTTACCATATTTTCCTGGGTACACATTAGAGGCTGTTTGTACATTAACGCTGATGATACGATATTCTTATGATGATATGACATTCACAAGCTCTCCAAATCTGTTAAAATTGATTCCAGTCTGAGATGAGTAAAATTTAAGTTGTTTTGCAGCTGCTCTGGCCAGAGGTCCCACACAGGATTTCTAGATAAATTAATTATTTTCACAGTCATGGTTTCATTTAATATATAATTGTAAGGAAGAGAGAGCTGTGAAATTACTGGAAGAGATTCATATTGAAACAAAATTTTGGCCCAGATGTCTAGGAAGTATTAATTAATACTCTTTGCTTACTTTGTTCACTGCCGTGAGGCTACAGTGAGGTAAAGCAGTCTAATGTTAAAGCTTAGACCAACTGAAAGATATGCAAGCAATCCAAAACTTTCCTAAGTGTCCTTAGTTACTCTCCTCATACAGTGAAAATGACAATTTTGGGACTTACCTATAAAACACTGGGTATATGCAGGATCTCAAGGAATTCTGTGCATACAAAGATTTTCTGTCTGGTTTACCCTCATGTTCCCTCACTTGAACAGCACCTGAGCTCACAAGCCTTTCCTATGTAATCCAAAGGAAATAAGTTTCAGGCAAACAGCTTGTGCCACTTTGATTATTTGAGATAATCATATCATACAGCCATCTCTGGCAGAGAGGCAGAGAAGAGAGCTAGGTTAAAAGCAATTGCAGAGTTAAAGAAAAAGAGAAAAAGAGGGACAGTTTAGCATCCTACATCAGTCCTACAACATGTACCTGCTTAGCAATGAGCAAATGCCAGTCAAATTCTCTGAGGTCCTGGGGACAATGTTCTGGACCAGAGAAGGGGAAACTCTTTTTCCGGCATGCTCTGCTCTGCAAAAGGCAGTCATGATTCTCCTACAGGTTGACTGATGTGGAATGAGTGATGCCTCATACCATAGGGCAACATCTTAGCAGGGAAAGGAAGGCACTGGCTTTTACACCTCATTTCATCTGCATTCACACTCTGGGATAAAGTATCAATTACACCTTTTAAGAAATGTCAGAAGCAAATCCACTATGTACAATATAGGCAAATATAGACAAATAAGAATAAGACAAATCAGCCCCAGCTGTTGGTGGATTCACACCAATGCAGTGCCTAATTCCAGCACATCCTCATTACCACTATAGCCACAGTTTCTGGCCATTAACAGCTTAAGGACTTCCAGGCTGCAAGGGAGCTAAAATCCTGTTGAAGTTAGGACGTGAACTGTGGGATTCACAGGCCTGACTATTAAGCCATGGATGTTTCTTAATGCTCTCTGGAGGCCAAGGATGACTCAGGGAAACAATTCGGAAAAATGAATATAAAAGGAATGAGTTTACAAAGACAAACTCAGTGTTAAGATAAAGTAGAGCAGAGGAAAGATGCTACAGTTGCTCATTAAGTGTAAAAGGACAAGATGCTAGTTATTCACATTATTCATTCACCTAATATTTTGTTGATGATGAACAACCTTCAGAAGAAATACAGAAACTATCTCATATTTGTCCATCTTCACATCATTGTTCAAAGCTCCAGGAAACTTTACAAAGTTTAACACAGACTGAAACCCCCATGAATGAGTAAAGTGTCACCATGTAGCCCTAACTTAAAAAGCATAATTCCTCTAATGAGGGGACAAGCCATGGGTACTGCCACAAGGGGACTGGATGTTGACCTCAACATTATTACTGAAGTTGGCAGTACACTGAATTTCATAACTGAGGTGTGCTCTAGGCTATGCTTCTATGGTTTCTGTTGAGGATCCGGTGGCCAGGGCTGAACAAATTGCTGAGACCTCTTGGAGGATATCTGGAAGGTCATAGTGGGGGACTGGAGGAGCTCTCTCAGGGATGTTATGCACAGAAATGAATGCCTGATCTTTTACAAGTTAAATGTGTGGCACAGAATTGTTAACGGAAAACTGAACTTGTACTAATATTTTGATAGCACAAATGTATGTATTAGGTATCTTGCCCTTCAATCTTTATTTGTCAAAATAAAATGGTCTTTAAAGGAAACTGAACTCAGCTGCTAGACATTTTGTGCAGCTGGATCACTCCCCTGAGCACTACTTTAAGAAAAGTTATCCTCTTTAAAATGCTCCCCTTTGAAAAGATCCTAAAATGAAAACTTGCAAAGAATAAATGATATTTGGTCAGCTAGCTGAATTTTCTCTATAACAATAATAATTCATTTACCAGAAAAAGCCATTAAAATTAACGTGTTTCTCTATCCCCCTCCCTTTGTACATTTGCAGTGATGTCAGAAGGCAATAATAACCTGTTTTTCTTCTCTTTACAACCCTGGCATCCGCACAAGCTAATCTGCAGTGTGCTTGGAGAATAGACATTGTCGGATGCTCCTGCTGCTGCTACCCAGAGCAATGCCTTTGGACATCACTCATGTTGATCAGGGCCAATCCCACCTGTTTGTTGTTCTGGCTGTTTTCTTGAAGCAGAATTATTTAAGACTTCAAAACCACTCCAGGGAAGGCTCTAATATTAATTCAAGATGTAGAGACGGTTAAGAACAAATTCCACTAACTGAAACACAGCCTGATCCCGTATTCATTTCACAGCCAAAATTCAATTTCTACAGAATTTTTTCTAGGTTGTAGTTTATCACTGGATTTAATCTACGTTCACACCTTCTGGTTTGAAAGCTAGATGATTATAGGCCTTCTCTAAAGGGAGATCAAAACTCAAAACATCCAAAGATCCTAACTGATACATACACAAACTTCTCTTAACCTTTTCATATATCCTTGGTTTTGAAGATAGATATTCTATTTGCTCTGTCTTTTTCACAGTCAACTACTCTATCAAGTATATGCCAATTTCCTATTTCCCATTGCTTTGATTTCCTTTCTTCTTTCCTTTCTCCTTTGTCTTTTCTCCAGACAATGATTTGGCCTCCAATCACTGACTTTCTGCCTTATTGCAAGGAAGATATATTCTACATGCAACAGCGAGACCTCACGCTTTCACCCTTCCTTTCTTTCCTCCTACAAAGTGCTGTCACAAGAGTACCTGAGCAACTATCCAGAGTTACATTCACTTTGCATGTCCTTCTTGCTGGAGCATAAAGGGAAAAGTTGGGAATATAGTGAAAGTCTCTATACTCTAGTGCAGCAAAGCCTTTTGTTCATGATGTAAACTCAAGCAGCTACGTATTTCTGCCTTTTTTCCCCTTATAGCAATATTCTTCTCAAAAGGCATGCAGCCAGTGGCCATTTTGTGTTATGTTAATATGTGATGTGATGTGCCAGGAAATAATAACAAGCTGCAAATCAGTGCTTCATAAAATAACTGTTGTATATCACTTTGGATTACCTCAGGATATATAATAGACTATTAAATATGCTCTGTACTGGCTGAAAAGAAGAAATTGCATTTAGGCTGCTAAAGAGGTGCCTGTTTGGCTGGGAGAATGGTTTAAAAGTGACTTAAATATGCAGCTGCTTAGTATATTAATGGTATCCAAAAAAGAGCCCTTAAACAGTACTAGGATTACCATAGCTATTCATCGAAAGGCCACCTAAATGCCTTGTCTCTTTATCCTTCCTTTAAAAATGTATTCCTCTCTCAGTTTGGCTGATACAGCTGGCATGCCTTAATTTCAGTTGCATGCCCAGAATCTGTGTAAAATGCTCCTGTAATTGATTGAGAGGATTTTGAGATGGATTTGCAATAGTCAAAAGCAGCTGCCATGACTTTGAGAACAATGGGATACCCATTTGCTGAGTAGAGACTGATGATAAAAAGCAATATAAAAAGCTAATGCCTGTGCCATTGTGCTCCGTCTTTGGCCAATGGTGTGCTTCTGTAAGTGATTTACTGTCTGACCGTGGCATTTCCCTTGAGCAGCAGAGGTCGAGCATCTCTATCCATCTTGGCCTTACTGGGCACTACTAGTGTTTGCTTGAGGAAGATGGAAGATGGGGCAACAGGGGGAGCTACTGAGCTCCTCTTTCATTACCTGCCTCCCAAGAGAATGACGCAGTTGATGGGGTAGTTTAGTTTGCAAAATGGGGAGAGGCTGGGCATACAACATATTTCTAGAAAAATTTCAGGAAGGTCTTTGGAAATGTAAATGACTTTGAGATTCTTTTTCTTTTCCCATTTACACGAGCACTGCAATGAATGAACAGAAGATGCAGCAGTCAGTGAGCTGGTTAGTTTTACCAATACAGAGTAAGGATGCAAGAAGAGAAAGGATGCAAAATGTAGCACAGATGTCAGGAGTTTGTTTAGCTATGTATTTATTGGTTAGTCTCTAAGCTTTTATTGTCACTCACCTGCCTCTGGATAAGCAACACATCAGAACAAAGAGAATTATGAAATGGAAAACTAAGGTTTTGTTCAGGTGAAGAACAGATGACCTCCTAGGCTAGACAGAATTTTTTGTGGTCTGTACAATTCCTTCATGTGGTCGTGTTTTTTTTCTTCTCAAAACTGCATGTTAAGCTCAAAAATGAAAATCATCCTGCTGTCTCTTTATTTAGTGAGAATATAAATGAAATATGCCATCATGGGAAGTCTTCAGTACCTTCAATCTCATTTCTTTTATAATTTTTTTCCACACTCTCAGCTGGATTTTTTTTTAAAGAGGAAAAAAGTGACATTGTTAATTGCTACAATTAGAGCTACCGCTGCTAAAGCAATTATCCCTATAAATTTAAAAAAAAAAAAATCAAAACAAACCCCAAATGGCATTAACATTTCAATTTCAGCAAGCCAAGAAATAAAATTCACACAAAGGCTGCTACTCTATCCTGAAGCTGCACCTTTGTATATTGCATGAAGATTCTGGGGGTCTGACATTATTCACTGTCACTGTACACATCTTGTCCTTGTTGAAATGAAAAACCAAACTCCTATTCACTTCATGGAGAAAAGTGTATTCTCTGCCTTAGTTCTATATATCTTTTATCACAGTTTATAGCAGACCTTTTTTATCACATGAGAATAACTAAACCTAGACTTGCATCATCAATGATCTGAGATCTCCAATTTATTGTATTTTGTTGGTATATGTGATGCTGATAGTTAATGATATTGAATGTGGCTAAGTTGATGGCTGAAGCTGATGTGAAGTATATAAATTGTCAGTCCTACAATTACAGTCTTACACTTGCAATTTCACAGAATCACATAGCGGTTCATGCTGGAAGGAACGTCTGGAGATTGTCTAGTCTACCTGCCTGTGCTCAAATCAGGGTTGCCTAGAGCAGGTAGCTTAGGGCCCTGTCCAGTTGGGTTTTGACTGTCTCCAAAGACAGAGAGTCCATGGGCAACCTGTTCCAGTGTTTCACCACCCTCACAGTAAAAAAAAAAAAAAAGTGTTTTCTTGTGTTTGGATTGAATTTTATGGTTTGGTTGGTTGGTTTTTTTTGTTTTGCCCATTGCCTCCTGTCCTGTTGGTGGGCACTACTGAGAAGAGCCTGTCTCTGTCTTCTTTATTTCTCCCACCCAGGTATTTATACACATGGATAAGATCCCCGTGACCCTTCTCTTCTCCAGGCTGAATAATCCCAACTCTCTCAGCCTCTTGTTGTATATTCAGTCCCTTAGTCATCTTTGTGGCCCTTCACAGGGCTCACTCCAGTATGTCCATGTCTCCCTGTACTGAGGAGCCCAGAACTGGACCCAGAGGTGTCTCACCAGTGCTGAGCAGAGGGGAAGGATCACCTTCGTCTTCCCCCTCACAATGGACTTCCTAATGCAGCGCAGAAGGCTGTTGGCCTTCTTTGCTGCATGGGCACATTGCTGGCTCATGGTCACCTTGTTGTCCACCAGGACCTGAGGTCCTCCTCTGCAAAGTTGTTTTCCAGTCCTTGTCAGCTCCTAGTGTGTACTGTTGCCTGGGATTATCCCTGCCCATGAGCAGAATCTTGCACTTACTTTTGCTGAACTTCATAAGTTTCCTGTTTGCGTATTTCTTGAGCTTGTCAGCATCCCTCTGAATGGTAGCAATGACATATTAACTATTCCTCCTAGTTTTATATCATTAATGAAAATGTTAAACAGTATTGATCCCAGTATTAACCCCTGAGAGGTACACCACTAGTATACCACAGGCTGGACTTTGTGCACTGATCACCACCCTCTAGGCCCAGGCATTCAGCCAGTTTTCAATCCACCGCACTGTCCATTTATCTAACCCATAGTTTGTCATGGTGTCTATGAGGGCATTATGTGATACTGTCAAAAATCTTAATAAAGTCAAGGTAAACAATATCCACTGGTATTCCCTCATCCACCAAGCTGGTCATCTCATTGTAAAAGTTAATTTCATTACGAATAATTTCCTCCTTCTAAATAGCTGCTGACTACTTGCAATCACATTCTTATCCTTCATGTGCCTGGAAATGGTCTCCAGGATTAGTTGTTCTATCACCTCTTCAGGGATCAAGGTGAGGCTGACCAGCCAGTAGTTCCGTGGGTCTTTCTTCTTGCCCTTTTTGAAGCTAGGAGTGATATTTTCTTTCTTCCAGTCCTTGGGCACCTATACCAATCACCATGATTATTTAAAGATTATCAAGAGTGGCCCTGCAATGAAATCAGACAGCACTCTCAGCACTCATGTGTGCATCCCATCAGGCCCCATGGACTTATGTTTGTCCATTTTTTTTTAAGTGCTCCCCAACCTGGCCTTCCTCTATGAAATCTAAGTCTTCCTTGCTCCAGACTTTCTCTGTTGTCTCAGGGGCCTGGGATTCCTGAAGGCAATTTTTACTGATAAAGACTGAGACAAAGAAGATGTTGAGTGCCTTGGCCTTTTTTGTGTCCTTTGTCATGAAAGGCCCCATTCAGCAGCAGGCCCATGTCTTCCCTAGTCCTCCTTTTGCTGTTTATGCATTTGTGGAAGCCTTTCTTGTTTCCCTTCACATCCCCTGCTCCCTGCTGCAACTCCAGGTTGGCCTTGACTTTCCTAACCTCATCCCTGCAAGATGGGACAGCAGCTCTATACTCCTCCTGGGCCACCTGCTACTGCTTCCATCTCTTGTACCCTTCCTTTTTATGTCCAAGTTCAGTCAAGAGCTCCTTACTCATCCATGCAGGCCTTCTGCCACCTTTGCTTCATCTCCTACTTGATGGGATGGACCATTTTTGAGCTTGGAGGATGTGATCCTTAAATATCAACTTCTGAAAGGCTAGTGGGATCTCAACGGAAGCTGTGTCCATATGAAAAACCACATCAGATGAGAAAACTTATGGAGAGACTTTGAAACTAAACTGGGCTTACAAAGGGCATGTTTAAAATTATCCTTTATTATTGCAGTTCACAGGCCAGTCCTCAGCACCAAGTGGGAAAATGTTATTTTTCATGCAGTGATGTAGTGGTTTTTTATATTTTAAAAAAAGCAATTTCCATGACTTTTTGACTTTTTTAGTATGAACATTTGGTAACTTATCCTGAAATAGCTGTGACAGAATCATCTCCTGATTGAAGGCATACTCATACATGCTGAGTATGTCTGTATAAAAAAAAAAATAAATAAAGTTGCCACTGAAGCTAGAATGGAAAGGAAATCCTTGTAAGATCACACATTGCTCACTTGTCTCTCTTGTCGCAACAGCAATTACAGTCTGACATCCCTGTCCCCAAACCTTTCTTCTTTGCTCCTTCCAAATACCCACTCTATTCTGTCCCTGTCAGCTAACCCCATTCTTTTCATTCCACCAGATGTATGCTTATTAAAAACTGTTCAGCTTTCAGAGGCATGACTTTTCTTGCCAGAATAATTTTCCTCAAATTTACTGACTGCATAGTGCATAGTGTATGCATAGACCAAAATAAAGGTTCTCTAATATAAGATTTTCCCTTAAATATTCCCCTTATGTCCCCAATGCAGTCCATCTTTCCCCAAACCTGTGTTCCCCACCATTTGCTCCATTTCCCTATTATTCCTTCCCAAAATATTTGAAAGTAAATATAATAAAGCACCGTGTGCTGAAATACGAGTCTGGAATCCATACAGAGAGGATTTATTGCAGGTTGCCCCTGAATGAGGCAGGCAAGATGGCAGAAAACTGGGGAAAAAAAAGGAAAATATTTCATCAGAATTTTTCCAACCAGCAAAAATTTCCATTCCAACCTGGTCAGGACTTCAGAAAACCACATATGACCAGAATTAAAATAAAGGGTGGAGCTTGAATTGATATTGTTAAGTTTAGGGTATGCTTAGTTCTCAGTAAAGGAAAGTCCCATTTTATTTCAGTTTTGATTCAGCCTTCACTGTTATAAATCCATGCATGGGATTGAGGTGGGGGAGAGATCATAAGAAGAACGCTAATAAGACATCTCTAATGCTACTAGACAACTCCATAATAAATGTACCTGATTTTTTTTTCTGATGTTCAGAATTATAAAATACAGTCATTGTACTGAGGGCATACTCTGGGAATAGCACAGTTTAGAAAACCTGCAACAGTCCTCACTAAGGTTACATACCCAGATTATTCTGCCAGATTGACAAGGGAATTCTTTCTTGTTGCTCTCCTTGAATTGCCTTGCCTTTTGGCTGCACAGACCTCAGAGGTTTCAGCTGAAAAGAATCTTCCTCCAGCCTTTCCCACACTTCTCCACACGAAAAAGCACTCTTCTTTAATGTGTTAACTTCAACAGGTTGTAACAGCTGGTTTATGAGAGGTGACTGTATTCAGTAGCTTTGAAATAATTTTAACCTGCTAGAAGACTGAAACTGTCCTCTGCAGGTCTAGACATGGTCTTGTTTGTGAAGGGAAGACTTGAGCACTTTGGCTCAGCTCAGGATCAAGTGAGTTGGAAAAATTTTCATGCAGCTCTAGCCCCTGCCCCCAAAACTACACATGGTCTTCCTCCTGTCTCCAGCAAACCCTTCTGCCAGAGAAGGACAGTGAAGGAGAGAGGGCTTTTCCTTTACATCTCTGTTCTCCTCCTCTGGGGAAATGTGTTGAGTTAGTTAAACTGGCTTAATGTCTTTATTCAAAACAAATGCACCAAATTACTTGCACTGTAGTAAGCAGATGAATTGAGGCTGGCAGATTCATATAAAAATAAACCAAATCCTTTCCCCTAGGAATAAAAGAAATATCCCGTCAGGTCAACTGAGCAGCTCTTGAAGAAAGGAGGGAGGAGGTGGAGGAGGAAGAAAGAGAGGGAATTAATTGATAATTCAAGGTGTCAGTCTCTCTGACAGCTCAGGAGCCTGAAGCTATGTGGTTATCCTTGGAAAAGAAACAGAGTGGGGTGCAGCCATGCAGGACTGCAGTCTGACAGTCAGCCAGGGATGCCCAGGAAGCATTTCGGCTCCTGTGCCATGACCCTGAGAGCAGCATTGGAAATGTAACATCGAGTCATCATGTTTCAAAATGCCAGAAGGCTTGCTAAGTCAGTCCCTTGGAAATTATGAACTATAAGAATTAAAGTTGGCAATATAATTGATTCAGCAACTCCACCTTACTTTGAAGTGCTGTCTTCCTGACATGGTTATATGTTACTTTTTTTCCCACTGACGGCCTTTCTACAGTTCTCTGTGCACTTTTGGTCGTTTTTAAGGCCTCTCCTTTCACCTTTTCTACTTAGAAATAGAAGGTGGCAGGGAAAATTTGCATGTGCAAAAACAGATAGAGGTAAAAAGTTGTAAATTAATACAGTCAGATATTCCAAGCAAAATATTTGTAAAGCTGGAATGATAGAGTGAGTTACCTATTCCCAGTCTAGCAACCTGTTTCCCCCACTTGGTGGGATCATCTGTTCTGAAAAGCGAATGCAGTGCTTATTTCTATGTCTACAATTCCAGTACTTAGGCACTCTGAGTCTTAGAAGTTGTGTTGTCATTGTTGTGTTGCCATTATTTTCACATGGGTAAATCCAATGTTGCTAGGGGGAGTTAACTGATTTCAATGAAAGTCTTGTTGGCTTGCACCAGTTGGTTTAGGCTCTGAGGTAGGCCAGTACCAGCTCAGTTAGAAAGCAGGGCAGACCAGTCTATGTTAAGCTGGATGCTTATCAGAACATGAGCTGACCCCTTTAAAGCTGCTGCTGGAATGTAGGGATAAGAATTTGTGTAGCATTTGCAATATATAAAATTATATCTTGTCATTTTAGTTCTTTATTATTATTTTGCCTTTTTTTTTTTTTGCTTTGGTGAAAGTTTCGGTTTGGTTGTGTTGTACTATGGTTCTTAGAAATTTTTTACACATTGTCCTGGTTTCAGCTGGGATAGAGTTAATTTTTCTTCCTAGTAGCTGGTATAGTGTTGTGTTTTGGATTTAGGATGAGAATAATGTTGATAACACATTGATGTTTTAGTTGTTGTTAAGTAGTGCTTACACTAGTCAAGGACTTTTTAGCTTCCCATGCTCTTCCTGGTGCACAAGAAGCTGGGGCACAGCCAGGGGGGCTGACCCAGACTGGCCAAAGGGCTATTCCCTATCAAATGACATCATGCTCAGTATATAAACTGGGGGGAGTTGGCCGAGGGGCAGTGATTGGTGCTCGGGGAAGTGCTGGGCGTCAGTCAGTGTCCTGGTTTCAGCTGGGATAGAGTTAATTTTCTTCTTGGTAGCCGGTATGGGGCTGTGTTTTGGGTTTAGGATGAGAACAATGTCGATGATACACTGATGCTTTGGTTCTTGCTAAGTAGTGCTAAGCTGTTGCTAAATAGTCGCTAAGTAGTGCTTACACTGGCCAAGGACTTTTCAGCTTCCCGTGCTCTGCCCGGTGCACGGGGGGCTGGGAGGGAGCACAGCCGGGGCACTGACCCAGGCTGGCCAAAAGCTGTTCCATGCCATATGGTGTCATGCTCAGTATATAAGCTGGGGGAAGAAGAAGGAAGGGGGGGGACATTCGGCATGATGGCGTTTGGCTTCCCAAGTAACCGTTACACGTGATGGAGCCCTGCTTTCCTGGGGATGGCCGAACACCTGCCTGCCCATGGGAAGTAGCAAATGAATTCCTTGTTTTGCTTTGTTTGCATGCGCAGCTTTTGCTTTACCTATTTAACTGTTCTATTTTATTTTACTTCAGTTATTAAACTGTTCTTATCTCAACCCACGAGTTTTCTGACTTTCACCCTTCCAATTCTGCCCCCATCCCACTGGGGTGGGGGGAGCGAGCGAGTGGCTGTGTGGTGCTTAGTTGCTGGCTGGGGTTAAATCACGAGACACATCTTCTGCAATGCTTTTTGTATATGAAGCAAAATAAATCATTCTGTTTTCCCCACCTACTATAAAAAAAAAGGCAGTTTTAAAATTACTTTAAATTACATATTAAGGAAAAAAGAAAAGGGGAAAAAAAAAGACTTTAATAGCTAATTGCTTTCCAGCAACTACTGGAGAAATTAATGTGAATCTGTCAGAAACGTTGTGATTTTGGTAACATTTGATATTCCGTTAAGTTAAAAATAATGAAAATAGTTCTCGTTTACAAAAGGGCTTTTAAATCTGTTAGATGTGTGCCTCTTACTTTCTGCATACTTTTTACGTGTTGATTGATTCACTTTGGTATCCGCTCAATCTATCTATTTTATAAATGGCAAGAACTTCCTTTCTTTGAGAAGTGTGGTTAGGTTGTTTGGAGTAATTAGCCCAATGTTAATGATGTAAAGTCTTCTTTTCTCCTTGAAATGCAAAGAACTAGTGTAGTGCTGAGTGGCATTATCAAGGAGGAGCAGGGTAGAATTCGTATTTAAAGCTGGCCACATAATGTGTTAAGCTTTGCAGTGGGAAGGAAATGGCTTTTTGGGAGTAAGGCAGGACAATATGGAATAACTAATATATTTTAGCAGTCCCATTAAAAATTAGTAAGAGAGAGAAGGCTCTGTACTTCTTGTTCCCAACCAAAGCCAAGATGAGGTTATGGTGCTATCTTCTTTTAACTTTCACATGGTGAAAGCTTCAGTGTCCTGCCTTGTCCTTATAATGCTGAGTGATAAAGTCCAGGATATAATCCTCTCAGACCATGCTGTATTTGACAGACTAGGGTGATTTTGCAGACATGCAGAATTACTTTTTCTGGAGGTTAACAAATGCTTCCTCACCAGGGAGCTGCAGCATCTATCACCACTGCTACACAGCCTAGGAACAAACAAAGCAGTTTTAAAGTCCTTGTGTTTTAATTGTTTTAAGAGTGGCCACAGAAAGGGTTGAAATCTAGGAGAATGCAGGAAAAGAAAGGAAAAGAAGAAAAGCAGGGGGATATTCGGTTGTCTGTTTATTTATTTATTTTTGCTGATTTTTTTTTTAGGCTTGTCTTAAGTCAGTATTTATGCCACCCTATTAGAGCTATGTCTACATTCAGAGACATTTGTCTACATTCACATCATTGTGACATATGAAATGCTCTTAGAGCCTGATTACTTTCCCTTCACTATCTCTTTCTGTATAAATTACAAGTAACTGAGTGAGGAGCTAGCCACACTGCTGGGAAGGTGTTCACACCACCTCCCTGCACACAAGCCTGTTAAATGGTGTCCACTGCAGTTCAAAACAGCTCCTTGCAGACCCGAATCCAAAAGGCAGCTTCCCTCCCTGAGATGAATATGTCATGGTAGCACTAATACTGCACGGCTAGTCTCTTGGTTGCCTCATCTTTCAAACAAAATAAACACTGCCAGGACAACACAAGTGCTGGGGAGGCATCTCTGGAGCTGATAATTTTGGGGACTTTAGTTTGTATCTGAGCTTGCTGCTGAACAGTTGGTCCTGGCCGAGAAAGGGGGGGAAAGGAGAGAAGCATGGTAGCATAGCCCTTCCTGGGATGGCAGGTTGGCCATAGTTGCACTTGATCACCCACAATTGTGAAGATCTTAATGGTGAAAAACAGTGCTTTATTTTTTCTGGGCTCTTCCTGCATCAACATGCAGTGAACTTGTTAAGATTTACCTTGCCACTTAGGACATAATGGGGCAGTGCAAAGGAGCACTGATTATAGCGGTAATGGATATGTCAGATGGAAGTAAATGGAAGAGGCGGACTTCTGACTTGCTACTGTAATTATGGCACTGATGACAGATTTTGGCAGGTTATTAAACTCAAAGAAATGTCTGAGTACAGGAAAGATAGCCTTCATTTGTACATATTTGTTTTCATTTCCAACTTCTACTGAGGCAGTAAAAAAAAAAAAATTATTGCCTCAAATGTATGAAAAGGAATACAGACTCAGGTCAGGTCATAACGATCAGTTTGTTATCCCCTGAGACCCTCATGGAGAAAAGCAAACAAATAACACAGGGACCTGAGAGCCCCTGAAGAAACATTTTGCTTACATACCTGATTTAATACTAGTTGTAATCTGGTTTTTTGATGCTCACTAAGATCGTTTTTACAGGAAAGTAGAAGAAACAGAACAGAGGAATTCTGCCAAAAGATATTTTATTAAATCGATCCTGAGCATATTCAAATGCACTGAAAAGGGAGAGAGCAATAAATACAGGGAGCCAATTACATGTGCCTTTAATTTACTATGTTTAATTTCACTGAGTGGTCCAGCTGCCTTAGTGACTCAGCTGTAGCTATGAAAATTGCCTTAAGGTCTGCACACTAACATATTTGATTTCAGCATGGCTCTGTTTGGCTTACCACCTTGCAGTATTCTGGAATATGTAAATTAAAACATGAATGAGTTTCATTTTGCAACCTCATTTCAACGAGTCTACAGCAGAGGTCTGAAAACATGAAACTGAACACTGCATAGCAATTGAATAACCGTGTTTGCTTTGAACAATGTCTTAAAACATCTTGGTATTTTTCTTGGTTAACTTTTATTGCAACTTTCTTCTCTTTGTTGTCAGCCTTTATTTCTTGGGGCTGTGACAATGAGTTGAACCAAATGTGCTGAAAATATCTGCTCCAAAAGTGAACACACTCTTTCATTGAAAATTCAGTGCAGCTCCCCTTGCTCTCATTGCTTGTCAGACTTTCTGGGAACAGCAGTGGTGAGATTTAATTCATAGGGTGATATAATTAATTCCCTTGAATTGCTCTCAGCCAGCTTTTGCAGTCCTTCATCAAACAAGAGAGGCTGGCTGGCGCACCGTTAATGCAAAGAGCCAAGGACTATGCAGTCTGTTTTTAATCAAAATCATATCTAAAATGTCAAAAAAACATTTCTATTTGTTTACTAATAGAATCTTTTCAGAAATTCCACTGAAATGTCTAAGACTCGGTGAGATGGGATAATAATTTTTTTTGTTTTGCCTTGTTCTTCTTTATAACCAATCATTGCCTTCCCTTGATGTCACATTGAGATTTTGCTGTAAACAAAGCTTATAAGAAACAAATCTAACCTTTCACACTGTGGTCCCTAATCCTGCATGACAGAAAATTACAGAGGTTTCCCAAGTGAGTGTCAGAAAGTATATCTGGGAACATCTCATGTAGCTGGGAAGTATGAACTAAGCTGATAACAATAAACTAAAAGTCAGGCCAAGCAAGGAAGTGGGAGCATTAAAAAACCATAAATCACATTTTGACATTTCCTCAGAACATTCTTGTACATTCACCAGACATTATCACGGGGGGAATCATTCCCCATTTGAAAGTCTTGGCTGAACACTTATGTGTCATATGTTCATAAGTGTTATAACTGAATAAAATTGTCCTCTCCTTCTTGCCGTTCAGGACTTTAAACAATTTCAAACTGTAGAATGAATCCTTCTCAGTGAATTATTATCTCCAAATCTCCCTCCGCTGTGGCTGTTGCAGCTTAACTCTGAGGCTATAGTAAGCCATCTTGTCTGACTGCTGCTTCCCTAACTTCTATTCAGTTGTTTTGAGTTTTGGTTTTTGGGGTTTTTCTATCCCTACAAGACTTCTGGGGCCGAATAGCTGACCTGTCAGTAATTAATTTGGTTTACCTACATCATCACTATTTGTCCAAAACAAATTTCCTGAAAACTCTAGTGGAAGCCTACATTGAGTGCTTGACATTGCAGCAGAGTAGCAATATATGAATTCTTCCTGGGCTCTACATCTCTGAGGTTTTGAAATTAATAGGGTGGGGAGAAATAAAAAGAAAATGAGAGGAAATTATTTTGCTATGTTTTGTTTTGAAATCCATTTGTGTTTTGTTTTTATTTTTTTAATAATCCTCCTGCTTGCTAAAAGTTCTTTGATCTCATAGCTCTACTGGCAGAATTTATAAAAGCTGAAGACTCAAGGTCATTAGCAGACTTACACCTTTCCACCTCCCATAGAACTATGGTTCTTCAGCTGAATTTTGTTAGGTTGGGTTTCCTCCATGAAGCAGAATACCTCCAGCTTCTCCAACCAGTGAGCACTGAGCCTGAAAATGCCTTGAATCCCAGAAGAAAACTTTTGTCCATGCTGAAGCAGATAATATAAGCAATTATTATGCTAAAAATACTACAGCTTGAGAACAGCGGTGTCTATAAAATAAGCTACTTTACTTTTTACTGGAGTTTCTAGTTTCTGAGTTATGGGTTTGTCTGAGCATGACATTTTTGTTTGGAATATACAAGGAGAGAAATGTTTTTACTGTCACATACCTAAAAAATAACTACATTTGCTCGTACTGTAGAAAAACATCCACATTTTAAACAGAGACCAAGTATGGGAAATGCTGGTCCTGAAGACATATTAGGCAAAATTAGGAGAAACCAAGGGAGAGCTAGAATGAAAGTATCGCTTCAGCCTTGATCTGCTGTGATCTGCTTTAGAGCAGTATAATGATATGCACAAAAGAACAATAATTACATATTTTTCATTTATTCGTAGGAGAGTTACTCTTCAGCAAGCTATTGTACTTATGTCAATGCATTTCACTGTATAACAGAGAACAATAAGTGTTACTGTCACAGAATCATAGATATTGTAAAAGATGAATAAGACCGGTGTGATTACAGTTTTAATCACTATGTGGCTATGGGATTTTCACCTGGAGTAAACAGAAACTGGAACAGCATCAGCCTCCCAGGTCTGAGGACATGCATTGCGATTAACTTAAAATGAAGAAAACTTCTTATGATGAGCTGTTTCTTTTCTTTTCAGATTATGTTTAATATTGCATGAAGTCATGTTCTGTGGTTCAAAGTGTGTTATGTGACTATAATACATTCTGGCAAGTGTATTTTCTTCTGTCAAAGTGCCGCTGTGTGCATTGTCTTTGTCTTTATTAAAATTTCTTGAGTTACGTGCTGTTCTTGAGGAGTAGTTCTTGACACTGTTCTTGTTCAAAATATTAAAATGAGGTGAAAATGAAGATTTAAAAGTGCATAGACTGCTTCAAAACAGCAATCACAGAAACAGAGTGTGGTTGAGGTTGGAGGGAACCTTTGCAGATCATGTAGTCCAACTCCCTGCTTAAAGCAGGGTCAGCTACAGCAGGTTGCTCAGGGCTGTGTCCTGTCATGTTTTTCATATCTCCATAGGTGCAAACTCCACAACCTCTCTGGGCAACCTGTGTCAGTGTTCAACCACATTCACAATACAAAAGTGTTTTGTCACGTTTAAACAGCTTTTCCTGGTTTTCGATTTGTGTGTCCATTGCCTCTTTTCCTGTCAGTGGGTACCACTGAGAAGAGTCTGGCTCCCTCATTTTCATTCCTCCCATCAGGTATTCATACACACATCTAAGATCATCCTGAGCCTTCTCTTCTCTAGGCTGAATAGTTCCGGCTCTTTCATCTTTCCCTCATACGGAAGATGCTCCAGACCCTTAATCATATTCACAGCCCTTTGCTGGACTCTTGGCAGTTCAGCCTCTTGTCTAGTTTGTGCTTCATAAGTTGGTCTATGAGGATGTTATGGGATACAGTGTCAAAAGTCTTACTAAAGTCCAGATAAAGAGCATCCACTCTCTCCTGTTGTCAACCAAGCCAGTCATCCCATTGTAGAAGGCTGTCAGGTTGGTCAGGGATGATTTCTCGTTTTTTAAATGCATGCTGGCTACTCCCAACACCTTCACAGGGATCAAGGTTCCCTGGGTCCTCCTTGCTCTTTTTGAAGACAGGAGTGACACTTGCTTTCTTCCAGTCCTCAAGAAGCATCTCCCTCCTCTGATCCCCCGATCACTATCACCTTTCAAAGAGGATCAAGACTGGCCTCATAATGACATCAACCACCCCCCCAGGCAGTCATGGGTGCATCCATTCATGGGCTTACATATAAAAATATCTAATTTGTTTGTATGTCCCTAACCTGATCCTCCTACATCACAGTAAGTCTTCCTTGCTCTAGACTTCCCCACAGGCCAAAGATTGTTCTCTTGAAGTCCAGGGTTGTTATCCTGCTATTTGCCTTGTTCCCTCCTCTCAGGTTCCTGGACTCCAGCCTCCCTTGGTCGCTGCAGTCCATGCTGCTCTTGCATCCCTGACCAGTTCTCCTTGTTTGTAAGTATCAGGTCCAACAGAGCACCTTCCCTCATCCACTCCTCAGTCACCTGTCTTAGGAAGTTATTAATCAATTAACTTCAGATACCTCCAGGACTGCTTGTGTCCTGATGTGTTGTCCCCGCAGCAGATTATCTGAGTGGTTTAAGTCCCCCATGAGGATCAGGGTATCCAAATGTGAGGTTTCCTCCAGCTGGCTGAAGAAGCCTTATCTACTCCCTCATCAGTTGATCTGTAGCAGACACCCACTACAATGCTGCCCACACTGGTTTGCGCTCTAATCCTGACCCATAAACTCCCAGCCAGCTGAAAACCTGTTCCAGGTAGAGCTCCATGTGTTCCTACTGCTCTCCCACATTCAGGGCAACTCCCCCTTCTCACAGTCCCAGCCTGTCCTTTACAAAGGGCCTGTACCCATCCACTGCAGCACTACAGCCATGTGAGTTTTTCCACTGTGCTTCTGTGATCCTAGTGAGACTGTAGCCTTGCAGTGGCACACAGACCTCCAGTTCCCTCTGTTTTTTCCCCATCCTGCCTGCATTAGTGTGCAGGCACTGCAGACAGGCATGTGGTCATGATGATTTCTCAGATAAAGTGTGAGAGCTTCCCTCAAAATGCTTTGTAATTACTGTGAAAATAGTGAAACAAATTAAAAACTGATTTGTTTTTCATTTAGTCTAGAGGATCACTCTTGGATTTTACTTACTGGTATATATTCCAAATGATGCTTTGAAAGTCATGCAAGTTATTTAATGGAAATTAATTAAGCTTTCTCTTTGTCTTGATAGAAGATATTCAATAAATCATAAGAGAAGTAACTGTGCCTGCTTGACAGTCTTCAGGGGAAACCAATTTTGATAATTTTATATATATATATATGTATGTATGTATATTTTTATCCATAACACACAAGCATCACAGAATCACAGAATGGTTGACGTTGGAAGGAACCTCTGGAGGTCATCTGCTCCGATCCCCTGCTCAAGCATGGGAACCTAGAGCTATATACACATAAAAGTATTTATATATCTTTGTTCTGACTTTTGATGAAGCTACTTACAAGGCATTTAAATTGGAGAAATGAATGATTAGGAATGAAAGCCCTTGAGCAGATTATGACTAAAACTCCTGTTCTACAGAAAATCTACTAGCAACATTAGGGAAACAAATCATTAGGATAGTGATAGAAACAGGAATGGTATCTTTGTATAAAGAGATTTACACAAAAAGTCACCCAGACTGCTGATGGATTTAATTTGTGTCTCTGATTTTTCCTGGGTAATGTCCTTTCTTATTGCAGGAATGGAAAATACATCATGAATCCCTGAAGAATAAAAATGACAATAAAGAGCATAGACAATGAATAAATGAGACAAAGAATGATTTTCCAGTGACTTTTGTAGAAGCTCCCTCAGATTCATAAAAATCCTTCATCTACTGGTTTCAAGATCTTCATATCCAGGAGATCCAAGACGTATAGCAAATGTTAGACAAATACAAATACAGATTTGGGAACAAATGATTATGAAAATTATGTATCTAACTGGAGTGATAGAAACATAGGGAATTTTTTAATCTGGAATTTACTATAAATAAAGCTTTAAAGAAAGTGAAAAACATGAGAGTAAATTGTATGATACAAAAGGCAAAATATATGTCTTTGAAATAAAAAGCTGAAGTCAGAGACAAAATCACCATCATTTCAGCGCAGTTAGGAACAGAACAAACCTAGATTTACAAATTCCTCAGAGACATCTTTTTCAGGGCTTGCATTCCCTTGTAATATAATAAGCTTTCTCAATCAAGTTCAGTGTCTGCCAGCGTCTAGGTATGTGCTTGGACAGAGAAACCTGAGATCCTGGGAAAACAACTAGATACCTTCTGCACTAGTTCTTTGAAGGTGGTACTAAATTATCCAAAGTAGTTGCATTGAAAGGTCCCAGGAAGAGCTGCAGAAAGTTCCTTTAATGCTGCATGACTGCATGACTGCAAATGAGAGGGCAAATGTCATTCAGTATCAGTAAGTGCAAAGTAGTATATGCAGGAAAAACTAACCTTCACTTCATAAGGTGCTCTAATTACCTGTTACCTTTAAGAAAGAAACCATGGGTCCATTATGAACAGTGTTCTAAGGACCAGCTGCAGACATGGTTAAAAAGACTAAGAAAACATAGGGCTTTCTTGGGAAAGGAGAAGAGAACAATTAAGTGAAGAATACTGTGGTGCTGTATACACCTACAGGTCCTACAAGCCTAGGACAAAACCTTCAGTCACCAGGCTGCGGAGGGAAAGAATACAGAAGAGTTTGGAATAGCATTTAGGCAAAGTAATGGAAGACAGCTATGTTAAGTATTAAGTGTCCGGATGTATCTGTAATTTCCCAGCTGTTAGAGCCTTGGAAAATACACCTTATGCCTCTCCATTTAAGCCACATTTTTTTAGGCTTTTTCCCAAAAGTCATGGTGGTCAGAGGCAGGGTACAATAAAACAATTCATGTGTTCTTATTCACAATATCTCCAGAACTATTTTACCTCACATACTGAAGTGGGAAATCCAGTATTACCTTCTCAATCAAGAGAAAGCCAGGTGCCACATCATCAGCACACTTTTTCCCCTCTTTCAGGATACAACGTCTGTAGGTTGTCCTGCAGGGACAGACATACTTGCCCTCTTCATTCCGTCAAATATGATGTGAGGGACTAGAAGTATACCTATGAATAACTCCTCTTTTCTGCAGAACAAAAAGGAAAGGCAGTAAGTTTAGAAAGCATAGCAAAATGGAAAACAGTACATCAACCATATATAATGAAGAACATAAGAGGAAAATGTCTATTATCATTTTAGTAAGTTCTTGTGATGACAAAAAGATGAGATTTCAAGCATTTTTATTTGGGAAGGCCATTTCCTTCCGCGGCTTCCAAGTTGTTAGTTTACAAATTCCTTCCCTAAAATGTCACATTTGTTTCTGAAATGGCTTTGATGTGGAACATCGTCTGGTTGCGTTTTTTCTACAGTATGGTAGAGTACTTCATTCGGGGTAATTGCATCTTTTGATGTACTGTGATTTTGCATAATTTTATTAGCCACGGAGTAAAACCATGGAATTAAAAAAAAAAAAAAAAAGAACCTTTGTGAGTGCATCTGACTGCTAGTGTTGTATATGGAAGTTATTGGTATTTTGACTATAATACCATGCCTGCAATGTTCTGCAATACAGATTTGTATTAAAATTGTATGGATTGAGTGCCACACAGCAAATGAAGACTCGATCCACTTCAATGCAGATTTTAAAATGGTAATTAAAGAAGTAATTTTTCTGACCTGCTCCTCTGAAAAACAAAAACCAAAAATATGCTGTGTGGGGGCATTAGAGTACTTAATACAATACAACACCTAAGTCATTGTTCTGCAAAGGAAGTGGTGAAAGAGCTCTTCAAATGCAGCAGACCTTGCAGAGGGAACAATTTTTTAAGTTCTTTAAAGTGTAGCTCTGGGTGAATAATATCTAGAAGGATTAGCAACTGCTTAGTAAGTTAGAGCAAAAGTGTAGTGAAAATAAGTAAAACAATTGCAGTTCCCCATGTCTGTGGTGTCCTTGCTGGCATTTGATATTTCATTCCTATTTTGCACCAAACAGTCCTAAGAAATGTAAAACAAGTTCTATAACACATAGCCTTTACAATACATAAAGGACGGAAAGATTCCCGAACACTGCTACCAAAACCTTTAACACTCTGAAATTCTTTTTAAATGTATTTTCCTGGCAAAACACTCAATTTGTGTTTCACTGTTGTTCTTTTTACCCCAAAGTCATGTACTGCATACGGATACCTATTAAATTAAAATTATGTCCCCAGGAGACTGTCATTCTTCTCTGCAAAGGGAAGTCCCACTTAGTTAGCATATATATTATTCCTTTACACCATCCTTGTGTTTGGGGCATCTGCACTGGGAAATCCCACAGGAGTACATCCTGAGCATTTTAAAGGTAATGCCTAGTGAAAATAAAAGATGTGCTGAGGGTAGATTCAGTACATATTTTTTGAGTCTCTAACCCTTTAGAAATCCAGTTTATATCTTATGTTATGTCCTATGATGAGCTACATCCCATATATAACAACTTTGTGCACATTTGGCAATAACCCTGTAACAAGTGGCTCTGGCCCCCCAAGGCTTTGCAGCAGGATGCTAATCCACCCAGGCAGACAGTGCACTCACTTTCAAGAATCTTAGCGTCTAGAGTAAGCAGCACGATTTCACACCATTAGGAAAGAGATTGGTTTCTGCACATGAAATCAGGTCATTTTCTATACCTGCAGTTACACTTGGCTGTGTTTGCACCAACAGCCTGATAGATACTGAAATGTATCAAGCTGGAAATAAAGCAAAACTCCCTGAAGCACTGTGGTTAGTGTTATATATGAATAAATAAAATTTAACTGAGAAAAAAATTTAGTAAGATGCCATCTCTACAGCTGAAAAAGTTTTTAGTTGTAAGAAAGGGACAGATGCTGGAGATCGAGTCTTAACATTGATTTAGAAGACAAAATATACAGATTAGTTATGTGCAGTTTCATAAATATTTAAGTGTTCAAGTGCAGTAGCAGTTCCTGTCTATAATTTTGCCAAATAAATTCATATAAAAGATATACAAATGCAGTGTATAGCCCTTGGGTGGCTTCCTAGTGAAAATCTTGGACCTTTGAAGTATTGTAAATTCTTACACTTGGGAAAAAAAGTTATTGTTTTGACACCCGTACACTAATGCCAAACTAGGCCAATTTATTGTGAGTTTCACTGCATTTGATGGGTTTTCTTCCTTCAGCTGCCATTCATGGACTCATGAATATGATAGGCTGGGCAACAAATTAATAAGAAATTAGGTCTGCAGCCAACAAAAAGAACCACAAATATACACAAAATGCTGATTTTGACAATCCTGCCTTCCTGGATCAGATCTGTTTCTATATCAATCATAATTTCTCAATGAAATCTTTGTGAAACTATTCCCACTCCCAGTGAAATGAGAGAAGTGAATGTATGTGAAAAGTTGGTTTTCTTTTCTCGTCTTCATTAGTGCAGTATGTTGTACCACTTTTTCTTATGCTTCATCCTAAATTGTATGTTCAGCGTTCCAAAAGAAACAGATCTTGCTGTAATATCCAGCTCACATTTGGTAAACATAGAGAATAGTTTATACAGTCGCCTGTTTATGACAAATAGTATGTAATTATCACCATACATCCCTTTGGTGTTTAATGGTGTGAAACAGCTACACCTAGTTTTCACAGAAAACAAAGCAGAGGCTGGAGCATGAAGATTTAATAAGGCTAGACCAAGCATCAAAAGGCCTGAAATTTGTACTCCACTGATGCAGCCTTCCTTATCTCAAAAATACCCTTTATAACCTTGCCCTTCCCTTCTTATTCTTATTTTGGGCCCATAAAGCTTTGCCACTTATAGCTTCCATACCGTAACATAAGAAAGCAAATTCTCTCCTGGCTCAGTGGAGCTGCTCAAAACCCGAGATGAAGTATTTTGTTCTATTTAAGGAAGGAACTTTATCACAGTTTGGTTTCTACAAGAAGTAAAAGAATAGCTGCAGTGTATTACAGTACTGATGTCTTCACCAGTTAAATGTCTAATCTAAATTAATACAATATTGATGTTCTTCTTACCACTATATTGAATTTCTCCTTATTTGTATATGCATATAGTAAATCAGAGTCAAACAGGTAATTGCTAGAGACTTTTTATCATCCCATTCATATACCTCAAGGCAGCTAGGGTAAATTGCTATGTATGTGTTGAGAATGATTAAATTATCATTTGAAAGCACATTGCAAATAATTTCCAAATAATTTCCCCAAGCTCCATCTAATATCCAAAAATAAAAGTGTCCAGGTATGTTCATGTTAACACATTACAGCTTGCCAGCTACAGGAACTACTGTGAAAAATCCCTGTATTATCTAAATCCAGGTCAGAATGGTTTTATAATCTCAACATTGACCTAAGTCTAACAGCTTAGTGGCAACATAATATCCTGAATGTTTATGACACCTTGGATTTTAGGGAGAATTAGGGTCTTTCTATCAATCCTATGTATTTTCCAATTTCAACCTGGCAGAGCAAACAGTTCATTTTCCAATGACAGAGCAAGAATACATGCAGTAAATAATGACAACAACCAAAAGAAGACCTTTTGTCTCAAGAGTCTGACCAGTCCCAGAGAAGGAAATGAGATAATCTATTCTTATTAAAATCGGAGGGCTCCATTTGTGGTGAAGAAATTATTAAATGGAATAATCAATGACAGCACTTCAGACACCCTTGTTTGTATACCTGTACATTTGTTACTCTTTGACAGAGAGAGTGTTAGGTCTGAGAATGATGTCAAATCTTCACATGGCTAGCTCAGGACACCTAGAAAATAAATTACATCCATGGGGTTTTTTTGCCCAGCTTGGGCAAAATTTTACCATTGGGTTGCAGTGATTTGGGAGCAGAGCAAGGAACAAGTTTCCTTTTCTCTTTCACCACACAAAATGCCCAAACCCAAGACATGATATGTTCTTACTTTGCACTTGTGGCTGCTGGTGAAGAAGGTGGGCAAAGCATCTTTCATCACCAAGGATTTGTGACCAGTAAGCTCACTTACAGCCTCTGCTCCTCCTTCCTACTGCACACTGAGTGAACAACAAAGCAGAGACTGCACACTGCTCATTTTGGAGCCACATGATCACATATCAGTTGCAATCTGCTATGCTATGACCTGGCTATCCCTCTGCATGGGCATCTGCCCTTCTGGTTACCTGTTGCTGTTCTCTTCTGGTATTTTATTTGGTCTAAGGGGGTTACATGTTGATGTAATACACAGTTAACAGATGCAATAAGGGCAGAAACTATGAAGCATCAGATTTTGTATTTGAAAGACTGTTAGAGAATTCAAAATGGCGAGAATGTTGGCAAAGATTTCCTTTTTGCATCCCTTCTTGTAAAATAAGTCATGTGGGGAAGAAGTCTATTTAGTTGTTATCCCTGATAAAGCTAGCTGTTGCTAAAGGCAGCTACTTAGGATTTAACTCCAAACATCTTAATTTGGAGTTGAAGCAAATCCTTAAGCAGCTATTTGAAGATTAATCTAGCTACAGTGCTTACCTGAGTGTGTGTGTATGCATTCAATGCTCTGCTATAAGCTATGTTTCTGAGAGCTACTTCCCACTTAAATAAGCTGAAGGGGACACTTCCAGGGAAAGTTGTCCATTATTTCGCGTAAGATATATTCAGGCAAGTGGTGCAGAGGAGCTCCATTTTAATAGAGAGATGCCAAAAGAGAAAGAAGATATCAAAAGCAAACCCATTTTATGTTGCAGTTTATAGGACATGAAACAGATGCCTGGCACACAGAGTTTCTGCCATTCTCTTTCATTTTGGCCTTGGTTGTTTCTGTAGTTCCCAAGCAGCAAATAAAGCTCTCATACAATAGGGTGGCATTTGACATAAGTAGGAGTGGCACACTCTACCCTGTATGGAATTAAAGCACTGAGTAATCCACACTTTTATGTATCACTACTAACTTGTGATACCACCAAGCAGAGAACATGTCCCTTAAGTTAATACACTGAAAGAGAATTACAATGGTGCCTTGATAAATATGAAAAAATAAATCCATGGATGAGACTGTATCATTAGGCTGCAGTTCTCAGGTCATAGGAGTTACGCAGTGACAATATTTTTTAAACAATCTTCACTCTGATATTTCCTGTCTTTCACCCAGCATCTATCTTTAGCCTGACAAAATTAATTAATTAAAAAAAACCAATTAATTTCTGTATTGAGTAACAATAGTGTGCACCAAGCTCTAAAGTTTAAAACGAAGTCTATCCAAATTTTGCAGAGCTACCCAATGTACTTATACAAAAGACTAAGGAAATGTTTAGATAAAAGGAATATATCACATCTCTTGAAAGTGAAAGTAACAGCTTTCTCAAAAAAAAAAAAAAAACAAGGAAGAAAAGAAAATAATCAAGCCACTTTAAACAAAAACAAGATGTAAATTTAGATCAAGTTGGAGACTGTATGGAGTTTACAATTCTTTGATATTTCCAGTAAGAAAGAAAATTCAGGATCAAATACCTTCTATTTATGTAAAGGGTGTTGCTCTACACATCTGCATATGGAGGTGAATGGGATATATTCACAGTAAGGCAAAATTACACCAAACAATGCTGTTTAATTGACAGACATGATTGACATCTTTTTCACAAATCTTGATTTGGTGTCTGTTGTTTGGGGTTTGTCTCTTCTTTCATTTCCCTCTGAAACCTCTGCTAACTTTTCAACAGTAATATTTAAACCAAGAGGGATGTGAAGATTAAGAGATCTTTATTGTTCTACCAGATGGTACTAATCATGGTATCATAGAATCATTAAGGTTGGAAAGGATCTCTGAGATCATCGAGTCCAACTGTTAACCTAGCACTGCCTAGGCCACCACTAAACCATGTCCCTAAGCACCACATTTACCCATCTTTCAAATACCTCCAGGGATGGGGACTCAACCACTTCCCTGGGCAGCCTGTTCCAATGCTTGACAACCCTTTCAGTAAAGAAATTTTTCCTAATATCCAACCTAAACCTCCCCTGGCACAACTTGAGGCCATTTCCTCTCATCCTATCCCTTGTTACTTGGGAGAAGAGACTGACTCTCACCTCGCTACCACCTCCTTTCAGGTAGTTTGAGAGAGCAATAAGGTCTCCCCTGAGCCTCCTCTTCTCCAAACTAAACAACTCCAGCTCCCTCAGCCACTCCTCGTAAGACTTGTGCTCTAGACCCTTCACCAGCTTCACTGCCCTTCTTTGGACATGCTCCAGCACCTCAATGTCCCTCCTGCAGTGATGGGCCCAAAACTGAACACAGTATCTGAGGTGCAGCCTCACTGGTGCTGAGTACAGGGGGACTATCACCTCCCTAGTCCTGCTGGCCACACTGTTTCTGATACAAGCCAGGATGCTGTTGGCCTTCTTGGCCACCTGGGCACACTGCCAGCTCATATTCAGCCAGCTGTCAACCAGCACCCCCAGGTCCTTTTCCACTGGGCAGCTCTCCAGCCACTCCTCCCCAAGCCTGTAGCGTTGCATGGGGTTGTTGTGACCAAAGTGCAGGACACGGAACTTAGCCTTGTTGAACCTCATACAGTTGGCCTCGGCCCATCGATCCAGCCTGTCCAGATTCCTCTGCAGGGCCTTCCTACCCTCCAGCAGATCAACACTGCCACCCGACTTGGTGTCATCTGCACACTTACTGAGGGTGCACTTGATCCCTCGTCCAGATCCTTGATAAAGATATTGAACAAAACAGGCCCCAGTACTGAGCCCTGGGGAACATCACTTGTGACCGGCTGCCAACTGGATTTAACTCCATTCACCACAACTCTTTGGGCCCAGCCATCCAGCCAGTTTTTTACCCAGTGAAGAGTACACTTGTCCAAGCCACGAGCAGCCAGTTTTTCCAGGAGAATGCTGTGAGAAAACATGTCAAAGGCCTTACTAAAGTCCAGGTAGGCAACATCCACAGCCTTTTCCTCATCTACTAAGTGAGTCACCTTGTCACAGAAGGAGATCAGGTTAGTTAAGCAGGACCTGTCTTTCATACACCCATGCTGATTGGGCCCGATCACCTGCTTGTCCTGTATGTGCTGCGTGATGGCACTCACGATGATTTGCTCCATAACCTTCCCCAGCACCAAGGTCAGACTGGCAGGCCTGTAGTTCCCCGGATCCTCCTTCTGGCCCTTCTTGTAGATGGGCATCACATTTGCTAACCTCCAGTCAGCTGGGACCTCCCCCGTTAGCCAGGACTGCTGATAGACGATGGAAAGTGGCTTGGTGGAGATTGTGTAGCAATAGTCATGCCTCAGATTAACCTCATTGGCTACGATACTGCCACTGCGCAAAGCTGTGCCTATATAATAAAAAAGCAATAAAAAAAAGAAAAGCAGGGGACTTTTTTTAACTTCTTTACCACCCAATATCAGCTAAACAAAAATTTGATTATTCTCTTTGTATTTATTAGATATGCAAAATAAGAGAACAGAGAGTTTAATGATTGCAGTCATAGATGTAAAAGCCATTTTAATGGTGTCCCTGAACTATCCTGAAATGCAATAGGCTAAGGCTTGGTTTTCATTTCAAGATGATTAATTTTATGCATAACATTAATTTGTTACCATTTGTTCTGTTTTATGTGGGGTCCCTAGGTAACATATTTAAAATTATCCTTTGGCCATTTAGATGGAAAATGAATACAATTTGATAGAAAGTAAACCTCAGAGAGAAAAGAATTCAGGTTTGGGCCAATTATGCCAAATATCATGAAAGTAAGATATATGGATTTAACATCTCCTGATGAAAGTGGAAAAGAAAGAGATGTTTTCCTCAAAACAAAGTAGAACAAAATCCTCTGTAGATCAGAGGCCTGACCCATCTACATTGATAGCAAAATTTCTGTCAGGATTCAGAACAATAGGGTAAAATGTCTTTTTACAAATTTGTCTTCTTCCTCTTCAGTTTGTTTTCTCAGGTAAACATTTATTTAACATGAAATACTAGTCCAGACCATGTTACAACTCAACATGTAACCAGCCACTGGAACACCATTCAGGCTGTGAAACTCTTCTAGGAAGAAGTGTTTGATTTAATATCAAGCGTCAGCTGTCTTCTACAACATTGCATAACCATGCAAAATTTAGTCAAAGCTTTGGACTGACTGATCTTCGATTTTTGGTTTTTTATTACAGATGCCCAGAACTACAATGTTGAAATACAATATACAATATTGGAAGTGGAGAAAATTATATTTTACCTATCTTTGAGGATTAAAGTCTTAAATAAAGAAGATTAGCATAAAGCAAATCAGTATTAACTCTCTGCTACACCCTGCTATCTGTGACACCATAATTAAAGCTCATGATATCTGCAGAAGTTTCCAGCTAAGTGTTCAATATCCTCCATTCTATCAAAGTGATCACATCCCAAGAGGCATTTGGCATTTTCAAGGCCAGGACTTTTATTTTCCAATGTGGTCCAATCTTTGAATAGAAGTACCTTATTTCTGCAAGAGAGATTAGACGCCATTCTGCCTTTAAGAAGCTGATTTATATACATGTGTATTTGTACACATTGTACACAATGTACATATACATATGTCGATGTATATATGTGGAAAATGTGTGAGGATAATTGCTCTGATTGTCTCTACATTATAGTTTTCTTGGCACAATTTGCAGTAAAAATATCTTAATGGTTACTGATTGTTCTGTGTATATTTCTGATTTTAGACTCTGCCTTTGGATTTAAGAAACATTTCCTACCATTTTTAACTATATTTTTTAGTTCTTTGGGTTTTTAAAATATTAGATATGCTGACAAATGATCCTCCATGTATAAAAGCATTATCTGTGTATGGCAAGTAGGGACAAATGTTCTTAATCTCTGCAATCTCATTTTATGTGCTACAGCATAAAGTGCATTTTGCTTAATTAGAATTCCTATTATTGTTAAATGCTTTATTATGTGGTTGTATAACAGCAGTGCTTTGAAAATTAGTATCTAAGTGAGACTCAGAAGCCTGGACAAGGAAATTTTTTGGTCCCTGGTTTACCTCCATTCCTGTTCAGAAACATGTATGAGGAGCTAGTTAATTTAAAATCCAGCAAATGGATCCACCTGAAAAGTCCCCCCCTTTTTTTTTTCTTTTCTTTTTTTTTTTTTAAGGCCTGATATTCTCTGAATTAATCTGGGTCACTGTGTGATCTCACAAAAACTACTGGTGGCCCGTTAGAGACATGGCCAAAGTGACAAGGGGCAGCAAGCAGTGACCCCTCTTGGGGCTTTTCATGGGTGCAAAGCTACTTGCAATACTAGCTTGCATTTTTGGTGATTTGGAGTGGGTGGAAATGATTGGGTGATGGGGTCTGGCCTCTGGGAATGCTTGCAGCATGGCAGCTGCCACATTGCTGGTGAAGGCGCTGGATGCCCAACCATGGTACAAGTACAGCTTGGGAGATCACCTGCATCCTTTTCCCATTAGCCTCCCTTGGCTCATGCTTGCCACCACACCACTCCTTTTTGGGAGCAGCGATGGCCAACTGGACTGAGCTGGCAACTGGTGACTTAATTAGGCTGGGTGGGTGGAAACCAGAGGTGGAAACT
This sequence comes from Theristicus caerulescens, assembly GCA_020745775.1. Taxonomy (NCBI): domain Eukaryota; kingdom Metazoa; phylum Chordata; class Aves; order Pelecaniformes; family Threskiornithidae; genus Theristicus; species Theristicus caerulescens. The sequence continues at coordinate 51,435,673 of CM036583.1, read as the reverse complement.
GCCAAGCTGCAGGTGAAGAAGAGGAGTGGATCAGGGTGTGGAAGACTGTAGGGCTGGTACCACTTATCCTCTTTGCTTTTGTATGGTTTTTTGGGTTGCAGCATATTGGTCTGAGAGCTCATCCAGGCTAGGAGAAGTGGGATAGGAACAATTTGGGTTGGGCAGTGTGGGTTAGAAGTGACATAAACTGTCTTTCACACCTCTAGGAACTAGTGCTTGAGTAAACTAAGCCTGTACCTTGCAGCAAAAACCATAAAATGTGCAACATGTGCTTTTGGACATAGGCTGAAGACGAAGATGTACTGGAGGAAAACACAAATAGAAGTAAAATATAACTTCTTCTGCCTTTCCCAGGTTTGCTAAGAGTGCTTTCCTTCTCCCTAATTCTTCCTTCTGGTATGAGGATTGTGCCATGGGTGGGTGCTTGCAAAGTGCAGGGCACTTGAAAACCACAGGGCAGTTCAGTGGCTGATCTGAGCCCTGTCCTGATTTATTTTGCTGTGTGATCAGGGAATAGGATTATAAATTCAGAATTGTTTTGAGTAAGGGGGTGGGGAGAGTTTTTTGCCAAAGGATGAAGTTAATAAAATATCAGTAGGAATACTAGATCTCATCAAAAAAGTACTTAAACCTTCTTGTAGCCAAAAACTTCAAAAGAAAAACTGGCTTAATTGTTTCACATGCTCTTCACAAAGAGCGTGACAGACATCTAGATGAGTGCATGGGTGAGAGAGAGGAGCCAGGCTGCTCCCATAGCAAAATCTAAACAGATGATTAGCATTTCCTCAGGTGAGGAGTCATAACGTTTGAACATTATTAATAATGTTATAATTGCTGCTGGCACTCAATTCTTAAACTGATAACAGTTATGTTACCAGTTAACAAATGGCGTTTATAAATACAACGTGGTTTTGGTGCGGAGTGGGGTTTTTTTGTTGTTTTTTTCCACTTTATGTTCAATCAATGGGCTTCATTTCTTATGATATCTAATGAAGACAAAGAACACCATCTTTGAAAAGAATTATTTATCTTTCTTTTTTTTTTTTGATGGCTGAAGGGTAAGCAAGAGAAATACTTGTGATGTTAGTAACAAATCATAAATTTGTAACAGTTGAATAAAGCAAATCATGACTTTTACCTAATGGTGAAAGAAGGGATGGGTCAAAACAATGTTATGGAGATTGGATCATTCTTTACAGTATGGTTTTGGAGTGAGTTTTCCGCATTTCTTCCTGCACATCATGTCTCTTACAATTTTGCTAGCCATGTTAGTCACAAAACGTCACCTACAGACATCACAGACTGATTGTATTAACCACATTTACAGCAGGAAGTTCAGTTACTATCAAAGACTGTGGAGGAGTTAAGGCACATCCTTGTTTTGTCCCTTGAGGATACAGAACATTTATGAACCTGAAAGAACAGTTATAGAAGACTCATAAATACATCATAGGAAATATGTTGTGGGATAAGACACATCCCACGCATCCTGCTTGCTCAGGATGTGCATTTCTTAGGGAGCCTTTAAAACTTTTTTGTAAAAATATTGCTTAGTCTAAAGCATTAAATACTCTTTAATCAACAATTGGAATTTATTCTTGTGTTGTTGGCTATTACCATTTAAAGGTGGTGTGGCTGTATTATTTATATAGATAGACAGGTATAGATATATGGATATATAAAAGGAGAAATATTTCATATAAATGAGACAGAATCAAACCTACAATTTAGAAAATAACTATGAATGGGTTTAAACCCTTTCTTTACATGGTGTTAGTGCCTAACTTTGCAAAAATGGCAACTGCTTTACAAATAGGATAATAAACTTGGGCCCAGATTGGGAATTTTTCTTTCTAAAATGTGAGCTTGAGTCAGTGTTCTTGTATGTAGAAGGATGGGCAAACTGAGGTCCTGAGCTTTTATTAATAATTCCTTTCTCATTTCCATGGAATTAGTAGATAAATATGCCCCTCTGCGGATTGGTTTATGTTAATAACATTGGAGGGTTTGGATTAAGTGAATATAAAAAGACATAATGCATTAGCAGTTTTGTGACTTGATCTGAAATTCTATTATTTCATGGTGTTTTAAATTATAAAATGACTATGATTTTATAATTTAAAATGCCAGATCTGATATAACTCTGGAAAAAATAGAAATACATTTTAGGTAGTAAGGAAGTTACATTTTACCTCAAATTATCAAAATATTTTTGCATGAATGCATAATCCCCATGGCACATTGCTTTGTTTTGTGTTGTTCAGTGGCTCTTAAGATCAATATAGTATAAATCTGAAGGCAAAACTTTATTTTAGGTTGAAGCCACACTCGTAAGAAAGTGCTGTTATGGCAGAATCTTTTGTACAGAGGCATCTTACATTAGGAAAATAATTTGTGTGCTTGTCTGGGTCATGTCTTTGGCAGTGATTTGGAATGTTTTTCTATTACTCTACATTGTGTTTCTGCTCCAGTCGGAGGTTTCCAGCTCAGCTTGTTCAGGTGACACCACCTAGAAGAGCAATGGCTCTGGGCGCTTTTCTCCATTAAACAAGCACTGCTGAAAATGTAGGTTATAGCTTTCTGTTAGGCAAATGAGATGATGTCTTAGAAAGTCTAGTAGTCCAGAGAGCTTTGGGTCCAGATAATAGACACCTGAGGGACAGAAAACACGGGCTCCACAGGCTATTTTTAGGATCTTTATGAAAGAGGGGAAAACCAGTCTACCTGCAGTCTTGCCTTCACTCTCCATTTTACACCCTATTGGAACTGCTGGGGAGTCCACAAAAGAAGAAAGGTCAAGAGCTATCGGTACAGGACTTAAACCTCATGTGACAGCTGTGATGGGATATAACTTTACCTTCTTTTTTAACAAAAGTTGTCAATTACTTCAGCTCTGTTTTAAAGATACTTACAAATTGTTCAGGCACTGACAGTCTGATACCTGTACGTAATCATCTGCCAAGTGAACAGGAAGAGGTATGTCTCACTGGAAAGCTGGTTCACCTAGTAATAGTCATCATCTTGTCTCTACTATTTTTATATTTGTCTTTCATTCTGTATATGCATTTCTGCTGGTTTGGGCCCCTTCTGGTAGATCCCTAAAGGCATGTCAGGTGTACCTTTTCAGTTCTCTCTTTTTCTTGTCAGATATAGACACTCATGTTTGGAACAATATAAAGTTTTGCTTCAATAGTGTGTGTTTGTCAATATTTCATGGAGTGTTTTGGGGGTGTAGGTTGTTTTCTTTTTCCATTTTCTTAAGAAGTAGTGTTAGAAATCAATCCAGAAGATTTTTCTTCTTTTTTGAATGATAGATAGGCTCCTATTTTTGAAAGCTTTTCAGCTAAAATTTTATAGGAGTCAGTAGAGGACTAATAATTCAGGATTTTTTTTTGCTAAGCACATCTAGATTCAGGAGCTTTCCTCTCGCATCCATTATGGACTGCATTTCGACTAATCCCCAAACTGACCTGCAATAGTAGAAAAAAACCCTCAGCCTTCCAGATTTCCCAAAATTGCTTTTGCATGTAGGGACCCAAAGGGATTATCTGCAATGCTGTGAAGAATCCCAGCAATACTTATTATATTTGGCTGAGCTCAGATTAAGCTAATTTCTTATTTTTAAAAGTTGCTATGTATCTAGTCTAGCAAAAGATAGGGATAAATTCTTGATTAAATTCTTGATTATAAATTTGGAAACTGTTTCATATAAAAAAGTAAGAAGGACTTTCACAGTGAGATCCCCCCTTAGCTGGAATAGGGCACAAACTGTCTGGCAGGGTGTCGGTGCAGAAAGTGTGATGAAAAACTACCTTTTCTTATCCTTCCTGTACTCATGGTGGAAACTCTTTTTTTCTCTCTCATGTCTCCTTCCACAGAATTCCTCCTGGTTTTACTGCTGGGCAAAGTGAATGTAGCAGGAGGCAGAGCCCACTTTCCATCTGGAGCTCACCTTCATTCTCCTCTGAGCATCACTCAACAAGTTCCTTCTAGTTTAAAGACCCCTTCTGCTGTCAACAGTAGTTTCAAGACTGTTCTAACACTTTATAAATCATGAGAGAGATTCACCATATTTGCATTTTATTAAATTGACAACCTCTAGCTTGCCATTTGTTCTTTGTGCAGTTCATGTGTGACATAGTGATCATAAAAATGCCACATCTGTCATTTCTATTAGTTTTCTAAAACTTCCTACTCCTCTTTTCCTACCTGTCCTTGTCAGGAAGTCATGAAGTTATATTTTATAACTTGGCCTTAAGTTATTAACTGAAATTAACATGAACTATTAGCACAATTTAAAACAGAATTTTTGCTTTAACATGAAAAAGCAAAAAAATATGACACGCAGAGAGCACCTGTCCAAAGTATCTTCTACAAAGATGCTTCCCCTGCATTTCCAGCTTTATTGTTAGAGGTGAAGTTAATTTAGTCTGTCACTGACTTCAACTTATTTTCATTGAATTAATTGAATTTGTAATTAGGTCATTTAACTTCACTGCATGGCTAACATTTCTGAAGTGCAAATACATGTTAGGCTTAAGACCTAAGCAGAGTATATCACTGTACATTTCCATAGTTTCTAGCAGAAAGATGCTCACCAACAGGTCTGAGAGGTGGGTCAGTTTCCACTTGCGATGTTTATTTGTCATCCATAACAACTCTTGACACTCTGTTTTGGTTTTTGGTGGTTCTGTTTTGATTTGGTTTTTTTTGCGGGGTGGGCAGGAGGGCAGGATAGTGTTTAATGCACATTTAATGCAAGTTCAGTTCATGAATTAGTTACTGCACTTTCAAGACCCTAAAAGTACTGGGAACAAGTAAACTGCAGATCCTAGAAGACACGTCTAAGTAAGAAATATCAAATACTTCTTTTTTTTAAAATAGCAGCTAGGATATTTTAGTTCTTTTAACTAGTTCATTTTAAATCCTTGCTCTCAGGCATAACTGTCAAAGCTGATAAAGCATTCTGTTTATTGGTGCCACCAAAACCAGTGCAAGCATTGACAAGGTGAGGCCCTTAGTCACACAAACACTGGGGACAATTAAATTTCAATGGCAGTCAGTCTTATCACTGAAAGGTTCATTTTTCAGCTGTTCTTAAGCTCACTGCTGGAAGGTCAACATGACTGAATTAAAAGTGCTTGTAATCTTGCAATGTTGCATGCTGTGTCTCCTGATCTGGTCATACTATGCTCACTGGAGATTGAGATGGTTCAAGGATATTAGCAGATTAACATTTAAAATTGATGTATCACACAGCAAATCTGTAATAACAACTGTGCTTGAATATTGTAGGGAATCATAGTTGCAGGTGAGGTGATAATTCTTTTATTACAAAACCATCAACTTACTAGTTTTAATTTACTTTTGTGTTACAGTGGGTTAGAAAGGCATAGTCTCTAAAGAGAAAGGCTTTCCTGTTAGTAATTGTTAATGCTCAAGGATTTCTCATCTTTGTCCCATTGGGGACAAAGGTATTTGGCTCTTTTAACAAGTCTCTTTTTTTGCATTTGCTTCTTGTAGGAATTGGTCAACTGTCATGGTGAAGGTCCACCTCATGTAAGATTATTAAATTTATACATCTTCAAGATGTATCAAAAAGTATTCATGGATAGTTTTCTAATAACTTGATTCTCTATGCAAATGAGATGGCAAATTTTAGCATGGAGTTTCTGTGATTGTCAGGCTGCAGCCTGCCAGAAACACAAAGTCTGTCTGCGGTGTGGCTTGCACAGTGGTGTGGAGCTCTCCCAGGAGCTATTGTGTGACCCTGGTGGCACATGTGTGTGACCAGAATTAGGGATAGGGTAATGCACTTTTCAGGGCACACGCCTTTTACAAACACCTGTAGTGGTGGTATTTGCTCTCCTGGAGACACCCCTTCAGTGCCCCTCTGCCTTTACATGTAAGCACTACCTCTTCTCTGTCAAATTCTTTCTGTGCAATATTTTGGTGGAGCCTGATATAAATATTGAGGTGGGGGAGGAGTAAGACAGTCACCAGTAGGACTCTTGACTGCTATGTAAGGTGCAACTGGACAGCTTTTAGAGGAAGCCGTCTTACAAAATGATTGTGCATCAGTCCTTCAAAAGAACCAGGCATATGCCTGCTTCTGCCATGCACATAGGAACAGGAGATTAAGTAGAGAAGGCAAAGGTATAGTTGGGAAAAGACCTTTGCTTCCCTGCTCCTGAAGACATACTTTTGTTTGACACAAGCAATGGATGAATTATTCAAGAATAATTAATCTTCTAGAGATATTACCCGTGTAATGCAACCAATGGTATTGTATTTTTTTAACTGCTGTCATTCTGAATTGATGATAGTCAAAAAGAACTTGATGTGAGCAAAATTCGCCCTTTCTATTTGAATTTTGCATAAGAGATATAAACTCTTCAGTGACTTCAGAGAGATTATGCCAAGTTTGTACAATATTTTGGATTTGAGAGCTAAAATCATTCTATAAAATTATACTAATACAGATTTATTAACCCCTATTAGAGTTAATTAAGGCATTTATTAGCATTAACTCCTCTTTTCCTTAAGGACACAGTAGACACAAATTACATTGTCAGTCTATGAAGCTTATTGTTTTCTGTACAGAGTACACCTTGAAATAACATTGCTGAGACTAAGAGTAGAGCATGTACTGAACCAAACCACATCATCTTTTGCCTAGATGCCATGGATGGGGATGTTGAGTGCACTGCTGTTTGTTTGTTTTTTTTTTTTCTCTTCTCCTAGTCTCACATAAAACCAGTTTGTATTAGCTCAAATGTACTTTCAACAAGATGGCTGGGAAGTTATACTGCACATAACAAGTAGTGAACAATTGGGTACTTCTTCTGAATGAATCATTCACTTTACAATATATGCTCAGGAGTTAAGCACCAGTCTTTTTTTTTTTTTTTTTTTTTTATTATGGGAACTATGTGAGGTTATCTATCAGCATTGCATATTTATATAGTGTAAAGCAAAATCAAATAATAGTTTTGTGGTTAAGACCTGAAGAAATATGCGACATAGAAAAAAAGGTTCTGTGAAAATGAACTGCATGGTATGTGTGTTCTTCAGCTTGTCAGGATGAATCGACATGCAACAGAATACACAGCTAAAATATGTATCTGAACAAATGTAATCACTTAAACTCAGGTGCAAAATACTTCAGGCTTCCGTAGCCAAGTAGAAGCAAAGTGCTTGTTTAATTTTACATGACCTATCGGACTAGGGTTCAGTGGGCTTCTTGGTGTTATCTACCACATGATCCTTCCTGCAGAGTCTAAGGGCAGGGCTATGTTGTGCCCATTTCAGATAAAAGATATCTAAGTATGCAGTGCACAGGCATGTTCTAGCCTCTATAGTCTGCACCAGCCACTTGCTAAACTGTTACTGAACAGAGGACAATAAACCCATCCACATACAAGCCAAAGAAATAAAGCAAATTAAGTTACTTTACCCACATCTGTTTCTTTAACATATGCCATGCAGCACACAAAGTTGACTGACAAAATAAATTTTGCAGCCAGAAGTTCTGTCATCTGGATCCAGTTATAAGGAAATTACTGCCTACATGCTTCTGAGTCCATAGTCTGCATTTGGCTACTCAGGTATAAATTCTGAAAAACAAGCAATTGTCAGTGTTAAAGACTTACAGAAAACTGATAGACAGTTATAATGGCAGCATCTTACAGGTAAGTCTTGTCAAGTCAGGTTATTTTAGTACATTCCATTTGATCTAGTATCTCTTAATCACCTCTGCTTCATCAGACTAATCGGAAATAAGATTTACCTATCCTTGTTCTGGTATATTCTGTAAATCTCTTAGCTCTACTATCACTTTTGCAGTTAAAATAGGTAAGTCTTGATTGAATCTTGTGGTTAATGTTTTTACTGATTTTAAGTTTTTAATATATATTCTTTTAAGCTGAATGGAGGAGAAAACCAGTTAATTCTACTGTGTAATACAACTTAATAGCAATATATTATTCCTAGCAGAGGTTTTAGACCAAAAATCAGCTTAGAGTTGGTGATTCAAGTAAAGTAAAAAGGTACAATTTATTTCTGCCTTTTGTTATATTTTCTTCCTAGGGTTTGTTAACATGAAAAGGGGAGGAAAAAAGCTTATTTTTAGTGTATTATAAGGTTTTAGTGTGTCATAAGGTTTTGTTGTTTTATGCAGTCATGACCAGGAGACACTAGGATTCTTTTCCTTGCTGTAGCTTTTAATATGTAAGCCACAAATGAGAGCTTCCCTGGTCTAAAGCCACAAAAATCCCTTTGCCTTCAACACAGGTTACTCTTTTACTCTTTTGACATTTTAGCTTTAAAACTTGGGAAGTGCATATGAAAGAATGAGTTACCTACTTGCTGATTTCAAAACAATTTATAATCTCTGTAGTTTTGTACCACAGAAACAAGGTAAACTACATTGTAGCCTGAATTTACTAGGCTCATGAGGGAGATGCTGCTTCAAATCACAGCCTTGCCAGGCTTTTCGTTGTTTGTTTGTTTGTTTCTAATTATGTGAATGGTAAGTCAAACGAGATTGACATCCCCTTCTGACACGAAAAGGCTTAAACCATCCACAGATTGCTCTTGTAACTATCAGGCCTATGGATAAGCAAACTGTGTCAGCTACATGGTAAACATTAAAAGAAGTAGCCTAGTGGAGTCCCCCCAGATACCTTATCCTCGAAAGATATTTGTGAGAAGTGTGTACCAAAGGGGAGTGTGTGCACATCAAGAGATAAAGATGTTAAACATGAAGTGACAGGAGGAAGAAAAGGCAGAGGACATCTCTAAGGTGCGATGGAGAAATTTGCTGAGAAGACCCTTTGAGGTAATGTTTAAAATAATTGATTTACTCGTAGAATAAGCATCCTGCAACTGGATTTGTGGCAGAAGAGTGAAGGTCATAAATCATATTAAGTGGGATTTACAAGAAAAATCATTAGAAAAAACGGTACAAAATCAATAAAAGCAATTCACTCTGGAAACAAACAACATAGCAATGGGGGACAGAAAGCACGTAGCAGAAATACTGCTACTTGTTAAATTAAACTGTGCACATAATGGAATTTCAGATGGAAGATTGGCCCTGCTTGGTCTCTTTGTGAGAAATGTTGAAACCGCTTCAGATCATGTCCTTTCCAGCCAGCTATTATAGCGTGAAGGTGCTAGGCTTTTGTAAGGCACTTGTAATGCTGACAGGAATTGGGCTTTGTTAAGGGGGAAGATACTTCTCCTAAATTTTAGGTATAGACAGCTAGGAAACACTGCTAGCAAAGCCATTCTGTCATGGCCCTAATACAGCACCAGTACAGGCATAACAAAGCCTCTGAGTACCAACTGTTCTCTATCTAGTTCAGCATATTATGCTTTCATTTCGATGAGGGATTGCAGAATCAGGTCACTGCAGCTCCCCTGGATTTTTCACTATGGAGAGGAAAGGCTGCTGGCATTTTGGCAGCCTCTGAGTTCTTGAGTTGCTCCGAGGATGCTTGTGGCACTGCTTGGCTCAATGTCAGGCACAAATCTCTCAGAGTTGCACCCTGAGACAGTGATGCAGTAGCTGGAGGAGGAAGGCAGGAATGAAAGCTGAGGTCAACAAGGACTGGGAGGATCTCTGGAGGTGTAGAGTGGGTGGCCAGTACTTTAAAATGATAGACTCTCAAACATTTACCTTTCCCACAGTATCTTGCATGCTTTAATCCTCTGGTGCTTGTGCCTTTTTTTCCCCCATTTTTCTATGACTAAGGCATAATTGCTTAATCAATACAATATAATAACATTATAGAAAAACATTCTTGTGCAATAAAGAAAAATTTTTTCCCCATGAAAATCTTCATCCCATAGCACCAGTTAAAAATGAAAAAGAAATTTAAATTATATTGAGTGTGAAATATAAGGTGGGGGATATGTATAACATGAGTGATAGGAGGGAAAAAAATGTTTTCTTAAAAGTAACAGGAATTCCATTATTATAAAATAGATGAAGTTTTCTTAATAGTATTCAATTTCTTCAATGTTAGATGATTCTGCATTTACCCTGCTAGTAATTGTTGCCATGACTAAAGGTTTCAGTTAAGCTTCATATAGAATATCCAAAGGCGCTTGTGGGAAATAGCCCCCCAAATCAGCAAATCCGAAGAAAACATGGATATCCCATGTCCTTGCACTGTGAAAATTCCAGGTATTGGGTCTGTTTCTTGCATGGACACAGGACCTTTTGGAAATGGAGCTAGAGGTTACAGTACCTCAAAAGGAGGACCTAGGGTCTCCTCTATTTAAATTTGAGTATCACATCTGCACTGGCATAGGCCCAATATAGCAGCCTGGTGTTCAACCTCTGGTTTTCATACATAGGAACACAGTCTTGAAAGAAGCCATTTGAGCTCTGTGGAAGTGCAAGGCATTCAGTACTGGTTAGCTAATGCTTAGAAACTTTGCAGAATTTTCTAGAAAAGAAAGGATTTACCGCAAAATGTGACAGATGCATACAAAAACTGATGTGATTAAAATAGGAATTGATTACTTCCAGTTGAGCTGAATCTTTACTTCTCAGTAGCACTTAAAAATGCTATGCTTCTCATTCAATAGCTAAAAACCACTTTCTTCCTTTCTGTGCCATTTTAAATATAATCATAAACCTAATGTCTTCAACCAAGGAAGTGACAGTTACTTTTCACTGTATTGGCTAGATTAAAAGTATCGGCTAGATTATAAAGAAAACATTAATTAAAAAAAAATAAACTGTGTCTGATGGAGGCTGGCTTTTCCTGAGCGGTAACTAAGACAGCTGAATACATGCAGGAACCAGGTGGGTCACAGTTTACAGCAGAAAGATGAAAACACCTTTCTTTGTGAAGGCTTTTAATGAAAGCACGTTTGAGTTTGAAGTTGGACACCAAATCCAAAGTTTATTACCAATCAACACAAAGATTTAGGAAGTGGTAAAGGTTGCATGCTGGTTTTGGAGGTGAAATTTCTCTCTCTTGCCCTGATGGACTGCCTATTTCACATTCCCCTAACCTTTCTCCAAAGCATTGGTTGAGCAATTTCACAGGCACCACAATTAAGGTCCATCATTCAAAGACTTAGAAAGGGATAGTATTTCAACTAAAAAAGGTGATGAAGTTAGTAAAGGCCAGGGGATTAATGGTTCTTTCTCTGACTAGGTTTTTATGTTGATTAGGTCTTTTCATGGGGCACTGCATTTGAAAAGTAACAGGACTGGTCTGTGCAAAAAAGTTCTTTGCTGAGGCTTCTGGACATAACCAGGATTTTCTGACTCCTTCTGACCTGTAGTTTCTTAGATTAATTCTCGGGTAATTCCATGGCAAAGACTGTCCCTAAGTTCATAAGCACTCATAAAGCAGGATGCTGACTCTGCTTCCAGGCTCATGATATCACCCGCTATTTGGAAGCCACCAGCAGAAAGCAGAAGGTAGCTAAACACTGTTATGTTACCAAAATGAAGATAAATGCAAGTGTGCGTTAATCTCATTAAAAAAAAAAAATCCCTAGGAGATGACCTCCGAGGACAATCTCAATGAAATGTAACTTCCTGTGAAAAGGACTAGGTCAGGTACAACAAAGTGTTATCATCCTTGAGTTCAGTATGCTTAGGGCTTCAACTATAGAGCTGCAGAATTTCATGTACATACAGCAGAAAGTAGACTAGGAATAGATCAAAGCAAAAAAAAAAAAAATTTGGAATATTCTTAGGGAAAAAAAATCTTAGGTTTAAATGCATGCCAAACCTGAATTCATTTCTTTGGAAATAAAACTACCTTAACTGCATAAAGAACTTATTTTAGAAATGTGTGTGTGTATTCTTTGTAGGCAAAACTGGCTATACATGTAAAAGTGAGTAAAAAAAGATAGTTCCCATTTTCTGACAAAAGATTGACTGGACGAGTTGGTGAGGGAGAACAGGCACCAACAGTTTGATATTCACGGGCAGCTTTTTTTCCTCCCAAGAGAAATTGTTCAGCCTGGGATCTTTGTCAAAGTATTTCCTTTCCCACAAATCCCACTCGAAGTTTCTCTTAGTACTGTCAATCCTGGAGAAAACTTCGCAGAAAATCTTCATTGACACAATTTACCTGAGAAGGCACTGCAGTTAGAAATCACTTAGGTAAGGGAAAGGCAAAGCTCTAAGCTAATTATTTCTTGTCCTTAATCAGCAAGTCCCACCTGCAGGATACTTGCTATGATGATCTCAGCATTGGCAGCACATTGACAAAAAGCTGAGAAAATAAAAGGGCACACCACCTTTTATTGACAGCCATCCACCTCAGGAGCTTGCAACGAGCTCAGTGCACTTGGTGCAAGGCACTGTCATCTCTCTGAGTATTCGATGAAGTTTCTAGGAGCTCTGTTGTATACAATACAGTGTGTTTCATGGAGTGAAAAGTTACATCCTCTGGTGGTGTGTGAAATGGAGTTTGCCCTGGTTCCCCCGGTCAGTTGACCCTATCGGTAAAAGCCTGTGAGCTCCAGGGTTGTCTCTGTTGGAAGCTCCAGCACTGAAATCTGAATGGGCACAAGGTCTGAAATGTAGTTCTGCCTCTGCAGGGGAATTGTAGATGCATAACACTGAGAAGCCACAACAGGCACGTGGTGCCTGCTCATGAGAGCAACAGAGGAACTCCAGCTCAATCTATATCTCACACGTTACCAAATGGTCTGTCTTTGTCTGTCTAAAGGTCCTACGGTGAATCCTTTGGAATAACACCTACTATTAGTGTTAGTTGTTACAGTGTAGAAATAATCTCAGAAATTTAAATTAAGTATACTGTTATTTTGCCATACTTTCTTCTCTCTCCCCAAAATCACTTGATCTAATTTTTACCCCAAGACTATTTTATATAAAAACCCTGTTAAACTGAAAACTGCTAGCAGAGAAATTTAGCAGATAGTGGATGACCTTGCTGATTTCAGCAGCGTTGCCATGATCATGATGAGAATTTCTCCTTTGAAGTTAAATAACCACATTAGAATTTTAAAAAACATCAATGAAGTTGTGGGTCTGTTTTTATTTTTAGCATGAAGTGCACTTTATTCTGAAGTCTTCTGACAGCCATGTTTCATGCGACCTTCCAATGTGATAAACAGTTCAATTAACTGCTGTCCTGAAAGTCATTCAACACAAGAACAGAGCACTCGTCTCTATCCCATCTCATTTCCATAATCCTTTTTAACACCTAATGCATAATAGAAAAAAAAATTTCAAACAATTTATCTAGTCATATAGCATTCACCCCCTCCTTTCTCCTTCTGCTCTCATCTTGCTATTTTGCAAGGATGATTTATCCTCTAGATGAATGCCTTACTCTTTAATTACTTTAGGGGGAGCTTAACAGAGATATGAATAATCCAAGAAAAAGATAGTTCCATTCCTGCAGCTACTTCTTCTGTTGTCAGCATCTGATTTGCTAAGACTTACCAGACGCTTGCTGATGAGTACATGAATAACTAGTTTTTACTGATGTCAGAAGAAATTTAAGGAAACAATAATCCCAAGGTGTAACATCTCTGTCTCTATAAACACCAATTTACTATAGCTTTTAAAATGAAATCTTATCTGCTTCCTTATTAAATACGTTATATGACACCAAAGGAGGCATTTCATATTTGCTTCAATATGAAAAACTTCCGAGAAATAAGGCCAGAGGAATAGTGGGCAAGTCCATTCTCTAGGATAAAGCTTGCCATTAAACATCATGGTATTTTATTCATAATCATCTAATTTTTGTGTTTTAAAGATGTTAAACATAAGTCCGCAAAACACTTTGAGGCATATGTTCAAGGAAGAATCATCTGTTGTAATTAATAAAATTAAAAAGTCACAGAGAAAAAGAGAGAGTTATTTATGTTTTAATAGGAAATAAAACTTGATTATAAATAGTTGAGAGTTATGATAACAAGCAGAAAGCTTCCACTTAGAATCATAGAATATCCTGAGTTGGAAGGGACTCATGAGGATCATTAAGTCCAACTCCTGACTCCACACAGGGCAACCACTTACTGGGGGAGCTTGTTCCAGTGCTTGACCACCCTCTCAGTAAAGAACTTTTTCTAATATCCAATCCAAACTTCCCATGACGTGGCTTTAAGCCTTTCCCTTGTGTCCTATCACTGGACAGCAGAGAGAGGAGATTAGCACCTCCCTCTCCACTATCCCTCTTGAGGAACTTGTAGACAGCAATGAGGTCACCCCTCAGAACAAATCTCGTATCCTTATCCACTGTTCATAAGTCATGCCCTCTAGTCCTTTTGCCATCTTTGTTGCCCTCCTCCACTGCACACTGTATATGCTAGAAGAGTCAATGCTTTTGCAGCCTGAGGCTTTTTGTTCAGTTTGGTTTGGGTTGAGTTTTCTACCTGCCCATCAGGATGACTGAAATGCAAAAGTTGTTCTAGCAATGATCGTTTTGCCCTTCATGCCCGTCAAATAATGTGAAATGCCTGAAATACATTGCTGTGTACAGAAACAGTATACTGAAGGCAATCTGTGTGTTTAATTATATCTATAAATCTCTATATGTACGTCTATATATATATTACATAATATAAATAAAAATGTGGTCTATAATTTGATCTATTTAATTTCCTTTTTTTTTCCCCCACTTCTAAATTTTCCCAAACCAAGATAGTGCTGTATAATATTTATCAGCAAGCACTTCACTGTAGAAGGATTTACTTTTTCAACTGTGTTTTAAAAAATAAAATGAAAGAATCATTCCTGGAAGTGATGATCCATTTTTGATTGTGTTATCTTAATTCAAACCCATTGATCTCAGAGTTGAGAGGGCTGAGAGTCTTGAGGAAATTTACATTTATTCTATTTTTGTTAAATCCCATTCCTACATAAGGTCATGTTTAAGACAAGGAATATTAACAAGCATCTTAAAACACCAGTCCACACACTATTTTACTATATTGCTTAACTTCTATAGTATTTCTTACAGTTTCTGTCCTGTTCTCATTCTTAAGAAAATCAATAACACAACAAACCACCAGGGCTTTTGAGTGATTTGTCACCATCACTAAATTTTGTTTGTATCTCTGTATTCTGAATTACCTTAGTGGCAGATCTGCTCATCTGCTGAGTCTTATCATGTTACAGCTTACACAGGTGAACTAAAGCTTCTGGGTAAAAATCATAGAATCATAGCATGCTTTGGGATGGAAGGGACCTTTAAAAGTCATCTAGTCCATCTCCCAAAATAAGCTGAATTCTATCTGTTATATATTAGTTTTAAACAGAGATAGATAATTAAACGTCTCAGGAAATTTTAAATCTTTAACTGGAAGTTGCTTCTATTGTTTTTTTATTATAGACTTTAGTAACTGCTTATATGCTGAAAGAAACACCAGGCATTTGGTATCATCCTCACATTAAGAAATGTGAAATGCTATATTGTGTACTTAGGTAAAGAAATCAAGGGGTTTATTTTGTAACAACTACTTGAGTAAGTTGGTTCTGTCAATAGAAAAATTGCAGTAGGGCAAAAACTTCTTTTATTCTTCAGCTTATGTTTCCCAGGGTTTAACTTTCTTACTTATATTTGCAACTCTGAAAAGTCTGTGCTTTGCTTTCTAAATTACAGTGTCTCTGATATATCTCTTGAACATTGGTCCAAGATCATCTTGGCAGATCATCAGTCTTGAATTTCCGTCCTACTTGCTTATGTTTGCTGAACACTGAGTATCACATTTGTTTATCTCTCTTCTTCATCATCTCATATGGCTATATCTGAATCTTGTACTTTATTCAGAACATTTTAAGGTGTGACTTTTTCCTATGCATTGCATAACTAAAACTCAGGACCTCTCATCTCACAGCTTCATGCTTGCAATGTCTTCTTCTCTGGCCTTAACAAAGGCAGTCAGGGTAGTACTGGGAAGCAAGCACTATATGAATTTAATATAACTAATTTATTTAATTACTCAGTTCAACTCTGGTAAATTCTGATTGTTGCTACAACTCAGCAAATGACTGAGAAAACTGCAAGGATGTGGTTATTATTTTTTATAACCAATTAGAACTTAATCTTTTCTGCCCTGTGCTAGCCTATGCAGATGTTTTTCCTCTTTATACCTTCTCACCAAAACTGATTTCTTTGCTGTAGAGCATCCAGCATAAAGATCCTATGAAATGTGCGGGCACATATGGACACTAGTGCTTAGCCAAGGGTTCAGCTGTAGCCTTTCTTGCATTTAGGGTATCTGTTTCCACAAAGGTGGACATTTTCTTGTGTGCATACCAGCACTAGAAGTGATGAAAGCTGGTGCAATTTACAGCTGCACTTTCTTTTCCACTCTGAGAATCATCATTGCATATAAAGAATTGACAAAAACCCACATGTTACAACCAAACATGTGACACCCCAAAGAGCTGAATGGTGTTTCAGCTGCACTTGGTTCACATGTAACTTCAGTGGGCATGCTGTCTGACAAGTACCTGAGTTCAGTTTTCAGGCACTGGCAAGGGAATCACCTGGTGTTGATAAAGCCAACAGGCTGACAACAACAGTGAGCATCAGAAGCAGGATCTAATAATGTGACTTCTAGCTACTCTGATGGAATGGAAGAGGTGTAGCAGTAAGCTCTGTGCTGCTGTTGCTAATTCTACCCTTCTAAATGACTTAAAAAAGCTGCCTCCTCCCTTTTGGCTGATGATGCTAAAACTGCTCCTTACTTGACAGTCTCATTCTTTCTCTTGCACTGGCTCTTTTGTTCAACAGCAGTCAATGGAAAATTTACACCAATCAGAATAAAAGCAATATTTAGCCCCAAATTTGTAAGATATGTTGAAGACTGTAACTGATACATTAAAATAATTCATTTTCAACAAGCTAACTAAAGTTTAATCTCAGGTGAAGCAGCCTCGTGGCTCAGTTGGAATTAATGTTTAATTTTATTTCAGCTTTACTACCTACATGAATGCACTCAAAAATTCTCATAACTTGAATGATTATTGGTATTTCAACTAAACCTTGAAAAATCAGATATTTCAGTACAAAAGCATGATCACTTTTTGACAGACTGCAACTCACTCAGTTATCTCTGTGTGGAGTGGACCCCTGTGCATTTCCATTCTGCATTGCTGCACTACTACTGCATACAAAGGAGTGAAGTCATTCTCAGTTTTTTTAATTTGGTTTTGGTGGTACTGTCAAGGTTTCTGTTTTAAATTACCTCTTTTACATTTATGCAAAACTTTCTTCTCCTTCAAATTTTGAGCTGGGACATCCATCCAGCTATTAACATGCACCTTCATGGGGCATTGCTCTCTGAATATGATGTCAAAGAAACATTCTAGTTTCCTCTCCAAACATCATAAAGTCAACAATTAACATCATGGTAATATGTATATATAAATCTCTCCTCTTTGAAACAGCAGGAATGACTGATGCATAGGAAAATGCTCTTAGATTCTCACTTTTTTTCTCAAAGCTATTGTGCTCCTAGTAGGATGGGGAAGATTTTACCCTTCATTTGCATAATCATGATCTGTAAGTAAGAAGGGATAACCTATACTCACCAAAATAACTAAAACAATTTGTTCCTTATTGGGACATTATATATATTTTTCTGAGGTTCAGCAAGTCCTAAATGGTCCATCAGCTACCCTATCTGAAGGGCATACCCTAATCAGGATGTACCTGATTTTTTTTTTCTGTGCATGCCAGAAGTTAGATTTGGTTTGTGTCATTACACTGTTTTCTGAGCAGACTTGCTACCAGCAAGTATCCATAATATAGTGTGCATCAGTAGTGCTCCCTCAGAAGACAGTCTGGCATTTAATTAGCTAGCATTTATAGAGCAATTGGGGAACCATTATGATTACCATTCATAAGAAGCAAAGTAAGAAGCAGAAGACAACCCTTACTATTATTTCAAACAGTCAGACAACCATATGTCTCAAGCCAGGAGGCATCATAATTTTATATATGTGGTAGCAATTTGCATGAGAATCTCCTCTTGCTCATTAAATTACTAGGAGAGGTCATTGCTGTGGTCATTTTTGCAGAGAAAGTACTTAGGAAAAACAGGCAGTACAAATTATATTAATCATAAAAACGTCCAATCTCCAAATGATTGCAATTCACTTTGAGATAATGATAACAGTAATGGTTGGTTAGCTTTTGATTTATGTTATGTTTGTCCAACCATTTTACAAATAGTAATTAAATTTTGTGTTTCTTGATTTACCTGTTGAATTTATTCCTAAAATAGATGGGCTTTAAACTCTTTATGAGCTTACTTAAATGTCAGATTTATATTTCAATAGAAATCTATCTATCCATCTATCTGAAAGTAGTTTTAAAAACTTGAAACAACTACAACATATATGATGAAGAATGGAATAATACTGAAACAGTGAGCAGTTCAGAAATTACTTCTGTTGCCTAATCATTAATGTATTCACAAAACAAATGCTTACTCTGGGCTTATCAACAGGTTAGGCCTGTTTGGGATCAGAATAAAGATTTCTCCTGCATTTGGTTATGTACTCCACATATTAAAATCTTTTTGCATATGTCTTTTTAAAACTAAGTATAATACACCCAAAAGAATGCTTTCATCTCCTATGCACATTTATGAAATATTCTTTCTTACGTTGTATCTAAAAATTGTGATAAACGCTAAAGCAGTATCAAGATGAATGTAAGCAAACTGTCAATAATGAAATAAATATCAACACAGGAAAAAACAGCAAATGGTACAAAGCACAGGCTGCAGAGATTGCTATCATTTCTTCATCTGGAACATGCGTATAATGACATTGGTAAATTGAAGTGCTAGACAAAATAAAAAGAGTTGTCCTGTACTTCTCCTTTCTCAGAATATCCGTATTTTAATGTGCCGAAACAGAATGTAGACGTTTATGCAGAAGGTTCTAGGGTGTCACAGAGAGAAGTGAATTCACAGTCTAGACTGAAAAGCAAAATTTTAAAACTTCCCTTTTTGTGTGGAATTTGAGCAGTTGGAGAAGGCAGAGTGAGGGGTGGAAAGGATAAATCTTCCTCAAGTTCCTTGTAGAAGCCAAAGCCCATAGGAAGTGATTGCAACCTGGCTCGTATTGATTGCTCTGCCAAGGTCTGTAAAAATCACTTTCCACCAAAATAATAAAAAAACTCCAACCTATTTAAATTACTCTCCATTTCAAATGAATATGTAGATCAGCCAAGATGCATGAGGGCTGGGTCTATAGATCTGTGAAAATGTTTACACTTTATTCTGAAATGTCAATTTCTGGTCCAAAGATCAGAAATCACAATAACCTCTGAAAGCCTTCCATTTGCTCCACTTAAACTGTCATCTTGGCCATTAAATTCTTCTTCTTGTTGTCCTTGCAAGGAAAGAAAAAAGTCCTGCATCCTGGATTTCTACATTCTTGTCTGGTCATATTTGAGGAAAAATGAAACACATGACACTAAGGGACTTCCTATTTTCATTTCAGCTTACCATCAAGGTATCAATTTGAGCAGCTATTGCCCATTGTTAGCCTCAAACAAAACAGTCCTAAGAGGATGCGAAAGTGGCAGTATGTTCAGAAAACTTGATCAACTCACATTCTCTACATCTTCACATCTATAAACCACAAACCTAGTATGGCCCTGAAGCACTTCAAGGCAATTCGACTACATCCATTACAGCTTATTTCACATGTTCAGATGAAACAAACAAACAAAAAGAGAACATCTGTCCTAGCACTTCTTGGGTAAGCTGCAGGACAAAGCAGATTTCCTCAAGATAATCAGCAGATGTTTAGCAAATTTAAAATCTTAGGTCTTTTTATCTAATAATATACATTGACCACAGCACAATAAATTACTTCTTTGCTGTTGCTTGTTAACACCATTTAAGTGCTCACCTCAGTCTAAATAATGGAAAACACTGAGAATTAAGGTTCCCAGCCAAAATCATTAATGAATCTGACATTAGTAAGTTGCTGAAAGGTCCCTTCAGCCTTACCACTGCTTTCTTGTCATATGAACAAGTCTTACAAGGAGCAGCTGAGGGAGCTGGGGTTGTTTAGTTTGGAGAAGAGGAGGCTCAGGGGAGACCTTATTGCTCTCTACAACTACCTGAAAGGAGGTTGTAGTGAGGTGGGGGTTGGTCTCTTCTCCCAAGTAACAAGGGATAGGATGAGAAGAAATGGCCTCAAGCTGCACCAGGGGAAGTTTAGGTTGGATATTAGGAAAAACTTCTTCACCGAAAGGGTAGTCAGGCACTGGAACAGGCTGCCCAGGGAAGTGGTTGAGTCTCCATCCCTGGAGGTATTTAAAAGACAGGTAGACGTCGTGCTTAAGCACATGGTTTAGTGGTGGACTTGGCAGTGTTGTTGGACTCGATGTTCTTAAGAGTCTTTTCCAACCGTAACGATTCTATGATTCTATGAGTTTTCTTTTCACATCCTAAGAAAGCTTAAAAACTTGGATTGCTATGTTGGAAACCAAGACACGTTTAGAAAGTCAGAATATTATGAGATACTGAAGATCATTTTGTTCAAGTGGTTGTGATGAACTGCCTCTGACCTAGGCAAGTTAGGGTGGGAGAGCTGATACATATATGTTTTATCTACCAGATGCAGTACCCATGGAGTCCATGGATTTCGCTGCTGGGCTTTGCCCATATAGTCCTGTCTCACTTCCCTGGGTGACATCATTAAGACATCCCAAATGATAAGATCTAAATTGTCGCAGGATATTTTTTATAAAGTGTGAAATCTGAAATTATAAATGCCTGAGAGACTAAAAAGAATTCAGGCAAAGAAGCACAGCACAGAAATTAATTAGTTATGCCACCAAATTATGAATAATATCAGCACGTTTGGAGCATGTGGTGAATTGTACGTGCACTTTCTCTAAAAGGTCTTTGATATGGTGAGGAATAAGCCTTTTTCTGTGGAGAGTAGTGTGAACAGGCTGGCTGATCTTTCCTTTCCAGAAGAGAACCTGTTCTGGAGAGAAGTGACTTACACCTAGGGGCATTCCATGTTTTCACTTTGTCAGAAGTTTGGTATAACAGTTTGCACAGCTTTTGTAGGGAAACTGTAGAGGCTTCAAACAGAAGACTAGAATAATTCATCAAAGCTTTCGTTAAGCTCTTGAGAGGATTTTCAGAATGAGGAAAACATAGCAATCAAGGCAGCTTCCTTGGCCAAGCACCTTTGGAAATCATACTGCTGAAGAATTCAGGGAGTTATTAACATGGCTTTAAAAGTATCATCCAAAACCGGCCTTAAGTCATCAGCAATGCTTTTTCCTTCTCTTCCCCTCTTAAACAGTAACATTTATAAAGACGGAGACTGCAGACATTCTTCTGTTGCACCAGTGACACCATGACTCCTCTCCGCGTGAATTACAATAAGGATTTTTTTCATTATCTTTGTGTAAGTGCTCAAAACCTCTCAAAAGTCAAGGCCTCTAGAAATCATACTTCTTCCTCTTTGACATAAGAATAGGGATCAATATCCCTGTTTAAAACTCTGCTGCAAAACTCACCACTGATACCCAAATAATTATAATCTGTTTTCAATGCACAATGCTTCATGTGTGGCAAGTGGCTGACTAGCACAATCTTCAAAAATCATTGAAGCCTAAAGCTGTAATAAAATGGGACAATTTTCAAAAGAAATCAGCCTCTTATTGACAGCTCCCAAATGCAGCACAGTAATAATCAGCATGTTGTTAAAGCATTCAGTCATTTGCTTCTGCAACTTTCAAATTACTTTTTTATGCTGTATTTTTAACAGCAATTAAAAAAAAAAGAAGTAACAGTGGAATATGTGATTTATAGACCCAATTCCTAGTTGCTATAAAAATAATTCAGAGCTTTAGTTCTAAAAAATACTGTTAAATATTTCTTTGTCATTCAGGCACAGACGTTGAGCAACGTCTGAGGTTTATCTGTTCATGTAACTGCCTTTCTTTCCAATTTGAGTTTGTTCATGCTCCCCCTGTGATGCCGAAGCTGATTCAGTGATATTACTTCTGAGTTCAAGCAAGAGGATATTGAATGGAAAGACATATTGAGAAAGGAATTAAAAGAGATGAAAAGCTCTGCAGTTACTGGATATTAGTGATCATCACAATAAATATTGTTGTTGCCCTGTTCTAAGCTTTTTCTAAATGTTCTTTTTGCTAGTAAGAGTAGTGTTTTACAGGGCCCCAAAGTGTAGTAGGAGCTTTGCAGAGATACTTAGAGGTTTTAGAACTAGGGACTGTAGACTTCTATTTGATTTCAAGTAATAACACACAATGGAGTGATGGTCAAGATGAATCTGAGGGAATTCAAGAAAGCTAGGGAGGGTGGAGGTGGGGAACCCAGCAGAACTAGAGACAAGAGTTTTCCATGGGTAAAGACACAGCAGACAGACCTGCCTTACAGTTTATTTCCTTTGTGTCTATTGTTTGTGAATTTGTATTTGTTTTTCTTGTTTCTGCTGGCCAGTCTTTTTAAATTTTATTTTCACTCCAAATGACAACTACTGTTTTCACAGAAATAACTCCTCTAAAACCATGCTTTTCACTCTGACTTTCAAATGATGTCAAAGTAAGAGAAAGCTCAACAGTTCCTGCCTATTGCTCATTACCCAGTCTACCCTTATGTAAGGGCATAATTTAAGAAGTGCCAGTTTGTTACCTGATCTTCCTGTGAGTCAGAGAGCTCAAATAGCTATAATTATCTAAATACGTTACAACCCCTTATTAATTTCCAGGATGAAGTCTGTTTGTTAATAAGAAGTTTAGACTCTCAGAGGGTTGAAGCAATCAGTGCAAAAACGATCTCTCTACCAATTTCATCTGACAAGTCATTTGTCACTGAAAAACTCCTCTACAGAGGGAAACAAAGCTCAGAACAGTCTTCATGTTTTCTTCTCTCTACACTTTTGGATAACAACAATAAGATGAGAAAGATTCTCCATGAAAGAATCTAAGGTGGTTTCTACAAGGAGGTAAAATAAAATCCTTCAGTCTCCTAGCTAAATGATTTTGTAGGCTACCTCTCCAGCCTAACTAATATGATGCTTTTTTGACTGAGTTAAGAACCTATCTACATTTCTAGGTGTGCAACTGGCAACTAATTTCCTGTAACTTTTCTCTGATTGTATTTTAATATTTTGTTTTAAAATCTCTTCCCTCTGCTGCCAAACGTATCTGTCATTTTGTAACTTCCTGTCCTTATGAGACTGGTACTGACATGAGTGACTTCCAAATAACAGTCTTCTGACTCCAGCATAATACTGGATCTCTCATCTTTGTGAATGTTGCAAGTAGCACTTGAGATTCCAGTTGGACCCCATAAAAGGTTTTGACATTGCAAATTTAATTTTTAATTTTTCTTGAATTTCGGGCAACCAGCCATGAACTGACAATATTTCATTTCTAAGTCATTTTCTAAATTGGTGACCAGGAATATACATAATGGTTCTTTACTTGGGACTCAAGAGTGTTTCTGTGTTCTGTCCTCACACTGAGTGGTAAAAATCTAGTAATTTCATTTCTTTTAGCTTGGTTTCACTAAAAAAACCAAACCAAACCAAAACAAAACAAAAAAAACCCACAATGTTAAATCACTTGTTAAGTGATTTAAGCACTGTTGAACAAAACCTACCATCTCACATAAGATGATCCCATATTTTTATTATAAATACAGGACATAGCAGTCTGGATTTTGTACAATGTTACTCAGCATCAACAATAATTTCTCTAATTCCAGCCAGGCATGTTGAATTCACATTGCTTTTCAAATAAAGGCATGTTTGCTATTTTGTCCTGAAATCCTACTAAAAAAACCCAAACTCCTAATGATTCAAATGCCACCAAATTTGTTGAGAGGTACTTTTTCAGGTATCTTTTTCAGGTATCATCCTCTTTAGATGCCTCTGCCAGGTCACATTTTTGCCAATGCAATCTAACTTTCTGCTCAAAGTGTGGAGCAGATTTATCAAAGTAATCTGTGTGTGAGCTCACTACCAAAGCCAAATTACGAAAGATTATGTGAGGTCCATCTACAGGAGCATCAGTACCTGAACTCTCTGCTTCTGACTGATCACAGAGGAAAAACTGTAAAATGAGAGCCAACACTGTTTCTAGAGCAAAATTCTAGTTTCCAGCAATCTCTGTTTCAGCACTCCCTGAGCTGGGAGTTGGAGCAACATTCAATCAATTTAATACCTCTGTCTTTTTCTACCATTCACTTACCCAACTGATGATTAGCCTACTTCTATTCTGATATTCTAAGCATCTTGCAGCAGTGAGTTTCACATGGTAACCATATACTTTCTGAAAAAGAGCTTTAATCATTCTTTCTTGTCTCCTTCAGGAATTTGTAGACATCTGTCATAATCTTCCCCAACTGCTTCTTCTTCAGGATAAGAAGTCTTTGTCTATTTAAAATAATATTTTATTCACTTTATATGGAAATTCTTCCACAACTCTAATAACTCTGGTTGCTATCCTTTGTACTGTTTCATTCCTAATGTACCCTTTTGACATTAAATAATCAGATCTGCACGCAGAATTTAAGATGCAGATGTAACTGGAAGGTATATGGTAGTATAATTGTTTTGCTCTCTAGTCTTTTCTTCTTACTGCTTACCATTTTATTTGCCTTTGATTACTATAAAGAAATGAGTAGATATTTTCAGAGCTCTCTAGACCCAGATCTTTTTTTTTCTTACAGTGAAAATAGCCAGCTTAGAAGCAATTGTTACATTTTTATGGCTGGAATTGCTTTTTTGAAAGGGAAGCTGATTAAAAAAAAAAGGTGATGAATGCAATGGAAGCATCTACAAACCTCACAATATCTTCAGCAAATTACCTTAGATGCTTTCACCCTATTTTCCGATGTGTTCTGTTCCACGTGCATGACTAGGTATTATATCACTAACTACATGAAAACACAATTGTACGCTACTTAGCCACTTCAGCAATTATGGACTCACATGAATAACTCCCTGATATTGCAACTTATATTGATCAAAAATAGGATTGATGAACAACATGAATGACACAAGTGTGTGTTGCTTGCCTGTCATATAAAATATTTGAGGTAATTCTCAAATATTGTAGAAAACAAGTTCAGAAACCCAGATATGTTTTTTTAAGAATGTCTAATAATGTTAAAAAAATCTCCTTATATTAAACAATCTCCTTATATTAAAGAATTAATTTGTTAGTTCCCTCTTAAAACAAAGATAGTGTGTCATGTCAAAGATATATTTCATTCAGCAAAAAGTAGATTTCAAAACGTATGTGCAATACCTTTTATAAACACTTATTTCCCCCTGAATGGGCAATTCCATAGTGTGCCATAATGTAAGTTAGTAGAAAAGACAGACATCCAAGTAAATGTGTGTGTATATATATAGTTCACTCTTTCAAAGGAGCTGTTATTCATTCCCAAGGTTAGGTCACTAGGTGTTGCTAAATCATCCAACTGGCATTATAGAGCTGTAAACTTCCATCTTCCACTTAACGGTGCTTTGTTTTCACAGACCTTGTAGCAACCTTCTCAGTTTGCAGGACTGGGAAAAAACTCATCTATGGGAGATCAAATGGTGTTGTCTTAGAGAGAGAATATTGATTCAGTAATGTTTGCAACTGACTAGGGATATCACACAATGAAAATTAAACAACATGATTGAATAACAACTCCAGTGCTGACCTAGAATCTCTACCTGGAGTGGCAGTCCATAATTAACATTTTTCTTGAATAATGAATAACAATTCTGAACAACTGAGTACATCTTCAAACTAACTTTCTACTTCTTATATGCAAACTTCTTCAGAAATATTAATAAAGGCTTCATTGACCATCCCAAAATTTGCTACCTGTTCATATATTCAATGAAACATTCTAGACAGGTGTTGGAATTTAATTTACAAGACAAGCATATTTAGGATTTGGGAATATGTATTGCATATGCCTGAAGATATGCTTTAGAGAGATAGTCTTACAGCTCAGTGGAAAGAATGGATTCTTGCCTTGTGTAAATTCCCCTGTTGTCTTTAAAGTTAATGATAGGAACTGTAGCAATTTATATAATTTGATAATCTGATCTCATTAAATTGTCACACGTCTCGGAAAGAAAGCCTGTGATGAAATGCAGCCAGCGAAGTTTTTTGTAATTGCAACTTTTCCCAGGAGGGAGGGCTTAAAAGAAGTTGTAATCTGGGGTTCAAATAGCAAGTTTACAATGAGCATTTAGCTTAATCTCAACTATTTACCTGTGTGTATCCTGTTATTTCCACACATTTTACAGCAATCTAGAGCCTCACTGCTTACCTCATTGGTTTACCACTGATTTACATTCTCCTTTACTGGATATGTTAATTGAGACTATATTTCTCAATAAATTCTAGCAGCAGAGTATTTAACAAAACTAGTTAATGCTAAATCCTGAATAATACATGCCATAGAACACTTTCGGACTATATGAATTAATATTAAATATCAAACTTAAAAACCAGAATGTGGCTCTTGTTTTAAAGCTGATGAAATGTTAAATTAGCATAGTGCAGGATTGCTTTGTTACTAGCATTCACACATCGGTCTTAGATTAAACATCAGCCAAAACAATTCTTCCATTGCATTTCCTCTCTAGTGTAATGATTTGTTTTAACTAATAATTTTGGGGTGAATAGCCCTCATAAAATACACAGATGTTTTCACTGCATCTTACCCTGGTATTTCTTGCACTTTGGAAATTAAGCAAAGATAAAAGCTGAACTTTCAGTAACTTCCGAAATAAAGGCAGTATTTGAGCTCTCTTAAAATTTTCTGTATGAAGACAGATAAGTTACAGAGTAAGCACTAAGTTACAGAATAAGTAATAAGTTACAGAATTCTAATGCAAGGAAAATATTGACATTAGCTCTTATAAATCCCTAGATATGTCTTAAGGATTGTAGTATGCAAAATATATGATGAGTATATATGATAATCTAGTATCTTTATCTTTAAAAACTAGAATTTGTATATAATAAATACAGCTATATTTGAGAGGATTAATAACACCAATCTACTTGTTGGCTGTGGAAAACAAGTAGTGTGTGGAATGTTTTTACTAATTGCTTTGCACTCAGCAGCTTAATCAGCTCAAATTAGTGAATACTCTGTAAGCTAATCAAATTATTTTTTCTGTATAGTAACAAGATAATTCACACCATTTAAGGGCTGTTAGCACAGCATATAATTCTGTATAATGTTACCATACAAAGTTATATACTTCCATGACTTGTGTATGCTATTCTTAAAACATTTCATGCCCTACAGCTTTTGTAATTTCTAAAAAGTATGTTTTCTTTCTTTTCCAGTTCTTAAGTTTGGAGCTGATGTATCAATGACTGAAAGAATGCACAGCAAAAAAGCAAAGCAGTGATTCTTCATGGGATTTAAGTATTCCTTAGTTCACCTGAAATTATCACGGAAGTGGTAACTTTATTAGTGCTCCTCATGGTACAAACTTTTCCCCCAGCACTTTCGCCTAATTTTATACAGAGCAACTAGTGTAAAAATTTTGGAGGTTCTGTGATGAATTTGTGCTGCTGCCCTAGAAATGGAAAAGTATCTTTTCTTCCATAAAGAGACTGTATTCAGCCCTTGCACTGGGACTGCCTATTTGTGGATATTATAAATAAATATGGAACAACTAAATAGGAAGTTCTACAGAATGGAGATAAGACATTGTTTTTTCAACCACACATATGTATTCAGAGGTTTTCCCCACCATTAGATTTTATCCTTTGCAAGCAAGAGTTATTTTATTTATGTCTGGTCCACGGGTCTAAGCATCTACAGTCAGACATCTTTTTATTGCAGTTGCCAGTAATTCCAAGCAACTGTGACTGGTATGCTTTAGTCTGGGTCTGGGTTTGCTCTGGTACTGGGGAATGAAGAAATGACTCATTCTGGATCCAGATCACTTTCCTGCAGCTCCCATGTACTGGTCACTATCACAGTCTCTGTCGATGACTCAAACATTTTTGGTTTCTCAAATACTTGTACTAAAAATGACCATTTAAAATATATAGCTGTGGCTTAGTCCAGTGTGTTTTCTTGTTTTTTCACTCCTTCCTAAAAAATCTGGTAAACATGCTGAGAATTCTTAGCAAAGAGCTGGCATGGATTGTCTTCCCATTCCTCAAGTTTTTATAACCCTATTCATTGCTTCCAATCAAAGTGTCTGAAGAGCATCAGTTCCCACAGATGAGAAATTACACAATACTTGCTTTCCTATGACCATATGAAGAATTAATACCTGTTATTAAGATTTAAATTTTTTTATCTCTTTTAAGTCAATGGGAGTCTCACTCTTCACTTCAACGAGACCATACTTTTTGTCCCCCAAAGTCAAATCAAGCAATTATGTGTGGGCCTGAGGAAGCTCTAGCAGCTTCTAATGAGTGTGGACAGCTGCTCTTGAGCCAGGGTGCCTGGAGCCTTTGTTGCAGGAGCTCCCTAATTAAGGAGGGCCAAGCACCTTTTAGCCAGTGCTCAGCAGAAGCCTATATAAGAGCCAGGTCTAAAGCACAGCTCATGAAGACAGCCAACAAATACAGCAGTTTGTGCACAAAGGCATAAAGAAAGAGGCCTGAGCTGAACTTGTACCAGTGTGTACAGTGTCAGGTACAGTGGTTACATGCCATAGGCCAGTTTCCCCAGTAAGTGTTGGAGCAACTGTCCCTGCTAGGGCACAGGTTTTGATGCAGGCAGAGCTTCAGAAGCCCCAGGCTGTAGGGAGTGCCTGGGGCCTCTCTCTGATACCAGGAGAGATGGCCCTCTGTCCTGCAGGAGGTGTTCTGTCTTGGAGGAGCTGTGCCTCCAAGTGGAGGAGCTATGGAAGAAAGTGAGCAGTCTGCACAGCATCAGAGAAGATGGAAGGGAGATAGACAAGGATCTTATCTGAGACACAACAGCTTGAAATCCCTGGATCCAACCGCTCTTGAGGTGCAGGTAGTGTCCATCTCTAGTGCAACCTCTGGACAAGGTGAAGGATGGAAGTTGGTGACTTCAGGCTTGAAGAGGAAGGCTCCTGCCTTACCTAAGGGCTTACAACTACAAAATAGGTTCACTGCCCTCAGAGTTGAAGAGGATTCAGATGTGCCTTCAAGCAAAAGAACTGGGCTACCTGATACTAACCCATGCGTGACCACCATGAAAAAGCAGTGACTAGTTGTAATGGGTGATGCCCTGCTGCACGGGACAGAGACACTAATCTGCCAACCTAACCTATCATCTACAGGTTTGCTGCCTGCTGGGGGCCCAGATCTGGGATGTTCTGGAGGGACTGCCAAAGCTTGTTTGACCCTCTGACTACTACTCCCTGCTTTTCTTCAGTATGGGTGTCAATGATACAGCCAGGGACAACCTGGACTGTACAAGTGACTTCAGAGCTCTGGGGGTGGTAGTCAAGGGCACGGGGGCCCAGGTCGTGTTATCCACAATCCTGCCAGTGAGGAGAAGAAGGTGTGAGGAGGAGGGCACTGATAATGCAGGTCAATAATTGGCTGTGGAGCTGGTGCTGGTGACAGGGTTTTGGGTTCTACGACCACTGGACCCTTTCTGCAGACCAGCACTTGCTTGGGACAGGTGGGGTCTACTTCCCTAAGCAGGGCAGAGGTATCTTTGCCAGCAGGATCTCTGAGCTGGTAAGGAGGGCTTAAAACTATGAATGATGCCGAGGGAAGAGAGTTACTAGCAGCCCTGGGAAGGAATCATGGACAGGCTTAACAAGCAAACAGCACGGACTGATGTGACAGGAAGGGATCACAAAATCAATAAAATAGGGCTTAAGCGGGGTCACCTCCACCGTTTGCATGTAAGCAAGGAAATGCCTACAAGGCACCATTACGGAGAAATCTCCAAAACTTTTCTGAGAAACCAGTATGCTGGGGTGCCTCTCTGAAGTACCTGTATACTCAAGCATGCAGCAAGGGGAATAAACATGATAAGCTGGAGATCTGTGGGCAGTTGAAGGGCTATGATCTTGTTGGGATCAGAGACATGTGGTGGAATGGTTCCCATGAGTGAAATGTTGCAATGGAGGGATACAAGCTCTTTAGGAAAGCCAGGCTAGGAAGATGAGGAGAGGGAGTTGCCCTTTATGTGGGAGAGCAGCTGGAGTGCATGGAGCTCTGCCTTGGGTGGACAGGGAGTCAAAAGAGAGCTTATGGATGAAGATTAAAAAGAAGACAGGTAAGGGTGACGTTGTAGTGGGTGTCTGCTATCGGTCACCTAATGAGGAAGAAAAAGTGGATGAGGCCCTGTACAGACAGATAAGAGCAGCCTCACATTCACAAGACCTGGGCCTCACGGTAGACTTCAACTACTTAGATGTTTACCAGAGAGAAAAAACAAGCAGGACATAAGCAATCCAGGAGGACTGCCCATGGAGGACATCAATGACAACTTCCTGACCCAGCTGATAGAGAAACCAATGAGGAAATGACCTCATACTCAAAACCAAGGAGGGTCTCACTGGGAATGTGAAAGCTGAAGGCAGCCTTGGCTGCAGTGACCCTGAGATGGTGGACTTCAGGACCCAGAGAAGAGGGAGAGAGCAGGGCAAAAAGCAAGATCTCAACCCTGGGCTGCAGGAGAGCAGACTTTGGCCTCTTCAAAGATGTGCTTGGAAGAGTGCCACGGGATGAAACCCTGGAGGGAAGAGAGGCCCAGGAAAGCTGATTAATACTCAAGGATCATCTCCTCTAAGATCAAGAGCAGTCCATCCCAATGAACAGGCAGTCAGGCAGAAATGTCAGGAGGCCTGTGTGGACGAACAAGAAGCTGCCGGTCAAACTCAGTCACAAAAAGGAAGCATTCAGAAGGTGGAAGTGGGGACGGGTAAGCTGCGAGAAGTACAGTGACAGTGTCTGAGCATGCAGGGATGAGATTAGGAAAGCCAAAACCCAACTGGAAGTGAATCTGGTGAGGGATGTCAAAGGCAACAAGAAGGGCTGAGGTACTGAATGCAAGACTGGCCTTCTGAATCCCAGGTCTCAGAGAGCAGAGGCAAAGCCTGGAGCAAGAAAGACTTAGCCAAGGTGGAAGAGGCTCAGATCAGAGAATGCTTGAGCAAACTGGACAGACGGAAGTGCATGAGCCCTGATGGGATGAACCCACAAGTGCTGAGGGAGCTGCCTGCTGTCTTTGCAAGGTCTCTCTCGATAATCTTCGAGCAATCATGGTGATGAAAGAAGTGCCTGAGGACTGGAGGAAAGCAAATATCACTCCTCTCTTCAAGAGCAACCGGAAGGAGGATCCAGGGAATTACAGGTCAGTCAACCTCCCTTCAGTGCCTGGAGAGGTGATGGAGCAGCTGATCCTGGGAACCATTTCCAGGTACGTGAAGGAAGAGAAGGTGATCAGGAGTAGTCAGCATGGATTCACTAAGGGAAGTCTTGCTTGACCAACCTGATAACCTTCTATGATGAAATGACTGGCTTGGTAGAGGAGGGAGGAGGCATGCATATTGTCTCCCCTGACCTCACTGAGGTTTTTGAAACTGTCTCCCCACAGAGAGACAACATCCCCATGGAGAGGCTGACGAAGTATGGGCTGGAGAAGCAGACAGTGAGGGAGACTGAAAGGTGGCCGAGTGGCGAGGTCCAGAGGCTGGTGATCAGTGGCACAAAGTCTAGTTGGAGGTCAGGACCTACCGGTGTACCCCAGGGCTTGCTACTGGGTCCAACCCTGTTCAACACCTTCATTAATGATCTGGACGATGGGGCAGAGTGTACCTGCAGCACTGGTGAGGTTTCATGGGGAGTACTGTGCCCAGTTCTGGGCTCCCCAGTACAAGAGAGAGCTGGAGCTACTGGAGAGAGTCCAGCAAAGGGCCACGAAGATGATGAAGGGGATGGAGCAGCTCTCTTATGAGGAAAGGCTGAGAGAGATGGGACTGTTTAGCCTGTAGAAGAGAAGGCGTGGGGGCATCTTATCAGTGTGTATATACACCTGAAGGGAGGGTGCACAGAAGACAGAGCCAGGGTCTTTCCAGTGGTGCCCCATGACAGGACAAGAGGCAATGGGCACAAACTGAAACACAAGGGGTTCTGTATGACCATTGGGAAACGCTTTTTTACTGGGAGGGTGACTGAGCACTGGCACAGGTTGCCCAGAGGGATGATGGCGTCCTCATCCTTGGAGATCGTCGAAAGCCATCTGGACATTGTCCTGGGCAACCAACTCTAGGTCCATCTGGTCCAACCCCGATGCTCAGCTCAAGCAGGTTGGACCAGATGAGCTCCACAGATCTCTTCTAGCCTTAGGCCTTCTGTGATTGTGCACACATGTGAGTTTAAGAAACAGGGTTCTGTGGATGCTAAGACAAAGAAGGTAGGTAAGTAGGTATATATTGAATTCTGCTGAAATTACATGATTTTGGTGCAGGTCAGGGGCTCCCTAGGGGGGTGGGCAGGTGTCCATTGATATTTTTTTCTAAGTAGCACTTCTCCGTATTACTGATCTCCAGGGCAATTGTGTTCCTGCATAGTAGCCCTCTACAGGGGTTTTGCTGGCTGTTCCCAAGCTCAAGGGTGGATATGTGGCAATATGGGCTGATCACGGATGTGTAGAAGGCAGCTCCAAAGGTCTTTGTAAGGTAAGGGAAATTTTTTGGTTTCCTACACATGACAGCTAAAATTTCTCATCTTGCTATCTTAAAGATGAGCAGCCTATGTTATTCTTGTTTTGTAAAATACTTAATAGTTATTCATGCACATGGCCCAGAGACACATACAAGTCTACTACAAAATCTTCAGCTAAGTTCCCCTCAGCCAATGAGTGTTAGAGGTGCCTTGGGTGACAAGGCTATATGTTGGCTTTCTGTTACCAGGGTCTGCAGCTCTGCTGCACAGCTGAAGCTCCAGTTACTGCAGCAATGGCCACATTATGCATCAAGTTCTCATCTAGTTTGAATGTTTATTAGGCTTCCTGCTCTTCAGAATATGAATACAGACGTGTTTCATTGATAACAAACTATTGTACTGTTGATTCTAAGGAAATGATTCAGTGGTTAATCAATCAAACTGTGATAACTTACTCCCATGCATAATGATTGTATTGGATAGTCTCTCTGATGTTGTAGCTGCTTATAACAAGGTTTTTGTCTCCTGTTGTAGAACTGGGCAGTTTCCTTACTGCCTTTTTGTAAGAGGATCAGAAAAATAGAAATGATGGAGAATCCAATTGTTTTTTTTAAAGAAGTGAACTGAATCTTGGAGATCATAAATGTTACTTCTTTTTTTTTTTTTTTTTTTTTTTTTAGCTGTAGCTTTATGAGATAACACCCAGCACTACTGTGGAACAGAAACAAGGGCCTTCTCCACTTCACTATAAGTTTGGTACCCAACATATTAGAAGCCCTTTTGATTATTACTTAAATTCATAATTTCCAGAAGCTGTAAGTATTAGTTTAGGAATAACCATTTACCTGTATTTTTTTCCTTCGCACTTTGTCAGTGCAGAAACCCACCTTTTATGCCATTACAAATCTCTTTTCTGAGAATGCATTTAACCATTTTTAGACACATTTTATATTTAGTTTTAAATAGACCGTAATTTTAAAAGATGATGAATGATATTAAAGGCTCTATTTCTTACCTATTAAGTGGGATTGACACCCATATTTAAAGCAATAACATGTTTTAGGGTGCCCAAAACTTTGAGGCACCCTGGAGCACAGCTCACTTCTGAAAATTGATTTGGACAATCTAAATTTAAGGGTTTTACTGGTGGTTTTTTGTATTTAGTAGTACTTTGATTACTTAAAATCATTTATGTGTTTATCATCAAGAGTGTATTTTTTTTTTTAATTCCCTTTAAAAGACTGCATCAAATTCCTGCAGTTACTAACAACAGCTCAAAGTCCTTTATTACCCTCTTGTGACCTTATCATGGAATATTAAAGTGATTATCTAGTATTCTTTCTGCTGTAGTTCTTGTAATTTCAGCAATGCACAATAAGGTAAGTAATTAGCTTATGACCTTCTTTAGGCAACTGCTCGTTTTTGAGGTTAATAGAATCCATTTTGAGTCACTTATGAAAGCACTGCATATGCTGTGGTTTGTCTCATACACTTTTTATAGTCTCAAGGCAAGGCAGTGCACTTTGAAGGAATGACTGCTTCTTTTCCTTTCAAAATAAATAAATGTTAAGGAAATATGAACAGGTACTAGAGAAGACAATCATCAGCAAACAGGAGCTGTAACAAATCACCAAATGAATGAATGTGAATGAATGAAAAGATAAATCCAGTTGAAGTAATTCAGCCAATGCCCTACAGGAAAACTTCTGGCCAGTTTCTTCCTGTTTGCAGGAAGGCTCCAAGGGTCATCTTATGAATATGGCATTTTGCTTCATTCTGGGGGAAAAAAGTTGGACAGCAGACTGTGGTCTTTTAAATTTAGTCTTTTGGATGATGCTAATAAATATTGCTAGTCTTAACGTTTCTTAGAAATCAGTAATGGGCTCATCCATTTCTCCTTAGAAAAGTGGAAGAAATAGAAGTGTAAGTATCTCTGCACACTAGCCCTAGGGCTGACAATTCCAAAGTCTATGAAGCACAGACCATCTCCAAACAGAGAGAAACTCTGTGGGACCTAAATATTCTATGGAGTTTCTGGGGTTTAATCTAATGGAATTCTTATCTAGTAATAAAAATATTAATATAATAGCAGGTAGAAAGAGTTTTTCTGATTCAGGTTTCCAAGGAGATGTGCATGCATTGAGTTTCATGTATATTTTATGTGAGCCAGAAATGAATTTTCAAAGTTTGATATTAAATTGTTTTTCAAGTCTTGTCTTTGCCTACCTATAGCTCATGCTCTTTTGACAGATAAGTAAAATCATTCTACAAAATGGTAAAGTACTTGCTGTAGGATAAGTTGTACCTCTCTAGGGTATGATTCTTTACAGCTTATATATTGAGTGTGTTTTCCTCACTTTTTTCATTGTCCTTTTCAAGCTGTTCATCACTACTTTTTGTATCCTGATTTTAATCCTTCCTCTCATATCTGCTTACTTCCCAGTGTCTCTCTCCTCGTTCCCAAAGCCACATTGTTACTTACTCTCCTGTGTCTATATCAATATTTCCATCCCTTTTCCAAGCTCTTTCTCTGCTGTTGTTTTGTTGTCTTCCCACTTGCTTTTCTATTTCTCATTCTCTTAGTAGCCCTGCAGTCTTTTCATGTTGCTAAAGGCACTTTTCTGGGGCCTTTCTCTTTTCAGGACAGAGTATATGGTCATGGACAGATATGAATCTGTTTGGTGGCTATGTGCATACTTCCTCAGGAGGCAAGCTATAAATTCTTGTAAGCTCAATTTCTTCATTACCTAGCTGATTTTTACTTCCTATCAGTGTCATTATCAACATTATTATAAAATCCAGCAAAAATCTTTGTTCAGCTATTCAGCTGAATCCCCTGCAGTTTTTGAGTCCTATGCCCTGACAGAGAAAAACAAATTTCAAATCAAATACCATTTCTATTGCAGTGCCCTTCAAAAAAGGAGGCCACATTGAAATTCATGAGCTTCAAGATGTCAGTAATGGGTAAAATAAAACCACATAATTATAAACTGGAATTTCTGGGTTTGTGTACAGAAATATTCCTCTTGACTTCTGCGTTATGTTTGTTCATCTTACCCATTTATTCCTGTCACTTGATGAATCGCCAGGTCAATGTTGCTTATCAAAATCAGACTGTCATCTCTCTGGGATCTTTACCAGTGGCAGCTAAAAATGATGCAACAGATTTATTTAGTTAAGTGACTTTTTAATGCAATCACTATTAGTAGAATAACAAGTAAACCCACTGCTGGAGTTTGGAAGAAATTTGCAGAGGCTAGTGCAAATTCAATGTGAGAGAAGTCTATACTGCAAAACTGAGTAAATGAGATACAGCAGAGAGGTTAATATTAGAATGCTGGATTTCTTTTTAAATTCTGTCCAAAATCAATTGCTCCTGATACTGTACAAATGACTCAAGCATCTGCTATGTATTAATTCAATGCATTAATTTAATAAATATTCTGTAGGAGAGGAGAGAATCACTTTATTCTTGGATGTATTGTGGAGCCCTATACGATAGTGATTGTAGTTTGAAACATCCAAAGTGTGCTCTACTGCTCCTTCTGAACTTGACAAAAAAGTCTTTATAAATTAAAAGCATATAGGTTTTAGTGAGATAAGGGTACCTAATACAAGCAACAAAGCCTTCAGTTTCATTTTTATTACACTTACTTTCTCACGTAACCAGAACTCCTTCAGATGTTGCTGTATTTTTCTATCACACACAAGTCTTTGTTTTCACTAAGTTTCCTAGGAACTGCCTTTCTAAGTACTGCAAAAACTGAATCATGACAATCCAGCTTTATTTTAAAATACAACTAGTAGTCACAGTGCAAACTCTGACTGGCAGGGAAGTTTAGATTAAAAAAAAATTGCCACAATAAATTGCCATGTAGTTATTGTCCTATCAGAGTGACAAATTGCATATGTCAGATAAACAAGAGATTTATCTCTTCATGTCTGTTTAGTACTAGTGCCTAGCTGTTACGATGATTAGTACCATGGGAGTCTGAGCAAGAGCATTGTTCTAAATATTACCCAGTCATATTTTTCCATTTGTATTCATCTCAAACTAAGGACAGTGTGTCATCCAGGCTCCTATGGTGTGCTGTTAAGTTTGTTCAGGAATTTGATGGGCCTGAGAGTACCAGCACTTATGCCTAACAAGATCCCTTTTTAAAAAGAATATTCCAGCCTCTAACTGGGTAGTACCACAGTAGGTGGGGTTTGCTGTAATAAAGCTCCATGCCCATATGGGAGTTATAATAGCTGACTAATTTCTGCTTTTCTGTGTTAAAGAGTAATATAATACTGTGCATGATTGAGATTTGTGCTTCTCCCATTATCCTGGCCTGGCAACATTCATGATTTTTGTGGGAAAGAAGAACACACAAGAACAGAACCCACAAATCCGGAACAAACGTAGGCAGTGGCATGTGGTAAATCAGGCCAGAAAAAAGATCACCCATTTCGTGTCTACGAGTGAGGAGGATGAAAGCTGTATGGGGACGTTAGAGGTAGGTTTCCTATTTATCTGCATTTCTCTGAACCACACCACTAGATATGGCAGGAAGGGCCTTGAGAAAAAAGTGCATGGTTTTTAGGCACCAAACATTTCTTTGATTTTGGTTGCAATATGATCCCTGAATTCTTGGTAATAAGACACAAAAGTGTTTCTAGACTGTCAAGGAAAGAGCTATTTTCTGCTTTTGCGGTGTCTCTCCTCCAGGAGCTGGTTGGACAGCTTTACATTTGTATGGACAAGCCTGTGGCAACCATTAGTCCCCAGCACACTGTGTGTGCAAGCTCTGTGTCTCCAAACTGTGCTCCCTTCCATGTCTAGATGGACTGCTTTTATCTTCCCTTCCTGATATACTGTAAAGGGAAGGATCTATCCTGGGGGATGGAAAGGAAGTTTTCTTTTTATAGACAGCAATGCTGTGTCGGAAGAGTTTTCTAGCCGCATCCACAGGCAGGCAGGAGGTAGGGAGATGATGTTCTGGTGGTGGTGATATTGCCATAAGTAGTCATGATCCAGACTCTTGAAAAACTTGATAGCAATTCAAAAGGAAGCATCTCCCAAGAGCTAGTGGAAGAAAGCTAGGGGTCCTCACGACTAGTACTGCAAGGAAACAACCCTCTGTATGGGCCTTGTCCATGCAGGCAGGGTAAGTTTCCCAAGGCTGAGCTCAGAGCCAGTTGTAATAAGGCTTAGGGCTATGCAAATCCTTTGCCTCATAGAAATAATTAGAGAATAATCACAGCTACATTGACTAAGATGTAGTCAGTCATTCCTGAGTTAAAGTCATAAACATCTCACCTTATTAAAGCATAGTCCTTATCTTCTTTCACATGTCTGAAACACTATTATTTTATTGCTGATTACCTGAGAAACTGTATTGCAAGGACAATGGAGAAAAAGCCAAATGACATGACATGATAAGTCGTTGCTCAGAATAATGCCCTTCCTTGCACTGGTTTTATATGGAGGGAAGCACAGCCTGGCAGGGCGAGCTCTGTGACATTAACAAAAGGAGAACTGAAATTACTCACATGCTCATGCAAGTGACAGATAATAAAAAACCCTAAGCCATGCTGAATTTAGCACTTCGTAATGTCTACAATTTATAGCAGTTTAACATTTCAATCATTTATGCATATTAGGCTTTATTTTTCAGGCTGGCAGGACTCATTACACCTTTGACCTTTCACAAGGAATAAACAACAAAAAAGGTTCTCCCTCACACCAGGCCTCAAAAACCAAAGCCTATGGACCTAGGCAAAAACCCACTGAAGACAATTTTCCCACTTGACTTAAAAGCAAATTTTGTTCTTGTTTCACCCACACAGGAGGACAGTAATTCCACTGGCATCAAGATTTGGTCCTAATCAGCTCTGAATAAAGCCTTCTAGCGTGGGCCTAATTGCTGTTGTTGTGACTGAGAGGAACCTGACCCAAGCTCAGGGCTTGCCCCTTGATGTTGGAATTGTTTTGCTACAGTTTCGTACAGATTGATCTATGCATTCTAACATAGAAAACAAATGTATTTAACTAAACTTGAGAGCAAAAGCAAAAGTGATACAGAAAACCTCTGGTGTGATAAATATAAAGCAGGGTGGGTCTGGCTGAGCCAGGGCTTTGAGGGAGCATCTCAGTGAAAGCCTGTACTGACTAGTCACCGTCAGCACACCAAGCCATGGAAAGAGATCTCTATAGATCAGCTGTATTAGGAGCCAAAACTAAACCAACAACTTCTGCAATAAAGCAACCTTCACATTTATGGTTAAAGCAAAACAACAGGATATAAAAACTGTATGTCTTCTGTATCCAGGTCCCAGGCCAGGCCCCAAACACTACAGTCCCCCAAGAAAAAAAAATTTTTTATTCTCCTCATTACCTTTGATTTTGGAATTCAGAAATGCATGCATTAAATAAATATATGGATTTTTTCTCCTCAGCTGACCTGTTGCCCTCACTGTAAAGTGTCTGTTCAATGCACAGGTTGACCTTGTAACCCACACAATTTTTTAAGTGTTGATTTTGCAGTATGAAAGGAATAAAAAAAAACAATTTACAAATTCAGCTTTGAAATAGGAGGACTGCTGCAGAGTACAGCTATTGTTTTTGACCCAGTTTCAGTTCGATTAAAATTTCCATGTAGACACGATCTAATTGCTGTTCTCTGGTACTTCAGAGTAACACTGCAGGCAGCCAAGAAGGAAAAGCCGTGCTTCGCTTCTCAGTCAGAGGATGAAAAAGAGGAGCTAGGAAAGTCCCCTATGGAAAAATAATAGTCTTTTGTGTAAAGTAGGAGTTCTTCATTTTCATTTTAGTTGCACAGATCTGAGTGACACCTTGCAAGGAAATCTAGGGCCCATAAAGGTGTTTATGCATTCTTTCTATACGTGTATTCACCAGAATGAGTCTGAGGTAGAGGTTGCCAGACAATGCAAATCACGGCCTAATGCCTTTCCTTGAATTCACATGTGTTTTCTCCTGAAGTGGGTCAAAGCAGACTTTAATATTAGCAAGGGCTGGCCTGGTGAGGCTTTCTTAAATGCTCAGGGTTTTCTTCATAGTATGTTCATAACTGAGAATCTCCTAGAAGAAGCAGGTCTTTGGCAAACTATTTGTACAATGGAAAAGACTTTTTAAAAGCACCAATGATAAAAGCTTTTCTCCTCATTGATATGTGCTGTGGGACTCTGGATATAGGAATGGACCTTTGGATAGCTTAGCTACATACCCCTTCCCCCACTTTCTAGACAGAATTCAGTCAATTTATGCTATTAAAATAGTGGTGCATATCTGAAACATGAATATCACGTTACTGAAAAGAGAGGCAAATTGTCATAAGTAATCTTGTTTTCAGAATGCATTTAGTTTAATATTTAAACCTTGGGGCTGCTTTCAGGAAAGTGAAGGTTCTGACAAATGATGTTGTACCTGCAGGAAAATTCATTGATTCATGACATGCTGTAACTGTTCCTATCTTCCCAGGCCTCATGTTGAAGAGCTTGCTTTGTTTCACAAACATACCATTTCAGCTGATTGGATGCCCAAAGAGAGCACATGTCATTGTGCTTTCAGGTTTGACATTGATTGATTGAAGAAGTCAGGAAGAAACCGTTAGACACAGCAGGTACCACCAAAGTATCCACGGCTGCCAGGAACCAAACTGCTCAGAAGTCAGATGATTTGGGGGATGGAGGCAGAGAGGTGGGGAGGCAGAGGGTGTCTGTGAGAGGGGGGAAATTACATGGCAAAGATCTTTTAGCTGTGCTTTCCTAGCTCAGAGAATCTGATATGCTGCCTTTGCTCTGAAGAACGTATTAAACAGAAGGCTATAACAATATATAACAATATATGAAAGCTAATAGAAATAGAATACTATTTTGCCAGGCCCCATGACTGACCGTATTTCCACAGCTGGAAAAAAATTAGCTACAGGGTTCTCAGTTGTCCTCCAAAAAGCCTACATAATTGTTGTTTTCATGGGTTAGAAAAATGTCTACACAGTTTTGCTGTTGTATCATTATCTCTGTAATCACTCAAAACATACCATTTTGTAACATGAGGCTTTGAATGCAGTTAACATACCCAAACAAACATTTGCTTTTTTCCCTGCATCTTGTAGCTGCTACTGAAATTTACAGGACTCTCTGGGGCACAGTAGAGTGCATCCCTCTATGGTCTACTCAGGTGATGGGGGAAAAAAGGGTCAGATATTTGGATATGTAGAAAAGACCACTACATCCTGAAACACATTTTCTTAATGCTATTTACCATAGGATGAAGAATGTTTCTCATTAACTTGTGCACCCCACCACATGGGAGCATGCAAACTAATACATTGAGAATAGACTGAGGATAGGATGCAGAAAAGCTGATGGCTGTCAGGATGTAAGAACATCCTCCCAGTAATGTCTGGCTGCATCTCAGTAAAGTATAGCAACCACATCATGTTTGCCAACTGCTGGCCAGACATTTGAGTAGACTCATTGGATAACCAGTGTTTGGAATAAGTAGGTCAGAAGAGTTGCCGAGATGTAACTTGGACAGAATTTTTCCAGTGCACACAGACAAATCTGATCTGATGTAGGGAATAATTCCTGCCTGTAGTTCATGTGCCAGAGGGGTCTCCCTATAGCTATGCCAGCAATAACACTGCTGCAACTGCTGTTCTTCAATGATGTGAAGAACTCTTAAAAATGGCTTGCAAAATCTAAACCTGGTGAGATAGTGCTGTCCCATTTTCACCTTCTGTCCTGGTTTCGGCTGGGATGGAGTTGGTTTTCTTCCTGGTAGCCGGTATGGGGCTGTGTTTTGGGTTTAGGTTGAGAACAATGTTGATGATACACTGATGTTTTGGTTCTTGTTAAGTAGTGCTAAGTACTTGCTAAGTGGTGCTCACACTGGTCAAGGACCTTTCAGCTTCCCATGCTCTGCCAGGGGCACGGGAGGCTGGGAGGGGGCACAGCCGGGGCAGCTGACTCAGACTGAGCGGGGGGCTATTCCATACCACGTGACGTCATGCTCAGTATATAAGCAGGGGAGTTGGCGGGGGAGGGGTTCGATCGCTGCTTGGGGGACGTGCTGGGCATCGGTCGGCGAGCAATTGTACAGTGTACCGCTTGCTTTGTATTACTACTGTTCTATTTTTTATTTTACTTTAGTTATTAAACTGTTTTTATCTCAACCCACGAGTTTTTTCCCCTTTTGCCCTTCCGATCCTCTCCCCTATCCCACCGGTGGGGGGGTGAGCGAGCGGCTGCATGGTGCTTAGCTGCTGGCTGGGGTTAAACCACGACACCTTCTGAATTGCCTCAGAAATCCAGCAAATTTGACAAACACTTTTTGTTGCACAAATACCCTTGTACAAGTTTGGTCCAGGGAAATATTTCTGTAACCCTCCACAACCTGTTGAGTATTTGATCATAGACTCTTACAGGCATATCAGCTGTACCTGGCATAGTTTATCATTACACACAACACAGGTAATATTTAAATTCTTAGCGCATTAAGGAACTAAAACCTTACACAGCCAAAAATCAAAAGGGTGTGACATTTAATGAGGTCATAATCTAAATCCTTATGTACAATAGGTAGGCTTCTGTTACTATACACTTGGAGAGCTTGAGTCCTCACAAGGGTAGCTTATACCCCAAGGAGAGATCCACACAGATGTAATCAAAAAGAGAGAGTTGTACGTGAAGCTCCCCCCACGTGCTCTCCCAGTTTTGCTTAAGAATATTTCACTAGCTGCCTTCATGCTCCTTTCTTCCAGGCACTGCATCACCTAATTAAATCCAGATGGAACATAGCTTCATTCTTTATCTGTCTTACAGAGCAGACCCAAGCACCCTATAATAAGAGGAATTATTTTCCAGTATTTTCTTTAAAGCTTCTTTTTATTCCACAGTGCTCACAGCAAAGAGTTGCATAGTTAACAAGCTGGATCTCAGCTCATCTACAACAGCATATCTCTACTGATACCAAATTTAGAAAAGGAAGCACAGGTGTAAATGATCTGTCTATAAGCCAGTAAGGAGTCAGTGAGACAGATTAAGCCCGGCTCTAAATTAAGCTCTAAGTAAACCTAAGTAAGGCTTGTTTTTACAGATCATGCTGCCAACATTGTCCACTTATGTTTGTCTTTGACAGATAAACATCAGGCCAGCGCCATACAGGTGTGATGGGTTTGGTTTAGGATCTTCTGGCAGTTACAGGATAGCTGCATTCAGACAGAGCTGCTAGTTTAAGCATAGCATCAACACAAGCCTTGTAGCTATATATAAGCTATCTGTTTGCAATGAATGGTAAACCTTAGGGTGGAGTTAGGGTTCAGATCAACAGAAGATACTGGCTTTAGATTAAACGGGTTGTAGAAGGGCCTCTGGACAGCATAAGCTGTACCCCGTATAATGATAGAGCTAATGATTGAAGGGTCTTGTGGTACAAGAGTAAGTCAATAAACATAAGTAAGCTAAAATAAGCTGTGATTTGGAAAGGACAGCAAACTAAGTTTGAAATGTGCCAGCATTGCTACATGTAAGTGTAAGTCTAAACCAGCAGGGGCTGCTGGTAAGTGCTGACATTAGATTTGTATTCTGCTTGGTAGGGGCAAATAATCTAGAATCCAAAATTTGTTTTGGTACTGCCAAGTTGACTTTTGGGATAATATTGGCTATTTAGTTGCATCTG
Source organism: Theristicus caerulescens (assembly GCA_020745775.1). NCBI lineage: Eukaryota > Metazoa > Chordata > Aves > Pelecaniformes > Threskiornithidae > Theristicus > Theristicus caerulescens. The sequence continues at coordinate 51,392,368 of CM036583.1, read as the reverse complement.
AAGCTAGGCTGGCAGACATTTCTCATTTTGAAAGAACTGGACTGTTAATCAACTCCAGTGCAGGCTTGGTCCTCAAGAGGTTCCCAGTGTGGGACAGAAGTCTTATGAGGCAGTCTGTACTGCTGATGTCTGAAAGGGTAATGCAGCTCACCCAACTGCTCTGGCAGAACTGGAAACGTACTAGTAGGTCTCCAGCATGACAGGCCAAGCAAGTTCCTCATTTAGGCTTGGGATTTCATCTTGCGTGTGGAAAACTAGAAGTACCTTACCAGAATTTTTACCTCAGATTTTTCCTTTTCTCTTGCTTTTCCTTATGTTGATGCATGTCTCTCCAAGGTATTTAAGCTGTTCTTTCAGTATGTTTTACCAGACATATCCTAGGAGTTAGGTCATTCTATGATAAAGAAAATTTCTTCCCCTCCACTCCAGCAGATGACTACTACAATATTAAAATTCTAATCTTCACTGCAAAGCAAAGACCAATAAAGCAAAGGCACAGCTGTGTCTCACTTTTTATTAAAAGCTACAGAGCCTGCATGGAGAACACCATCTTTGCTTTTTCCTTTTCCAATACTTGAAAAAAAAATTTTAAAAAATTGATTTGCATTTCTGGTTTAATTTTGTTTCTAGTTACTTGAGCCTGCCAATCTACTGTTTCTGTATAGCGTCTTGTATTAAGGTGAAAAGTGTATTAGACTATAAAATGCCCCCCTGTGGAATTTTTATGCCTCTTCAAAATTACAGTGCAATGTGTTTTCCAAATTACCTTGAGGCACTTGGAATCAAAATAGTGGTGTGTCTTTCTCTGCTTTCCTGAGTACATAAATTTTCATCCTACAGTGCTGTCCTTTATGGTACTTTCCGAAATAGCTAAACAAGTGAAAATTGTTTCTAATTCATCAGTTCTGGTAGGCTGGTAGCCTAGTGAAATAAATTTAGGTTTTTAAGTCAGCTGGAATGTCACACCAGTTACAGATATATAAACTGCTTAGTACACAGGTGAGGGTACCATGAATTGAAGCAGAGCCCCATAGGATCTTACTGCAGTGGATTTTGTACATTTCTTTTCTAGCCAGGTGTATAATTTCTTCAGGCTGATGGCACTACCTCCCTGGGTAAGCACATGAAGAGACTCGGGTGTGTCATTTGTTCTAGTGAATATACAAACAAGCAGAGCTAACAGCATATGTACAAGAGAGTAGCCACCTCTGATATGGTTCTTGCTGGCAAGCAGTAGAAATGAAAGAACTTGCTCTCCCATGCCTCCTGAGGGAAAGGAGTCTTAGAAACCTATTGTTGTTCCCTTGCCAACCACAAAATGAGAGTTTGACTTTCTCTCTCTTTTTTTTTTTTTTGACAGTTGGAAAAGGGGGAGAAGATGCCTACTTGTCTCCATCACTGAAAGAGCTCTTGTGAACAGTGGTGGGGTAAGATATTTAATGCACACTGCTAGATGATGATTCAGCAATCCAAGCATTCTTTTGTGTTAAATGAGCAGCCTGATCTTTCGGTTTCCAATATTCTTTTCTCATCTGACTTCATTGCTACCTGGTCAACAGGGGGCAAAACCACTAGCTTATGCAACGTAATAGCAAATTCTAAAGGGAACTGTTAAAATCCTTGTTAGAGTATGTGTTCACTCAGACTCTTTTCAAGACAAAAGGAATGCTTAAACAGGTAGCAAAGCTGAGGATGTCTGATTCTGGACATTTTTAAAGCTGTGAAATGCTCAGTTATTATTAGGAGTAAATTGGACTATCTAAAATTTCTTTTTTGCAACTATAAAAGTTTCCATCAGTTGAGGAGAGAGGCTGTCTTATTCTGTGTTAGAGGTTCACAGAACATAAGTAAGGAGGTATATACAGCTACCATGAATTCTGTAGTTTAGAATTACTCGTTAAAATGTCACCAGCTTTACTGAGCTTTATGTTTACAGAGCAAATAAACTCTGCTCATATATGACTTTAAAATAAATACATGTGCTATGTTAATGACAACGCAGTAAGCAGTGACTCCTTTGATTGTTTTTTTCTCTATGCCACCTTACCTAAGCATGTGGTTCAGATGCCTGGAAAGTAATAGCTTTGGATTCACCACAGTCATGGCAATAAAGCCCTTTTCTATCTTATTGTCTTTTCACAGGGCTTGCTGCATGGTGCAGGTGGACTGGAAGCTCCAGAAAGAAATCAGTTTTTTCCAGTATGTGAAGCTGTACGCTACATGATAGTATCTTACTGCAAACTGGAGGTTTGAGAATTAGAATCTATTACAGGGAAGCTCCAGGGTCTATTTAAGAGAAGTATGTTTCTCTCCTGGAAACATAGAGGGGGGAAGGAGAGCAGCAAAAAGGAGATTACTGTTTTGCCTTCTGATAAATTTTGGTGAACTATAATTGACTTTTTCTTGTAGAAACTTATGGCTCTTTGAGGCTCTTCTGTTCTTCCAGAAAGAAAGTACCTTTGCTTGTCAGAGAATAAGAAGTTTAAATACAGAGTGATAAAGTTTTATAGCTTATTTAGCACTTCAGAATCCAAATATTGCCTTTTCTATTCCTAACAATGGCTCTCATATGCAACAATAATTTTGCTCTAGCTATACTTTCTGGCAAGTCTGATTTGGGTGATTAAAAAGCGGACATTTTACTATATTTTCTACTGTAGCATTTTCCCATTTCAGTGTTTCTAAAACAGCTCACATAATTTATTTTACAGTTGGATTAACATTGACTAGGAATATAAAGCAATAACATCATGGCTTCCTGCCAGAAAAAAAAAAGATATTAGTAAAAGTAAATGCTGGAATATAGTAAATGTAAAAGGGTTGATGTAATAAATTCAATTACTACCTGTTGCAGGGAACAAAGGTGCAATGGGTTTTGGGGGTTTTTGTTTGTTTTTTTTTTTAATGAATGTCAAATCTCTGCAGCCTTTATAAGATTTGATAAACTTCTAGTTCACTCTTGAAAATGACAGCAGCTGAATATCAGGGTAATACAACCTACCCCAATAAGTTTGGCATAATTCACATGTAATGATTTAAAGCACTTCAGGCAGAGCTGTAGATGGGTTTCTCTCTGAGGAATAAAATATGTTGTCAAGGTCAAAACTCCACTTAATGCAATAGAATTGCCTAAAATTTGGCACGGTTGCCCTCCTTGTGTTTCAGTGGTTTAAGTGTTCTTACCTCAAGAATAAAATGACAAGATAATCCTTCTATTGTAAAAAGGTTAAAAAAAAAAAAAGTACATGTTTGACCTCTATTTTTTAGCAGTGAGCACTTTATTTATACAAACTTAAGCCAGATTTTACTGTATCTAATAAAATGTAAGACTGATGGACTCTCTCGGTTAGGTAAGGGAAAATGGATGTGTAAGTTGCCAAATTAAATGCTCTTTCTCAAAACAGATGAAAGACTTGGTGTGAATGCTTTATGTCTTTAACTACAGGAGAACCATAATAAGACTATTACCATTATCAAATAGAGCTGGGCACATCCAAATAATATGGCAACAGCTGAAGTGAAAGCAGAACACAATGTCATATTATTAAATCTCTGAACCAGTGTAGAAACTTTTAATGGGGAGCTACTCTTACAAAGCCTTTATGTTATGAATACCATAAAATTACCAATGTAAAAAAAAAAAAAAAGAAAAAAAGAAAAAAAGCTGTGGAGTTCAGTGTTGACTTCAGACTGTATTAGCTCAGACTAAATACTGTGCATATTTTGTGATGGCAATATTGCTTCTTTCTTGAAATGTCATACTATCCAGAAGAAAAGAACAAAGTTATATATTTGACAGTTTCTGTCAATTTTGCCCAAAAATGCTCTATAAAAATCAGGTCCTGAATATTCAATCTCGTTGATCTAAGTTTTGGGGCCTGAATTTGAGCTGCTTTCCATCAAAATACACCGTAAAGTTAAATGGACTATATTATCTTTGGATTTTTTTTTTTTAACTAATTCTTCTTAGAAAAGTACTATTTTCTTAGTAGTAGACCCTCCGGTTTTATCTGATAGAGACTTTTTTTTTTTCTTATAGTTTGAGTGATTAATCATCTGGAAAGTAGTGTATGACAGATTTTATTTACCTTTTTCCAGGTCTTAAAAACAAAAGAAATGATTGCACTTTTTTTTTTTTTCATTTCAGGAACAAAGTACAAGTGAGACTTTAATCAGGCAGTCCAACTGTTGGAATTAAAAACATTCTTCTCATAATTTCATATTTTAAAATTTTATTAGTCATTTTAAGGAAGAAGCTGTATGTCTTTGCAAGCTAATTTGGTTAATTGTTCACCTAGTTCTCAATTTTCTCTAATTTCACTCAGGTTTTAATTTCCATCACAAAAATGTTTGTGAGGAAATAACACTGGATAACATAATACTTCAGAAAATAAGGTGATCTTCTATTTAAACTTGTCCATATAAATCCCTTCCCATATGAACGGAAAATCTTGTTTGTTAAAGCAGGATTGATCTAAGATGGACTTAGGGATCATCAGTTTTCCTTAATGCTGTTTTGCCATATTGGCTTTCTGTTGCTGACATGCCAATTCTGAAATCAGTCATATGAGTAGCGTCATTTAATTAAATAAGCCTGATGTTTCTGAAGTTACAGCACTATCTTAATAGTCATAACTATTTGCAAGATCAGAACTTAAGTAACAGCAATTACTAGATGCTGATGATATGTGAAGATACTATATCAGATTACAGAATTTTATTACAGCCTGGTACAAATGTTTATTACAACCAAATGTGCTTGGGTATGGAAAAGACTTGTACGGGCTATTTCTGTCCTCTTTCATATGATGATTCAAAATGCTGGAAGTTAGTCAAATTCAACAGAGAAGTTAGATGAGCTTAATTAGAAGAAAAGATACTTGAATTGGCCTTACAATTCCTTGGAGTCACTCTATTTATCATTCTAAGAGCTAGTTTACTCTATCTTCCCAGAGAAATTGTGGCTCCTGGGGAAATGGTGGAATTAAAGAATCACTGTTATCTCTTGTGGTCTTTGTGATGAACCTGTATATCTTCCAGATCACTCCCTTCTTAAGTGCTGCATAGGCCTGCAATATAGCTATCAGTCTCTAAAAAGAACCAGTAATCTTGCTCCAGAGGTGCAGAACCTCCATGTGCTGTTGTTGTTTCTAAATTTTTATGCTCAGATAAATTCTGTAGGTTGTTTCCTCACACTTTTTCATATAGCAAATTTATGATGTATCTGCTACAGAACTAGAAACAGCAGCTAGTGACAGTGAAGGCACTTTGCTTTCTTAACTGCCTGGCTGGTGTGTTGTGTCCAGGTAAAGCTGGTGGATGTACTGAAGTTCTGAAAAGACCTTCTCTTCATGTAGAGTGATAGGGATCTTGAGGAGTTTCATTCCCTTTGCAGTGCTGAGTGAAGATCAACTTCTGTACTTGTGGGGACCGACATTGCCCATTGATTTCTTGACAGCTGTGTATTGGTGACACTTGGTATCTCCTGTTATTTCCCTTCAGCTCCCATTTTTGGGTCTCCAAAGCACTTCAGTGCTATAGCATAACTGAAGTACTCTCTCCGGGTAGACTTATTGGCCTGGCATATCCAGGGGCCCAAGCCTGGTGGTCTTATCAGTTTTTTGGCTGTATACTCTATGACCATAGCTATAGTATTCACTTCTCATGTGATACTTCTAAAGGGGAGGAGGAGGTTCTTGGGTTTCATATGTTCCCAATGTTAAAATTTTGACAATTTTACTTATTTATTTCTATAGCAAGAAAAAAATGGAAGCAAGGTTTCAGGAGGCATAAAATGACCTTGTTCAAGAGTTTTTTGAATACCAGCCTTCTTAACGTGTGCAAGGTCAACATGCAAATTATGGGTAGAAAGCTTAAATGGCTGGTCATTGTTCCACAGCCATCTAATGGAAGATTGTATTCTCTAGCCACAGAAAGGAATATAAAGAGAATGGTATTACCACTAGCCTATTACACATATAACTGTAGTGCATTAAAAGCCATGTATTAAGCAGCCCAGTGATTTTGTCTTACACTTAATACTTGTCATGTTGGTTTACCTGCTTGTTCATGTGTCAATGCCTGCATAACATTAACAAAGTACAGTTCAGCTATAATGCAACTTAAATTAAGCCAGTTCTAGTCATGGGTCACTGCAATTTGCAGCACTTAATTTGCATCTGTACCATCTCTTATTATTGTAATCTTTGGCACCTAACTGCAATTTTACCAGACTATCATGATTATCATTAAAGTCTGGTAATCGTTAGACCTTAGAGTAAAGCTGGAAAAAGTCTTAAAGAGAAATAAAATGGTCCATTTACTACATTGTTAATACTGTTAAATTAGAGGCTTTTTTAGATGAACTCAATCCAATGCATAAAATTTGGAAAAATAACAAATGTAAATGCTTTGAAATACACATTATACTGGCATATTTGGCAGAGGAGAGCTGGACAGCAGTTAATTCTGTACTATATGACTTGAAAGAAATACTGGACGTCTTGAAAAGGGATGGAAAATTCTTATTAGATTATATTGTAGCTTTCATTTTGCTCAGAAGAGTTTTCCTTCTGAATTTGTGTATATGGGAGGAAATGTATCCATAGCATGCCAAATAATATTATTTAGTCAGTTTGTATAGCAGATTGGGGGGGGGGGGCTGCAGGGATTGCTGGCAATGTAGGTAACATGCAGATTTCCCCTGCACCTAGCTACTTTGGTTCAATGCTGTGCAGAGCTGAGTTACATGATAATAACAACTTAACCTGCCTCTTCAGTGATTTATTTTATCATAGCTCTTCCAAAATCCAAACAGACAGAATATACAAGGAGAAAGAAATGCAGAGGCACAAACAGAGTGTGGAAAATACCTTGATATATAAGGTAGCATTAGTGAGAAGGAACTAGGACATCCTTTCAAATTGAAAAGAATTTAAAGGAGTGAAGGAAAGAGAGAGTATATAGAAGAAAGAGCTGGGCAGGGGAAGACAGGAAAAATAAGCATATTGTAAACCTGAGGCTAGGATTAATAAAACACCTTTCAATCTTGTTTCATTTTTTTGTGAAACAAAAGCTGTGAGGGCAGAACATCATTGTTTCAAAAGAAAAAAAATGGATATATATTAGAAATTAACACAGAGATTACCAAACTCTTTAAAAATATTTTGTTTAGAACCAAATGGAGATGGCTTATAATGAATTATTTTGAAGGCATTTCACATTTGCAGTGGATAGGGAGTTGGGAAAGGCATTGTGTCACAGTTTTGTAGAAACATCTTCAGATTAATGTAGCCTAACACATTATGACTGAGATTATATTAAGCCATATTTTCTGTATTTTATCTTACTGATGATCTTATCACAGATGGTACAGGGAAACAGATCTCACAGGAGTGAAAGAGTATATAGTGATTATTTTGTATCATTAAATAACTATATCAAGAAATTACTATAGTTAGCTACAAGGCCAGATTTATAAGACCCAGTTCTGCATCTATTTTTTTCAATCCCTTGTAAGTTTAGCTAGTAATAACATGTGAAAAATTACAGATTTATACTGATGTTTCACAGAAATGTGAAAGGTAAATTCCTGATGTGTTGTTCCATTACATTAATATAAAAATATTCTTACTTTTGCAAAACTTTCATGGTTCTTATTTGTTATGATTTTTACATAGTTGTACCATGAGAGTGGCTCTTCTTGTCTCTCAGATGCTCACTCCTAAGGGCTACATCTTACAAACACTTATTGCATATGAGTACTCAAGTAGGTACTCAAGGGTATTCCCAGGAGTAGTCCAATTAAGTCAAAGGGCACCTTGGATCAAATCCAAGACCCATTAAATCAATTGAAGTGTTTCCATTTACTTCTGTGGAGGCTGGATCCAAGCCATCATGTGTGCAATGCTCCAAAAGTACCATCACTTGTCTCGAATACACCTACTTAAATTCAATTATGAGTAGAATAAAATCTCCCAATATTTTACAAGACATTAAAATGCTTCCTCATGTAGGAGTAAGAAAGAAAATGTGATGCCACTCTGTGACTTAGAAAATACTTGAATACTATGTTACAAGGACTAATATTAAAAAAAAAAACCACAACTAAATACTGCAACAAACATGATGATGGAGGCAGACAGATCAAGAACTGATTGAAATTTATCAAAATTGCTATCACTCAGGTCTTATGTATTTGCCTTGTTGGTTTGTAAGCCTTTCATTTACATATATACTGAAATGTGGATTCATTATCTTAAAAGTTTCAAAGAAATTCACCTGAATTGATCATAAGAAAGGCTAATTACTTTTGCAGTCTTGAATTCAACATAATAGGTATGACCTGAGTTGAGTTATTCCTAAATTCTAGATGTTGTACATGCCTAGGAAATAGTTTCATATATTTTCCCAAGGATTTTTTGTATACTGAGCTATTGCATGTGAATGGAAAAGGAGTGTGGATGAAATCATAGTTATCTGTAGGTGCACAGTTCTTCAGAGCTTTCATAGTAAGATCAATGGCAATATTTTAAGGTTCATTGTTAGTAATCCATGACCTACTAAATGAGATCTCTGTGTGTTATTGAAAAGATGCATTAAAAAAATTTAATTGGCCATCGTGGATTGCTAGACCACTTACTGGCCATTGTGTCAGCTCTTGCTGAAATACAGAACTCAGTCATTCCTTTGAAATGATTCCTCTGAAAAACAAAGCAAAATAACTTCAATTCTCTTCTATCCCTAAATAATTTAGGCTACAGCCTACACTGTGTGACTTTTTTTCTCCCATTACAGCCAGAAAGGACTTAAACTGTTTTTCTGAATCAATTTACTTCTGGATACTAACTCTCAGTGAAGAGTTACTCCATTATGGGTAATAAGTGACATCTGAAGGAACCACCTCCATGAGGTACAATATATAATTAGGTGCAATAAAATTAATGGGGCCATGGAACTAAATTTTTCAGTCTTTTTACTAGAGCATGTAGTCATGCATTTCTGGACAGATGAATAACTTTTCTGACATGCACTTGAATTTAACAGCTTCATTTAATCTATTTATTTCAGAGATGAGTGGGATCAGTTTGACAAAGTGCAGGTATGGTGCTGTCAGCAGTGTCGCAAAATCTTTCTAATTATAAGGACTCACACTGTGAGCTCCACAAATTGTTCAGCAAAACATTTACCAGTGAAGTGCAATAGTTCAAAAGGAATGGAAGGAAAGAGATTTTGCCAGCTGTTTCAAACTAACCCTGTGCAGTTCTTGGTTAGGAGCACATGCCTCCAAATGCAGTATTGGTGACAGCTGATAAGCATATAGTTGATTTTAATACTAATCTTGCAGTTACATTGTGCTTACTGAGTATCACGGACTTCCAGTAAATAATTTATGCTATGATGTTCAGCCTCTCTTTCTGTTTTCAAAGTACACAGGGGTTGTTTATAATGTTTATAATGTCTGTTGTTATTTAGAGCTATTTACTGAAAACCATATAGATGGATCTTGTTTTGCAAACCACTCATTAAAAGTTTCTTCTAGGTATTTGTCATCCCAAATTCAAGTTGTTGGTTCGACTTGGTCAGATGTGTAGCTTACAAAGAAATAGTGAAATAATGATTAAAGCCAGGTTAATTTAAAGGAGGATCTAGATTTCTTGGGTAGCCCAGTCTAATTTGAACAATACGTCATATAGCATAATTGAGGCTGGACACCTAGAAAACAGAAATGGAAGTCACCTTTCCAAAAGTCACCTTTCCAGACAGACTACTTTAGGAAAAGAAAATTGAGTTAATAGCTTGTACTATGACCTTGTTTTGAAAGTTACAGTAAAGGAGCTCAAAAAGCTACACATAAACAGAAGAATGATAAATGAAAGAGGTAAGGCCCATTCCTGGACTGTGTCCATTTCTGATACACTTGCTGCCCACAAAGTCTAGAACTTCTCTTTAACATAACATTCAAATTTTATGAAGTTTCTCCTGAATGATTTATTTTCTTTAACATAGCTCTTAATTTAGTTATATTTAGTCAATGCCTCTAGCAAAATGCATACCACGAATATGTGAAAAGCATTCTTGTAACATATAATGTCTCTACTGTCAAACTTCTAAAAAAATTTTTTGCAACCATAGCAAAGGTGGCATTTCCTCTTTATAAAGTGTAACAGTAAAATAATGCTCAGAATATAAGCCTTATGGAAAACATTAGCCAGAATGCTTACAGTATGACAACTTAAGAACAGGTGAAACAGCCTTCAACTACAACTTGTCTGTCTGGCCATCTGTAATATGCTCTTATTCCTACTTGATGTAATAATGGGAAAGTATGAAAAGAGAAAGATTGAAGTAGTTTTTATAATAAGAGTATCCACATCCTGCAATATCCTTACAAAAATCCCAAGCTACAAATCATAAATATTTTATTTAATTGTGCTGGGTTTCCATTACTAGAGATGACAGTGTACTGGTAAAAACTAAAAAAACAAGATAAGCTCAGATTCTAATCGGTGAACTGTGCAAATGGTTAATGCACTGAACAGTATGAATACATGCAGACCAAAAACTTTTAAGGCACTGAAATATTTCCTGGATAAGAACGAAAGCCAACTTATTTGACACCCAATGTTCCTTTGTTAATAGTAAATTGAGAAAATGGGTATGATAGATTTAATTCAACAAGTCCAAACAAAATCCAGTATTCAAATTCTAGGTCGAGATTACAGCTTCCATCCATTTTTCTGTACCTTGTAACAAACTCCACAGTGGGCTTATTCCAAATGCTGGATTTGAATTTAAATTTTGATGAACTTAAGAACTGAAGTTCAAAGGTTGTTCCTACAGTTTTCCTTCTCTTACTTACCCCTCTTCTAAACAGAGGCCCAATTTAAACATTCCCTACTGCAAATGGAGCACTAGGATGGCAAGGCAATTCTTAACCTAGCCAAAAAGACCTGCTTCCCCTCTGTGTGCCTCCATTTATACTCCTTCTGCTCAGCAGGAGCTATAATAATAGCATTAACTCTTTTAAGTATTCCTGGCCATTTCTTCATAAGTCCAGAACTGATTGCTCAAAACCAGTGTATGGCACTTCTAAAAGAGGACTCCATTACTGCATTTTGCATGCTTATCTGAGGAAAGAAGAGGTAAAAAACAAACTTCACTTCAATAATTCTGAACTTTAATAGCAAAAAAAAGCCTCTGCTAAATGAATGGCAGAGAGATAGCTTCAAGAGTGTTTGTTTTCCTGCATTAACATACCCTTGTCACTTCATATTAATGCACAGGCAAGAGGCAGAAGTGATAACTGGAAGACATATGAGAATATTGTGTACACATTGAAAAATTACACTTATCGGAGAATGGGCCTGGAACACTAAGCACAGTCTCCTTCCCAACAGGTGTAGTTATTTTCTTTGGTAGTAGGTATTTTTGTTTGTTGTTAGGAATTTTGCTCTTCATCCTGGAAAGTGCAACAATTCTATTTATAATACCAAATACCTCGGTACTTTAATGTCTCATTTTAATTCTTCAGTTCAAGGACCGTTATTTGGGCTGTATGTTCTTTGTATAATATACTGCATTTGCTCTCCTTATAGGAAATTTAGATTACTTTTCCCAATTCAGTTAACAGGATAAGGGAAAAGACAACAGTGTGTAGATGGTTGTCCTATTGTAGCCTCATTTTATGAAACACTATAGCACTGATCACTATCATATTGTTCCCCCTTGTTAAAATTTTGAACATTATGTTGCAATTTGAGAAGGCTAGACCAATCTGGACAAGTAAAAGTCATTATTACTTAAAGTTTCACCCTGCCTCTTCTAGGTGAATTTACTGTTCCTCTGTGTCAGTTTGATGATACAGAAAGATGAAATCTTTTATTTGTTCAGAGCACACATATGGACAGTGACAGGTCTGCTTTAACATCCTATATCATATCATTAAAGAATAACAAGAAACATGAAGCACAGCTCATAATGTTAGTTTATGAAAGCAGTATTGTAAGCAAGGCTGAAATGGTTTAAAGCAGCCCATCTGCTACTCTGAATTATTGTTGCTGCCAGCCTTTAAGAACACTAAGTGTCATTCCAGCCATAGCACCTGCAATATTTGTAGGAAGTGAGGTCACATAAGAGAATCTATTTCAGCAGAAGGACAAAAGGTCCCTTTTCTACTCTTTTTCTGTGTTGGCGTGGCTTTGTTACCAGCCTTAGGTAAGGGTATTTTTCACTAGCATAGTGAAAAGTCACCAGAAGAATGGCCTGTTGCCTGCATGATGATCAATATCCTACATCATCAGAGACAGTCTAACAAAGCTTCTTTTGTTTTGCTTATAAATAGATACGGTGATGAAGGCAGAAGAGACTTGTGCTTACTCTGTTGTACCTGTCAGCCATCAGCTGAAAGGTTTTAGATTTTACTTCCAGTCATCTGAATCTTTAAAAGCTTTTTTTGCTTCATGTTCTTTCTTATCTGCTTTTTGCTTTCTTTATCATCTCAGTATTTCTCATTTATCCACTGCCAAATAGAATCCCATTCAAAAAAAATCACCTTGTAGGGATATGATCATTTTCAAATATGACCTGTTTTTGGAAGTGCCATGCTTGGTCACAGTCTGTGGTGGAGCATCCTGCCCCCCCTGCACCTCCTCTGGACTGCTTTACGATCACAGGGACTCCTGTCAAGGCTTGGCCTTTGAGAAATGAGCGGTTAAACGCCCCTTGGCTGTACCAGAAACTCTTGCATGGCTGAGGTGGGGAACAAGAATGCCTTGACTGCACCTGGCATAATCAGTCATCCCTGACAGCCTTGGAACATATCATTGTGGACTGTAATTCAGGCGGATTGGTACAAAAGGATCATACCACTCTTGCTGAAATTTATGAGAACTCAAGCAATTACTGACCTGAATTGTGGCCAGGATGGAAATTTACTGATGCCTAAAGTCAATCCTTTCAGAATCCTACAAACAGCAGTACCAAAGGAGACCCTCTGAGCTCTTCTGAACCATGGCAGGCTGCACCAGTATTTCCCTCTGAGTGGGACACCTCTGAGAGTTTTTAAGTTTGCATACAGAGGCCTGGCAACAGGACCTGGGCTGATCTCTGCTGCCTTTCACTCCTTGAGACTCGACCTTTGCCTGTTGAGACAATCGTTTGAAGGGAGTATTTCACCGAACTCGAGGAGAATTTTTATCAGGTACCTTTATTAGGCCTATTGTGTGTGTATTGATACAACTATTGCAGTAAACCCTATTTATTCACTTTGTAAATGCTAAATTAACAGATGATTAATTACTGCTAAATTCCTGTGATTCTCTCTTAACTGTGAACAAACCTTAAACTGCTGCTAAACATGTATAATCGTTATACATAAACCATTGACCAAGTCTGAGACTAGGTTTGGGTCCAGCCACACTCTCTGAGAAGGAATTTAGAAATCAAGGGGGTCCGTTCTGAACCTCGTGACTCAACAGGAGGGCCTCCTTTACCCCCCTTGTATTTTGTTCTACCTCAATTCTCTCTTTCTTTCTTTCTATATATATTCCATTCATTTAGTAAGTAATAGAGTGAACCTGGAGATCGAACTTTGTTAAATCACCCTTTTATAAATTTCTATTAAAATCACTTTTACAAATATCTTTGACAGTGATTCTCTAAGCGACCTAACCACTCATTTGCGACACGCTCACAGTAAAAGTGTTTCCTGTTGTTCACACCTCCTACACATCCATTTTGTGATCAGCCCATATTGCCACATATCCACCCTTGAGCTTGGGAACAGCCAGCAAAACCCCTGTAGAGGGCTACTATGCAGGAACACAATTGCCCTGGAGATCAGTAATACGGAGAAGTGCTACTTAGAAAAAAATATCAATGGACACCTGCCCACCCCCCTAGGGAGCCCCTGACCTGCACCAAAATCATGTAATTTCAGCAGAATTCAATATATACCTACTTACCTACCTTCTTTGTCTTAGCATCCACAGAACCCTGTTTCTTAAACTCACATGTGTGCATAATCACAGAAGGCCTAAGGCTAGAAGAGATCTGTGGAGCTCATCTGGTCCAACCTGCTTGAGCTGAGCATCGGGGTTGGACCAGATGGACCTAGAGTTGGTTGCCCAGGACAATGTCCAGATGGCTTTCGACGATCTCCAAGGATGAGGACGCCATCATCCCTCTGGGCAACCTGTGCCAGTGCTCAGTCACCCTCCCAGTAAAAAAGCGTTTCCCAATGGTCATACAGAACCCCTTGTGTTTCAGTTTGTGCCCATTGCCTCTTGTCCTGTCATGGGGCACCACTGGAAAGACCCTGGCTCTGTCTTCTGTGCACCCTCCCTTCAGGTGTATATACACACTGATAAGATGCCCCCACGCCTTCTCTTCTACAGGCTAAACAGTCCCATCTCTCTCAGCCTTTCCTCATAAGAGAGCTGCTCCATCCCCTTCATCATCTTCGTGGCCCTTTGCTGGACTCTCTCCAGTAGCTCCAGCTCTCTCTTGTACTGGGGAGCCCAGAACTGGGCACAGTACTCCCCATGAAACCTCACCAGTGCTGCAGGTACACTCTGCCCCATCGTCCAGATCATTAATGAAGGTGTTGAACAGGGTTGGACCCAGTAGCAAGCCCTGGGGTACACCGGTAGGTCCTGACCTCCAACTAGACTTTGTGCCACTGATCACCAGCCTCTGGACCTCGCCACTCGGCCACCTTTCAGTCTCCCTCACTGTCTGCTTCTCCAGCCCATACTTCGTCAGCCTCTCCATGGGGATGTTGTCTCTCTGTGGGGAGACAGTTTCAAAAACCTCAGTGAGGTCAGGGGAGACAATATGCATGCCTCCTCCCTCCTCTACCAAGCCAGTCATTTCATCATAGAAGGTTATCAGGTTGGTCAAGCAAGACTTCCCTTAGTGAATCCATGCTGACTACTCCTGATCACCTTCTCTTCCTTCACGTACCTGGAAATGGTTCCCAGGATCAGCTGCTCCATCACCTCTCCAGGCACTGAAGGGAGGTTGACTGACCTGTAATTCCCTGGATCCTCCTTCCGGTTGCTCTTGAAGAGAGGAGTGATATTTGCTTTCCTCCAGTCCTCAGGCACTTCTTTCATCACCATGATTGCTCGAAGATTATCGAGAGAGACCTTGCAAAGACAGCAGGCAGCTCCCTCAGCACTTGTGGGTTCATCCCATCAGGGCTCATGCACTTCCGTCTGTCCAGTTTGCTCAAGCATTCTCTGATCTGAGCCTCTTCCACCTTGGCTAAGTCTTTCTTGCTCCAGGCTTTGCCTCTGCTCTCTGAGACCTGGGATTCAGAAGGCCAGTCTTGCATTCAGTACCTCAGCCCTTCTTGTTGCCTTTGACATCCCTCACCAGATTCACTTCCAGTTGGGTTTTGGCTTTCCTAATCTCATCCCTGCATGCTCAGACACTGTCACTGTACTTCTCGCAGCTTACCCGTCCCCACTTCCACCTTCTGAATGCTTCCTTTTTGTGACTGAGTTTGACCGGCAGCTTCTTGTTCGTCCACACAGGCCTCCTGACATTTCTGCCTGACTGCCTGTTCATTGGGATGGACTGCTCTTGATCTTAGAGGAGATGATCCTTGAGTATTAATCAGCTTTCCTGGGCCTCTCTTCCCTCCAGGGTTTCATCCCGTGGCACTCTTCCAAGCACATCTTTGAAGAGGCCAAAGTCTGCTCTCCTGCAGCCCAGGGTTGAGATCTTGCTTTTTGCCCTGCTCTCTCCCTCTTCTCTGGGTCCTGAAGTCCACCATCTCAGGGTCACTGCAGCCAAGGCTGCCTTCAGCTTTCACATTCCCAGTGAGACCCTCCTTGGTTTTGAGTATGAGGTCATTTCCTCATTGGTTTCTCTATCAGCTGGGTCAGGAAGTTGTCATTGATGTCCTCCATGGGCAGTCCTCCTGGATTGCTTATGTCCTGCTTGTTTTTTCTCTCTGGTAAACATCTAAGTAGTTGAAGTCCTACAGTGCTTGTGGACATGAGACTGCTTCTATCTGTTCGTAGGAGGCCTCATTCACTTGTTCTTCCTAGTAATTCTTTTTCAGTCTAATACTGCAAGTGAAAGAGGTTTCTAACCTAAAAAGCCATTGTAAGGTATCTTAAAAGTTTACCAGACCAGATAACTTGAAGTTTATCAGAGTTTACTCTGTGGGATGTCCATCAGGGTCTGTCTTTCATTCTTGCCTATTGAACTGATAAGATTAAGTGCTGTGACTTCTGCTTTTAGAGATCTTTGTATTCAGAGATTGACAGCATTGTGGATAAAAATCTCTCTTCCAAGAGCCATATCATCTCAGTGTGATGTTTGTCCCTGGATACTGATAGGGTATTTGTTTGTATGAATTAGAATTAAACATAACTTCCCTTGTAAAGAAGGGAGACTGTTACATTTCCTCATGCTGCATGGCTGCAGGTCCATTGTAGCCTCTGAATTTGTCAATCATTCAACTTCTGACTGACTGACTTTGAAGTTGAAATGCCTAAAGGGACTTGTTCTACCCTTGTATAATAGGAATTTTGCTGCTGGGTTCATGTCTCATTTGTCAGAATCAATGATGTATGGTTCATAACTCATTGTGATGATCACTCTGACTTAAAAAATAAACACTGTGTAACCAATTTTGTCCTTATCTTCGTATTGTGATAGTCCCAGTGTTGGGATTTATTTCACAACACAGAAAGTTTTGTGACCAAGCATTTTGTGGATCCTGAAAAGCTATTCAGGTGACCCAGGAGTGACGTACAGAAGGTAACTTTAACACCAGTTCAGTGTACTACCCAGGTATGCCTCATTTGGTAATTTATTACTCCTTTTCTGAACTGATCCCAAATTTGAGCTAAAGTTAAACAAAGTGGTCTATATAAGAATGTTGTAAATACTGTGCAAGGCCCCAGGGTTGCTTGAAGTTTCAAAATCCTTCATCAGTTCACTTGTTCAAGATTTCTGTTTCTTTTTTTTCAGGTGCCTGGAATTACATCTATTTGGATGTTTAAATAACGATCTGCAGAGCTAATTTGTCTCTGTCCCTCTGTTGTCCTTTCAATGACAGGCAGAGCTTTGATTTCTTTCTAGGTAGAATTTCTTGAATTTTTCCACTCTGAGTGGTCCTTTATGCACCCTATGAAAGAACTCCTGTTCAAGCATGCTGACTTGATTTGGCATCTGTATATCTGTCTGGGACTGCAGTCATCCTTCTCAAACAAAATCTTATGAAATCTCAACAATAAGAACAAAATGTAAAATATTTTTAACACAGCAAAAGGTCAGATTTCTTGTGCCAAACCCATGCAAAGAAATATTTTAGGAGCTTGTCCTGGTTTCATCTGGGATATAGTTAATTTTCTTTCTAGTAGCTGGTATAATGCTGTGTTTTGGATTTAGGATGAGAATAATGTTGATAACACAGGGAAGTTTTAGTTACTGCTGAGCCATGCTTACTGTCAAGCTTTGACTTGCAAGTCAAGGCCTTTTCTGCTTCTCACACCACCCCACCAGCGAGCAGGCTGGGGGTGCACAAGAAGTTGGGAGGTGACATGGCTGGGACAGCTGACCCCAACTGACCAAAGGGATATTCCATACCGTATGACATCATGCTCAGTATATAAACTAAGGGAAAAGCTGGATGGGGGTCCGCTGCTCGGGAACTGGCTGGGCATCGGTCAGCAGGTGGTAAGCAATTACATTGTGCATCACTTGTTTTGTATATTCTTTTATCATTATTATTATTTTCCCTTTCTTTTCTGTCCTGTTAAATTGTCTTTATCTCAACTCATGAGTTTTACCTTTTTTCTTCAATTCTCTCCCCCATCCCACTGCGGGGGAGTGAGTGAACAGCTGTGTGGTGTTTAGCTGCCTGCCGGGTTAAACCACAACAGAGATGCAAGTGTCAAGCTAAGTGCTGAACAAGTGCGTACACTAACCAACCGTGTTCTTCAACTTTTCACGCACATGCTGCTCAGTGCATTCTGGATTTGTCACATTCACCACACATGTCTGTGTACCACTTGTATACATGTACTATTTGTCTGAGGGGACTGGCAGTGAGGCATTGCAGTTTCAATGGTCAGAACGATCAAAGCTGCGGTTCCAACTTTCTAACATCTACAAATCCCAGCAAAACTTGGACAGAAAAAGAAAATGTTTGTATTGCTATCTTTACAGCTTCCTATTCAGTGAAGCATTGGAAGCAAGTAGTAAAAAATACTGGGAAAAAGAATCTGTACAATATTAAAAAAAACCATACTTAAGAATCTTGGTTTGGACCAAATCCTATGGTACTAGGTAATGCACAAAACTGCAAATAAAAAGACAGCATCCCAAATAGTCTAAGGTTAAATGTAAGCTATAAATAAATAACTGTGTTCTCTTCTGGCTCTCTCTTGTCTGGTCATATAGAGTATCTCATAATGGCTCAACTTCATTAATGTAGGAACAACTGAGGTCTTTAGTTGCATTTGCAATTAACACTTATAAGGACAAAACTGGTGTTTAGTGAGACAAAGGGCAGCTCCCTTAATGAATGCAGTAGACTTTAAAAACGTTGACAGTTCATCAGAAATGTTGATAGTTCGTTGTAGGGGTTGTTCAGCCTGAAGAAGAGAAGGTTCCGGCGAGACCTTATAGCAGCCTTCCAGTACCTGAAGGGGGCCTAGAAGAAAGATGGGAATGGACTTTTTACAAGGGCATATAGTGATAGGACAAGGGGTAATGGCTTTAAACTGAAAGAGGGTGGATTTAGATTAGATATAGGGAAGAAATTCTTCACTATGAGGGTGGTGAGGCAGTGGAACAGGTTGCCCAGAGAAGCTGTGGATGCCCCATCCCTGGAAATGTTCAAGGCCAGGTTGGATGGGGCTTTGAGCAACCTGGTCTAATGGAAGGTGTCCCTGCCCATGGCAGGGGGGTCAGAACCAGATGATCTTTAAGGTCCCTTCCAAACCAAACCATTCTACAATTCTATGATTTTATGTTTCATGGCAATGCCTTTATGAAATTGCATTCAACATATACTCGTCCATAGCCAGAGACTGACATCATGATGAATATTTCCTTGTTAGTGACTTTATAACTAAGGAGCGAGCTGGCAGTGCATCTGTGATCCCTGCTTCATAATACCTAAATATAACTTAGCCAAACTCTCAGGTACACCATGGAAGCCAAGACACTGGTCACATTTTACAGAGGAATTATTCAGTGTTTAGCCCATTGCAATGTGGATTGAAACCTAGCACCACAACTCTACTATATAGTAAAATTACAGTTGTGGCCTACAGGGAATAATTTACTGAGAGGTATTGAAAGGCTTTTCTCTTTTATAACAAAGATCCTTTGAGACAATTGTTCTTGCCTAACCCGGTATGTAATACAGTTATTGATATGTGGAGTTGCATTGCAAATATCTTCACTTGACATTTCTCCAATAGCCAGGTCACCTTGGTTGCAGAAAGTTTCAGTGGCCCCTCAAGGCCCATTTTATTAGTTATGAGACATTAATCATGGAAATGCACAGGCAGCAGCAGCCGACTCCCAGTCCATGCCATTGAATTTAGTGAGAAGTACAACAGTCCTTCAATGTCAAGAATAATTTCAAAATGATCCTTGAAGTTACTAGTTTCTTTAAAATCACTGCTTGTCTTTTCCTGCCCCCTCCTCGCTTATGAAAATTTTAAAATGGTGTTTGACCACTCTCCATACCTTCTCCCTCCAGAAGGAATGACTGGCAGTGTGGTCTGGAAATGAGTAGTCCTATCATGGCAGGCATCAATCAGAACGTGTGGAGAGGGAAGAGATGGTGACCTGATCTTCCAGCCTAGAGTTGACATTCTTCCTTGCAAAATCAGAATGTGCAGTAAACTTGGGAAAATATCTAAATTCTCCCCTACTTCTGCAACTTTGCGATTACTTTGTTATGGTGGGAAAGCTGCATCAGAAATATGAATTGCTATGAGTGGAAGAATTCAGCAAAAAAAATGCTTTTGCTTTCAGTACAGACTACTGCAAGAGCTATGTTTCTGGATTATGTTCATTCCAGTGCATGATAGATCCTACCTAAAGGTGTATTCACATCTTTATTGGCGTTTTCCAAGAAAAATTTCAGCAGGAAACTGACTTTTCTAATCTTTTTCTTAGGATGCAAAACATTAGTCTCTGACCATGGCTGTCTGTTCTGAAATTTTAGCCCTACTTGTACTGAAATCTTTTTTCTTCCATGGTGCCATGATGCTGGGATCTGCCAGTCAGCATCATTGTGGACAGAAAAATAAGGTTCTGAACTGAAGGAATTGCTCAAATGGCAATGCTCTATTTGCTAAGTACTTAAAAGATGAGGCTTGAAGTCTTAATACCAAACTGTATATTTGTTTTTTCAGGAAAGACTGCTTCAAAATAGTAGCTTCCTCAAGTTATCTTAAGGACTATGAACTGAGTGATGTGGCTGTGGGAGTAAGGATGTATGAAACTTGGTGGAACTCAGCAGGAGCATTAGCTCTCTTGTCTCAAGCTCTCTTTCTTTCTTTAGGAACTTGGAGTACAATATGGTCATGTAAAGATCTATTTGGGAGCCTGCATAGCAAGTAAGAGGAAAATATATGTGAATGTGGGATTTTTTTTTCTGCATTGTTGTGTCTAATAATATTTAGAGACCATACTTTTAGCTTTTTATTGTTTAAGACACTATGTATATGCATTCTGCACAATGGAAACAAATCGTAAGTATCTCCTGTGACAAGAATAAATGGTTTGTTTCTTAACAAACAGATTAATATTTTAAAAACTCATGACTGCTGGTGGTTGCAGAACATGTTAATAATGGACACTGGGCACTATAATTTCATATCAAGAGAAGGAGAGGCCCCCCTACCCTCTTGCCACCAGGCAGAAGGAGGGGACCTAAGAGATGGAGGGGAATGGAAACAGATCCCTGCTCGGCACAGCAGGCGAGTCGTCTCCCAGCCTACCTCACCCCCCCGGGTGCCCATACACAATAGGTATGAAGCTCTGGACCTTGAGGGCCGGGAGGACGAAGAAGCTGACAGTAAACCATCCACAGAGTTGACTAGGGGGAACCAGTCAGTCCCACGCATCACAACAACAACTAGTAAGAAAAAAAGAAGGGTAATTGTCATAGGAGACTCCCTTCTGAGGGGAACGGAGGGCCCGATATGCCAACCGGACCCATCCCATAGGGAAGTCTGCTGCCTTCCTGGGGCGAGGATAAGAAACATTACTAGGGAGCTCCCTAAGCTGGTCAAATCATCTGATTATTATCTGTTACTGGTTGTACAGGTTGGCAGTGACGAGGTAGCCAATAGAGGTGTAAAGACAATCAAAAGAGATTTTAGAGAACTGGGGCAGTTACTTGAGGGATCAGGAGCACAGCTGGTGTTCTCCTCCATCCCGTCAGTAGCTGGGAGGCATACAGAAAGGAACAGGAAGACCCACCTCATCAACACATGGCTCAGAGGCTGGTGCCAGAGGTGGAACTTTGGGTTTTTCAGCCATGGGGAAGTTTACATAGCACCAGGCCTGCTGGAGGCAGATGGGGTTCACCTGTCGCCAAAGGGGAAAAGGATTATGGCTCAGGAGTTAGCAGGCCTCATTGAGAGAGCTTTAAACTAGTCTCGAAGGGGGAAGGGGATAAAACCAGACCTGCTAGGGACGAGCCCAGGGGTGGCACGCCTGTGTTGGAGAAGAGATCGATAGCCCAGCTCAAGTGCATTTACATCAATGCACGCAGCTTGGGCAATAAGCAGGAGGAGCTGGAAGCCATTGCGCGGCAGGGAAACTACAATGTGGTTGCCATTACGGAAACATGGTGGGATGACTCGCACAACTGGAGTGCTGCAATGGATGGCTAAAAGCTCTTCAGAAGGGACAGGCAAGGAAGGCGAGGTGGCGGGGTAGCCTTGTACGTCAGAGAGTGTTTCGACTGTCTTGAGCTCAACAAAGGTAACGACAAGGTTGAGTGCTCATTATGGGTAAAGATCAGGGGGAAGGCCAACAAGGGAGATATCCTGGTAGGACTCTGTTATAGACCACCCAACCAGGATGAGGAAGCAGATGAAGTTTTTTACAAGCGACTGACTGAAGTCTCAGAGCCTCTAGCCCTTGTTCTTGTGGGAGACTTCAACTTACCAGATATCTGCTGGAAATACAACACGGCAGAGAGAAAGCAGTCTAGGAGGTTCCTGGAGTGCGTGGAGGATAACTTCCTGACGCAGCTGGTAAGCGAGCCAACCAGGGGAGGTGCCCCGTTGGACCTGCTGTTCACGAACAGAGAAGGCCTGGTGGGTGATGTGGTGGTCGGAGGCTGTCTTGGGCACAGGGACCATGAAATGGTGGAGTTTTCGATTCTTGGAGAAGCAAGGAGGGGGGCCAGCAAAACCACAACCCTAAACTTCAGAAGGGCAGACTTTGGCTTGTTTAGCAGTTTGGTTAACAGAGTCCCTTGGGAGACAGTCCTGAAGGGCAAAGGAGTCCAGGAAGGCTGGATGTTATTCAAAAGGGAAGTCTTAAAGGCACAGGAGCAGGCCGCCCCCATGTGCCGCAAGTCGAGCAGGCCGGGGAGAAGACCGGCCTGGCTGAACAGAGAGCTCTGTCTGGAACTCAGGAAGAAAAGGAGAACCTACCACCTTTGGAAGAAGGGGCAGGTGACTCAGGGGGATTACAAGGATGTGGTGAGGTTATGCAGGGAAAAGATTAGAAAGGCAAAGGCCCAGCTAGAACTTAAACTGGCCACTGCTGTCAAGGACAACAAAAAATGTTTCTACAAGTATATCAGTGACAAAAGGAGGGCCAAGGAGAATCTCCCTCTCTTGTTGGATGCAGAGGGAAACTTGGCCACGAAGGATGAGGAGAAGGCTGAGGTACTTAATGCCTTCTTTGCCTCAGTCTTTAATAGTCGGACTGATCATCCTCAAGGTTTTCATGCCCCTGAGCTGGGAGATGGAGATAGGACACAGAATGTAGTCCCAGCTGTCGAAGAGGTGGCAGTCACCGACCTGCTCCTCCACCTGGATGCCCACAAGTCTATGGGGCTGG
The DNA here is from genome assembly GCA_020745775.1 of Theristicus caerulescens. NCBI lineage: Eukaryota > Metazoa > Chordata > Aves > Pelecaniformes > Threskiornithidae > Theristicus > Theristicus caerulescens. The sequence goes on along the minus strand of CM036583.1, from coordinate 51,369,301 downwards.
ACGGGATCCACCCGAGGATACTGAGGGAACTGGCCAAGGAGCTTGCCAAGCCACTCTCCATCATTTATCAGCAGTCCTGGTCAACTGGGGAGGTCCCAGATGACTGGAAGTTAGCAAATGTGACACCCATCTACAAGAAGGGTCAGAAGGAGGATCCGGGGAACTACAGGCCTGTCAGCCTGACCTCGGTGCCGGGGAAGGTCATGGAACAGATCATCCTGAGTGCCATTATGCGGCATGTGCGGGACAACCGGGGGATCAGGCTCAGCCAGCATGGGTTTATGAAAGGCAGGTCCTGCTTCACTAACCTGGTCTCCTTCTATGACAAGGTGACCCGCTTAGTGGATGAGGGGAAGGCTGTGGATGTTGTCTACTTGGACTTCAGTAAGGCCTTTGACGCCGTCTCCCACAGCATTCTCCTGCAGAAGCTGGCTGCTCACGGCTTGGACAAGTGCACTCTGCGCTGGGTTAAAAACTGGCTGGATGGCTGAGCCCAGAGAGTGGTGGTGAATGGAGCCAAGTCCAGTTGGCGACCGGTCACGAGTGGTGTTCCCCAGGGCTCAGTGTTGGGACCGGTCCTGTTTAATATCTTTATCGACGATCTGGATGAGGGGATTGAGTGCGGGAGTGTCGATCTGCTGGAGGGCAGGAAGGCCCCGCAGAGGGACCTGGACAGGCTGGATTGTTGGGCCGGGGCCAACTGTATGAGGTTCAACAAGGCCAAGTGCCAGGTCCTGCACTTCGGTCACAACAACCCCATGCAATGCTACAGGCTTGGGGAGGAGTGGCTGGAAAGCAGCCTGGCTGAAAAGGACCTGGGGGTGATGGCTGACAGCTGCCTAAACATGAGCCAGCAGTGTGCCCAGGTGGCCAAGAGGGCCAATGGCATCCTGGCTTGTATCAGGAATAGTGTGGCCAGCAGGACCAGGGAGGTGATAGTGCCCCTGTATTCGGCACTGGTGAGGCCGCACCTCGAATACTGTGTCCAGTTTTGGGCCCCTCGAGTTCAAGAAGGACATCGAGGTGCTGGAGCGTGTCCAGAGAAGGGCAACGAGGTTGGTGAAGGATCTAGAGAACAAGTCTTATGAGGAGCGGCTGAGGGAGCTGGGGTTGTTTAGTTTGGAGAAGAGGAGGCTCAGGGGAGACCTTATTGCTCTCTACAACTTCCTGAAAGGAGGTTGTAGAGAGGTGGGGGTCGGTCTCTTCACCCCAGTAACAAGCGACAGGACGAGAGGAAATGGCCTCAAGCTGCGCCAGGGGAGGTTTAGGTTAGATATTAGGAAAAACTTCTTCACTGAAAGAGTAGTCAGGCACTGGAACAGGCTGCCCAGGGAAGTGGTTGAGTCCCTATCCCTGGAGGTATTTAAAAGACGGGTAGATGCAGTGCTTGAGGACATGGTTTAGTGGCGGACTTGGCGGTAGTAGGTTAATGGTTGGACCTGATGATCTTAAGGGTCTTTTCTAACTTTAACAATTCTATGATTCTATAATTCTATGATTCTATATGCTGTACCTCAATGAGTCTTTCAGCAGGTGCAGGTAGGAAGAGCAGACCAAAGCCAGACTAGAACTATTTACTTTATTTTGCTGACTGTTTGGACTGGATTGCAGCCACCAAACTACACATCATCATCTTCTCCCTCTTACTGACCTCATTGTAAAAATCAGTCCTTTTAGCTGCTGGATCTAAACTCATTATTACATAATTTTAGCCAAGACTTATAAAGGGACTTTATGAAACTGGTGTTTGCTAGGCTAGAATAAGGTTTCCAAAATTAGGTGAATTCATCCAGAAAGATTTTTGAATAAGGACTCTATTCATCGAAAAAAATAACAGTTGTCCTGCTTGGCTTGGATGAACTGTACAGTTCGTCTGTGTGTAGTGTGGAGGAGGGATTTTGCAGTATGTGCCATTTCAAAAAGGCTCTGTGTGCTGTTAGGGAGTGGAGGCACACTCTGAAGAATTGCTGTGCCACTGGCGTCCATCTCTGTACTGATTCTCTCCCCTTTCTACTCTTGACTTACCACCTTCTCAGTTGCCCCTCTGTGGAGACTGAAAAGCCCCAGCTCAGTGCTTTTCCATGTTTTATGACACCTTCTTCTCTCTTCTATATTCCAGTCCACAATAAAGCAATTCAAAACACTGTTTTCAATAAATGTAGCAGATATGTTTGGTCAGAAGATTCAGTGAAAAAATCCAAAGGGATTTTGTTTTCTCCTGAGAATTTTAAGCTATTATTGCTGGGCTGATTGTATTTCATCCCTTAGTAAATTATAGCATTTGCAAGCAAAATGTGTAACTGTTGTTGGACCTCTCAAAGGGAGGTAAACAGGGTCAGTGTTGAATTGTTCATATGTGGTGCAAAGATAAGCAACAGGCATGATGAACGAGAGTACCAAACCTATGGAAAATGTTAATATCAGTCCAAAAATGGGACAAATGTTATTTCAAAACATAGACTAAGACTAAGCTGATTTAGACTGAGCAATAATGTGGCAATGATTTAAGATCAGGCTCATTCGTAAAAATAGTTGCTTGTATTGTTCTAGAACTGGCTTGGTGTTTTTTGAGGACGACATTGTGTCGAAGCTGTGTGGTGTAAGAAGTGAGTTTTCAAATGGCTGTCTGCCTTTTGTGCCTCTGGCCTCTGTGCTCATATCTCCCCCATAACAGGAACAAAACCAAACATATTGGAAGGCTTATCATGTAAACTTAGATGAAGATTTTGGATTCTGGTGCAGTGTGAATATAATGAATTAATATCTAAATGTAAATAAATGTTAGTTTTGTCTTTCTAGAGACAATGCCCTACATTTAAGCATGGAATAAGTAGTAATTAAACATATATTTACTTGGTTTTCTGGTTTCTGTGCCTTTAGGATGCTCTTCATTCATGTTTTTAAGATTTAATTTACAATCGGCAGGCTAACACTCTTTGCAAATGTTAGAAAATTCTAAATCTTGTAATTTTGTTCATGCTGCCAGGAGGCTTCAGGTATTCTCCTGCCTCTCCCTTTCATACATAAATATGCAGACATCCATATATAAAAAGAGTTTTTTTGAGATCGCAATCTCTGACACTTCCGAGACTGTAAAGTTTGAGTCTTGTTGTTTAAATATCTCTTATTGGTACCTCAGTACAATCTGCCTAAAACTGAATGGAGCTGTATGTACTATTCTCAGTGGAAAAAATCTTGAAATTTATGGCAAGGTAGAAGATGTGGGGGATGTACCTTCAAAGATGTATTACGGAGCAGCTTTTCTTCTGGTTTGGTTATCACATCCAACAGCAAAGGTTCTTGGACATCCTCTTGAAGCAGCTAGTACCAGATCCTGCTAGAGAAAGAGGCAGAGGGAAACAGACCACTTCTATAGCTGGCATATCACACTAACCTGCTACAACAGGTGGTATTTTCTTGCACTAGCTTTTAAGAATGGGGGTGTATAAATACATTAACTTCAAAGGAAACAATACATGTAAGTTTGGAGATTGCTGCTGTGCTTCTAGGCTCCTCAGGATCTTCAGCTAGGCAAAAGTTCTCCCTTGGGCTGCTGCATCAAAATATAATATCCTTAGAAGTAAGGGCAATCCTGTCCCAGGGAAAGTATGTTGATGCAGGCTGCTAGTGACAGCACTTGCATTATGCAGATTAAGACAGCTTGGTGATGGATTTACTGGATGTACTTAGCTTTTACTGTGTTGGCAGAATGTCTGTGATCAGAACAAAAAAAAAAAAATCCACCCTGATTTGGTATTCACAATTATTATTTCAAAGGCTTGAGGGGCACCAACTCTTCCCCTCACCTTCAGCTGTCAGGTAAGTTTCTATGAGCTCACTGTGAGGTCTTTCTTCATCTCTCAGACTACCAAGCTTATAGCAATGACAAGTACATACAAAACGTTGTGGAACCTGAAAACCACAAATCTAAAACTTCTTTTCATGGGTGGTCAATTGTAATATTTCACTTCCATATGCAAATCTTTTTTGTTGCTGTTGGTTTTGTCCACTTTTTAGATATTATGATATCTAATGGATAACTGTAGTCTCAGGCTCTGGAAGTGCTAATTTTCCTGTTAAAGTGCTTATTTGAGCATTTCTTTAAAAAATTAATTTAGGAGATATGGGGGAAATAAAAATGGGTTTAGATTGCATATTTCACAAGAACAGACCAGAAGGGTTTTTTTCTGTATTCCATGTAAAAATATACTTTTTGCTTTGCCAGTTTAACAGCGCTAGTAGCATATGCAGCTTATAGAACAACATGATTCTTTGGAAGGACATGTCTATATATTTTAGAGGCAGCAAATAGCTACCAGACCATCATCTAATTAGATTAAAACTGAAGCCTTCTGGAAAGAATATTAACTATCACTACCTTTGTATGAAGAATGCATGGGTATATGTCTGCTGAAGATTAAACCTGATACCAATATGTGGGACAGTTTGTTTTTTAGGCTATCCTTTCGAAAAGCAGTTTCATGGCTTAGGGTTTTACTTTTCGCTTTCTAAAAATGACTATGTTGCTGCTCATAAAGTAAAGAAGATGATGGTGTGGTGGGGAAAAGGAAGAATGTTGCTTTTTTATTGAAGGTATGTGGAATAATTCACATATAGGTACGCTGTAACTGTAAAGCTGAAATATGTTTTCCATCTTTCCTCCCATCCATTCATGTTCCCTCTCATGCAGAAGGTGGAAAATCAAATCTTTTAAAAGCAAGTATTTGTCGAAATATGTGGTGCAAGGTTGCATGCAGATTTATCATGCAAAATGACACTTAAAAAGCTGGAAGAAGCTTGAGATGACCTCTGCGAGCAAGTTTATAGTAACAGTATAGTATATTTATAGTAACAAAAACCAATGATAAAATCACAATAATTATATTGAAAAAAATTATTTTTGCTGAGGTTCTTTGGACATTTGCCCATAAGTAAGCTATGAAGTCATTAAGTAAAATATGTGCACTGGCATATTGTCAGGAAAAGAATAAACTGCCTACCTAACTGATTTTTGTAAAGTTGGTCATTCAAATGAATTAAAATAATCTATTCAATTTATTTTTGCTTTAGTTTTTAAATTAATGTCTTCTGTCTTCAAAAAACTCATATCCATTGACAAACCAAGTTTCTGCTTTTAAAAAAAAGCCAGCTATTGTCCTTATTAGTAATAATTTTTCCCCCTCTAAACCTTAAGAGCAAGTTTAAGGCAATATATAAAAAGCTAAATATATAGCCTAAAAAAAAAAAAAAGTATTTCAAGCATTCCTTACACACTGGGCTTTTTCAGAAGTATTTGCTGCCAGCATATAATCATAACTCATGTAAGCAGAGGCAATAGGCAGCTTTACCTTTGTCATTTTTTAAGAAAAGATAATATTACGTCTTAAAAACTGGAGTCGTGGCGGGTGGGGAAGGCTTCCTTCACTGAAGTGGAAAAGCCAGCATTTTTAGGAAGTTCTTCCATCTGTTGGAGGTACTTAGACTCAGGATAGGACTCACACTGCTAAATTTTAGGTTAGACTGTATGCTACCTTTAGCATGGATCACTATCTAACTTCCACCGTCAGTCAATGCAGAGAGCAGTTCATTTCATTGTAAGAGAAGTGGTTTAGATTCTATGAATTTTTCACTTAGCTTCAGTGATTACACTAGCTTGGTGCAAATCTGTAATTTCCCTTAAAGGAGCTAATAGCTTCTTAAGGCAATCTGAGTTCACAGACTTCGATTAAATGACGTGTTCGTCCTGGTACATTCTTTGGTAGTTGCTAATAAGCAGAGCTCCAACTTAAACTTAACTGCAAATGTTTTTAATAGTAAATAAGTTAGCTGATAGCTGTTTACTGTTGCTACTATTTATTTCCTAGCTAATAAGGACTAGATGACAGCATTTCATGAGAGAAAGATGTTGCCTGTCTGTATTTCAGCACAACTTTGTGTTGTAATGACTTGCTTAAATTAAGTTCTGTTAGGTTATGTGATTAAAGGCTTACCTCCAGCCAGACAGAAGAGCCCAGCATGCCACTGGCAGGTGGGGTGACCCAACAGCCTCATGACAGACCTGAGCCCCTGCCCCAGGAAAGCGTCAGCCCCACTGCCCAGGGGTGGCACCAGAAAGTCACCCTACCACCTCCCAGTCTGGGAGGTGTGCTACCTACCACGGTACAGGACTTACTACGGGATGCAGGGAACAGCATTTTGGGATTATGGAAAAGTTATTAGGGGATGCTTAGGGGAGGACTGTAGGCAGGAAATGGAAGAATCAAGGTGATTTGGGAAGGAACAGAGTGGAAAAATAGAGGGATAAGGGCCTAAGTGTTGGTTGCATGTAAAGAGCTTGCTGGTTAGCGTGTGTCTGGTCATGCCCTGTGCCTGATCAGTGCAGTCTGCCCTGTCTTCTCATTAAACTCCATTTCTCATTATTTTCCTTGGTAAAGGAAAATATGCTCTTTTGTGTGTGTGGAGGTGTAAGTGCCAGCCACGGGATTTGGACCATGGATCAGAGGGGGCCTGTGTGCATGGGGTGCTTGCAACCAGCGAGGCTGGGACATGTGCATACTGTGTGGTTATCGCTGCTATATCAGTGTGTTATCACTAGCATAAGCCAAGCCAGACTTGACAGTGAGTAGCACAAACGGCTTGGGAAGCCAGGTAGACAGCAGAGGTTTGTGAGTTGGCTGCTGGAGGAACCAGGGCATCCAAGCCAGCTACTGGGGACACTGTAGGGTCTGGGGGTTGGCTGAGAAACCCATCTACATGTGTGTTTTGTCATGCATGAGGTGATTGGAGACAGGGGGATCTGTGAGCCATGTACTGGGTAGACTGGGTGTCTGAGGCCAGTTACTGGAGGGGATCCTCAGCATGTGTGCCTGTTTGCATGTGTGCATTTTCATGCGTGTGCCAGGGGGTTCTGTAGCAGCAGCAGGAATGGGGCTGCAGCCTTGGGGGGTCATGTGCCCAGATGCCAGCAGCTGGGGAAAGCAGGGACCGGAGGCAGCCACTGGCTAGACTGAGAGTCTCAGGCCAGGTACTGGAGGGATCCATGCTGTGTGTCTATCTGTATACACATTTTCCACTAATGGACTTTCATCCTCACCCTGACAAGCCAGCAAGGGGAACAGGATAAGGCTGATGGTGCTGATTTTGTTTGTCTGAGCACTGCGTGTGTCTGTATGTGTTGATCTTTTGGCTGGCTGTGTACATACAGATATATATGCATTGTACAAGTATGCTTGGGGGTGTGTGCCTACTGCAAAGAAGTGCTCAGCCTCACACCTGGTCAGACCGGGGGGCATGGAGCTGCAGCAACCTTGCCTGTATCAGACTACCTAATTTAGCAACCCCTAACACCTTCTACCTCCCAGCAGCTGGCAGACCACAGATACTTATACACCTAGTATAATAGCATATCCCCAGATAGAATTATTTGGGTCATATTAGCCTGCAGGTCCAACTTTAGGTGGCAACAATCAGAAAAACAACTCTTCAAATACCTATGATCCAGCTCATTTTATTTATCTACACAGATAGGATAATTTTTTTTCCATTCACTCCTTTTTTTTCCCCATTTCTCTGCTAACTCTTCCGTTTGCTTATTCCATTAACAGTGAACAGAAAATACATCAAATGATAAGCAAGACAGTTACCTTCATTGTTGATATACATGCTTTAAAAAGCAGATATTTTCAAGATAGAACTACAGAATTCACTTCAGAAATTTTTTTCAGGAATTGTTTTTCCTTGGAGTTGCTTCATTCCAGACATTAGGGTAATAAGTAGCTTTGGGTCCTCAGGCAAGGCCTCATCTCCTCTTCCCACAACTCTTTGTTATAATATTATACAGTTCAGCATATGATGGCTCTGTTTGCAAAAGAAAAGCATATAAAGTAGGTTTTTTCCTTTGTTTTGTAAAACATTCTACAATATCACTCTGCTTAGGATATATGGATACAAAGATACAATAATAAACACTTATTCTATACCTATTTGGAAAATTGCGGGGTAGTGATGCTTTTCGATCAGAGCCATTCATATGAGCAATGAACTTAATCATAAAACTGAAAAAGCTGATTTAGACATGGAAATAGAAAGCTGTAGTCTTCTACTTGGAAGAAAGACAGGCTGGGATTTGCATAGTTCATAATGAAACCAGATATTGCCTAAAGAATCTTTCTCCCTTCCTAGAAATCAGGGTTGGATGTGCATTGTAAAGTCAAACGAGAATGTTTTATTAAAAATATATTATCTGCATGTTTTAATATTGATGCCTCTATTTTTGGTTTTGTTGCATAAAATCACTATATGTCAGAATATATAATCTGAACAAATAAATTGTGGGGAAAACCAACAATGGTCATACATGTCAGTATCCTGGATAGGTAAACTGTCTTTAGTAAGTCAGCACCTATGCAGACACAGAGATTCATGGAACAGAATACTTGTAAATCGTATAAAAATAACTATATGAAGAAGGCATAAGGGTAAATTGGTGGAAAATGCCTAGCAGAAGATTCCTCTGGCATCAAGGAACTCCTCCTGGTGATAAGATACTGGTTCTAGGTCCTGAACTGCCATGCATCCACATATCAGACCTGGGAAAGATATAAAATAGTGAAGGGAAGACTATTCTAATGAACAGGCATTCCCCCCTTTTTTTTTTCCCTCCCTTGCTCATATCAAGAGCTCTTGTGCAAAATAGTATGGTCATCATCACCCCCAACAGTAATCATCTACTAGGAGGTTCTCAAAGTACACTATGACTTCTTGTTCATAGGCCTCTTCAGTTTTGTTTAGTATTTCATATATTTTTAAGACGAATGAGTCTGTGAAGTCAGTAAATTCAAATGAACTAGTTACAGTGTCTTCCTCAGACACTTTTGTCTACTGACACTATGAAAGCTATCTCCCTATCTCAAAGGATAGTCCGATGATTACTAAGGCAGTTATTGCATCCTTGAGGCCTCTCATTTGACATTTAGATCATATGTGTCAGGAGCAGCTCACCTTAAGGGAAAATACGGTTGGGAACTCTGTGTAGGTTTTCTTTGCCTGTTGCAGGTCAATGTTTTTAACTCTGGAGAACATAATCTAGTGCTTATATAAGAAAGGTCTAAACATAAAATGGCTTTCTTGTATATTACTATGAATCTTAGATTAGACTGAAATGAAAAGTCATACAAGCATTTGATCATCAAGTTGTTTGATGCAAATATCTTTATCTTGATTTAATGATTTCATGATCATTATCCTGAATCCAAGATTGGAATATCATGAAGGAAGGGAAAGGGAAAATCTGGATAGAGGAGGTTGGCACGTTCTGCACCCCCTTACTCCTGCTTGCTCTGCTCTCCTTTCCCTCCAGAAATATGGTCCTTATGCCAACCCTCACAATACAGTAAGGCCATTACATAGCCCTGAATGGAGTTTGCTCTGAAGAAGGAAAAGAAACTTCAGCAGCCTATGCAGCTAAGATGCATTCTCTAGCACATGTGGAATGAGGGTTTCCTCTTTGTTTCCCCAAACATGCACCTGAGTCAGTGAGCCTAAAAGCAAAGCAAGAGGACAATATCACATTTAGTGCTTGAAGTGCTAAAAGAGATGGTCCATGATCGTGAGGTTTTTTTTTGCAATATGCCACTTTTTATTATTCTTCTACAATAGAATTTTTATTTCCTTGCCATACTTCACTAGTAGCTTGCAGTTCTAAATCCAAAATGGATGATCCTGTAGTAGATTATTCTGTGGGAATGATTTGAAAGGGAATTTGTCCAGAAGAAAAGGGCAGTAGATCTTATTAAATCAATGTGATTACGTTCTGAAAGGTCAAGAGTTTACCAACATGGAGTAAGGCATCAGTTTCACAGAATCATAGAATCATTTAGGTTGGAAAAGACCTTTAAGATCGAGTCCAACCATAATCCTAACAGTGCCAAGTCCACACTAAACCATGTTCCTAAGCACCATGTCTACACATCTTTTAAATACCTTCACAGATGGGGACTCAACCACTTCCCTGGGCAGCCTGTTCCAGTGCTTGATAACCCTTTTGGTGAAGAAATTTTTCCTAATATCCAATCCAAATCAATCAATTTAAATCAATCCCTCTTTTCCAAATCATCACTTTGAAACAGTGTCTCAAACATTATAATGAATCAGAATACTATATAAAGACAAGCCAGCAGGTTAAAGCAGTAAGCATGCTTTGCAACTACTTTCATGAGAGTCCTTCAGATGCTATATGGCTTTACTGAGGGTAATCTTCTAATACTGAATGCAGAAATACAGCATATACTGGTGGATGAAATGCTACTGAAGAGACATGGAAAACTCACAGGTCAGAATCTTTTTTTTTTTTTCTTTTATAACAACAGGAAATGTATTAATGATAAAGTTCTCATGCTGAAAACCCTGAATGCTGTGGTATCCTAGATCCTGCCCTTGTTCCTTTGTCCATAGTGGAGCTTGTGAAGCGCAGTAGAAAATAGCATTGAGAGAAATCTATTACCACAATAAAGACTGGCTTCAGTTGTCTCCATTTATTCTGGTGCAGGCAAGTTTCTGTCAAGGTAATGAAGGGTTCTGACAGGGAAACAGGTAAAGGCAGAGAATAATCTTGCTCCAGGAACATGAAGATAGAGCAGAGTTATGAGAACAATGGGTCAGATGCTTCAGCAGATCAGACAATTCTCATGTCGCTGTGTTAAAGCAAAGCCAGGAAACCTACCAGTGTGTTGTGGGTTAATAATAAACTATTCCTGTTCTCAGAGCACACTGGCTGAAGTCAGGTATCAAAATATAAATAGCACATACATTGCATGAAACCTGTCTGGTTTTTGTACAGTATATTCTGGCTGTACCCAAGGGATGCTGTTCAGTGTGTGCTTTTTGCAGGTGAGAATGCACTAGCATTGCACTCAAGACAGAGAGGAACTCCTTCCTTCACTTCCTTCTCTTGTTCTCCCCCATCCTTCCAACATTTTTTAAACTTTGAAAGTAGTGAAGTTGAGGAGAGGGGAGATCTGTTTTCCCTGTAATGGTACCAAAACCACTGACGTTTGTCTGTGCACTTTTCTGGAGAAAAGAAAGTTTGGGAAAGTCATGTTTTTGCAATGTAGAGGTTGTCTCAGTGTGAGAAGCCACTCTGAATCTGGTAATCTAAAATGCACCTGGCTCATTAGCTGTCTTGCTGATCAACATCTTTTGTTGTTAATAATAATCAATCTGGCTCAGACTGCATGCTCTTAAAAATTACAGTTCTTCATCTTTCTCCTCCAAGGCAAATGTAACAAACAGCTAATAATCATCGCCAGTATATAATAAATTTCAGACTTATAGCCAGGAAGCAAGGCTGAAGTGCTGTTTACGATGTGCTCTGTAGATCTCAGCACATTGTTTAGCTCTGTTTAATCTGTTGCTTTTAGCTGTGGCATGACCTGGTAATTTGCTATTACAGCCTGATGTAGTCATTGCTTCTATGAGGATTTCTTGAACAAACATCTCAACAGCTTAATTCTCTGCCTGTTGGGATCTCCAGACATCACTTAGCTGTTGTAGGTGCCCATTCATGTTTGGCTACTGCCCGTCTCTGATGTTAGTGACAGCTATTTTCCATCAGAGATGGACACAGCCTTGTTTTCACAAAATGTCGGTAATTCCTGGAACTTCATACTCTGAGTATATTGTTTTGCCTTCTTTGTGTATACACACCAGTGGGTCCCTGGCTACCCTGGTGTTAATTTCTAATGCAGGCTTTAAAAAGTCAGTGGTGACAAGCTATATTTCACCAGTGCTGTTCTATTTTTAACATAACTTAATAGGCATCAGAGCCTGACTGCATCGTTTTGGTAAGACATATTTTATTATTTTCCCACTGTTTTCCATTAAGACATTTTGCATGGGAATAATAAGAAGTAGTATTTCACCTGTATTTTGTTGAAATGTGAGTGTCTCTGAGGTATTTTCATAACAGATACTTCATCTAAAAATGAAACACTTGATAAGCATAATCTATTTACTTGCATTTTAGTGAGACTGTCTCAGGGAAGTTAACAGATAATTAATTTTTTCTGCCAGCAAAAATCTCTGCCTCTTCCAAGGGCTATTTTTTTACAGTGTTGGCAATATCATCTATTGTGCTTGCCTGGCCTTGGTTTTGGCCATATGCATTTCTCAGTGTCTCTATTCATTTGAAGCTAGAAAAAATTTAGGTATTTAATTTTTTTTTTCAGATCCCAGGTTATTTTCATGTACACTAAAAAACATATTTATTTCATGTCAACCTGAGGAATTGCCATTCTGATGTCTTTAAACAAAATCTCATCCTGATTGAGGGCTCCCTCTCTTAGCCGATAGTAGGGTGTGGGCATATGCTGTTTGTCACATACTGGGTCCCACTTGCTTTTAAAAAGGCTCTTCTTTAGCAGTGTCTCTGACATCCCTTGATGCACAGGCTTTTTGCTTATGTACTCATCTGCTTATCTTGTATGAAAATTCAGTATCTTGCTCTGCTTACCTTAAGGGTTTATCAAATGCAATAGACATGTTTGAATTCAAATATTAATTGAGCTTGTAATTATGATATTCATAACCACTTTATTCTTGGGCATGGCAATGTTGATTGGGTGTTGCTTAGCAATAAAAATAAATGTTCATTTTAGGTAATCTTGGCTTCTTGTTTGAAAAAGAAAACAGAAAGCAAAGAAACAAAACTCTCCACCTCTGTAGTTATAGGCCAGCTCCCTCCATTTTCCTCTATTCAAGAGTACAGATGCCAGGTTTTCATTAGTACCACAACATACAACAGTCCAATTTTGACCATTTTTAAGATAATTATGCCAATACCTTTCTGGCATGTATCTTGCATGTATCATACTCTCATGTCTTAACACCTTGGGGGCCTTTTCAACTTCATTTAACATTTTATTTAGAATGAAATCATCTGTCCATTGCATATCTCTTCCCAATAGTCTTCATGTGCTGGTGTACACAACTAGAATGGCAGCATGTCCCTTGCAAAGCTGGCCACTCTGTCTGCAACTCCTTCTATCCCTTGCTTTTTGGGCTAGGGATACGGCCACGTGTTTTGAAGTTGGAGATGCACTTGATGTATCTTGCTGTCTTTATTTCTGCTTTATAACTCCTAGTCTAGAGCCTGGTAGCTTTGGCTCTTTTAATATTCTTGTGAGCACTGTATCTGATGAATTCAGCCCAAATAGCAAATCACGAGCCAACAGTGCCTTTTGTTGACTGCACGTCTGCTGTGCTCTGATCTGCTTTACTAATCACACCTACTATTAATCAGCTGAACATCTAGCAAGGTATCACATCCTCTTTTTCTTATACTTGTTTATTATAGAATTTCATACCTAAGTAACAACTTTGTCTTTTTGAAAAAGTTTACTAGCTTTCAGATTAACTTGCATTCAGGCAGAATATTCTGTACTGCAATATTTCTAAGGAAATACATAGCACTTGTAAGAAATATTTGGGAAAAAAGTGTAGTAAGAGACAATGATACTAAGAAAGTGTTTTACTGTTATGCAAGTGGAACTATATCTTTTATAATCTTGTTAATGGCTGATTAGGAAAATATGTAAGGCATCAAGGTTTATATAGGATGTATAGCTTGTTAAACAAGAAAGGTAAGGTCTATCAATTTTTGTTAGGTAAAGAAAACAGTTAGAAACTTATTTTCTTCCTGCATCACTCTTTAGCAATATCCAGACATCAAAATTCTTCGGTGATATTAAGGCAGAAAGTTTCATCTTCATCTTTCATTAGCAGCTACATAGAGGATACACGTAAGGTAGATATTTTCTCACTAGATGGGAATATAACATACAGTATAGAAACACTGCTGATTTCTAGCCTCCCTGAACCAATCTAGAGCAACAAACCATTTTCCTTCTACCATTGATCAACGAGTGTCCAGGCACAATACTTCATGGAATCTTAATCAGTATTAACAAAATTTCAGACGCAGAAACCATGAACATTTAAGCCTATGGTACAATGACATATCATAATATTGATCATATGATCATTGGGTACTTTATTTTCATATAATTTCTTTTTGCAGATACAATTTTAGGACAACAACTGACTGGGAAATATTATACTCTAAAAAATTGCTAAATAATTGGAAGAAACCATGATGCTCCACTAGGGAAAGAAAAAAAAAAACAAAAGCACCCTAAAATAAACCAAACTCATATTATCAAATTAAGCAATAAGGTTAAGATGAAAAAAATGAAGCTGATCTGTACTAGTTATAGTATGCATGCTAGTTTTCATCACAGACACTAGTCATAGCAGGAAAGTAATACCTACAAATACTGTTCTAAGACAAATTAAGTGGGATTTATTTCAGCAACTGAAGCTGTAAAACAAAGTAGTGAATATTTGAGTAATTGTTTCGGAATCTCTATTTTATAGCTATTTATCTATCTATTTATATATTACTGACTTTTTAAAAAATTCTTCAGCTGTGCCTGTTCAGATGATAGAGGATTCTCTGGTCAAGGACAGAAATCTTTTGGGAGGGTGTCAAGGAAAGATATAGGTGGAGATCAGCCCACAATTATATGCATTCTTGGATAACTGGCTTCCTTTACACACAACAGCAAAAGCAAAGGCTTGTAATCTGTAGCACTGATAGCAGAGTGGTGCTTCAGTGCTTTCTATACTGCACTTTAGGCAGGACTCCATTCACTTTAAATTCTTGAAATGTACTTTACACAATTCTACTTACCTGGCCTCTCCTCAGGGGCAATGGCAAGGGAAAGGGTATGGGTTAGGATCGCAATGGTGATCAAATTTGTATTTGGGGAACAACAAAAAACTTAGTTTTAACATGGCATTGTCTTATGGGGAGGAGGAAATACTGTAAAAATTCTATAGATCAGATGTTAGATTATCAGCTTAACAAACAAATGAGCAATGTTTCTCTAACCACCACTTTATTTTTAAGTCATATTCATGATGACCTATTGCTGCTGCCAATGGAGTATGAGGACCAACAATAAATGGATCATTTCCATAACTTTTGGTCTGGATAATGAGTAATAACCATATTTTGGGGGCTCCCTGTGCTTGTCTAGTAAGTTCTTGATATAGTGCCATCCTATATGCAAAACATTAAAAGGTTCACTTTTAGTTTTACTCAGTTGCTGGAATGTTTTTAAGTTGCTTTTAGATAAGCAAGCTCATGCAATGGACTAGCGAGTATGTCATTGCACTGACAATCCTGCTGGAAAAGGAAATTACAGGTCAGAAAGGCACTTATTTCTACAGTGAGGAGCATAGTCTGATTTAAAATTATTTGTTGTTTCAGAGATATTCTCACTTCTAACTGCAACACCCATTTTAGGCAGAAAGAAGCCCTCTGAAACAGTGGAAAGAGTTAAGTGGAAAGAGTTTTCCAGCTGCAGTATGCAATCCCCATGAAAGCAGTTAGATAAACAGACAGATGCCTGAATTTGCCTGGAGAGGGAATGCTCTCATGAAAAATTACTACTCAAGTTGATAGAAGGTTGTAACACCCAGCCCACGCTGTGTGCCAGCTGAGAACTTTTTGTGGCAAGATGTAGCAGTTCAGTGTTGCGTGCAATGCCATGCACAGTCATCACACTTTGTCTGGAAGGCTCCGCAGAAGAGCAAACAGGTTTCATGTAGGCAGGTAGGTACTGTAATTCAGTTTTACAGCTGAAGAAAACAGGCTTTGGAAATCTAAGGTCTCTCTAGTTCAGTGAGTGCCTGCTAATTTATCCTGGGTACATACAGAAAAGAGAGTGGCTCACACTTAACTACCCACAATAGTAGTAAGAAATTTGCATTGGTGACAATAGAATCTTCTCCAGCTTTAACCATGAACTCACCCTTAAGAGACCTTCTGTTATTCTATATGATTTGAAAGGCATTTACATTCCATTAGTATAAGAGTTTGGTGATAGATGTTCATTTTACTCTTAAACTTGTCATTTAGCTCCAATCTGCATTTCATGATCCCTTCTACTCCCTGCCCCCCCCCAAACAAACTTGAGAAGTGCTCTGATCCTGTCAGTTTAGTCTGCTACTATGAGTTGAAAATTAAAGCTTGTATAGTCAAAGCCTTGGCAGCTCCAATGATTTTGCCTTTTCAAAACATATTTTATTCTCCTTTTCATGCATTGACACAGACATGCCTTTCAGATGCTCTTCAACTACAGCTGTGTGCACTTGCATTGATAAACTTATCAAATAAACTCAAGCAAAATTGACTATCAAAGGGAAAGAGGTAAGTAGAAAGACATTTTCCTATGGAAAAGAAAAAATGAAAGAAAAATAAGAGAAAATCAAGTATTTTTAAAAATAGGCCAAACCAATGCAAATATTTTCTCAAGCAGACAATAGCACTCTGTAGGGAAAGCAGTCATGATTATTACTTGCAGTTATTAAATAGATTTCATCTATCAGATATTTATAATGGATGCAGAACATGTGGGAACTAAGTAAGTTTGAATGCCCTTCTTTTATTATATAATATCTTACTATTTATGCACAACTGGCTGTCTCATAGAGTACTTGTATTCTGTCATTCTGCAAATGGGTCATCCCAAATGCCTGCCAGAGTTTACTTGAGCTGATCACCCAGGCTACCCTGCTTTTGCTTGTTTTCTCACCGCACATAGTTTCCCTACCTTCGTTGATGCAACCTCACTGCTGTTTGCAGTGGTGGGAGGATGCTGCTGTACAGCACACCTCACTCTGAGGACTGTCATTGAGAATGCCTTCTTTTTGCTGAGTGCCTGACACTGTTTATAAGCTGCAGACATCTCCTGCCATATGGCCAGGGCATTAGGGAAAAAAACAGTTGCAAGAAACAGAGCAGCCTCTGCAGATACACAGGGGGCAGAACAAAGACAATCTCTGGCTAAATAGTTTGTCAAAGCTTTCTGCTTGGAGAGTGTTTTTTCCAGACCAGCCAAGACAATAGTCTGTGGAGACCAACAAGAAGAGGCAGTGGAGATTAGCATCTCAATTCACCTGAGTGTGGTAGTGGTCAAAACAGATGGATCTAGTGAGTAGTTGGATGGCTCTCAATGTACCATCAGCTTGTTTAGACACAGACCTGTGGCTGGAAGAAGGAGATATTGCAGCAGCACTTGCAATATGTTAAAATAGGAATCTTCCATGATGACTTCGAGGGCCAAACTCCTGAGAGCTAGTGTGAGGCACTTTCCTGGTTATTTTTTAAACAATATCTGTTTGGAGCTGCTAATTAAAATAAGTCATAGGATAGACTAAGGATAGGAGGCAAGGTACAGCTCAAGTAGCCAAAGCTGCATGATAAAGTTGTTACAGATGTGCAATTTTTTTCACTGGCTTTGACAGCTTGCTATGTGGTCAAATCTAGTTTCCAGCAATTTTCTCACTCTCCAGGTTTATACCAGGTGATTGCGGTGACGTTGCATTGAGCTGGTCCACTTACTAGTGGCTGCAAGTTAACTACACCAAGCTATGTCCCTTGATCCGGTCTTGTTAAGGCAACTTGAGGTAGTTAGTCCTTGCCAGCAGGGAGTTCTGCTGATGGTCATCTCAATGATCTGACAAAAGAGCCCATGGTGGAGTGTCTGTACTTCAGTGTTTAATTTTGCCTTATGGTGTGATGGGCTGAATACTGCTGTGACAAAACAGCTGTGACAAACCAGTTCCCTCCTCCGAGGCAACCAAGCAGTTGCTGTTGCACAGCATTTACCTGAAAGGGATACTTTGAGGCATCGCTGCCAGCTAAGCAGTTTGATGGTGGTAGATCATGTGTTGGGGCTGTTGCCAGGGAGACTGATGACTTTATTCAGAGGCTGGTGATGGCCAGAGTCAAAAGGAAGGCAGTGAGAGGGTGAGTTATGCATGCCTTTGCACAGGTGTGGACCTCAGATTGTATTAATGGGACACAAGTTGCCCTAAGCTAGATGTAGTCACTATTTGGTAGGGTGAAAGGGATGGATGTACAGCACTGAACATCTTCTGCCTCATGATGTCATCTGTAGCATGTGCTGTGCCAGACAGTGCTAATGAAAGAGTCCACGATTTCCTCAGGGAATTGATACATTTACCTCATCTTGTCTATTTATCTCCCAGGCCAGGGCAAAAACATTATTTTGATCTGGGTAAGCATATTTCGTACCATGCTCTGGTGTTTTTCTGCCAGATTTCCCTGCATTAACACTAATGATCTATAGCTGTGATACCAGAGTTTCTGAAGATCCTTGTTGCCTTTGATGAGTCAAGGAAGAGAGGGGCTGTTCCTAAAGCATCTCTCAGGTCTTTAGCAAAATATGATGCTTGTATTACTCTGGAATAATTCCTTCTAGTAAATGCTTGAACAAGAAAAAGGGGAGAAGTTTGTGTAGAGGAGTTACATTGGAATGCGCTTCAGGAATGAGAAGGTAAATGGGATTGTCTTATGAACAGGCTACACTCTTTTCTCATCATGCACCTTCAAATAGAAAATTAAGAGGCTTGTAAGAGTGTTCATTATCCTTGCATTAATTCTGTTATTAAAATAATTGAGCTCCTGGTAATGGTTTTCGTATGCTTTCTGAGCTTGTGGAAAGCCAGAGAGAAATGCTTTGTTTAAAATTACAATTAAAGAAAGGACCATCACAGTTTATTGCCTCTGAATTGTGATACTCTGTCCCTTACTCCCTTCACTTCATTTTTCTAAAGTGTTTTCAAGAAGCTATTTAGTTACCTTCCTGTCTTAATGGAATTCTGACGGGATGAATTCAGTGTTACAGAGAAGACCTGTTCTAGTTGTGACTGCTACTTTTTTTTTTTTTTGGCAAGACTCACCATAACTGTAGGCATCTGGTACATAAAAAAGGTGGTCAAGATGCACCTGTATTCCAGATCATAAAAGGCCCTCAAGCCTTGCACTAATTTTGAGATGAATTCTCTCTCTGTGGAAGATCAATTTAGCAATCATTCCCAGTCCATGGCTGCTCTAGAAAATGCTGCTGCTGCAATGGATCTATAAAGGCTTTTTGGTGGTTGTTTCTTCACCTTATTCCATTATGCCAATGCTGACCATGACATACTCTCTTTGGTACTTAGGTACTAGATTTGGTAGTGGAATCACTTGCAAAAGTAGTGCTCTAATTCCTCAGGCTATAGGCAGGAGTTGAGACCATTAAGGGTGTGTTTTTAGACCCTTCTCCTTAGATAACTCCAACAAAGAACTTCTGTTCAAATACCTGATTTGCAAATATTTGCATTCTGGTCAAATATATCATGGGACCAAACAGAGAATACATCCCTAAAAAGGAAGAGTCCATTATCCTGGAAGGACTCTATGGGGAAGCATGGCCCCTCTACTAGATAGATATGAGTAAGCCCACATCTACTCAAAAGGGAAACTTCTTCCTGTAGAAAACTCCAAAATTCTGATCTTAAAAACTCTGTCTGCATGTGAACACAAGGCACATCAGGACAAGCATACAAGACCTGCTCTGTAACACACACCAGCTTTCTAGTCAGTTGCTTCAGTTGTCACATCTGCTGAGCAGGGTCATATAAGGCAAGGAAAAATGGATCGAAAACAATACAGTTCTTACTACCAGTGGGCGAAAGGCCTGCTGTGATGCTCAAATAATGAGAAACAAGTTAACACTACACCAGCTTCTTCAATTGTCCTTAGTTATCATTACCCCACAGTACCATTAACAAAAGGAAAGTTAGCTTCCACTGCTGACAGGAAGCTGAAGGAAAATAACCTAATGCCAAAAACAGCCCCTTGGGGGAAAAAAAAAAAGAAAAAAAAAGAAAAAAAAAAAAAAGAAAAAAAAAAAAAAAAAAAAAAAAAAAAAAAAAAAAAAAAAAAAAAAAAAAAAAAAAAAAAAAAAAAAAAAAAAAAAAAAAAAAAAAAAAAAAAAAAAAAAAAAAAAAAAAAAGAAAAAAAAAAAAAAAAAAAAAAAAAAAAAAAAAGGGAAAAAAAGAAAAAAAAAGTCCTAGAAGCACTAACAAAGATCTTGAATACATAAAACTAAGAGTAATGCTAACTATGTGTTTGAGTAAGGGACTGAGCTTTCCAATGATGTTACTTTGTGTCTGTATTTATTTCTTAGCAATGAAGGAAGAGGTTCAAGTTAAACTCCAGAGGAAGAAAATTGCTCAAACTTAATTCTATCACTAAAACTTTGCAGTAGGTCTCTTACTATCCCAGGCTATTGCAGAGTTTTGAGACTTGATCATCACTCCTCACTTATAAAGCTGCTGCTTATTAAAAGCAAGCATTGCATGTCAAATGCTTTAGAACGTGGAATTTAAGATTAATGGTGATGTGCTTTGGTCCTGAACTTAGAGAAAAGCTTTCAGACAAAAGTACATGTACATTTTTTGCTAGGGAGACCACCATTTTCATGTTTCTGTTGTTCAGTCAGATAACTAATACCCTGGGGTAAGCACCAGAGCTCCAGGGAGGTAAGTGGCATCCAGGCTGCTGGCTCATTTCCCCTGAATATACTCTGCAAACTCTTTCAAGCCACTTCCTTCTGTGCATGCTACTTGCTGTACCATGGTATTCTTGTAACAGCAGCATCTGCAGCCTTGATACATCAGGCACTGATGTACTGACTGTCCCCCAACCCAGTCTTTTCCTTGACCCTGGCAAGGACAACTATTCCTAACTCATGTTTGAATACTTGAAGGCAGTTTCTTAATTGCTTTCATCTTTGCAGCACTTTTAGTCTGTGGTAAGAAATAAGATAACATCTGAAAATGGCTGTCCATCACCTAAAGGTGCTCTTGGTGAATACAGAATTGGCATGGCTCATCTGAGGCCATGGTTTACATTTGTGGGGATGGAGGTGAGGGCTACGCACCATAGCTCTTCCTCTCTGCCTAGCTCCACGGCGGCAACCCAGAAACCACTCTAATCTGTTCTGGTGATCAGGAAAGAATAGCTAAGTCTTGAAAGCAATGAGCTTTAATGCACTGTTCTGTTATGCCCCTTCTCTGCTACATTAGACTGCATGTCAACACAGCAGAGCATCTGAGCTGCAGTCAGTAAGTGCCAAATGTTCCTGTTTTCCCCTCTATGCCATTTTTTAAATGCCACTGACATCCTTAAAACCCTCATCAAGGTGTTACTAAACTGTTAAATCCTATTTTGTGCCAGCAGGCCCCAGTCTAAGTGCTAATGCCATCCCACAGCTAATGAGCTGCTAAAAGCTGTATCTGATGTTTGAAATCCCAGTGGTGCTGCATCCCAGAGTTTAGAGCCTGAGCTTGATGCAGTTCTTTCCCAAACTCTTGTGTTTTAAAGACAGGGCAGGACTTTCCAGCTCTTTACCTAACTGATATAACTGAGGAAGGAAGGAACAGCTATGATCTGGCATATACTTTGTTAAATCAGTTACAAATTCTGCAATTCAACAATTACAGTTTTTCTACAATGTTCATCACTAAAACCTAGAAAAATATGGGTTCTGTGTAATGGTACATTAGTTAATACTGTGTTTAAAATTAATTCTAATGATTCCAAGTGGGAACACCAAAGGAATATGTTTAAATCTTTGCTTTTACAAAGAATAAGATGAATTAATGAGAAGACATATAGAAGATGGTCAGGGGTGTTATATTGCCACATATTAGAGAAAATTGTAGTAGGATAAAAAACACCACAGGTGAAAAATGAACCTGCAATTGACTTCTGAGAAGACCAAAGTAGTATTTTTAAAGGCCACTGATGACTCCTCTCCTGTCCCTGCCTGGTGCCTTGTTCAGCTGGGGAATAGGGGTGGGGTGTGTGTGAAGGACTGTAGGTTTAGGAGGGAAGATCTAAGGGGTAACTTAGAAAAATAATAAAATTATATCTATATATAAAATAAATAATAAAATAATAAAAAATAATACCCTCCTCCAGTAAACTGAACTTCTATGAGATACATATGCTGCCAAATTGTCCAATTGATTCCTATTTTCAGGACCATGGAGTGTCGCAAGTATGTGGTATAGTTGGTGGAAGCGACCACTACTGGAAAGTGGTTGTAGGCTGCCTGGTAAGTAGAGATCTCAGAAATGTTGCTTGCCAATCCGGTTATTTAAAAACTGGTTAGGGATGCCTGCCCAGGGCCAATGCTTTTCGGTACTGAGATGAATTCAGCATCTCAGCCCTGAGTGTAACACAGCTGGCAAAAAGCACCCAGAGCTGCTCTGGGTGAACCCCACACAGTATGCAGCTATTGTATTTATTCACCAGGAAATGCTGGGGACATAAGAAGAGCTGAAATCCCATTCCTCTAAAATCTGAATGTATTACATTGGCATATATGCCTCTTTCTAAGGGGCACCTGCAGTCTTTCTTTAGGACAGGCAGATGCAGTATCTAAGTCAGTGTAAAATGTCTGTATTTCCTAGGTTCGAAAAGACATTTCAATCACCTGCTGTGCAAGATCATCTGTCCTTGTGAGCATTTTAAAGTAAAATAGTAACTCCATTTTGGAGAGAAAATTTCTGTGGCAGTTCAGCATGTGGCCTGTGTTACATGTTTCACTGTGACCAGGGAGATGCCTGAAATCTGTTTTTCTGTGGAGGGCAGCCTGAGGTCCTCAGACCCTCAGGCAGCTCAAGTCTTTCCTAATATATGTAATAAAATCAGCTCAAACCATAGCCTTCCCCTGATCGCCTCAACCTTTCTAATACTAGAGCAATGCCAATGTGAAATATTGTGGTATGTTCACTCTGTTCTTGCACTGTTCCTTAGGCATCTTCTGGAAAAGCAAATACAGGCTAGATAGACTGTATCTGACCTGGTCAAACCATCTTGTCAAGAAGTCGGGAAGATTACTGGGATCCTTGCCAGTCTGAGAATACTTGAACAGACAGCTCTTATTTCCTAGCAATATGTCTTAATCCTCCAGGACCACTGGGAAATAGAGAAGCAGAAAGTGTAATTGGAGTGGGGAAGAAAGTAAGCAAGAGACAATTTGGCTCTGCTTTCAATGACAAGAAGTCTTCCCTGGGGAGAAAGTTGGGTCAGGGAGTCCCAAATTATCTTTCTTCCAGAGTTATTGGATGTAATAGGAGCATCATTAGGAGCAGAGACCAGAATTTGGGGCGCTCTGTGCTCACTGGCAGTGGGCTAGGATACTCAGGCCAGTTCATTTTTGGGGAATATGAATTTTGCATTCCCTTCGTACAGTGGCTCAAGCTTACAACAGGATGAAGGGTAGTTCTGGCATGGCATACCCAATGACTAAAACATGTCCTGTGAAGTTAGAGGGCTGAGTTCAAACCAAAAACCAAACCAAAATCCAAAACCCCCAGACTGTACATATCCCATATCCTAGGCAAGTACTATAAATACTGTACCATTATGCAAAAAGCTGGCTATTGCTACTTCCTTCCTGCCTGTATTAAATATGTTGGGTGTTTTTTTTCTGTGCAGGATCAGGGCTCAGTACAGCCTTCCTTTCATAATGGTTGTAAGTCCCCATTATTCTCTTCAAAATCAAAATTAAAGTCATTAGTCAGTTAATAGAACTTCTAATGTCTTTTTGTCTCCCTGGATAACTGAATTAATATCCCTCATCCTCAATACCTCCATTGCATAATGATGCTTCACATGCACAGAGGCAAAACTATTCAGTGTGCAAACATTCTGATGACGAGTGCTCCAGCTGTAACACATCTCTATAGATACAAGAGCAAGTTTGCTTTCTTGTTTACCTTTTGTAGCAGCATACAAAAACTGAAGTATTTCATGCCCTGTCCCCCTCCCTCCCACTTAGAATTTTCCTGTACACATTTGATCCTCCTGTATTTCTTGGCTGCCACGCGTGAAATCTATGTTAGCTGATTTGCTTCCTGGGTTATTTCCATATGCCTGTTTTTTAGCAAGTAAAAAGTGCCCCAGTATTTCTCCAAGTCAGCTGGAACTGAGCAAACCACAAAGTATCACAAACATAGCCCCCTTCATTTAGCAGGAATATTAATGTATAGATATACCAGAAAAAAAAGCCACGTGTCGTGGTTTAACCCCAGCTAGCAACTAAGCACTACACAGCCGCTCACTCACTCCCCGCTGGTGGGATGGGGAAGAGAATCAGAAAAGTAAAAGTGAGAAAACTCATGGATTGAGATAAAGACAGTTTAACAGGGAAAGCAAAAGCCCTGCGTACAAGCAAGGCAAAGCAAGGAATTAATTCACTACCTTGACTAGTGTAAGCACTACTTAGCAACTACTTAGCAAGAACTTAGCACTACTTAGCAGCAACTAAAACATCAGTGTATTATCGACACTATTCTCATCCTAAATCCAAAACACAGCACTATACCAGCTACTAAGAAGAAAATAACTCTATCCCAGCTGAAACCAGGACACCATGTTAAAAGCAATGCAACAATTTCAAAAGGGAAGTTATTGTTTTTATCAAATCTCCAATTTCATCAGCCATTAGTCTTTCCTGTCTCAAAAGGACTATCCCTGTGCTTCATGGCAATGTGTAACAGAACAAATTCAAAATTTTAAATGTATCATGTTGTACATATATCAAGAACTAAAGTCTACTTACAAAACCCGTCAGAAAATCTCTCTGAAGCTACAGTTTCCTTTTGACTTTTTCCTCTCACAGCAGCAACCTGATCACTTCTTAACATTGATTTACAAACATTGTCAGACATCCAAATTCTTCTAAAAAGCAAACCCAACACTACCACACCACCCCCCAAAAAAAACTCATCACTTTTTGCTAGTATTAAATTAACTTAATTTTTCTCTCTGTGTGTGATACATACATACACATATTCATATGATATTGGGTATGTAAATAAGAATCTTACACCAGGATTTTAGGCATAAAGGATATTCAGAGGAATGTGGAGACTGCAATTCACTTTAAATTCAGAATTGGTCCTGTGTCCCTCAAGGTAAAGTGTGCTAAATAAGTCCATAACATGCTCAGAAAATAAACTAGTGTCCATCTGTGAGTAGTCTAAATTTAATGTGTGGTTTCTTCAGTTTTTCAAGTGTAATAACAGTATCCTTTTAGGGCATGCATATTAAAAACTTTAGTCTGTCTTGCAAACACAGCAGTGTTGTTCCCACTGTACTCTTTCAGACAATATTGCTATAAAGCAGAAGAAGGTAATTCAATAAATTACTGGAAAGCATTTTCCACTAAATCAACAAAGATTGCACAGCAGTTAAAAAAAAATACAATACAGTACTTTGATCTACCATATGTCTGGAGAAAAACTAAACCAATTCAGCGCAGTTATTGCTCTTGTTCAGTGAGTGCTGATGCTGTGCTTCATGCTATTGAAAAAGTGGAATACGTGGGCACTAGCTCAAACATCTTGTAATTTTGCAAATCACAGCAGAATTAGACTTCCAAATGACAGACCATTATAATGAGAAATAGGATATTTTATACATTCTACCCATGAATTTTCTTGTGCAAGCCAAGGGATGGTTTTTGCCCCTCACAAAACAGAGTCACAAATCTCCAATGCTCTGCCAAGTTCTTTTTTATACAGATGACTACCTGCCCTTTGATATCCCTGTACCCAGCTGTGGGGCTGAGGAAGATTTGGGGTTAACTAGCAAGGACAGGTCACTGGAGTCCTGGCTCACTTATGTGTTGATTTCCTTGAGTTAATAAAAAGGAAACTGCTTTTCTTAGTCTCCTCACTACCATCTGGTCTGCATCCTTCTCTGAGAGAGAGCTTCACAGGAAGCTGTGTGCCCACCACAAGTGATGTAGTCAGTGACCCACAGCTCTCAGCATAACGTACATACATTCTGAAGTCCAGAATATAATGTTGACTACAGGAATCAGAAGTGAAACAGATACATCATTTCACTTGTGTCCCAATTGTCATTGAAAATTAAAATGCAGGTTTAGCTTTTGTGCTTCAATCAAATTCTTAACTAGGCCACTTCACAGATTCTCTTGGAATTATGTTTTATAGCTAAGCTGCTCAATGCAGAAAATATCACCTGATATTCCACCAAAATATTCTCTTTCTTTAAGCTTTTCTTCTGGTTCCTGGTAATGACAGGAATAGGAAGCACAAATGATAGTAATCTGAGAGTTTACTTTTAAAAGTTTGGGACATGGAATGGTCTATTGTACCTACAAAGGTTATACAATTAAGTGCTACTTAGAGTCACAGATTTTTTTCAATCTAGAAATGATCATTAGACCTTCTAATCTTAACTTCTCTCCAAGGCCATTAAATCTTACTAGCAAGCTTTGTAATGTGTTTCTCCAAGTCATATCTCAAAAAAAGCATCCAGCTGAGTTAAAACCACCACAATGGGAATCTATTGCTCCTCTTGGCAGGAAAAAAGAGTGACTTGACTTTCATTGATATAATTTGAGATGCCAGTGACTTCTGAGAGAGAAAGATATTGAAGAAGGTAGGGAGGATTTTAAATAGCTTTGTAATCTACTTTGTAACTTACTGTGATCAAGTGAAAGTTATCAATATACCATTTTGCAGATGAAAATTTTCTCATATAGAAGCCATTTAGGGAAGGATAGAAACAAAGACCGGTGTGCTGCCCATGGCTGAGGCACTGTACTGTATCTCCTCAGCTGCCAAGCTACAACTGCAGATGGTTATTAGTATAAAAATTGAATTATTCCTAGCACTTTCAAATGCTATGCAGAAATCCTGCTCTGTTGCTTGTAAGGGGAAAAGGGGGAGGGCTGAGGTTTGCTCAGCTCTTCTCAGCCCTGTAGCATTTCTGCGCAATACTGAGCCTGTGCTAGTCCTGCAAAGGAACTACAAATTTCTGTATTCTCAATGTGAATCTCTAATTAATCCAAATGAAGATCAGTACCAGCTGTCACAATACCATTTGCAAACATCTGTAAAACCAGTGAAGGTGTCTTTCAGTATCAGAAATACAAGCCAGATTTGTACCTGTTTATACAAGGAGTTATAAACGGTAAGAGTTTGACACAGGATTTTCTGAAGTGTCATTTCAAATAATCTCATCTGTTCCAGAACAAAAGTTGCTAAATTCAGTCAAAATTAAACTCTAAGCCAAGTATGTGTTTGCTTCACTCTATTTTTGACTCATGCAATCAGGCTTTTTAAATAACCAGATAACATTGGTTAGAAAAGATATCATCAGTTAGAAAGATATTTAACACTTATTAAACTAAAAATCATTGCAAGGTCAAAATAGCTCTTCAGGATTCAATCAGTACCTGTTAGATGGTTAGCTACTTCCGGGTTTGAAACCATTACAGATGATCAATAAATTCCAACAAATGTTCAGCAAAACCGCAGGCTGATGTTTCACTACAGTCTGGAAGCCATACAAACACTAATGCAGGCAGCTTATGAAATTGCTTTTCTGCAAAATGAAGCGATTTTTAAAAATATCTCACAGGTTGACCAAGAAATACTTGGTGTATTTCCTTTCTTCATTCATGACTAAGTAATTGAAATTCTGGTAGACTCCTACTTGCAAATAATTTTCTTATCATGGCACTGATGTTGCACAATTCTCAAGGAATATTTCATAAATGTATCAGTAGTCGCAACTCTGCTAATTTGCAGGAAAAAATAATTTTTTAAAAAAATCTTTGTTTAGGGCTGCACTGCCTTTTGCAACACTGTCACGATGCAGCAAAGCCTGCCAAAGGTCATCCAGAAGAGCATATATCACAAGGGAAGCGGATGTCTCTTTACGTCACTTTAAATAGAGACAGTTACTGTTTGAGCTGAGCTACAAATTCAATTCCCTGCAGTAATTTAGCATAAATTTCTTTAGAGATCCTCATATATCCTTCTAGGACAATTTGGTTTTTAGCACCAATTGAAGAAAAATACTTTGTGGAGACTAACACTTGGGTATATTTAAGGAGGCAATACATCCACTTAGCTCTTTAGAGATTACATTAAAATCAGTATTTTAGGATCAATAGAAGAAAATGAAAAAAATCCAAAGCATCCTGCCAAGTGTGGAAAGCCATGATTTACTCTCTGAGGACTGAAAGTTACAAATCCAGTAGTCTCTATTATAATGAACTGGCCCTTGACCACTGAGGTGATGGCAATCACAATTTGTAAATCTCGAAACCTGAGCATCAGAGCTTGCAGGCTCCCCTTAGACCTCCAAGGTGGATTTCACTTCCAAATGCTGAAAGCAATCCTGTACTGCTGGGAACGTTACCAGCATTAGGTTTGGAATTGAAACCACATTAAGGGTTTTAAAATGAAAAAGAATGTATTTTCTGTGTGGATCAATGTAGCTATGCTTTTTAACTTTGTCTGGCAGGGAAAGTGTGCATGCACAAGTTTTTCTGTAAGATGATTTCAAGGGGAAGAGATGAGGTGGGACCTCAGTGAACTCAGTGGCAGGGCTGGAACTGAAAAGAGCAAAGGAGTGGTGGCACCTGCCTGCCCTCGGTTCACCAGCCTGAACTCCCGCTGGGAGGGCAGTGGGTACTTCCTTCAGGCCCTGGCTTCCAGTTCAGTAACTCCAGCTTATGGAGAAGAGGCATCTCTGCATGTGTAGAAATAAACAAAGCCATCTGTCTCTCTGTCTCACAAATTAACTGTCCCTTGTGTGTCCTGTCATTGTTTCCCTTACAGGTTGCTAGCCAGCAGCTAAAGTTATTTTCCTTCAAAGCTTGTGTCATGTCTTTTTGTCCTTTTATTTGAGGCAAAGAAAGGGTTAATCAATGACCAGACAACTTTCAGAAACAATACTATCTGTTAAGAGCCAACAGCTCTGCAAAAGCCCCACCCCATAAAACAGTGCAAAGTTTAACCAAATGCTGATCTGCTTTTAGCAGGCAGATAACCAGCTTTTGCATGGTCCTTGCATCACTCCAAGCAGAGGTACCTTCACTCAGGGGACACGTCTGTTCTCAGCTTGAGTTTTAGTGATCCCTCTCTGCTTCCATCTGGGCTGTTGTTACCAACTCAGATAGACAGCTTCAGTGCTTACTCTCAGGACTGCAGAAAGAAGTTAAATAAGAGAGGTGAGAAAAAGCTTCAAAAGAGTGGATATTATTACTGTTTTCACAATCAAAATTACTACTAAAGATCTCCTAGGGATCTAATACCTGAAGGCATACTTTTTATTTGGCTCTCTCCCAAAAGCCATATGGAAAAACACTGAGGTAATAGTACATGAATGTGTCTTTGGTGTCTTTCAGAGGTCCTGTGGACTTGATTGGACATTTTGGTCGAATCACTTGCTTTGTTTGTGTCTCATTTCTTGGATTTGTGAAATGGAAATAACTGCACTCACTTTTTTTTTGAAGCACTGCTTTAGTGAACAGAATTCAGTGCCAAGCATTACTCTTCTTTGTTAATATTAATATATGGTACCAGTAATACACTCTCAGAAAACAAAGCACCTGAAGATTTCCACTTCCTTTGCTCCCTCCTTCCTCACTGTACAAGCAAAAGTGCCCTGGCCATTACTGCAACCATACTGGAAAACACTAAAATTTTTGTGAAAACTCTGCAAATTAATTCAAATAGCTTGGATTAAAGTTATATCACCTGTTACTCTAGTGACACTATTAAATGCCATTAGTGTCAGTGCTGTTCCTGCAGGCATGATGCAATGTACAAAACCTGTTTCATCCATGTCCCATCCTAACCCTAGTATACGTCTGTTTCTGCACTCTTTTTGTCTCTATGGGATCACTTTCACTGCCTTCTTCTTATAAGAAAGGAGTGACAGGAAAATTCCACCACAGCAAACAACTATCTAATAAAAGATAAGCAAAGCACACTAATTAAGAGCATGAGACAAAAATAGAGCAGAAATTAAGTCCTCCAGACTGACACTTCCATTTAGCATATTCCTGCACATTCCGTGACCTAACTTTGCTTTATGTATAGTTAGTCAAAAAAACATGTATCTTGACATGAGTTTAATTTCTTTCAAATTTTTTATCTCTTTAAAAATGCTAACTTTTTTAATATGCTGCAAAAAGTACTTGCTTTAAGTTACTGTGAGATTAATTTTTCAGTAGGAGATGAGTATTTAATATTTGCTTGTTTAAAAACATGGTATTTTACTGTGCATTCTTTGCCTTGTGTCAGAATTTATTTTTACTGTAGCTTACCTAACAATTATCTGAAAATAATAATATAAATTTGTGTCGTGGTTTAACCCCAGTCGGCAACTAAGCACCACGCAGCCGCTCGCTCACTCCCCCCCTGGTGGGATGGGGGAGAGAATCGGAGGAGTAAAAGTGAGAAAACTCATGGGTTGAGATAAAGACAGTTTAACAGGGAAAGCAAAAGCCGCGCGCACAAGCAAAGCAAAACAAGGAATTAATTCACTACTTCCCATGGGCAGGCAGGTGTTCAGCCATCCCCAGGAAAGCAGGGCTCCATCACGCGTAACGGTTACTTGGGAAGCCAAACGCCATCATGCTGAATGTCCCCCGCTTCCTTCTTCCCCAGCTTATATACTGAGCATGACGTCATATGGTATGGAATAGCCCTTTGGCCAGTCTGGGTCAGCTGTCCTGGCTGTGCCCCCTCCCAGCTTCTCATGCACCTGGCAGAGCACGGGAAGCTGAAAAGTCCTTGACCAGTGTAAACTCTACTCAGCAAGAAACAAAACATCAGTGTGTTATCAACATTATTCTCATCCTAAATCCAAAACACAGCACTCTACCAGCTACCAAGAAGATAATAACTCTATCCCAGCTGAAACCAGGACAATATGATATTTTACTACCTCCTGTTTGTGGTCTTCAGGCTGGCTTATTAGTCGTCAAAAGGGTTGTAATCGGGAAGTTAGAAAGTGAGGAGGAGGTACAAAATCGGCAGACAGAATGTCTTCCTTTGCTACATGCAAATCAAAAAAACAAAGATGGTAGTTTCATCACATGAATCCGTTTTGTCCTTATGAATGTAGATATGTGCATGGAGAGAGTCCATGAGGTTCATCTGGAATCTGAAAACTCTGATCACTATTGTGTTTTTTTTAATCCAATAATATTAGAAATGAAACTGTTGGGTTTTAGTTTTTTCCTCCCAAAATGACTGATATCAAATCAGCAGGTAAACATACAATTACGTATTTGTATGTTTATGTCCCATTGATTCCCCCTATCTGTCATGTATTTCATAGATGCTCACTGCCTCAAAACTGTGTCACTTATTTTATTAGTGGGTGTGGCTGAATAACCGAGTACTCATTGAAAAAAAAATGTCCTTCTGCTTATGGGAAGACACAGTACAATTTTAAGTGTCCTGGGATAGATTCTCAGCTGGCGAAAGCACCTGTGAAAGCTAGCTCACACTGAGTTGCTTCTTGTCTGCTTTTCATGTGCAGCTGGAATTGTGTTAGCAGGCCACATAAGCATGACTGTTTGAACCACCTTTTGTAGAAAGCTGCCGGATAATGTTTGAGAGGGAGTATGGCAGTGGCGGTTCATGCTGCACAGGAAAAGTCAGCCAAGTAGCAATGACTAGAGATTAGGACTGTCTTCCAAAGCATAGCATTCAGGCTGCAAGGCTTTCACTGGAAAAACGCCACTCTCACATTAAACAAGGAAAAGTGCAAGGAGGATCATTTTGTAGAGGGTTAGTCAATTACTATGGCAAGCTTGTGCTACAGGATGCAGCTGATGTATGGACTATGCTAGGCATTTCTGGTCTGTCTTTTTCAGTGTGACCTTCGATGGGAAGAAGAAAAAATGAACTGTGCTAGGACTGTTCTAGCAGCATTGAAAAGATCCCTTTGCTATTCAGAGGACTACACAAGGCATAGACTCCTCCTATGTTTTTAGCTGAGTTTGTGGTAAATCATAAATATCGATTTGATCCAATCCATGTATTATATGGCCATAGATACAAACAGATTATTCTGTTGGTGTGCGATCTGTTTGTTATCACATGCATGTGCATTTTTAAAGCCAACTGACCTGGAAAACCCGGTAGAGATGAAAACAGATTCATCTTTCCCTAATGAGTAAATGTGATTTTCTACCTTTGGAAGGATTAAATGATACAAACCTTAGGTCAGAGGAAAACAGCTATATCACAGTTCAGTCAGTGTCTCTATTCTCTGAGCTTCAACCTACTTGAAATTCTGGAAGTAGGGATTGTTGTTTGCTGGTTTTTTTCCCTTTTTGTTCCCTTGGCCTCCATTTGATTCATATGGGTTTTTTCATTCATGAGTTCAAACCCAAGGAGAAGAAAATGTATGAAGCAGCAGACTTTTGCTATAAGGGAAAGTTGTTTTCAGAGTAGGAAATTTATTCAAACAGCCCTACTGACCTATATACTGAAAAAAAATCACTATGGAAGCTAAAAGGGGGAAACATGAGTTGGATCTCAATGTTTAAACAAAGCTCTTAGGGCACGTAACTTCACGGTGGACTCACCCCATAACTCATAAATTTCCTCTTTTACTGTCCTTCAGAAATGCACCTTTTGCTATGCTGTGGCTTACTGTGAAAGTTCCTCTGTTCTTTTTGTGCATGCCTCTCTTCAGCAAGCTCAGCTTAGGAAGGCTTTTGTGCCTCCTACCAGCACTTGGCTCCAGAGGGAAGGACAAGGGCAGGCTCTGGGATCGGTGTCTCCTCTGAGTTTTGCTCAGAGAGGAATTGTGCGGGGCTGACCAGACCATCAGAAAGAGCGTACACCTCTTAATTTCTAGGTCCACAACTGAGTTGAATAGACAAAACGTCACTTCAAGAGCAATAGAGAGTCCATTGTGCTGAAGTAAATCACTGTTTCTTCACTATGGAAAGCAGAATAAGAACAACCGCTGAAGGACTGCAGGCTCTACATGAAGAGGAAAGAATAAATATAACTACAAGTTTGAGAATACTTATTAAATATGTAACTACTCAGATATAAAGAAATACACATAAACCCAAAAGAAACATCAAAGCTTAAATATACTGCGACTGTAAGTGAAAGGAGTATCCATTAGGATCCTACTTCATGAGGAGCATCACAAGGCAAGTCCCAGTAGTAAAGGTAGCAGGGTAGGGCAGATTTAGATAAAAATACTGTAAAAAATACTGTAAAAATACTGTAAAAATACTGTATCAAAGCTAACCCTTGAAAAAATTTGCTCACCATCCAGTCACATTCATCAGTTCAAAAATATTTTTGGTCAGCTTTGCTCCAGATAGCAAAGTTTTGGTTTATTCAGACAACTGTTCATTAATCATTCATGGGGAGATAAAGTAGTAGGGTCTTACTGACCTTTTCCAGAGCATTCTGAATCTCTTCAATGTGTTGACTTCACACTGAGCATCAGCCATGACACTGAGATTTTTTTCAATTAAATCCATAGGTAGCTGTTATTGGGCACCCAAGATAGTACTAATCCTACTGTGGAAATAGCTTTATTTACAGGCTTCTGTACCAGATCGATATTCATGTGGAATATTTAGCTGAGAACATTGTGTTTTCAACTTCTTTTTTTTTTTTTTTTTTCTGGCAGAAGAAAATTCCCATATGCTGATGGAGCTTTTTGCTTCAATCCAGAGCAAAGTTTTTGCTGAAGTCAAAAATAAACTGTTTAGTAACTTTACCAAATGTTAAAAAAAAAAACTTGTGGCTTTTGGTCACGTAGTTTTTTATTTATTTAAAACCATTAGCTTAATCTCAGTGTTATAGAGCCACAGAAAAACAGGAAGTTAATACAGTTTTATGCTATTGATTAAGGCCTCAAAATACCAAAAGGCAAAATGGAAAATGAATAATTGGCCATGGTATCTTGTGACAGAGACATTTCAGCTTTTTCATCGTAAAGCTGTAGGGGACGTGTAAACTGGCTATACACAAATTATCTTCAGATAATCTATCAAAGAGACCATCTGACTCCATCAAAAAAAGATCATAAAGAATTATGTATGTTACCCCTTAGAAGCAGAATGAGAGTGTTCTAGGAAATTGGCATTTTTATCCAACAATTCATCACTTACATATAATGCTTTTCTGGAGGAAGATAATAGCTGCTGTGTCTATATAATAAATTCCATAGTAGAGAGAGCTTTCAAAGGTCAGGGAAAGCTGTACACTAACCCATGCCCTTCTTCCCTGCCCTCCTATACACAAGCAAGGCCAATGAACTTGACAGAAAACAGAGTCAGTGAAACAATTAATCAAAAATGAAAAAGAGCTAGAGCTAAGGAAAATCAACTCATTTAAACAAGAAAAAAGGCTCATTATGTGACTAACATAATACTTTAATGAAAACCAAAACCACAAAGTCAGTCAGGTAGAATAGGAATTTGTAATTTGTCCACAAGGAGCAGTGTTCTTCAGAGATAAACCTCATAAAGTCATAGAAGGAAAAACTCGGAGAGTAACTGTATTTAAATGGTATTGGCTTTTGATGCTGGAATAACATGAGCTTTTGAGAGAAATACATGCTTTCTCAAGGGCTATAGAGAGCTTGCATGACATTGAATACATTTGCTACTAGCTTTGATAGAATGTCAGGCTTAGTGAGTAAAATCATATACTAGATTATTCATTAAGTGTAAACTTGCACTTAAATCTGGAGCTCCCTCAAAAACTTTCAACTGGTGACTATGTTTCATGTTATATTCTGCGTAGTCTCAGTTTCCAACAAAAATAAAGTATTTGCAACACTCATAATAAGGCATATTGCATTTGACTTATTACCTAATGAGGGTTGATAGAATTAAAAATGCTGAGAAGCACTCAGGCTTTTTTCAATTTTTATTTCTATGCTAACATGCAAGGGGAAAAAAAAAGAGCATCTTTGTAAATTTTGTTTAGTATAGTCTGATCAATAGGACCATTGGAAGTAAGGTCTCTAGTAATAGAAGAGTGCTTGGGGCATGCCAGTATTTAGGATGTACAAAACAGGATGATCTGGCACAAACATTTGCAGTCTTCTAGGCATATTTCTGCTGACATGAAGACAGAGCAATGTGATTTGTTTTTTCAAGCTGGACCAACTGAAATATAAAGCATTTTGATATGACTAAGTGTAAAGCTACACACATATAATAAAAAGGAATTCAGAACAGGGAGGGGGAACTCACAGAACAGAAGATTCCTTTGCAATGTTATAGCTAAAAAAGCCAATGTAGTCCTTTGCTGTATTAATAGCTACAGGAGATGGAAGTAGGAGAAAGATTTTTACTTCGCTATATGACATTAAGGTGTCAAGCTTGGAGTTCTGCAGATATTTTTGATACTTTTAGTTTTAAAAATTATACACTGAAAAACTGGAAATAATGCACAAGGGCCATAAAAAATGAGTGAAAGAATGAAGAAAAAGCCTTATACAGATTTAAAGAAGTTGAATCGTTAGTTGGTTACAATGTAGAAGCTCTTTCACACAATTGTGCTCTTCCAAGTAGGCTATTTAGCCACAATAACAACAAGAACAATAATAATAATAGTAAGTAGTAGTAGTAGTAGTTGTATCTCTGTGTCTAAGCGCTGTGGAAGGGCAAACTCTGGGGTCACTTGCAGTCCTAGTCTCCTGACTGTGCAGACCCTTCCTGCCGCTGGAAGGACCCTTTCCATGCAGGGGAAAGCTGTCACCAACACGCGGCCGTGATGGGGCCAGGGTGTGTCCAGCCAGGAGTGGGAAGATGTTCTCAGATAGCACAGTGACTGAAAGCAGGACCAATTCAAAACAGATAGTCACTAAAAATGTATGTTAATGAGACGGACATATCTCCAAGCATAGTAGTGACTTCATAGGATCAGGACTGAGCACTCTTCTACATACTCAGCTGAGCCCAAGCAGATGGGTTCAGTACTGTGTGGAGCATCCCTGTGGCTGCCTGAATTTGAACTGAGCAATTCATTTACATATGTGTTCTGGATAATCTGATGGTTGCTTTTGGACTTAAACACTACAAATTCATGCACAGATGTTGCTAAAGATATAGTTAGGAAGCAATCAAATTGCAAAATACAGGTGGGAAACTATACTGATCAACAGAACCTGCATTACTGGCACAAGCAGATAAAATAGGAATTAAGTCTAATTTCCTAGGACTAAAATGTGTGTATGTGAGAAAATGACCTTTCTTACAAAGAGAGCACACTTTATATGCATGCAAAGTGAGGATCATTTTTAATTTCCACATTTAGTGCTGTCACAATTTTAATTGTTTATGGCACACTAACAACACACTTTTACACTTCCAGTAGCTGGCTGCATTTAGATTGTATATTGTGTACAAATTTGTTGTCAGCTGGAAATCCACTGCCATAACCATTTATAAACATATTTTCAGACCTATTTCATACAGTCTTACATGTCAATCATAATGTTAGACATGAATTATTGGGTTATATCTAGACAAAGGGATGTGTTTTGTTTGTGTCTAAGCCCAAGCACCCTGTAGCAACAGGGTAGTTGACATGGGCTACGTGAAAATCACCAGTCAAGTGCAAGTTATTTATCTAGGGTAGGCCAAGAATAAGACTTCCATACATAAGGCAGGTTTCCCACCTATTTAGAGCAAGGAAAGGGAGTGACAGAAAAATCTAACATCTGACAAGTGTAGGTAAATGGCTTAATCATTAGTAGAAATATTCAGCATTAGAAGGAGTGCACAGATTTTAATGAATCAGAAGAGAGAGGGAATGAGAACGGGGGCTGTTACAAAGTCTTTGGTGTGGTCTGGTGTTTCCCTCTTCTTTAATAAGCTGTGGAGATAGATTGCCACAAATAACACATACTGTTCTGGATTGCTTTAATTTTGTACCTTAAAACAGTTTTTTAACCCTAAGACAGTGTCGAATCTATACATGGCTTTAACCCATAAGGCTCTGCTATGGGCAGATGGCATGGCAAATGAGCCTTATAGTTCCTATGCACATATAATTTTCTTCTCAAATTATTTCAAATTAAGTTGTCCATGTTTCCCCTCCCTAGTTCTGTGAGCCACAGTGCCACAAATTCAAAAGGCTGAGTATAGCTCAGAAATTGGTGCACATCTTCTCCTGCTGCCATACATTTTACTGCAGCACTTAAGCAAATCTCTCTCTTGCAACAAAAGAAAACAACTCATCTTGAAAGATGTGTAGCCTAAGCACACAGATTCAGGAAAGACTTGCTAGTTCCCACACATTTACACCCATATCTGGACTGACACAAACTGCTGAACTTGTGAAGTCTTGCCATCGTTGACTTGCAGTTTGTGTACACTTTGTCTATGGGCAGAGTCTTAGGTCACACTGGTTTATATATGCATATTGATCATTTGTTCATTTTTACTATTTAAACAGTCAGAAGGCAGAGCATTACCATTTTTCTGTCTGATGCACAAATGTATGACCACAGGCACCTTCTTCTAGCAGAGAACTGGAAAATGTGTTACTTCTTGCTCTTTCTTCCTTCCCAGCAGATGTTGTTTCTCTATATTTAGAAACCATTTGAAAGAAGAGAGAAATGCACACAAAGGAGCAACTGCCACATCAGGTTCCCTAGCAGTGGGGGCCTGGAACAGGAGCAGCCAAAGCTGTCTCCGTGTGAGATGCCACCAGCCCATCTCAGAGCTGAATCAACTGGCCAGCAGCTGCTTATTCAGAACCAGTTGTCAACGTACTTTATAGCTGTTATAGGACACCAGTGTTTAACCTTTCTTGCCTCCAGCCAAGTCTCAGAGCTCTGCATTTTGTTCAATTTCCTGTCATCTTTGACCTATAAATTGGTTTGGTCACAGCTTCATAAAAAGGACAGAAAGCAGCAGTTTCTGGAAGATCCAGTATCAGGCTACAACTGTGAAGGCACATCCTTGCTTTGATGAGACTAGTTAGTGTAAAGCAACAGTGTATTGTACAAATTGGCACGGAGAGGGCTCTTTACAAAAAAATTACATATGCAACAGAATTAGGCAAAGAATTTCTAAGTCCTCTCCCAAACAGACATTCGTGTTCATTCCTGACAACTATACAGAAATATAACAAGAGAAAGTCCCAATTACACTCATGTTAGCTGCAGAGATGGCTGGATCCTTGAGAAACCACACACCCTTTCTGTGGTTGTCAGGCACCTCTCCAAATTCCCACAAATTTCAAATGCCAAAAGGTCTGCACAGGAGCAAACTCCACTACAAACAAAGCTCAAAAGGCCAACAATGTCACAGCATGAGTCAAAAATTAGCATTGCCTTTCAGAACAGCTTCTCCAAAGCACTTCTCAGTAAATGGATAAAGTCACATGTCACTGAGGGGAGGAAGAACAGTACATCCCTTCACAGGAGAAAAAAAAGTGAACACGACCAAGAATGTTCAGTATGTTCATAATGCTCAGCTTACTAAGGCCATTTTCAGATTTGGAACAACTTCAGCTAGTGGTAATACTCTGCTAGAAGTAATTTGCCTAATACTCTACTAGAGGAGGCTTTTTTTTCCCTTTTTCCTTTTCCTTTTTTTCTTTTCCTGTTTTCCCTTTCCCTTTCTTTGTTTTGCTTTATCTTGGTTTCACTTTTATTTTTGCAAACAATTCTATGAAACAGAGATAAAGAATCTAATGAAATTTGAGAAAGTGTATTTTCTAATTTATTTATCTCCCTCTCACTGTTTTCATTTTGTTAGCACTAAGTGTTTTCCCCTCTCCCTCTTTTCGCCTGTCTCACCATGCCATGCCAAGGTAAGTTCAGTATAAGATTCCTGCTCCAGAAAGCATCTTCTCTTGGGGACAAGAAACTATCCTGAAATAGGAAATTCAGATGGAGAGAAACTTAAGCACTGTCAGCAGAGACCAGAAATGATACTGACAAAACCCATGTATTGGATGACAGTTGAGCAAGGAACTACATAATCAGTTAAGTGAAAAGAATGAAAGAAATGAGCACGATAAATAGGTTATTTGACTCTGTTATATTTAGGATGTGCCAGAACAGGAATCCTGTCTTAATATCAAATATTTTTTCCTGTAAAATATTTACAGATGAAAACAACCAACACCAGCAGAGGCTTCAAGCAGGTAAACGACAGCAGAAATTTAGGACAGTAGAATCATATAGCAAGAATTACGTTGGTGTATTTTTCTTTCATTTCTGCCATTAACACTTTAAAAGAAAGACTCTCACCTCTAGAAAAAATGGACCACAGAATAGGTTAAAAAGACTTCTGTATTTGTGCCTGGCCTCCCTTTTCTACTGTAAGAACTGGGACACCACAAAGACCTGCTATCATTATATTTTAATTTCTCCAATGTAATTAAAATCCATTTTAAACAAATTTGCAGATGCAGAATCTTCATCTGTACTGGAGAGAGACATTTGTCTCCCCTCAGGAGTCAATGTTGTGTAAATCCTCCTGCAAAACCAACACATTTATAGCTCCCAATTGTATTTGAAAGATGATTGCAGATTCCAATAATTCGATCTAGTTAGGAATTTGCTGGAAACAAGAACATACCATGAACTTCTTCTGAGAACTTAGTTCAATGATTATATCACCTTTTGCTTAAGAAAGAATCATATGAAATAGTTGTGATTTTCAAAATAATAAATATACTGCTATACTACACATTACTGCCCTAGTAATTTGGTAAAATAGGTAGTTTTGAGGTTCTTCACTTAAACATTTCCATCATGGCTGAAATACTTCAGGCACAAAAAAACCCTGCACATGATTTATTTTTCTATGTACAGCTTGTGAAAGAAATGCTTTACTCAAAAGTTTGTCAAGAACCACTGGAAATATTTGTCTCTTATATGTCTTCATTTGATAGAAGCTCAGTTCTTCTGGTAATTAAAATTGATAAAGGATATCAGCTCTAATAGAAAAACCTCTTCTCTGACACTGTTCAGTGTGTCTTTTGTTTATATAAATGTTAAATTCATTGCTTCTGTTCAAATCAGATTACAATTTTAATTACATGATAACCAAGACTATACTAGAGGATTTTTTGTATGATATTCCCCGCAACTGTTCTGACCAAAGTTATCTTTCAGCATAATTCTTGTTAGCAATAGGTTACATAGATGCTAAAGCACAAGCTTAATGACAGATAAAACATACCAGAGACGCAGGTCACTAAGATGCCATTCACACCTGGGGAAGAAGGTACCATGACATATTTGCTTCAGGTATGGTGTTATCTTTCAGATAGACAGGCATTATTACTAGTGCTTATTTAACCAGCTATCCCCTATTGTTCACCTGAGTAGATGTATCATGCAATATAAATTTTTCTTCTCATACTCATTGTGTCTTTGGTTATGTCATTTCCCATTTGATACCTTAGCAGAGTTTCAAAGTTATTGAACTTTCAGTTGCATGGAACAAAAAGAATTAAGCTGTACCACCATAAACTCCAAATGTTGCACTTTATGCCTAAAGTGTGTTCATTTTGAATTCCTTAAAGCCTTGTTTTTTCAGGCAAATAAGATTTGATCAGGAGGTTAGGTATGATGTGGAGTAACAAGCAATCAAAGTCAACCTGTCAGAACAATATTTGTCTCAACTGACCAGCCCAGCAGAAAGAAAATGTTCCTGTCAGTTTCAAGATAGAAATTAGACTTATTTATTCTTTTACATAGATACTTTCTCCAACTAGAAGAATTTGTTTGACAACCTTTACATTTCAGGGCTTATCACAACAGCATTAGTGTTGTATGTTTTTGCAATGTATTTAGCACAATAGAAAGAACTTCATGATCTGGCAAAAATTAACAAAATACCTGTATCTGCTATGCATTTCTATGCTGGATTTGTATTAAATCTTTCACCTGGATTTATAATCAAATGCTTGTGGTATTTACTCATTGTCTTTCACCCATGACTAACTTTTGGCAATAACTGCTTTAACTTAGCACTTTTCTTCTGGCTCTGGTTCTTTTTGTTTAGAAACTTCTGAGAGGCATCTGTTACCTCTGATTGTCATGATTGTCATGATTTCAAGTCCTGAGGTATCAAACACACATGATTATATAGTCACCAAAGTTAAGGATGTGGGAAGGATAAATTTGCTCTGAAAGTTTTTGAAGAGCTGACTAAGGGTAATACCAATGAGGGCTGTCAGTCTCTTAAACCTTACACTAAAGACCCATGAGCTCCTGGACTAACAGTGACTGAAGTCAGAAAAACATACCAGTATAGACTTTCTTCATGGAACAATATACAATTTATTTCTAGGCTTTACAAACCTTGGTTGTTGTTCCTTATAGCTGACAACATCAAGAAGACTATGTAAGGAGCACATCCAGAGCCTGAAGGGCAGCAAGGAACAACCAGAGAGGGGAAAAGATTTGTTCTAGTTTGTGAACCTTTATTGTGCATGAGGAGTAATTGGGGGGGGGCTGAGGAGGAGGTGGAAGAGAATTTCTCTTCCTCTCTTTTGACAACTCTTAGCCTTTTCCATTTTCATTCTATCTCCAAAACATTGTGTATATCACATTTGAAGTCTTGGTATAAAAAAACCAAACAAACCAGTTCTTGAGGAGACAAAAAGTTAACAGAAGGGATTCCACCTCTGAGGAATCTCTTGGCTTTCTAGAGGGGCTTCTCTGTCTAAGATGGGCAATGGTGTCAGTAGACTCCCCTCTTCTCCTGCCCTAGGTCTGCTTATGGGGTCTTAACATTTCACATGTCAAAAGACAACCAGAATAGGCTAGCCTGAATGATTAACCATCTTTATCACTGTACTGTAAGACAATCCTGTGAGGTGTGCAGTCCCCAAAAGTGGACTTCTCTAATGATTCTTTAACTTTAGAGTGAACTCAAAGAATCACTAAATGGCTGTGGTTGGAAGGAGTCTCTGGAGATCATGTGGTCCAACTCAGGCTGAAGCAGGGACATCTAGAGCAGGCTGCCTAGGACTATGTCCAGTTGGCTTTGGAATATCTCCAAGGACGCAGACTCCACCACCTCTCTGGGCAACCTGTGCCAGTGCTCAGTCACCTTCACAGTAGAAAAGTGTTTCCTGATGTTCACATGGAACCTCCCATGTTTCAGCTTGTGCCCACTGCCTCTGGTCCTGTCACTGGGCACTACTGGAAAGAGCTTGGCTGCATCTTCTTCGCACCCTCCCTTCAGAGATTTGTATACACTGATAAGGTATGCCCCCAAGCTTTCTCTCCTCCAGGCTAAACAGTCCCGGCTCTATGGAATAGTCTTAGAAATTCTTGCCCTCTGCATTTAGAGGAAAAGATCGGGTTGACATCTTTCTGCAGCTAAGTCAAGAATAGCCAGCCTCCAGTCTACCATCTACACCCATAACAATCAACACAGCCTGTGGCTTGCTCATGGGTCCCCTCATCCCAGAGGGCTTTTTGCATATACTTTGTGTCTAGCCAGATGCAATGAGGGTTTACATTACATACTTGCCTATATGACTTGGAAGGCACTTGCAGAAACAAATCAAATGAAAAAGGCATCCATATAGGTAAGATGGTTATGTATGGACATTGATCAAATGACGGTTACAT
Source organism: Theristicus caerulescens (assembly GCA_020745775.1). Taxonomy (NCBI): domain Eukaryota; kingdom Metazoa; phylum Chordata; class Aves; order Pelecaniformes; family Threskiornithidae; genus Theristicus; species Theristicus caerulescens. Next base: position 51,326,931 of record CM036583.1, on the reverse strand, counting down.
GACAAGAAGGAACTACAACTCTTAAGTAACATGTACTATATCCATACCATTATAAAAGTTGATTTCTATTGGACTATTTGATTAATCTGTTTGCTGCAGTAAATAACCAGCAAGATATTGTCTAGTAGCCCCTTTAGCTATATGTCACAATGAAAAATGCCTTTTAAGAGAAAGGTAAGAGTAACATACCTAGATGCAGCTAGGTGGGCTGAGAAAAGAGAAAAGAACAAGTATATACCTTCTTAGGGGGCTGCAGGGGTGGTAGAGAATTGATTCTTAAACCCTAAGGAAAGAAATATCGACATGGATTCAAAATGATGAATGATGCAAAATACTGAAATAAAACTTGATGGATTCATAGCTCCTGTCAGTGCACAGCCTCAAAGCAATCAAACTGAAATGAGACAAAAACATCCCACATATTAACTGACTTTTGATTTAGGGGACAATTGGGGAGAGAAAAAAACCACAACCAGAGATTAGAAATGAGCCTTTTGTTACAGCAATCAGTGAAACTGGGCTCTTTTTCTTTGCACTTGAAGCAGAATGGAGTCATATCACTACAAAGCTGTTTCAGCACTTTTAGCTTTATCAGAATCATAGAAACAGAAGAAATAAAGGGACTGGTTCTGATACTAATAAAACTAGTGATGTCATTTCCCTAAGGGAGGCTTTAATAAAAAAGAGGGAGAAAGGAAATACAATTTTGGCACCAGAAAGAACCTAATTTACCACTGCAAAGACAAATTACTTCCTGTGCAAAAAAAAAAAAAAGCTGAATGAATGTACAGCTATGTCCATCCATATCAATGTTGAACTTGTACATGCTCAAACATTTAGGCCCATATACTTCTCTTGCAGCCAACAGCCCATTCAGGTCAATGAATACTTAAATTGCTTCTCTGATACCTCACAACTGGAAATTTTGATCTGACCAAAATCTTCACTGTACTGCTTTCCTGAGGAGAGGGACCACCCACATCTGCAGACATACCCATTCCTGCATGCATGCAGGACTGAAGCCAAAGCCATCTAGGACTAGCTTTTCATGTCAGTTTGCAAAACACGATGACAAATTTTTCTGAACAGATTCTGCTATTGGGAAAGCCTGGAATTGTACAAAGGACAGTATAAAGGAAACCACTGTACTTCAGAGGCAAGGATTTTTTCTCTCATATGCTCTGCACTACACTATTAGAAAGTGAGAAAAATTGGCAAGTTGTACAAGTACCATTAGTGACGACCAAGTAACCTTCTCAGAGGCACATCCTCCCAATGGCTTCATGTGGGCCGTTTGAGTCCTGTTAATTAATGTCATTTCACACCAGTTGTTGTAGTAACTTTGTTACTAACTGCATTTTCCCATAGCAAACATTTTATCAACACAATACAACCACCTTTTTTTTCTGGTTAGTGCAAATTGCAATGAAGAATAACCTGGCTAATGATAAAATACCACCAGTCACAGAAAATTTCAAATACCTTCAACTATACTCTGCTAATATTTAAGACCCGCTTGTAATGGATGTCTGTGGCTTTATGAGAAATACAGCTTTCAAAGGTTTAAACCAAAGTAACTGAAAACTTCATTCCACCAGTGATTTTATCTTTTCTTTTTTTTCCTTTTTTTTTTTAATGCACACAGATTATACAGATTAGAGCAGACAAAAAGAAAGGAAAATGCCCTTCAGTTATTAATGCCCTGTATTCACAGCCTTGCAATTCTTATTTAAATATGTTGTTATATATTTTCAATGCAACTTCCTACAAAAAATATGAGCATCTGTTTTTACATAGTATTGGTAAATTTAGCCTCAGAACCAGCCTTCCTTTATTGCAGTTGATGCTGTTAGCCAAAAAGGATGTCCAACAGCTTCTTGAATACATTATTCTCAGTTTAATAAATAAAGGATGCTTGTTTTCATTGCAAAAATAAACCACTGCAGTAATGGCATGAGATGAAATGATGGTGTGAGCTTGTGTATAAACTCCCTTGTAACCTTAAAGGAGGTTAACTACAAAAGGTATAGCATAAAAACAGGTGTAAAACATAAAAGACAAGGGCCTTTCTTCTGAGGTTTAATGAACAGGAAATTAACATTTTTTTTCTTATTCATACATTGAAATCCCTGTTCTTCATATCTCTACCCACTCTACAAAGTTGATTAGCTGAAGAGTAGAGGCAGGGAAATATAGACTGTCTTATCAGTGAGGCTATAGACAGCAAGCATATATCACATTACTCATTGATAAAAAAACAAATTGCAGATTTTGGAAACATCAGCAATTTATTTTGTCCTTTTTTTTAAGCTTAATAACAGGGCAAAGTCAGTACAGAACATAATTTGATGTTACAGAAGCAATAATAACCTCATTGTTGGAATCTTAAGTCCATTCTTGTCCCATCAGATTAAGTTCAAAGGAGCAGGAACAGTAGTACTGCAACTATAGGAGGATCAGCTATCTGTGGCAGGAGAGGGAGTATAAGTCTGGGGAGTGTGGCTGTTATGACCCGGCCTGATAGTCAGGCTCAGGGAAGGTTCGTAATGATCCCAAGGGTGAAATTAAGACACAAACGAGGTCATATGCCGCCAATTAGATGTTTTATTAGGTAAATATAAAAGAGTAAAGCAATAGGAAAGGCAGGAAATATTAGGAGGAAATTAAGCAAGCGATCAGAGAGGTAAGCAAAGGATAGTCACCACCCTGGATCCAGCGGCGTCCCGTTGGTCCTCAGTCTTCAGTTCTTCGGTGGTGGAAAAACTTCTTTTTGTTCTTCAGGGGTGGAAAAGCTTCTTCTTTTTGTTCTTCAGAGGTGGAAAAGCTTCTTCTACCTTTTGTTTCATCTTTTATCCCATTTTGGAGAGAGAGTTTGCCCTCTCATTTCCGTTTGGTTACTCAGGGCAACATCACATATGCCACACATGCACATCCAGTCACACAATATGTATTGCTGGTGGGCAAGCGGCCTGGCCCGGATATCAATTGGTGTCCCATTCTTGGTGGTGCCTGATAAGCAAAAGAATGGCCTGCTGCTTCAGCAAGTTTGCGTGTTCTGTTGCAAGTTAATGGTACCTGATAAGCAAAAGAATGGCCTGCAGCTTCAGCAAGTTTGCACATTTCCTTGCAAGATAGTGGCACTTGATAAGCCAAAGAATGGTCCGCCCTTGGGCCTTATCACAGAAGAGTGGTCTGCTGTCCAGTCTTATCAGATAAACACACCCAAGCAAGCTTTGAGACAATTGTTCTTAACACTTCAGACTCTTACAGTGGCAAAAATAGTAACAACCTGGCCTAGCTCTCCTTCAGTAGTAGCTTCTACACACCAGAAGAAATCACTGTAAAACTTCCTTGTGAAAAACAATTTAAGGAAGGAGAGGTGGGGGAGTTGCCCTCTCTGTCAAAACTGATATTGATGGCGCAGAGCTGAAGAACAGCAATGAGCAGGTAGAGAGCTTATGGCTGAAAATTAGAGACCAAGCCAACAAAAGGAACTTTGTGGTTGGTTTCTACTACAGGCCACCTGATCAGGAAGAGGAGGTTGATGAAGATTTCCTTCTTTAACTTCAGGAAGCATCACGCTCGCAGGCCCTGACCCTGATAGGGGACATCAACCACCCAGACATCTGCTGGAAAAGCAGCACAGCAAACTGCAAGCACTCCAGGAAACTACTGGAGTGCGTTGAGGACAGCTTCCTAGTACAGGTAATGGAGAGCCTGACCAGAGGAGAGGCATGGCTGAACCTGTTGCTCACTGATGTGACAGAGGCCCTGCAGAGAGATCCAGACAAATTAGAGAGCTGGGCAATCACCAACTGTATGAAGTTTAACAAAGGCAAGTGCTGGATTTTGCACCTGGGACAGGGCAACCCTGGATGTACATACAGACTGGGGAACGAAAGGCTGGAGAGCAGCCCCGCAGAGAGGGATCTGGGGGTTCTGGTTGACGGCAAGTTGAACACGAGCCAACAGTGCGCGCTGGCAGCCAAAAGGGCCAACCATGTCCTGGGGTGCATCAAGCACTGTATTGCTAGCTGGTCAAGGGAGGTGATTGTCCCACTCTACTCTGCACTGGTGCGGCCTCATCTTGAGTACTGTGTGCAGTTTTGGGCACCACAGTACAAAAAGGATACAAAGCTACTGAAGAGTGTCCAGGGGAGAGCCACGAAAATAGTGAAGGGTTTAGAGGGGAAGCCGTATGAGGAGCAGCTGAAGTCACTTGGTCTGTTCAGCCTAGAGAAGAGGAGATTGAGGGGAGACCTCATGGCGGTCTACAGCTTCCTCACAAGGGAAGGAGGAGGGGCAGGCGCTGATCTCTTCTCCCTGGTGACCAATGATAGGACCCAAGGGAACGACAGGAAGATATGCCAGGGGTGTTTTAGGTTGGACATTAGGAAAAGGTTCTTCACCTTTTCCCCAGGGTAGTCATGGTGCCAAGCCTGACAATATTTAAGAGGCATTTGGACAACACCCTCAGACATATGGTGTGAATTTTGGGGTTGTCCTATGCAGGGACAGGAGTTGGACTCGATGATCCTTGTGGGTCCCTTCCAACTCAGGACATTCTATGATTCTGTGATTCTATGAATGCAGAAGAACTTAGAGAGGTCAATATTGGAGGTAGTCTGGGCTGCAGTGATCATGCCCTGGCAGAAATCTCAACATTGAGGGGTACAGGATGGGTAATAAGTAGAGTCAGGACCCTAAACCTCAGAAAGGCAAACCTTCAGCTGTTTAGGGTGCTAGTGCATGCAATCCCTTGGGAAACTGCCCTCAGAGGTGAAGGAGCGAATGAAAGCTGGGAGATTAAAGACATTTTTCTTAGGGCACACGAGCTCTCAATCCTGATGTACAAGAAGTTCAGCATGGGAGGTAGGAGGCCAGCTTGGCTAAGTCAAGGCCTCTTAGCCAAACTGAAACACAAAACCAAAATGCATAGGCAGTGGAGGCAGGGATGTACATCCTGGAGAGATTATAGGGATATAGCCCGAGAGTGCAAGAAGGGGATCAGGAAAGCCAAGGCATAGCTGGAGCTAAACTTGGCTAGGGACGTGAGAAATAACAAGAAAGTTTTCTTCAGGTACACAGGACCACAAAAGAAGATGAAAGAAACTGTACCCTCCCAATGACCAAAATGGGAGATCTGGCTACAACTGACATGGAGAAGGCTGAGGCACTCAACAACTTTTTTGCCTTGGTCTTCACTGACACGTGCTCTAGCCACACCACCCAATTCACAGAATCCAAAGGCAGGAACTGGGAGAATGAAGTACTGCACACCGTAGGAGATGATCAGGTTCGAGACCATCTAAGGAACCTGAAGGTGCACAGGTCCACGGGACTTGATGAGATGCATCTGCGCGTCCTATGGGAACTGGCAGATGAAGCTGCTAAGCCACTCTCCATCATATTTGAAAAGTCATGGCACACTGGTGAAGTTCCCAGTGACTGGAAAAGTGGAAACATAACCCCCATTTTTAAAAAAAGAAAAAAGGAAGACACAGGGAACTACAGGCCAGTCAGCCTCACCTCTGTGCCCAGGAAGATCATGGAGCATATCCTCCTGGAAGCTATGCTAAGGCACATGGAAAGTAAGGAGGTGATTGGTGACAGCCAACATGGCATCACTAAGGGCAAATCATGCCTGACAAATTTGGTGGCCTTCTGCGATGGGGTTACAGCTTTGGTGGATAAGGGAAGAGGGCCTGACGTCATCTACCTAGACTTGTGCAAGGCATTTGATACTGTCCCACATAACAGCCTTGTCTCTAAAATGGAGAGACATGAGTTTGACAAGTGGATCACTCAGTGGATAAGGAATTGGCCAGATGATCGCACTCAAAGAGTTGTGGTCAATGGCTCAATGTCCAGGTGGAGACCAGTGACGAGTGGGGTCCCTCACGGGCCCATATTGGGACCAGTACTATTTAACATCTTTGTCACAGACATGGACAGTGGGATTGAGTGCACCCTCAGCAAGTTTGTGGATGACACCAAGCTGAATGGTGTGGTTGATGCTCTAGAGAGAAGGGATGCCATCCAGAGGGACCTTGACAGGCTAGAGAGGTGGGCCTGTGCAAACCTCATTAAGTTCAACAAGGCCAAGTGTAATGTCTGGCATCTGGATCGGGGCAATCCCAAACATGGATACAGGCTGGGTGATGAGTGGATTGAGAGCAGCCCTGCGGAGAAGGACTTGGGGGTATTGGTAGATGAAAAACTGAATATGAGCGCAATGTGCGCTAGCAGCCCAGAAAGCCAGTCACATCCTGGGCTGCATCAAAAGAAGCATGGCCAGAAGATCAAGGGAGGTGATCCTTCCTCTCTAGTCTGCTCTTGTGAGACCCCACCTAGAGTAATATGTTCAGCTCTGGGGTCTCCAACATAAGAAAGACATGGACCTGCTTGAACGGGTTCAAAGGAGGGCCACAAAGATGCTCAGGGGACTTGAGTACCTCCCATGAGGACAGGCTGAGAGATTTGCGGTTGCTTAGTCTAGAGAAGAGAAGGCTCTGGGAAGACCTTATAGCAGCCTTGCAGTACTTAAAAGGGGCCTACAAGAAAGATGGGGATGGACTCTTTATCAAGGAGTGTAGTGATAAGATGAGAGGTAACAGTTTTAAACTGAAAGAGGGTAGATTTAGATTAGATATTAGGAAGAAATTGTTTACGGTAAGGGTGGTGAGACACTGGAACAGGTTGCCCAGAAAGTTGTGGATGCCCCCTCCCTGGAAGTGTTCAAGGCCAGGCTGGATGAGGCTTTGAGCAACCTGATCTAGTGGAAGGTGTTGCTGCCCATGGCAGAGGGGTTGGAACTACATGATCTTTAAGGTCCTTTCCAACCCAAACCATTCTATGCTTCTATTATTCTAACTTCCTATCAAAGCCAGAAGCAGACACATAGCACAGGCTCTACTTCCAAAACCAAGCCATCCCTCTAAATAAGCAAGACGACAAAGTTCCTTTCAAGTTCTTTTTGTTTCTCAGAAAGGAGAAAAGCCTCAGGTTAAGCTACAATAATAAGACCCAACAGGAATGGATTTTAGAGAAAAATTGCTAGGAACCTGACATCCACACTATGTGACAGAGAGGTCATTTCTAGAGAGTAGCTGTAGCTGGATCCCATTGATTACAGATCTAACTGCCATGGACCTACTGAGGTCCCATATCTGCAGAGCAACTAGCCTTGCAGTTGCTTTTTATCTGCTATTTTTCTGCACAGGCAGACTTTGAGGATGGAGGGAGAGCTGTAACAGAGCTACCACCACCCACTCCTTGGCACATGTCAGTAATATTCCACCAGATTTATTAAATCCAGGAAAGAGAAGGAGAAAATTTATATAGCCTAATTTCCCCAGGATGTTTATGTTTCTTTTTAGTGATTAAGTAGCAAAATTAGTAAACTCATTCATTTTTGAATAATCATGTAGACATGCTAATACCCAAGGAAAAAAGGACACATGTCGAAGAGATGTTTTGGTCTGAATCATAGCTAGGCTTTGACTGTTGGCTTTTATGTAGAATGCAGTGGTATTACAAATAATGTAATGGAATTAATTGTTATCACTGAGCACAGCTGTAGATTCAGGCACCTACTCCTAATAACCTCCACCTCATCTAGATTTCACAAACTTCACTGCATCTTTTACATTGCCAAAAATTTCTGATTAGGAGATGAGAGCACAAGTTTTTCAGGATACTTAAAAAGCATAAATCAATCTCATTTTGTTTTAAAATGAGATCTTTTTCCTTATTCTCTACTGATGTCTCATAATCCTGACAGAAGAAAGGATGGTAGAAAGAATTCTAATTTTTCTGAGTTCAACCTTGTTTTAATGTTACTGTCATAATTCCTTTCCCTAGGGATTTCCACACCACTTGACATGCTTACATATTTCTTCTAGGTCAAATTCAGGTTTCATTTAGCTGCAGTAAATTCTCAGAGCAAATCCTTGCCCCATTAAAAATCAATTGCAAAACTTATATTGACTGCTGTGGGCTTAGGATTTCAACTGAAGTGTCTTTACTTACATTTGTTGGAGCTACTTCAGATTTAAATTGAGATCACTGGAAACAGCAGTTATAGAAATGAACAGGTATTTATGGTCATATGCAATGTGTACATGCACGTGTTCATTCTGTAATAGCTGTTTACTGTTTATATGAATTTCATTAAATGTCATCTTATATAAACCAAGCTGGAAAAATACAGAAAATAATTTTGTTAAATTTTAAAAGAAAAGAGCGATTTACACAATTAACAGTTAACATGCACTAATCTGTGCATTTCTTATATGCTAGACATGATTATAATTTTCCCTATTTAAATAAAATATTTATCAAATCAATTCTCTTGCAAAACACTAGCACTGACCTAAAATATATGCTAGCTAGACCCAAAATATATTTTTAAAACTTCTAAGCACTGCTTCTGCTCCTAACAGGTCAAATTCCCCATGGAGAGACTGAAATTATACAAGATCATCTACTGATTGTAATACTTGTACTAGCTGTAAACTAGATTAAACTAAGCTAAATAAAAATGCCTGTAAAATTAGTACCTTGACATTCCCTTTTAATTTTCCCTGCAACTTCCACATCATATTTGTTAAGCTTATATAAATAAACAAATAACACACTGGCATTCTTACAAAAAAAAAAATTAGCACTGCCTAAAAACTAGTTCTACTGTGTTCTTTCTAGTACACTCATCAGCAACAGTCAAAATGTGCCTTCTGTTGCCTGGTTACTCACATGATGTTACTGTGGTTACTTCTGTATGATAACAGTTGCAAAGTACTTACGACTTGCTAATAGTGATCCTATGATAGAAACAAGCCACGAAGTGCCAAGTCTTTTTCCAGTTTTAATTCCATCCCTATGTAATCCACATCTTGCACACCTTATCAGCGTATGAGATAAAACTACTTCAGCACAGCAGCAACAAAAGTTCCTGAGAAAAACCAGAAACAGCTAAAAAGAAGCAATGCTTTTGGCCTTTACTGAAGGCAAAGATCAAGTTGTTAGATGTTCTGGTGAAACTTGATTAAAGTTAAAAGACCTTTTGCATAAATAACAGAACAGAGTGTATGCAAAGAAACCCCACTGCAATGCAGGAAAACACAACACATTCAGAAGGAGAATTTTAACTTCCATCTAAGATCCAGTAAGACAAAGAAGTAAGAGCAAACATTTTTGTATGCACCTTAATTTGGGCATCAAATCCTACCCACACACAAATGAGGAAAAGTTATTTCTGTACACAGTCCTGAATCTACCCCTATACTTTTCCTTCCCCTTCAAAAATAACACAGTTTGTTTTCTGTTCTTGTTTTATCCTAGAACCCTTTTTTCCTAGGCAAGATATAAAGTATATTTCAGTGAAGATAGTAGAATGTGCTTTTTTCTAGTTATCAAATGTTGAGGTCCTTAACCAAACTCTTCTGAAATAGATTTACATATTTTTAAAGTGATATTTCTCCCCTGCCCATTGTCCTTTTTGCTACAATACGACTTAAACTGGTAATATCCCCCCCAATGCAAAAATACCTGTTAATTCCTAAAGTACCCAGTCTCATACAAGATTCACAACAGCTCACGACATAACAGGAAACACAGCATGCGTTTTTCCCACATAGCCACATCCAAGAGGGCTCCTAATTATGGCCAGAGTTTTGCATTCTCAAACACATCCCACCCAGCATCCAGGTCCTTCAGGAAAGGATCAGAAGCAAAAACCTATCAAAGTCATATCCTCAGGAGTATGTCAATGCCAGTAAGAAATGCCAGTGATAATCATGTTCAGAAAGGACAAGGTAGGGGAAATCTATGGGGCAATACTCCTACTCCTGTTTCAAACCAGCTCCCTCAAAGCCAGTCTCCCTGGTCACAGGGGAGAACAGAGATCAGTGTAAGAGATCTGTTCCTGTTGCCTAGCCATTAAAACCAAGGATGCAGGAAAGAGCTGGCAGCAGAGGGCAATAAAAAGAAACGTAACTTGGAGTTAGAGTATATCCTTCAAATATGAGGTAAAATCAGATACTTAGTAGAATGCACACATATTGAAAGGAAAAAAGTTACACAGGTAAACAACTACTTGTTTGACATTTATCAAGAGCACCTTCCAAAATTAGTCACTACTTTCGAAATCATGTTCAACTACCAACAAATGCTGAACGCCAAAATCAATAAACCCACAAAGACCTGATCATACCTGTATTAAATGCACACTTGTAAAAATTAGTGTAACAGCAGCAAAACAAAAGCAACATCTCTTTATCTACCAGATCAGAATCTTTCATTACATGCTACATACAAACTTGTCACAAACCTTTTTATTTCTGCATAAGAAGAAGTAGAGTCTCCTTGGCAAAATAACAATGTTACATATCTATAATACGCATGTTTAAGAACATGCAGTGATCTACCATCGTTATCACAAAATGCCTATGTATTATGCTTTCTAAGTGTTTCACTTTACTAAAATACACCATTCTTTACTTTGACTGTCTCAAAAAGAACCTGAAAACAACTCTCTCTTTCATATTTCCTGCAAGCCCTACCTGAACTACCATTCACAGTGAGAACAGGAGCACAGAGCTAACAGCTTCACTTAAAAATCTGCAGCATTAGTTCCAATACAGCACTGCCCTAAAGAGACGAGAAAAAAACTCACTACTCGTCTCCCTCCAGCATTTGGAAGAAGAAAGGAAATTTTGCGGTGACCAATTTTCTTATCAGTTGCTATAGTAATGCCTGGCAAAAATACAGCATCAGAAATCTCCTCCAGAGTTTGGGAGACAGTCTCTACTCTTTGGGTTAATTTCTCCTTTGGTGATGCTTCTTGCACATTACTTTGACTCGGTGTCAGTTTCATGGCAAAACAGCCCTAACAACTGAGTGCAATTACAAGCCCTGAAATTACCCTGCACAGCAGCTCAGGGCATCCAGTCTGCATAAGGGAGAAGAGAGCATTTCAAGGTACAGTTTTCTGCAAGCTTCATCCGATTACTGTTTTTTACCTTGCCCACTGCTTTGGCCCACACATCCCTGTTTCGTCTCTCATGCCAGCTCTAGGGTTCATGAGGCTCGATGGCAAGACTGATCAATTACTTCACTTTTCCTCCTCCCCCAAGAGCTGGTTTCTGCCAGTTCAGGTCACTGATGCAGCTTGCCATGAAGCCACAGAAATGCTAACCATGGCACAAGAGTCAGATCCTATGGAAGGAGTAGGAAATGGAGACAGAGGGAAAAAAACCCTTTGTTGGCAGCAGAAACTTGCATCTTCTTAAGTCACACCTTCTTAACTACAGCTTTTAAACACCCCTCTGCATCCCAGACTTGAAGTTCTGGATCACAGAACATGGAAGTATATTCCATGTGTGCTCAATGGCTGTAACAACAATTTGGATCCTACGTTCTACGTGTAATGAAATCAGGTCTTAACAATTCTGTATGCACACATACATCCTGAAAGATAGTGTCTCAGAGATATAAGGAGCTTATGGGTTGAAACTATAAATCTAATTACAGCACAGTCATTGCCAGCCTGCTCAAAGCATTAAACATGGGACTGAGGAAAGTAGAAAACAGGTGTAAGATTAGAACTGCCCTGAGACATTAACACCTATTCTCTGTGTTCTTGCATTAGTTATTATTAACTATACTAATGGGATTTCCACTGTTTCCATTGCAGGTATTTGCATGTCATAGGAGACTCGTGTAATGAACTGCCCAAACGACAAAAGAGTACATCAGTTATGACAATTTCTGTATTAAGAGGAGCTGGCTTAAAAAAGAGTTTTTTATTTGAACATCAAATTAGGAAGAATACTTAAAAGGTTTTGTATAAATCATAAGATAAAGAAGTGTAATGATATAAAAGGATTAAACATAGTGATGTATAAACCAACTCAGTCTTTATATGTTGCATATGAGAACTAAAACAGGACCCTAAAAACAGCATTACATAAACTGGGAATAGTCTTACAATCTGTTGTCCTCTGCATACAAGCAGAAAAATACTAGCAAACCTACTATGAACATTTGTAAAGTTACTTGCAGGTCCCCAAAGTATGCAGTCGGAGTTCTGCTGTAGCATCTGCATGCCAACTGAAAGGAGTTTAAAAGGTTAACAGCTATGCCACCAGCAGTGTAGGAGGGCCAGCCTAGCAGCCACTAAGCTCTACCAAAGCCACTAGAAGAGAACAGAAGGAGTAAAAAGGAGAATTATGCTCCCTTTCTACATGTTTTTTTTAATTACTACTTACAGTGCCTTATTTACTGATTTGTCTACCTCTATCAATAAAGAATAAATTCTCATCTTTTGCATAATTCTTGGTATACTATTTTTCAGCTACCTGCCAACAGTTTGAAAGCAAAACCTCTGCTAACACTTTCAGGGTTTTGACTGCTTGAATAGTTATTTGACAACTTGAGAAGTGGGAGCTGAGTACTGGTATGGCTGAAAAATGCTGTTGTCCAAGGTTAAATGTGGGTGGCAGAAACAGACTCGGAAAAGCTTCCAAAAATGACTGTGATAACCTGGGAATGAAGTTGCTTTAAATAGTCTGAGTTTAAGCCATTCTATTTACATCCCATATATATGCAAGGTAGCTCTAGAGAAACATCTGGATGGGGCAGCAGGTGCCAAGGTCAGGTTTAAGTCGGTAACAATTTAAACAAAAGAGGAGCTGGGATGTGAGCAGAGTCTTCTGACTTGAGTTTAACATGCCATGTGAGTAAGTCCTCAGTAAGGTAATTCTTCATTCAAATAAAGCCAGAAAAACTTTTGGTGTTTCTGACACACAAAAAAACCCAGAACAAAACAAAACAATTCTGCAGAAAGTAATTTGTCAAAATTAAATACAATATTTAAAATTTTCACACAAAAGAAGTTTCTATGCAATGCCTGGACAAGTGTACGTGCCAAATTTTGAGGAATAAAATGCTGATGTCTGTTCATGAGCCAAATTGCATAGACAGCTCTGTATGAGAGACACTGTGGGGCAAGAACCTCCCAAAGCTCCTCTGCAAATAAACACAAATGCAAAACACTTGTCTACCACTTCTGCCACAATACTACTTTTGGTCACTTCTGTTGTACCTCATATCACTTGATCTTTCATTTTGCATCACTTTCATGTAGGCCCCATCTATTCCAGAAGTCTTCCAGTCTCCTGATAAGCTTGTAACCTGGACCCAAGATACATACGTTAGAAGGTCTGTGAGCAAAATTAGTTAAGTGCATCTAAAAAAGTATGTACTTGAAAACAGTGGATTTGATCTCTTTTTCCACTCAGGCATTGGGGGGGGGGGAACCCAACTCTTAAAGACTTCTTCATTGTAAGAGTAACTTTTCATCTCCTTCCATGGAACATGTTCATGCAATTGTTTTCACTTTCAGAAATGTTCTGACTAGATGATAAATATTTTTAGAAAAGGAGTATCTAGTCATTAGCATTTGCACTAAAAATCTGATCCAAAGAGTTACTGTCCTGTACAAACAGCAGCATGGACCTTGAAGTATTTTCTGAAATTAGTAAGTGAATTTTTTTAACAACTAATACAAGTGAGAAAGCCTGCTCTTTTGGCATTTATTTTGTAAAGAAGAGTAACATTTTCCACATAAATTCTTCTTGATAGGGCTTTTTATTTTCTGTCCTCAACAAAAACTATATTCTTTGCAACTGTGCTAGATATACCAGTGGAACTTACTATTTACTTCTGCTCTTGAAGTAAAACAGAGACAGAAATCAATTTTCTGAACACCTCATATATTTTATAGAACTAGTAAAAAACTCCCTGCCATCACAACATTTTGAGAGAGAAATTGCTGCCTTGACCATTTCAATCACCTGCCTTTAACTGGCAAGCTACAACCATCCTATACAAATTCTTACCTGGGAAAACAATATTAGGAAAGTACTCGCTATAATATCTGGCATCTTTAAATGAGCTGGAAATGCAGAAACATGATAGCATTACTTCACCAGACAATTTGTCATAAACGTTGAGCAGGTGCTCTGAATCATTGGTAGTCCACTAAGCCCTCCTCCCATCATCATTTTCTGCAGTGCTACATTTCTGCAGCACGGTCAGGATGGAGATCTCTGACAAGACCAGGAAACATTTCTCTGCACACTATGTGTGATGTCCTGAACTTTACTTCTTCAATAGCTTAAGCTTTGCCTCCAGCAACTCTTTCTTTTCTTTCCAAACCCAATAGCTCTTCCCCAGCACTCCTTTGGTGACTACTCTCTAAACCTGGAGAAAGCAGTCACCTTTTTCTGATGAGCAATTTGCACTGGAATCACAAGCGTGTGCCTGATTGCCGTGGTTTGACCCCAGCCAGCAACTAAGCACCACGCAGCCGCTCGCTCACCCCCCACCGGTGGGATGGGGGAGAGGATCGGAAGGGCAAAAGGGGAAAACTCATGGGTTGAGATAAAAACAATTTAATAACTAAAGTAAAATAAAAAGAAAAATAGAACAGTAGTAATACAAAGCAAGCGGTACACTGTACAATTGCTCACCACCCGCTGACCGATGCCCAGCACGTCCCCAAGCAGCGATCGAACCCCTCCCCGGCCAACTCCCCTGCTTATATACTGAGCATGACGTCACGTGGTATGGAATAGCCCCCCGCTCAGTCTGAGTCAGCTGCCCCGGCTGTGCCCCCTCCCAGCCTCCCGTGCCCCTGGCAGAGCATGGGAAGCTGAAAGGTCCTTGACCAGTGTGAGCACCACTTAGCAAGTACTTACCACTACTTAACAAGAACCAAAACGTCAGTGTATCATCGTTGTTCTCAACCTAAACCCAAAACACAGCCCCATACCGGCTACCAGGAAGAAAACCCAACTCCATCCCAGCCGAAACCAGGACACTGATAAATAAGTTATCCACCACTCTGGTTTTCTGTCCCTACCAGGTGCAACCCTCACATTTGGAGGGGTGATTTTGACACAAGAAAACAAATGGACATCACCTTGTGAGAAGGTAATCTCATCTGTAGATACATTTCTCTGTTGAGGAGTCTACCAATTATAGAGCATTTATCACTATACTCCTAAAATTCATTACAGACCCCAAAGTTTCCCAAGACATACTCAATTTATTCATAACAGAATTTATTACATAAATACGTATTAACATCCGGCATAAGTATGTCTACCCTCTTAAAAACACAGCTTTACAACAGCAGGAAAATTTATAATTAGTGCAAAGACCCCTTAGAATAATTGAAGTGCGGATGTTTCAATAGAGTAGGTTCTGTCTTGTAGATGAACGTTAAACTTACAAAGGACACATTTTCTGTCTTGTTGTGCTGACATGACTGATAACAAAGCCCATTCAAATTGTTCTGACTGCTTCTGAAAGACTAATTTGTCTATGCCACAATTTTGTGTCATTTACAGACAGCAAATATTAATATTTTATGTTTAGTTCCTTTATTGGGCTTGTTTTTCAACATATGGTCTTGAAATTGCATACTCAAAGATGTGCATAAAGCTGTACACCTAACTGAAAGGTCTAGGATGAAAAGGAAATGCAAATCAGTTAACAGGGCATGCAAAAATACCAATTATCAATCCAACATGCCACTTCATATGCAGTTGTCTTAACTTCTGTTGCAATTATCACTTTTTAATTCTTTGTGTGCACAGTACTTGAGCTAGGATACTTCTGTGTCAACTGCTGTATATGCACACGTGTGTACATGCCTGCACATACACATGCACACAAGCATGCACAGCTCTTCCACCTGTAGAGAGCCTACAGCCTACGTGATTGCATGCATTGTCATTGATTCAGTTCACTAATCACACTCAATTTCAAAGGCCAGATGCAAATCTCAGGGCTTAATCAGAAAAACAGTTAATTTTACAGGGAATCAGTCCAGACATCACAAGAAGACCTCAACCTTCACTGCTGGAATAGGTATGTAGCTATCCACATAGAAAATACAGGAGCAGCCTAGAATAGTCTTCTCCCTTCATAGCTGAACCACCTCTGACTTCAAGGGTCACTGAATATCAATGTAGTAATGAAACACCATTTTGAGCCCATTGCATCCCTCACTCTATCTTATCCAGTTGTCTGCCCAGATACCCCTTAACAATAGCTACATCCTCATCTAATCACAGAAAAGCACAGCCAGAAACAATCATTGCTTGGTTTCCCAGCTAGAAGTCTGCTAATTCTGAGGGCAGTGTATCGTGGAAAGCAGAAGCTCACTCAGCTGCTCAGTGGAAAAGTCTGAACCTTTTGACTCTG